>CM040931.1:20800377-22215377 GCA_023029165.1 Gobiocypris rarus
TGTTTTTTATTTATGGGGATTATTAAAAAAGGAGTGGGATTTGTATCATTATAAGATGGTTGTTTTACACACACTGTGGATACACAACTGTGTTCACATACCTTATAAAAGTGAAATTTGCATAATAGGTCCCCTTTAATGCAGTCAAATTGGCTTCCTTCCAAATCATATAATTACTGACCACATTTACACCCTACACGCCCTAATCAATAAACACATAAAACATCAAAAATGAGAAATTATTTGCATGCTTTTTGCAAGCATTTGATGGCATGATGGATTATATTACAAACTTTTACAAACTGGAGTAGGGGGTAAAGTTTACGACTCTATAAAATCAATGTATTCAGATAATAAATGTGCAAAACAAATTGGCAATAGACATATAAATTTCTTCACCCAGAAGAAAGGAGTGTGGAGTCCAACACTGTTCAACATTTACATGAATGAATTAGCAGTGCAGTTGGAACAGTCTACAGCCCCTGGACTCACTCTACAACACAACACAACACAACTTTTGTTCTGTGCAGATGACCTGGTGCAGTGGTCAGCCACTCCACTGGGACTACAGCAGCACCTGGACCTACTGGAGAACAACTGTCAGAAGTGGGCCCTACACTGTCAGAAAAAAAGGTACATTGCTGTCACTGGGGCGGTACCCTAAGGTACAAAACCGAAAAGGTACTAATATGTACCTTTAAGGTATTAATATGTACCTTTAAGGTACTAATACTCACTCTTAAAGTACTGATATGTACCTTTTAAGGTACTAATATGTACCATTTAGAGGTAAGTAAGGTGCAAAGATGTACCTTTTCACTTTTGTATCTTAGGGTACCGCCCCAGTGACAGCACTGTACCTTTTTTCTGAGAGTGTAGCAGTAAACCTCAAAAAGATAAATATTATGATCTTTCAGGAAAAAGTCCAGAAGAACTTGGCCCGATTATCAATGCATGCGCTGCGGATGCGCACAAAGATAAAGCTTGAAGAATGCTTTACTACTTTAAGAAAAAAATCCACAATATTGAATTACTGATTCCAATTTGGTGCAATTGTATGGTATAATTCAGCCCATAGCTCTCTATGGAAGTGAGGTGTGGGGTTCACTCAGTGATCAGAGAGCTACACTAAATGGGACAGACGTCCAACAGAAGATCTACATGCACAATTCTGCAAACGAAATTACAAAAGAGCACCCAATAATGCATGTAGGGCTGAATTAAAATCAAATTGTGAACAGCAAGTTAAGAGTATCTTCTGACTGTCAGCAGAGACGGATCCTGACCAAGTACAGGCTCCGTAAGCACAGTCTAGCCATCAAGAGAGGCAGACACAGGAAGACATGGTTACCCAGAGAGGAAAGAGTGTGTGCTCCCTGCACGACAGGTGAGGTCGAGAGTTCCCCCTCAACTGCCAAAAACTCAAAACACATCTATATGGAAACAATCACAAACATCATAAACAACTTTAAAGCCATGACAGAACATGAACAACTGAAAATAATGCTAGATGAGGGACACACAGCAGCACTGGCTGTAAGCTACATGTGGAGATGGCACAGCCTGAGAAACAGCAAGTGATAACATGTGAGTGTGTGAACATGTTGATGCTCACATGTTGGGGCCACCTATGGGGCACGTTGTCACATTTCACTTCCATTCTTTCGTGGAGAAAATAAAGAAAAAAGCATACACTGTATTAATGAAACAACACCTCATAATTGTACTAGACGTGCAAAATGAATGTGGGAAAATATGAATACTCTGAAACCCAGTGAATTTACACAAACTCAGAAAGTCAAAAAGTGTTCGTTTGTGCCCCGGTCTCCCCTATGTACAGTATGTCTATATGTTTGTGTATGAATGTAGATATGTCATTGGTCTTTTGTTAAATACTGTCGTTTCCACATTTTCACAAATGCCCTAATTTGTTATATTGTTAAACTTCTGTTTAAATCATGTAATAAAACAAATTACATGATTACATGGGGGGGTCTGCATATATAGCTTTTACAATATAGCATTACGCACAGTCATGCCAATAAATCCATTTTGAATTAGACAGACAGACAGACAGCTGTTTCAGATGATAAAAATGAGTTACTATTCTCCATCCTTATCTAGATCAGCGTGGGGGTCATTTGTTGCCCCAGACGACGGACTGGAGTCGACCTTCATCCACACAGAGTTACTTCATCACCCTTGGCTTCAGAAGGAGTAAGAATGGAGACTTCCTACATAAACTTCTCCACAGGAGGTCTCCCGCATTCACAGGTTGGTGTGGTCTCTACACTAGCTGAAGGGAGTTTATAATCTGCATTAACAGAACATAAGTTGAAGACTTTTAGCACTGCATGTTCATAGTGTTGATAAAATGAAGGTTCTCGACAGGCATAATCACGGCTTCTCAATATATCTTTGACATCACACGTTCATTTGCTTGAGTGACACTGTTAGGATCTCTCAGTTTGTACTTTCTCTTGTGAAAGAACATGAACGAGTATACCCTAACCTCAGGCGCGCTAAATGGATCACAAAGCTTACGGCGTCGAATACGCCGCGCAAATAGACCTCTCAATCCTCACAACCATTACAATGACAAAAATGCTTTAATACAATCCCTGAGGGAATTTTTCTATTCTGGTCATACTTTTTTCACCGCAATGTCTTTGTTAGGTCAACAAAAAATGAATTATCTAGTAGGGCATGGAAATTGGTCCAATTGAAATCGAGGGCTAAGGCTGTGTCATAATGTTAAATGTATGAATTTACGGACTGACCTCGAAGGTCACACCATCATCGTCTTTCAAGAATGAGAAATTCCTATTAACTCAGCCCTTTTCTGTTCTGTTTAAGCGGACAAGAGATTACAGGGACCAATCAATGTATTGACATCAATGGCATAAAATTTCTCAATTAACCTTGGTTCGTGCAAAGCCAGAGAGGCAAAGATGTTGAGGCTGTAGTGGCGTCAACCGGCCTGCACAGCAGAGCTTGGGCTGTGTTTGTGAATGATCTCTATTAAGAGGAGGAAAATCTATGGTATTTGTGTAATGTCTCAAAGGTACAGCCACTGCATGGGTCATTATACTAATCAATCATCCTCAAGATGCCATGACAATTTCAAACGTCTGTTGCAAAGGTACTATAACTGCATGATCTGCCACCCGTTTACAACTCGCCATTATATTTTGTACGTAGGATGTTCTCTGCAGCACACGTGTTTACCTGCAGCATCACTACTGTATATAGCATGGATAACAGTGTTTAGTAGTATATGCGGATGATGCGGGTGAACATCCTCAGAGCTGTCACTGGAGTTTCGGGCCCTGAAATCCCTGTCCTGGGGGCCCTCTGGGAATGTTTGTGAGCCCCTTTAACTCTACCTCTGAGCCCCCAGGAGTTAGTCTAACGTTTCCCCCAGCTAGTGATTCCTTATCATACATAATATTAGGAAGAGTTGATGAAAATTCAACTTTCCTCAATGGATTGTAGATTATTCAGTATCATGGCACCTAAACTCTTGAACTCACTCCCACTGAGCCTTCATACAACTACCTCCAACTTTTCTTACCTTTTTCTTTCCTTTTCCTTGTTTCGTGCCTATCTATCATCTTGAATGGCATTACTATTATTTAATTATTTTACTACATTATAGTTATTTTACTAAAGCCTAACATGTTCTGTTTATCTTCAAGTGTAAATCACAGGTTTTTGATGTGGTCTCAGACATTTGGTCCCTACTGTAAATGATAAAACAAGTAATTTGCAAGACTTATTGAACATTTACTCAATTTTGGTCTGATGACTTTCTTTTACAGGGCAAAGATCTCCATTTACCTCCCCCAGCTATAGAGACCTGGAAAAGATGTATGAGATGCAAGGGAAGAAGATTCTGCCTGTTCTAGATTTTATTCAGTGCACCAAGCTAAGTGTAGGTATAAATTTGTTACTGTGTGATGCTTAATGACTGTCCAACAGGATATTTGTAAGTATTATACCCCATACCCCATCATCATCATCATTATCATCATCATCTATTCACCTTCATGTCATTCCAAACCTGTATGACTTTCTATCTTCTGTGGAATATGAAAGAACATATTTAGAAGAACAGTTCCCATTGAATTTTTGGTTACTGACATTCTTCTTTTATATACTGCAGAAGAAAGACACGCATACCGGTTTGGAATTGTACCTAAATTCTGACAGAATTTTTTGGTGAACTATCCATTTAAGGTGTTGAAAGATTTTTAACATGTGTTTGTGCGTTGCTAAGGGGTTGATAGGTGGTTACTTATTGCTCCAAATAGGGCTGGGGATAAACAATATCGAGATCACGATCAAATTTCTGTCAATAATGATGAGAAGCTCTGGACATCTAACTAATCGCTGATAAGTGATTTCTGTGTGTCTCTGTGGGAATGAATGGCCCGGTTTCGTCTGATACACAAACGCTCATGGTGTTTCCAGCGTCTGCCGTCTCAGTATATGAGGACATGAACACAGTGATTCAGAATTGATGCAAGATTTATGGACACACATTTTTATTAACAATTAAATGTTGTAGAATTAGGAAAATGACTATTTAGGGCTCTCATAAATAAAATAAATGAAATATTACCCAAAGAAAAGTAGAATAAAATATTTTTATTACACAATGATACATTATGGAAAAATACACTGAATAATTCGGACAAGAAGAAATCATGATTTTTATCTAAATAAGACATTTTTTACAGAAAATATTATATTGTTATGGCCTGTAACATCTTGTGATCCATGACAATGAGTAACAAATTGTTAAAATAATTAAAGAATATGATCATTTGAAAAAAGCAGAAAAAAAAGACTTTGGACACCAAATGTACCTGGAGTAAAAGAATCGCCCAACTTCATCTCCAGAGCTGCTTTGAGAAAGATCTTCACAACAAACCATCAAAATAAAAGCTTGGTTTCACTTCCAGAAATCATGACAGAAATATGTCACTACTGTAGCCTTTACCAAATTGTACTTCTCAAAGTGATGATGATAATAATATTTCTAAGGAAGATCATACAACCAAGATATTTTTTCATCCATGTTTTAAATGAATAAAGTTCTGTTGTGCAGCATCATAAAAAACAGCATTGTTTTGTTGTAAATGTAATTGTTATATTTTCATTTGATTCGATTTTAAAAGCTTGATTAAATTGTTAAAGTTTATATAAATTTGTATTAAATCATAAAACACAGAATCCCCCAAAAATAAAATGGAAAACAGAATTTAGGTCTCAATCAAATTCTTTGTGTATCAATCATATCTGTTGCACAGTCGGTGCAGGGAGATACAGGCCTACGTTTCAAAGTTAATATATTGGGTTATTAATATATTTAGTTTGTTCAAATCACTTATCCAAGTATAAGCAAAAGTGCTAGTGATTTTTGCCTGAGCTAACGCCACTAATTACACTTGCTATCAATGACTAACAAGCAAGCCCATGCTGTCAGTATCCCTTGCATATCCCACTAATAATTGCAATCTTCCTCTAACCTCACAGTGGACTACTGGAGACACAAACATGCCCAAAGATCAAGTTTTCATTTCATTTGGAGAAAGAACTCTCAGGGTGTTTTATTTCAGAGGACAGTGATTGAATTAAAGCAGGAACGGCAAATGTTTGATTGGCCCAGACATGACGCTAAATTACATTAGTCGGTTATTCTCCAGCCGAGAACAGCCATCAGCTCTCGATTAAAACACAGAGTTGATTTCATCTCCGCTATGATGAAATTTGCGGCAACACATTCATTCTGAAAATGAAGATCTCAACCTGTCAAACAACAGAGCGGATCTCAGTTCTGGATCCACACACACGCTCCTTTGCTGACTCTCGGAATCATACAAATATATACTTTACGTCAATATTAAATCATCCCAGAGCATTTTAGGATTTGTTTCATATATCAAAGTTTATGAAATGACAGCTTGACTGCATCCATGCCCAAACATAAAGAGTGTATATATAGCCTACACAGAAAAATATAGGTTTATATAAATATTAGAAAATGATTTATAAAATGTAATTTATAAATGTAATTTTATAATATACTGATTGAATGGCCTAATATATATATATATATTTTTGCTCCTTTTTAATAATGCATTGTTACAATATGATAACAAATATAATTCATATTATATTTAATTATATTTAAACAATACATTAAAGTGATAGCTTACCCAAAAATGAAAATGTGATGTTTATCTGCTTACCTCCAGGGCATCCAAGGTGTACTGTAGGTGTGTTTGTTTCTTCAGTAGAACACAAATGAAGAATTTTAAAATGAGAGATTCCTCATTAGTGCCTGCGTGGATTGCGTGGATCGGTCAAATGAGGCATCTATGTAAATTTTATATATATATATGATCATGGGTTTAATATGGATTCATATGTCTGTGTGTTTTTTACTCTCATAGTGGCTCTCATAGAAAAGACCCCATTGACATGCATTATACGAGCAACGGTTAGAGTTAAAAATCTTCATTTGTGTTTTACTGAAGAAACAAACACACCTACATCTTGGATGCCCTGGGAGTAAGCAGATAAACATATAATTTTCATTTTTGGGTGAACTATCCCTTTAAAAATACATTAAATTTTTTATCAAAAATCTAATAGAAATAAAAAAAATTCTATTAATAGAAAATATTTAAATAAGAGAGCACACTATTCTCGCTTTATTCTTACCAGCTGACTGTTTCCTCTGCTTGGCTTATGGGAAGTAAACAGTGCATTGTGATAAAAAATTGAAGAAGAAAAAAACTGAGACTGTAGTAGTGAAAAATGATGCATGCTGGGGGATATGTGTTGGTAATAAAAATGACCATAAAGTGGATGAATGACACTGGAGAGTAACAGATCTCACACAAAATAAAAAGAGACTAGAAAGGCATGGAGAGGAGCATCATTTAGACAAGCGACCTCGACAGGCCAAAAACGGTCCGCTGGGGAAACCGGCAAAGAGGCGACCTTGTGATGGGGGTTGGGTGGAGTTGAGCGCACAACAAAACAGCAGAAGAATAGCAGTTTTTCAACTTGACTTCCAACATTTTGTAGCCTTTTGTCAAGTTTCAGCATGAGAAGAATGTGTGTAACACTAGAAGCCAAAAGGTATTTGACATAATGAATCATCAGGGAACATGGAGTTGCTTTTGTAGCACTGAAGCGGTTGTGTGAAACAGCTCTGAGGGACGCTTTGGCACTGGGAGCTGTCAGTTTCAAACAAAAGCGCCGTATGCTGACACTTTTTAAAAGTGTTTGTTCTTCTTCTTTGTATTGTTACTCTCTGTGGAAAAGGTCAGCGTCCCCTTTTCAATTCATAATGACTTCATTTACATACAGCACAACTCAGGGCATCAAAGAAACATGACAGAAGCATGCTTGTACACATACAACCCAATAAAAACACATTCAGGCACCATTACCATTTCATGAAATCTCTTCTGTGACATTATCTGCAGCTCTTTTCATGTTGAAAAAAGTCAAAGCGATGACATGGCATTTGTAGGGCTGGCTATTGTTCAAAATCTTTCGATCCGATGCCAACCGGTTCCTAACGATACTTTTTTCGATACCATTTGTTTTAAAATCCATTTCAACATCAACAAAAATACATTAAACAAATGTAATTAAAACAAATTCTATTGACAGTTCTCACTCAGGGTAACATTATTAATAAAACTGGTTGTGCTTTTTGTATAGGGGTGCGCCAGCAGACACTTTTATTGCATTTTCTTTTTAACTTTTTATTAATTAAAAGAATCTTTTAAAATCTAAAAAAAATTATAATATTTTTTAAGTCTAATAAAGTAATGAAATGTAAAATAACACTAAAGTTATTCATGCAAGAGCTGCGAGTAATTTTCTCTTTGCCTTTTGTTGTTTTATTGACATTAATGGCTCAATCGTCAGCAGGTTTATTAGATGCTGCCCCTTTAAGACCGAATGCTGATCTAATAATATCATTCTCCCATTGATTTCTCCAAACTGTTTAAGCCCATTTAAGATAAACTGTGTTTAAGTGAATACTTTGCCATTTTGACATATAGGCTATTTGTTGTGTATTTGATGGTTTAGTCGCATAATGTGCAAGCCGATCCGTTTCGCAGTGTGCACGGCACACACACACACACCCGCACTGAATTTGGAAACAGCGTCTATGGCGCGGCGGATTATAATGCTTTTAATTTTGTCAAACACGTTCTGCAATTTAGCCAAAGTGGAGACTACATTTGACAACAATCACACATTGTGCTGACTCTGACGTTAAGTTTATGCTTAGGGAGAAATACAGCGCGCGCTGAGAAGGGAAGGAATTTGTGCTACGCGGATATAGTTTATAACAGTTTTACCTCATATCATCTTTGTATAATCCTTTGAAGCGAAAATAAAATAAGATTAATATCACAGCCCACCGTCACTCATTAAACTGACTGTCGCGCTGTAGCTCCGCGTGAGCGATCTCTCTCAGGCTAACGGAGAATTTCATGCACTTAGTCAATACTTTCAGAAAACAATTTCAAGATGACGTTGGCTGTTGTGCTTTTACAGTGTGTAAGTGAATTTCGCGATATTACTGATCATGTGAAGATTTTGCTGCGCCGCTGTGAATACATTGTATGGAAAACACTGCATGCATGTATGCTACAGGCTCACACAGACACAACCGCTTGGCTTTTGGAACCGAAATTTGGCACCAAAAGATAAATAATTTTTCGATATTCATAGTATCGAAGTTTTTTGTTCGATACCATAAAAGTATCGACTTTTGGTGCCCAGCCCTAGGCATTTGTCTTGAGAGATGTGTTAAAGTCCTAATGCGAGTTGTGTGATTTGTCTTTCTCCTTTTGTGCCATCCAGCTCTTCACACTCCAGTCCTGTAGGTAGCGGAAATATACATCTTCTGGCAATTCTACACAAGTGCATTTACACCAAGCGGCAACCTCCCGCGATTTCTCTTGAAGCCAATACGGAAGTGACTTTAACTGCAGTTCATCGACTGGCCATGGCTCCAGAAGGGAGCCCCATGTTAAAATGCCCAAATTTACAGCTGGAAATTTTTTTACAGCCTGGTACAAATTCTAGTTTTGGTCTACACTGCTAATTTTGCCCTTCATGACAACTGTGAGGGGGGTGACATTTTTTCTAACTCATTCGTTTACTTTACTTATTATATAAAGCCTTAAAGTTCTGCATAATTAAGGGCGTGGCCACTTTGAGTGACAGGTGGGTAGCCACTTATCTGCTGTCTGTTAGTCATCACGTCACCTCTGCTCCGCCCACGTCCCGCCTCTTTGCCCATTTTCTGTTATCCGGGAGTGACGCACAATGATGCGCTGCTAAGATGGCAATGGCCAGCTCGTCCCTACTTTACGCTTCAAAACTGCTCTTCAGAATCCTATGGGTGACATCACAGACATTCATGGTTGAGCTGAAGAGTGTGTAATTTCTGCACTTCTAAATTACCTAACTAAATTACCAAACTCAATCTCTCCTCCATCTATTATTGTTCAAAAACCATCAGTCCCGTCCCAAACTCACACCATTGGTTGAGCCAGTGTTGAGCCTGGGCGGTCTGCTCAAAAAATCAGATTGCAATTCCATTTGGTGCCACTAGTGGCACAGAAACAATGGGCCCTGTTTTAACAATCTAAGTGCATGGTCTAAAGCAGTCATTCCCAAACTGTGGTCCGTGAGGGTACTGTAGGTGGTCCGTGGAAAGGCAAAATAAAATAAAATAATATTTTTTACCTTCATTTTACCAGGAAGTTCCCATAAAAACATAAAAAGTAAAAAGAATATGTAGGCCTATATTGATATAACATTTGTATTAAATTGTCAAGTTATTGTGCGATTACTAAAATAGACTAGTGGCGCTCGGCCGTGACGTTCAAGTTCAGTGCTGTTATGGATCGGTGGATAGCAACAGGTTCTCTGAAGAGAAAA
Organism: Gobiocypris rarus; assembly: GCA_023029165.1. NCBI lineage: Eukaryota > Metazoa > Chordata > Actinopteri > Cypriniformes > Gobionidae > Gobiocypris > Gobiocypris rarus. The sequence goes on from CM040931.1 coordinate 20,810,368, forward strand.
GAGACAAGAGGCAGAAGTTACAAAAAATGAAGATATTGACTGTGAGTCGGATGCATCTATGAGCCAGATTCATCATTAAAAAAAAACAAAGAAAAGGAGGGTGAAGAGAATACTGCGAAAGCTATTTAGCATTAGGTTTCAGCTACACCGGCCCCGAAGACTGATTATGCCATACTTTATTATGTGTGTTATGAGATGGTCCGCAACATTTTTTGATTACAAATAGTGGTCCACACACACAAAAAGTTTGAAAACCCCTGGTCTTAAGCATACGGCGCATTGCCCCGGGTGTATGATAGGGCCTTTTAAGAGTGTTTTTATATATCTACGTTCATATTACGTATAAATCAACTTGTGTTTTGGTTGGTGTCTAGGTGGGCTTTTCCACAGGATCTGGACTCATAGAGAGGCTTCAGTATGCTAGTGTCCTGGGACAGCTGAATAGGTTCAGAGAGCATACACATGTACTACAATACACACTGGCTGAGCTGGCAGTCGCACCCTACCTGCAGGACATCAGTCCTTCTGACACAGAGCTGGTGAGTCAGTTACTTTTTATTTCTGCCCTTACTCTATTAAAGTTATCATGGTGACTTTAAAGAATGTTTTTCTTCCATTGAACACAAAGGGAGAAATTTGGAAATATGTTAATGATGCTATATCAAGGTAAATAGGGACCAGGGGCTCCAAAAATGTAAAAAAAAAAAAAGCATTATAAGACGTCATAAAATTGGTACATGCCCTTGTAAAAAAGAAGCCTGCTTAAAGGATTAGTTCACTTTTAAATAAACTTTTGCTGATAATTTGCTCACCTTATGTCATCCAAGATGTCCATGTCTTTCTTTTTCAGTCGAAAAGAAATTAGGGTTTTTGATGAAAACATTCCAGGATTTTTCTCCATATAATAGACTTCAATGGACCCCAAACGGTTAAAGGTCCAAATGACAGTTTCAGTGCAGCTTCAAAGGCCTTTAAATGATACCAGACGATGAATAAGGGTCTTATCTAACGAAACGATCGGCCATAAAAAAAAAAAAACAAGTTTAAGTTTTATAACCACAAATGCTCGCCTTGCTCTGTTCTGTGATGCGTGTTCATGACGCCACGTAATACTCAATTGCGTTGAAAAGGTCACGCTTGACGTAGGCGAAAGTACAGAGTCAGTGTTTACAAATGTGCGAAAGGAGGATTCAAAATCGTCCGCCATCGTTGTTTTACCTTTTAACTCCCTTTTTTTGTAAACGGCGTTTGACTTAGTATGTGCACGTTCAACTTATAAACACTGACACGGTACTTCCGCCTAAGTCAAGCATGACCTTTTCAACGTAATTTTGTGTTACGTGACTACACAAACGCGCATCACAGAACAGAGCGAGGCGAGCATTTGTGCTTATAAAACGTAAAGATAAAAAAATAATAATAATTATATTCATCGTCTGGTATGGTTTAAAGCCCTTTGAAGCTGCACTGGAACTGTCATTTGGACCTTGAACCGTTTGGGGTCCACTGAAGTCCATTATATAGAGAAAAATCCTGGAATGTTTTTATTAAAAACCTTAATTTCTTTTCGACAGACATGGACATCTTGGATGACATGGGTGTGAGTAAACTATCAGCAAAAGTTTATTTAAAAGTGAACTAATCCTTTAATTGTATTGAATGTTTAAAACAAAAATATTATTACTGAATATTAAATATACAGTCAGTGCAGCGTCTGCAAAGCGTCACGATCAATGGAGTTAAATTACCTCATGTATCAAAGCACATGACATTACAATAATAATGAGCCTGAATAACTCAGAGGTCTAGTTGTACCACCTGACTGCTGCAGATTCATTTCGCCGTTGATAGTGTTGCCATAGAAATGCATAATTCTGAGTCTGTGGACGTGAACCGCTCCAGGCCGTGTCGCTGATGGCCATCTCGTAATGGAAGCTGCGATTGCTATAGTTACCACATCTCACACAATAAACAGAATATAACAGACCGCAGACCAAACATTTGCTACAACCTACACCAAAATAGTTGAGTTATGGAGAATAATAACATCCCACATGAAAAAATACTATAGTATATTATAGTAAAATTATTCTAGTAAATACTATTGTGTTTTTGAACCATACTATAGTAAATATACTACAGTAAATTAACAAAGTGTAGTAAATACTATAATATTCTACAATTTACTGTAGTATCTTTACTATAGTATGGTTCAAAAACACTATAGTATTTTACTAGAGTAATTTTACTGTAATTTTACTATAATATACTATAATATTTTTTACATGTGGGATTACAGAAAACAAAAAACGTAAACCAAACTGAACTGAGAACAAACAGGCCATTTTTTTAGAAGAATACTGTAAAAGAAAAAACACTGTCGATATAATCCATCAGTCACTCATGTGCACAAGGCGAAAGCCTGGCAGGAGATAACAGGGAAAAAAATTAAATCTCTACATTATATTACTCAGCAATGAGGTGGTAAAGTTAGTGTTCTTTAAAGCATCGGGTGGTTCTTTGCCTCCACGTTGTACAGGCGATTGTGAATTATCATTTAAATAAATTGCAACTTCAGGGCCCGAAAACCACATTCAGTACACTGTATATTAAGTACTCTTTTTAAAAGAAAGCTAAAGTGCACTTCTTTCACACAGGCATACAACCCATAGGCTTCTAAAAGTAAAAACTTTAAAAATTGAAGCTGTTATTAATGGTGACCATTCACTTTCATTGAATGAACAAGAGCAGCATGGGCATTCTGCTATTAATAACACTGTTAGTTTTTGCTTAGAAGAAAAAGCGATGTTTCATGTGTGTGTATCCTCTCATGGCAGGATTGTTTTTTATGGGTTAAAAACATTCCTGTAGCGAATTCTTGATGCTGATTTTTACTTTTCTCTTGTGCTTTTTAATGTCATTCGATGAAAGACAAAAAAAAAAGGTTACATGAAAATAAAGCTATTCTCCTCATCTCCGACTTCAAACGAATGTTCCTCCAAAAGGCATTCATAATATGCAGATAAACTGCTGCACAGGGCCAGGCTTCCTCTCGGAGTACAGGTACAGGAAGCAGACAGCTGGAATGAGACGCATTGGCGATCCCTGGAGTGTGCATCACTGAAAAATACAAAAATAAAATGAAATCAAAGGATTATAAACATCCTCTATTGGATTCAGATCAGTCTGAAGTGGAAAATCTGGGAATTTAGTCTAAATGCACATTTACATAAAGATCATTCTTTTATTTCTTTTTATCGCTATTTAAGTGTTCCCCTTACTGTGAACAGGCTGAGCCACTTATGCAGATCTCTTGATAGCTCTGGGCCATTCTAGGCACACTTAACACTGATCTGAGAACAGTTTTAGATGGTAACTGCTCTCGCTGGGCTCTACCCAAACTGGTAGAGTCCAGTGTCCGATTCACAGACAAATGGCTCTTATGAGCTGGTTCTTCTTAGTGAATCAATTCTTCTTGATTTCTGAAAACGGAGGCTTCCAGTCCAGAAACCTGCTGTCGGTAAGGAAGCATCATCACAGAGAGGCACACAATCACTTTCAAGAACGTTTTTGTTCACTGTTGCTTAATGGAGGAATGATCTTCCCAGCTCTATCCGGACAGAGAATCCTTAACAATATTCAATAGTTGTAAACAAATCTCTTCTGTGAGTAATTTTACTGCATCCTGTTGAGAGAAAAGAAAAGAAAAAAATCACAATACTTTAATCCATCCCTGCTTGTACTATTCTGAACAATGTCTTAAAGGGGTCATGAACTGCACTGTTTTCCTGGGGTGCACTTAAAATTTTTGTATGATTTTTACATCAAAAAATTTAATTTAGAAATAAGTCATTTTTCCTACCCTGATTTTAGCCCTTTGATTTGAAAGCTCTGTTTGAAGGGCCGTGTCTGCTGAGAGTCTTCAGTGTAAACATCCACTGCTGTGATTGGCTTACGTCTTTGCATATGAAATAGTTGAGTATTACATGAGGAACTCTCTCAAAAACCTCTAAGTGTTTACTATTGCAGCTCTTATGGTTATCGTCATTGCAACTCAATTTCTGCACACTTATGAATGCTTTCATCATAATTAACAGTGCAAACACAATGTAAATAAGAGATTTGTTGAATATTAAGGGAGTTTTGCCACAAGTCCAAAACTCACTCACTCATATAGTCACTCACTGTTTGATTGCCACCTCCAGCGATTGTAAAGGGAGCTGTTTAAATAACAGATTATTTTCATCCTACTAAGAGAAACAATCAGAATTTGACCGTTAAGTCACGGTTTTGATTTATTAACACAGACAAAGAACATCTGATTGTACATAAATCATCATCAGAAATCACTGGTCACAGATCAGGCAGTAGAATTTACAGGGTTACTTACATGTTGTGGCAATACTGTCGAGTTCATATCGTAAAAGTATTTGCAAAGCCTGCCCCAAAACTGATTGTGACTGATCTACCAAAGAATCCACTGTGAAATATATTGAATACAAAAAACAAAAATCCTCAACTGAGACATTTACATTGTTGAAAATAATAAATAATCACATTCCTAGCATTAGAATCCTTTGGAAGGTAATGTTATTTTTAGTCCAGTGATGCTGTATCGCTCTGCTCTCCTCGTCATCTCACTAACACAGCAGTGGGCGAGGCCAAAGTTGCAATGATGATTTTCTTCTTTTTTTCTTCTTATAGTATTATGACCTCTTATATGTCAACATTTCAAGGAAAATTTGATTTCTCAGTTCATGACCCCTTTAAACTTTGTATTACTAAAATTTCTTGTGTTTATTGGCACTTTAAGATGAATTGCTTGTTGTATTCCTCCTTTGTAAGTTGCTTTGGAGAAAAGTGCCTGATGTTAAATGTTAACAAATCAAATCAGTTCTTTTTTTAGTGAATCAAAAATATACAGCGTGACCAGTGACCAGATTCTCGAACAAATTACTCTTTTGAAGTGGCTCTTTTTAGTGAATTAAAAACTTACAGTTTAGTGTAATTCCTGAGTTAAAGGGATAGTTCACCCAAAAATGAAATTTTTTGATACAAAAAAAAAGAATGTTTGTATCCAAGCAGATCTCGGAGCCATTGACTACCATAGTATCCCCCCCTCACCCACCCCCACAATGGTAGTCAATGGCTGCTGAGATCTGCTTGGTTACATTCTTCCAAATATCTTCCTTTGTGTACAGCAGAACAAATACATTTATACAGGTTTGGACAGGGCCGTAACCACCATAGACATTGAGGAGGACAAGGCCCCCCCCAATAATTAAAAATGGACACATTTTTGAAATTCTTACACTGCTCTGCTGCACTTCATTATGCAGCGCTCTGTATGTTAGGATGACAAAAAGGTTCAAAAGTTACATTTTTAGTCTGGTTTGCCTCAGTGGTCTAACAACCCTCACCAATGTCAAAATGAATGAGATGGCCAATCAAATCAAAGTAGGCAGGATTTGCGTTCTCTTTTGGCTCATGCACAGTCTTTACACAGACGAGCGTCAATCTATCGCTTAATGATTTTGCAGAGAGAGACTATTCTTTCCAGTGAAATCACAAAACAAAACGCACACAAACGTGTCCCTGCTCTTAAACAGTCATTGATGAACATATTTGATGTTCAGTGTTTAAGACATGGTTACGGCTTTGGGTTTGGAACCACTTGAGCGTGACTAAATGATGACAGAATTGTCATTTTTGGGTAAACTATCCCTTTAAAGACTTAATGACTTCTATAAGTCAGCTCTTTTTAGTGAATCAAAAACATGCTGCACAGAGTAGTCCAATTTCCCTAATGAATAACTTAAATTAGTCAATTGTTTTAACAATTCAAAAGCTGAATTACCTGTTAGAATCAATACCCTGTAGCACTAGCAGAGAGACAATTTCTTACATACATCAGAAAATCCAAATTAATCTGAATTCATTCTAATTGCGTTGAGAGCATGTGAATGAGAATTTAATTCAGATTGGGAAATCTGTATCAATACACAGTCCTATTTAAAATTAGTTAAGTATTCTGATTTCTGACTAAATTAACATTAGCAACGTTTAAAATTAATATAACCTGAATCTTTTTTTTTGTTTTTTGGAGTGCTCGTAAAGGCATCCAATTTTTTAAATCAGTGCTAAAACTTATAGTCAAGAAATTATAGACCTCCTTCGTACCCGTGAGAAAATATTGATGCAATGTTTTGAGGCAGCGATCATGTAACATCATACCACAAGAGCAGAACCAGGCCAGCTTGTTTTAATAAAGTCTGGAAATATGCACGGCAATAAAACAGCTCTGTTGTGAATATTTATGAGACTGAAAGAGAAACTAGCGCAGACAAAGAAGACAACTGCTATTGTGCATTCAGACATGGAAGTGACGGAACAGAATAGAGAAAATAAGCGAGAAAAAAGAAAGAATAGAAGAAGGAGATGGCATAAATCTCATTCTGACATACAGTGCTGAAGCACCATAATTGCCTCTTTACTAGATTAGCGCTACACAGTGGTGAGATTAGCCCAGATCAATAGAGCGTGATGTATGTGAGATTGAGACCAAATCTGCCATGAATGGAGAGCCACGGGGCGTTCAATTAGTGTGATGTTTGTATGGGTGCAATACAACACCTTCCAGAATCCTACTGACAAATTACAAAGACCTAAATGAGCAGTTAAATAGAAACCTACAATAGAGGAGCACATAGTATATGTATACAAGTAACTGTTGCTTTAAAAGAGCGTTTTTCTCGGCTTGGTGGATTCCGGTTCAGAAACACATGCTGCTTCTGAAAATGGTATGTACTTATATACATGAGAAGAAAAGACAGTGTAGAGAGCGATTAGCACTTAGTAAAGCAGGTGACCAGCCACTTGCTCCTCTTGTACACATTTGATGATGAAAATACATGTATACATATATATAATATCATCAATAACTGATAATAATAAATAACTAAATAAAAAAGCATATATATTTATTTAGTTATTTACCCATACCTTCTTTCTTCTATCTCTTTCTTTGTGTTTCTTAGTGTCTCTTTTACTCTTTAGCTTCCTCTACCTTCTCTCTTTTACTTTTCCATCCTGGTCCTAAATGAATCTCTGCATTCTTAAAGGGTACATAACACACACAGTTTCTGTCAGTCTCATTCAGTGGTGTAAAGTATTTGAGTAAATTTAATTAGTTACTCTACTTAAGTATCTTTTTGGCTACTTTGTAGTTGTACTGAGTATTAAGCAACTTTTACTCTGTACTGTACTGGCTACATTTTTTAACAAGTAAATGTACGTTTTACTCTAATACATTTGTGTTGAGTATTGCAATTACAGCATTTACTTTTTCAGCAGCCGTTTGTTTCTGCTATAAAGATTTAGTTGTTTTTCATTTTCACTGGTATGTCTCTCACGTGTCGAGGACTAGTGCATTTTTAAGCCTATATTTAGTATGAGTAAAATACTTAAGTACTGTTAAAATCAGCGATTTTAAGACTTTTACTCAAGTTGTGTTGGAATTTGTGACTTGTAACTTGTAATGGAGTCATTTTCGCTGTAAGGAATCTGTACTTTTACTCATGTATGGTTTTCAGGTACTCTTTACACCTCTGGTCTCATGTTAATCTTGAGTACCTATAGAGTAGTATCGCAACCTTCATATCTCCAAAGAGTCTTTAATTTTATCATATTTATAAAAAGACAAATACACTATACCGATTCTTTCCGAAAACAGCCAAACTTCGTGGAAGTGTGGAATGGGCGGTGCTAAAGAGACACACCCATATTACACACACACGATACATCATGGCATGGCATCATTATCCCTGGATAACATTCAATTCACTATACAATTGTGTTGTTTACATTATATGCACTTATATTACCAACAAAAAACAGACATGCAGTTTCACTCACCGCCTGCGGTTTACACTCATGGCCGGGAACAAACAAACACACTTGCTGAACACTGTTTCTGCCTGGAAAAACAAACTGCATCCACTGTTAAAGCTGGGTTATTTGGGAAGCTGGTCAAGGTTATCTTTCCATCAAAACCAAAAACACACTTCTTTAGTGACATTGTTGATTTTGTGGTCTAAAATGACACGGCTGCCGACAGCTATCGTAACCGAACGAAGCATCGTTGATGGACGCGCTCTTGCTCTCGCTCTGTTTGATGTGCGCACACGTTCATACGGGAGAAATGCCCAAACAAGGAATTCCGCCCTTTATGATGTCATAAAAGACCATACTCTGGGGAAAAAAATCCAAAACTTGTTTGAATCCTGAAGGAGTGTATTTGGCACAGAAATACTCCATCATAAAATGTATTAATTTTTTTATTTTTTTACATGTTTAGCATGAGAATCCAAGTCTTTAACAGTGTAAATAAGTCAGGAAGCCAGAACACTGTTATTGATATTGCAATTACAATTATTATTATTTTTAAAGAATTCCAGTGTTTTTTTAGATTTTTCTTCATTACAATCTCAGCATGGCTATAAAGCCTTAACATATTAAAACTTTAACTAAAATGCACTAATATATATATATTAGTGAATCAGTGCCACGTCATTTACCCCATAATTGTTTCTTCTATCAGGCTCTATTGTCTCTCTAATTTCCCCTTCCTTCTCTCTCTTCTCCTCCATCCTAGACCTTCAGTTTAATGGGTCTCAGCGTGCAGCCCTGTGTACATTTCCATCTGCTGTGCCTTGTGATGGACGAGTGTTGTTCCTCAATTTGTCCGTATTGTTTCAGTTTTTAACCACCAGCCTTGTAAAATCCCAAGACCACCCCTTCCCCTTTCCCCCACCCAAAGGGGAACAAGAAGGAAGTCCTCATTATATGAGGGATGACTTCTAAAAATCAGCTGCCAACAAATGATTTTTAATTAGCTTTTAAGGTGCAGTGTTTAGAAAAGTTATGGCATTTGTGTGGACTGAGCAGTGATAATCTTTATCTCCTCCTGGCAGCTGCAGGCTCTAATGGCAGACACCATGGACACCCTTGACAACACAGTCTCACTCCCAACTCGTCACATATTGCCGCTTGGTCAGGACCCTCGGCGTCACTTTTTAACGCACAGGGTACCCCTTAAGCGTCATTTTTCGACGTTCAGGGCACTCCACTGATTCCAATGAGAAGCCTAGGGCGTCATATACAGACGTGTTGGGCACGTGAATGTTATCATCGTGATGAAATTATTTATTGGGTTATAATTTTTCCATTATGACATGTTGGAGTGTGATTCTCAATGTAATAAGCCAGCACACTTTTATTTAAATTTATTTATTTTTATTTACGCTATTCAGACACGTTTTAAACAGCCCAACCCAACCCCACCCCGCACTAAACCTGCCCATTTGCGTATTATATGATATAAAACACAGAATATAACAGACAACAGACACACTTTATTGAAAAAGTCCTGCTATTGCAACTGTTCCGAGGCCAAACGATTGATTTGTGTGAAGAAAAGACCAAAAGCAATCACCGTCTCCACGGTACCCCTCGGCGTCATGATAAGGACGAAATGGGAACTCCATTGCTTTCAATGGGAATCCTTTGGCGTCAACAGAAGACGCAAATTATATCGGTATGAAATCGCGCTGAAGAAGTGAAGTCTCATTCAGAACGCATCGCGATGTTTGGCATCAGTTCACGTGGACGTGCCACATGTGGGTGAGTAGTCAAATATTATGTCCTAAAGTATTCGCTATCGATCAGATTATTTTCAGTCACTGCATTATATCTGTCATCTCCACTGAGGATTTGAATTTCTTTGCTTTCTAAATCAACACATCTTGCTAATAGGGTAATTGCACACTGTCACGTGACATGCTATAGACCTTTAAACAGTTGTTCATATTTAATAATAACTACCAGTGTAGTTTCAACGTGGAATTTGTAGTAGACGCACAATAAAAACAACACTTGCCACTCTTTTACCACAGTAACCTTAGTTTTAATGTGATAGGTGCAGTAAAAGGACAGCAACCTCAAATCTTACCATGCTTTTACCACAGTAACCTTAGTTTTAATGTGATGTTTGTTGTAAATAGACAGTAACCACAACAATTACCATGCTTTAAATGCATTTTATGTAAATCCAAATATTTTAATGTAAATAGAACTTTTCCTGTATATAATGCAATATATTATATATTATGACTTTTTTCTCTCTTTCTTTTTTACCTGAAAAGACCAAAAGGGCCTTCGGACTCAGTCAGCCCATTCTTGTTTGTGGAGAAGTAACGGAGATGACCAAAAGCTGCAACAGCAAATATTTGCAATGGTATGTATGTGTTGGTTTGAACTTTATCAAACATATTATTCAGCATTTGTTGTTACTTAAACGTATTCTTACAAATCCCATGGCTCAATCAGTAAGAAAATATTCTCAAAGTCTCAATAATTCACAAGATTTAACAAGTAGTCAAATTCATATGATATCCCATATTTGTATATACTCATACATAATCCTGCAGCTTTTACTATGACTCCTGCCATTGGCTACTGCCTCAATTCCTGTAGGCCTACATATGTATTGTTGTCCCCTTTCTTGGAAAGTAGTCCGATGTCCCACACACTGTCATGTCCTGCCCTGGGCACATTGGGCAACATGTGTCCTCCAACATATTCGATCTGTGGCCACGTTCTTCACATCTTCTCATTGAACACCGGCATTCAGGTCTTCGTGAAACATCTGTCTCATGTCTTCCTTGGTCTTCCCTGTCTCCTGCGTCCTCCTGGTGGTGTCCACTTCACAAGTGTTTTTGGGTGTTGTTGTTCGGGTATGCATAGGAAATGTCCAGTGAAGTGCACCCTTTGTTCTGACACAGTTTCTCAATGTCTTCATGTGGAGTCTGTGGAGTCTTATGATCTCTTCAATTTATGCAGAACCAATATTCATAAACTGTACTTGATGTCTGCCTATGCCTTTATCAAAAAAAACATTAGTTCTCATCAGGAGTTTTAGTGAAGGACATATCTATTGCCATCCACTAGTTCTAGTCATGCAGCTACTTCATGATGCTATAGTCCAATGTATATTGCTGCATTTGTTGTTTGTTCGAACAAATGAAGATAGTGAGAGTGAATACCTTTTGAAATCAATATTTATTCATTAAACCTTTCAATACAGTGGTCACTATAATACATGTCCACCATATCTACCTCCATGGTATCATTAATAACTACATCTATGGTATCATTATCACTACCTTTTAATGTAACTGTTACATGAATGTATTATATTGAAGCATTTTCTTACTAAAAATGGTTGACATTTATAATAATTTAATTGGACTTTCATTTAGTTACAATAATCACAAATATATAGTATTAAAGTTGAGAATGTAAAATGTTCTTCAGTTTTTGCCTATTTATTTTTTAATGGGAATAAATATATTTTCAGATAAAAAATTGCACCTAATCTCTTGGTTTGTACTTCATCATGGTAATATTTTTAAAAGTTATGTTTCACGTGTGTGTGTGTGTGTGTGTGTGTGTGTGTGTGTGTGTGTGTGTGTTGTGTGTTGTGTGTTGTGTGTGTGTGTGTGTGTGTGTGTGTGTTGTGTGTTGTGTGTGTTTGTGTGTGTGTGTGTGTGTGTGTGTGAGAGAGAGAGAGAGAGAGAGAGAGAGAGAGAGAGAGAGAGGGGATTGATCTTTATACTGGTGTGCATGTCTTTGAAATGTTTGACATTAAATATTGGAATATGCTTACAAAATTGTGTGCATTCTTAATGCTTTTGTTACATTTATTTTAATTCCAATAGTTCAGATGGTCAGGGTGGCATAAAGAAGTTTAAAATGTATAACTATATTTATATACATACCTAAATATATATACAACATAAACACAAACTATAAATGTTACAAAAGCTGCAAAACTACCAGTGCTGTTGTAGCTTGTAGGCCATTGCATAGAAAAAGAGGTTTCTCTTTCAAATATATTTATGCATCAGTTTAACAACACACATGAGTCTTTCGTTTTAAAATGTTAGTTTTATTATTTAATTAGAATAAATAAATATTTAGCAGCCTAAATATTAAATATTTAAGGTATCCTTCAGTTGGGACCGGATGAGATCTGTCATCATTTACCATAAATGGACAGGTAAGTGTGACGCCTCTGTTCAGCTGGATTGTCATTGGCTGTGACTTTATCGTAGGACTCGTGTGATTGGACTATCTTTTAACCCATATAAAACGGCGTTTCATGTTATAAAGTATGTATTGGTGTTAATATTATGTTTGATATACGTTATGAGCTATAAAGTGTCGGTATGTTGTGAGAAATTACTCCTTTACCGAGAACACAACCCTAACCCTAAGCATTGCTGCACACTTCAATGAACTACAGCGCCATATTTACCATTGCATTGATACTATGACAAAGATATATGGGTAATGTAGTTTAAAACGTTTAATAATGAAACAATAAATGTTAAGTAAATTACATCTTTAATGGACAACTGGATATCTAAATATGTGCATTGTGCAAACCTTTATGACATTATGAGGGGCAGGCTAAAAATTTAATATTTTACTGTGAGCATTTTGAGAAAACCTTTATGCCAGCTTTCCATATATGTCTGAAAACTGTGCCAAACATTATTTAGTAAACATAGCATAAGCAGTTGTCCTGCCTATTTTCTCTGTGATACGCTAACCAGACTTTGAGATACAGCCATTTGAAATAAGTTTTGTTTTGCTCTTCCAGGGGCCACTACTGGGTCCCTGGAGGTGGAAGGGCAGAACAACTTACACAAATCTATTCTCCTCATCATGGACAACAAATTTTGAGTCACATTTAAATATCAGAGTATTTTGTCTTTTCTATTCTAACATCATGCTTGCATTAGTTCTTGATGGGTATTGTGAGACCATCTGATGAAATACAGAAATATTTGAAAGAGATGTTGTAAAATAAAAATTATTAATATTTATTTCGTTTAATGGATAGACACCAATAAATATAATGGATGAACCTGCAAAACTTGCAATTATCCAGTTTCCAGTGTAAACAAAAACTATGTATTTACACTTCACTATTACTATTAAATATAGGTCAATGCACCGATAAGTAAAATAACAAGAGACATTTCATCTTCACCCTGTCTCCACGCTCCTGAAATCGGTAATGTGCTTTCTTTAATTTTTATTGCAGTAGTAGATGTACCAGAATTATCAATATGGATCATTTTCAGTTAAGCTTGAAGTGTTTGTAATCCTTCCCTTTATTTCACTGAAAACTAAAAGTAGCCTACATCAAACTTTTGGTGCATTATTGTACTAAATATAATATAACCAGACAAAAAATGTTTACCTCAAGTAAAATAATCAGATCACCTAAATAAACTTGTAAAATGTGTATTTACTGTACCAAACACCATACACAATATTCACCATACTTTATCACTCAACACTTTATTGGAGGATACAGTATACAGTTGATAAAGTAGCATAAAGTCAAATGAGATTCAAGATAAATAAAAATGCGTCTTCAAAAATACATTAACATCATATTAATCCATTCACAGCTGCTGAAGCCACACAAACGAGTGCCACATAATCCCATCCAGTGATACAGAAAACAGATTTAATTGTGTTGGAAAATAATGATTCATTATCACAGCTAGACTGGTTTCTGGCTCTTTCCAGTTCATGGTCCATCATGTTCTTCTTCTTCTGAACACTTTGCCCATTTGTACCCTACAGTATAACTGATGAACAGATGATGTGGTCACTGATGTTGTGTAGCTTTTTCTCAACCAGAGGAAGAAGAACATTCCAGTGTCAGGCGTTCTCCAGTCCTGGTCTAAAAGTAAAACAAAAACACAATTCAAATTAAGTTTAATGTACAGTCAGGTTAGCCTATGTTCTGCATGATTTAAGCAGTAGTAGTTGACTCTGGCCCTCAGCATCCACTGTCCTGCATATTTAGCTCCAACCTCAAACCCACCTGTCTATAACTGTCTATAAGTAAACCTGAAGACTTTGGTTAAAATTTTCAGGTGTGCTCGATTAGGCTTGGAGGTAAACTCTCCACCTGCCCATTCTGATTTAAATTTACCAAGCAGCAGTCAGTACATTATATAATATACACATTGAAGCATTATATATATAATAGTGCAGCACATAATATTAGCCAAGTACTGACAAAAACTATTTTACCCTTATCGACAGAAACATTTTAAACAGCATATCTTTTAGAAAGGCATGGTCTCTTCTCTTCTGAGCTTTTATAATTGATGCTAGATTTCTTTAGTCACTTTCAAGAGCATCACTTGTGATAGCCTTAACAATGTAACAATTGTTAAAATACTGCAATACAAATGCCATGGTAAGAATTAAGAAAAAGGTACCGAGGCACCAGACTTACCATGCTTATGAAGCACCCATGGCCATGCAGAGTTCTCAGAGAGTGGAGTTTTTGCCTCTTGTATTCCTCCTTGGCAGCACATTAGTCTTTTCCTGTAGAATCTTCTGAAGTTTGTGCCTTCTCTTGCTATCCATCTTAAAACACAAATAAAATGTGTTTTATTCAGTGGAGTATAAAGTCTTGTTTCAAGCCAAAGAACTAACCAGATATTTCACATAATTCAAAGAACATTTACTATTTGATTCCTAATATATGCCACAACTCATTATCTTCCAAAGCTACCCAGAACCATCCATGGTCTACAAAACAATAGAGAAATAGCTGGAGTTTATAACAACTACATGTCTGCTTTTATCTAAGACAAACAAATGGTGATAAGAACTGAAGGCCAAAAGTGTTTCAGCCTTTATGCTAAAAGGCAGTAATTGTAATAATAATTGTATCAAAAAGGGAAGAAATTATTTTATTTTTTCTAATGTTAGATAAATCCAAGAAACAGAACCTCATTTGCTCATTTTAGGAGTTATAAAAAGATTTAGACATGAATAATGGTGTGTATTTTATCAGAATAGAAAGAATGATCGCTGCTGAAATGAATAGTTCTTTTTAGAGATCAACATCAAATTCTTAACTACATATTACAGCATTGCTTCAATACAAGACATACCAGTGGACTTGCACACTTTTCTGTCTTCTTCAAGCACAAGATGGCCATGTTCTTCCTCACCCAAAACAAAGGACTTATTCGATTAGCTTGCTGATATAAGGTCTGGTCTTTCTTCTCTGCTGTAAAACAAGAAAGTCTCACTTACTCTATGTGCAAATACCGTACTTTTGTTTTTGAAACATAAAAATTAAGACAGTTACAATAAAGTTAATTTACCATATGATTCAGGAGAGCATTTGATTAAATACTGATATACTAAAAATATTCTAGAAACTTTACCTGAGAAGGGCTGATTACGGCAAGATCGCTGCGACTCACTAGTAGCTCTTGTGAGGGTTGACTCTAAAAGTGCTGATGAATTTGATATTATAGAGATCTAAAAAAAAAAAATACAAAAATAAAAGTAAAAGTAATCTGCAAGTAATCCTGCAAGACAGAAAGAAAAGACATTTAATTACATTGCATGCAAGTTGTCAGTTTATACATAACTGCAGGATTTCTTTCTGTAAAAGCATTGCATAATTAAATGTTAAATACATTTATGTAATAAGTTCACTAATATGTGTGCATTCCCATTATTAAAAGTATATATTTAATAGCAAGCTAGATCATATGAATGTGTTTAAAAATGTTGATAATTCATTTGATTTTTGTTGACGTTATCAACAGTGCAACTGATCTGAGTATGACAAAATAATCGAATATCTGATGTCATGTGAGAATTTTCACTCTTGCAAACAGCGGTAGGTTATGAGGTGTGAAGAGACATGTAACATTACATGAACAGACAGAGCCCAATTTGAAATCATTTTAAAGAATACAATGGACTTAATATAAACTTTCTGACAGTGTGTGGGACATCTGACTACTTTCCAAGAAAGGGGACAACAATACATATGTAGGCCTACAGGAATTGAGGCAGTAGCCAATGGCAGGAGTCATAGTAAAAGCTGCAGGATTATGTACGAGTATATACAAATATGGACGAGTATCATATGAATTTGACTACTTGTTAAATCTTGTGAATTATTGAGACTTTGAGAATATTTCTTACTGATTGAGCCATGGGATTTGTAAGAATAAGTTTAAGTAACAACAAATGCTGAATAATATGTTTGATAAAGGGTTCAAACCAACACATACATACCATTGCAAATATTTGCTGTTGCAGCTTTTGGTCATCTCCGTTACTTCTCCACAAACAAGAATGGGCTGACTGAGTCCGAAGGCCCTTTGGTCTTTTCAGGTAAAAAGAAAGAGAGAAAAAGTCATAATATATAATATATTGCATTATATACAGGAAAAGTTCTATTTACATTAAAATATTTGGATTTACATAAAATGCATTTAAAGCATGGTAATTGTTGTGGTTACTGTCTATTTACAACAAACATCACATTAAAACTAAGGTTACTGTGGTAAAAGCATGGTAAGATTTGAGGTTGCTGTCCTTTACTGCACCTATCACATTAAAACTAAGGTTACTGTGGTAAAAGAGTGGCAAGTGTTGTTTTTATTGTGCGTCTACTACAAATTCCACGTTGAAACTACACTGGTAGTTATTATTAAATATGAACAACTGTTTAAAGGTCTATAGCATGTCACGTGACAGTGTGCAATTACCCTATTAGCAAGATGTGTTGATTTAGAAAGCAAAGAAATTCAAATCCTCAGTGGAGATGACAGATATAATGCAGTGACTGAAAATAATCTGATCGATAGCGAATACTTTAGGACATAATATTTGACTACTCACCCACATGTGGCACGTACACGTGAACTGATGCCAAACATCGCGATGCGTTCTGAATGAGACTTCACTTCTTCAGCGCGATTTCATACCGATATAATTTGCGTCTTCTGTTGACGCCAAAGGTTTCCCATTGAAAGCAATGGAGTTCCCATTTCGTCCTTATCATGACGCCGAGGGGTACCGTGGAGACGGTGATTGCTTTTGGGTCTTTTCTTCACACAAATCAATCGTTTGGCCTCGGAACAGTTGCAATAGCAGGACTTTTTCAATAAAGTGTGTCTGTTGTCTGTTATATTCTGTGTTTTATATCATATAATACGCAAATGGGCAGGTTTAGTGCGGGTGGGGTTGGGCTGTTTAAAACGTGTCTGAATAGCGTAAATAAAAATAAATAAATTTAAATAAAAGTGTGCTGGCTTATTACATTGAGAATCACACTCCAACATGTCATAATGGAAAAATTATAACCCAATAAATAATTTCATCACGATGATAACATTCACGTGCCCAACACGTCTGTATATGACGCCCTAGGCTTCTCATTGGAATCAGTGGAGTGCCCTGAACGTCGAAAAATGACGCTTAAGGGTACCCTGTGCGTTAAAAAGTGACGCCGAGGGGTCCTGACCAAGCGGCAATATGTGACGAGTTGGGAGTGAGACTGTGTTGCCCTTGAAGGCAAGCGGTCTGATCAGGAACGTGTGTGGAATGCAATGCAAAAGGTAAATAGACAGCGAAAAGGGAAAAGGACAATGACGGCGTGTGTAGATGAGGCACAAATGCCACTCAGTGCTCGTGCGACACACGCTGTAGAGCATTGTTCTATACACACACTCCTCATAATTTAAAAAAAAGACATTTGATATACCAGATCTGAAGGGTAAAATTAATTTTCCAAGGTGGTCTTCGGGGCCTGTGGAGACTTCTTGGCAGGACTGTCATCTCTATTATGGTTAACAAAGTCGTGTGGCACTTCAAAATGGCACTTTTGATGTGGGCAGGTCTTTAATACTTGTCTACAAATGAATTTCCCCTGTTAATTAGCCTGGCTTAAGGTTATTCAAATTGCTACTGAGGGTAGGAAATCAAGCCAGGACCCTGGGAAGAGCAGAATTAAGCCTTAGAATCATGATTCATATTTCATAAAACACAATGAGCCTTTTGAAATGTTGTTCTGAAGCACCATGTAAACTATTGGCTGTTTACTGCCTTGTGCCTGAGTGAATTGAATCTACCTCCCACCTGACCAGACTTTTAAAGAGAAGTTTGGGTAAACTTTAAAGGCTTCATTATATAGAAGATTGCAAAAAAGGTGTTTCCTCTCAGGGATGTATTGATGTATTCATGCATGTATTGAAAACTGTTATTACTGATTGGAATTTTCATGCCTAAAGCTTGATAATGAATTTAGTAGGTAATGCTGGAGATGCAGTAGAATATGACGTCTCGCTGACTTCTGTTTGTAATAAATAATTGCATCATCTCTGTATCAGATTTGAGCGGTGCATGAAAAGCTGTCAGATTATGATGATGCGCTGTAAATCTTTTATTTCTATTGATGCTTCCTAGTGTTCCTAATGTTTACCAACTAAACTAAAGGCGTTTTTGCACCCTTCAGGGGCACTTCGGGAAGATGTCATTTGGAGGCATGTTTCAAACGAAAGTGAACAACTGAATCCCTTCACGGAGGGCCCTTCCACAGGTCCGTTATCGAAGGGAACATGCAATTATCACTTTTCGTAGAAATTGAATCATTTATGGTCATGTTCTTCCCTTCAGTGTGAGTATAGTGATGCTCACTTCTGATTAGAATTTGCCCTAAAACTACATGAAAAATATTTTTTTGTCAATTGAAATAAGCTTAAATTAAATAAAATATAAATATTATTAAGTTTGTTAAAGTACTAAAATAAATAAAATAAAATAAGTTTGTTAAAGTACTAAAATAATTAATGAAAGCTAAATATAAATGATAAAAAACACTATTGACAAAAGCAGATAAAATGACTCAAATCAAAGCTAAAATTAAAACAAAAAATATACAAATAAAATGCTTATAAATTCTAAATATTAATAAATACTATAGTAATATATAAATTATACTAAATTGCCAAAATAAGAGTTTCCTCCTTATTTGAGTCTCAGTAAATCTGTGATATTTAGGTCCTCTATTGATCTTTTCTTTATTGATCTTGGTCTTTACACTATATGAATTCAGAGGTTCACCTTACCTGAACTCTAATACACGACAATGAAAATTCTAAGTCTTTGGGTGAAAGACATGAGAATATTAAGTATGTTTACTTGGTCACCGTGATTTTGTCTTATTGTTGACCTTGGAATTCCTGTCTGAAAATGTAGTCCTAACCATATCCCTAGCCCTAACTCTAACCCTAACTTATTCCTTAAATCAGAGGGAAGTGATAGGTGAATAACACTGATGTTGAAACACCTAACCCTGGTTGTAAGCCTAAAACTTGTCATTAACTGTTCTTGTTCCTTTAAATCTGATGGAATGTTGTTCCAGGAACATGTTGTGACAAAAGAAAAAGACAAAAAAAAAGTAATAAAAACAAATAAATACAGTGGGTACAGAAAGTATTCAGACCCCCTTACATTTTTCACTCTTTGTTATATTACAGCCATTTGCATTTTTTTCTCATTAATGTATACAAATCTGGATTTCCGTATCCTCTGCCATTCCTCCTTGCAGATCCTCTCCAGTTCTGTCAGGTTGGATGGTAAACGTTGGTGGATAGCCATTTTCAGGTCTCTCCAGAGATGCTCAATTGGGTTTAAGTCAGGGCTCTGGCTGGGCCTCCTTCGTTATTTTAGCTGTATGCTTTGGGTCATTTGGGTTCTTCTTTACCTCTCTCACCAAGGCTCTCCTCCCCTGATAGCTCAGTTTGGCCGGACGACCAGCTCTAGGAAGGGTTCTGGTCGTCCCAAACGTCTTCCATTTAAGGATTATGGAGGCCACTGTGCTCTTAGGAACCTTAAGTGCAGCAGATTTTTTTTTTTGTAACCTTGGCCAGATTCTGCCACAATTCTGTCACTGATCTCTTTAGGCAGTTCCTTTGACCTCATGATTCTCATTTGCTCTGACATGCACTGTGAGCTGTAAGGTCTTATATAGACAGGTGTGCGACTTTCCTAATCAAGTCCAATCAGTATAATCAAACATGACTCAAATGAAGGTGTAGAACCATCTCAAGGATGATCAGAAGAAATGGACAGCACCTGAGTTAAATATATGAATGTCACAGCAAAGGGTTTGAATACTTAGGACCATGTGATATTTCAGTTTTTCTTTTTTAATAAATCTGCAAAAAAAAATGTCTGTCAATATGGGGTGCTGTGTGTACATTTAATGAGAAAAATTTACTTAAAGTCCCTGTAAAGGCAATTCTGAGATTTGTTTCTAAACACATTAGAAATGTTAGAAATGTATTGTTGAAACACATTACAAAGACTGTGAACTATGTAGTACTGAATTCAGAAGTTAGACTGTTAAGAAGTTTTTCACCATTGCTGTGTTCCGGATTTTTTGGGCGGGGTTAGAACGGTGGCTCGATGACGCACTGGAGCCGCTTGGCATGTGGCTCCTCCCCCATAACTAGAGTACATTGGCAATTTCGCATCAGTTCACCCGCTAGATTGCGAGTTACTGTCAGTCCCGTTAGTTACAACAGCCTACAACTTACAAAACAGCCTACAAAATAAAAAAAAGACGATCTCAAGAAGAGGTGAATTCATTTTGTGAACAGCTACCTTGATGGAGTGCTGACGATCACCACCAACACCTGCCTCTGCAGTGTCTTTACACCGGATAGTTTTACAAACTTTCATCGGCAACAGATGGGATTCACTGATAATCCGCTGCAGAATGGGGCCGAACCGACTATCTTCCGCCCCGACCTTCATCCTCCCGTCCCGCCGACATCTGGTGCCGTCGTGACTCGTGAGCTGTACTTGAGTGTTGTTGTTGTCTTGTGTGTTTACGACCGCTTTCCCGCGAGTGGGTGTGGTTTCGGCGCTGATCAACGGACACGTCCCCAGCGGTTGAGAGCAGAGTATGCTGTTTGTTTTTTCAAGATTTCGATAAGATATTTTATGTACTTAGCGGGTTTTTTTATTATTTAAATTTGGCTAGTTGGTTAATAACACATTTATCTGTGGTGTGAGAACCTCAGTTTAATTTTGACTTTACATGGACTTAAAATGATTTTATCAAATGGCTGCAATATGACAAAGAGTGAAACATTTAAGGGGATCTGAATACTTTCCGAACTCAATAGAATAAAGACAGATATGAAATAAACAGAAATGTAAAATAACACTGGATAGTCTTCACTGTAAAACTGAAATAGAGATTAATGTTTACAGTGAAATAGTGTTGTCCGAAGTACCAGGTCGGTACTGAAATGTAAAAAATGTGATACTCTGAGCGCTGTTGAACGGAATCATAAACACCTCTGATTGGCCATTGTGCTCACACTCATTGGACATGTCTGTGATTGGCTACAATCAACACACAGGAGTGTTTGTAAGCACACGAAAGTGTTTGAAAGTGTTTTGAAAGTGGGAGTGTTTGAAAGCATAAGCAGGCGTCTATCAGCTACCGGCTTTTAAAACACTCCTGTATCTGTGTAAGCACTCGGTTAAAAGCGCAATTGATGTATATTTACAACATGATCATTGTAGCCAATCACAGACATATCAGATGAGCGTGTGAGCACAATGGCCAATCACAGGTGTTTACAATTCCGTTCAACAGCGTTCAAAGCAGTTTTAACATTTCAGTACAGACTTGGTACCGAAGTCAGTACTTTTGACAACACTACAATGAAAGTTATAAAACGTATTCAGTCAAGAGCAGAGAGTGATTTTCTTTGTCTTTTGTTCTTTGATTAACATGACCGACAGCTGCAGGAATATTAAACTGCTGTCACTAAGAGTTTATGCAAAGATCCAAAATACAGTTACACAACATGCATTCTAAAACTGACTGTTTAGCTGAATACTCGCCAACAATTTTGTATGTATTTGACCATTTAAGTGCAGTAAGCCACTCATTTTGGTACTTGCTTTGCAACTTTGAGTTTGACTGGCGGCTTGTGCACTCCGCTTACCATTTAGATAAAATGATGCGTAATATAAGCACTATTTAACTGGAGGGAATGAGTAAGTGAGAGAACCTGGGTGTGTGTCACTTCGCCGTTGGAGATAATAGATAACAAGAACGTGCAGCTGATGTTATTGCCTGTGCCGCTGGCAACTAAACGGACCGGTTCGGAATCGGAAAGATGTGAAACTGACCGGCCGGTCACCAGTACCATTTTCATGCAGAAAATCAGCTGATTCCGGACCCTGGCCGATTGATCGATGCATCTCTACCAAATATGGGGGAGGGGGAGGTCTCTCTTGCTTTGACTTGTCAATTCAGAAGACAAACCAATGAGTTTGTGGAAGAAGAAAAAAACTTATATCGGCCCCAAAGTGCTTTGGCCCACTGGGAAAATACCTGGTATGCTCCAGACAATGTCATGGGTTGCCATCTCGTAATTACGGTTACAAAATGGCATTAACGCAGCATAAATACATATGTTGACAAGCAGGTACCATATCGCAGTGGTTTTCAAACCTGTCCTGGAGGACCACCAGCCCTGCACATTTTGTGTGTCTCCCTCATCTATCACACCTGCTTCAACTCATCAGCTCATTACTAGAGACTGCAAGACCTGAAATGTGTGTCTGATATAGGGAGACATACAAAATGTGCAGGGCTGGTGGTCCTCCAGGACAGGTTTGAAAACCACTGCC
Source organism: Gobiocypris rarus (assembly GCA_023029165.1). Lineage (NCBI taxonomy): Eukaryota > Metazoa > Chordata > Actinopteri > Cypriniformes > Gobionidae > Gobiocypris > Gobiocypris rarus. The sequence continues at coordinate 20,832,997 of CM040931.1, forward strand.
ATATCGAATGCAATTATTGAACAAATTTCTTTTGTTCCTGAGACTTCCACAGAAACTATATGTACACTTTTTAATATTTAGACCACTTCTCTTATTGATTGCTATCAGTGTGTGAAGAGTGTTTCAACCATAACAAAAACGACCCTACCTTTAAGCTGGTGACCAGCCATGCAGAATTTTTTCTGGTGGGCAAACACACCTGATTCAGATCTTCAGCTGAAATGAGTGTCTCAGTTATGCCAGGAACAGTTGTTTCAAAGGTTATTAACTATTTTGGGCTTTAATTTTAGTGGTAGAGTGGAGGAATTTGTTTTCAGGGGCAGTGGGGTTATGAGTTGGACTCCAGGGCTCCGTTCAGTCGGGGATTGTTGGGTCTAGAAAGGGAATGTGTTGTCTGGACCGCGGCGGTGATGAATTACACTGAGAAAGGAATGATGACACTCACACAGTCAAAGATAGTGCATCAGCGGAGGCTAAACGGTGAAGAGGATGCCCCTGAACTTGGGCGGCCGGCGAGCGTACTGAATCGCGTAGCCGAGTCTGATGGTACGGATGAGCCAGCGGGACGGCCTGGGGAGACCTAGCCAGGCCCCCAGAGACCGCACCAGCGGGACCAACGGCACCACAGATGTACCCGGGGTGAGGCTGCGAAACGGAGTTCTCAGCCCCGACTCGGGTGGCCCGGGGGTGGCCCACAGTGTTGACTGAATATTTCAGGGTGGGGCAGGCCGTGGGTGAGAAGGTCTGGTGGCGTCCTCGGAGCCCACGGGGCTGCCCCCTGGCGAAAAGAGGGGAGGAAAGGAGTGGCAAGGCCCGGTGGCATTGCACACTGCCAACCTGACCCTCTTGGGGCCCAGGGAGGGAGGAAACTGCTCTTTTATTGAGAATGTGGGTACCGCTGGACTCCGGAGAGCCAGCGGTAGGATGTTGGTTTTTATTGCATTCTCCCCCCGGTCCTCCTCCAAAATAGTGCGGACACCATCTCCCCTAGAGCAGCTGCTCTTCTCCCTGAGTTGCCCGTTTCAGGGTCGCTTGCCTTTGCGCTTGCCGGTGGACTTAGCAGGTCCCTGAGCGGGTTGGGCACTTCCCCTACACCCGGCTGCCTGCTGCCCAGGTGGAGGCTGCTGCTTGGGCTTAGCAGGGGCGGAGGCGGACGCAGAAGGGCACCCTCGGCGACGAGCTGGCGGGGGCGCTGCCACAGATGACTGGGTGAGGGCAGCAGCGGGTCATCGGGGCAGGATGTTCTTGATCACCTCCGTCTGCTTCTGGTGGTTCAACGGGTGCAAGCACACTGCGAGCACACAGCGCCCAGCGAGCTGTCAGAACAGCTGTCTTGTCTTCTTCCACAGACTCGCGACCGCCGCTGTGATGTGCCGTAACTCCAGCCGGAAAGAGCTCCTTCAGACTCGTCCTCAAAACACTCTTCGCAGGAACACTGAACAGTAACTCAATGTTTGGCTCCGAAGTAGAAAGCGAGTATGCGGTGTTCCACTTCCGTAATTATAACTCGCGCTGCGGGCGGAGCGTGGACCGCATGCCAATGCCGATTGGCTCATTTAGAAACACTTGAAGCAGATTGGTCTCTGAAAATAGATCCCAATTCGTCGGTCAGTTCTAACGTACGTCGAACGTGACCGACTGAAAGGGAACTCTGGTTTTAGTTGTATTTAATTACAGAAAAGTGCAATCAATTTGTTTAATTTTTTTGATTGATTGACAGCACAATCACTCTGTGATTTCAATTAATTAAAATATACATACATGCATGTTGTTTTCCCCCCTAATTTATTATAGCTATTTCTCAGCACTAAAAAGTTTTCTGGCTTCTGTTGCAGTAGTAATTTGAGCCGTGAATGTTGGTGTGATGGCTTTAAGTGTGTGAAAATATGGCTTGTTGCTTTTACAGACCATTATCTTTCATCTTATAAGAAAACACACAGTTGCAACCTTCTTCCAAACCAGCTGTCCCTCCAGAGGTTGTGCCCTTGAGCAATTATACTGCGATGAACTCCATAGCTGTGCCAGAAATGTCTTTCCCCCTTCCCCTGGATTTAGTATTTAAACATCATCGGCTGCCGGACGGGCCTCATCTCTGCCCGTTGCCCTCTCTTCCTCGCTCACTCCCTTCGTCCCTAATGCTGGCTGGATGATGTATGAGACAGATCTAGAGTGAAAGGTCACGTCCACTGGAGAGAGTGTGAGCTTTAAAGATGAGTGTGTTTTAGCAGCAGCGCGTGATGTAATCAGAGCAGCTCTGAGGTGTGGGCAGCTGATGGAGTGATTAATAAGGGTCCATCAGTAACCCCCGGCGACAGGCGCTGCTGTGGCTGAGAGCGAGTGACCCGTTGATGCACTATCTTTGACTGTGTGAGTGTCATCATTCCTTTCTCAGTGTAATTCATCACCGCCGCGGTCCAGACAACACATTCCCTTTCTAGACCCAACAATCCCCGACTGAACAGAGCCCTGGAGTCCAACTCATAACCTCACTGCCCTGAAAACAACATCCTCCACTCTACCACTAAAATTAAACCCCAAAATAGTTAATAACCTTTGAAACAACTGTTCCTGGCATAACTGAGACACTCATTTCAGCTGAAGATCTGAATCAGGTGTGTTTGCCCACCAGAAAAAATTCTGCATGGCTGGTCACCAGCTTAAAGGTAAGGTCGTTTTTGTTATGGTTGAAACACTCTTCACACACTGATAGCAATCAATAAGAGAAGTGGTCTAATTATTAAAACGTGTACATATAGTTTCTGTGGAAGTCTCAGGAACAAAAGAAATTTGTTCAATAATTGCATTCGATATGGCAGTGGTTTTCAAACCTGTCCTGGAGGACCACCAGCCCTGCACATTTTGTATGTCTCCCTATATCAGACACACATTTCAGGTCTTGCAGTCTCTAGTAATGAGCTGATGAGTTGAAGCAGGTGTGATAGATGAGGGAGACACACAAAATGTGCAGGGCTGGTGGTCCTCCAGGACAGGTTTGAAAACCACTGCGATATGGTACCTGCTTGTCAACATATGTATTTATGCTGCGTTAATGCCATTTTGTAACCGTAATTACGAGATGGCAACCCATGACATTGTCTGGAGCATACCGGATATTTTCCCAGTGGGCCAATGCACTTTGGGGCCGATACAAGTTTTTTTCTTCTTCCACAAACTCATTGGTTTGTCTTCTGAATTGACAAGTCAAAGCAAGAGAGACCTCCCCCTCCCCCATATTTGGTAGAGATGCACCGATCAATCGGCCAGGGTCCGGAATCAGCTGATTTTCTGCATGAAAATGGTACTGGTGAACGGCCGGTCAGTTTCACATCTTTCCGATTCCAAACCGGTCCGTTTAGTTGCCAGCGGCACAGGCAATAACGTCAGCTGCACGTTCTTGTTATCTCTTCTCTCCAACGGCGAAGTGACACACACCCAGGTTCTCTCACTTACTCATTCCCTCCTGTTAAATAGTGCTTATATTACGCATCATTTTATCTAATTTTGTCTGTAAAAGCAACAAGACATATTTTCACACACTTAAAGCCATCACACCAACATTCCCGGCTCAAATTACTACTGCAACAGAAGCCAGAAAACTTTTTATTGCTGAGAAATAGCTATAATAAATTAGGGGGGAAAAACAACATGTATGTATGTATATTTTAATTAACTGAAAGCACAGAGTGATTGTGCTGTCAATCAATCAAAAAAACTAAACAAATTGATTGCACTTTTCTGTAATTAAATACAACTAAAACCAGAGTTCCCTTTCAGTCGGTCACGCTCGACGCACTGCAAGCGCAAGCGAATTCTGAGATGGGCAGCTCAGGGAGAAGAGGAGCTGCTCCAGGGGAGATGGTGTCCGCATTATTTTGGAGGAGGACCGGGGGGAGAATGCAATAAAAACCAACATCCTGCCGCTGGCTCTCCGGAGTCCAGCGGTACCCACGTTCTCAATAAAAGAGCAGTTTCCTCCCTCCCTGGGCCCCAAGAGGTTCAGGTTGGCAGTGTGCAATGCCCCCGGGCCTTGCCACTCCTTTCCTCCCCTCTTTTCGCCAGGGGGCAGCCCCGTGGGCTCCAAGGACGCCACCAGACCTTCTCACCCACGGCCTGCCCCACCCTGAAATATTCAGTCAACACTGTGGGCCACCCCTGGGCCACCCGAGTCGGGGCTGAGAACTCCGCTTCGCAGCCTCACCCCGGGTACATCTGTGGTGCCGTTGGTCCCGCTGGTGCGGTCTCTGGGGGCCTGGCTAGGTCTCCCCAGGCCGTCCCGCTGGCTCATCAATACCATCAGACTTGGCTACGCGATTCAGTATGCTCGCCGGCCGCCCAAGTTCAGGGGCATCCTCTTCACCGGAGCAGCGATGCCCATGTCTTGCGGTCAGAGATTGAAGTCCTACTGGCAAATGATGCGGTCGAGCCGGTTCCTCCAGCCGATATGAAGTCGGGTTTCTACAGCCCCTACTTCATTGTACTCAAGAAAGGGGGTGGGTTAAGACCAATCTTGGACCGGCGTGTTCTGAATCGGGCCCTGCACAAGCTTCCGTTCAGAATGTTAACACAGAAACACATCTTCAAGTACATCCATCTCCAAGATTGGTTTGCAGTGATCGACCTGAAGGATGCGTACTTTCATGTTTCCACTCTCCCGAGACACAGACCGTTCCTACGCTTTGCGTTCGAGGGGAGGGCATATCAGTACAAATTCCTGCACTTCGGGCTGTCCCTGTCGCCCTGCGTCTTCATGAAAGTCGCGGAGGCAGCCATTGTTCCGCTCAGAGAACGCGGCGTTAGAATTCTCAACTACCTTGACAACTCATACTTGCTCAGTCTCGGGAACAGTTGTGCGAACACAGGAACCTAGTTCTCCGTCACCTCAGCCTGTTGGGCCTTCGGGTCAACCGAGAGAAGGGCAAACTCTGTCCCACACAGAGGATCTCTCATCTCGGTATGGAGCTAGATTCGGTCAACCGGACTGCACGCCTCACAGAGGAGCGAGTCCAGTCGGTGCTGAACTGCTTGAATACGTTCAAGGGCAGGACGATGGCCCCACTGAAATCGCATCTGCATCTGCAGCCACGGTAACGCCGCTCGGATTGCTACATATGAGACCGCTTCAGCACTGGCTTCACGGCCGAGTACCGAGATGGGCGTGGCAGAGCAGCAGGTACCGAGTCCCAGTCACCCCATACTGCCGCCAAACCTTCAACCCGTGGTTGGACCCTTCGTTTCTACGGGCGGGAGTACCCTTAGAACAGGTGTCCAGGCATGCTGTGGTCTTCATGGGTTGGGGGGCCACGTACAACGGGCACGCAGTTTCGGGTCTGTGGACGGGGCCCCAACTGTGTTGGCATATCAACTGCCTGGAGTTACTGGCAGTACGTCTCGCTCTGGGCCGCCTCAAAAAGCCGCTCTAGGGCAAGCACGTACTGGTCCTCACGGACAGCACTGCCACCATGCATACATCAACCATCAGGGTGGTCTACGCTCCTGTTGCATGTTCCAACTCACCCGCCATCTCCTCCTTTGGCACCATCCATATCCCAGGTGTGCTGAACCAGAAAGCCGACAAGCTCTCTCGACGGCTGACACCTCCGGGAGAGTGGCGACTCCATCCCCAGATGGTCCAGCTGATATGGGGCCTCTTGGGAGCCGCGCAGGTAGACCTGTTTGCCACTTCAGAGTCGAACCATTGCCAGTTGTATTATTCCCTGACCGGGGGCACCCTCAGCACGGATGCGATGGCACACAGCTGGCCGCGGGACCTACGCAAATATGCGTTTCCCCCAGTGAGCCTTCTCGCACAGACACTGTGCAAGGTCAGGGAGGACAAGGAGTAGGTCTTGCTAGTTGCGCCCTACTGGCCCAACCGGACCTGGTTCTCCGAACTAACTCTCCTCGCGACAGCCCCTCCTTGGCCGATTCCAAGCCGAGTGGTTCTCTTCTCGCCGCGAAGACCCCCGAAGGTGCTCGTATAGTGTCATGCTCTCCATTCTACAAGAAGGGTTGGAGCGAAGGCTGTCTCCCTCCATCCTGAAAGTGTACATCGCGGCAATAGCGGCGTATCACGACGCGGTGAATTATAAATCTTTGGGGAAGCACGACCTAATCGTCAGGTTCCTCAGAGGTGTGAGGAGGCTAAATCCTCCTCGTCCAAACTCTGTACCCTCTTGGGACTTCGCTCTGGTGCTGAGAGCCCTCTTAGGTTTCCTCCCTTTGAGCCTTTGCAATCAGTGGAGATAAAGATGCTGTCCATAAAGACAGTACTCCTGGTTGCTTTGGACTCTATAAAGAGGGTAGGGGACCTGCACGCACTTTCAGTCAAAGAATCGTGCCTAGAGTTCGGACCGGGTAACTCTCACGTCCCCGGCCCGGCCCGGATATGTGCCCAAGGTTCCCACCACTCCCCTTCTAGACCAGGTGGTGAACCTGCAAGCACTGCCTTCGGAGGAGCCCTGGCTTTGGTATGTCCCGTCCGCGCCCTTCGTGCCTACATCGGCTGGACACAAAGCTTCGAGGACCTCAGAACAGCTCTTCGTCTGTTACGGAAGCCAGCAGAAGGGAAAGGCTGTCTCCAAGCAAATATTAGCCCACTGGATAGTGGATGCTATCGTCTTGGCTTATCAGTCCCAAGGCTTGCCTTGCCCACTCGGGGTGCGAGCACACTCCACCAGGGGTGTAGCTTCCTCCTGGGCGTTGGCGCAAGGTGCCTCGCTAGCAGGTATATGTAGAGCTGCGGGCTGGGTGACACCCAACACGTTCGCTAGATTCTATAGCCTCCGTGTGGAGCCAGTATCTTCCCGCATACTCGCCTCCAGTGGCCAGTAGCGCAAAGTGCCCATTCTAGTGTCGGCTTGCAACGCCATTCCCGCCAGGGGGCGGATACGTGCGTCTATACTCTCCAGTTGTGTTTCCCAGAAATGGCTAACCCTGGGAGCTCCTCCGCTGCCCCTCGGGGTCAGACGTAGCGGCCGTCTGACGCCAGGCCTGCACCTGTATGCTTGTGGAACGTGTGTGTAGGCTGGGAATCCATATGTAGCAGTTCCCTAACGGCAACCCCATATGTGTATTCTCCACGGTACCAGCTACCCTAATTGGCTAGCCCCGTGTCTTTCCCTTGACAGAGCTTGCTCTGTCGTCCCTGGAGGTGTTCTTTCCCCCCTGGAACCAGGTTGGAACCACCCCAGGGACTGCCATATGTTGCACTACCCGGTAGGTTAGTCCTTATGTGTAGTCAGCCACCTCTCCTTCTCCCGAAGGATGTGGCTCCGCAGCTTTCCATCTCCCGATACGGCACGCTTTCCCAGCGTTATCCAGTAGTCACGCTGAGTGGGTCTTGCAGGAACAGCAGTGACGGACCTTCTCTGCTTGGAGCACTTACTGCCATCCCAAGACAGAGTTGGCTCAGTGAGCTCAGCAGAGCGCTGGAAGGGCCAGCATCCCTGGTGAGTTGGTAGGGCTCCCAATTCATTGGTCAGTTCCGACGTAGGTCGAACGTGACCAACTGAAAGGGAACGTCGCAGTTACGTATGTAACCCTCGTTCCATGAAGGAGGGAACAGAGACGTACGTCCCGTCGCCAGGTGCTGTGCTTCCGCTGAAGGAATGGCCACTAGTTTGGCTCCTCAGCAGAAAATATGGAAACCACTTCCATATTTATCCCCGCGCTGTGGGCGGAGCGTGGACCACATGCCAATGCCGATTGGCACGTTTAGATACACTCAAAGCAGATTGGTCTCTGAAAATAGATCCCAATTCGTCGGTCAGTTCCGATGTACGTCTCCGTTCCCTCCTTCAGGGAACGAGGGTTACATACGTAACCAAGACGTTTTTAATATTTATATACTGTAATAATTTCAGTTACTCTCCAAATTAATGTAGGAACAACTTTAAATATTTGTTGTAATGGCATCTTTTTATTAATTAAATATAGATTAATCGTTATTAAAGCTACAATTTTCAGATGACAGACATCATAGAAACTTGTTTATTAGGCTGCTGTCACATTAAGATTTGCTGCTGCTGAACATGACATGGATTTGACGCACATCTCATTTTCTCACAACTCTTTAACGCTGCATTCACACGGGGCTTCGGTGTTAAAGCTTGACGGAGGGCGTGGCTGAAGCTTGGCACTGATGCGACCGCAGCCAATCACACGTCTGCTCTAGGGTTGCATGAACGCAATTGGCTAGCTTCTGCTCTAGGGTATTTGATTAGGGCAATCTGATTGGATGACGCCTGCTTTGGTGCTTGAAATGTTGAGAAATCTTCAACTTCATCGCATTACAAGCAGCAGGAACCCACAATTCATTTCGGCAACGCATGACGTCACCCAATCAAAGTAAATAAGAAATGTTAACGCCGACGCCCTGTGTTAATGCTGCGTAAAAGGGTCAAGGTTTTTTATTTATTTTTATATATACTGTTGTCTGAGGTCAATTTATGACATTTGTGTGATTTTTACATTCAAAAACATCATAATGAATAAGTAATAGGCTATTTTCTACCCTGGTTTTGAGCCTAGCTTTTTATTGGCGTGTCACATTGAAGACTTGGAAGTAAACACCCACTGCTATGATTGGATAACAATTTTGCATATTATAATGAGCTGTGGCTCCTTTCATTACACATCGGAATTATTCGCCCACAGGGCTCGCAAAATATCTTTATCAAACAAACAATGATTTATCTCTCATCCACCCACAATTAATTGGAATGTTATTTTTTTATTACTTGGCCAGCCCGATCGATGGATAAAACCGCAAACCGTGCATAACTAACACACACAAACTTCACCTCTGACAAATCAGCATGTTCAAAACTTCTGCGATTTGTATTTTTCCTTCAAATTACCAGTCAAGAGAGTGAACAACGCACATCATCAAAGGAATGTTATTTCACTATTTAAGCCCTGGCCCATAGATGTTCGAGTACTGCAGCCTGTGACAGCGTGATAAGTTATTTTTAGTTAGACACATACATAATCAGTAGATATCAAACGTAAAATGCAATACTATCACATATAAAAAACATGTTTTACTCAAATAATTGTTGCATCATTCCTGCCATATCCAGAAGCCAACACATAGTTTTTTAATCTCATCCTGTCTACAAATCCAGTCTCGTTTATAAATGAATCTGGTGAAATGAAGCAAAGAAATGCAGTCTTACACACCCCCATTAAAAATAAAGTTCAACCATGCATTGCTAATAATAGAATCCAAAGGAAGCATCAGCTTTATTGCTTGGAAGTTCGATCCGGTTTAGCTCCACGTAGGCCTATGTTATTTATCTAACATGTCAGGACAGGTACAAGTCGGTGGGTGGGGCTACAGAATGCGTTCATCTTGAGGTGGCGTTTCACTGAACTTTGACGTCACACATTCGCAGATCGATTGTTTGCTGAGCCAGCTGTCGCTAAAAGCTTTTCTTTGACTAACAAGGACGTTTTCAGCTCTGAAACTTACAGGACATTTTTACATTAAGATTACCTTTTATATATCAAAAGCTCAAGGGAAAGTTGATTTCTCAATTCATGACCTCTTTAAGTTCATTTAAGACATTTTTAAACTAATTTAACACTGCTCTTATGAGAATACTCGACATTTATTACATATATGTTATTGTATGTTCAAGCGCAAAAGAGAACTCGATTCTGGCGCGCATCTTTCTGTGCCTTGTGCGCATGTCACATAGACAGGACAGTCACAGACATTCTCTTCTGTCTTGTCGCATTTTCTAATGGTATAAATGCATGAATAAAAACATGATCATAATGTAATGTAATTTTGGCAAGTAACCATGGTATAAGCGAGATAATCCACGGCTAGTTGGGCATTACCAGTTCGAGTGTTTGTTTTTTTTACCTCGACATCATGCATTCAAATTTGTTTACTTGGCAACACTGACAAGTTGAACAGTGATCAAACTGACTGGAACTGCATGTGCATTACGTGGTTTGACCTTCCAGCCAATCAGAATCACGTATTCTTACAAACCATCATCAAGCTTTGAAATTAAAATTGAAAATAGAAAATAAATCAAAATGAAAAATATTAATAAATGCCATAGTAGTATTTAAATCATACTAAAATGACTCTGAAACTGCCAAAAATGTATCCATGTTCGATTCTCAGACAGTTAATGGCTAAATACAGAGTGTCTTTAAAAACAAATTAATATTGAATATATTATAAATATTTATTATCCCAGCACTACCACAGTTTCTTGTGCTTCAGAATCAGAATCCCAGACAGGAATCAGAGGCATGTGAAAGAGACACTGGTCTGTGGATGTTGCATTTTTCATACTCCCAATTTTAAAGTATTTATCTTAATTTCAAAAACATGGTCCACAATGTTTAGTTTAAGTCATTGGACAAATCTCCACCCAGGGGTTTCGGGAGACCAGGCCAAAAGATTAACAGTTGCCAAAACATGCTAACCCAGCGCTCAAAAAGGATCCGAGCCCAAGGGAAACTTCTGTTATCAAACACTGAATACAGACAGATATCTCAGCACACATACATACAGCCTTGGACATGGATTCCTTTTGTTAATCTCACGATGTGATCCATCTGCCCTTAAAACATAAAAATACTATCATAGCAACAGTACCATACAGTGGAATGACTGATTTACCAGAAGCCTAATTTTAGAAAAGTAACCTAAGAAAAAAAATGTGTAGTGAAAAAATGAACTGCTTCACATAAAGGCATAAAAAGCTTTAATAAAATAGGCTGACATCAAACTTCATATGCAGCTCAAGTGCTTCCCAGCCCCTCATTTCCTTCAAATTATTGAGTAGTTAATTTATGAAGCTCGGCAGCATGTCCTTCTCAGAAATAAACCAGCAGCAGGTTTCAATTTCGAACCCCAATTTGTTCTACATGAATCAAAGGGGCATTAAATGACACATTCTGATGAGTGCTGGAGTTCACATTCTGTGGCCGTATATGTATTGATTTGGCTGTTTGTTTTTGGGGAGTCATTAGATGCTGTGTTTCAGGCTGTTCTTTTCCACCACACTATAGTATAAGTGCACTCGTCCCTGCCCCAGCACATGGGCGTCTTCACATTTATGAGCATAAGCTACATGCTCTCAGCTCGTTTTATTCTCTGCCAGCTGCCATCCCATCTATTTCTGACTTCTCCCGCAGGAGGGAGAACAGATATGAGTAATCGTTACTACATTAAGTCTGCGCTTTGGTGCTTGTCGATTCACTTCCAGAGCGGAGAACAATCTGACTTCTGAAAAGATCTCGCGGAAGTGTGACCTTTGACCTCCCGAGATGAAAAACTTCAGGCAGCCTGATCTCCTTAGCATGCATAGGTTCTCATAATGTTAGCAGATATATTTTTCATGTTTAGATATACACTGAACACAGAGACAATATGGATATATGTACAAAATAGATGCATTAATAGCAAATAAAACAGAAAAGTATACACACTATATTGCCAAAAGTTTTGGGACGCCTGCCTTTACATACATGAATTTTAATGACATCCCATTCTTAATTCGTACGGTTTCATTTTGGAGTTGGCCCACCCTTTGCAGCTATAATGGCTTTAACTCTTATGGGAAGGCTTTCCACAAAGTTTAGGAGTGTGTTCTTCTAAAAGTGCATTTGTGAGGCCAGGCACTGATGTTGGACGAGAAGGCCTGGCTCGCAGTCTCTGCTCTAATTCATGCTAAAGGTGTTCTATCGGGCTGAGGTCAGGACTCTGTGCAGGCCAGTCAAATTCCTCCAAACCAAACTCGCTCATCCATGTCTTTATGGACCTTGCTTTGTGCACTTGTGCGCAGTCATGTTGGAACAGGAAGGGGCCATCCCCAAACTGTTCCCACAAAGTTGGGAGCATGAAATTTGTTCATTTCACTGGAACTAAGGGGCCAAGCACAACCCCTGAAAAACAACCCCACACCATAATCCCCCCGCCACCAAACTTTACTTGGATTTTATGTGGCCCACCACTTTGTTACGGTTGTTCCCAATTGCTTCCACTTTGTTATATTACCACTAACAGTTGACCGTGGAATATTTAGTAGTGAGGAAATTTCACGAATGGACTTCTTGCACAGGTGGCAACCTATCACGGTACCACGCTTGAATTCGCTGAGCTCCTGAGAGCGACCCATTTTTTCTCAAATGTTTGTAGAAGCAGTCTGCATGCCTAGGTGCTTGATTTTATACACCTGTGACATGGAAGTTATTGGAACACCTGAATTCAATGATTTGGAGGGGTGTCCTAATTCTTTTGGCAACATGGTGTATGTTCACAGCTTTAGTAGTGTACAAATGCTTTATTACAAATATATTTATATTATTAAATTTTACGGACGGACGGGTGGACACCAGAAAACATGCAACAATAATATTGTATAATTTCAAATAAGAAAAATGCATTAAATAAATGTAAAAATAAAATAAAAAAATATATTGCCGTATAGGCAGAGTGCCATTGAAAAGGGTGAGATGGTGACAGAAATTGTATCTGAAGCAGCAAATACTGGATCCAAAATGTGATTTTTGAAAAGCCAGCCAATAGATAAAAAACACCATTATTACACTGTAAACTCAAATAAGCGTCATAAAAATCTGTTATAATCAGTTAAAATCAGGTAATCAGTTACATCAAAAATCAAGTAAAGAAATTTAAAGTTTAAGTAAACAGAACTGGCAGAATTTTATTTTGTACTCATACATTTTAATTGCTCTTAACTTGAAATATTTGAATGAATTAATACATTTAACTTATTATTATCATGTAATATCAACTTAAATATTTGTAGTAGTGGAAGCTTGACTAGCTTTAACTAGCAAATTCGGAAAATGTTAATTTACTAATTGGTAACACAATGCTTTGATAGCATTAGCATAGCAAAGCACTTGCTGAATGAGTACAGCAATATAAAACATTAAACATGCATCTGTTCTCAAACCAAGCTTACTCATCACCAAAAGAATAAGAAAGTTCTAAATGCTCATTTGAACTCATTGGTTTAATTTAAGTTTACCCTACTCAAACCAATGAATTATTTTGAGAATTAGGGTTTAAAGTGTAGAAAGTCACTGTAGTAAAGCATTACTATGATTTAATTTGCTCACATCAGATAACAAACAGCGAGAGACTTTCATTCAGCCTATTTAAACCTGTTCCATCAAAACAGCTTGAACTGCCAAAATTGGATTTTCGACCCTTAGTGCAGACAGTCTAATGCACAGAGGTGGCATAAATACACCTTTCACAATTGTTGCAAATGATGCATCACACGCTCAAAAGCTGATGGCTGATTCTCGCGCACAGCCAGAGAAAAAAGCAGGCAATGATTTTCTTAGCAATAATCATTTCTTTGCCCCCTCCCCCTCATCTAGTGAGTAAGTGTCTAACTATGTAAACCGTTAAAAGGCCAGTAAAGGCCAGCAGGACTGACAGTCTGACTACATAATGAGCTTTACTGTATTCTGAAGCAGAGGATGGGCTCTTTGATCAGGTCTCTGTTTCCTCTCTGCCGAGAAGGCCTTTTGTTTTGGGGACTGAATGATGGGCGCTGACAGGTTTGATAGGCATTTTGACAGCTCTCGTATCGCTGCTGAATGCCTGAGTGGTAGCAAGAGCAAAAAGCCAAGACCTGCACACACACAAAACCAACAGATATACACAGCAATGAGAGCTAATTGTTGCTGGGATAGAGCTGAATCTGTCCCATTTATGAGCGGGTGGGCGGCCCATGTGCCCATTACTTACTCAGAGTCGGATGGACCAAGAGCGAGAAAGAAAGAAAAAATGGAAGCGTATTTGAGTGAAAAAGTGAGTGAAAGGGGAGAGAGAATGCCTTTGAACGTGGAATGACTGTTCGGCCCTCTGCTGTGGAGCTTTCAGGCTGGTTCCCAGAGGAGAAAAAGGAAAAACCTTCCAAACAAACACACTTGGACTGAATTCGTAAGCAAACAGGACTCACCACCTACCCATAACTGCGTGTTTCTGAACTAAGCCTTTGACTCTCTCTCTCTCTCTCTCTCTCGCTCTCTCTCAACCTTTCTTTTCCATATCCTAACTCACATCCCACATTCACTTTCATATTTCACTCCCCCTCCTTCCCGTTCTCCGAGAGCAGACCTAATAAATTCCTACGGCAAGCCATCTACTCAGAAATGAGAGGCCGAAATGGGAGCCACGTCCCTTTGTTTTTGAGGAGGTAATTAAGTCTCTAAGGGGGGTGGGGTTACTTTGCAAGGTCTCAAAAATGTGCTTTTGTGTGCATCTGCAACCTTCTGGAATGTAAAAGATTGATAAAAATGATCTGCCATGTCCCTGTCCTCTGATAGTATGTGTAAGTGTATGCCTTAAAGCAACAGTTCATCCAAACTCCCTCATGTCATTCTAAACCAGGAGTGTTCAAACTCGGCCCTGGAGGGCCACTGTCTTGCAGAATTTAGCTCCAAATTTCCTAAACGCAACTGCCTGGAAGTTTCTATTAGGCCTGTAAGACCTTGATTAGCCAGTTCAGTTGTGTTTAATTGGGGTTGGAGCTAAACTCTGCGGGACAGTTCCCGTCCAGAAACAGGATTGGACACCCCTGTTCAAAAAAATTTTTTTGGTGGATCATAAAATGAGAAATTATGTTTACATCATTCATTCTTATAATGATTCTCATTACACAGTAAACAAAATTGTGCCCGATGAAATTTAAGTTTGATGACACCAAGTTAGAGTGCAGAATCTTGGGACATGTAGTCTTCACCTCACAGCCGGTGGAAAAGAATCGGGATAGGCCTGAAATCAAGTTCATCGATGCGATTATTAACGTTACTGTAGTATGAAGCAGAGCAGGGGCGAGTGTTGTGGAGCGGAGCAAGGCAGCTGGAGCAATTGTTACTCAATATACGGCTCGTGAGCAGTGGGACTTTTATTATGACGGTTATTATGACTTTTACACAGTCGTCGGCGCCATTTCCGCTTTTCCGGTCACGAGTATGACGTAACGCAGCTCTGTTTATCATATTGGATACATCTGAATGTGTTGAGAATGATGTTATGACGTTACTCTGTGCGTTTGCTCAGCGGCTGCTGTGACACTTGTTCACACTCCAGCGAGAGTAAAGCGTTTCTGCCAAATAAAACCGGAAACCGAGGGTAACGCAGATATGAAAATTGACAGGCGACTCCCTCACACCCGTCCTGGTTCCTTGGTTAAGATAGCAATTTTCTCACGATTTACAAATAGTTGGAAACATCTGGGATATTGTAAGTACTCAACTAAAGAAAATATATAACACTAGCCTGATGGTTTTTGGATATTTTACTGCAAAAATCCTGCATAGTGCACCTTTAAAGTCCAATCTGGTAAAAAAAAAAAGCTTTTAAAAAAAATGTGTCCTTTCAAATTTATTAAATGCAGTACAACTACCGTGTAAAACCGTGATTTAAATAATATATATTTACATTTTATTTAATACCGTTGTGATAACATTTATTAAATTAAATTCATATTTTAAAATATGTGAACATTATAGCAATGAGAATTGGTTCAGTTAATATAAGAATCTTTTGATTTTGGGCTTAAAATCAAAATATGATGAAAGTGCTGCAAGGAAAGAAGTCCCTGGACTGACAAGCTTCAAAAAGGACCATAAAAACATCATAAAAGTGCTACAAAATCCATCACAGCTCTCAAATACAATTTGTGCATTCGCATACTCAAAGTGTGCATGTCAGGACAAGTTTGACAGCAATGGGTTTTGCTTCTTTTACTCAAACCACGTTTAAATATCCAAATGAGATTTGAGAGCTGTGGCAAAAAAACAACAACTTGTTAAACATTTGAAAAGCTATATTATCTGGTTTAATTTTACATATAATATAAATTTGATATATTACCGGTACATGGTAATGTCTCTCAATGTTCCATAAAAGAAAAGCATGGATTTGGGACAACATGAGCGGGAGCAAATCATCATGTGTGAGTGAACTTTTCTTTTACAGGTGGGGGCAGTGAAGGATATGCTTTATCAGTTAGAGGAGATCTACCTGAAGAAGAAGGCACTGAGAGCCACCAGACAGCAAAAGGCTAAAGAGAAGAACGCTCTAAAAAAGACGTCCCTCAGGAGTCCCACCGCACCACCTCAGGGCGAACCAAATGCAGTGGCCAACCCTCAGCCCAGTCATCCAATAAGTGAGCACCTTCCGCCACCCCACAAACACTTATCTTCTGCCAGGAAGTAGGACACTCCACCAGGCCATTACTCCACCCTGACGGAAATAAATGGGCTTTGCGGGCGAACCATCATTCAGATCCGTCTTTTCGCAAACCATTGCACATTCGTTTTACGACTCCCTCGTCGACACAAGAAAACCCCTTCCCCTCATGAATGTACCTTCTCCTGGGTATCTACATTTGGTTGACATGAATAAAACAGCATCTTTTTTCAAGCATATGTAGCACTGAAAGCGGCCTGTTTCACTTATGTAACCATTCATATAGAATATGGATGAATCTCATGAACACATTCATGGGCTATTTCACCCCAAATTCAATAGGAAAAAAGGTGAGAAATTACTGTATATTTTGTTAAAAGTAAATGAAGCCTGTTTTAGTACCATTAATAGTTTTTTTCTTTGACAATTAAGCACATTTTCCACCCAAATACTCATTACCATAATGCATTTCACATTTTACTTTTGAGTTTTATGTAATAATTTTCTCGATGATCCTCATTACACTGTTAAATGTTTTGTCACATAGCCTAAAAATGCACTTCATGTGTTAACATTTAAATAACTGATTTTGTTTAAGCCAAATATATTATCTAAAAGGACTTACACCAGTAAAGGTCATTTTAAAGTAACAACTTTTATTATAAAATTATAAATAGCATTTTTTTTGGTGAACAATTGTTTTTATTAAATAATCTGTTACAAAAAGGAACAGCATACAATATGAATTTACCCTCCCCATGCCCACTAGCCTGATGTAGTCACACTCAATTCCAGCTCCATTGGGCTGTGATAATGGGGCGTGTTTCAACCGAACCAGGAAAGACCTCAATTTGATAGACCTACAACCAATCAGAGCAAGGGAGCGACGCATAACGTAAGTTGTCAAATGTCAAGAGAACTGCACTGTTTTGCCAAGTCTGTGTTTTTCCCGTGGGGTGTTTTCCATCCACGCGGGTTGAAGCGACGCTGATTGTGTAATATATAGAACCAGGAATGCGAATTTTAGCAGGCAACCTTGCCAAAATTACACATATTTTACCCCCCTGATTACGTTACTGTTTATCATTTGTCCATCACCGTCTAAAGACCGCCCTGACAATTTCATTGGTCCGAGCAGTTTCTGTTCGGGCATAATTACTACCAAATAATACCAAATTTGTATAAAATTATAATACATATTTTAATGAATAAAATATTGTTTTAAATAAGAATAAGTTAAATGCAGTACAACAAATATTATATATGATGTTTTAAAGGCCCATTGAAGTGCCTTTAAACGCGCAGCATTATTCAAATGTTGACGTAATTTCCACTGAAACGGGAAGACAGGGCAAGACATATTGAACAGCTCCTCCCCTTTTTTTAAATAGCCTATAGCGTTTTGTTTATATCAAAGCGCGGGCAGAGCTGTTGAGCTCAGCAAAGCCGCAGTTTCTTCCTAATCTCTAACTATTTCTCCTCCATATCGCTTTAAAATATCATTTTGAGCAGATTTCAAATGGCTCCGATATGTTTCCTGGTCTATGCCAACTCACGCATATGATCCCCTCTGTGATATCGTGTCTCTGGACCGGAGCACTCTGTGGTTCGCGTGACACTAACGTGAAACCAGATGTCATTTGCCCCAATGGAAAGCATATTTACAACTTTTCTGAATCGGTTATTTCATAGCTTTAAACACTTTACAGTATATACAAATAATATATTGCTTATTTCAAATTGAATAAAATAAGCAATGTAATGATGATGATGATGATGATGATGATAATAATATTAATGTCAGTTTGTTTTAAATATATTATTAAAGTCATGAATTCCTTTCAGTCGGACACGTTCAACGCTACGTCGATATCACCAACGCAAAACCGAGACGTTTTCATTACAGTAATAGGAAAAGGCTTCGTTTTCTTTAAGCAAAATCATTTCTAAATATAAATCCTTTTTGATTTTGGTCTGAAATGTGACCCGTGAGATATGATGCTCTTCAAATGCACCACAAGCTGAACCTTTGAAAGCAAAACCAGCATGCCGAGACAGAAAACACATCACTGAAGCATGACTATATTATTGTTTACAGGGGAGTTAATGGTCTGAATTCACAGGTTACAGTCAGAAGTGGAGGAAGATTGATCAGACGCTTCAAAACACAAGGAGTAAACACACACACACACACACACACACACAAACGTGCTGGGAGAAGATTGATCGCTCGCACGCACACAACAGGGGTCCCGCGGGGGAGGGCCGTTTTCAGCCATCCAGCCGTATTGACAGCTGCGGAAATCTCTATGCACACACACATATGCACAGTGCTGATTCATTTAAGTCCTTGAGCTTTGCAACATACAGTACCCGCAATCTCCGTTAGCCAGGACCCAATTATAGACCGTCCCAAACTATAGTGCTTAGCCCTGAGTTTCTGATGGGCCCGTCCGGTGTCCTTAGGCAATTAGGAGCCTTTGGTCGAGTCCGCACGGCCCCTCCAGTGTTAGGGTCAGCAATTAGTGTGTATTCATTTCAATACATTAAAGGCGTTCATCGAGTGGGGTGAGAAGCGAAGACATTTGCATTGCACACTATCGGCATGTTGTAGAGATTAATTACCGCCGCGTGTTTTCTGAATGGTAAACCGTTATTATAATCCACTCTTGCATGTAAAATTAAGAGGAATTCACTGCACGGCAGCAGCACTATAAAGAGAATATGTGATGCTGTTTTCGGTGGTGTTTAGATTGTATAATGATGTTTCTGAACGCTGTGGATTTTGATAAAGCGTGATAAACGTGTACTGATCCAGTTTTCGCTTGTGTAAGCAGCTCGGGTGTTACATCATTATTTACTACAGGAGTGATTGAAGTATTCCCGTCCACAGCTTGAGAGGAAAGGTTTTAAATTAAAAGGAGATGAGAGTTTTGCTCTTCTCTATTCTGCTCTTCTCTATTCTGCTACAAAATAACCGCCGCTCTGTGGTTCACATGATAAGCTATTAGTTTTCTATAACTAGAATGCTGTTTACATTAGTTGTATTAAAGTTGCATTTATCAAAAGTCTTTAAGGTGCAGCATTTGATCTTAATTTAATAAAGGCAGCAGATATTTGTCTAAATAGCAACAAAAGTATTTTCTTTGCACTAGTTAGATACTATTTATAATTAGTGGAAACCGTGGCAGATACTATTTGCACCTCGGTGTATTGTAGTATACACCGATCAGGTATAACATTATGACCCCTGACAGGTGAAGTGAATAACACTGATTATCTCTTCATCACGGCACCTGTTAGTGGGTGGGATATATTAGGCAGCAAGTGAACATTTTGTCCTCAAAGTTGATGTGTTAAAAGCAGGAGAAATGGGCAAGCACAAGGATTCGAGCGAGTTTGACAAGGGCCAAATTGTGATGGCTAGATGACTGGGTAAGAGCATCTCCAAGACTGCAGCTCTCGTGGGGTGTTCCTGGTCTGTAGTGGTCCAAGGAAGGAACAGTGGTGAACCGGCGACAGGGTCATTGATGCACGTGGGGAGCGAAGGCTGGCCCGTGTGATCCAGTCAAACAGATGAGTTACTGAAGCTCTAATTGCTCAAGAAGTTAATGCTGGTTCTGATAGATGGGTTTCAGAATACACAGTGCATCGCTGTTGTGTATGGGGCTACATAGCCGCAGACCAGTCAGGGTGACCCGTCTACCGCCGAAAGCGCCAACAGTGGTCACGTGAGCATCAGAACTGGACCACAGAGCAATGGAAGAAGGTAGCCTGGTCTGATGAATTACATTTTCTTTTACATCACGTGGATGGCCAGGTGCATGTGCGTCGCTTACCTGGGGAACACATGTCACCAGGATGCACTATGGGAAGAAGGCATGCCGGCAGAGGCAGTGTGATGCTTTGGGCAATGTACTGCTGGGAAACCTTGGGTCCTGCCATCCCTGTGGCTGTTACTTTTTACCACCTACCTAAACATTGCAGACCACATATACCTTTCATGGAAACGGTATTCCCTGGTGGCGTGACCTCTTTCAGCATGTTAATGAACCCTGCCACAAAGCAAAATAGCTCAGGAATGGTTTGAGGAGCACAACAACGAGTTTGAGGTGTTGACTTGGCCTCCAAATTCCCCAGATCTCAAACCAACCGAGCATCTGTGGGATGAGCTGAACAAACAATTCCGATGTGGTTCTTAAGGTACTTGCTAAGGTACTTGGGGTGGTTGCTAGGGTACTCAGGTGGTTGCTAGGGTACTCTGGATGGTTGCTAGGATGTTGCTATATAGTTGCTAGGGCACTTGGAGTGGTTGCTATGATGTTCTTGGTGGTTGCTATGCAGTTGCTAGGATGTTCTGCATTTGCTAGGGCATTCTGGGTGGTTGCTATGGTGTTCTGGGTGGTTGCTACGCAGTTGCTTAGATAGATAGATAGATAGATAGATAGATAGATAGATAGATAGATAGATAGATAGATATAGATAGATAGATAGATAGATAGATAGATAGATAGATAGATAGATAGATAGATAGATAGATAGATAGATAGATAGATAGATAACAACATACAGTGTGTATGATTATATTTATTTAAAATAATATGGATGCTGTGGTGTAGAGGAGAGCTTTATAGGGACATTAACAAGTAATGTCCCAAAAAGACCACACCCTACCCCTACCCGTTAAACATTCTATTCACAATATTTTATACATTAAGCACTTTAATTTTCACTTTAGAATATTTTATTTATTTATTAAATAAATGCCTCTTCGAGCTGATATGCGATTGGAAAAAGAAGAATGAGTTCAGAAAAAGTATGATTCGAACTCGGGTCGGTCATGTCAAAAAGCAAAGCGCCTTACTCTCCACATGAATGATTCCATTGTCATCAGGATTTCTTTTGAAATGTCTGGCTCAATCAGACAATAGTGGGCGGAGTTAGTGTAAATAGCCTCTGCCAACAAGGCGGGCTATTTGCACTCTGTTTAATAAATCAAGAAAACAGCAAATAATAAAATTAAGACATTCTACATTTTTTTGAAGAAAATGGCGTGGCCATGCAGAACTCACCAGCACGATTCTATGGTGTTGCTATGCAGCTGCTAAAACATTAGCTCATTGTTATGGTTGCTAGGGTGTTCTGGGTTGTTTACTTGCCTTTTAAGTCAATAAAACCCACCTATAATATTCTGGTCTCTAGATATGACTTAGATTGCTCCTTTAATGTACACTACTATTAAAAAGTTAGGGTTCTGTAATAATAAAAAAAAGATTATTATGGATTTCCACCTGTCACAGAAATATAAAACTCTCCTGATATTAGAAAAACAAATAGAGAAGAATAAAATAAAGCATTTTTTGTTTGGGAGCTTGGAAGGGTTCAGTTTGAGCAGATGTTTTATACTATCATCACTGTCCTCGTCAGACCTCATTTCCCAGTACATTCAGCATCTGGATCATATTCGCCATCTCAAACATTCTCAAAACTATCATTTTAAACATAAATCTTTTAATCACTGCCAGCTTCTTCACCAGATCCACCATCAAGTGATAGTGACACTAATATTTGATTGCGGAATACTAAGAAGATTGGTTGCCCGGGTCACTAAAGACCCGAGGTTTAAGGGTTAATGATCCCAAACAAAACCAACAGACAAAACTGTACATCCAGTCACTGTGTTGTCCCTGTTACCATTCTTACACAGTTATATTTTTCAAATAAATATAACACGAATGAAGAGCTGTAGTGATCAATCGGCCTGCGGGACCACCACTATATATAATACTAAAACAACAACAAACACAATTCAATAATAATTAAATGATAAGAATAATCATTAAGCATCATCTTATGAAATCAGTCAACACCCTGTAGAGCTTCAGTGAGGTCTGAAACCGGCCGCCCGCTGTTCTGAATGCTGCCCAGCTCCTGGAGCCAGATACTGTATCAAACTGCTGAACTACAGTATATGATGAATATTTACATGAACAAGCTGGATGCTGGATAAGCATGTGGATCGACTCGCAACATGAAAGTAAAGAACTTTAGTATATGGAAAGCCAAGCTGTTTGACTAACAAATATCAGTTGTCAGAGAGAAAGACGATGAACTTGGCTGACAGATCCCGGTGTGTGGAAGGAGGTGCTGGTTTTGCTGTGATTTCAGGTGGAATAAACTGTTTGCTCTGAGCCCAAGAGAGCATGCAGGTAAACATCTCTCCTGCCATGTTTTTTTTTCTTTCTCTCTCTATGAAGAAGTTGGGAGATCTTTCTGATCAAATAGAGTGAACACAGAAGTGCTGCTTGGGGGACTGAAGAAGTACAATTTTTCATATTTTTCCTCTCTCCGTCTGTTCCCGTCTCCCATTTCCAAGAGGAAAGGTAGAGACAGGTGTGAATCTGTCACTAGAGTGTGGAGTACAAAATCTGATGAGTCCATCGCATTTCAAACTATTCCACAATCAGAACAAACGGGGTTCTTCAGAAGAACTTCACTCTTTAAAGACGACACAAGCTTCATGAAGGCTCTGTCTAGTGTTCTCAATCTGTCGTGAAACATTTAAAAGGGAATGGTTTAGCAGGAGACCATTCAACATCAAACCATCAGGCCACATTTAAACTATCCAGAGACAGATTAAAGCAATGCAAAAAAAGAAACTTTGTCATTTTTTACTAACCCTCACGTCATCCAAAACTCATTAGACTTTCTTTCTTCTAGTCAAGTCAAGTCAACTTTATTTATATAGCGCTTTTAACAATGCAGATTGTTTCAAAGCAGCTTCACAGTGTTAAACAGAAAAATAATGCAACAGAATATATTTTGATTATTATACAGTAACAATGTGGGCTTTAGATCAGTAATTAGATCAGTAATTTGGTCTATATGGTTAATTTAGTTTATTAATTAGATTTATTTTGAAATATATTTGAAAAATAGTTTTTTCCCCAACTGAGCAAGCCAAGCCAGAGGCGACAGTGGCAAGGAAACCAAAACCCCATCAGGAGACCTAATGGAAAAAAAAAAAACTTTGGGAGAAACCAGGCTCAGTCGGGGTGCCACTTCTCCTCTGGCCAATTAACATACAGCGTATGATTATTATTAAAGTTATTATTTTAAAGGTCAGAGGTCATAATCGATCTGAATATTCGAAAGATCTGAGGCAACACGCCGGAGACGGGTTTATTGAGGATGATGTATCGAGTAAATAATTATTAAAAATGAAAAATTTGAAATATCGGAGTCATTACGCCGGAGACAGGTTTTTATTGAGGATGCCGTATTGATTAAACAATTACTAAAATGTAATTACTAAATTACTATTGATTAAACAATTAAAGGTAAACATCTCTTCTGTGGAACTCTAAAGGAGATATTTTGAAGGAAGTTCACCCAGTCAAGCTACATGAGTATATTGAGTCCTTATGAGTCTTGCGCATCGTACAAATAGGTGTCTAAGACATTAACTGAAATTTTCATTCTTGCTTATTTAAAGGGTTAGTTCACCCAAAGATGAAAATTCTGTCGTTAATTACTTACCCTCATGTTGTTTGACACCTGTAAGACCTTTGTTCATCTTCGGAACACAAATGAAGATATTTTTGTTGAAATCCGATGGCTCAGAAAGGCCTCCATTGGCAGCAATGACATTTCCTCTCTCAAAGGTACTAAAGACGTCGTTACAAAGTCCATCTCACTACAGTGGGTCTACTATAGTTTTATGAAGCGACGAGAAAAGTTTTTGTGCGCAAACCCCCCCGACTTAAATAGTGATGGATGATTTCAAAACACTGCTTCCCGAAGCTTCAAAGCATTATGAATCAATGAAAGCTCTAGCGTAAAGTTCTGCCAGGAAGACTTAATTGTCACGTCTCTTCTACTCTCTTATCTATCCAATCACATTCTAATACTTGAGTATAAAATATCGGTACTTACCCATTTCTGAGTTCGCAATGCCGATCCGTAACGGTCGATGGCTCTACTAAGTAACACTGTGCATTACAGTGGCGTTTGTCCAGGTCAGCTATTATTTGGTTCCTTGGGCTGTCGCTGCAAAAGACACAAGTTCCTTCGGAGAGCAAATCTCACGTTCAGATTCAGAAAATCACTTTCACGGAGGATTATCTGGGCATGTTATCAAAAGGGGCTGGATCTTCATCATCATTCTGGCGTCCTAACTACATCAGCATTCATCACAGTGATATAAGGATATGCATTCCGATAACGATTGGGTGTAGTATTTTCTCTTTATCAACTTGTTGCAAGCATGTATTGAGCAGATGCACGCATACATTGATGAGACGCAGCACCTGCTTGTGCAAAGCGATCGGACGTCGTCATGGTCGTTCGTGTCTTAACTAAACATATAACGTTTGTGCCTCGGAAATGATACGCACAAACTGGTACCATTAATAAGAGTTTCGCTGAACAAAACATGGCACAGCATATTACTTATATCATTCCCCCCACGCACGTAACCTCACGGGGGTTTAAAGTAACATGCACCCATTCAACCGGGGCTTCACGATTAACTGAAGTAAGCTGAATCGCGATTTGGCTCAGTGAAGCAAATTAAACATGCTAATATTTTTTGAGTAGTCTTAAAGGGGTGATGAATTGAGAAACCAACTTTCCTTTGAGCCTTTGATATATCAAAGTTCATTATGATGTAGTAATGTTCTGTAAGTTCCAGAGCTGAAAACGTCCTTGCTGGTCAAAGAGGGGCTTTTGTAGACACCAGGCCCAGAGAACGAGAGCTGGAGTCCGGTTAAGGCACGGGAGGAAGAAGCGCAGCTGAGCTGATGAATATGTATGTCTGCTCTGAGGCCCCGCCCACAGAGTCGAGGAGCTACAGGTTTACAGAGCAGTGATCATGGCGAGCAGGGTAATGTGTTGCTCTGTGCCAGGTTGTGGAAGAACACAGTCACTGCATAAGCTTCCTTCGGATATTAGAATGTGTGATATTTCATTTATTTTTAATGAAGTTCCAGCTCATGTGGGGAAGACATGTACGCATGTTCGCTTCATTCACTGCGGAATTGTTGTAAACGGGTCTCGGGTGCTGGATTTGCAGACAGCGTTGTGCCTTCTATATTGGATTCGACAGGAATGGTGCAACAAACTTATGTGAGTAAAACGTTTTTTTTTTTTTTATATATATATAGTCCCGGGGCTTTGTGTTTTCCAGACAGGCTAACAAAACGATGAATCTCAAATAGAGAAATAATATTCCAATCAATCTCGGGTGGATGAGAACTAAAATCATTGTGCTTGTGTGATGAAGCCGTTTACGAACCCTCTGATCGAGAAAATCATCCGGTTGCCGCTTTAAAAGTACAGCACTGACATCAGTGCTTTGATGTACCATTAAATGCTGATTCTTGTAAGCAACGAGTTATCATGCAACATGTAATTAAAACTGACAAAACATAGACAAGCTTATAGCGTTTCGGGCCTGCAGGACGCAGGCTACAATTATGAATAAAACAAAAATGTGTATTCTCGTCGTACTTCCAGCACCAAAAGTTGTCTAAGGTCTGCTTTGAAAATAAGGTTCGACTAGATATCTGATAGCAGCACTTCTTTTATTCCGTGCTCAATTTTCTGCCTTCATAAAGTTTGCATCCTGTATAGCAACTAAAATTGCGGCACAAGGAACATAATTTAAATTCATGATCATGTGATTCGTTGCTTTCAGATGTGTGAAGAAGAAAAGAATGCATTAATGTCAGGATGTATGATAATCGGACGCATGAGAACTTGTCCAGAGTTTTATATCAATCATTCACATTTAGTGAAAATTCTTCACATCTATCGATGAGAACATGGAAACAACTATCAAAATCATATAAGCCTGGGGTCAAAGGAATTTCCAGGATTGTGATATATGTCTCAGACTGCCAAGTGTGGAAAAATCGCAGTACGAACTTGGCTGAGGGTATCAAAGACGACTCTTGCATTGATTATCTTTTACATAAGTTTTACAGGGTCCAGTAGCTATGTTATTAACTAGTAAAGTGTCATCATATAATACATTAATTTTTCGAGGGCATAGTCTGAGGTTCTTAATAGTATGCGTCTATGTTTTGGATTCATTTTTATTTATTTTTACTCATCTGTCATGCTGTTTAGGTTTATTCTCTTTAGGGGTTCTCTCAACAGGTCTGATGGTTAGTTTGGTCTGATGGTCACAGCTATCAAGCTGTGAGCGGGAGTCAAGCCCAACGGTTATGACTCCTCCAACTGCTGATGCAAAGAATTGCGGTCTCAAATCAAATGCATAGAACATTCTCTTGGCTCGGGTTGCTACAAATGCAGCTCAATGTGCAGAGTCTGCATCCTCTATCGAGGTGCTGTGTACATAGTCATCCTCAGTGTTATAGCGCAAGCAAGTTCGGACTCAAGAGCTCACGCCCCAACTTAAAGTATATTTTTGAATTTACTACCGCTAAATGATCTTGTTCCATTAGTAGCTATAGGCTTCACAAACTTGTCTGTGGTGGTCTATCGTAGCCTTCATCTCTATTTTTGCCTTCTCTCCACGTGGCCTACTGCTGCTTGGTGGTAGGCTTTGTCTCTGTAAAAGGAAATGTATCCAAGCATATCATCCCTAATCTTCTGCACTATTCACACTCTCTGTCTCCCATATTAAGAAGGTGGTTAAACTTACCTAACGACAGACCTACAGAACTGCAGACCATCTCATCTTTTACCAAACATTCTTCAGGGTCATGTTCTGCTACGGCAGCTACTAGACGCAGGATTTTATGATGGTCAAGATGGTCTTCTTCAGCACTCTAAGCCTATAGGATGCTAAAACCTTCAGGTAATGCTAAGATTACCAATGCGTTTAATAAGCATCAGACAAGTTACAGTTTACCAATTAACTCCTCTTAATTAAATCTTATAGGGTAAGTATTCTACTTTCCCTTCCGTGATCAAATATCTTAATGTTCGGTTAGACTTCTAATCATTTTTACCCACAGAGTTCCTCTCTCTAAGGCCGGGTTTCAGACCCACTTCTCATACATCCTTAAAGCTACAGTCTTTCCCCTTCCCTCTATACCGGACATTGCATTAGGATCGGGGCAGCACCACAGCTGCAGAATGTGGTATTCCTTCGCCAACAATCAAGTTACCAGGGAGATGGTTATCTTCGGTATGTGAGTCTTATATAAGACCCGATGCAAAAATCATCCTTGAAGCTCAGCAAGCTCTCCTATAATGGTTCAGGTAAATCCCTATGCAACTACTGGTGGTGGTTTATATAAAAAAAATAAAAAAAGGATAAATTATGAATATAAATGAATGTGGTCTAGCAGACCTCGTGGCCCTGCGGCCTGTCTCTGTGGTCTAGCAGACCGTATGGGCCTGCGGCCGTGTATCTGTGGTCTAGCAGACCGTGCGGCCCTACGGCCCTGTCTCTGTGGTCTAGCAGACCGTGTGGCCCTGCGGCCGTGTATCTGTGGTCTAGCAGACCGTGCGGCCCTGCGGCCGTGTATCTGTGGTCTAGCAGACCGTGTGGCCCTGCGGCCGTGTCTCTGTGGTCTAGCAGACCGTGTGGCCCTGCGGCCGTGTCTCTGTGGTCTAGCAGACCGTGTGGCCCTGCGGCCTTATCTCTGTGGTCTAGCAGACCGTGCGGCCCTGCGGCCTGTCTCTGTGGTCTAGCAGACCGTGTGGCCCTGCGGCCTTATCTCTGTGGTCTAGCAGACCGTGTGGCCCTGCGGCCTTATCTCTGTGGTCTAGCAGACCGTGCGGCCCGTCTCTGTGGTCTAGCAGACCGTGTGGCCCTACGGCCGTGTATCTGTGGTCTAGCAAACCGTGTGGCCCTGCGACCTTGTCTCTGTGGTCTAGCAGACAGTGTGGCCCTGCGACCTTATCTCTGTTGTCTAGCAGACCGTGTGGCCCTGCGACCTTGTCTCTGTGGTCTAGCAGACCGTGTGGCCCTGCGACCTTATCTCTGTTGTCTAGCAGACCGTGTGGCCCTGCGACCTTGTCTCTGTGGTCTAGCAGACCGTGTGGCCCTGCGGCCGTGTATCTGTGGTCTAGCAGACCGTGTGGCCCTGCGGCCTTATCTCTGTGGTCTAGCAGACTGTGTGGCCCTGCAGCCGTGTATCTGTGGTCTAGCAGACCGTGTGGCCCTGCGGCCTTATCTCTGTGGTCTAGCAGACCGTGCGGCCCTGCGACCTTATCTCTGTGGTCTAGCAGACCGTGTGGCCCTGCGACCTTGTCTCTGTGGTCTAGCAGACCGTGCGGCCCTGCGACCTTATCTCTGTGGTCTAGCAGACCGTGTGGCCCTGCGACCTTGTCTCTGTGGTCTAGCAGACCGTGTGGCCCTGCGGCCATGTCTCTGTGGTCTAGCAGACCGTGCGGCCCTGCAGCCGTGTATCTGTGGTCTAGCAGACCGTGCGGCCCTTCGGCCTTATCTCTGTGGTCTAGCAGATCGTGTGGCCCTTCGGCCTTATCTCTGTGGTCTAGCAGACCGTGTGGCCCTGCAGCCGTGTATCTGTGGTCTAGCAGATCGTGTGGCCTGCGGCCTTGTCTCTGTGGTCTAGCAGACTGTGTGGCCCTGCAGCCGTGTATCTGTGGTCTAGCACACCGTGTGGCCCTGCGGCCTTATCTCTGTGGTCTAGCAGATCGTGTGGCCCTGCGGCCGTGTCTCTGTGGTCTAGCAGACCGTGCGGCCCTGCGGCCTTGTCTCTGTGGTCTAGCAGACCGTGCGGCCCTACGGCCGTGTATCTGTGGTCTAGCAGACCGTGTGGCCCTGCGGCCGTGTCTCTGTGGTCTAGCAGACCGTGTGGCCCTGCGGCCTTATCTCTGTGGTCTAGCAGACCGTGCGGCCCGTCTCTGTGGTCTAGCAGACCGTGTGGCCCTACGGCCGTGTATCTGTGGTCTAGCAAACCGTGTGGCCCTGCGGCCTTATCTCTGTGGTCTAGCAGACCGTGTGGCCCTGCGGCCTTATCTCTGTGGTCTAGCAGACCGTGCGGCCCGTCTCTGTGGTCTAGCAGACCGTGTGGCCCTACGGCCGTGTATCTGTGGTCTAGCAAACCGTGTGGCCCTGCGACCTTGTCTCTGTGGTCTAGCAGACAGTGTGGCCCTGCGACCTTATCTCTGTTGTCTAGCAGACCGTGTGGCCCTGCGACCTTGTCTCTGTGGTCTAGCAGACCGTGCGGCCCTGCGACCTTATCTCTGTGGTCTAGCAGACCGTGTGGCCCTGCGACCTTGTCTCTGTGGTCTAGCAGACCGTGTGGCCCTGCGGTCGTGTATCTGTGGTCTAGCAGACCGTGTGGCCCTGCGGCCTTATCTCTGTGGTCTAGCAGACCGTGCGGCCCTGCGACCTTATCTCTGTGGTCTAGCAGACCGTGTGGCCCTGCGACCTTGTCTCTGTGGTCTAGCAGACCGTGCGGCCCTGCGACCTTATCTCTGTGGTCTAGCAGACCGTGTGGCCCTGCGACCTTGTCTCTGTGGTCTAGCAGACCGTGTGGCCCTGCGGCCGTGTCTCTGTGGTCTAGCAGACCGTGCGGCCCTGCAGCCGTGTATCTGTGGTCTAGCAGACCGTGCGGCCCTGCAGCCGTGTATCTGTGGTCTAGCAGACCGTGCGGCCCTTCGGCCTTATCTCTGTGGTCTAGCAGACCGTGCGGCCCCTTCGGCCTTATCTCTGTGGTCTAGCAGACCGTGCGGCCCTGCAGCCGTGTATCTGTGGTCTAGCAGACCGTGGCCCCTTCGGCCTTATCTCTGTGGTCTAGCAGATCGTGTGGCCCTTGGCCTTATCTCTGTGGTCTAGCAGACCGTGTGGCCCTGCAGCCATGTATCTGTGGTCTAGCACACCGTGTGGCCCTGCGGCCTTATCTCTGTGGTCTAGCAGATGTGGCCCTGCGGCCGTGTCTCTGTGGTCTAGCAGACCGTGCGGCCCTGCAGCCTTGTATCTGTGGTCTAGCAGACCGTGCGGCCCCTCGGCCGTGTATCTGTGGTCTAGCAGACCGTGCGGCCCTTCGGCCTTATCTCTGTGGTCTAGCAGACCGTGCGGCCCTGCAGCCGTGTATCTGTGGTCTAGCAGACCGTGCGGCCCTTCGGCCTTATCTCTGTGGTCTAGCAGATCGTGTGGCCCTTCGGCCTTATCTCTGTGGTCTAGCAGACTGTGTGGCCCTGCAGCCATGTATCTGTGGTCTAGCACACCGTGTGGCCCTGCGGCCTTATCTCTGTGGTCTAGCAGATCGTGTGGCCCTGGGGCCGTGTCTCTGTGGTCTAGCAGACCGTGCGGCCCTGCGGCCTTGTCTCTGTGGTCTAGCAGACCGTGCGGCCCTACGGCCGTGTATCTGTGGTCTAGCAGACCGTGTGGCCCTGCGGCCGTGTCTCTGTGGTCTAGCAGACCGTGTGGCCCTGCGGCCGTGTCTCTGTGGTCTAGCAGACCGTGCGGCCCTGCGGCCTTGTCTCTGTGGTCTAGCAGACCGTGCAGCCCTGCGGCCTTATCTCTGTGGTCTAGCAGACTGTGTGGCCCTGCAGCCGTGTATCTGTGGTCTAGCACACCGTGTGGCCCTGCGGCCTTATCTCTGTGGTCTAGCAGATCGTGTGGCCCTGCGGCCGTGTCTCTGTGGTCTAGCAGACCGTGTGGCCCTGCGGCCGTGTCTCTGTGGTCTAGCAGACCGTGCGGCCCTGCGGCCTCGTCTCTGTGGTCTAGCAGACCGTGCGCCCCCTGCGGCCTGCGTCTCTGTGGTCTAGCAGACCGTTTGGCCCTGCGGCCTTGTCTCTGTGGTCTAGCAGACCGTGTGGCCCTGCGGCCGTGTCTCTGTGGTCTAGCAGACCGTGTGGCCCTGCGGCCGTGTCTCTGTGGTCTAGCAGACCGTGTGGCCCTGCGGCCGTGTCTCTGTGGTCTAGCAGACAGTGCGGCCCTGCGGCCGTGTCTCTGTGGTCTAGCAGACCGTGTGGCCCTGCGGCCGTGTCTCTGTGGTCTAGCAGACCGTGTGGCCCTGCGGCCGTGTCTCTGTGGTCTAGCAGACCGTGTGGCCCTGCGGCCGTGTCTCTGTGGTCCAGCAGACAGTGCGGCCCTGCGGCCTTGTCTCTGTGGTCTAGCAGACCGTGTGGCCCTGCGGCCGTGTCTCTGTGGTCTAGCAGACTGTGTGGCCCTGCGGCCGTGTCTCTGTGGTCTAGCAGACTGTCAAACGGGAAAACTGCTGAAGTCACGTGACTTTGGCGCTACAAGCCGCTGATTCAATACACTGATTCATAATGCTCCGAAGCTTCAGGAAGCAGTGTTTTGAAATTGGCCTATCACTATATAAGTCGTTATTTAGGTTTTTTTTGCACACACAAACTGTTCTCGTCGCTTCATAAAATTATTGCAGAACCACTGTAGTGAGATGGACTTCGTAACGACGTCTTTAGTACCTTTTATGGGTCTTGAGAGAGGAAATGTCATTGCTGTCAATGGAGGCCTTTCTGAGCCTTTCGGATTTCAACAAAAATATCTTCATTTGTGTTCCGAAGATGAACAAAGTTCTTATGAGTGTCGAACGACATGAGGGTGAGTAATTAATGACAACATTTTTATTTTTGGGTGAACAAACCCTTTAAACTTGACAACACTTGCAAGAACCAATAGCATTCGGTGTTTCACATCAAGATTTTTGCAACTTAGAAATATCAGTCTGTTCTTCATACAGAAGCTATATACACAGCAAAATGCAAATGAGTCATATATGGATTGCTTTTATGGTGTATTTTTTATAACTTTTCTTTCCATGATCACCATTTACAATCATCAAAACATAAAAAAAAAAGAAAGTCTTTTCACATTCATTGTCTCTATGGTTTTTGGTATTCTTTAATTCTAATGATTCGTTTTCTACAGCGGTCGACTTGTCGTATAAGATCAAAGAACCTGAGGGGAAAAAAGAAAAAAGTTTTCTCTCATTTGGCTTGATGATCACTGACAAAAATTGACCCTCAACCACTTTGCATCACGATAAAAGATCAGTGCGTTAGCAGAAATCAGACTTTAGGCCATTCCGTATGAACTTGAATGAATTAATGTGATCTGGAGACATGATTTTTTGGTTACGTTCATACCCAATACAGCAGGGTTATGATCAAAGCACGCAGTGCTGAATTATGTAAGGAGCTTTCCAGTAAATCTGTGGAAAGGGTAATACTTCAGTTTTACAGCTCAGTTGTAGTAGGCTAAATTACCGGCACTGAATGAGATTTATTAAAGTCCTGGCTAATATTAACTTATAAACCTTTTTATTGCAAAATCATAAAGTCTTTAAGTCTATAAAAAACAAAATGCCACGCAAATAGGAAAAACAGGAAGCTAACTGTTATATTCAAATCAGCAATATTTATGGCTATAGAATATTAAAGCGCGGAATTAAGATTTTCATGATACCTGCAGCGTTTATGCCACCATGCAAACCATCAAAAAAAGCTGTTTCATGTTTGACCTTTAGCTGGTACACTTCAGTAACGCGCTTTGTAAAAGGGATGAAGTATTTGTAGCACTGAAAAGATGAACAATTACAGCTTATTACGCCTCTCCTCAGCACAAACTATTGATCTTGTGCAATTTTATACTCAGAAAAGCCTGCCTGAGGAAGATCACGGAAATTAGACTTTCTAATTATTTCCCAAAACAAAAGGGACGAGTTTGAATCCTCTGCTGGAGTTTCTTCACCGAGTCTTGGAGTAGCATCTTTGAAGACACCCACAGGAGATTCAGAAGACATAAACAGGCGTTCTGAAAGCAGGCGCAGGGTGGCAGTCATTTAAATGGTCTCAGACTCTGCCAGCACCGTCAATAACGGCAAATTATCATTGCTCTACGGCATAAGAGTGGAATGGAAATTGAGGTACAAAGGTTTTGGCGCATGCATATCGCACATGACACGCAGTGAGCTGCCATAGCCGAGTAGTAGCCTGTCTGTACTCTGGATATCAAAAGGATTTATTTAACAGTCACTCTCCAGAGGCCGCGTGTTATATCTTTATAATCCTGACGGAATTTTCAAGGTTATGTTTTTAATGCTCGTTAGACGCGAGGAAAGATTCCCAAAATATATTTAATTGGGCGCATTTATGAGGCGCGCTCTGATTTTGTCTCTCAGAGACCGAACAAACTCATTCTCTGAAACGAGAAGTGCCGTCGGAATTTAAAAGGAGAGCAGTTTCGGGCTACAGTCATTATTGCAGCCTTGTGAGAGTTAACGTGGTATGCGCTCATTTGGGAATAATCAGAGTCTTTTGAACATAACGAACACTTCAATGGACTTCCTAGTTTCTGCACAAAGCAGTTACAGCAGAGAGAGGACTGATGGAGAAAAAGTTCATCAGCGGGAGGAAGAAAGATTAGCACCTCGGCCCAACCTAGAGCAAAGGCAAGGTTTGGCTGGTTAGCACAGACCAGTTAGTCCCTGGTGTCTGCAAAACCACAAACAGACAACAAAATATAAATTTGTGATCATTTAAAAATAGCCATTTAATATTTCATATCATTTAAAATAATGTTGGACAATATGCTTAACCAACATGCAGGGAACAAATAGCCAAACAATCCAATTTTGACAATGCAAGTTTAGTTCAGGTTGTAAAATGTAATGTGGTGCGACTCCACAAAAACGTAAAATATAGGCTATATTATATATAATACTATACATATATCACATCATGGTGTCAGAAAAATTTCTTTTTACACCACATAACACTATATGGAAGCTTGTTTCCGCCACGGAATAAAAAAAAAAAGGTAATTGCCACTTTCGTCGCAAATGCAAATTATAAAGTTAGATTTGCAATAAGATATAACGCAAAATATGAATTTTTCTCGCAATTGTTTACATCTCACAGTTTGGTTAAAAAGTCATATTCAGAATTGTTAGATAAAAACTCGTAATTGCAAGTTATAAAGTCAGAATTGCGTGACAAAGTCATAAAAATAAGATATAACGCAAAATATGAATTTTTCTCGCAATTGTTTACATCTCACAGTTTGGTTAAAAAGTCAGTTATATATTCAGAATTGTTAGATAAAAACTCGTAATTGCAAGTTATAAAGTAAGAATTGCGTGACAAAGTCAGAATTATTAATTTATTAAGATATACTCACAATTCAGATTTTTTCCCTCTCAATTGAGTTTATATCACGCAATTCTGACTTCTTTTCTCACAATTCTGACTTTATATCTCGCATTTGCATGCTATAAAGTCAAAATTACGAGATGTAAACACAATCGTGATATAAAAAGTCACAATTATCTTTTATTCTGTGACGGAAACAATTAAGCTTCCGTATGACACCACATTTGCAGTCTTTATATTTACACTTTTTTCTTACATTTCGAAATGTTTCTCAAACCACTTGAAACTAGCATGAATACAAAGAGTAGATGTTTTAACTAGATTTTCAAATTATAACCCTCCAACAAATGTTCCCCGTCAGCTAAGTCCCTACGTCGCCCTTCAGTCTTTTCCTATTTCCACTAGAGTCTCACCTGTGATGAGATCTTCAACAGGGAGCCTGGAGCTCGTTGGGATACATCATCAATAAATCATTACAGTCTTTTTGTAGAGAAAACTCGAGGCATTCTAATGAGAGGTACTTACACAATCCGCGGTCCCACTACAAACAACCCAACAGCTTCTTATAGCTATTTGTACTCGGCTTACAAAAGCAGCTGTGAACTAATGCATCATTTAGCTGCACTTTTCTACATTATTGATTCCGCGCAGCAAGCAAAGGAGAAGACAAAGGGATTGGAGAAACATAAGGAACTAACTATTATTTGATGTCCTAAACAAACCCCCCTAGAAGAGTCCCACTGCCCTCCGCCAGTCTCAGTCGATCTTAGTATTGCGTTATCTTGGCCAAATTACCTTTCACAGCAAGACTTACATCATTAAAAAGTATTAGGCTATGTATTTGCAAACAATACAATTTCATACCAACACTACCAAGTCAATGTTGCAGAACAAATTGCTCACTTAACAATAAAAAAACATCTATTTTAGACCGGTCTATAGGCTACTAGAGATGCACCATTGTATCAGACGATTTTTGATCAATTTAAAACCATCTGCATATTGTTAGCACATGAAAAATATATGATATAATGAACCAATGGTTTATTTATTAACTGTGTGAAAACACTGAGTTGTCTGGTTAAACTAATTAAATACTTGCTCAAACTAAATGAAATCTGTAGAAAATACAGTAGGGCTCAACAATAAGGACTGCCCAGTGCCAGTGTAAACAAAGCTTGGGACAATTGACGGAACTCGCTGTACCAAACACTGCTGCATCTTCACGAAAGTTTATCCTCTTGCAAATTTACATTTTCAAGCGCAAGAAGATGTGAAAAAGAACTTAGTTCTACTAACTGGCCCTGTCCCAAATGACAACTTCGACTGCCGCGTGCGTAGGTCTCAAGTCCATGAGACCGTAGGGATCACTGCATCCTGTGTTGGACATCCAACCCCACCCACATCCAAGTGTGACATCAGAAGCCACGCCCCTTTGTCTTAACAGCGTAATGGTAGTTTTAGGTGGGTTTCAGTATATAGGTTCCAGATTAAATGGGTTTTTAGGTATAGGAGGTGAGTGGGTTTCAGTCTGGTCTGTCATTAAAAAGATAAGAAGTATAAGAGTAAAAAGTATAAGATGTAAATGAAAAAGAATTAGATGTGAGGGTTAAGTGTTCTCGATGCTTCCTGTTTCAAAATTTAAAGAGGAAGCCCTCATTGGTTTAGGGGATCAGTGTTTGGCATAGGCAATCAGTTCACACATAGCCCCTTTCACACATACAGGGTTTACTGGTAAATTACCGGTAAGAGACCGCCGCAGTGTTTAAAGATGACTGACATCACTGAATTTACTGTATTTTAGAGCTGATGTATGAACGGTCTCTTGCGTGTAAAAAGCCAGAACCAAAAGCCAAATGCTGAATTTAGTTTTATTTCACTTTTAATTCAAACATAGTTACATCAAAATGCCCACCTTGGCGAGTATCCTTGTAAACATGTCTTAAATAAAACATTTGAGAAATAAAACGCTCATGTATCGGTATATTGGATCCGTGCAGCTCTTAAAGTGACCGCAGCCTAATATTCCTGCTGCGCTGCTGTTGTAATGTTCGTCAAACAACAAAACAAAACATTTGCTCACTGCACTTTAATAAAGATTAATGTATATTGAATTCATACAATGAAGAGTATATTTTACATTTGATGACTTGAAAACTACTGTTAGACCTACCAGAAAAGCACTTATTTCATATGCATCTTTGTTCATATCATATTGTCATATGCATGTTGGTCCGTTGAATGTTAAATGGATCCAATTTATTTCCGATAGAAATTATTTGATGCGGCAATAAACTAGCTATTCCTTCATGCATCCGTTTTTGCTAATGGCGTCCACTAGTGGACAGATATTTGGGAGCCATTTTGAATCAAAGTTCACGTCCCAACCACCAAGAGTGGCAAACCCCTAAGTGTTGTCTACAATTCTATTTAATTATTGTCTTTGTATCTCTTTATTGTTTTGAGATATTGCATGATACTTTCAAAATGGCGCAGGAAAGAGGAGATGCACCGAGTACTTCAGGAATAAGCGTAAAATCCTTTTATTCTCAGAAAACCAGACGAGAACAAAAAATAATAATTTTCAGCTAAATAAGATGTAACAAATACTTTTATCCAGATTTGATTAATAATTTTCTTGTATATTTTTTTCTGTGACAGAAAATACATCTGTCCACTTCATGCGCCAAAGGGTCCACCTTATTTGATATGTTTTACTTCAAATTATTATATAATTTACACTTGAATAGCCTTTTTAAACAGCAATATTAAATAGTCTTCATATTTTATCATTTATTTCAATGCTTACAAGCTATATATTTAATTATTAGGTCATATAAAAGTGTAGGCATATACTAATTTTATATATTTCATAATTATTTTATTAATAGTTTTGATCGGAAGAAGGTAAATCAAATGAGACTAATTATGATACTGGTTTCAAATCAAATGAGTTCCATCCTCAGTCAGCCACATTCGATGTTACACAGGTTATGACTTTTCCAGACCTAGAATGATATGTTTTTCAAATGTCCTCTCTATTGTTGTTGTTGTTTAATGTTCTTATGTGTATTCATACCATTTGCTCTTAAAAAAATGTATATATTTCTTTCAAACCAAACAATGAGCTCTATTGAATCACTTTTTACACCGTTGATGCATGGTGTCCACTGCAGTGGACATATAAGTAATTCCCTCAAAATAAAATATATTGGGAACAAAAAAATTATGCATGAAAGGGTTAAAACACGATCTAAGCCCTTATTTTCAATTAAGAGAGCAACTGACAAATATCGCTATTGGATCCAGCCAGTAGTTGTTTGTTAAAATCGGTATGGGTCCCAAAAAAAGGTGCATTCCTAATATTATATCTAATCTTACTGGCTTATATATCTTAGTCTTGTGCATCATTGCGAGTTTTGTCAAAACAAAATGGTTGGTATGAAAAGGCTTCTCAGAACTTACAGTATGCGAACATTTTACATTATTTACAACATTTTAAATACATTCACAGAGAATTCAAAATGCTTTATTTTGACATCATAAATAAGGTATCTGGTCTATTGCATGTCCTTGCTTTGAGAACATTTTAGGATATAAACTGGCATTAGAAGCAAAGAAAATGTTACAAAAAAGTTTTTAAGAACCTCGAGTAAAACAGACCAGGAGAGAGACGCGAGTCAGGATTTAGGGAGAGATGTGAAAGATTCCAGGAGTCCAGAGAAATAATTCATGGGATATTAAATCGGTGATTGGGATCATAAGACTGCAGTGTCTGCTGTATTTCACATAGCTAGAATAGAATCAAAAGAAAAGAATCTGCAACAGTGCTTTATTTGACTTAAAAGAGCTCTGGTTACTGAGAAGAAGTTCAAGCATGATGGAAAATTCACAACAAGCCTGTCGCAATAATCAATATATTGCACAATATATGTAGCCTACATGACCTCAATATTTTTGTGTGATGCAATATATCGCCCATTATTATGTTTACATGATAATGAATGTCACCAAATTTTCACTCGATTGTGCTGTCATCTCATATGTTTTCCATGACGGAAGTGAAAGTGGTCCTCGGGCAGTTCCTTCATACACAGAGCGGTTATCGACAGGTGAAAAAAAGGCGCCATTGTAGTGTTTTCCTGACAACTACTGACAGTTTGGAGGAATAAGCCCAAATGGACTCGATTTCAAAGCCGCAATCCCGTTCCGGTGCACATCTAAATGTCATCGCTGATTGTTAAAGGAGCTGTTTCACAAGGGAAAATTTTTATTTACTATTTATTCCCCCCCAAATGTTTATATTTAGGATAATATATTTTTTTACCCTTAATTTCCATGATCTTAAGAATTAAAAGGTGGTCATTTGAAAGTGTGTATGGTCTACTTGCATTATTATGCTGTTATATTAGTTATATATCAGTGGCATGAAATAGTCTGAAAATGACAATAATATTGTTTATCGCAATTATTTCTGGGGCGATATATTGCAAACAAAAGTAGCTATCGTGACAGGCCTAAACATAGTCTGTCAAAGCAATCATTATTTGTAGTGCAACCTCTGTATTCACATTTACACCTTTGTCAAATGTGGTCAGAATCCATCGGGATGTGGCTTCAGCAATCCAAAATGATCTTGTGTGCATTTACAGTTTGGTCAAGCGCTGCCCGCTTTGCTCACCAAAGGGGTAAATGGGTCCCAAGTTACAAGTTGCTAGAAGCAGCTATTCGACAACAACTGCTAGCGTTTTTCTGCTATCTGTGTAGAGATATGCGAAATGATGAAATTTTGACATAGGAGTTTGTATCAGACACATTTCATTTTGCCATATGAAATCATGCAAGTGAAGCTCCAGAGCCTTCGCTCCACAACTAGCATGATGCAATGTTTGCTCTGTATAAAACCCTGTTGGCCTTGTTAGCTTGTTAAGTAACTCCTAAAGTTATCCTGTCTAAGCAAAGATATAAGAGCAAAAATTTGTCTCGACTGGCAAAACAGAACAAGCTAATAACCCATTACAAATCCGGACATCCTACAAAACAAATGCAGATTCATATCTTTGTTCGCTCGGGTCAGTTCTTTAATGTTTTAAACTCTCTTTGAAACTTGCACCGAGAGATTCAAGCTTAAGGGAAGTGACCTGGTCTTTGTCTATGAAACACAACTGAGAACAAAGAGCCTACCCTCACCTATTCAACGACAAACGAGAGGCCTTCATTGGCTTTGAAGTGGAATAGAGGCAAATATAAAAAGAAAATCAAGACCTCTGTTATCCTTTTTTATATTCTTGGCCTCAGGGCTCCAGTGTCAGCTCAGTATCCAGGATACTATTCAGCATCTTTGTCTATAGTTAGGGGAAACAAAGGCTGGCTGTAGTGCCATACTGCGCGCAAATACGTTAATACAAACGAAAACCCCGCATCGTGCTTTGAATGAAGAAAAAACAGCTCAAGTATCCAGCATAGGCCTCCTGGTGCCATAACGAGCACCCTGGAATGGCACAACGGATTTGCTTAAGACTGGGTGGAGCTGCTTAAGCCTCCAAATCTATTGTTTGAGGGGTTGAAAAAGTGTCAATGGTTTAACTACAGGTACACTGCATAATGAGTCTATTTGATGCTTTTGTAAACAGACTCAATGGTCCATATCGCTCTTCATGAGTTTCTTTACAAGCCCATAAATAAATCTGCAAGTGATGCCATCAGCTTCTTCTGTCGAACAGCTGCATCAGTTATGTTTGTGAACCTTCTGTTCATCTTCCAACGAGTCAAATGACACGTTTAAAGAGCAAAGAGACATTCTGGAGTGACACATATCACCCACAATGGCTCTCAAACAATCTTGGAATGGAATATTTTAAACTAGCATTTCCGTTGACTGACCCAAACCTCTAGCCTAGAAATCTAGACGCACCCTAGCGGCAGTAAATCTAATTTGCCGTGAGTGTCGTCTAGCAACTCTCGATCTGGAAAAAACTAACTTTAGTCAGGCCAATCACATCGTGTATAAGGTTTGTGTGCGGGCTTAACATAATGACGGCAGAGTTACGGAGGTTCCGCGTGCTACTTGTAAACAAAGAAGCTGGTAAACAGCGGTCTTGGAGTTAAGCTTTTCTTGGAGAAAAGAACGGCACTGAAATCATTCTTAACGAAAGAAAACGGTATATTAGCGGATAAATTGAGCCAGGATCACCAAGATATCCCGGCTTAATCCCTTATCCTAGTTTTGTGCAATAGGCCCCAGCTCACGAGTCACGACGGCACCAGATGTCGGCGGGATTGGAGGATGAAGTTCGGGGCGGGAGATAGTCGGTTCGGCCCCATTCTGCAGCGGATTATCAGTGAATCCCATCTGTTGCCGATGAAAGTTTGTAAAACGATCCGGTGTAAAGACACTGCAGAGGCAGGTGTTGGTGGTGATCGTCAGCACTCCATCAAGGTAGCTGTTCACAAAATGAATTCACCTCTTCTTGAGATCGTCTTTTTTTTGTTTTGTAGGCTGTTTTGTAAGTTGTAGGCTGTTGTAACTAACGGGACTGACAGTAACTCGCAATCTAGCGGGTGAACTGATGCGAAATTGCGAATGTACTCTAGTTATGGGGGAGGAGCCACATGCCAAGCGGCTCCAGTGCGTCATCGAGCCACCGTTCTAACCCCGCCCAAAAAATCCGGAACACAGCAATGGTGAAAAACTTCTTAACGGTCTAACTTCTGAATTCAGTACTACATAGTTCACAGTCTTTGTAATGTGTTTCAACAATACATTTCTAACATTTCTAATGTGTTCTGAATTGCCTTTACAGGGACTTTAAGAAGGGGAGATTTGTTCGGAGTTTTGCCGACCGCGGCGAAAGTTTAATTTATCAACTAGCTCCACTTCACGTTGCTCTGGTTGGTTGTAGCGCTATCCAATTGCGGCAGAGGGAATTTGAAACACGTTTATCCCGCCCCTCGGATTGAGTCCTGCCAACGGTGAGTTTCCAGACCAAACATCTTGATGTGGGTCTGGCTTGTCAGGCTACCAAACCACCACAATCGTTCAAAACAGAAATAGGGATTTGAATCGACATGAGGGAGAGTAAATGTGTACATGAGTGAATATGCATTTTTGGGTGAACTATCAATAAAATATATGAATACCTATTGTATACTATGGTTTTTAGGCATACACCACGGTATATGTGCCATAAATGTCATCAGCATAGTCCACACAGACAGATTTTTCAAAATGTGCATACTCTGGATTTGACTGGACCTCAAACTACTGGAGATGGCATCAAGTCACCTTTATTTTTAGGCCCCGGATCGGATCACAAGTAAACTAGCCGGACACATACCTGTTTACAACTGGGGCCTATTGCACAAAACTAGGATAAGGGATTAAGCCGGGATATCTTGGTGATCCTGGCTCAATTTATCCGCTAATATACAGTTATCTTTCGTTATCGTTCTTGGTGTGAGTGTGCCTTCAGGGTAAGTTTACACGATAGCGATGTACTAAATTTTGCATACAGATGACAAGATCATAAAGATATCCCGGGTTAATCCCTTATCCTAGTTTTGTGCAATAGGCCCCTGGTGCATTAATAGGTCTCATTTGTCCACTTTTAACCACTTATGTCCTGATTTATTCGAGGGGAGGATCTATGAGGGGAGGAATGCGCTTTTTCAAATCTTTAGATCTAATGGAAGAAATCAGCCCACAAAATATGAATGGAGAATACGAAAAAAAAAACATTTAGTTTTCATTTGTGTTCTGATAGCCGCAATCGGTGAGTGTGTGTTAGAGATCAGGAATGGGAGAGAACATTGTCCTCGGTGAAATCAAATTTGGATTTTCAGCCAACCAAGTTTAAATCCCGTCTGGCTAGCGCGCTTCCCCTAATGTTTACTCATTAAGCCAGTAGGCAGAGGCGAGGAGGTTTTTTGTGTCTGTTCGAACACATTCAACCACATGAGCATCTTCACTACAAAGCAATCCGGTCAAATGCGTTTTTGACTATCTCTGGAAGTGGTCAAAAGTGGACAAGCTCAAAATGTTTTAGACCCCCTTTACACCTGTATTAAGCGTCATCCGCTTATGATACGATCAAACAAAACACATCTTAATACCAGGTGTAAACAGGGCCTTAAAGCGCTTTAGACCATACGGATTGTTTCAAAGCAGCTTTACAGTGATAAACAGGAAAATATTAATGATTAAATGATGCAAACATAGTTCAATTCAACTGCAAAGCCTGCAGCTCAAAAAAGAAAAGTCATTTTTCAGCTGAAGTCAGTTCAGTGTTGATTTGTTTTCATTGTAAATCATCAATTGATAAATTAGTTCAAATCACCCATAAAGCAGTTCTGCAGAAAACAGTGATGTCATCATCCTGCTCAGTTCAGTTCTCGTGTGTCAGAGCAGTCAGATCAATAATATTGTTGAATATGAATTGTACCTAACTAAACAAGCCAGAGGCAAGGAACACAGACTCCATCAGGTGAAATAACGGAGAAAAAAAAAAACCTTGAGAGAAACCAGGCTGTCAGGGGCAAACCGACATGATGTGGTTTAATTCCAGGCTGCATCACAAGTCAGATTGCGGATTGGGATCATTCAAAATATTTATCCCGTTCCAACAGTAGATGTCCATGTTGAGTGCATGCGTGAAGGGTGCTGCACAAGTCCTGAAAAGTGAAGCCAAAATGTTTTGATCGCCCGCAGGTGGCTGGACCCAGCATAGGTCAAAACCCCGCCCTCTCCATGTACTCGAATGGGACACGAGACAAACTAAAATCAAATTACACAATACATTTTTTTTGCCATTTTAGATAGTTATCACGCTGATTTTAATTCAACTGTTTGTAAAAAAAGACAAAAAGGTTTTAGTTAAGTTTGGGCTAGTTATTTGCTGCTAAAAAAAAATGGGAGTGTGACGTCATGATTGACAGCTTCTCTGAATGACTACTAAAATATTAGCGCTCATAAATTCTGGAGAGAAACAGAGCGGCCACTGGACAAGAAATGTTCTAGTGCGCATGTATCAAATGTTATCAATACTAACCGTTCATGTAAAAAATGTAAAGTACACTTTGGGTTTTAAGGCCCAGGGATACTTCATGTGTGTTCCACACAGTCTTTTGAAAGACTTGTGCAATGATCGTTTTAATGCGCATAATGTAATTAAATTTTTAAAATAATAATTTAAGCATAAAAGGACTGTAAACTTTCTGCTTTCATTTACAGTGCAAAATAGGAAAATGGATTGTAACGTTACATTTTCATCTGAGATCTAATAGAACAGCCCATTTCAAAACTAAATATTGGTTTCAGACATACAAAAACACGGCGAAGGCTTTATGCTTCTTTTATTGATAAAGAATAAATGAAGTCACCTTCAAAAGTAGTCAAACCAATAACATAAAACCAACCCTCTCCAAACATACCTGCAGTAGGCAAGGACATTATATGAATCCCTTTTACAGAGAAAAGTGAATTTTGCTTTACACATGAATTAATATTTATGATGACATAAGTGCAGAGACTACAATGGTACGGAGACAAAGTTATTAGTATGAAAAAACACAAGAGAGAAAAATACAATATTTACACATAAATAGAGACAGAAAGAAGGATTTACATAAACATTTTTAGAAGTGATTCTGGAGAATAAATATGGCAGGCTGACCACAACAACTCTCTTTTGACTTTCAGAAACCAATACCTCTAAATCAACAATAAAAATCACATAGGCTGCATTTTAACCCAGACATTAGTGTGGCAGCTCAGTGCATTTCCTCTTAAATGCAAAGGCTAGATGTCTATAGCTTTATAAAAGCTGACAACTAGATTAGTTTAGATTAAGGCCTATCTCATAAAACATTAAGAAATACTTTCAGTGGTTAATAATCGTGTGAAAACTCTACTCTAATAAAATTAGAACATGTCAGTTATAAATGTCCCTATGTTAATTAAACGTGGCCGGACATCGCCATAAACACAAGCCGTTCCTTCATTTGGTGGGTTTCTGGACCTGTAAATTAAACCCGGGTGGGGGGCATTGGCTAGAGGCGTCGGGCGG
The DNA here is from genome assembly GCA_023029165.1 of Gobiocypris rarus. Lineage (NCBI taxonomy): Eukaryota > Metazoa > Chordata > Actinopteri > Cypriniformes > Gobionidae > Gobiocypris > Gobiocypris rarus. The sequence goes on from CM040931.1 coordinate 20,877,337, forward strand.
ATGTGGTACCGTAGTGTGGAATTAATTACAATACTGTAGAGCGCAGGATGCCAAGTTCAGAACAGGTGAGTTGTGGATCTGCTGAAGGTATGGTACTTCCTCTCAAAGGCAGACGAGAGGTTGATCATGGATGGGGAATGAACAGCCTGGAAAAAGAAAGCGGAAAAGAAAAATGTAATATAGCGATGAAAGGATAGTTTTAGGGTTATTGTGGGTTATTTCCATTCCAGTCTGTAATTAGTCTGTAAGTCTCAAGTGCGCTGAATTGTACGTGGTGGATGTGTTAACCTTTGGTGCATTTTCATACCCAGAAGACCTTGTTAAAGATTCAATGCAGGATTTGAGTTTTGCTTGAGCTGTAAGGCTCTTAGGGCACTTTTTACAAACTATTCATACTGGAGTTAAGGAGTGGGCGGTGTAACAAAAAAAAAAAAAAAAATGTTTTACAAATCACACTATCATTTTTACAATGATAAAGTGCCTTTATTGTGCTATTTTAAAGGTTCCTAATTTTGTTTTGCAGCTCTCCTACAATAGGTTTAAGCATTCACGGTCAAAAAACACTTGAATTTTCTCAAAATATACATTGCACATCACCCAATTTCTCAAAGAGTCTGAAAATGGTTTGTATGAAGATTGCGTCTTTATAAACCCCTCCTTACTGCGAGCCTACTCTGTTCTGATTGGTCAGAAGACCCAGTCTGTTGTGGTTGGTCTACAGCTTACAGTGGCCATATCTGAATTTTCTTCAGCACGTGATACACAATGATACGAACAATGATGCCGTTTTTTACGTATCAATTCCAGGTCTAGTCCTCATCCTTTGGAAGTGCATGCAAAGCGGACATGCCGACAACACGAACCAAACAGCGTTTTTGGGGGCAGGTCAAAATAGACGTTTTTGGCGGGCACCCAATTAAAAACCATAGGCTGGCATTATACAAATGTGTTCCTTCCTGTTACAAACATGCCTATCAATACGAGACTGGAATTACTGACGACTCGTTTTGGCAGTTCAGAATTGATTCTATCTTTTAGGAGTCAATAATTATTTGTTGTGCACTTTGAAACTTTGCAGATATTTTACATTCACAAACAGATATATTACACACTACCTGAAAGGTCATATTTGAAAAAGCACAATAGGGGCACTTTAAAATAGTTTATATAATAAATACACACAAAGTATCAGTGTTTCATATTAAAATATGTTCGCTGATCAATGTTTATCTCTTTATGAACGTAAAAAGTCTTACAAGTTTGGAACGAAGATTTACAGTTTTGGGTGAACCAACCCATACACACCCGAGGTGGTAATGCGGTCACGACGCAAAGAGGTGTATAACATTTTATTTAATTATTATATCATTAAGCTACTTTTCAGATTTAAATCAGTATATTTCATTAAAAGGTGCACTATGCAACTTTTCCGTCCGCTAGAGGTCGCCTGTTTAAAACAAAGGCGTAGTTTGATGACGCCAAGGTTGAGCGCAGCATCTTGGGACATGTAGTCATCATCTCATAGCCGGTGGAAAAGAATCGGGATAGGGCTCGGGCAGAAATCATGTTCGTGGATGCGATTATTAACGTTACTGTAGTATGAAGCAGAGCAGGACCGAGTGTTGTGGGAGCGACTGTAACTCAACACATGGCTCGTGAGTAGTGGGACTTTTATTATGACGGTCATTATGACTTTTACACAGTCGTCTGCGCCATTTCCGCTTTTCCGGTCACGAGTATGACGTAACGCAGCTCTGTTTATCATATTGGATACATCTGAATGTGTTGAGAATGATGTTATGACGTTACTCTGTGCGTTTGCTCAGCGGCTTCTGTGAAACTTGTTCACACTGCTAAGAGTAAAGCGTTTCTGCCAAATAAAACCAGAAACCGAGGTTAACGCAGATATGAAAATTGACAGGCGACTCCCTCACACCCGTCCTGGTTCCTTGGTTAAGATAGTAATTTTCTTATGATTTACAAATAGTGGAAACATCTGGGATATTGTAAGTACTCAACTTTAACAAAATATATAACACTGGCCTAGTGGTTTTTGGATATTTTACTGCAAAAATCCTGCATAGTGCACCTTTAACACCTGAATTGTCATCTAGTTAGTTCATCATCCCACCATCACACCGCCCAGCCCTACTGAGCAGAACTACAGCTTATCTTCATGGGTTGAGGATTGGAACTAAACATCAAATAATGTTGAGATTTTCCGTCTTTTAACCAAAAGCCAGCGTTTGGCATTAAGTGTTCTAGCAGAAGTCAGAGGTTCACAGGTTTATTCAAGAGGAGTGAGAAGAGGCGAGGGAAGAAATCTGTGTTAATGATATTGGCTTTACAAGCTCGCTGAGGTAAGAATGCACACAGTTGACCTCGCTTAAGTGTTTATCCCGCAGAACCAACAGCGTTACCTGAAGGAATAACCTACATGCAGAGGATAATACTATATTCTCTTCTTTAAACAGATGTGAGGGAGAAAACGAACCCAATTTATTTAGCTTTACTCTTAATGAAGCGACAGATGTAACAAGCACCAGGCTGCTTTCTCACACGCACGCGAATAATCCTGTTACTTAGCATTGCTTAATAAGAATTAAGGTGGCCTTGCCCTGCCATCGGAGACCTCAGGATCAATAAAGGTGGCCGATGGCAATTGTGTGTGTGTGTGTGTGGGGGGGGGGTTGTGCATTTGATGAATTGCCTCAATTGTGCCAAACAAAACATGAACTCACACTCCAGTATACAGATGATATTTTATGGGTTTAAATTAGAAATAGGAGGAGATTAAATCATGGTCATCAGCCGCTTTAAAGCTTTCACGCCCATAGATCATGCCAATGTGATCGTGTAACAGTCTCACTGTGAAAATATGAGATTTATGGAAGGGAAAAGAAAAAATTCACATCATACGCCACAGTAACATTTACGTCTTTATATGAGAACCGCCATTATACTCAGAATCATGGAACTATAAAAGCAATCTGTGTCAGCTGCTCTCATATTTCACCCATCATAAATGATCTGAGGTCTGTGTTATAGGGATAATTCACAACAAAATAAGGACATTTCTGTCTGTCCTGTTACATCACACTTTTATTTGTTTATTTTGTAGAAAACAAACATGTTTTAATATCATTTCTAGGTTGTTCTTTAGCAAGCAGTAAAAAGTGATTGGGGACCTGGACTGTCAAGTTATCATTATTATTATTTATATTATAACTATTATAAAAAGTGCTTCATATGAATGATACATTTCAGTCTGAAATTACTAATATGTCTGTCATTTGCTGTCCAAATCCCAGGGTTATTAACTAAAATGATTAAAAATAAATTAAAATAAAACTGAAATGAAATTAACTTAAATTAGAATTAATGTTTTGGCAACTAACTGAAATAAAATAAGTTGAAGTAAAAATGTATTTTAAATTAATACTAAATGATCTATTAATAAATACTAAAATAAGACAAAAATAAACTAATTCATAATAAATAATGCATTTAATTTAAATGTATTTATTAATAAAGATAATCAACCTGAAAATATAAAAAGCCAATTCAAAATACTAATAAACACTCACAGTATAAAAATATAATACTTAAAATAATGCAGCACCTCCAATGATAACTGGACATCATATCAATGTTATGTCTTCAAATTTATTACGTGATGCGTATTTGTCAATCATAACGTTGCAATTTTGAATATGCAGAAGTATGAATGAGAGGGAAGGACTAGCTAACGATGGTCAAAATTTCAGTGAAGTTACAGTTAAGGAGCTTTATTTGTCACTTGGTTGCCAATCTGGACCCCCATTCACTCAATTGTGGAAAAAAAGTGGCCAGCACATTTCTTACCACTACAATAAGTTATTCAAACTCCGTCATACAGGGTGCGTAAATGACAATTTTTGTTTTTTTAGTGATCCCTCTGAACAGGTCCTCTGATCATCTATAATAAATGTGCCACCATTGCCCACCCGTGTGCTAGTGAGTTAGTTTTGACACCATCCCCTGTTACAGTATGAGTTAGTAAGTCACAGTGAGTTAAAGAGGCAGAACTGCTGTGCTCACATAGAGTCCTACAGGAGGGTCTCCTGCCGCGGGGACCCAGGGAACCTGCGCCGTGGTTCTGGGGGTGCCAGCAGCTCACGGCACTGAGCTACGGGCTGAGCCGCAGGGAGGGACAGGATGGATGGTCTGAGCTGGGTTTCCGGAGCTGCCGGTTCATCAGCTCTCTCTGGACTGCACGGAGTGCGGACACACAGCGGGACTCTAGGCCGCGGGGCATGGTCCAGAGAGTTTGACCGCTGAACCACTGCACTTTTAATAGAGCCGGTCAGACTGAACGTAGAGGCTGAACGAGACATCTACACTCGCACGGAGGGAAGAGGGAGATGGAGAGAAAGAGAGAGAACGCATTAACCTCATCTGGCTCCGTCCCTGCATCGCACGGCCTCACAATCACTCACTTTAAAATTGAAAGAGGAAGTGAAAAATTTGAACGCAATCTCGTCGCGAACGCAGGGATTTCTCAAATATTTAGCAGTGCATGAATCACCTTAATGAAAAAGGTAAAAATATCTTTTTTTCAAAGAACAAGACACCCCTGATCAGGGCCCCAGACGAACATTTGAGAACTACAGCACCGGTGCCACTAAGTTCTACAGATGGTGGCACCAGAACCTGACTTATCATAAAATTACTATTATTTTGCATTAATTAGTGCAGTGACTAATGAGAGAGAGAGAGATTTCAGGTTTTTAAGCTGTGTTTTCTGTGATTCAATCAGAAGTTGTCAGCCGAGATTGCCAACATGCGTTTTGAATGCAACTCCTTTGACAACTTCTATTCAGATCCCTTTCACTAGGAATACTATACGATACTATTGAATGAATCAACCCAGGTAATGCGACTTATGGCTCTATTAAATGTACTACTATGTGATGAGATGAAACTCACAGATTATAATATTATAGTGAAGACATTATATTGTGTAGTAATATTGGGTGGCTGGGGGTTGGAGGGGTTGATGCTACCTCCCTTTTTTTCAGGTGGGATGTCTGCAGTTAACGTTGCTACATTAAATTGTGAACTTTGGTGATTTGTGGAATGAAAATCCTTCTATAACTTGCTTGTTCATGGCACGTTTTTCCTGGTTTCCACGTCAGTGCTGTTTGATCTGACGTCGATGATTTATAACACAGAATTCTGCTCTGAATTTGAATTCTTCTCACTAAATCTTGCAGCGATGTTATCACTTCGCCGAATTAAAACACCTTGTCATTGGATTTCCCAGCGCGGTGTAGTAACAGTGTCACATGATCGAGATCAGTTGTCTTATATCGATCCAAGCTGATAAACGGTCGGTGCTGCTTGCCATTTAATGTGTTTCATATGCAACAGAAATGGCAGTTCGTATAATTTGGGCTACGTGGTGTTGGCACCATTGGGACCTCTAACAAAATTTTGTCGCACCCGCAAGAAAAAAAGGTCGCATTCTGGAGCCCTGTCTGACGCTAAAGGAAAGAAAAACAGGAGCGAATGACCAAGATAACCTGTAAATCTTCTGAGAGGGAAATGCAATCCAAATGAATTGGCAAGTCATACTGTAAAGGTTTAACTGTGGAAAATGAGATTAAAATGAGAAATATGACAGTATGAGACATGAATTTATGTAAATGCCTGTTTGCACCAAGTATGATGCAACTAAATGACAAGTATCATATATACGAAAAATGTATTTCAAAAGCTGAATAGTCACTGCTCACTGAGGAGGGGAAAATTTGTAGTGTAATATTTTGGATTCAAGGCTTATTCACACCAAGAGCAAAATGTCACCGCTCTTTGGACCTTTACCATGACCCTTTGGACCTATACCACGACAGAATAATTTTTTATTTTCAAAATATTTTTCCCCTTTGTCCAGCTGACAAGAGAGAGTCATTAGAGAGTCTGGATTTACAGTCCCTGACAAAAGTTGTCGCTTATCTATTTTGTAGAAACACCTGCTATTAACCTGACTTTTAATTCATCAATTGGTGTAAGAAATAGCTCATATGAAAAGCTAAAACCCTCGCAAATGATGTTTAATGCACTGAAATTAGTTTCACTGAAAAAAGATTGATAATTTAATCAAGACAGAAAGGTCAAATTTTGGCAAGACAAAAGTTGTGTCGCCTATACAGAAATTTACTGCAAATTATGTGTCAGCAAATTAAGTAGTGGTGCTGTGAGATCCAAATTTAATATCTTTTATGACTTCCATGAGCTTGAAGGACTGCATCCATGCGGTTTGGCAAGGACTCATTTTTATTGATGAAGTCATCAGGAATAGCAAAGAAAGCAGTCTTGCATGCCTCCCAGAGTTCATCAATATTCTTTGGTTTCGTCTTCCATGCTTCCTCTTTCATCCTACCCCACATATGCTCAATGATGTTTATGTCTGGTGACTGGGCTGGCCAATCCTGGAGCATCTTGATCTTCTTCGCCTTGAGGAACTTGCGAGTTTATATCTCAGAATTCTGACTTTATAACTCTCAATGTGAGGAAAGTCAGAATTCTGAGATAAAAAGTTGCAATTACTTTATACATTTTTTTTTTTTTTTTTGTGGCAGAAACGGGCTTCCATACAATTCAGTACCAATTAGGGATGGGCATGATTAATCGACGATCGATAATTGATCGTTAAGAATTTCGTCGATCACGTTAATTTGTTATCGATTAATCTAATGCATTTTTTTAATCTAATGCAGGTTGCGCTATGCGTGTGAGTCAGCAATTAAATAAATTTCACTGTGTGGCAGCAATTACACTCAATGCGAGGCTGGCATCGAAAGTAGAGGTCTGCATTCCCGCGGCAGAACCGACCAGATATTTTGCGCCGCGGGATTACATTTCCGACTACAACACGGTAGCGGTCGGTAACTCTGGTGTAATTTGAGTGGGAGCGGTCGGTCATTCAATATCACGTTCCTGACGTCCTTTCAGAACAGCATATCTTTGCTTTACTTAATCTTATTGACCACCCAATATACAGCCTGCACTGTATATAAAATACAGCAATAAATATAATGTAAATATACGGCCCTCAGAAAGAACAGGCAGGTTGTCGATGACTGACAGCAGAATATGGCAGAGCAAAGTGTGGATGCAGTGTCCTCGAAGGACTGGAAAATGCTCAGTTTACAGCTAAGAAACCCACATCAGGCAAGTCTGGTGTATGGGAGTCTTCTTCATAAGTCATAGACGCAGATGGAAAAAAATACCCTTTGGCCTACATATTTGCGCAAAACTTATATTTATAAATAGGCCTATTTAACTTATAATACATTTAGCGATATTTTCTAAATGTCGATAAAAAACTATTACGAAATAATTGCATTTCCATTAACCGATGCAACGAAAACGTTTTTTTTTTAAGTCATTCAAAAAATGATGCCACATAAGTTAGTAGGTTTATGTATATCCCAGCCACCGCAATAGCCATTATTTAATGAAGGAGACATAGGCCTGTTATTCAAGCATTTATTAAAATTAAAAGAGGGAAATGTTTGAATTTGTATGGTGGTAACTTTTCATTTTTTTTTGTTTTTTTAAATCATTTCGTTATTTTGGCTTGAAATTTCATTTGTTGAAAATATAAACTGAATTTAGAAATGCTTTTTAAATGAAAAACTTTTAATAAACAAAATAAATTTTTAAAATAGAGACGGCGTTTGGACGGAGAGCAAAATAACCCATTTCCTTAATCCATGGCTCTTGTTATTGTGAGTCTAGGCCTACACAAATAAAATTAGACAGTTTATAGTTTTTAATTATGTCTTGTTCTTATCTGTATGGCTAAAAAAGACGGAGCGTTCTGAGTTGTTTCCTCTGTCATTAAGGAAAAAATCCATCAGAACGCGTCGCACCTGCGCTTTCATCAGACAGAGGGGTATAGAAAATGTAGCCTATATTGAATTGCACATCTACAGACTGGTAAAAAGTGAACGGAATAAGTTTTCCCAGGCTGGCCAAGTTAGCGCGGAGGTCTGTGCATCCCAGTAACGTCAGTCCCCTCAGAGCGGGTGTTTTCGGCGGCTGGACTGACTGTCACCAGGTTGCGGCCGGTCACATCTGACCCCAGATCATGTCAACATGCTTATATTTAGCAAAAAACATGCGTGATGGTGGCAGTTTTTCTTACCACAGCGGTGGTGTAGGTTCGTGCCGGTGAACGTGACATCCACTCCGGCGGTAATAGAGCGCCAGCTGTGTAGCACCGGCAGTGGTCGGCCCAAAAGGTTTTTTGAATTTGAATGCTGCTTTACGTGAATATTATGACAGGAGTGAAGCACAATGCTTTATTTACAAAATAAATAATAGGTTCGCAATTAAATGTTACCTCGCAGCCATGGAAACATAACATTAACGTAGGCTATGAAAAATATATGTTCGTTTTGCCTAACTGAGCGTAGTTTAACTGTCTACCACAAGTTGATCTTGTATTAAAGGTCTCATCGAGGAAAAACACACTGTATTTTTGTATTCATTTCATTTTTGAAGTATAAAAGTTAAATAATTAATTTTATTATAAAAAATATTAATGATTAATCGATAGTCGATCGTTAATTCTCCCGACCATCGACTAAGAAAATTTAATCGAATGCCCATCCCTAGTACCAATTGTTATTATTTTTTTCCAATTTAAGGAACCTATTCATTTTCATTAAATGTGCATATTTATACATAAATACATTAAATCATACAGCTACAAATATTTAATTTTAGATCAAAATATTAAGTGTATTTTAGCAAAAAAAGTAACAAATTAAACTGCAGAGTTCCTTCTGGCAAATCAGAGCCGTGCTGATATTCAGAGCAGCACGCTTGCTTGTGTGAAATTTCTATGAAAAGGGAATTGAAAATACCCACTCTGCTCCACACCAGCAGAAAAGTACAGATGAAAAATCTCTCTCTTAAAAAATATATATATTTTCTTATGTTCCTTGAATAGGCACCAGGGCTGTCAAGCTCCAAAAACGATATTGCTTTATTCTTAAGAGTGAATTAGCCTTGAAGGAGCACATACTATAGATGCATCATGTTGTTGTGCATGAACCTTAGTAAGAGGATGGAGTGAATAGGCCTTAAAAGTGAGTGTGTTATGATGTATCATTAACCCGGGTGTGCGTCTTTTATGCGTATGTTAGATTTGTGAAAAGAAAAAGAAAGAGAGAAAGAGTGTGTGTGTGTGTGTGTGTGTGTGTGTGTGTGTGTGTGGACTCACAGCCAATGTGGAGCTGCTGGACATTCGGCCCATGTGATCGCCATCTGGGCCGGGACTCCTCTCATCTGGGGTACCGTTGGCCATAAACGCCCTCTGAAGCACACGCTTGGGGGTTTTAGTGAAAGAAAATGCTCTTGTGACCTAAACGCAAAAATTCACACTGGGTTAAAGACAGTTACTTTATGATGTCATTCTCAAGAAAGCACTCAAAACATTGACAGCAAGACCAAATTTGCATGCATGTCTTGTCATCGTTTTCAATAGTTTCAGGTTCCTCGCTCTACCTTCTTTGACGTCTTTTTGATGGCCCTGGACGCTCGGCTGAGCGTGCTGTCCATGTCCTTTGTGCTCACTTGGACGGAGTCAGGATCAGTGCTCTGAATGAGATCTTCCTGTTTAGGACATGGAAAATTAAATAAATACACAGCGATCCTGCTGGCCTGACAAAATGCAAAGAGAAGCGTCACTGTTCAGCTTTCCAAACAGCTGGGGCTTCTTGATATTCAGAGGAGCAGAGAGTGAACGAGGCCGCATTTCACACGGGTGACGTGTGGATAGGTCGCCACCTCATGGTCGATGGGAGAACTGCAAACCAGGCCAAAACGCACTTAGCCGCAGGGTTTAATCTGGATGTTTAATTATAAAGGGAAATACATGCATCTGTCCGCCTGCACCAATTACACGTGGCGTGGTGGACAGGCAGGGCGGGACCTGCGTTTCTGCAGCATGAAGATAAAGATGTCTGTGTCTGAAGTGTAAAGTTCAAGTACAATTCCACTCTTAATTACATTAATCTGCCTCCCAGTTTAACCACACAGGAGCATCTAATAGGATTAGCCAACACCAAAAGGCCCACACAAACCTCCTAATTTATAGCCACAATAAAAAGAAAGCAGAGCTAATAAAATAAATAATTGAGTTCTGTTCCAGGCCTGAGGGGGATGATGTGAGGAGGAAGTGGCCATGTTTCTATACGTGTGTGCGTGTGTGTCCACTCACCGCATCAGCTCGGCAAATCGTGTTGGCCACTTGTCGACAGAGAGTTTTGAGCCATGCAGATTTGATGGTGTCTTCGGCCGTCAACCGGAAACTGAATAACAGGTTCTCCTGTTCTGTAGGAGGACGTACCACCAGGGCAAAGGCATTCTGACACTCTAAGAATAAACAAATACACACAAAAATGAGAGATCAGGGATGTGACCTAGAACGAAGACTGAGCGGCATACGAGACCCTTGTTCAAATCAGGGCTTTGAGCAATCATCCTGTCAGAGTTTATACTCTGATAATGACCAGTTGGCAGTACATTGTCACTGACAATTTTAAATGTCAACATAAAGCAACATTCACAACACATTTAACATCTTTAACATGTCGTCTTTCCAAGCGAAACAATATTCAGTGGGAATCAATGTAGGGCAGGGGTTCATTCTATACATTGATGTGACCATAAGAAGTGGACTACTGGGAAATTAGTTCATTTGAAACATGAAATGGGTTCTAGTACGAGGAGCTGCTCTAGCGGACGCAGAGATTTGAATCTCTGTCAAATTTCCAGGCTCCAGAACGGGATCTTCATCAATAATGTGCTATTACGGTGCGAAATTATGGCCTTACTGTGACTCTCATCAAAATCCAGTAAAGCAGGGCTGGGTGATGTATTAAACATTCGCAATATATTCTCAATGATTCTGCTGGCAATATAAAAAAATACTGTGAATATTGCAAAGATTTTATATGCGTTTTATGGCCATTGAATTTCCTAAAGACCACAGAATCAGATTAGTTTTGTGATCTTTCCATTTCCTTGTTTGGCATAAAAGTATTAAGATGTGTTTTAATAGCGTATCTGCTTTAGACCAAAAAGGCTTTTAGAGCCTGTAATTTTGATTAGTTTCCCTGAATAGGTTTCCAAGAATCAAATCAAAACTCTTGTTTGTTTACATCCTCACCTAAAATGTTCATGAAATGTTTTAATAAAACCATAGAGGTGATGTGTATTGCTATATTTGTCAAAGTAAATCAGATTAAGTTCACCCTTAAATTAAAAATCCTGTCATACATTTACCTGTATGAGTTTCTTTCTTCTGCTGAACACAAAAGAAGATATAAAACATTAAATAAAAATGTTAGTAACCAGACAGTTAATGGTGCCCATTGACTTCCATAGTAAGAAAAAAAAAAGGGGAACATCAACTGTTTGGTTACGACATTCTTTAAAATATCTTCTTTTGTGTTTGGCAAAAGAATGAAACTCAAACAGGTTTTGAACAAGTTGAGGGAGAGTAAATGATGACAATTCTCATTTTAGGGTGAACTATTCAATTAAGGTTTAAGTGTCATTTTGAAGCCATTTGGACCAAAATAAAATTCATTTTTAACTATACCAGTCAGCTCTACAGTGAACTGACACACTTTACACATAACCAGACTTAACCTCCCTCTCCAGGGTACTAATTCGGAACACAGAAAAACTAAAATATGCACGAGTTCACTTGGTAGGATGCAGAATGCCGGGTGGTCCCCTCACCCTCTGTGTCTTGGATGTCAAGGACTCTTCTAATCTGGGACAGGGGCATCAGGGTTATGTGTTTGAGCTGGGCAGACGGCCGTGTCTGACCCAACGGACTCCGGAACGTGGTTATCACCTTGTGTCTCTTCCTGGCGATCTGAATAAGAGGACACAGACAGAAAAAAGCACACACACATTTAATAGCTTAATACATGCAGCTTTCTTCATAATGCAGGAATGTAAAATGTTCTCTTCTGGAACAGTGGGGAGTCCTTCAGGTGCTTTAGAGGACCTGCAATGTGTAATGCAGATTGGGGCGACAGATATGCATACAGAGGACTTCCTAGAATGAATAATTGATCACTAAGAGTCTTCCTTTCTCCCTGCTCTCATTACCAGGCCAGAGCCAGCATTGGGCAAAGAGGACCAGAGCTGCGTGCCGGCACACGCGAGCAAACCCCTCCACAGTGCATAAACGCATTCCCTCACTAATTGGGGAAACAGGCCAGAGAGTCCAGTCAGCAAGCATAGATAGTACACGCATAAATTATACGCATTTCTTTCTTCAACAGTATCTGTCCCCCATTTGTTTTTGTCCACAAAGGTTAGTTCACCCAAAAATCCAAAACCATAAGACTTTCATTCATCTTCAGAAACTGCTTCAGAAAATGCCTTCCGTCCCTCCATTGACAGTTACACAAATATCAATTTTTTTAACCGTCAAAGTGGTAAAGAGATCATAAATCTAATCCATATGAACCGAGTGGTTAAGTCCAAAATCATCTGAAGAGACACGATTGTTTTATGATGAACAAATTTAATTTAGCACACCGGCGGGTACACTCACACTGCAGATACAGCAAAGCTCAAGCATGTTTGCTTGGTGCGAGAACCAATGAGGTTCATTCTCATGTGTTAAGGAGAACGTTTGAGCTTCAGCAAGAGGTTTTTGTTCAATAATAAATGTTTATATGTGAATAAAAGGCTAAATTAAAACGGTTAATCATATAAAGCAAAGGAGTCTCTTTAGAAAATGTTTGACTAAACCGCTCATAGATCTTCATTTGTGTTCCAAAAATGAACAAAAGCCGTACGTGTTTGGAACGACATGAGGGTAAGTAATTCAAATGACAGTTTTCATTTTTGGGTGAACTATCCCTTTAAATGCATGTGCTAGTTTCTCAGAAAGCTAATAGTAAAAATTGGTCACACATTTATCAAAAGTTTTGATTTAATGAAAAAGTATGAGTATGTGAATTTTTAAACAGTAATAAAGTATTTTTACAGAAATAAATACTTGACTCATTAATATTCTGGATCTTGGGGTTATTCTAGTTGGTATTTGAACTTAAACTATACACTTCAAATTTTTTAATTGTTTTAAAATTAAACAGGAAATTCTGCATGTCGGTTACGCAACACTGACTTTAATTTGGCACACAAAAAATAGTTTTTCCGCTCCCACTTATTTTAAGAAACTGCTTTTGGGCACCTGATGGAGCATTTGCATAATGAAGAAAAGAGGGGAGAGATCTGCCCATCTGTAATATTTACATAAACACATTCATAATAGCAGTTAAAGGGTTAGTTCACCCAAAAATGAAAATTCTGTCATTAATTACTCATCCTCAAGTCATTCCAAACCCGTAAGACATTCGTTCATCCTTGGAACACAAATTAAGATATTTTTGATGAAATCCGAGAGCTCTCTGACTCCTCCATAGACAGCAATTTAATTAACACTTTCAAGGCCCAGAAAGGTAGAGAAGACATCGCTAAAATAGTCCATGTGACTCCAGTGGTTCAACCTTAATGTTATGAAGCGACAAAAATACTTTTTGTGCACAAAAAAACACAAATAACGACTTTAGGGGTCAGAAAGCTCTTGGATTTCATCAAAAATATCTTAATTTAGGTCTTACGGGTTTGGAACGATATGAGGGTGAGAAAATAATGACAGAATTTTCATTTTAGGGTGAGCTAACCCTTTAAGTTTCAGTGACATGGAAAGACTGAGCTTTACCTCCAAACAATCGTTGAAAAGGAAGAGTGTGACATGTTCTCCCCGATCGCAGGGTTTGTCTCCCAGGGCGATGGTCTCCACCCGGTGAACCAGACTCCGGTGTGACGACAACAGATTGGCCTGCAGGCGCGCACAAACACACAAAAATCAGTTTCCTCCTAGCAAAACATTTGCAAGCTTTTGAGTAAATGAATTAATTATAAGTGACTGGTGTGCAGAATTTTGTTCAATCAATCAGAGCGCCTGATGAACATGCTGCATTTCCTGTCTCTGAGCCTGCAGGCTCATATTCTCAGATTCCTCTGAGTGCTGTTCCTGGATCAGACTCTGTCGTGTCCATGCTGCTCCAGTTCCCATGAGCTACAAAAACCAAACTGATCCAGGAAAAGCACCCCCATCTGGGGGCGATCATTGGTTTGGCAGCCCAGTCTCTAGACGCAGCTGTTCTGGGGCGAGTCTGACAGGAGACAACATGAGCTGACTCACTCTGATCGATTTAATGGCGAGAGGAAGTTTCAGACAGCACGGCTGCATCTCCCACCACAGAGAGGAACAGCAGCCAAAAATACAGCATAACACTTTACAATTTACTGTTAAAATAGCTGTATTCTACAACATTCATTGCATTTCATTTATTTCTTGAAGTCCACATATAAATTAGCCTGACGTGGTCATACTCAATTCTAGTCAGAATATGAGTCTGATACTGCTCCATTGGGCTGTGATTATGGGACGTGTTACAACCGAACCAGGAAAGACCTCAATTTGATAGACCTACAACCAATCAGAGCAACGGAGCGACGCATAGTTGTCAACAGAACTCAACTGCACGCACGCTCGAAGTAGAAGATGATGAGTGTACAATCTTTGCCGGTGTTGTGAAAATAACTTACGGATACAAAGAGTACTTACCAACACATCATCATCATTTGAGAGAAATAGTAAACGATTAGAACGAATTCAATCACGTGAATTAGGGATGCTCATTTTGACCGTTTAACCGATAGTAAGAATTTTGACCGATTAATACTATCAGTTAAGCGGTTTAAAGCGGTTTTGCTGTATGGTTAAAGAAAAATATGCTGTATTTGTTAACTCATGGGGCGCATGGACACTAGCAACCACCTCTGCAGACATATTTCCCAAACTATGTGGGATCATTTCGGCAGAAAGGGCGACGAAGTTACTTGTAAATTGCAAATTATGCTACGCGGTATTAAAATAAAGCAGTAATACAAGCTCTTGCCTGGTGGAAAGCAAATAAAAGGCGCTTCCCAATGCTGGCCGCTCTAGCGAGGCGTTATCTCTGTATTCCCGGGAACCAGTGCCATCTGAAGCCTTATGCTTTTCGTCGTGTGTTTTTGGTCAAGTTTACTAAAGTAGCCTAAACATTGTCAAGTATTGATATTTTATTGAACAATAACTCAGTTTCCCTCTGTCGTTTCAAAGAACAGCACAACGGTCGGGCGCATCGAAACACTTCCTCAAACAGACAGGGCGAGCGCAGTCAGCGGAGGCTCGCACTGTGGAGACCGTATAAACGAGGCTTTCTGCCCAAGGTCTAACTGTCAACAGGCTAACTGACAGGTTGTCTCTCTATATTTCAGAATTGTTTTATAAAATTAATGCTACTGGATACCCTTGATATGTGTATGAGGGTTTTACATATATTAAATGAATAAAACGCTTGTAAAAGAGGTTGTGACTAAGCCTTGTAACTCCATTGGCTCCTTAGACTGTCAGTCAAACCTCATAACTCCACCACACCTCCATTTAGAATAAACTGTCCCACACAGTTTGGAGATCTCTTCTTGTTTGAAATACAAGGGTAAATAAAGAACTGATTTAAGATGCGTTTTCTTTACTCAAACCCTGTGTCCTTAAAGGCTAATGGATTTTTTGCCTCAGACCCAGTGACAGAAATAGATCCATCATTTGCTGTACACAAACCTTGTAACTCAATTTGAGCTTGATGTTCATAAAATGTTAATATTATAAAAATGGCACGTGTAAGTGTCTGACCATAGCTATATAAAGCCACAATACCAACTTCGATGACAGTGTTTCATTAAATACAAGGTTTCCACCCGACAGCAATGTAAATGTAAATGTGTTGTTTTATCATCACCAGCAACATCATACTAAGACCTAATTGGGTTCCTACATGACATAAGCTAAAGTTTCACATTTAATGTGAGTACTACTTTTAATACATATACTTTTTTGCCATTAGAAGGAATGCATGTTTGTGCAATTGTTATAGTGAGCATCGGAGTCTGAACACGAACCAAACTCTTCCTGGCCTCAGCTAGTGCTACAGTGTTTGACGGCGGGTCATAGCAGACGTCATTCGCGGGCAGCCAATAAAGACCTGGCATTACGCAAATGTATTACAAACCTATGTAGGTTTGTGCAGGAAGTTAGACTGGAATTAATGACGACTCGTTTCAGGCAGTTCAGAATCGGTACTTTCTTTTGGGAAACAACAACTCCATTTATTGCATACTTTGAAACTTTGCAGATCTTTTACATTCACAAACAGCTATATTACACACTACATGAAAGGTAATATGCAAAAAAACTAAAGTGGCACTTGAACATCTATGTAAATGACATCTCTTAAGATTGGCTATGCTCTATTGTAAAATAGTTGAATATTTTTGGGGTATAAATGGATGGTCATGTTTTAACGTGCTCATGGTTCTGACCTCAACACTGTGATGATTTCTCAATGACCCGTTTTTTACAGTGTTCATGGTCTGAGTGGACTGGTGGGGGAGATTTGCTTGGTGAATGCTGGAGTATGCTTACATCATACTCTTATTTCAAAAGAGCGTGAAAAATCCCTTGGTCATAATATGATGGCTTCAGTTGTGTTGGTTGGGAACGTGAAAATGAGGTGAAGTTATTTGAGAGCTGTGACGGAGGGCAGCAATTTTCAGCAAATAAAGTCTTTCATTGCGATCTGTTGACTTAAAGCTTTAGAAGACTTGGAATATAGCTCTACTTGGATCAAGGCATATAAATGACAGAATTGTATATACTATTCCCAGAAAAGTGAAAAATTACTCACAGGGCAGCCGTCCACCTCATAAACAACATCAAAGATCTGCTTCTGTCCCTCCGTTTTCCTTTTATCCTCATTTATGTGACTGGGAAAATAAAGAAAGAGAAAAAAAAAAAAAAATCTTTAGTTAAACGTAACCGTTTCCGTCAAAAGGCCTAATTCATGAAACACAAGCAGAACGAATGTGTGTATAAATTGTTCGTAAAGCTGTTCCTACCTAAAATGTTCTGAAATCACTAAAATATTTGTATTTTCAAAATGTTGGTAGGAATGAAATTTACACCGGCTCCCTTCCATGTGTAATTGGTGCGTAAAACCTTTCAACGTTCTGTGTTCTAATTTAGGCAAACTGATGACTTTGCATTTTGATGCACTATGTACCATAATAATATTTCACGAGTTGATTTGCCCTGTACATCATTTGCCCTTTATTTTATTTTTAACTGTTCAACTTTGGGTAATTGGAAGCACATGTCACTGTCACTTTTTACCCAGCCGTCCAATCACAGTGGAGGAGGGGCAGGACAAATAGTACACCGACCAATCATACTACTTGTACCACGACTGAACAAAAATGGAGAAGGTAATATTGCTGGTTACTGCATTTTTATATTCAGTAATATTCTTTAAAATAAGATACAAGTAACATATAACTGCCATGGATATTGTATCAAAGCAACCAAAGTATCTCAGCTGGAAAAATGCTGCGCTTGCAAAGCGCCACCAGCTGGCTATTTTCGGAAGAGCACCAGGCATTTTTAGCGGGATAAATATGCTTTGGTGGACACACAATAATTGAATATTTATTGCTAGGCATATGGCCAATTAGTCTCTTTAGCATTTATGCAATATACTAGAGCCAAACCTGAGAAGGAAGACCAGAAGATTCCACCGCGTTTCTAAACACGTTATTTGTGTCGTTGTAACTCATGGGCGTGGATTATGCTAATTATCAATGGCGTGCGTGCGCCCTATTTACGAATGTTTGGCGTTTATTAATATACACACGTTTAACTACCGAATCTGTGGTATATGAAGAATTTGTGAATGCGGAGGACCATTTTACGCACAAATTACTCTGAATTTCCTCGTATATTTATGAAAGCCGTGAATGAGGCCCAATGATTTCAGCACACTAAAACTGAAATTGGTGAATGACTAAATTTATTTTAAGGAACATTTTAGGAGTTAACTGCAGGACTCACGTCATCACTTCCTTGAGAGACTCGATGGCCTTTTCAAGCGTCACTTTATCTGGGTTGTCCTCAGATGTATGTTTCTTTATATCTGTAAAGAACAAAAGCCACTCTAAATCTTGATTTTTTTGTGTCAGCAATCAGTGGTAAAAAAAACAGCCCAAAGCGCCTTTAAACCATTTAAATCATATGGATTCAGTCAGATTTACTGAATAGAAACATCTGTTTGTGTGTCTTTCACTTGCATCATGCCGACAGCCGTATTCATGTGTTACCGTTCAGCAAGAGGGCGACGCTCGGCAGTCTCTGTACTGGACGAATCAAAAGCTCAACAAGAGTCTGACGGCCACACTCGGGTTTAGACTGATTAATCTAGATAATAAAATGAAAGAAGATGATGTCAATAAATGCCCATACAAAACCACTCTACTATGGTAGATTTTGACTGTACTTTACAGCCAACTCTAAAAATATCAGAGAATGGGCACCCTGAGGTCTTTGTAAAAAAAGAAAAAAGGTCTTTATATATGGGTTTCTTTATAATATAAAAGCCCTCACACACACAAAAAAGATGTCAGTACCTTCAGGAACGCATGGAACCTCGGCTTCTGTCTCTCACATCTCACTATCGTCTCCTTGCTCATCTCAAAGAAGTTGACAAATGGTGGGTAGGCCTTCACCAGCTCTCCAGACTGAGAGAATTTTAAAAAATAAAGAGAGATCACAAAAGCTGCCATTCAGTCTTTGACTGTGCTATGAGCTCCACACCAGAGGAGGTCGAGTTCAAAGCTTCATCACACTCACATATTTCAAGATAATGTCTCCAACGCTCCTCTCTTCAGACCAGTTCATCACCAACTCCTCGAGATCCGCCTGTCAAAGCACATTCATCAGCAAACACGTTCAACACAGCCTTTACTCAGCGTTTTGGAAAGGTTATTGCCTACCTTTATTCTCGTGTGCACATCATAGATGTCTGGAATACTGCCAAAGATGGTCTTGATCTCTTCCTGAGCTAGAATGGGGCCGCCCACCTGCCCCTCTTTCTCCAATGGGTATTTGAAGAGCTGAAAGAACCAACGAATAAAGGAAATTAGATCACTAATGCAGGATGCATTCATGCAGGATCACCAAAGGACCCGATTAGATTTGTTGCGGCACTGGACTAAACCTCTGATTTGTAGGCATGAGAGGGTGCTATTTTTAAGAAATGTCAGACAAAGTGGGCAGACTTATAGCAGAGCGGGGTGATAGTTTTCAATATTTTTCAGACTTTTGACATCATTTTAAAATAAACCCTAAAACTGTAGTTGACACTACCATTCAAAAGTTTGAGATACGCAAGATTTGGTAACACTTTACAATAAGGTTGTATTAGTTAATGCATTAGTTAACATTAACTAAAGATGAACTGCACTTATAAAGCATTTATTTATCTTTGTTAATGTTAATTTCAACATTTACTAATGCATGAATAAATTCTTGTTAACATTAGTTAATGCACTGTGAACTAACATGAACAGCTATATTTTTATTAACTAACGTTAACAAAGATTAACTAATGCTGAACAGAGGTGTTGTTCATGGTTAGTTTATGTTAACTAATGCGTTAACTAATGTTAACTAATACAACCTTATTGTAAAGTGTTACCCAAGATTTTTTTAAGTCCCAGTTTCACAGACAGGGCTAAGACTACGCCAGGATTAAGCCTTAGTTAAATTAGGACATTTAAAGGGTTAGTTCACCCAAAAATGAAAATTCTGTCATTAATTACTCACCCTCAAGTCATTCGACATGCGTAAGACCTTTGTTCATCTTCGGAACACAAATTAAGATATTTTTGTTGAAATCCGAAGACTCAGAAAGGCCTCCATTGACAGCAATGACATTTCCTCTCTCAAGACCCATAAAAGGTACTAAAGACGTCGTTACAAAGTCCATCTCACTACAGTGGGTCTACAATAATTTTATGAAGCGACGAGAACAGTTTTTGTGCGCAAAAAAAACCCCTAAATAACGACTTATATAGTGATAGGCCAATTTCAAAACACTGCTTCCTGAAGCTTCGGAGCATTATGAATCAGCGTATTGAATCATGATTTGGATTTTATGATTTTTTAAATTAAATAAATACCTAATTAAAATGTAATTAAAAAAACTGTTGAGAACATTCAATATGGAAATGATGTACAGTTCTGCGAGAGTGGAATTAAACTGGGAAAATCAGTGCAGATCCCTACTTGACAGCTACTCCATAAACTTAATAAAGATCCAGTGGACCACAATGGAAAGGTCAGGCTATTCAGTATTGCCTGATGATCTGACTCCACTGTTCAGTGAAATTTGCACGGTTCTGATTGCGGGCATATGATGTGGCATTTACTATGCAAGCAGACACAGAAGCGTGTGCGCGTGTTTGTATGAGCTCCACATGTAGGGGTGCAAATCAAAGCTCAAATGTCCATGGCAATGGTGCCCAAACCTAATTCATTTCCCCCCCTACTGGTCAGATGCACTGTTTTAGTTTGATAAGACCACAGCCAGGTACTGCGGATTGTCATTTTCCAAACCTGCAGGACCGTGGCCAGGATATCAACGTAGTTGCTCTCGGTTTGGTAGAGCTCCTTGGAGACCTGCCATCGTGCTGACTGCTTGGGAAGGGTGGGAGTTGAGCTTTTGGGGGGTTTGGCATTCTCTGAAACACATAAGCAGACATGCAGGGGTTAGCCACTAGAAATCACACACTGTTACTTCTCATCCTATGATATGCTTTATTCTCTTTGTCAAAATATATTTTATGTTAAGGAAAAATAAAGTCTATAGGAATCTATATATGAAATCATGAGTTAAGTATAAGGAAATGGAGGGATTAAAACTAATGTTCCACATTCAATAGAAACTCAAATAAAAATCAATCAAGGACACATAGTAAAGAGAAAATTTTACCCTCGTATAGGTTCATCTGAATTAAGTTCATTTGTATTAAAACAAATCATATGCATGTAAAAGGGGTAGTAGTCTACTTAATTTTAATGTTTATTTAAAAAAAAAAATTAAATAAAAAAATCTGTATTATGATTCCAAATCTGAATGACTTCAGTGGAATACAAAAAAAAAAAAAAAAAGATGCTGGTAACTAAACTTCCATTGTATTGACAAATGGTCAATGGGAACCAAAACTGGTTATCAACATTCTTCAAAAAATATTTTTGGTGTTCAGCAGAAGAATGAAATGCATTCAGGTTTGGAACTACATTAGGTCGAGTAATTGATGACAGAATAAAACATTTTGGGTGGACTATCCATTTAAGTACAGATGGTAATTGTTAAATAAGAAAAAACATTATCTTAGTAATTTTTGCTGTTCTGTTTGGTGAAATGGTAGCAACTGCTGATCTAAAATGGTAGAAATAAATAAATAACAAGGAAGAAAATTATTTTCTATGGTTATTGACATTATGCCACAAAATAGTTTAAGATTAGTTTTAGCCGTTACAGTTCGAAAGAGGCATAAGAAACGCGAAATGCAAGTTTCGTTGCAATATATACATCTTAAAAGCCATTTTTGTGCTTTTTTGTTTTGTATCTTAAGGTTTGGTCTTAATAACTTTAAATCTGGATTGCTTGGCGTTCAGTGTCATTTTTATTTCCTTTATTGGTCCGGACCAAAAGACTCAAACTACAAGTGTGAACACACCCTAAATTGTTTTGAACATTGTGCATTCCTTTAAAAGGAAATACACTAATTTTTTTAAACTACTTTTTGGTTACTTTTGAACCAATACTAAGAGAATAAGAGATACATTTTATCAATTTAAGCCACCACCTTTTCTCCAAAAGACCTACATTAATATCATAGGAAGATCCTACACCCTGAGCTAAAGTTATATGAATGTCACCTGTCTGGTTTTCCTGTCTGCACACAGGAGTGCTTGTACGCTGCAGTGGCCACTCTTTCTCTGATCTACGCTGTCTGGCACTCCTCCGCCTACCGCTGCTCCTCCTGCACCTGAGCTCTGCAAAAGACAGCTGCCTCACTCATCTAAAACAGACCCTGACCACTCTTCTGGTTCATCTCAGCCTTGCCTGGGATCACCCTGGACCTCAGAGATCAAAGCCTGGAGTTCTGGAACAGAACTCTTACATAATGCAATGGGAACTTTGCAAACTTTACAACCAATCAGTGTAATGTTTTTTTTTTGTTTTTTGTTTTTTACTGAATGTTAAAACATTCTTCTATCCATTTATCCAACTCATGGAAGACAGGAAGCGTTATATTATTTGGCTGCATTAGTCGCATGAAATGCCAGATCATTAATTTCACCTCCACTGGTTTTGCATGTGTCGGGTGTGTTGGAGATGTCCAGCAGGGAGCCCATGGAGAGGGAGTGCTCAGCCGAGGGCCTCTTGCGTGGTGGGAAGGGAGAAATCTCTGTCTCTTTGGCGAGCTGAGCCAATGTTTCTCTGAGACGTCGACGTTTCCTGCCACTGTTGGGTGTTGTGAGAGACAGCAGAGATACAGCTTTCTTCATCGCAGGACTCTCCGGCTGAGAGGAAGACACATTCACAAACATATATAAGTGCACTGCACTTCTGTAAAGATGTAAATTCAATCACAGTTCTTTAATAAATGATGCAATTTGTCATGAAATATGATTGGCACAATTTTGGCAGTATAAAGTGCTGCAGAGCTGACGTATACATGTAGGTAACTAGTTAGCATTTTTGCAATTCTGGATATATCGTACTTAAAAGGGATTATTCACCCACAAAATTTGTATTCTGTCATCATTTACTCACCCTAAAGTTGCTCCAACTCTATTTTTTTCTTCTGCGTTACTCAAAAGATGATATTTAGAAGAAAACAAAACAGTTGAGGGCTCATAACTGTTTTCCATCCTATGGAAGTCAATGGGGACCATCAACTGTTTGGTTACCCATATTCTTCAAAATAACTTATTTTGTGTGACAAGATGGCAACGGCCGACTTTGAGGCTTCAAAACTGCTCTTCAGAACTCTATGGGTGACTTCACGGAAACTACATCCATATTTTTTTTACAGTCTATGGTCACCACATTTAAGAGCATCAAAAAGCCATTTATTGTTTGAATTTCATCATGATGAAATTAACAATTTAAAAGCTCTTTGCGATTATTGGTTGGGATGTGCGCTAAAAGTAATGTTTGGTGTATGGAAAACTGCAGACCTGGCAACCCTGGCTTGAACTACAGGTGATTCACAGGGTCAAATAGAGTTTGCTTCAATGTCCCTATTTTTTTAACTGTTAAATATAATATAATGATTTTGTTGAATAAAGTCATGATATTTTTATAAATATTGAATAATTTCTTTCTAGCCTGTGTCAGTCTCCCACGCAGTTTAAACTGTTCAATAGTTATTTTTGTTTGTTTTTGCAAATAAATAGTATTATGGTCACTTCATAAAATGAAAGGGTTACTTCAGTGATTTAGCATTAAGCTTTGTATCAGTAGAAACCTGGTATTATATTCAAATTATTGTACTTTCCTCCCTCATATCCCCCTGAGACGAGAGAATTATGCATTTTATATCGTCATTTTGCGTCATCGGAGGGGTTTTTGGCCAGAGCCTAAAGACTACAGCCAGTAGAGGGAGCTAGTTCCGCATGTTTTCAACCCGCACAAAGGGGAGGGATTTACTCACAGAACGTAAATGCCCAAGGCCGAGCCATGCACATTCTTAACGGAGCGGTACAGAGAAAAGTGAGTGTCTCGACTTTTCAAAGAATTCCTATGAAAGTTTAGCTTCCATATGCGATCTGAAAACACGCAGACTGGCCACGTGCTGTCAATGACTGCCTCGCTTACCTCAGCTCTTCACTCGTGATGAATGAAATCTCTCCTGCTGCGTTTGTCCATTAACTTTCGTTCGGCTCACTCACACGTTATTGAAAAGACACGTTCACTTTAATTGTAGTGTTTATTCTCTAACTGAAGGAAATGAGACAAAAATAAATGTTCTGTCTTTTCAGTCTAGAAGGCACCAAATTCAAAAATAGTTTCACATTTCTACTACATTAATGACCTAGTTTAAATACAAAGCGTAATGCTAAATCACTGAAGTAACCCTTTAAGGTTGAACCACTTTAGTCACATGGACTATTTTAACCATTTTTTTACTGCCTTTCTGGGCCTTGAAAGTGTTCATTAAATTGCTGTTTATGGAAGGGTCAGAGAGCTGTCGGATTTCATCAAAACTATCTCAATTTGTGTTCCGAAGATAAACAAAGGTCTTACCGGTTTGTGTGAGTAATTAATGACAATTTTCATTTCTGTGTGAACTAACCCTTTAATGCGTTATTGTCACGTTAACTTTGAAAGCCCTAAATTCATCATGACATTATCTTCACACAGTATAAGTTACAACTTTTTCTGTTCCTTTTGATTGACAGGATAAAATCGGCCCTGATCAACAGCTGTTTTTAAATAATCGTCGATGGCTAATAGAGAAAATAATTGCTTTTATAAGCCAATAAATTGTTGTTTTTTTTTTTTTTTTGACTTCTACAAAAGCACATACTGTCACTTCAGAACTAATTGTGAGGTTTGTCTTGAAAGGGTTTCCTCACCTTTTCATAAGAGTACATTGATTCACCAGCACGGGCGTCCATTTGTATACTGCCCCAAAACCACTGCAGAAAAATAAAATAAGTACACAAAACTAAGATACATTTATTTAAAACCTTTAAATAAATATTGATGCATTTATGATTGTATTTGTAACTGAGTTACTAAAACCCCTGATGTGTGCTGAAAAAAAAGAAGATTCCCACTCCTTGCAACATACTAGATAATGGACTACAGGCAGTAAACAGCATAAAATAAGAGGGTTTATTTTTACACAATATTATTAAGGACCCACACAAAGCCCAGAATGTACTTGCAGATGTTAAGTCAAGTTCCTACCTCCTGCTTTACTACATAAAGTCTTTTCAAGGGAGTAAAGGGCAGTTCTTTAATGGAGTTCTCCTCAACTACCAAGTGGGTGCACCTTTCATCACCGACTGCCTGGACCCGTCCACCTGAACAAAACAAGCAAGACACGCTCTTTTAAAAATCCCCCTCCAGCAGAAGTCAAGGGTCATTCGTTTTTACAGAGAAGGTCTAGCAATAAAATACAGAGACATATCGTGGGGTCAACATCTCAGATGCATCAGAATAAAAAGCTTTAGTTAAATCGAGAAGCATTTGAGCAGAAGTTGTGTGACATTTGAAAACCTGAAATATTATAGATTTGTTTCAGAAAAGACACTGATGCATGAGAGTTTAGTACCGTGTTTCTGAGTCCTCTCCTCCATGTTAGTTTTCTCCTCCTCAGAGAATCCCAGAAAGCTTAACACGCAGTCCTGGAACGGAGGGACTTTAAACTCTGTGCGGAACTCCTCGTTGCCAGCGTGGAAATTACTAAACCAAAAAATAAATAAAAAACAGCTTCAGACACACCACGACACCAAAATATGCTGCAAAAAGAAGTGTGAATATGTTGTTGGGAGTTTTAGAAGACATTTCTGACTATTAAAGATGAGCAGTGCATTGGCATTTTAAAAAAATACTTAATTTAATTTTGGATTTTGGATTGAGAATATAAGGATAATACAACATTTTGATTTCATATTGGCTTTAAGTCTATCTCCATTAAGTCTTGTGAGCGCAGAGGGGATGGTATAGAGAAAAACTCATTTGAGTCAACATCAAGCTCAGAGTGGCAGGTCATTAATGTGAAAGGTCAGGTTCAATGTTCAATACATGTGTGGAAAATGTCAAAACCCAATTGCAGTGGAACCCACTTTTAATATGGAAACAGGGAGGGTCCATCTGGTTTGCGCACCAGTGGCTGGACTTTTCAGCCTCATCATTCAGTTTTTACTCTTCTACACCCACACAGTGAGGGGAATTGACACAGGGGGTAGTTTTATGCCTGACACACACACACACACACACACACACAATATCTTACATGTCATCTCTGTGCTCCCATGCCTTCCGTATCCACTCAGGGGTGAGGATGGGTGTGCCCATGCACACTGCCAACTAAAAAAGAAAAAGAAAGAGAAAGCAGTGAATAGCATCAGGAGGGTAGAGATCCCCTCACCAAAATCCCGCTGGATGCATTATGCATGAGACTAATGAATGATTCAGCCCAATTCAGCACACTGTGTGGAGAGATACATGAGAACTCTTTTAATCAAACCCTCTCTAAATAACACAGACACGTCAACAGTAGACAGCAGACCACGTTATGGAGAGCACACCTGGAGTTTGAGGAGACATCCGGAAATAGCCTTCACTTAACAAAAAGACATTTATCAAGAGTCTCTTTACAGACGTTGATTTTTTTCAGGAATTCATAAATAATTAATGAGGAAATAAAGATCAATGTATTTAACAGCCTGGGTGATTGACTTTTCCTAAACACTAAAAGACTGCAAAGGTTTCTGGGATTTGAAGCCAAGCGATTTTAACCAGTGATTGGATGTGTCAAGAACCACACACTTAGAAGGGAAGAGATCATCTGGCAGGAATATAAAGCTTTTTTTAGTTTTTTTGTTTTGTTTTATGTAGCATTTAGGAACGGTTTATATGAAATATATTTTGTCAATACTTTATTTACTACAATAATAATAAAAACAATACAGAAAACATCTAGACATCTAGAAAACATCTAGACGTCTATTGCGTTTAGATCAACAAACGTTCTGATAAAATAATTACACTACAGTTTAAACTTTGGGGTCGGTAAGATTGTTTTAATGTTTTTGAAAGAAGTCTCTAACGATCACCAAGGATGCATTTATTTGATCAAACAGTATTACACATTTCACAGTATTAAACACCGATCATGCATAACATTATGACCAGTGACAGGTGAAATGAATGACACTGATTATCTCTTCATCACGGCTCCTGTTAGTGGGTTGGATATATTAGGCAGCAAGTGAATATTGTCCTCATAGTTGATGTGTTAGAAGCAGGAAAAATTGTAAAAGCATAAGGATTTGAGCGAGATTGACAAGGGCCAAATTGTGATGGCTAGACGACCGACTGGGTCCGAGCATCTCCAAGACTGCAGCTCTTGTGGGGTCTTGCGGTCTGCAGTGGTCAGTATCTATCAAAAGTGATCCAAGGAAGGAACAGATGGGAACCTGCCAGTAGGAACTCTGAAGTGACGTAAGCCACGCTTATTGTTGTGACTTATTTTGACGGTGCTGAGAACGCCTGAGTCTGAGCACAGGTCACTCACAATCTCCTTCTTGATTAGCTTATGATCTTTTAACAGTCCTGTTTAATATGTTATTAGGTAGAACTGTTATACAAATAAAGTAGACATTATATCAAAAAAAGTATTAGCGTTTGCCATGTGGTTGATGTCCAATGTCACTAGCTGAGCAGAAATACATAATCATGTTTCACTTTCTCCCCTCAAAGTTGCATTGGATTGTCTCCTTAGCATGGACTTCTCAATCCTTATAAATCACTGTTCTCCATGTTAGTTCATATAGGCTGTGTGCACAACTTTTTAAAAATGGCGGGTGCTAATTCACATGCATTCTACCAGTCAGCGTACACTTTCGTCACTGGTAGTTCCTATCGTGCTGGGTTAGACTCTACTCTCACCTAGAACATGCTCTAAACACACCTCATACACACGCAGACTAATGTAAGTGGATTTTTTTTGTAATTTAGAAATTTGATTAATTGTGCAGCCCTAATAGCTGTACAGTTGGAGCGCCACCTCCTTCAGGCAGTCTCGGGATTAAGCGCCCCAGAGCTCAGCTCACCTGGGTCCGCATGGCAGCTCTCACATTACCAATTTTTCATCCGAATTGTGCCCCGTTTTGAACTAAAATGCCAGTGTGAAAACACCCTCACTTTTACATCATGTCATGCTATACAGTACAAGCAATATCAATACAAGCACGAGTAAGTCCTGTTTTTCTGCCCAGAAGAGCATGAGTGCAAATGCGATACTGATTTTTTACAACACTTTAATAAAATAAATAATTAAGTTAATAGCGTGTTGTTTTAGACACAATATTGTCTGTTTTACTCAGTTTAGCCAACGGAAATATAAAGCAGAACAGTTTTGAACGATCGGGTGAAACTAGGGATGAAACGGTATGAACATCAATATTATCAGTTTTGTTCAAATGAGCTGAAAGTGTTCAAAAAGAACAGAGGCACACACTAAAATCATAAAAATAAGTTTTATATTTGAAAATCAACAAACAACAAATAAAACAAGCAGCTATATGCACTTTTAAAGTAAGATTCTATTCTTTGGGATAATGGAATTTCGCTTCATTCAAATGCAACTAGCGTTTGTGTTTTTGATTGTATTGAAAATGAAATCAGAGGACTTTTCTATTAATACTACTATAATTCTTATGATAACTTCTTGTGATCAACACATCTGGACTGTTGTTTTAAATTTTACCGTTTTATAAATCCATTTTGTACAGTGTACAAAACAATCTCAATTCAATATGTCCCCGTAATTATTTATGTGATAAAGAAAATCTGTGTAATAAGTGTACAATTAATATACATTATTATCCCTTAAATGTCAATCTAGTCTTGTCTGAACTTGTTCGTTCACCTTTGACCTCACCAAGCAACTGTGCTGCAATCTTTTCATGGAAGCTTCACGTTATTATTTCCCAGCAAGTTTTAGAGCGGTCAAAGTCCACTTGCCTTGCGTTTGCAGATTTGAAGTGTCTGCCCCTATTGCAGCGACTTTCTTTGTGCATGTTCTGCAGACAGGGTGACCATACTCGATTGAGTTTCCCTCAGGACGTTTGTAAAAGTCCAAAATTGACCACACCTCAGATTTAGTCATTTTAGAAGGCTGAAAAACCTCCCGAGCACTGTCACTGCCTTTTGCCATTTCTTCTCATTCTCCTCATTTACCACAAATTTTCAAAATCATGATAATCAAACACAGTTTTAATGATAATTAAATTTTAAACGATATTACTAACAGTCGGTACATTTTATTGTGAAACCGGTTATCTTTCCATCCCTAGGTGAAACAATGATTAAATGGACCATAAAGAGAACCATTACTGAATGAATCAACCAACCGCTTGAACGAATCAAATGAATTACTCAATGATCTACTCAATTTACCGCAACCTACTGCCATTTTTAGATTTTCTATTTAGAGTATAATTTCATGAATAAATTTCATATTTCCATATGAATAAAAACAAACATTAAAGGTTTAGTTCCCCCGAAAATATTTCTTTCTGAAGCTACTTTCTTGTAATGTCTATTTGACGACTTTATCTTTTGGGAGTAATTTCTCAGCCAAATTTGATGTGCAATTAATCGGCACATTGTGTAATTCATTTGATTAAGAAAATGTTACTCTCCATACTCTCCTGTAGAACACAGCCATGTTTTTGAATCATCTTTACACTGGCGTATATGATTTGATCTGTGGCAGCAATCATAGATACTGCCATTACAGCAGGGAGGGTGAGTCAGAACCAAACAAAGGATTTCACAAATGAAAATCCTTTTTTCTTCTTCTGATAATTCAGTACAGACAAAAAACAGTGGGGCTGAAGGACAATATACATGTCATGTGCGCGTGGATGGGATGAGGTGGATACATACCCTGTACTTTTCACCATGTGTTGAATGGGCAATGAGGTGTGAGACTTTAGCGCTGTCAAAGTCTTTTCGGATGGTGCCCCCCATGTGATGCACAAGATTTACCAGGGTCACCTGAAGAAAAACAGTTAATTGGAGCAAATAATCTGACAGTGACATTATGGGCTGTTTTAGCCAGATTTATTAATGGGCTCATGTAGTCATACGAGCAGACAAGCAGAACTCACCACTTCGTCTTTTTTACGGAATCCGGTGAAGCAGAGAGACAAGTTGAGCATGGTCATAGAGTAGAGAGGCCTGGAGGAGAACGGCAGAGGCTACAAAAGAGGGCGTGGAGAATTAGCTTGATGGAATATATCATTATTAGGAATAAAATCAGAGCACAAATCTGAGGATGCACACTAAAAACAGACTGAGAAAAGACCAGATCAGGACTACGCCACAAAAGGCATTTTTGTCAATCATAGTATAGGATACAGGAAGTCAGAAGGACTAAAAAGTCACTTAATTACATATAGACACCCTCAATGTACAGTGGCAGAAACTGATTACAACTAAAGGCCCTGAAAGACTTCAAGCGAAATTGAACAAAATCAGGCCAAAATGACCTTGTTTTGGAGTTTGAAACAGCTTGCCAAAGTAAACTTTCTGGAAACGTTCACTATGTCTGGGAGACACCTTTGTACTACCATTGGTCCGTGGCGATTACGTAATAGGTAGGTGAGCACGGAGGCTCTGCTCTCTTTCACATGGAAATCTTTTCTGGTTCATTTCTCCTGTTCGAAGTCAGACGTCCGCGAGTGAAACAGTGGAGAGCTTCTTTATAGTATAAAATGAAGTTATACTTCTAATGAAACAAGAAACTGATGCAGTTTTTCATGTTTAATATGGTAAAGCTGCTTGATGGTAAAGCAACCTATTGCTATATACAGTCACCAAAAGGATTGTTAGGAACACCTGTTCAATTTCTCATTAATGCAATTATCTAATCAACCAATTACATGGCAGTTTCACAGTATTTCACAATCTGCTCAGTTACTGGGATTTTCACACACAGCCATTTCTAGGGTTTACAAAGAATGGTGTGTAAAGGGAAAAACATCCAGTATGCGGCAGTCCTGTGGGTGAAAATGCCTTGTTGATGCTAGAGGTCAGAGGAGAATGGGCCGACTGATTCAAGCTGATAGAAGAGCAACTTTGACTGAAATAACCACTCGTTACAACCGGATTATGCAGCAAAGCATTTGTGAAGCCACAACACGCACAACCTTGAGGCGGATGGGCTACAACAGCAGAAGACCCCACCGGCTACCACTCATCTCCACTACAAATAGGAAAAAGAGGCTACAATTTCCACAAGCTCACCAAAATTGGACAGTAGAAGACTGGAAAAATGTTTCCTGGTCTGATGAGTCTCGATTTCTGTTCGGACATTCAGATGGTATAGTCAGAATTTGGCGTAAACAGAATGAGAACATGGATCCATCATGCCTTGTTACCACTGTGCAGGCTGGTGGTGATGGTGTAATGGTGTGGGGCATGTTTTCTTGGCACTCTTTAGGTTCCTTAGTGCCAATTGGGCATTGTTTAAATGCCACAGCCTACCTGAGCATTGTCTCTGACCATCTCCATCCCTTTATGACCACCATGTACCCATCCTCTGATGGCTACTTCCAGCAGGATAATGCACTATGTCACAAAGCTTGAATCATTTCAAATTGGTTTCTTGAACATGACAATGAGTTCACTGTACTAAAATGGCACCCACAGTCACCAAATCTCAAACCAATAGAGCATTTTTTGGGATGTGGAGGAACGGGAGCTTCGTGCCCTGGATGTGCATCCCACAAATCTCCATCAACTGCAAGATGCTATCCTATCAATATGGGCCAACATTTCTAAAGAATGCTTTCAGCACCTTGTTGAATCAATGCCACGTAGAATTAAGGCAGTTCTGAAGGCGAAGGGGGTCAAACACAGTGTTAGTTTGGTGTTCCTAATAATCCTTTAGGTGAGTGTAAGTAAATGTGACGTGACTTTACTAGAGCGGCAAATTGCAGAGCTTCTGCACATATAACCACGTTACTATGATCAGATGCTTTTCTTATGATTTATTAAAAATGCTTGCTGTTTGCTCAAGTTTGTTGTGTGTTTATTTTGTAATTGAGAGAAAAGCGCGCAGCACATATTCATCTAAACGCGTTCTCAGCCACGTGGTTGATGTCCGCTAACAGTATTTGTTGTGAGTATATCAGGGCCTTAATGTTCCCTCCAAGCAGACACTTATACATTGATGAGCCAAAAACATTATGACCAGTCACAGGTGAAGCGAATATATTGACCATCACCTAACAAGGCTACAGTTTAAGGTGTGGGTAGATTAGATGGTAAGCAAACAATCAGTTCTCGTAATAAACGTGTTGGATGCAGGAGAAATGGCCAGGAATAAAGATCTGAGCGATTTTGACAAGGGCCAAATTATTATGGCAAGGCGACTGGGTCAGAGTATCTCTGAAACGGCAAGGCTTGTGTGTTGCTCCAGGTCAGCAGTGGTGAGAATTTACCAACAGTGATACAAGGAGGGACAAACCATTAACAGAGACAGAGTGTTGGGTGCCAAAGGCTCATTGATGCACAAGGGCAACAAAGGTTATCCCGTCTGGTCTGAGCCTAAGTCAAACAAAATTTTAATGATGGTTATGGGAGGAATGTGTCACAACACAAAGTGCATCGCATTCTCTGGTGTATGGGGCTGCATAGCAGCAGGCCAATCACAGTGCCTATGATGACCCCCCACCCCTTGTCCACTGTCAAAAGTGCCTACAATGGGCACACAAGGCACTGGACCTTGGAGCAGTAGAAGGTCACCTGTTCCAATGAATCCAGTTCTCTTTTACATCACGTGGACAGCCGTGTACGCCGTGCACCGTTTGGCACCAAGATGCACTGTGGGGCGACGACAAGCCAGTGGAGGGAGCGTGACGCTTTGGGCAGTGTTCTGCTGAGAAACCCTGGGTCCAGCCATTCATGTGGACATACATTTGACATGTGCCACCTACCTAAACATTGTTGAACATGACAATTGTGTTCCCTGGTGGAAGTGGCCTTAAGCAGGATAATGCACCATGCCACACTGCACACATTGTCCAGAAATGGTTTGAGGAACATGATAAGAGTTCAAGATGTTTCCCCGGCCTTTAAATTCTCCAGATCTTAAACCAATCGCAGGGACGTGCTATTCCAACAAATTTGATCTACAGCGTCTTTACCTAACAACCTACAGGTCTTGAAGAATCTGATGTCTTGGTGCCAGATACCCAGACACAATCAGGGGTCTTGTAGAGTCCATTGTTTTAATAATGAATTTTGTGTGTGTGTGTAATATTTAAACTATTTATTTTGATTTTTTTTTTCTAAAAAAAATAAAATAAATAAAAAATAAATAAAAATACTTTACATTTACATCTTATTTTAAAATAATTATATTAATAAATAGCAATAAATATTACATTAGAAATAAATTAATCCTTTAAATTATAAACAAACACACACATAATATGTATACACTGTGTGTGTGTTTTATTATTTATTTACTATTATTTATTACTGTTGCTATTTATGAATAATAATACATTTTAAATGTTATTCATTTGATTTACCTTAATATAAAAGTATTTGTATATTTATACATTTCTGTGAGGCCACTCAGGTGGTAGGCTATGGAGTGTGTACTGTGGCAGATAAGCTGTGTACCACAAGATTTAACAACAATAAGACAAGTCCTCATTTCTCACTGGAGTGTTGCAGTCGTATCTATATTCTAGTGTTCGTCAGACTTAATCTTTCTGTCCGGTAGCGATCGCTAGCCAGCCAAGTGTTCGTTTTGCTCTGGAATATCTGAAGGAGTCAAGCAGACACTCCTGCGTACACTCAGATAAGCCAGCAACATTTTTCAGGCTTTACAGAAGCAATCAAAGCTGCTTACGAATCCGTTTCAGTTGGAAGAACAACTATTTCAACAGCCTTTTACTCAACCCATGAAGGCAAGCATGTGCTATAGTAGTATCAACTATTTCACCACCTCAGGGTGGAAAAAACCCAGAAGATGGCTGTGATGGCTGTGTGTGCTTGTGTTGTTTTATTTCAGGTCTCACCTCTCCCTTGCTGGCGCAGTGCATCACGGCAGGAGGCCCGAGGATACGGCTGTCATTCTTGTACAGGAAGCTGTATTCGGGAGCCTTGAAGTCTTTCAACACGAACACCGTCTCGAACTCGCAATTCTCGCCATCACCAAAATCTCTGACATTGTCAGTCTTGATACAGAGGGTGTTTATTTCCTAATGGGATGAAGAGGAAAATTCTTAAATGAAGTAAAAATATCAATAAAGACATTAGTTGGATTGTACGGACATCATTTTCGTATCAAAGGGATCTCAAAGATGTTAAAGTGTTCCGACAGATGACACACTGGAGAAAGACAGCAGTCATTTGTCACATGTAGATTTAGTGGATACAAAAACAAGTGTCAAGGACGGTTCACACAGGACAGCTACACGAAACAGCATGAAAAAATGCAGATGTGTTTTTCTGCTTCACATGGTGTCTTACACAGAAATATACAATATTTTGGCCACTTGTACATCCTCATTTATGCCTGTTTTTTATGTTTTAGTTATATTTTGCACTTCCTTAAAATATTTAAGATGTTCAGTTCTAATGTTATGATGCCAAATAAAATGTGTACATTTTATTACATATATGTATGCTAGGAATCGATTTTTAAAAAAAAAATTATATTTACCATTGGTATTTTTACCAACGGTAAATATAACATTAATTAAAATGGGTTTATGTAAAGATTATTTTTTATTATTTTTAAATGTTGCTTTCATTTATTCTGTAATGTAATGTCATTAATGTTTCATAGAGACATTAGTATCAGTTATACTAGCATTCATTCATAAAAAGATGCCATTACAACACATTTAAAATATGCTGTCTTTAAATTGTTTCTATAATTTGGAGAGTACCTGAAATTAATACAATATCAAAATATTAAAACCCCAAAAATATTAAAAACTTGTAATTAATTGCGATTAATTATAGAAAGAAAATGTATCGATTCCCAGCACTAACTATCTGCACAAATAATCATGATTAATCGCATCCAAAATAAGTTTTTTTTTATAATATATGCATGTACTGTGTATAATTATGTATATTATGTATACTATACATAATAATTATCCATTTTTGAAACATGTATTGAAATATATATGTTAAAAAAATATATATAAAAAATAATGTGGACAGTACAAAAGCACGTCCTATGTGAACAGCACCTGATTCATTTTCAGAAGTGATTATTCTTACCTGCATGTAAAAAAATTATATTAAAATAAATAATTAAATTACACTATAAAGGAGTTAATCACCAAGGGTTTGATTACATAATTGATTGAATTAGTTCTTAATTCAAGGGATTACAGAGCAAGACAACCTGTTGGACAAACACAGGACAAGTTGTTAGATCACATTGTTAGAACTTAGTCCAGACCACCGTGTGAGTGAGTTTGATATTATACAGCGTAGTGACACCCACCAAATCCCCCCCTTAAAACACCATGCCGCAAATCCCCCGGTGCTCTCAAGCATGCAAAGATTCTGGGTCCCAAAACGTACCATATTGACTATAGATTTTATCAATTTCTCACGCGACTCTGTGCCCGGCTGCCCTTCTTTAATCTTTACCACCGGGACTTCCATTATTGTGATGGCCTGTAAAAATGAAGAATTGACATCAACCAGGCAACCCAAAGCTGATAAATTTCTCAGGCAGGAGGGCCTTACAACCTTGCCAGAATCGAGATGAGAACTTTAAATAAATGTCAAGCAAAGTCCAGAAGGAAGTTCTGCTACGAAGTAGCGTAAAGGCAGGAAGCACAGATTACTTAAAGCAGCAGCTACATCTTAAGCCCTCTCACATCATGTCAAGGGCAAAGAAAGGACACTTTCAGAAACATCCCCACATGGGAAGTTTTCATCCTGAATTCACACACATTCCAGCTTTATCATTTATCAAGCTCTGAGCCGATATGTCCCATCATTGACCTGCGTTCCCTCCAAACATAACTGTCAAAGCAAATGACATTCATAACATTTCAGGGCTCTAGACTGCGACCAAATTTTACATCCGGTCGCACATGTGCAACCAGTAAATTTGCCGTGGAAGGGGCACATCAATGAATCCAGAATGTGTGGCAGGCCAATGAGTGTGAGAAGAATAGGGAATGGCTATTGTTAGTGGCTAATGTGTGGAGAGGGAGGGTCCTAGAGATAATCGAACGTGTGTAAACGTAAAATATCACAACCTCCGTGTGCGTTGCTACTCCAGAACTGCGGGGAACACGAAGTTTGCTGATAGTGCAGGCACTACTCAGTTTAAACAATACACAATCAAGCCTAAAGCATAGAGTATGGCGCGATGTATGGTAGCCTATATTTGTTTAATATTTGTATTGTCATGACCGCGATGGTGCTGTCAGTTTGATGCTCAGATGCTCTGAGAGCTGCTTGTGCTGACTGACAGATAAATATTTGCAGTCTTTAATGTGTTTGAAATGTGGTGCTTTCCTCAGTACATAACTTAAATTTCATAGGTAAATTCTCCATCTATAAATGTTGGAAAGTCATGCATGTCAAATATGTCCATTTTGCTGTCAGGAAAGGACGAGCCTTCTGCAAGTGAATCTCCGCTAAATGCGCGGCAAACAGACGGGGCGCAATAGAATAGGAACGCAATAATTCAGACTAAAGTATACATATTTATAAAATATTTGTTGTAGGACAATAAATGGGCAATGTGTGTAAATTAGTATATTTTGGGGAGTATATTTTTTATGAAAGTGACCCTTATAATGGAGTAATTGAATATAGGCTATTAAGCTTTTGTCTTTATTTTTAGCTTAGTGCATTTAAAAACAAAACGATTAATTTTGTTTTTAGTTTGTAAATCCCCTTTTTGCACATAATATATTGCATAGCCTACACTACATTCACTGTATTTCTTTATAGCCATCAATATCAAAATGGTTTCAAGACATCATTGGGCAGGTTGTAAAATAAAATTATTTAAAATAAAGATTTTACAGATTTTTTGTTTATCTAAAGGGAAAAAAATTAGAAAATACCAGGATATATACCGTGTATCGCCATTTAACCAAAAAAATACAGAGAAATTTTTTTGGCTATATCGCCCAGCCCTAGTTGTTGCATCTTCAAAAGTGCACAATAAAATGTGACACTGAATTTGAAACAGCACATTGTAATTTCTGTAGCTATTATCAAAGTATTTATTAGTAATACAGTGGCAATTAGTAGATTTGGTAGGCTTTTTGATTTTGCGCCCCTACATTTTCTGGTTGTGCCCCTAAAATTTTCAGTTGGGGGCCACTGTGCTCCTAGTGAAAAGAGTTAGTCTGGAGCCCTGCCCTGCATTTATAACCTTCTATCAACTCCCAGTCCCAACTGCCACATACCACATCTCAGTGTGAGAATGCTGAGGAATATGTGCAAACAGCTCACAAAAAAGCAAACATTGCATGATTCAAAACAAAGACTTACTAAATGTCTACTGGATACTAGTACTGTTTCAAGTTAGGCAACTTACATTAGATCTCATTAGAAAAAAAAATTTTTAATCTAGAATCTTATAGTGTTTCTCCAGAATTTCATGTGCTGACACTCATGTTAAGTTTACATTGTATAAGCGACCAAAATAAGTCTTCACAATTTTGTTTTCTTGTGTATGCTGCTGCAAGTGACAATCACCTGCACTGTTTGACATATACCGGTACATACACATACATACATATAAAAAGGAACAAAATAGGGACATAAGGAAATATTTTAAAATAAAAAATGAATTCACCTTAATACATCAATAATTGACCCTTCGCTAAGCTTATGGATTGTGCAAATCTGATACCTGGTCTCCTATAAGTTTGGACAGAAGGTGGAATTTTTTCCCTTCCCTAAAACCCTAAGGAAAGTGATTTCTACCTAATTTGTCCTAGATTTATAGATTATTATACAAAATTAATAAATTATATTCTGAGTAACTTTACGTGACTAACTTGAAATAATTTGAGTCAAAATACCTCATCAGATTGTTGTGGATCAAGCAGTGTGGGAGAATATATAAAATATAAGCAGGAGAATGTTATCATTGCAAAGTGGTCAGGCTAATGTATTGTGTTTATTCCACAAGACTTATGGATAAACTGTTTGATTTATTATTAGATTATTTTCTAATTTCACTTACCCTGCTGTGCATGAACAGCTGTTCCTCAATTTGTGTGTTTCCCAGTTGAATGGTAAGCCTATGAGGAGGCTGCTGCTTGTGCTGGGTCCTATAGGCTTTAACTTATTCTCTAATCAGTTGCATATTATGCCATGGAAATATCCCTCAAATGCATACTGCAGTTCCTTTTGTCTTGCTCTCTCAGATATTTCACCTGTTCGCCAAAAATTATCTCCTTGAGAATGTCTGACACCGGCGCATACATACTGTAATAGACGGGCCAGGCACGAAAGCTTGTCAGACGTAGCAACAGTAACTAAGGAGGGCGGGACTTAGCGAAGGGTCAATGAGTGAATGAAATCACGGTTAGATGTTCCACAAAAATACTGCGCATCACAATGGTTTTCAAGATTGATAATAAGAAATGTTTATGCTTTAAATAGTAATAAAGCTTCACTATAATACTGTTTACTGTATTTTTGATCAAATGCCACCAAATAAAACTTACCAAGCCCATAACTTTGAGTGGTAATATACATGCAAATGTGTAACCGCACAATTTACAATCAGTCAAGGACACACGTTTATCTTAATTAAAAGTAAACTACTCTTTTAATTTCTAGAATGTCTAGATTACCAGATCAGAAGATTTTCAAACGCAGCAGGACTCTGAACTTAAAATAATAAATCAGACCATTCTATTTAATGTAGCTCTTTTTGCCTACAGTGAAATTAATCTATATATAAATCTATATAAATAGCTTCACTCTCTTCTACCGTACCTGAAGGGCTCTCTCAAGTTCTGCCATGTTGCCGGCCTCCCCCACCAACACCACCCTGGTCTCAACTCTGGGCAACACATCTGAAAAAGAGAAAAGATCACAGGCAAAGGTGAATCTCTATGGAAATAGACAAAATTGACTTGGAAAAAACAACCTCTTTTGTTATGTTTGTGCGCAGTGAAACGGTCCACCCAACAGAAATGTCAGTTGATATAAGGTTGACCGAGAAGGAGGGCGGTTCACTTACCCTCTGTCTCGTCTGCGTGTAGACCCATGAAAAATTGCTCCTTTGTGGTTTCAGCCATTCGGGAGTCGTAAACGGAGGAGTCCACCAGCAGGCTGCGGCCCGGCCCTAAAGTAACTATGCTGCTGTCAGCCATGGCTCTGTGACAAGGGGTGGTGACCCAGTCCTGTCCAGAATATCAAAAGCTGGCAGCCAGAGAGAAAGTAGTGAACGAGGGCAGAACAGAAATAAAAATAAAAGACAAACAGTCAAGCTTCTAGGAGGGAATGAAGGATAAGGGAGAGGAGAATCAATATACGGTATGTATGTAGATATGTGTATGTATGTGTATATATATATATATATATATATATATATATATATATATATATATATATATATATATAATTATATATAATATATATAATTGTATATTAAAATTAAACGTAATTATTCTCAATGCAGCATTACAATAATACAATGTTGTTGCAGTTCATTAACCCCATCAAATGAGTAACAAAACATTGCATATTTATGCATGATGGTGTACATTTTAATAGATACTTCATAATAAAATGAAGTATCACATATTGTAAAGATCTGTCAGCTTTTTAGGGAGCAATGCTGTGACAGCTGATTGGCAGCTGCAATGCACTTCAATGACATGCGCTAGCATGAGGTGGCTAGCTAACTTCTAAACAAAAGATTATCTTCTGAAACAGAGCCTTGTATTTAGCTTTAAGCAGTGAGGACTTACCGTATGAAACTCTAGAGCAGGTTTATGCAGGAAAATGTTCTGATGAATGAAGAAACTGAGAGTCCAACTGGCTGCCGAACCAGCGGAGCAATCTGCGTTTGTTTGCCAAACTACTGATTAAAACTAACGCGTGCAAACGTAAACACCGCCGTCGTCGCAATGACACGTAAAGTTTGCCCAAAGTGCAAAATAATACGGTTATGTTACGAAAATAAGTTTAGCTGGAATTTTAAGCCCATTGTATACGCTCATTTGATAGGTGGTTCTGCTCACCTCACGCTCTGAATTCAAAAAAGCAAGCAAACATGAGAGCCTAATGCCGATTGGCTTAGAGTGAAGAGCTCGGCGGAAGTTCTGAAGCGGCGCCTCTGATTGGCTTTTGAATTCAAACGGCGATGCGCACTGTGGAGTCAGTCCATGATAGAATGACACACAATTATTTAATTAAATTGCTTGTATTTAACATTATGAATAAAACACAAGATACTGATGTAAACATAAAACTGCATTTTAATTCATAAAAACACATTGAAAGACGAACTAAACTAAAAGACAACGTGTTAACCTGTGCAGTGTGTTTGTGAGTGTTTCTGTCTCTCTCTCTGTGTGTGTGTGTGTGTGTGTGTGTGTGTGTGTGTGTGTGTGTGTGTGTGTGTGTGTGTGTGTGTGTGTGTGTGTGTGTGTGTGTGTGAGTGTGTGGTGGACTGATAATCCCTACGGTATGGAGACAAAATGTCCCCACAAAGATGGCAATATCCAAAATCCTTGTCCTTGTGGGGACATGTTTTGGTCCCCATGAGGAAAACATCTTATAAATCACACTAAGTGATGTTTTTTGAAAATGTAAAAATGCAGCATGTCTCCTGTGATGGGTAGGTTTACGGGCAGTGGCAGTGTAGGGGGATAGCATGTACAGTTTGTACAGTATAAAATGCATTACGCCTATGGAATGTCCCCATAAAACATGGAAACACAACATGTGTGTGTGTGTGTGTGTGTGTGTGTGTGTGTGTGTGTGTGTGTGTGTGTGTGTGTGTGTGTGTGTGTGTGTGTGTGTGTGTGTGTGTGTGTGTGTGTGTGTGTGTGTGTGTGTGTGTGTGTGTGTGTGTGTGTGTGTGTGTGTGTGTGTGTGTGTGTGTGTGTGTGTGTGTGTGTGATGGGTAGGTTTAGGGGCAGGGGCAGTGTAGGGGGATAGCATATACGGTTTCTACAATATAAAATGCATTACGCCTAAAATGCAAAACAATGAAAATCATTGTTTAGCCTCATAGACAAATGTATGTGTTCATCCTTATAAACTTTACCATAGTTCCCATCTCATCGATATACAATTGTTGCAATATTATAATATAATATAATGTAACTTAATATAGGAGAAAGAATTATATGATATGATATATTATTATTAAATTATATATTATCACTGATTCTTGAGATTACTAACTAATTTATGTTAAAAAGTAAGAATATCAACACAATAAAAATACTTAAAAAGTTACATCTAAGGGAAATGTGTATACTCAGGACATGTATTGCTTAGGCCTATACTTTGAAATTATTTCTTTAGTATTATTTTAAAAGCACACTCTATACTTGGAAACATCATTTAACCTGTCCTTAGCAGGGTCACATTATTAAAGTGTTTAAAAATGTAACAAAATAAAAAATACACAGTTACATTAAAAGGCAGAGGTCTTTAAGATATCAAACAATACAAAAAGTAAATTATATTGAATTATATTTTCCATTAAAAAATAGCTATAAAAGCTGCGTCCTCCTTTTGAAAAATGTCTTATTCTTTTTTCAATTTATTGTGTAAAAATGTTAAAACATCAATGGACATGATATTATGACTTAATTACCTAAGAAAATTGGTGATAAATGAGGAGGGAGGATAATTATGAAATTTAGAAACTGGGTAGTTTATTATAGTGTGAAAACAAACAAAAAATAAACAGAAAATTTATTTTATGATTTAGCTCCTTTACTGAACACCAATATTACATAACTGAAGACTTTTTTGGATAGTTTAAATAAAATTAGCATGCTTTTTAGTGTCTGACATAATTCACACAAATTCAGTTAAAGAGTGAATAAATATATTTTTAGAAATAAAATTGTTCATTATCTGAGACCTTTGTCTAATACCCATTTTTAATAATGTAGTGTTAGTTTTTATTTTTTAACATCTAAAACATGTTTTGTGTTTTTGTGTTATATGCACATCCATTCCACACTGGTAAATATTAAAGGTTCTGCAGGATTTTTGCAGTCAAATATCCAAAAACCACTAGGCCAGTGTTATATATTTTGTTCTGTTGAGTTCTTACAATATCCCAAATGTTTCCAACTATTTGTAAATTGTGAGAAAATCGATATTTTTACCAATGAACCGGGATGTGTGAGCATAGCGTGTGAGGGAGTCGCCTGTCAATGGCGTCATATCTGCGTTACCCTCGTTTCCGGTTTTATTTTGCAGAAAAGCGTTACTCTTAGCAGTGTGCAACAAGTGACACAGCAACTGCCAAGCGAACGAGTAATGTCATAACATCATTTTAAACACACTTAAATGTATCTAATATAATAAACAGAGCTGCGTTACCTCATACTCATGACCGGAAAAGCGGAGATTGCGCCGGCGACTGTGTCCCATCATAATAAAAGTCCCGCTGCTCGCAAGAAGTGTGTTTTGCTCCGGCGGCCTTGCTCAGCTCCCACAACACTCGCCCCTGCTCTGCTTCACACTAAAGTAACATTAATAATCACATCCATGAACATGATTTCTGCCCGAGTCCTATTCCGATATTTTCCACCGGCTGTGAGGTGAAGACCACATGTCCCAATATGCTGCGCTCAAACTTGGCGTCATCAAAAAACTATGTCTTTGCTTTGAACAGGCGCCCTCTAGGGGACGGAAATGTTGCATAGTGTACCTTTAAAGACACATTATGTAGTTTTTCGCTGCTAGAGGTCGCCTATTCAAAACAAAGGCGTGGCTTGATGACAGCGAGATTGAGTGCAGATTCATGGGAGATGTTGTCTTCAACTCAGCTGGTGGAAAAGAATCAGGATGGGACTGCTAATGAGAGACGATCGCGCCACACACCACTTCCGCTTCTTCCGCTCATGAGTATATGGGGTGACGCAGCGCTATTTTATTATAGGGGAGCGCTGGCACAACCTAACGCGGGGTTAGTTGTAACACGCATGGTTTAACACTTTCCACACATGCCAGGATGACGAAACTTTGTGTATTTACTAGTTGCCATATCAACATTATTTAGTGAAAAAAATGTGCCAAAATTAAAAAATCTTTGGAAGATATCACTGAACATTTATTTAACCACATCAAAAGTACATTTCTTAACTTTAAAGTTTGTTATATCAGGTAACATTTTAAGCTGTCATTTGGTCATGTTACAATGTGCCCCCTCATATGTTACAATGTACCCCATATGGGGCATGTTGTCACATTTCACTTCCATTCTTTCGGGGTAAATCAAGAAAAAAGTATACACTGTATTAATGAAACAAAACCACATAATTGGACATGTGTGCAATTAATGTCAAACCTAAGTGGATTTACACAAACTGAGAATGCGTTAGGTTGTGCCCCGCTCTCCCCTAGATACATTTGAGCATGTTGAAAATGATGTA
This sequence comes from Gobiocypris rarus, assembly GCA_023029165.1. NCBI lineage: Eukaryota > Metazoa > Chordata > Actinopteri > Cypriniformes > Gobionidae > Gobiocypris > Gobiocypris rarus. The sequence continues at coordinate 20,920,787 of CM040931.1, forward strand.
CTAACGTTATTCTATGTGTTCACTCGGCGGCTACTATGAGACACGTGTTGCTCGGCAGTAAACTAGATCGATATTAGTCATGGTAAAACATGGCTCACGGTAAATCAAGAAAACGAGATTCAAACAATAAGATTAAATTTGTTGAGCTAATAAAATAAAACAGACCGAAGCGAAATAAAACAGACCGAAAATTGCCTGTTGAATATTATAGGTTGTATTTTTAAGCAGTTTGAATATTTTGGAAGTGAAATATGAAAGGAGAATATGGATTATTGAATTTTTATTAATGAAAATGTGTTTGAAATGTTTTGAATTGAAATATTCACAGCTTAAATATACAACCATGTTGAATTTCAGCCCATATAAATGCAAGCCCTAAAAATGCAATGCATTAAAATGCAATCATGGTTAATGCAATGCATATTTTTTTCAAGTAGTGCAATTCAACAGGCTTTTTTATTTCAAAAACATTTGGCATTATTTTACTTCCATACAGGCGACGCACAAACACGGTCCGTGTCCTGGTTAAAATTGCTTATTTCTCTGGATTTAAACATTATTGCAAACATCTAATGCAAGTACACAAGTAAACAAAATATATAGTGTTTTTTATCCAAAAATCTTACATATTGCACCTTTAATTTATTATGATTTTATAGTACAATTGTATTTTAATGGAAACTATGGTTACCATAGTAAATTTTAATAAGGTGTGAATCAAACTAAATAAAGACAAAGTATAAAAACAAGTGAAAGCATGATTACATTTTGAAATGTAGCCAAGTTTATTTCCTTCACATTTATTCATCTAAAAAGTGAATATGAGTACTGCCCTGACGTGATCTCGCCCCATTAACGGCCTTTGAAACAGAGCACTGAGACTCAGCCTGACCTCCACTCATCCAAAAGAGCAGCCTCTTTCCTTCTGACAGAAGTCTCATTCTTTCTTCTGCCCGGCCTGGTTTCAGGCGGGAACGACTTATGATAAATAGACTGCCAGGTGTCTTCAAAATCTTTAGACACCTGAAGCCAAACCGAAGGACAAAGTGAAGGCTGCTGCTGGAGTGCACGTTTTTTTTCCCGTTTGTTTTTTATTTTATGCTTGTCACATCTGCCTGGGTCTTTGTGTCCCGCTCTCTCCACTCTCTTCTGCTTTACTCTCCTGCCGCCCCTCAGGAGTTTTGGGAGTTTGAAAGCACCCTCTGTAGAACAAAGCCAGTGAATCTTGCCTGTCCTCTCTCTCTCTCTCTCTCTCTCCTTCTCTCAGACGTGTACTTCTCTATCGCACTCTCTTAAAAAATAAAGCTTCCAATTACAACCAAAAACAGCCTGATGAAACCTCAGGAAGTTTCTGAAGGTTCTCAAAATTGTATTACATTTTCATGACATTTCTAACTTGTTTGTCGGTTGAGGTTTCAGTCTCCGTATGAAAAGACATTTGTTTTTGTTTTTTTTGATGAATGTATTTCATTATGCATTTAAAAATGTACAGAGTTATGTAATGCATATTCACATCAGCTGTAATATTGTCCATGGGGAAGCTGTGAAAAGCAAAATATTCACATATGTATGACCAGAACGATGATACTACCAAGAATTACATCGGCATTCAATATCAAATTGTGCTTCGATATTTACACACAAACAAATAAAGCAACTCAATAAGATCAGATTGATATCGGAAAGTACTAATTATATTGAAATCGCAACCATATTTGGATATTTATGGTTATGAGACAAAACATTTGGCATCTTTACTACATTCACGGTCAAACTGCCGTCCGGTTCTTCATGTCATAATAGCAGGAAGGATACAGTACATCTGATTTCTGTATTGGATTCTGTTACTTTTTAGCACAAACTGACAACATTCATGAGCAGTACTGTGAAATAACAGTAAAGCTGGAATATTTATGTTACAACAATCATTTTCTGAAATATATATATATATATATATAAATCTGTAAATATTACACATTTATACTACGTTTTAAGATTATTTACAACCATAGAGATGATGATATTAAGAAGAGGCAAATATTTGAAGAGGATTAAAGATATTCAGTTTTCCAAACAGCAGAGGAACTAAGTTTTACAGATGGCTTATACAACTTTCATGTCAGAATATAAAAGAGAGTATAAATATTGTACATTAGAGAATGTTAATTCATCAAAAGTGCTGTGTATGTGACCAACAGTCTCATATGCAAACAAGAACTTAACAACACAACAATCAAGTATATTTAAGCATTTCAGTGGAAGTTTCAGCAGGACGGAACGTTCGGTCTCGAGTCTCTTTCTCTCAGTGTTTTCAAATGGCCACCTCAGTGCAGATATCATACCCCACGACGTCCGGTCTTATATCCGGATAGTTCTCTTCAAATACCCCTGCTTTGCTGCTAAGGCACAGCAGAGTGAGCGCATAAAGGCTGCATGCTGAATTTCTGACCCACGACCGCAGAATGTTATCAATGTCACGTCAGCGCAGGAGAAGGCCAGAAAAGACTGGAATCTGTCCTGATCAGTCAGTCTCATCAGAACGGTCGTATAGCAGCAGAGTTTACCAATTCCTTCAGCGGAGCGGATGTCTGTGTAGTATTACAAAAGATATCGAGCTGTTGTCAAGTATGATGTATAAGCATGGCACTACGGAAAGCGAGGACACATCACGGCGCGTTCAGCATGCAAATCTGCTGTCCTGAGCGGGATGCGGCCTGGTGCTGTCATCTGCGTCCTCTGTATCAGTGAGGGCAGCGGTGCAGAGGTCACTGAAAATATCTAAAATAAAAAGAGGAGATGAGTTACGTGACGCACTGTCTTTTCATCCAGAGAAACAGGAAACAGGTGGCAAACAAACCAGACCTTGCAACAGCACTCGATCATAGCAAGGACAAGATCCATACAAACAAAGACGCAAACCTTCAGAGTTATCGCTGTGCTTTACCTCTTTTGAAATGGGTTGAGGGAGTTTTGCTCCTGCTAGTGAGCACAGGTGAAAAAGCTTGAAGCATAACATGAAAAGCATACAAACACATCAGTATATTCAGCTCCAAACAGCTACAGGGCTCAACAATAAGGAAAAGGATAGATCCATCGGATAAGGATGAAGCAATATATATATATATATATATATATATATATATATATATATATATATATATATATATATAAAGTCCTGTAATTTATGACATTGTTAGTATCGATTAATTTTTAGTATCGATTAATCGATTAATATCGAGTAATGTCGCATCCAAAATAAATGTTTGTTAAAGTAATATATGTGTGTGTACTGTGTATAATTATGTACCGTATATATAAATATGCACACATGCATGTATATATTTGAGTAAAATTTTGTAATATTTATATATAAAATATTTCTATTTAATATAAATTATATAAATATATATACAGTTTATAAATGCAAATAATTCTTAAATATATACATGAATGAGTGTGTGTGTGTGTATATATATATATATATATATATATATATATATATATATATATATATATATATATATATATATATATATATATATATATAATTATACACAGTACACACATATATAAACACAAACTTTTCTTTTGGATGCGATTAATCGCGATTAATCGATTGGACAGTACTAATATATATATACAGTACGTTTTTTTTAATTAATCCTAAATTATCATCTTCATTCAGCAGGGAAGAATTATATTGACCAAAAGTGACAGTAATGACTTTTACATTGTTACAAATTTTTTTTTTAAATGCTGCATTTGAAATGAAATGAATGAATGAATGAATTAAGAATTAACTGTAGTACAGTTTCCAAAATATTAAGCATCACAACTGTTTACAATATTGAAAATAATAATATGGCCTGGTTTCACAGACAGGGCTTAGATTAAACCAGGCTTAGGCTAGTTCAATTAGGGCATTTAAGTAGCTTTTATAAACGTGCCTCAGAAAGAAAAAAAAAACATTACTGGTGTGCGTCTTGAGACAAAACAACGGCACTGACATATTTTAAGATATATCAGAGCAAGTTGCCTTCAGTTAAAACAGCTCAAACATGCATTTTAGTCTGGGACTATCTTAAGCCTGGCCTGTGAAACAGTGGTTGAGTGTTTTAATTAATATATTTTTTTAAATACATGGAAATAATACATTAAAATTTTAATAATATATCTCATTATTACTGTTCTTACTGTATATTTTGTGGTCAGTGTTAACAGGCTAAAAATCCTTAGAGTTGAGTCCATAGCTGCCTCTGCTCTTAGTCAAAGCTTTAAGGGAATATGCAGCACCTTGTTATTAGTATAGCAAAAGTTTGAGAAAACCAGTCAGACAAGAACAAAAGTGGCATTTATGAGCATGCCAAGTTTTCGTGGAATGAAGTGCATGCCTGTGGAGGTGATGTCATGCACACCTCTTTTTAAAAACTGCAAACAGGTGCCTCCGTCAGCCTCGCCATCCACTGACCTCGATCTCAAATTACAGCCGGTATGTTTCACAATGGTGTCTTGTGTGCATTCACATGTAAGATGTATAAGAGCCAGAAGGGACTGAGTGACATGAGAGGTCAAAGGGCATCATCTAATGCATCGCCATTAAATATGTCATCCTCATATGCGTCAAATATCTGTGAATGAATTTTATGGTGACCGTCAGTCTGAACTAAGTGTGTCCAGAGTGGTGGTGATGTCAGTCATGCCCTTCTGCTGCTCTTCCTGGGATTGGTGTGCGGTACCAGAGTTACTGTAAAGGTCTACTTCCTCTGCTGTGGACTGCAGGACAGTGGGTGGCACCAGTCCTGTCTTCTGAGTTCTAAGGTTCTTGACTAGCCTAGAACATGAGAGACAGTGTTCATCTTCAACGGCGGCATGAACAGATTTGTGCTAGAAAACCAGGAGCTCAACAAGGGGTAAATATGATGACTCCTTTGAGTTTTCATTCAAACGACAAAATGGTGGCCCACAAAACAAAACAATGTAGTAGGCAAAAACACAACGAAATTAAGCCACAACACGACAGAAACACAGCTGACTGATCCACATTTCCAGCAGGACTGTAATGAACAAACGTCTGATCTAAAAAGCCTTACGTTAACTTAAATCCATAATATTGACTTAGCAAATGTAGAAAAATCCAGGTTTTCCAAGTTGACACTGCCCCTTGTGGTCGGGAGAATTTTCGTTGTTTTGTGAAAATCAAGTTTTTAATGTTGTTTATATGTCTATGTGGTGTTTTTAATTAGAAAAACCATGTGCAAATTCACAAGTCAACACCATTGCTGAGTATTTTCTCATTAAAACTGCAATGAAAAAGGTTTAAAATCGCTGGGGTTTCTTAAGTCACAAACTACCTTGTAACCAATCACGTCAACGTGAGGGCGGGCTTTAGCATATCATTAACTACGACCGCTCTGAAGTAACTTAGGGAGTCTCAAGAGAAGCCAGGTTATTCTGGTATATTTTTCTGTTGGTATGTAAAATCGTGTACATTTATCAATATAACGGGTCAATTATGTATATGATGTATATTACGATGTTAAGATGAACTATATGCCTTTCTCCACTGACATTTTAAGTTGATTTTTAGAAGGCTCTGAGATGGCAAATGGGAACATGGTTTGTGTAACATTAGCAACACATTATTAGCTGTTTGATAACGTAGTTAAGCCAAAGGCTAATCATATTAATTACCGTTATGTGTCCGACGTTGTAGAGAGCAATACATAAAATGCATTCCCATTCTGATACATCGACTTATAGACGAACCGGAAAAATTCACTCCTCCACTTCTTCTGAATCAGTTTCTGGTTCAATCAGACTGGCCGCTAGAGACTGGCTCCAAAAGGGAGTCAATCCCATAGACCCCCCATGTTAAAATGCCCAACTTTACAGCAGAATTTTTTTTTTACAGCCCGGTACAAAAAGGTAGCTTTGGTCTATATGGCTAATTTTGCCCTTCATGACATCTGTGAGGGGGGTGATTTTTTTTGTAACTCATCCGTTTAAATTATATTAAGGTTTAAAGTTCTGCATAATTAAGGGCGTGGCCACTTGAGTGACAGGTGGATTACTGCTATTGTCAAGCTAGGTGGGCGTGGTTTCAGCAACCAGGCACCTCAGCTCCACCCATACTCCGCCTCTTTGCCCATTTTCAGTTATGTGCGGTGACGCGCTACCAAGATGGCGACTGCCGGCTACGCCCACTTTGGGCTTCAAAAATGCTCTTCAGAAACCTATGGGTGACGTCACGGACACTACGTCCATTGTTTTATACAGTCTATGGCTGTGCACCTATGACCATCATAGTTACATGTTAAGCTACATTCATTCAGCTGTTCAAGAAACATGGTAATGGGAAAATTTAAAAAAGGAAGAAAAACTAAAGCCGTGTTTGAAATCGCACCCTCACTGACTATTCCCCAGATTACTCCACTAATATGGTCCACAAAGGAAAACGAGTGAGTGAATTTAGACATTGAGTGCGGCAGAAAAATTTCATGTTGATTGAAATAAATGTTGATTTAATCTCTAATTCTAACATGGATAATACAGTAGAACCTTCTCTGTTTGGGTCAAGTTTGATAAGAGCGCAATGTGAAAGTTGTACATGTTTTTGTAGGTTAAAACTTGGTTATACTTCAGAATATTGGAATTATGTTGTTATACTGGCGATCACTATCAATGTGTAGACACAGCCCAACCACAACAAGTTTGTTGGCTGCGCATACACTCCTCTTGACACAGCTGAGCAAACTCTAAAGCATCCTGTGGCTCAAGCTACCTTTAACTTTAGCTTGGCTCTGCACAATGTCAAAACATCCACATCCATGAAAGCTTTAAAACTTCTTATGAAGTGTTTGAGGGGGTTGATTGGTGAGCAAGGAAAACTTTGAAACACTTTACAAAGCAGAAAAATGACTGGAGACAGTTTTCAAGATTAAATATGTATGAGATACTTCAGAATATGGCTGGCTTTTTCATTTCAGTTTAGAAATGTTACATTAGGTGGTATTCAGCACCCCCAAAAGGGTTAGGCTGTGCACCATGGCCCTACGAAACCTTTCTTTCATCTTGGCTTTTTAAAGGCAGTCGGGTAAATGACAATTAAGAGTGTAAAAAAAATAATAATAATGAAGAAAAGACTATACAACAATTCAGTATAAAACAATAGTGGATTTAATCTCTCCTTTTACATATTTTGGTCAGTTCAAGAATAATTTATGCAATTGTATATTGTTTATTTGAAAGAAATAAAAGATCAGTTTCATGTCTATTCTTGTATTGTTCAACTGGTCAAGGTTGATATGGGAATTATAAAGTAATATAAGTAATCCAATACTAGATAAGAGATAATCCAATAAGAGAGTAATTAGTACAGTAATAACTAGTAATTAATTCCTTTTTAGAGTAATTTACCCATATGTACAGTGTGTGTGTTGGGTTGGGCCTGAACTAACATTGCTTTGTCATAAAAAGGTCAAATGATATTTTAAGGGACTTCAGGAGGTCTGAGGGCGTCTCTCTGATATAATTTCCTGTTGTATGCTTGTAATGCTTTTTCTACTGTTTCTGCCTGTTGGTTGCTCTAAATGCCTTTTGGGCTTTTCAAATATTAATAAGATGTGAAGCAGTTTTGGAAAAATATATTTTTTCTCTTCAAGAATATTATTCATTTAATGAGCCTTTTTTCTTTTCTTCATTAAAGGGTTACTTCAGTGATTAGCATTAAGCTTTGTATCAGTAGAAACCCGGGATATTCGAATTATCGTAATTTCCTTCCTCATATCCCTCTGAGACGAGAGAATTATGTATTTTATTTCTGGAAAAAATCCTCTGATGACGCAAATATTGTCATTTTGCGTCATTGGAGGAGTTTTTGTCCAGAGGCTAAAGACTACAGCCAGCAGGAGGCGCTATTTCCACATGTTTTCACCATCGCACTCACAGCACTTGGTTTGGGGAGCTGCAGAGATTCATGTAAACGGAGCGGTGGAGACCAAAGTGAGTGTTTCAACTTTTCAAATGAATTCCTATGAAAGTTAAGCTTCCAAAGACATGAACTGAAAATGCGCCAGACTGTTCACGCGCTCTGACTGTAGCCGCGATTACCTCAGTTCATGTGATAAATGTGATCTGACTCCTGCTGCGTTTGTGCCGTGACGCTCAATCGGCTCACTCACATTATGTTGAAAAGACACGTTCAGTTTTTAATTGTAGTGTCTCTAACTGAACTGATTTTATGAAAATGAACGCGATGGGAAAGTGATCCAGTAATCCAGTAGCCGTGCCTAGAGTGGCCTTGTAGGGCAGCGAAGCAAGTGCATTCTGGGAATTGTTGTCTTTCATCCCCATGAGACAAAAATACATTTTCTGTGTTTTCAGGAAATTGTAGAAGGCACCAAATTCAAAAATAATTTCACATTTCTACTACATTAATGACCCAGTTTAAATACAGATTCATCTTCCCTTTAACATCCGGGCAGTTTTATCACCCTGACAAAAATACATTTTACTGTAGAAATTAAAAATAGACTTATATAATAGATAATAATTATAATAGATCAAATAATACAAATGACACAAGAAATGTCATTAATCCAATTTCTAAGTTGTCCAATAGGCCGTTTTTCTAGTAAAATGCTTGATTGAATATATCACATAACATAACATTTTTATGGAACTCCTATTTTGATTGTGTGGGGTATTTAAAAGCAAAACCTTAATATAATGATACTAAGAGAACCAACAATGAGATTAGCTATGTGAGAGTTCCATTAGTGATGGTCAGGTTTTTAGTGAAGCCGTCTTGAATGAGGGCAGCACGTGACGCCTGCAGGAATGTATCTGGAAGGCGACTTTACTCATTACTCACCAGTGTCCATTCTCCGACTCTTCTAGGAATTGTACTAACTCTCCAGCATCTACGGAAAGATCCTGAGCGGTACCTGACTCGTACGTCAGCTGCACTTGATAGCGATCATTATCCCCCTTAAGAGAAAGACAAACAAGTGCGTAATTTATTTCAGGATCATGGCATCAGTTTTTGGGTTTACTGGAACTGGTAGAAAATGGGCAGGAAGAGTTAGATTCATGCAGGGGCCTGTGTTTAGTCATTATTAGCTTTAGAAACCTTATCTATTGTTTATCCAAGAACGCCCTCTGGTGGTAGGAAGCATGCATGTGCAGTTGAATTCCCTCTAGTCCCCGTTAAAGAGGTTCTGAATGACTTTATGCAGCATAGCTGCTATTAAGCCTCACTTCTGAAGCAGATCTCCACTCCTCAAGCATCAGGCAGGAGGATTAAACACAAAGAAACTCCTCTGGGTGTTTAAGAGTCAGAGATAATCTAGCCTCCTTTCTGTATTAATTGTAAAATGTTGCTGTCTTTTATCTGAGTGTAAAATCAGCAACTAAAAAAACTCTTTCTTTCATTTTAAAGGAACAGTTAAACCAAAAGTGAGAATTTGGTCATCATTTATCCAAACCTCTTTCTCTTTCTTCTGTGGTAGATATTTTGAAAATTATGACATTTTGAAAGTCAGTGAGGACCAAATGACATTGGACATTTTTTTCAAAATATATATATTTTTTAAATTGTGAGGGGGTTAAAATAGTTTAAACTGCATCATTTTAATGGGCAGTTTTGCCAATTTCTTAACATTCTATTAAAATATTTAATGTGTATAAAATAATAAATGCAATTATTGTTGTTGTTATTATTATTGACACGAGAGATTAAATGAGAATAAATGATGACAGAAATCTCACTTTGGTAAACTATATTTTTTAGTACTACTGTACTATACTTTTTTTTTCCCATCAATACAAATTTGGAAGGTGAGATGTGTGGACAAAATGTGGATGAAGGCATTTACGTTTTTGTTATGTCCTTCATCCTCTCCATCTGAGGAAATGGAGAGTTCTTCAGCACTAGAAGGAATGGTCTCAAAATCCTCAGCGTCCATTGATGGCAGACGCCGTTGACTCCATCCTGGAAAATAGTACAGATTGTTGACATCATTCAGTAAAAACCTTATGAGAGACGACACTGAGGGAATAGTGCTTGAGTTTGCCGGGAAAAAATTCTGTGAAACGTAGACTCAATGAAAATAACTCTGACTGATTCTGTCAGTGTCAGGCATCGGATGAGGAATGAAAATAGACGAAAACACCCGAGAGAACCCAATATGATTGGCATATCACTGCCTCTTTTCATATGATTACCTGGTTGAGACGCAGACCTCGGCACAGCGGGCTTGGTACCGGCGGTACCTTTACTTTTGCTCTCAGCGGGAAGTGCACCTCGCATGGTGTCTGTGAGAAAATTCACTGTCTTATCAAACATGTCCATTATGATGGTAGTGATGCATGTGAAACCAAACCTCGCATTATCATGCACAAATCAGCCAGTTAACTGCCAAAAAAAAAACCCAGCAAGACGTCGACCACTGAAAATGTACACACAGCCTTATCCGACCAACAGAGAGCTATAAAAGAGGGAAACGATAGATTTGAAGGATGATACACACTTGCTGTGAACTGAAAACCACCACCACAACACCACAGTGCAAGCATAAACAGTTGAGATCAGAATAGATAAACAAAACAAGCATGAACTCTAGATGAACATATATGGTTTTTTCCGTCTTGGTTGCATCTGTAAGAGTGGGTTGGACATTACAAATCAGAAATATTTTATATATTTTAATATTAGTGCCATTATAGTAAAAGCAACACTACACTGTAAACAATCCAACTTATGTTTTGTATGACAAATTCAGCTTTTAAAGTTTTTTCAACTATTTAACATGAAAAAAGTTTGTACAACTAATTGACCCTAAATTGAGAATGTTCTGCAGCTGGTTGCTTTAAACTTTTAAGTTTTCTCAACTTTTTTTTATTTATTTTTTACAGTGTATAGTAACTTGTGGCGCTCTAGAGGTTAACAAACAGAACTGCATGCATCTTGCAGAAGAACACTGTATCCGGAGCTACATCTCTCTGTTCATGTTATGGCGAGTCACACAGGTACTGAGGTAATCCGCAGCAGTGTGACCCGAACCAGATTCAAATAGTCTGGATTATAAACACTTATTGTAAATGTAGTGATTCAGGATAAGAGAAAAACATGATTAGGAAAATGGATTCATGATGTACTCACTCATTATATAAATTCTGAGCTTGAGTGTTGCTTTAACAAAAACTAATCTATTTACTTGAAATAAATAAATGTTAACTGACATAAAATAAAATATAAAACTCTAAACTTTTCTTAGTTTCATTTATTTGAAATTAACCTGTTATTTAGTTTCATTAACCGGATGTACCAAACTAAAACTGAAATAAAAATGAATAAAAACTATACAGACATAAAAAAATAAATAAAAAAAATACTAAAAATCAATTTCACAAAACAACAGAATTGCTAAACTAAAATTAAAATGAAAGCAGAATTCAATTGAATTCAAAATATTAACAATATAATAATATATATATATATATATATCTCAGTGACACTAAAATAACACTAGTATGGCAAAATCTGGGGAAAAAGCGTCAAATATGCCATTATTTCTAATTAAAAGTGTTTATAAATGTATGGCATTCTTGGAGTTTCTTGTATAATTATAATAACTATCATTTTAAAGAAGACTATTAAGAAACTATACTTTACTTTAGTAAAAATTATAACTAAAAACTATATTAACAAAACTATTTTAATAATATAATTTATAAGATTATAAATGCATTTAAAATGTAAATATTAAGCCTTGTTAATAGATGTAAACAATAAATATAATAACTACATTTTCTGTTTTAAAAATTAGAAAGTAAATCTTAGAAAAAGAAAGAAAAACTAAAAACTATATATATATATATATATATATACATATATACATACACACACACACACACACACACACACGCACACTTTTTTTTTTTAGCCCTGTTTATGGATGTAACCCAAAAGGTCTAAGGTTCAGGTCCCAGTATCCTTAACTCCAAATTGTTCCAGAACAACTGTCCTGGCGTATAGAATCCTGTCGCTTTGAATAAAAACCATCTGCCCACTTACTATAAACAATAAATGAATAAAAACAAACCAAAAACATCTTACAAGGACTATTATCAGCATGCAACATGCCGTGCTTTCCGTGTGGTACCTTCAAAGCCAAACGGTGTAGGGTCGCTCTTGATCTGATGCCTCTTGTTTTTAAGGCTAGAGGAGAGAGGAACTAAGCACAAACATGTATTTCTTTTAGAAAAGAAGTCAGGCTCATCTATCACATTCTTTCAACCTATCCTTCCAAGATTAATAATCATAATAATTTTTCATTATTCCCCTGCAGTTGCAACGCTTTCATCAGAATAAAAGAGAATAATGGGGCCACAAGAAACAAAAGGCTCATGTGCGTCTAAATTCTCATTCACATTCCCAAAGCTGCGCAGCGGGGCTTCACTGCTAAATGTCATGCCACATCCCAAATGTCAGCTTATCAAGAGTCAGTATTTATTATTCAGTGCAGCTGTCTCTTCATGTTTTTTAGGGGATTAATTTGCTACAAAGTGCACAGTTTGATTCTATGCATTTCAAACATTTTATACGAGCTACAATGAAGGAGCTTGGGATGTCAAAGGTTGATAGTAAAATACCAAAACTGTAACAATGCCAGTTTCTGTGTAGAAAGCCCAGTTTCAGTTCTAAGGAGGTGTAAGGTGCTAAGCCATTGAATAAGTTGGGATAGGCCCACCCAGCCCTTCTGTAGTATTGGTAGTATCAGTATCAAGTATCGAGTTGAACACTGACTAAATTTGAAGAGCTCTTTGACTGACAGGTGGCTGCTTTCGAATGCTTGCATGTACTAGGCATGTAAGGGTGAGGTCAGTACTTTTTTTTTACGAAATATAGATTTTCATTTAGCATTCATTGATCAAAAGTGACAATATTTATTGCCATACAAACTTATAATGTTAAAACAAACTGTTCTTTTTAACTTTCTATTCATCAAAGAATCCTAAAAAAGAGTATCATGGTTTCCACAAACATATTAAGCAGCACAACTGTTTCTCGAGCAGCAAATCATCATATGAAAATTATTTCTAAGGGGTCATGTGACACTGAAGACTAAAGTAATGATACTGAAAACTCAATTTCAATTACTATTCAAAAGAACAGATTACATTTTAAAATATATTACATATAAAATAATAATTTTAAATTGTAATATTTCACACTTTGGGATAGTGTATACACTGCAAAAAAATATCAACAAGTTATGACAACATATGTTTTTACACCGCTTTAACTCAAGTTAAGCAAAACAAGTAATTTAAGTTGAAATTACTTAAACATCCAAGTTGATTGTACTTAAAAATTTACGACAGCAGCTTTTTTTTACTGTGTTTATGAATCAAACAACAATACCGACAAGAAAGAGAGAAAATTACCACTGATCTTAAATTAATTATTCAGTCCTACTTTATATAAGGTGGCCTTAGGTACTTAGATCAAAAAGATAAGTACAATGTATGTAATATTGTGTTCATATTGCATTGCAAAACACTTTTGCTGATATTGAGGTGGGATACGGGTAAAGTTAGGGACAGGTGTGGTGGTATGGGTCAGTTTAAGGGTAGGGTAAGGGAAGTGTCAACAGGGTAATTATAAATGTAACTAAATTAATTACAGATGTAATTACATGCAGGTATTTGCAGTTCAATGTAAAAACATGTATGTACACAATAAGTGCATTGTATCATTATTCATTTAAATGTTAGTACATAGTAGTTAAGGCCACCTAATATAAAGTGGGTCCAATTCTTCTTTCTTTAAGTTTAATTTAATAATTCACTGAGAAATTTATAGTTAAAAGCAAATTAGCTAAATAAATTACTAAATATTTACTTAAGTCTCAATTGCTTAGTTTATTTTAATTTAATATGTAACTTTGTGAATAAAAGTATGTATTCCTTATAATAAATTTATGATGTAATATTTAGAATCATTGAATTTCACCAGAATTTTGGTATCATGATGACCAAAAAAAGGAGTTTAATCGAAAAGATTTAAAACTGCACTGAATGGAAACAATGCAGCAAACTAGAACACTGCAACATTTCATGCAGGGGCGGACTTAACCCAATAGGTGAGGTAAGCGGATGCTTGGGGCCCCATCAAATACCCAGAAGCCTACATAAATGATATATAACCTATTAACTTTCAATCATAGTTTGTTTGTACCTTTAGTGCGTGGTGCAGAGGCGGAGCTGACAGTTGAGGCTAAAGAAAAGCGGCGTGTGACTTCAGTCTCCTTAGGTGCGGATTCTGAAGTGAAAGGCAGGAATGGGTTAGCAGTTAGTCTGATTTTAGAGAAAACAGGAAGAAGTGGTGAAATGAGAGATGGGGGAAGGGGGTGTTGGCACATTTAAAGTGGATGGAAGTTAGTGCACATTCTCTGACATGTGGAGCAATTGTTCTCATGTGGGTGGCAGAGTTCAAGCCTTACATTTCCTGCTCTCTCGTCTCTTTCCTGTTGATTTCTCTCTGTACGTTCATATTTACTAAAATAAAGTGATGGTGGGAAGTCTGATGTTTATTTTAACAGTAAAAAAGATAGCAGAGAATATCAATGACAGATTTGGAAGATGTAGAACTAAAATAAATTGAAAATCAAAGAAATGTATAAAACTAAATTTATTAGATTTGACAGACAGACAGACAGACAGACACAGATAGACAGACAGATATAGATAGACAGATAGACAGACAGATAGTTAGATATAGAATAGACATAGACACAGACCGACAGATAGACAGACATACAGACAGACAGACAGACAGACAGACAGACAGACAGACAGACAGACAGACAGACAGACAGACAGACAGACAGACAGACAGACAGATAGATAGATAGATAGATAGATAGATAGATAGATAGATAGATAGATAGATAGATAGATAGATAGATAGGTAGACAGACAGACAGACAGACAGACAGACAGAGAGAATCACAAGAGAATAGTGTGAGAATAGTGTGAGCTCAGTGTAACACTACACAATGGCGTTTGTCTGAGCTTGAAGTATCTGTTGTCTTCAGCTAAGGCTGACCTGCTTTACACACAATTCAGATTCCTTTGAGAATTTAAATGTTCTACGATGACAAAGCTCTTGAGATTCCTTTCAGAAGTCACTCAGCTTGGAAAAAAGGCAATAAGTGATCTCAGAGACGACCGACAGAGAGTGATGACAATGAATTTTAACAACAGGGACAACAGGCACACATCAGAATGAGATGATAGATGAGTCCAAATAGAGACGAGCCATGATGCTGTGCCGTTACCTGCGGGAAGAGACCTGCGGTTTGACAGGCCCTGTAAGGTGAAGCGCTTTTTAGCAAGAGCAGATCGCTCTGAGCCGAGGCTGGCTGAAGCGTCAGCTATAAGAGGAGAGGAGGAGAGGACTGCGGTTAAAGCAGCAGGTAGGAAAGGCGAAGTGAACAGCAGGGGAACGAGAGCTAAAAGGATCTATCATGAAATAAAAATGCTTAGTCTGTGACGGATCAGCCCAAATATGCTGTTCAACCCTCTAAGGCAGTGGTTCTCAAACTTTTTATAGCAAGTACAACCTCAGAAAATATTTGGCTCTCCAAGTACCAGTACCACCATAATGACCAACATTAAAATACAGTAGCGTAGTAGGTTTAACTATTCAGCTAATAATTCCTAATAAGAATATTTATATATATTTGTCAGCCACTTTAACATTATAAATACACAGTTTGTACATTAACACTGCACTGTGCTTACATACAGGTTAATAAAATAATTCAACAATGATTAAATTAAAACTGTACTAAACTTTACTCAAATAAAGATTAAATTAAAATGTATTGTTTTAACATGAATTTATATTTAAAGTCCCTGTAAAGTCAAAATTAAATATTTGTTCCGAGTTTGTCACACCACAGAAAAATGTGCTATTCACCACCCAGCCAAATTTGAATGATAAAAAAAAATCTTGAAAAAATAAGCCATATTATCTGCTCTCAAACACTGAGGGCAATGGGTTTGTATAAGAAAAATATCCATATTTATCACATTATAAAGTAAAATATCTAGCTTTTGGCAGACCGCCTTCCGTATTCAACTTACGAAAAAAGTGTAAGTGTTTTAAATTGTAAGTGCTGATTGTATTCGTCTGAAAGCAGAATGTCATTTACACCCAGGATGACTTGAGGGTGAGTAAGTCATGGGGTAATTTTCATTTTGGGGGTGAACTATCCCTTTAAGAGAATAATTCAGCACAACACACTGTAGATAACTGATAGCTTTGTCTAAGGTATTAGACGACACTGGACAGGAATCAAGATTCAGTATCTCGTTTTATGTCTATAAATCATGCCATAATGTACACATCAGAAGATACATATTTAACATATTTATGCGAAATGATCAAACTGGGCTTAAAATAGGTCAGAAGTGAGAAATGCTCTAGATGTGAAATTTCATGAAAATTTTGGCCAAGATACAACTAAAATAAACCATATGCACATATTCAAAAGTCTGGAGTCAATAAGATCAGCATATTAGAATGATTTCTGAAGGATCATGAGACACTGAAGACTGGAGTAATGATGCTGAAAATTATAATATTAATAATTTCACAATATTACTGTTTTAACTGTATTTTTGATCCAATAAATGAAGTCTTGGTGAGCATTCTCAAGAGATTTCTTTTAAAAACATAAAAAATCCAAACTTTTGAATGGTCGTGTACATTCATATCTTGGATTTCCTGGAGTATTATTAGCATATGATATAGATTGATGACAAACAACTTTTTAGCATATATTGTGTAGAATATTGAGGCAGATAATATAAAAAGTATGTCGAATTTCTGAGCAAATAAGTGTGAATTAGTGTCAATAAATTGTATAATATTTGTGTTATATTATATTATGCTCTGTAGATATTTCATTAGCACCGGCTTTTGAACAAAAAAGCATGGGATAACCACAACCTCTGACATAATAGATGCTTCAGCGGCATCAAACACTAAAGTGAGACATGTTTATGAGTGTAAAACATCTCTAGCTCAGCTCGGAGACTCGCAATCCTCCGCTGCAGTTGAACACAGCACTGCCTCCAGGCAGAGTTTTTTTCAGGCGCTGGGTCAGCACACAGAGGGCTCCTATCCTCAAAGGAACTAAACACCTGTCACAATCCTTTACTCATTCAAAATCTGCAACCTGACAGGACGGTAAGACCAAACTGAGCGATTTACCCCAAACCACCTCTCCGTCTAATGCAGGAGCCAACACACACAGGTGAGGTGCACGGGAGCAGTCCAGGTCAGACCAACCGAAGATTGGAAGATTCATCACGCTCATGCAGTTAACGGCATTTTAACTGAGCTTCATCTCAAATCACCTCGCCATGGGGAATGAAGCATTGAAGTGCTTACCAGTAGCCAATTACCCATTGGCAATTTTACAGCAATTACAGCAGAGATTAGAGATAATGACCTAATTAAAGAAAATGCACTAAATGGTTAAAAAGTAAGCAGGAGAAAGGAAGACAGACAAAACTCTGTGGTAAATAGACTTTCTTTACAAATTACCCACAAAAGGTGCTTTTTGACCACTGCAGGCTCTGAAGGACAAATAGTGCTGAATGGTTGGTTAGAGAAACGGTAGGTTTGGGAAAGAGATTTATAAGGACTCTCACCTCGTTTCTGACGCATATGTGGGCCTGTGTCACGCCTGTATCCTGTTTCAGGACTGGAAGAGTCCGACTGTCGGAGAGCTGTTTTGCGCATATATCTGTCAATGGAAGCAAAGTCAGCTGAACACAATAGTGACAAATAGATGCAAACATTACAAGAATATGCATATGTATTATAAGTTATAAGTTAAGGTTATTATACGTTTTTCAACACTTAAACCACACTTAAAATGCATGTATACCCCTGCATTAAATAACCAAATAGCAATCCAAGGGCTGTATTCACAAACCATTTTATCTTACCACTAAGAATTCTTCTAAATGAAAAAAAAAGTTCTTAGTTACGAGTTAAGCTGCTGAGAGCAACTTTTACTAAGGAATAGAGAGAAGTTTTAAGCTTAGAGTAAGGGTGGGGTTGACCTCGTTGCTATGGATGATGTCAACACGCTTGCTAACTAGGATAGGAGAATGGGGTCTCTGTCAGTGATTTAATTATAGAAATATTTTGTTGAACGAGGTTTCATGTTGCTATATTCAAATAAAATGTTTCAAATAAGGATGATGCCATATTCAAAGAAAGATTTTTAAAAGTAGGCTGTCTCACTAATTAAACTGGTATATGATCAGCTAATTGTCAGACTCTAACATCTCGAGAGATTGCAGAATTCAAGCGAAAAAGATGTTTTATAAACAAAGTTTGTGAGGAGCACGTTGAAACTGTCTATCTAATCAGCGCGAGAGGAGGTATGCACAGCCGAGAGCCGACTCACCTAGTTACCTCCAGTTTTTTGCACCCCTCCGCCACCCCGTTCCTCACTCTCGGTCTGGGATACGGGGCAGAACTCTGGGCTTGGGTCTCGTCAAATATGCTTATATTATTTTACTTTATTCAATCATCTGTAAGTGTAACTTGTAAAACTTGTAAAAACAACTACCACAGGTAATCTGACATAATTTTTTTTTTCATTAAAGATACATTAATTATCACTATATGTCTCAATGTTGTATAGTGTCTTTGGGCGGGTTGCGGCAATATCCATTAGGATTGTTTAGTGATTTGGTCTTAGTGACTTAGGAGTCCTCGTGACTACCCCTAGCGTTTCATGGATTTAGGAGCTAGTTTTAGTGCTAAAGGGCTTTGTGAAATTTAGGAGTCCTAAAATGAGGACTGACACGCCCATTATTTTTAACAGTTTCTCCTAAATCGGCAAGTTAGGAGCTACTTTTAGCCTTAAGATGTTTTGTGAATATGACCCCAAGTATACAAATGTTATACAGTCAAAACAAAAAATATTCAGACACTAGATATCATTTTTTACTAGTGGGTGCAGGACACTGTAGTTCATTAAGTGAGGATAGCAAAATAAAGTAAACTGTGACATATTATACCCAAGAACATTCTTCATACAATGGACTACCAGCAAAATTGATAAAAAATGTGACACTTTGACCTGACCATGTTTTGCTTAAGTGTTTTTTCTTTAATTGCTAATGTGACATTTTATTATCTAATTGTGTACTTAAATTTAACAGCTGACAGCTAATAATGTGAGAAAAAGTTGAAGATGTCTGAATACATTATGGTTTGACTATTTACAACGATCAGGCATAACATGACTTCCTAATATTGTGTTGGTCACCCTTTTGCTGTCAAAACAGCCCTGACCCACCAAGGCATGGACTCCACTAGACCCCTGAAGGTGTTAGCAGCAGATCCTTTGAGTCCTGTAAGTTGCGAGGTGGGCCCTCCATGGATCAAACTCATTTGTTCAGCTCATCCCACAGATGCTCAATTGCATTGAGATCTGGGGAATTTGGAGGCCAAGTCAACACCTCAAACTCGTTGTGCTCCTCAAACCATTCCTGAACCATTTTTGCTTTGTGGCAGGTCACATTATCCTTGTGAAAGAGGCCACAACCACCACTGAATACCGTTTTCATTAAAGGGTTACTTCAGCGATTAGCATTAAGCTTTGTATCAGTAGAAACCCAGGAGTATATTCGAATTATCATACTTTCCCCCCTCATATGATCCTGAGAAGAGAGAATTATGTATTTTATATCTGGAAAAATTCCTCCGATGACGCAAAACGACAATATTTGCGTCATCGGAGGAATTTTTCCTCAAGTTTTTGTTCAGAGGCTAAAGACTACAGCCAGCAGGAGGCGCTATTTCCACGTTTTCAACATCACACTCACAGCACTCGGTTTGGGGAGCTGCAGAGATTCATGTAAACGGAGCGGTGGAGACCAAAGTGAGTGTTTCAAATTTTCAAATTAATTCCTATGAAAGTCAAGCTTCCAAAGACATGAACTGAAAATGCGCCAGACTTTTCACATACTGTGAATGCAGCCGCATCTGCGAATCCCACGATTACCTCAGCTCAGCTCATGTGCTGAATGTAATCTCCTGCTGCGTTTGTGCCGTGACGGTCGTGACACTCAATCGGCTCACTCATAATATATTGAACAGACACGTTCAGTTTTTAATTGTGGCATCTCTAACTGAACTGATTTTATGAAAATGAACGCGGTGGGCAAGTAAACCATGCCGTGCCTAGCGTAGGGCAGCGAAGTGCATTCTGGGAATTGTTGTCTTTCATCCCCATGAGACAAAAATACATTTTCTGTGTTTTCTCAGTCTAGAAGGCACTAAATTCAAAAATAAGTTCAGATTTCTAATACATTAATGATTAAATACAGATTCATCTTCACAGAGCTGAAGTACCCCTTTAAGGGGTGTACATGGTCTGCAACAGTGCTTAGGTAGGTGGTACGCATCAAAGTAACATCCACAGGGATGGCAGGACCCAAGGTTTCCCAGCAGAACATTGCCCAAAGCAGAGTGCAGACCGGGAACACCATAAGAGCTGCAGTTTTGGAGATGCTCTGACCCAGTTGTCTAGCCATCACAATTTGGCCCTTGTCAAACCCACTCAAATCCTTACGCTTGCCCATTTTTCCTGCTTCTAACACATACATTTTGAGGACAAAATGTTCAGTTGGTGCCTAATATATATCCCACCCACTAACAGGTGTCGTGATGAAGAGATAATCAGTGTTATTCACTTTACCTGTCTGGTCATAATGTTATGCCTGATCGGTGTATACTGTATATACTTTCTACTTATCAAAGAATAAATGGTTTTCAAATGGTTTAGATAATATAACACTTTTTGCCACTGAGATTATTTTAAAAAAAAGTGTTTTTATTTATTTATATCTTATCTTTCTGGTTGTCAAATGTTAACGCGTCATGTGGTTACGTTACTCCAATAGAATATCTGTGTGAACTTAAGGGAAGTTGTCTTTTTACATTACAACCACTAAAGCCACATTGGGGCCAGTTAGATCAAAAGCAAATATGGTTATAAAAACAGCTTTGAGAAAAGATTGACCACTCATTTGTTTGCAAATTTGCATTATTTGATGATTTTTTGCATATTTTTAAGTAGGCCTATTTATGACCACACACACACAAAACAAACTACCTCATGGGAGCATGGTAGATGTTCTCTGTAATCTTCTGATGGAGTTGACTGGCTTCTATGCAGAGAGAGGCTAGTCAATGTTCACATATTGTTCTCAGAGAACACAAAGTAAAACCACAGAAAACACCTCAGGATATGATTGGTCATTGATGTTGATTTCACAACTGTTACAAAACAGCCATGGAAACTAAAAACTTTAGATAACATCATGTCTTCTCTATCAGATAGATCAACAGCACATGCTCTCTTTGGGTGTTTCTAAGCACTATATATATAGTTTTTACAGGGTAAGGATGCAAAGTTAAAAACAGGTTATTTAAAGATGTTATTGTGAGTTTACTATTAATTATGACTTTACATGTTGCCTGTTTGTTCCTGGATAATTTGAATCAAGTTAGACAAAGTTTTATTTTATATCAGACTGGGGTTGCATGATGAGGTTTAGGAATGTTTGCTCAGAAATACCTCGACAGGCCTCCAGCTGGCTTGTTAAGACTTTGCGGATCTCTGACACCCACGTGTTCTTCACATCCATGGAAGGGGCCTGACAGAGAATACAGGAACAGACATGTGCTATGTCAGTGGGAAACTCCCTGCTATGGGACAACAGTTCCCTCTCATGGCCATGAAATGGAACAACAGGATGGCATTCAACAACAATATAGATCAGATAAAATGATACGGCTGACAGGGCATCTATAAATTACCCAGTTCACAATATATATTTGCTTAGGTAGATGGTATATATATAAACCAACAGACTTTTTTTTCACCCTGCTGAAAAATCCAGCATAAAACAGCATGAATTCCATGTTGGTCCAGGCTGGTTTATGCTAGTTGGAGGTGGCAAAGTGCTGGTCTAGCTAGTTCTGTTCTCAAGCAAAACGGAGCTGATGGTGTAGCTGGTCCACCAGAACTCCCGCTACCCATGCTGGAGTCTAGAAAACCCACAACCAGCATCCTATACTTCTCCTAGCATGAAATTCATACCATATTCTGGTGGCCAGCAATGCTGGATTTTTTTTTGCAGGGTATTTGGACCCCACAACATATACTCAAAAAGTAATTTTGTGTCACAGTGTTTCTGTGACATTAGTCTGTACCTGAACGATGTAAACTTCCTCTCTGCCATTGAACCAGATTTCAAACTTCTTGATGTCTCCCTTTACATTTTCTGTGATTCCCACTGAGCTCATCTGAAGAAAAAAAAAACACTGTTAAAGTTTCACACTTAAAAAAATACAATTATTAAACCACTGAATTATTATTATTATAATATATATTATATATTATAATTATTATTATATATATATACATATATATATATATGTATATATATATATATATATATATATATACATATATATATATATATATATATATATATATATATATATATATATATATATATATATATATATATATATATATATATATATATACATATATATATATATGTATATATATATACATATATATATGTATATATATATATATATATATATATATATATATATATATATATATATATATATATATATATATATATATATATATATATATATATATATATATATATATATATATATATATATATATATATATATATATATATATATAGCAGTTCATGGTGTCCATAACCCCAAAATACCACTTTATTTTCACTTTATGATTTTGTATTTTTTTAAATGATTGAGGTGGTCATTTTATTGTATCAACAAAAACAGCAATTTAATAGCTTTAACTTATAGGCCTAATTGTTCATCATTTTTAGTCATATTCATACAATTTATGTGTTTGTTAAGTAGGCTAAAGAGGGACATTACTTGTGTGTGTCATCAGTTTTTAATAAATAAATGTGCTTGTTTTGTTTTAAAAAACATTATGGTAAATGATATAATGATGAAATTAGTAGATTATTTCTGACTACAGTGGAGGCATTTATTTCATTTTAGTTTACTCAGGTATGCTAACTGCTCTGAAGAAAATGTGAAGCCAAATGATTATTGTTGTTGTTATTATGATGTTAAAAGTGAATCATGAACCCTGAATCCACAGCAAACAGAACCGAATCGTGGCTCCAAACCCGTGATATGAACCGAACCCTGTCATCGTTACACCCCTTATATCATTATATATGATAGTATATCATTATATATATCATTATACATGATAGTCATTCCATTTATTATTACATTAAACAATTACATTTATTCCAATTTGTTTTACTTTTATGTATTTACTTCAAACTAGCTGGGTCACCACTTAATGTAAAAGCTGAGGCAAAACCACTTGAGAACCCTGTTCTATCTAGAGGGATTTTTTAAAATATTTTTTTTATTCATATATACTGTAATGTCAATCAGTCAAAATATTTGCTATGAAGATACCTTAGAGCAACAACCTAACACCTTAGAGCAAATAGGATATTGAAAAGCAGGAAGTTCAACAGCACAATACGCCTCAGTATAGATATAGGGCTCATAGGGCTCCAAATATTGACCTTCATGCAAACTGTTGAAATAAAAATAATCGAATGTCCCAAAAACTAGTGATGGCGAACTGATGCATGGAGCCATTGACTGATTTGATGATGTCTATTCTGCATGGCCAGATCTAAAACATTTAGCTGCTTTGAGATCTTTGGGCACAAATCTCTGCTGCTCAATCTGACAGTCAGTGATGGTGTCTGTCCCACCTTTAATGAGTGCTTGAAACTGTAGGAAGGGGATTTCTCGTGGCCATCAGACGTCTCCTCGCGTTTCTTGCAGAACAAAAGGATTTTGTGGTAGAGAAAGAGATGTCTCTGCATGGGTTTGAAGCGTGCCAGGTCCTTCACTTTACTGTGACCTTTCTTATGGTCTGTCCAAACGTTAAACGAGCCCTGCATGAGCAGTTTGCCCAAATCATTCAGATTGCCCTGAAAGTCACAAGCATACGGACAAAATCACACACCAGATTTACATTAGCACACACACACAAAGAAGCTTCATACATACAGTATTGACAGTATACGTAAAGTATTGACCTTCATGCAAACTATTGAAATAAATATAATCGAGTGTGCAAAAACCTCAAAACCAGTGATGGCGATCTGATGCATGGAGTCATTGACTGATTTGATGATGTCCAGCATTGTGGCCAGAGCTTCCTCCAGCTCGGCGGTGCCCTCTGAGTTCTTACTGCACTTCAACATCTCCTGTAAAATGAGCAGATTGAGCAATCTGTTCGCAAAACCGGTTCAGTGATAGAACTATCAAAACTCAAGCAGTCCCCATATCCAGCTTCATAAAAGGATTCATGGGTCTCATTTTACATGTTAAGTGGGGGAAAGTTCAGGGTTAATGTTTTAGTTTAATTTTAAGAACAATAAAAAGACAATTGACCCTTAGCTAAGCCCCGCCCTCCTTGGTTACTGTTGCTACGCCTGTCAAGCTTTCGTGCCTGGGCCGTCTATTACAGTATGTATGCGCCGGTGTCAGACATTCTCAAGGAGATAATTAGTCATTTTTAGCGAACAGGTGAAATATCTGAGAGAGCAAGACAAAAGGGACTGCAGTATGCATTCGAGGGATATTTCCATGGCATAATATGCAACCGATTAGAGAATAATTTCATCAAAATTGAAGTTAAAGCCTAGGTCCCAGCACAAGCATCAGCCGCCTCATACGCTGACCATTCAAATGGGAAACACAAATTGAGGAACAGCTGTGTTCATGCACAGCAGGGTAGGTGAAATTAGAAAACAATCTAATAATTATAAATCAAACAGCTTATCCATAAGACTTGTGGAATAAACACAATACATTAGCCTGACCACTTTGCACTGATAACATTCTCCTGCTTATATTTTATATATTCTCCCACACTGCTTGATCCACAACAATCTGATGAGGTATTTTGCACTGTGAAATTGTTTTCCCCAATAAGAATCCTCAGTAAAGTTACATTGAATTATTCCACGTAAGTTAGTCACAAACGCTAACATGCAGCAGGATTTTTCCATGCGGTAGCATGGATCGATAGATATATAGCTATAATTTTGTGCTACGGTAGGAAAATCTGAAAAGGTAGGACAAATCGACAGAACAGCGTAATTTCTCTCCTTGGGTTTTAGGTTTGGGGAAGGGAAAAAATTCCACCCCCTGTCCAAATTTATAGGATACCGGTTATCAGATTTGCACAATCCATAAGCACAATGCTTCGGCATGTTCCCCTCGCTCGAAAGCTTGACAGACACAGACTTTGCGCGCCTAGTTACGGTTGCTAAGCCATGATTGGCTTGTGGCGGTTTTAGGGCGTGGCTTAGCGAAGGGTCAATTGAGAGGTCAACAACTTAATAAACAAACAAATTAGTATAAGATTTAAAGTCTTACTTTTAACATCAGTTGGTACTTTGTGATTCTCTGCACAGGCTTTAGCAGATACGCATCTAATGAAAGCTTGTGGTCCAACCTTTTCTGACACTCCTGCATAAAAAAATTAAAAATAAATCATTAACCCTTATGTTGTGTTCAGGCCATTTTGGATTTTCTTGGTGTTGGTTAATGTTATCGCACTGGACTTACTGACTTCGCTCACACAGGGTATAACTCCTTCCCAACATTTTTTAAATATTTTTTGTACTTTGTCGGGTTTTTCCCCCCATCTTGTTACACATGTGGTGTTCCAGTGAAAAATAACCTGCCTACAAAAAGCTATATTATATTAAGTTTATAAGTTCATATTATCCCCAAATATTGGATTCAATCAATCAATCTTTTTGGAACTGATTTATCGAAGGCTGCATTGATATGAGCTTTTGCACCTCCGTTTTTGAGTGAAAAAAATTTGTGAATAAGTTTGTCAATAAAATCATGCGATTTACAAGCAATTTTTAGTCAGTCATTTTAGCCAGTCATTTTTTATCAGGAACATCAAAGGTGTTAAAGGGTTTTCAACAGCGTAAGTGTTAAAAACTATTTTAACATTTAAAAGGGAACTAGTATTTTTTCTACTAGGGAAGTAACTTCAAAAGTTTGAGGTCAGGATTTTTTTTGTTGTTGTTGTTGAAAGAAATTAATTCAGCAAGGACACATTAAGTTGATCAAATTTGTTGTGTATTATGCATTTTTACATTGTTTTAGAAGATTCCTATATTATTTCTATAAATCAAAGAATCCTGTAAAAAAATATTACAAAAATATTAAGCAGCAACTGTTTTCAACATTGATAATAATAACAAAATAATAAAATAATACTTGAGCAGCAAATCAGCATATTAGAATGATTTCTGAAGGACCATGTGACACTGAAGGCTAATGATGCTAAATTCCGCTTTATTATCGCAGGAATAAATTAAATTAAATTAAAATGGAAAACATTTATTTTAAATAGTAATACTATTTCAGAATATTACTGTATTTTTTTATCAAATACATGCAGCCTCAGTCAGCATAAGAGACTTCTTTCAAAAACAAAATCTTACTGACTCCAAACTTTTAAAAGATGTATATAAAGGCATCACCTGAAAGAACATACTGTCCCCACACTGCCGCCACAGAGCCTCAGAGCGTGGCTTATTCTGACAATATTTCTCATAAATTTGTAACTCTTCCTTCTGTAAGACAGCAAATGACAAGCGTTAGGATCCCATTTCACATACTGTAGTTGCACTGTATCTCCAACCACATTTCCATGATGTCACTCACTCACCCGCTTCAAAAAGCATATCCCTACCAACTGTGGCTTTTCTGCAGAATTTTCCAGCTCTTTAAGAAATGTCCTGTCAAAAAATGATGGAAAAATTGAGTACAGAAACAAAAATAACAAACTAATGGAACGAGCGGTCAATGGAAACTCTGAGATGGGTAGAAAACAGGGCATATCACCAAGAAGGTGTTTTACTGTAGATATCACTGTAGATAACAGTACAGTGACCATTTCCTCTCCCTCATGTTTTTCTAAATGCGTTAGACCTTTTCTTTCAATGAAAAGCAATGAAGGCAGAAAGTTCCCACAGCTCTTAATGCATGGGGTTTCCTTCTGGAGCATCAGTGAATGTTTAATCCTTTTTTAATAGTTGTGTTTGAGTCCCTCAATCGTCATCAATGTGAAAAGATGAATCTCAAAATCATACAGTCACTGACAGAAAGGGTTTAAAAGCTGCTGAAAAAATTAAGTGTTTTGGGACCTGGATGATTTTTCTGAAGAACATTGGGCAGTTTAACTGCTCAGGACAAACAAGAGACTCATGAACAACCATCACAAAACACAAGAATAACTTTAGATCATCCCGGTAACAACACACAGGCAGTGAAATATCATATCAATGGTTCATAAACTTTTGTTATTTCCATCAAGAGGTGCATCTATTTTTGGTCCAGATCTTGTATTGACAATGCAAGAGTGCAGCACTCTGTAAAGTCTCCTCCAGCACATCCAAAAAGACTTTCAATGAATTTAAGGTCTGATTGTTCATGCTCCCTCCCAACCATTCTTTCACAAATTGAGCCTGATGAATCTCGGCATTGTCATCCTGAAATATGGCCATAATATGTCCTCCTACATGGTTGTTTTAGAAATGAAAAGCTACACACTTCATCAATTAGGGTTGGAAGAACTCTTGTCAAAAATACAACATGAAACATAATAATCACTGCAATAATGACCCAATCATTGACTCTTAAGCATTTGGCAATTTAAATCCAAACAGCGACTTTTTTGGGGGCCGGGCAGTGTATAATACAATGGTCTCATTTTTGGTCACTTTCATTGTATGGAAAATTATAGCATTAAAATTCTTTACTTTGCACAAAATAAAAAAAACAGAAAGGTGGGGAACGGCACGAGGATGCATAAATTAATAATGACTTTTCATTCACTCTGTACGATTTGTACGATTATTTAAGCAAAACCTATATATGTTGTATCCCTGTCAAACAAATCAGTAGAACGTCCAATATCAATAAAAAACACAAAAGCCTTTGGAGTAGTCATGCTTTCATTACTGACATGATGACAGGCTCGTGTTTCAGTGACTTTAAAAGCACAAAACCAAGGTTACAGCTGGGAATAATGGGCAATGTTATGGCGTTGTTTATCTCCACCTGATTGACGCAGTAGAAACAGGTGCTAGGGAACAGCATATGGGGATGCACCGCTCAAGGGGGGTGTTATTGTCAGTCTTGCACTTCGCTGTAACTCGATGCCATGTAGGAGACAATGAACTCTAGAAGAATAATCGCTAGCATGAGGCCAGCCGAACAACGGGCCTGGTAACCCCTGTGGTGTATTAGCAACAATGACTTAACAATCCAATATCGCAAGCCCCACCTCCAACCCAGGCACCGTTTCGGGTAACACTATAGGGAAATAACTAGCCTAACCAGTTGTCCTAAGAGCCATTCCAGGAATGTGGGATCATATTGGGGGAGGGTCAGGCTCATGTAAAAGGGTGCTGGAAAATACAGCTCAAGCTGTTAGCTGCGTTTTGGAAAATGGCATCTGGTTTCGGGTGATCTTGGACAAGCAACACACCAGATACCAGCTGGTTTCCACCAGCTAATGGCCTGTTCTAACCAACACGAGTCAGAAAATCATTTCCCTTACTTCTGGTGAAATTCGTAGATTTCTGGCAGATTGCCGAAGAGTACTTCCTTCTTGTTTTCCAAAGACGGCGGGATCAAGTAGATCAGCTCGGGGTCATCCAGTGCAGCGGCATATCCCTGCAGTCACAGACAGAAATAAACACAACCACCAAAACGCTCACACATTTCAACACTTAACCACAGATTTGTAACATGATACAACATACTGTATATTTCACATATAACATGTACATTCTTTGAACACAAAAATGCTTTCTTATTATTCTTACAAATCACTAATACTAGGACTAGTAATTAACTGTTATTCACAACAACAACAAAAAAAAATCAAAAAATGTTTTAAGTGACTTATAAGAAGTCTGCATGAGGTCTTAAGTAACTAAAACAACCTAAACAAATTATGATATATATATATATATATATATATATATATATATATATATATATATATATATATATATATATATATATATATATATATATATATACATCTAATTATATGAGACCTGTGTGATATTGAGAAGCCTGTTGAGTATTTTTGGGAGAATCTGTAGTGTACTTGAGTTTTTATATTCCTGTCAATTTTTACTTTTACTCTACTACATTTCCTACATAATACTGTTACGCCGAGACATTTCCCCAAAGCATTTTCGTTACTTAATACAAAATAAATTTGGAAGGCCTCAAGCAAGTGCTCGCGCAACCGCGGTTGATTTCATTTTCCTGTTATGCCCGTTGCTATAGCGACTGACACGCGAGTGCGTGGGCGAGGCTGCGATCTGCACAGAGCGGGAAACTTCGAAACCGGATTTAAAACAAACAAAACGGTATGTTATACACTACAGTACATGTTTTCATGTCACTATAAAGTAATTCATTTGTTGACTATATGCTGTATTAATGCCATCGAGGCTGAGAGGATGATAAGCGATTAAAACAACGTGACAAAAACACACGCAAGTATGACCCAAATGACCAAAATGTTTAATGTCACGTTTGTTAATGTACCATCTAAGTTAGCCTATTTCCATTATTTTGTATCCATCTGGACGCTTTCATTCATTCGTTATGAAGCGAAGTGGTATATGTGAATGAGTGACGTGAGAAAAAAAACTATCGTCATGCAGCGGACATAAACATATTAACGTTACTTCAGAAACTCATTCGATTTATCGTCACTATAACATCTTTTGATGAAGTTAGATAACCATCAAGTGTTCTAAAGTAAAAGCAAATAAAGTGTGAAATATGCATAATATACATATACTGTGTCTAATTTCACTGCTATGACTTTATGTGTGAAGATGGCCATCTTAAGCATGACTGTTCGGATTTAAATGAAATGGTAACGATAACAGACCCTTTTCACAGACGGTGATGATGCGTTTTATCATTATATATATATATATATATATATATATATATATATATATATATATATATATATATATATATATATATATATATATATATATTTATGTATGAACATTTGTAACACTAATACTTTGTAATATATTACTTTTTGCGTCAAATTACAAAAAACAACACTGCTGCAAGGGTGTTTAACGTTGCAGAGCTACACGCGTCGACGCGCACCCATTCTTCCTGCTGAAGCTTCACGCCTTATTGCCTGTATCCACTTTTGTCTCCTTAAATGCTCATTGGTTTTTTTTTGGGTCGACGGCTTATTAAAACATAGTTATTTGTTTTATAGCTTGTTTGCTGTACATCTTGTCACATTTCAGCTTTTAGACATTGTTCTGTTTTTTGTTATAAGCAAGAAATGACGAGGCGAAGGCCTCACCCAATACAAATTCAATGGAGGACGTGGGCGTGGCCTAAATATGGGCGTGATCGTAAAAATAACATCTTTCTCTCTTTTCACTGCCGTTATCAATCTCGCTCTATTTTTTCCCTCTTGTTGAAAGTTGTGAAATCACTATTGTTGAGTTTTCCTTTTGCTATTTGAGCAAATTTGGACACAAAAAATATATATTTAATGTATTCTCATTCACCGCTATAATAGTTAACCCATCTATGACGACTTCCACTCTGAGAAACCTGGAAATGTGAAAAGGGTCTAAAAGAGTCAATTTAACATAAACTAAGGTCGATAAAACTAATGTTTAAAACTATATTTACTATATAACTATATTTACTAATACATTTTAAAGTCGACTCCTAGATTAGTTACTGTACTGTATGAAATAGCATGAATGATCAAGGTATAATTAATATATTCATATTTTTTTTATTTTTAAAACTATTAAAACAGAATAGAAGAAACAACAACACAATCTTGCACTTAATAAAACGATTTGTAAATATTTTTTTGCTCCTTTTGTGTTTTACATGTACTTTTACTTTTAGTGCTTAAGTACGTTTAATATGAAAACACTTTTCATACTTAAGTACAATAAATATAACATACTTTAAAACTTTTACTCAAGTAATATTCCAAACAGTGACTAACTTTTACCTAAGTCATTTTCTGGCAAGATATCTATACTTTTACTCAAGTGTGGCTTTTGAGTACTTTATCCACCGCTGCATTTTTGTCCTTTGTCAGCCCCTGTAGCTTCTCTATGTGCTCCGAAAGGGAGGGGGGATGCAATTCACAACCTCACTGCTAGATGCCGCTAAAATTCACACACTGCACCTTTAATATTTTTATGAAAGCTGTGATGCTGTTTTTTAGGAAGTTCAAAAGAACAGCATTTATCTGCAATAAAAATCTGTTGTAACATTGTTAATGCCACTTTTGATCAACTTTTTTTTAAAGAATTCTTACAGACCCTGAACTTTTTAGGCTAGACAACTTGCAACAAGATCATTTCCTGTTTCATTTCTTATGTTCACATGCATGTACCTCTATGATGCTCTGCAACTCTTCCACGTACAGCCTCTCCGTCTCAATCAACTCATTCATTATGTGACTGTTGAGAAAAGAGGAAAAAAAAATCCATCAGTATTTGGTCATACAAAGGTCAGCACATGTGACGAGAGAGTGTTTTTTTTTATGGAAGCTTCGGTGTAAACAGGACTCTCAGAAAGCCATCACACTATATAAGGAATGGTTGGTAAAATATATATTTTTTTCATAGCAGAAAATAAGCTAAAAATAGCTGTTCCAGTTAAACTATTTATTATTTTGCAAATTTGGAGCATTGACACACCATCTACTGCAAACCAACAAAAGGGCAGCTTGGTTTCGATCTTTGAGTATACGCTAATGCTTATATAACTAAATGTCTCTATATATATACTCTAAATGTCAACGCATTTTGTTAACTTCCCCTAACATGCTAGGTGCGATACCGCCTAAAATAACCCTCCGGGTAACAGATTTTATTTTATCTCATTTTGTCTTAACTAGTTATCCTCTAACACAGACCAAGGCCGATGAATTGCATTTATTGTGCTGAGGTGCAGCCTTGCTTATGTGAATCAGATGACTCAAATTCCATGTTTCTGTCAGAGAAGTCTCTCTTTTCACAGTTTGTTCATATGATAAAGTTGGCCAATGTTTAAAAAGAGGGATGTGCTTTCCTCCTCCCACCCATCAGGAACACTCCCTCTGCAAACGCAAACTCCTCTAGTAGCTACACACTTCTGCTTTCAATACTGCGGTGACAATACGACTGAAGTCCAGGGCTTTAAAACAAAGACTTTTTTAGTTTACTACATCATGGATGGGCCACGGTCTCGATGGTAAGTCGTATATATATTTTGAGTTCATTACAGAGTTCTTGCAGAAAACTACCAAGAGATTTAACTTCTGGAAACCAAGTACAAAATGTCTTTCCATTGGCATGTCGAGCCTTAGAGACCTTGTGCTAAATTTACACTGTAACTGTGGAGTTTGAGTATTGAATTTGATACACGGAAAAAAAAAAAACGAATGAGTGCCAAGCCCTTTTTTTCTGGTGAAATCATTCTAGTCTTTTATGCTGACAGTGTCATATGATTATTATCTGTGCTATTAAAACGAACCTTTGCTTTGGGTGTTTTTCATCAATTCTCTCTTTGGGAGTACCTCAATTATTTTTAATAGCATTTAACCTATTAGAAAAATTCAATAAGCAATGAGAAATATTTGCTTATAACCTTCCAAGACAAAAATATTATAAACAGACAGATTGTAATTACTGAAATAAAGTTGGCAGAACATTTCCAGATAAGTAAACGCTGACAGAAGTATTAAATAGAGAAGTTGAACAGGTCATGAAGATTAAATGTAGCTTCTTTTTAAAGGCATGTAAGCACAAAACGGTGTTAAAATGATTGAATGAATTCACATGTGAGGATGAGAAGGCGGTGAATGTTGAAGAACCAGTTTCACATACTTTCATTTGTATATTCAAAGCAGAAGTGTGTTTAAGTCTACATGAATAATCCTTTTTAACGTATAACTTTATTGTTGTAATCCTTGAATGCGAAAAAAAGAGCTGTAATGTGTTTCATTATTAGGCAAGTTTGGATCAAAATAAAGAAAATGAGATGGACGGTCATGTAAACTGTTGTAAAAGTAAATAATTGCTTTCACAGCCCGGCTTGTGTGAGCAGGTGATCCAGTTTGACAGGCGATCCTTGCTGCTCTTGGCTTACGGGAGTTTTGGGTGTGTGATATTATGACTTTCATTGTTGTCGTGTGGTGCCTTTGAGTAGATTTGCTGCTGTAATGATCTTTTTCGTGGTGGTGAATGTTTTGTGTAGCACCTAGCAGATCAGCGTTTTCGGTTGTTTAAAGCCTTCTTTTATTCAACGTTACGCTGAGTCGACGATTGCTTTCATTCACAAGATCGATTCGGCGAGTCCCCTCACATGGTCAAGGTTTTGAATCAGCCCTCGCAACAAATGGTGTAAACTAGCAGCATTTGTTAGAGAGGAATGTTGTTTTGAAAGCAAATAAGTGGAGTGTGTGGCTGCTATGATTAAAAAAAAATAGGCCAAACACATTGCAAGAGTAATAAAATACAACTGTTCAAAAGAATGGGGTCAGTATGTTTTTTTATTTTTCATGATTTTATTCAGCTAGGACGTATTAAATTGATCAAAAGTGACAGTAAAGATTTTCAAATATAATTAGTTATTTTAAATTGTAATAATATTTTAAAATATTACTGGTTTTAGTGTATTTTTGACCAAATAAATGCAGCCTTGGTGAGAAAATCTAAGAGACTTCTTTCAAACTGACCCCAAACTTTTTCAATGTACATGAAGTAGTTTAAGTATAATAAAATGTGTATCTTTTAATGTATTATGTTAATAAGCTATTTTATTATTATTGTTAATCCAATTTAAACATGCCAGGTCATCTACGTAAATTCTATGCAGACAACCAAGAGCCAATTCAAGGAAGTTATCTGCATAAATCACTTATAAAAATGTTTATGTTAAATAATTTGCATCATAATTATATGCAAATAATCATTCTTCTTTCTTTACAGAACACAAATGCGACGTTAATGCAATACACTGGACTGTCTTCACTTCGAAAGCAAATAAAGACTGACATTTTTTGTTAAAAGAAGTGTAAGAGAAAGGGCATAAAAAGGAAAATGTTTTGGGTTAATGCTTCTGATCGGCCGACACATCTGCACTGAGATGACTACGATGTTACTCAGGAAAACTCATTGCTGGAAAAACATTGAGAGCAGTACATCTGGATTGCATTATTGGACTTGACAAGACCGAGGGTTTGAGAGTGTGCCCAGCTTAGCAGAATGTTCATGAATTGCAGAAGGGTGAAAAAATGGCATTTTCTACAGCTTGTCTCAATGTGCTGTGTCATGTCAATCCTCATGGTTTACTGGGACCACGTGGACCACCATGTCGTGAGCCACGTGAAGTCGTACTCCTTCCGCTACCTTATCAACAGCTACGGCTTCATCAACAAGAGCCTCAGCGTCAGCCCGGAGGAAGCCGCTAGGTTTGGAAGTTTCCCATATTTGCTAAACAACAAGGACATCTGTAAAGACAAAGATGTGTTGCTGCTCCTTTTCGTGAAGTCCTCTCCAGGAAACTTCAAAAGACGGCAGGCCATCCGCTCCACTTGGGGCAACGAGTCCTACATAAGTCACAAGCTGGGTGTTATCGTGAAGGTAGTGTTTGCTATGGGAGCTGACTCTGGCGTGCTCAATAATACATTACTGCAGAAAGAATTGCAGACGAAATTGCGCAAGGAACACATGAACAGCCATGACTTGGTTCAGCAGGATTTCCTTGACACATTCCACAACCTCACTGTGAAACTGCTACTTCAGTTCCGCTGGACGCATGAGAACTGTGCCCATGCACACTTCCTCATGACTGCGGACGACGACGTCTTCATTCACATGCCCAATCTGGTGCGCTACCTTCAGGACCTCAGAAGAACGCGCGGTCAAACACAGGGGCGCTCGCACACCAGTCAAGTAGGGACAGTACATGTCCACTGACATGTACCAGTGGTCCTCCTACCCACCCTAAGTGCATTTGTTTAGCACTTGCTTTTTATTTTAATTATTTTGTACAATGTAACAATCCCATGGCAGAAAGAGCAGGAATGGGAAAGAATATAATGCGTGATCAAACGCATGTCTTCCACATGAACATAACCTAAATCTCACAAAACCTGTCAAGGTCATATTTCATTCAAAACACACACACACACACACACACACACACACAAAAATCAACAGAATTAATAAATACAAAATAAAAGATTTCCCTTACAAATTATCATAGATAAAAAAATATTCCTCTGTAATGTGAGTAATCTGACATAGTTGGAAAATATAAGAATTATTGTGAATTACTAAAAACACTTATCTATTTGAGAAAATTAATAATAAAATGGAAGAACATTTATAAAAATAAAAACATTTATGGTCCTAATAATGTGCTGTTTGTCTTTTGTGTAGGATGAAATGGGCTGGGACATGTTTTGTGAGATCTAGCCTGTTGGGTTTCCAGTTTTACCATCCTTTTAGTTTCACTCATGTTCTGCACCATCAGTACTGGGAGAGAAGATGATTCACTGTGAATGGGAAAGAATATAATGCGCATCAAACGCATGTCTTCCACATGAACATTACCTAAATCTCACAAAACCTGTCAAGGTCATATTTCATTCAAAAACACACACACACACACACACACACACACACACACACACACACACACACACACACAAAAAAATCAACAGAATTAATAAATACAAAATAAAAAAAGATTTCCCCCACAAATTACCATAGATAAAAAAAAAATATTCCCTCTGTAATGTGAGTAATCTGATATAGTTGTGAAAAATATAAGAATTATTGTGAATTACTAAAAAAAAAACACTTATCTATTTGAGAAAATTAATAATAAAAATGTAGAAGAACATTTATAAAAAAAATAAAAAAAACATTTATGGTCCTAATAATGGCCGTTTGTCTTTTGTGTAGGATGAAATGGGCTTGGACATGTTTTTGTGAGATCTAGCTCTGCTGGGTTTCAGTTTTAACATCCTTTTAGTTTCACTCTATGTTCTGCACCATCAGTACTGGGAGAGAAGATGATTCACTGTGACATGTTATAGAACTATTAACGAATGTCTCTGCTTTTTTATGGAATCATTTTATATCTTTTATGTTGCAATTGTCATATGCTTCTGCTTAAAGCTTTCAAACAGCAAGAGGGCATTTTAATGAACTAAATTATATAAAATGGTGCTACTGTTAAAAGATCAATTTAACAACATATTTTGATTGAATAAAACGTTCTATTGAGATTTATTGCATACTGACATTATTATCATGACAAATTACCCACCAAATCTCATCACATGTGAAACAATTATTGATACTGTAAATGTGAAATGACTATTACAGAATATAAGGACAATCTCTATTAGAGAATAATAAGAATTACAGTAAGTTACTACAAGAAGAATGAGTTATAATACTTCAATATAATAATGCCAAAAATGTAGATTGTCATGCTTTCCCCTAATAATTCTGAAATAAAATCAAATTAAGTGTTCATTCCATCATTTTGAAAAAGCAGTTTGACATTTTTTGTCTCCTCAACTACAATATTTCAATATTCACTCCTCAAACACCTCACGCCCCCTTCCACAACCCCCAAAACAATTTTTCAGTTTTGAATAAAAAGCTACATCTACGACTACATGATGAATGAGTCAACACCCTCAAAGCTTACACAGTCCTGTACCTCTTCCTTGATCGACATTTCATTCGGTAACGTTAGGAAGTTTTTTGTTTATAAGAATATCCTGTACGTTTCGGAGGCAAGGCAAGTTTATTTATATAGCGCATTTCATACACAATGGCAATTCAAAGTGCTTTACATAGAAAATGAAATTAAAATAGCATATGCATAAGAAATAAGAATACCATGTGTAAGAATTAAAAATAAAAACAGGATAATTAAAACGGTTGTAAAGAGAATTTAAAAAAAAAGAAGAAATAGAAATATACAGTTGTAAAGATAATTTAAAAAATAATAAAATTATTATATATAGATAAAATATCAATAACCAAAGATGAGAACAATGGTAAACTAAAACAGTTAAAAAGAATAAAGGTGATGTATAGATTAGATAAGAGCGAATCTGTCGAACGCACAGTGGTACAGTGCTCATTCAGTAAATGCACAGCTGGACAGATGTGTTTTGAGTCTGGACGTACAGTGGCACAGTGCTCATTCAGTAAATGCACAGCTGGACAGATGTGTTTTGAGTCTGGACGTACAGTGGCAGTGCTCATTCAGTAAATGCACAGTTGGACAGATGTGTTTTGAGTCTGGACGTACAGTGGCACAGTGCTCATTCAGTAAATGCACAGCTGGACAGATGTGTTTTGAGTCTGGACGTACAGTGGCACTGTGCTCATTCAGTAAATGCACAGCTGGACAGATGTGTTTTGAGTCTGGACGTACAGTGGCACAGTGCTCATTCAGTAAATGCACAGCTGGACAGATGTGTTTTGAGTCTGGACGTACAGTGGCACAGTGCTCATTCAGTAAATGCACAGCTGGACAGATGTGTTTTGAGTCTGGACGTACAGTGGCACAGGGCTCATTCAGTAAATGCACAGCTGGACAGATGTGTTTTGAGTCTGACGTACAGTGGCACAGTGCTCATTCAGTAAATGCACAGCTGGACAGATGTGTTTTGAGTCTGGACGTACAGTGGCACAGTGCTCATTCAGTAAATGCACAGCTGGACAGATGTGTTTTGAGTCTGACGTACAGTGGCACAGTGCTCATTCAGTAAATGCACAGCTCGACAGATATGTTTTGAGTCTGGACGTACAGTGGTACAGTGCTCATTCAGTAAATGCACAGCTGGACAGATGTGTTTTGAGTCTGGATGTACAGTGGTACAGTGCTCATTCAGTAAATGCACAGCTGGACAGATGAGTTTTGAGTCTGGACGTACAGTGGCACAGTGCTCATTCAGTAAATGCACAGCTGGACAGATGTGTTTTGAGTCTGGACGTACAGTGGCACAGTGCTCATTCAGTAAATGCACAGCTGGACAGATGTGTTTTGAGTCTGGACGTACAGTGGCACAGTGCTCATTCAGTAAATGCACAGCTGGACAGATGTGTTTTGAGTCTGGAACAGTGGCACTGTGCTCATTCAGTAAATGCACAGCTGGACAGATGTGTTTTGAGTCTGGACGTACAGTGGTACAGTGCTCATTCAGTAAATGCACAGTTGGACAGATGTGTTTTGAGTCTGGACGTACAGTGGTACAGTGCTCATTCAGTAAATGCACAGCTGGACAGATGTGTTTTGAGTCTGGACGTACAGTGGCACAGTGCTCATTCAGTAAATGCACAGCTGGACAGATGTGTTTTGAGTCTGGACGTACAGTGGCACAGTGCTCATTCAGTAAATGCACAGCTGGACAGATGTGTTTTGAGTCTGGACGTACAGTGGTACAGTGCTCATTCAGTAAATGCACAGCTGGACAGATGTGTTTTGAGTCTGGATTTGAATGTGGCTACTGTTGGAGCACATCTGATCTCTTCTGGAAGCTGGTTCCAGCTGCGGCTGGCACAATAGCTAAATGCAGACTCTCCTTGCTTTGAGTGAACTCTTGGTATTTCTAACTGACTTGATCTTGATGATCTGAGTGATCTGTTGGGTTTGTAATTAATCAGCATATCTGCAATGTATTGAGGTCCTAGGCTATTAAGTGATTTATAAACAAGTAATAATACTTTAAAATCGGAAGCCACCTGAGGACTGGCATGATATGGTCATATTTTCTGGTTCTGCTCAGAATCCTGACCGCAGCGTTCTGTATGAGCTGCAGCTTTCTAATGGTCTTTTTGGGAAGGCCGGTGAGAAGACCATTACAATAGTCCACCCTGCTGGTGATGAAAAAAAGCATGAACTGAATCAAGTCTTGCCTGGAAACAAAGCATCTGATTCTTGCGATATTTTTCAGATGATAGTAAGCTGATTTAGTAATTGCTTTGACATGACAGCTGAAACTCAGGTCGGACTCCAAAATCACACCAAGATTCCTGACTTGATTTTTTGTTTTTAAATTTACTCTCCTAATGCAGTCCCTTGCAAAGCATGCTGGGAACTACAGATCCACCGGCCAGTTTGTTTGTTTCACTCAGCAATGTTAAGTTGACCGAACAGACACTTATTAAAGCAGCACTAGGTAACTTTTCAACCTTCATAATATATTTTCAAGACTCTTGAAATTATACATCAACTTACAATAGGTTGAATGACACGCCATAGCCAGATTGACGGGTCTGTATCGTTTTTAATCGTACTTTTAAACTTCGGGTTTCGGGTAGTAACCCGAGAACAAAAAGAACTACAAAATTCGACTGCTTTACGGCAAATACGTCACTTCCACCCCCACTTCCTTAAATTCGGACGTGCGAGCCTAACTATCGTTTGTTTGCCGGATGTTATAGTCATGACCGAAGCAGCACAGAAAAATATGAAAGCAAAGGTTTTGTCGGAGGAAAGCAAAAAGAGGAAACGAGAAAGTGATCGGATTAAAGGCAGGACGAGGATCAACATTGGACCAGCGTTTGCTCGTTGGCGTGAGCTGAAGGAGGAGCCATCTGCCATCTTCCGCTCACACTCTAGCGAGAACCACTAACTCAGGGGAGAGTCTCGCGAGAATGAGGGGACACCCTCATGCATCGAAACAATCCTCTACTCTCGCGAGAATGGCACGCAGGTTGAATAGATATTAGGGTTGCGAGATCGCCTGGCACGGTTTCACTTGTTTACACAAACCGATTAGGATACCTAACATGTCTGTGATATTACTTTATTTTTCTTGCCTCAAGCTATAATTCAAATCGATTTTTCAAATTTGCAGATTCATCTATGGTAGCTTGATATTATAATATTGACGATTTATGGTTATTACCTACCACTCAAACATTGAATTGAAGTATCATATAGATTCTGTAAAATGGTAACCAATAGACTAGACTACTATAATGACACTGGCTTTTAAACATGAGCATCGCGATAATTTGGCGTTTGAAAAAAATAAAACCCATGAAATTTTATTTTATTCATGTGACATGCTGACACATATGCCACTGTACCTGGGATTTCATCAAGACATTTCACACGCGAATGCACGTGCGCATCCCCTAATGTAGGATGACAGAGTTATGACAGTAGTAAAGGTCAATACTGTCTACCAACTGTAGGGGCACCCCGAGAGCAAAAACTACCTAGTGCTGCTTTAAGTAAAGCTGACAAAACTCATATTTAGTAGAAACAATTCAGTAAACTTGAGTTAATTTTGTTACATGAGTTTTTTAAGTTATGTGAACAAGTATGATTTGAGTGCAACCAACAACAGTGCAAGTTAATTTTTTTTAGTAAGTGCGGCATGCCAATCAAAACGTGTAGCCGTTTTTCAGAGACCTCAAAACCAAGGCAGAAAATAGCCTATTGTTCATTATAATGTTTTTGAATGTAAAAACCACTCAAACCTCATAAGTTGACCTCAGACAACAGTATATAAAAAAACCCAGTTCATGACACCTTTAATGCAATCTTGTTGAGACTTGATGAATATTTTTTGTTGCATTGGCAGAGACTGTTTAAAGGTTGTGGTTTTATATTTTAGCAATCTCAAGTGATTGACAGATACCCCCCACAGAATAACAGGAAAAGTTATTCTGATTAAAGATTAAGGGTGCACATTAATGTTGACTTCAAGGCCTGGATCAGGACAGTAATTGTTGAAATTATGTTGTATTTTTTCATATTTGAGTAAAGCAAAATACCTGTTAGTGTTTAATGTTTAGTTATGTTTGAACGTTATGTTAACGTTTTTTCTATTATGCTGAAGATCTTGAGCTTGATTGAATTAAGACTATATTGTATGTTGCTTAGCTCAGTGGAAAACAGCTGTACTAATGTCAGGAACATGTCATTTCTTCTTTGTTCAATGCATTTGCATGTAAATACATGCTCAGGAGTTTTGTTGCATTGTGTTTGTTCCTGAATTGCCCTAGTTTCTATCTGTGTCTGTGTCAGTTGCACAAATCTGTTGATTGTTAAATAACTCATTAGTTCCCTTGTTTAGTTCTAGTTTCCCTGTTTTGTTCAGTTTCTTTGTCCTGTCTCGTCAGTGTTTAGATGGTGTTTAATGTATTTTGCTAGTACTGTTGGATTAAAGACTATTTCCTGGAATTCTCTTTCGTCGTCCTTCCTTGCAACGGCAATCCGTGATCGCATTTAAATATACTGTAGTCCAGTGCACTAATATCTGTCTTGTTGTTTAAAAACACAGACTTAAATATACTGGAATCTATACTGTATATATGTGTAGGGGAGCGCTTTGTAACACGCATGGTTTAACACTTTCCACACATGCCAGGATGACAAAACTTTGTGTATTTACTATTTGCCATTGCGCCAAAATTAAAAAATCTTTGGAAGATTTCACTGAACTTTTATTTAACCATAGCAAAATTACATTTCTTACTTAAGTTTACTTTTCATCTCTGTTTTTTGTGTTTATTTAAAATAAGACAAATCTGATATTATTTGAATCTGAGCTGATCTAACCAGCAGAGGACACAAGCCACGGTTTAAATCCCAGTTGGAGTGCGTTGTAACACTGCGTTATAATGAGCCCCTATTGGAAATACGCTGTTATATTCTATACTTTTATGAATTATTTTGAGAAACCATGAGAAAAGGGTGAATAATGACTCAATAGAGTCAATATTCAGAAATTATTCATTATTATTGTTTTTAACTATGCTGTATAGCTGTATTTAGCTATGTGTTTGTTGTCAAACTCAAAAATGTGTGTATTTTTCATGATAAAAAAATGCCATTTTTTATTCTTAAAAAGTTAATAATTTAGTTTGTTTTGGATATTTTTTTATTATATCAGATAACATTTTAAGCTGTCATTTGGTCATGTTACAATGTTCCCCCTCAAAGGGCTGTGCACAGACATTTGGAGGGGCAGTAGCCCAAACCAAAAAAAGGGGCACTATAACGGGGTTGAGTATCATCTTAATATAGAGAATAAATAACAAAACTTTTACAATCACATTGTAAATACAATTGTTAGGCTTTAGTGCTAATTCAATTAGTTTTTCGTAATTATGCTTCTAAAAGGTTGATTCTGCGCAAATTTGATGATCTTATATTTAGTGCTATTTAAAATGTTGTAGATAAGAATCTCTTCAATTATTTAATATATTTTGAGACAAAGGTCAGCTTTTCAATAACTGAAGAATATGTAAAAGTATGGTGTTTGGGGCAAAAGGCATCATATTTAACATGATCATAAACAGCGGCTGACTTTCACGTGCTGACATGACATGGTCAGACTCAGATTGTAATATAATATATTAAGGTGGGTGTCTACCTAAGAGATAATCACCATATTTATAATGAAATCATCAGATTTTAAAATATGAAAATCATATAATAAAAAATATTTTTAGTCTACTGTAAAGCTTTAATAAATTATTAAAACTGTTAATGGGACGACATTACGGAACTGAGAGCGGCCACAGAGTGTGAGGGATGCTGCAGGAAAACATGGAGCGGATTAGGGGAATTAGTGGATTTTTAGCGGCACAGTACACATTTATGGGAATCCTCTGAGGGTAAGGGAGGGAAGGGGGCAAGAGGGGCACCTCAGCCGATGAGTGCACGGCCCTGCCCCCTCACATGTTACAATGTACCCCATATGGGGCATGTTGTCACATTTCACTACCATTCTTTCGGGGTAAATCAAGAAAAAAGTATACACTGTATTAATGAAACAAAACCACACAATTGTACTAGACATGTGTGCAATTAATGTGAAACCTAAGTGGATTTACACAAACTGAGACGTTTGACTGTTTGACTGTCTCCCCTATATACTAATATAACTAAAACATATTTTATATATTTTACATATTTTTATCCAATAAATCAACTCCAATCATATTTAACTGACTATTAAAGTTGTTGTTACTATAAGAAACTTACTATAAGAATCTTTATACGGAGAAGGTATTCCTTGAAAACAATAATATATATATGTATGTATAGCATTTTAAATGAAGTGTTCAGATATGATTGTAAACTCTAGCAAGAGGCTCACAGATCAAATCGTGAATTTCTTAAAAGAGAATAACTAAGGCAGATGTAAAGGGGTTACTTGCTACAAGGTTGGTAAAGTAAGAAGTCTCATAAAGGAGCGGCAGAGTAAATTTATTTTCCAGCATTGCAGTAGAAAGTCATGGGTTTAATTCCTAGAAAATGCACAAAGTGAACGCTGATATTTTTAAGTGTCAGCCAAATGTATAAAGAGAGGAACTAGGTGTATCATCACCTCTTCTTCCTCAGGAAATGCAGTTACACAGATCTGAGAGCTCTATTTATATTGTATTCTTGCAACATATCTCCCATGTATTTTGGTCCGAGGCCATTATGGGATTTGTAAATTATATTAAAAGTACTTCAAAAGTGATTTTGAATAAAACGGAAATGTTGTCAAAGAGATCATCAGCAGAGCCTGCATGTGGATTTGGTGTCATGGAAATAGCATATATGATTAGAATATTAGTATTCTCATTTATGCATCGTTATTTGAATGTATATTTGGTTGCAGTAATGTCAATGCTGACATTTCAAGGAAAATGCAGAAGTGATACAATGCTACATCCTTTATAATAGTATTTGAGATGCTTAGACCCAGATTTAGACTTAGACCCAGGGTGGGACCTTACACATGCGTGGTAAGGTCCCTTACGCATGTGTAAGGTGTTTGTAGCATGTTTCTGTATTTCCATGAGTTGTGAGTATTTGCAGTGTGTTTCTGTATTTCCTTGAGTTGTGAGTATTTGCAGTGTGTTTCTGTATTTTTTACATTGTGAGTATTTGCAGCATGCTTCTGTATTTTGTTGAGTTGTGAGTATTTACAGTGTATTTCTGTATTTTGTTGCGTTGTGAGAATGTGCAGCAC
Organism: Gobiocypris rarus; assembly: GCA_023029165.1. NCBI lineage: Eukaryota > Metazoa > Chordata > Actinopteri > Cypriniformes > Gobionidae > Gobiocypris > Gobiocypris rarus. Next base: position 20,965,075 of record CM040931.1, read on the forward strand.
GTTTCTGTATTTTGTTGCATTGTGAGTATTTGCAGTGTGTTTCTGTATTTCGTTGAGTTGTGAGTATTTGCAGTGTGTTTCTGTATTTTTTTTACATTGTGAGTATTTGCAGTGTGTTTCTGTATTTTGTTGTGTTGTGAGTATTTGCAGTGTGTTTCAGTATTTTGTTGAGTTATGAGTATTTGCAGTGTGTTTCTGTATTTCGTTGAGTTGTGAGTATTTGCAGTGCGTTTCTGTATTCCGTTGAGTTGTGAGTATTTGCAGTGTGTTTCTGTATTCGTTGAGTTGTGAGTATTTGCAGTGTGTTTTTTCTATTTGGTTGAGTTGTGAGTATTTACAGCGAGTTTCTGTATTTCGTTGAGTTGTGAGTATTTGCAGTGTGTTTCTGTGTATTGTTGAGTTATGAGTATTTGCAGTGCGTTTCTGTATTTTGTTGAGTTATGAGTATTTGCAGTGTGTTTCTGTATTCCGTTGAGTTGTGAGTATTTGCAGTGCGTTTCTGTATTCCGTTGAGTTGTGAGTATTTGCAGAGCATTTTTTCTATTTGGTTGAGTTGTGAGTATTTACAGCGAGTTTCTGTATTTCGTTGAGTTGTGATTATTTGCAGTGTGTTTTTTCTATTTGGTTGTGTTGTGAGTATTTGCAGTGCGTTTCTGTATTCCGTTGAGTTGTGAGTATTTGCAGTGTGTTTTTTCTATTTGGTTGTGTTGTGAGTATTTACAGCGTGTTTCTGTATTCCGCTGAGTTGTGAGTATTTGCAGTGTGTTTTTTCTATTTGGTTGTGTTGTGAGTATTTGAAGTGTGTTTCTGTATTCCGTTGAGGTGTGAGTATTTGCAGTGTGTTTTTTATATTTAGTTGCATTGTGAGTGTTTGCAGCGCGTTTCTTTATTACGTTGAGTTGTGCGTATTTGCAGTGTTTTCTCTGTATTTTGTTGCGTTGTGAGTATTTGCAGCCTGTTTTTGTATTTTGTGGAGTTGTGAGTATTTGCAGTGTGTTTTTTCCTATTTAGTTGCATTATAAGTATTTGCAAGGTTTTGTATTCCATTGAGTTGTGAGTATTTGCAGTGTGTTTTTTCCTATTTAGTTGCATTATAAGTATTTGCAGCGCGTTTCTGCATTACGTTGAGTTGTGAGTATTTGCAGTGTTTTTTTTATTTGGTTGTGTTGAGTATTTTCTGTGCGTTGCTGTATTTTGTTGAGCTGTGGGTTTTGCAGTGGGTTTTTTCTATTTGGTTGCATTGTGAGTATTTGCAGCGTGTTTCTGTATTTTGTTGAGTTGAGAGTATTTGCAGTGTATTTCTGTATTTTGTTGCATTGTGAGTATTTGCAGCATATGTGTTGATATGTGATGAATAAGTTAATGCACCATGAATTAACATGAACAAACCATGAACAGCTGGATTTATATAAACTAACGTTAACAAAGATGAACAAATACAGTAACAAATGTACTGCTCATGGTTAGTTCATGTTAGTTAATACATTAACTAATGTTAACTAACGAAACCTTATTGTAAAGTCTTACCGCTGTTTTCTTCTGTTGCAGCACATTGAGCTCTCTTAGTCACCGTGCTTATCCTGAATTACTTTAAGGTGTGCCAATAATAAGTGTTTATATTCGGACTATTTTAGACCGGGCGGGACGACGACCACTGTGGAGAAGCCCAGTAACTGCGTGACTCATCATATACATAAGCAGAGAGAAGTAGATAAAGTTGATAAGGTCAATTGATTTTACAGACATAACTATGCACATAAAAGAGTATGTGTTGCACCAGATACCAGCATAGAGACAGCCAATTTGTTGTTTTGCTGTTTGCAATTTTGTTGTTTTAGTTTGTTTGTCCTCACACTGTGATTTTACAGGGCCAAAATGCACTGAACTGACCTTTTGAGTTTTCACAACTATAATTCAACAATAAAAATAAACAGAAAAATTCACCACTTACAACACACTTCAAAAAGTTGCAGTAAGTGTCCTAATGAAATGTAATAAAGCAGAAGAAGAACTCTAGTCATGGTTGTTCAAAGTACAAAAGAGACCGGCCGTAGTAAAGAAGATCAGTGTTTGAAAACAGTTATGAAACCCAGCAGTGACAGGTTTGTTGAACAATGGAGAGCAATGGGGCCCCGGACCTGGATTGAAAACCACTGAGGTTTAAGATAGTATCTGACAAACTAGCTAATTCTGTACATTCAGAAATGACATCACATATGTCATCAGAAATTAGTATCTGAGTCACTGTTTTCGGGTGTATAGTTCCTAATAAAGAAAGATTTAACAAACAAAAAAACACAATAGGCCACTAATAGAAAGATGAGTGTTGTTGAATGTGTCATCCATAGGGACTTTTATGTCCAAGTTGTGATGTCAAAGAGTTCAAACAATAGTCAACATGGTTACCAAGGAGAAAACAGGGCCAATTAAGAGCTTGCGTAAAGAAAATAAAGGCAAATATAACTTAGGAACAGGATTTTTTAGTGTGCATTGTTTTCAATCAATTTGTTTGAATAATATGCAAAATATGGGAAAATATTATTTAATTGTGTGTATTTGGGATGTACATAACATGCTAGATAACTGTGAAATTAGCATTAACCAGAAAAAAATAGTTTGTATATACACTGTATATATATTACACACACACACACACAGGTTACAATTCCAGTGGGTAAATAAACTGTTGTACTTTTCGTAAAGATAATTTTTTGACACCGCTTCACACATTTTCCCCTTTGATGATTTTTCCTGGAAATCTTTTGTGTCTTACTCAAAAGGCATGTTCTTACCTGCGTCTGTTTGAAAGCGACTCTTCTGTTTCATTGTTCATGAGAACATGACTCGAACCCCCTTGGCCTCCTTCATGCATGACCTCGATCTGTGAGAAACCACAGGAAGACAGAAAACTGTTACGGGGCTGTACAGTGCTACAAAAATATCTGTCTGTGCGATGAATACATTTACCCCGGTAGCACGCTATACAGTTTAGCATGTGAGACAGAGCTTGTTTGTGTGAGGTGAGAATTTCTTTTGTGCTTGTGTGAGGTTATCTAGGGCTGCACGATTGACTGAAATTAAACCAAAATTACGACTTGGCTTAGTGAGATTAAGAAATCACAAAGGCTTCAATTGTTAAATAAGTATAATTATGTGGAGGTGAAGCGCAGCACTGTTCAGAGAGGACCGATCAGGTTCACAGTACATGCTAAGCTATCTCTGTAAGCGCCGTGAGTCCGTGAATACCTGTAGGAGGTGGGTTCGAATCTGAGTTCTGTGGCACTTGAACTGTACAGCGATTTGCGTGAATGTGAAAGCAACGGACACGGGTGCGCACTTCCTCAGGAAGAAAAGTAACCAGTGCATGTTTCAACCGATTGCGACGTTTTTAGTTTAATAAAACAGTACTATATACGGAGAAAAGTTGTAATATTGTAAAATACTGTAAAATGTACCATTTTTGAAAGTAAAAATAATAATCAGTTTATAATTTACAGTGAAAAACCATAAATTGACATTCCCACAATTCTGTGACATTCCACATTTGATGGTTTTAAATTGTAATAATTATGTTTCTTCTTAGTTTTTCAGTATATTTGTCACATGTCTGTCTGTTTAGTTGTTGTTTCAGTTGTGTTTTCATGCGCAGTTGTGTGGCGTGTGTGTGTATATTAAAAAGTACAAACTACCAACAACAAAAATTTAATGTATTTTTTAACTTTTAATGTTTTTATTGTGAAATGTACATGTATATGTTAATGTTGTTTTCTTTTGCAATTTTTTTTTCTCGACAAGTTACCAGTGGATAGTAGCCAGCCTGGATGCAGCCCACAACAAAAGATTTAAAAAAATGTTTAACAAGGCAATTCGGTCTGACTCGATCCAGACAGAAATGTACAAACAGAAACTGTTCGACCAACGAAATTGTCCAGACAGGGCTTGATGGACAGATGGAATGATCAAAATCATAGCAATGCAATCATCAAAGGCGCTAGGTTGTTCTTATCTTAAACGGAGAACTTGTTCGTATATGCATTTACCTTCACTATTTCTCAATGAAACGATGATCGTGTTGGTGAGTACTCTGTGTATCCTTAAATTCTTTTTATGACAATACTGGCAAAGATCGTTTACACTCATCTTTTCTTCTAACATTACTTAAATTCATGCGACAACAGCCATGCGTTTTTTTTGCAATGTCGCGCAATTGCTACTCAAAACTATAGCCCAAAACACTAGCTTCGGGGTGGGTTGGTGACCTCCGGAAAAAATGCTGCTTTGGTTGGCAAAATTTGCATTACCTGTTGGCTCATAAAATTTGCATTCCTGGGTCTACAACCATGGACAACACATGCGACATGGAAAACAATTGGAAAACACGGAAAAACCAAAACGAGTGTCACTTGTGACATCTGGACAATTTGTGTTCAGGCAGCTTGACATCCGTTGCTCTGATTTGGTTGATTGGTTGGTCTTTCCTGGTTAGGTTGAAACATGCCTCATAATCAAAGCCCAATGGAGCGATATCAGACTCATATTCTGACTAGAATTGAGTATGACCACGTCAGGCTAAGTCATTAGTATACTTAATATCTTAAATATCTTATCTGCTAACACTTTATTTTGATGCTCCCCCAACAGACATTCTACTGACTAGAAGTAACTTTGCAACTATATACCAACTTATTCTACTAAACCTAACAGTCTACCAATTCTCTAATGAGAGTTGGCTGACATGTAGTTGCAAATTGACTTTGTTAGTAGAATATCTAAAGTGGACTATCAAAATAACATCCTAATCCTAGGGTAAAACTTTTGTATGCAAATGCCTTTTAGACATGTGTAAACACTTATTTCTTTCAGACATGACCATTTAGCTGAGAAAGACTGATGTACCTTGATGCCACCTTTGGCTTTGCGAATATTTTTCCTTTTAGCCAGCTCTGCTTCACTGGGCTGCTTATTGGTACAGGAGTTATCTGTTGCTTTGCGATTTGATGCTGTAGAGTTTAGAAACAGGATTAAACAAGCCTTCAAATTTTCCACTGAAGTAATTTAGGATACAAAGCATAACATCAGTATATTTGCATGAATATGAGCGCTGCTACTATAATAAATGCATTTAACAAACTTAAATGTTATCAACTCTAAATGAGGCCATGCTTCTGGAAGAAGAAGAAAAAGTGGTAAGAATACCAAAAAAATACCACTAACCACTGGTGGTCTGGATGTGCATGCATTTCTGTAAACATACACCTGGTTTCCGTTAAACTCACCAGCTGCAGTGGAATGCGGGATTTTAGGTGAAGCGCGTTTTGGAGAAGATTCTGGTCGAGGCGCAACGGGTTGCACCGGCCTTGTTTGCTTTGCAGACAGCTTTTTCAGACTTGCATGTCTTTTTTCAAACATCTCTTGAACGTCATCCAGCCTTTTAAGAGCAGTTTGGGCTTTGCTCTGCGTGGGAACAGATGAAAGATTTATTTTATGAAATGAAATATCAGTTTTTTCAATTTCAATTTTTTTTCAATTTATCAGGAGCAGATGGATGGTATCATTAAAGCTACAGTGAGCTCCAAACAAATTGAAAACATTTTAAAACAAATTGAAAACATTAAAAAATCTGAAAAAAAAAACACTTTAGTTTAGGGTCCAATTATTAACTAGTTGAGCATGCATATTACTAGGATATTGGCTGCTTATTAGTACATATAAATGCTGCATGCCCTTATTCTACATCCCTTTAGTTCACCTTAAAATGAAAATTACCCCATCATTTACTCTCAAGCCATCCTAGCCCTCTTTTTTCAGACGAACACAATTGGAGTTATATTTAAATATGGCATTATAGAGGCAGTGAATGGCAGCCCAAAATTTGAAAAGAAAGAAAGTGCATCCATCCATTATAAAAGTAATCCACACAGCCCCAGGGGGTTAATAAAGGCTATCTGAAGTTAATCATGGGTTTGTGTAAGAAAAATATCCATATTTAACACATTTTAAAGTAAAACATCTAGCTTCCGACAGACCGCCTTCCATATTCAACTTACAGAAAAAGCGTAACTGGCGCGACGATGACGTCGGACGTAGCATAAGCATTTTGAACTGCGTGAGGAGTTAGGCCCCGATTACACAGAACACGTTTTTCAGGTTCGAAAACCTGGCTTTTTTGGTTGACGTTTTTTAATTTAGAAAATAGCAGTGCGCTGCTTTTTTTTAAAAATGTTTCTAGGCAACCCCCGAATCAGCTGTACTGTCTGTCAAATCAAGGTAACGGTCAACACAACGGAAGGCCCGCCTCTCCATTCATTCGATTGGACAACAGGGGGAAAAAAAGTTTTCCATTCCAGAGTTGATTTCCATTCAATGAAATCCATTCAAAAAAGGCATCTCTTGCTGCAAAATTGCGTTCTGTGTGATCGGACCCTTACACTTTCTTTCTAAGTTGAATATGGAAGGTGGTCCGCCCGGAAGCTAGATATTTTACTTTTTAATATGTTAAATATGGATATTTTTCTTACAAAAACCCATCGATTCCCTTTAGAAGGGTCTTCAAATGTTGGGCTGCCATTCACAGCCATTATAATGCTTGGAAGAGCCAGGACATATTTAATATAACTCTGATTGTATTCGTCTGAAAGAAGAATGTCATATACACCTAGGATGGCGTGAGGGTGAGTAAATCATGGGATAATTTTCATTTTTGGGTGAACTATCCCTTTAATCCTACCCAATACCTTAATTTAACAACTACCGTACTAACTATTAATAAGGCAAAGTCGTAGTTAATAGTTGTGAGAATTATACCCTAATCTAAAGTGTGACCAAAGTTTTATATTTAGGTCACTCATTGAATAATGAGAGTTCAGGCATAAGTGCTGCCGTCATTAAAGCAACAGGACATCAAATACTATGAAATTCCTAAATGAATATACTAATATTTCAGTACAAATTTAAATGAATTTGTTATGGCGATCATATGATTTATAATACTTTTAAACAAACTTTTGGATTCCACTGTATACGGATGTATTAAACAGTAATCAACTTCACTTGTACCTTGACCAGCTCTGAGAGGGTGATCTCATACTGGTTGCTGAGGTCTTTGAGATGACTGAGCTGCTGCTCTTTGGCTGTTTTCATGTACCTCTCGATGTCCTGCAGTGCTGCTTCTGCACCTTCCTGGGTCTGGCATCGGTCTACAGCCTGAGAGGCCAACAGATACACCCCACTCTCACACCACTGGTTCACCTGCCAACATACAAACACAGATGCACATGGCATTAATGCATCTATTTGTCCTGGACCCCATTTAATCACAGAAAACTGTGCAAGTTATCTAATTTGTAAATATTCTAACCCCAAAACAAGAAATGAAAAGATATAGCTCTACTGTAATAATGCAACTTCGCACTTTATTCAAACTCTTTGTTAAATATTGCGTAAACGATTGGTATGGATGTTGTGAAGTTGTGCCTAGAATGTAAAACTAATGTACATGTTCCACATTTCAATTGTATCCTTTGTCATGGCGACATTAAAAACATACCGAATTATGCATAAGTAATTTTTGGCCAAGTGGTCATACCACATTAATGACGGAACAGTACTCTAAAGTGTTACCTAGTCTTGCACTCATTATTCCCAGTCTATAATTCAATAAATAACTATGAGGCAAGTGTATTATTAGATTATATTTTGTGGGTTTTTAGTAAAAACGGCCAAATGGAAGGAGCTGTCCTCTGCAACCATAGAGAATATTAATGAAATGGTTAAATCTGGCTTTGGGTATTGCTCACGTGCTGGATTTGAATGGTCACAATGTCCACAGAATTATTTCAAAGCACCGTCAGACCACCATGCAGAATGTAAAGTGCTAACTAGTCAAGGAAGACTAGTTAGCATTTTGACAGGTGGATGAAAATCACCTGAATGTGGGACCACATCAAAACAGCTTCTAAAGACCAGGATGAAACATCCAACCTCCAATTTAATCTTGAACTGTAAGCTATAAAGAGGCTGGATTGAGAGGTTGTGTGCCAGTAAAGAAACTATTTATTAGTCTTATCTATTGCAACAAAAAAAAACCTTGCATTTTTGCCAAAGAAAATAAGTACTGGCTTATGGAAGAATTTAGCCGTGCTCTGCAGTCTGACAACTTTGGATGGTGTCAAATATGTTCGTAGGAGACGATTGAAGGTTTTAATACCAAATACATGCAAGGCGCCATTAAGCACAGTAGGGGAAACTTAATGGTTTTGGGGATGCCTCTCTGCAGCAGGTGTTGGGAGGATGTACAGTGTTGCTGGAACTTTGAAAACGGACCAATACTTGGGGATCCTGCTGAAATCGATGTAGCCAAGCATAGAAGAACCGGTTGGAGATTAAATTTGAGTAACACATTGCATAATGCTCAAGTGTTCATGTTCAGCATTTTGAAGTCTTCATGTGACCTCAGTGCCCTGACCTTAAAGGCACTGAAAACCTTTGGGAAAACATAAACCGGAATTGTGATAAGTTAAACAGGCCTTCCAATGAAGCTCAACTTTGGGAAGAACTTGAGGAGGATTGGAAAGAAGATTAGCAGGACACATTCCTAAGAGAATGGCTGTTATAATCAGAAAAAAGGGAGAAGCAACAAAATATGAGTAACTGATTACATTGTCAATTAATGCTTTATTTTTGTGAGCTTTTTGTGTCTATGCCTTTTCTTTTCTTTTCTGCATAATACATTAAAACCCATTTTTTATTATATGCTGGAGTTGCCAAATCATTTTGTTATTTTAATGCCTTTATATAACATACTCCTAATATTTTGATTGTTTAATAGGACACAAGTCAGACAAAATTTAAATCTCACACACACACACACACACACACACACACACACACACACACACACACACACACACACACACACACACACACACACACACACACACACACACACACACACACACACACACACACACACACACAGTTATTGTTAACTAGAAATACAAATAAAAGTATAACACATTTATTAAATAAAGCTTCTTTAATTTAAATAAAGCTGAAATAAATACAAATTATTAATAAAAAAACGTAAGAAATAAATAAAGAACTGAAAGCACTAAAATAAACAAAACTAAACCTGAAATGAAAATAAAAAGCCAAAAACCAAATTTTCTAAAATAGGAAAACAAATAAATAATAATAAATACACTTAATTGAAGATATATTATCCAAAATCTAGTCTTTTTTTCAGTTTCATATTTGTAGTTGTATTTGTCTTCTGACAACCTGCAAGGCATCTCTCAACACATATAAAAACTTAATTTGACTGCATGCGAGTTGTTTCACAAACCTCGTCGATTCCTTTGTGGATTTCAAGGGATTTGGTTAGAATGTCACGTTTCTTTTTGGCCTCATTGCTGAAGTCGTCACAGATCCGACGCAGCTCCACACACTTTGGGCGGATGGAGTCTACGGCGTAATGGTTACTTTGAATGAGCTGGTCCCCATGCTGAGCGTGAAGCTGAGCTTTCTCCAAGGATTCCTGTACAGATTGGTAAACACAATAAATCTTAACAGAATATACACTGCTATTTTGACATTGTAACAGTTAAGTCAAGTCACCTGCTTGATACAATACAGACCAAAGTTTCAAAAGTAGCTTTACAGTGTTAAACAGGTACTGTAAATAATGATCAGTGATGCAAACAGAATTCAATTCAGCTCTAGGAAGACAATCGTGTCAGTGGCAGCACTATGTTTCTGTATTTTTTTTTTCTCCCTGATGTTCCGCTTTAGTTACTGAATGCTTTCAAACATCTGCACTTTCTTATCATTTTGACAAAGGCCATGAAAAATGCAGATAAGAGTTACAGTGGTTACACCAGCACGGAAACAGCATGTGGTAACCAGTAATCTTCAACAGGGTTTACTTTTTTAACCTAAAAATGTATATATATATATATGTATTTGTGTGTGTGTGTGTGTGTGTGTGTGTGTGTGTGTGTGTGTGTGTGTGTGTGTGTGTGTGTGTGTGTGTGTGTGTGTGTGTGTGTGTGACTGGTAATCAATAAAACAACAAAATGTCCCCACAAAGATGGCAATATCCAAAATCCTTGTAAATTTTTGGTCCCCATGAGGAAAACAGGTCATAAATCACACTAAGTGATGTTTTTTGAAAATGTAAAAATGCAGCATGTCTCCTGTGATGGGTAGGTTTAGGGGCAGGGGCAGTGTAGGGGGATAGAAAATACGGTTTGTACAGTATAAAATGCATTGCGCCTATGGAATGTCCCCATAAAACATGGAAACACAACGTGTGTGTGTGTGTGTGCATGGGAAAGTACAAATGTAAATTAGTGGTTTAACCAGAAAAAAAGCCCTGAACCCTGTATTCTATTGAACTGTAATGCGCTTTGCATATCAGGCCTGGTCTTATATTCAAAAGATTTTGACCTGAGCTTTGTCCTCCAAGGTTTTCAGATCCCCCAGTAGGTGATCGACCCGAGCCACACAGTCCCCGGTGTCAGACAATGCCAATAAGGCTTCCATCAGGCCGTCCAGAAAAACTTTCACCTGATGCAATGGACAAAACAGACCAATTTCAACTTGTTTGACTGGACAACCGCCACAGGTGATATTTGGTATAATGGCTGCCTACTAAGTTCACATAGACTTCAGTTAAGCACACCCATTGCACTGTACCTCTCTGAAGTCCTGCTCAAAGTGCCGTAACTGTAAGCACTGCTCTAATTTGAGGTGATGCCTCGACCAGAACTGTTCAAACGCATTCTCCGTCTCATCGAGCTGCGCTAACAACCTGAGACACACAAACAAACGCTTTTACAGTGTGTATGTCAGAGGAGCTAGAGTGAATTAGATTTCACAGAGGAAGGTTAGATGACACTAGGCTTTAAAGAATAATAACAGAATTGTAACAAGAACTACACAAGTCTAACACTTGCTAATGGAGATGATAAAATGGAGGAAATGGTTACTTTTATTGTAATGTTCCTAGTTACATTGTGAATAATTCATGGTGCAAGTTAAAATAAAAGCTCATGATCTTTCTTTTTCATTTCATCTCTCAGATCTTCTTTCTGGCTATGTTAAAATCTATTCAAAGTGAATTTCGGTTACATTCAAAGTCATAGGTTAATGACGGCATGTCTGAATGCTTAACCATGCGTTAGGTTCATTGTATGGCTTAATGGGAATGCCCTCTGGTTGATCCGATTGTCTGCGCCCTTCCGCCATTCAAATTCATCATTTGGCGGCGCGCGCGGCCGCCTCCTCAGATTTATCTACCTTCATGTAGTGGCCATTCTGGCCGCCATCTGCTCCTCAGATTTATCTACCTTCACGTAGTGGCCATTCTAGCCCAAATTTAGATTTCATCTGGCCCACTTCTAGATTATCGTTCAGTTTTCTTCATCTGCACTTCAGCAAACTGCGAATAGCGGAACTCAGTTCTCCTTGCGGTGAAGTTTAATGGAGTTTCGTCATTGTCTACCATCGTGCTCTCGCTTTATTGCAAGTGACAACCCTCACAGTAAGTGTGTTTGTTTTGCATGCACGCGAGGCTGTTCACGCCATTTCTAAAATATAAATACTGTGACAATCTCCTTCTCAAAATCCTTTGCGCTAGGTTTTTGAGAAGGAGCCATCGCCATCCGTCAGCACCTGTAGAGGCCTCTCCCGAGCATGTGCTTGTTGCCTTCTGCCATAATCTATAATTATTTATGCCCGAGTGCAGAGGCAGAGAGGCAGTTTCCTTCAGGCTAGAGGATGTTGTTTACACTGCAGCGTCCAACTCTGAGGATTTCGGGCCTGCTTTACTTGACGATGCTTTCCTGCCTAGCGGCCAGGAAGTACGGCCTTCTTTGTCCTACTCTGAGCTTATTGACATGCTTTCGTGGCGCGCGCTACAGAGAAGCTTGCCACTGAGTGGCCCCACAAGCCCCGCGAGTCACAGTGGTCTAAACTCTTCTAACCCCTCCCTTTCTCAGCCCAGAGAGTGCTCCTCTCACAGGAAGGAGTTCGCCAGAAGGAGAAGTGACCCGGTTCATCCCCCCCAGCCACAGTTTGGGGAGCCCGTGGTCACCCATTTCACCGCCAGCGACCCCATACGTGTCTTGAGCTGAAGGCGTCTAAGAGGGGTATCACCTTGGATCCTCCGCACAGTTCAGTCCTGCTACACACTTCATTTCTTTCTCAAACTTTTTTGAGTCTTGGGGCTCAGCTCATGCTGTGGATCCAGTCAGCTGCCCCGTGGGTCTAGTGCTGGAGTTCCTACAGGAAAAGTTTGCTGCTGGACCGGGAACTAATACTCTGAGAGTTTATGTTGTCGCTGTTGCCGCTCGGTAGGGAGTCAGATGAAGTTCTCCAGGGCAAACAAATGTTAGTCTCTGCGTTTATGCATGGGATTAGATACCTTAAGCCAGTTGTCCTGAAAGACTTAACGGAGGCTCCTTTTGAGCCCCTAGAGTCAGCTTCAGAGTGGATTCTGACTCTCAAGGTTGCTTCTTTGTTGGCATTAACTTCTTTGAAGCGAGTTGGGGATTTGCAAGCTCTCTCTGTTAGTGAGGCATGTATGGACTTTGCCCCTGTCCTAGTTAAGGTAACCTTAAGACCCAGGCCAGGATATGTGCCCAAAGTTTAGTCTACATTGTTTCGCTCTCAGGTTATCACCCTTCACTCGTTCCACCCTCCTCCTTTCACCTCAGAAGAGGACAAAAAACTTTATTTGCTCTGCCCTGTCCGAGCTTTGAAGTCTTATGTAGATCGCTGTAGTGGTTGGAGGCGATTGATTCTCATGCTAAACATGGCCAAAAAAATAATTTAAAAAATGAGTTGGACGTATGACTGTGCCAAATACACTCCTTCAGGATTCAAAAAAGGTTTGGAAAGTTGTTGTTTTTTCAAATATGGCCCTGTATGACGTCAAAGGGTGAAATTCCTTGTATGGGTACTTCTCCCGGATGAGCGCGCCATGCGTGTTTTCAGAAATATTCGGCACAGTCTATTTGTCTAAATATGATAAAACTAAAGACTATTCAGAGATATGAAGAATGCAATACTACTCTATAGGTACTCAAGATTAACATGAGATTGGCAGAAACTTTGTGTTATGTACCCTTTAAGCTATCATCCTGTAACATTTTGTGTCTGGCAAAATCTTTTTACACACCTCTCAACGGTTGTTTGGTTCTCTAACTCATCTGGGTTCAAAATGTGGCTCTCGGTTTTGCTTGCCTGGTCTTTGATACAGGACAGGAGAGTATTTCCTTGTTTTACGGCCAATTTTAGCTCATCCTGTACAGAAAGAAGAACTGCACATGAATAGGCTATTGAAATAAATATTTAAATATGCAAAATACAGGCATGAAAGTCCTCAGTAAATCAAGATAAATACATTTATTGTTTTATTGTTCCACTATGTGAGACACTGTTAACTGAAAATCAATGAACAGAAAAAACAACTGGCCGATTCCACAGACACAAGCAATAAAGAGCAGGATTAAACAAATCATATGGCAACATTAGTACCAACATGAACTACTGTTCCATAAATGTAAATGGCTACCTTTGAGTTCTTTGTGTTTTTGTGTTGATAAGCAAGTGCACGTTTCTGCACGGTCATTGGGAAGTTCCGTTTCTGCCAGGTCACTTCCAAACTGCTGCAGCATCTGTGCTGTGCTCTTCACTGTTAACGCAAAGTTCTCAATGGCCTAGAACGCAACATTTTACATATTACGTAACACTGAAAAAAAAATCAGATTCTGCTCCATGCTATGTTATATATGGTATTGTAGATTATGTTAAAAACAAAATAATATATATAGTATATTTATATATTAATTAATTTATTTTTGTTAAAAAAGCAGCTTCTCACAGTGCGATGGTGAATCCATTGACTGTGGCAATAATCCAGGGTTCCCCCCAGGTCACAGGTCAGCTGGCCTTTGTCAACATAGCCGTGCAAGTCGGACAGGGAATTTAGCATAACAATCTACAAGAGAAGAACAAAATATTGTTAAAAGAAAAATGTGTGTATTATTTGAGCTGTAAACCTGTTTACATCATCATTTCAACAGTCATTTTTTAGTTTAAATGTTTATAGGTTAAATATCAATTTTCCACACTAAAATCATGTCATCACATTGAAATCACTCATATTGTTTACATCTTATGGCTGTACTATTAAACATTTTATTTATTTTTATGAACCAACCTTATTCACTTCCAATGTAATATACGGAGTGTCTATTTACACCAAGAGCAAATAGTCCATTTTGTTGGCAGAGGCTATTTACACTAACTCTAGCCTCCATTCTCTGATTGAGCCCGACAAAATTGCAAAAGAAATCCTGCTGATAATGGTTTGAAGAGTTAGGCGGAGGTTATCTTTTAGTTAGCTTTTGACATGCCCATACCAAAGTGTGAAGAAAATAAGAGGGCTGAGGCTGAAGAAAATTAGAGACAAAAGTTTCAGAACTGCACTAAATATAACTAATGCTTCTGCAGGGGACATGTTGTGAAATGAACGTGTGTAGACCACAGTGCAAAGTTCATTTCCTTAATGTTGTGAGAGAATTTACATGCAGATGATAATCTCATGCACTAGCATGCAGTATGCAAGCCTAGGGCCCCTGCATATGGCAATGGGAAAGTAGCATTTACTGAATTCACATAGTGCCACTGCTTTGATAACAAAAAGCAGTATTTTATAACATTGTCCACCAAGTGCCATTGAAACAGGGTTAGAGATTATCTGCACACAATCTGTAGGTTAACACCTTTTAGACATGCATAAAACAACAGGGTGACAGGCTGTGTTAATTATTTAGTGGATGAGTGATCATGGTTACAAACACTCCAGAGGAGCCATGCGCCATATGGCGAATGAACAGACATGCTGAATGTCCAGACAGGAAAAAGCATGCTTACCGGTACCTTCAATTTGAAGTCATCCCTATGTAACCGCATACTGACATCAGCGATGGCCCTCTGGAGGAGGCGTGAAGGTTTAAGAACCAGAACAAGCTGTAGATTTCCTGGGAAGGAGCCCTTTTAGTCATGAAAGGAAATAAAACATTTAAGTAAAAATAAAAGTTTGACTCATTTTTTTAACAATTCAGTGGCATTAACTATATATATATATATATATATATATATATATATATATATATATATATATATATATATACACAGTATATACCTTGTGAATCCATTTAAACAACTCCAACCTATTCTGCATTTGAAACTTTTCAAATTAATTATAAAAGTAAATAATATAGATTTGTTTTATCTTTTATATATATTATTTTATATATAGAAACTATTCACCTATTGCTATTTTACACTTAGTTTAGATGGAAAGGATCTCAAGCTCACTATATTTTGTATTACAAATTCTATTACATTTAAAATTGTTTAATATAGAAAATGCAAAATAAAATAATAGCAATTTTGTAAAATTGTAAAAAATTTAAAACGCTTACTGTATGTACTCTACAATAAAAAGTAGTATTACTTAAAAAATATAAAGCACAATTATAATAATAATAATAATAATACAAACTTTTGAAATAAAATAATAAACTCTGCTGTCACTGAAGCAAATAGAGACATCAACTTTTATATTTTGAATGTTATTTTTTATCATTATAAAATAATAATTTTTTTGCAAAATATTATATATTGTTAGTTATTAAATTATATTGAATTGGATAAAAAATATGAATATATTTAAATTAGAGGTGGAATTAATCTAGATTAAAATGGCTCATTTGAATTCTGCGGAAGGGATTCAGAATATGTGTGCTACTCAAATAATGACTGGTGCTTTCACACTTGGTTCGATTGCCTGTTTCACATTCTTTTTTTTTTTGTAAAAATTATATAGTGTCACTAACGACCCAAGGCGTGTAACATATGTCGCCTCTGGCTTGGCTTGCTCAGTTGGGGAAAAAACTATTTTTCAAATATATTTCAAAATAAATCTAATTATTAAACTAAATGAACCATATAGACCAAATTACTTATCTAATTACTGATCTAAAGCCCACATTGTTACTGTATGATAATCAAAATATATTCTGTTGCATTATTTTTCTGTTTAACACTGTGAAGCTGCTTTGAAACAATCTGCATTGTTAAAAGCGCTATATAAATAAAGTTGACTTGACTTGACTTGACTTGACTTGCAAGTATATTTTTTCTACACAACATTAATTGAATGTTTGATGACTGAATAAGTGCAACTTTAGAGATCCGGGACCCAAATATGTAATAATGGCTGGCGAAACATTCATGCATTTAAGGGTTAATGGAAATGGTAATTCCTTGAAAATAAGTTCCAGCACAGCACTATAACCCATAATGAAATGACGGGTCACCTTTATAACATTTCAAATCCCTCAGTTCTCGCGAAAAGCCAAGTTAATGTTGATTCTTGTTTTATTACGAGCGCTACTGCATTCTTTTGTCCGCAAGCAGACTCTCCTCTCTTCTGTTCTCTTTAAAGCCGGTGATTCCCCAGAGGTTCGAGATGTAGCTCCATGTTTAGCTTTCTCGCTAGTTGTGACTGACTAACTTATGCCCCTCTCACGCAATACACGCGTCAAAGTATCCGGAGCAACTTTTCTCTTTTTACACCTTTTTGGAGAGATGTGCAGAACTGGCTATGGCCCCGTTTTGTTATTTTGTTTTATTGTGATATTTCTATTTAGTTGCTGGTTATGCTTAACCAGAGGCTGAACAAGATTTGGTATATATATATATATATATATATATATATAAAAACATTTTCTCTTTTTACGGATATGAATGACACGCACAGTTGAGCCAGTGACATATATACACAATTTCCAGTGAAAACCATTCTGATAGGTCTAAAATATAAACATTTATAATAGGCTTACCATATTGAATCAGAGTAAGAGAAAAATAAGTTTTGGAAGAAGTACTGATGATGTATTGACTATATGTAAGCTTAAATATTGACTTGATACTATACATCTTGTTATTTTTGCTCTGAGCTTCATCGAGATCTGTAAACATCATGTTGAAGAGCTGTTCCAACTTCACAAAGCTTCAGCAAGAGCCTGTACAAACCGCTATCCGTGCCAAAGAAGTGATTGCCGAGTTCCATTTGTCCTTCCTGCGGTCCAGGATGATGACGAAGCCGATGCTAGCAGCATCCATGCTGAGGGATGAAGAACAGAAACAAACTAGTCGGACATTGAAACCAAAATGAGACAGAAATCAAACATTTCAGAGTATTGCAATTTGCCTGAATGTACAGTTTTACTACACATTCTGAAAAATCATTACCAATTACTTTTTATCACAATAAAACCTATATTGTTTACCTTGGTATGCTGGTCAGGTATGTGACAACATTAACGAAATCCTCATCCGTCACCTCATTAAAACCTGAGAACTCTGGGAAGGTGATGATGGGAGATCCATCTTTTCCTCTTCCTCCTGCAAATATTTAGTGCCTAGTTAATTCAAAGTTATTAAACCTGAGAAAAAGAAGGTCTTACATTAAACGGCACTCTGTGGTACTTTTCGAACAACATTTGTTTGAGCATTTCAATGAGCCCAATGGTGTTAGTTTACAGACAGTTTTTTTTTTTTTTACATTCCGTTTGCTGTCATGACTGACACTTTTTTTTTCATTCACACTTAAACAGAAACCATGCAAATTGTGCAAGGTTGCATGCAGCAGAAACTAGATGTGAGAGGATATAAACTATGACCTACATTTTTGTTTTTTCTTTTATGGCATAGGTTTCAAATATACTTTTTTCATTTCCGTTTAATTCATTCATGGGACATACATCTGGCATTATCCTCAAAATAATTCTTAAGTATTCATCACATCCTTCTACTTTTTATTTGACTTCATTTTTTTTCTTTCTTTGATTTAGAAAAAATAAAAACCACAACTGCTTTCAACCACAAGGGGGCGACCGTGGAATCAAAGAAATCTTTCAGACTAAAAAAAAAGACCCTAATAAAATTAAAACTGGTTATGATTCTTGTAACATATTACATAAAATGTATATATTTTCATGCTTACATATATTTACCTTTGTTGTGATGCTTACACTGCAAAACCATTAAATTAATTATTATTTATGTATATTTCAGTAATATACTTGTGTAAAAATTGTCATTGTTAACATATACGGTCACAAAATGTGTTTGAGATCAAACCATGAAAACCCCTGCGACAGGATCGCAAAGCCTGGTGTATCTCCAAATTTAATTTGATAAGAGATTATAATATAATTTTTAAATAATTAAATTTATTAAGCAAAGTATTCTCCACTGTCCCTGTCAGTGTGAATATGTAATCACTCATTTTTCTTGTTTATTGTGTTAATTCCTGAGGGGAATTCAGGAGAAAGATGTGTTTGTTTGTGGTAATCCACTCAGAAGTCACATGTTCATCCATTTTTAGACTTTAGATGCTACAACTCCTCACTTGGGTGATGTATATAGGTGTGTGTTTTTTTCCATTTAATTTTACAAACCACACACCCCCGAGCCCACATCCGCCATCTTATTTGAAACTTTGTCTTCACTAAACCTTACCTCACCTACTTTAAGGTTTAATGCTATCACTTCGTAAGTACAGACACCTGGCAAATCTACAGGCCTATATACTTACAAGATCTTTAACACATTTTCTACATGATACTTAGTGTTTCTATATATACTTACATGCTCACATTTTGAATCATTTGAACAAAAGGTGAAAATGTCAAATTTAAGCCAGACTGTGTATAATTGCTTTCCATTCCATTCATGTGGACATTCATTTGACACGTACCACCTATCTAAACATTATTGAACACCCCTTCCTGATAATAGTGTTCCCTGTTGGAAGTGGAAAATTTCACACTACACACGCTGTTCAAGAATGGTTTGAGGAACATGATGAAAAGTTCAAGGTGTTGCCCTGGTCTCTATAAATTCCCCAAATCTAAATCCAATTGTGAATCCATGCTGGATCAACAAGTTTCCACCTCGCAAACTAGAGGACTTGAAGAATCTGCTGCTAAGATCTGCTGCTGTCTTGCTGCCACATACCACAGCACACCTTCGGGGGTCTTGTAGAGCCCATGCCTCGGCGGGTCAGCAGCACGAGGAGGACCAACAGCATATTAGGCAGTAGGGGTGTAACGGTTCAATTTATGGAATATAGTGAATGAGACACAAGTCTGTTCTATTACATTTCTGATCAGAGGCAGCACTCAAGACAAGAGGAGTCAGCTAAATAGATTGCACAAAGTATGCTGGGATTGTTTTTAACCGTAACATTACGTAACCGGTGCAGTTTTGATGGCTGGTGCAGGCTTCTTGGCAGATGAGGAGACAGGGAGGCAGGCCAGGCCTCATGAGATCTGACTGGGGTGGGAAGGAATGGAAAAGCTCTCCAAGGAGCAGCGAGTCTGTAGTTACGATGTCCCTCCCACTAACATCAGTTCAGCGTGTAAGTTTTTCCACCCTGTTTTGAGAGAGCTCTGTGTGTGCTGAAAGTGGTAAACACTGCTGTTCTTATTCGTTAAAATGGTGGCGCATCATTTTACAGTCCTGTTCCTCATGTGTATACTATGTTTATAGTAATTGCAATAACTGGGTACTAACCCTGGACCTACCCCTAAACCTAACCTTAACCCATGTAGTCACCTTATATTACCCAGTACTTTATTAGCTATGCATGTTCACTGTGTGTATAAGTGCACGTACTGTAAAATAAAGTGCAGCTGTTAATATTAATTGTTTTGCATAATTAAAAGCTTTACAACCAAGGCTGGTCAAACATCTGTTTATATCTCTGGCAGTTGCCTTATTGTTTCATTTTCATCTGTGACATTAAGCAGGATGGTGGCGTAGCCTGGTGGTAAAAGGCATTAGCTAGCAAACAAAAAAGATTTAGGTTCAAACAGGGTAATAAAAAAAGAAGCCTCACCAAAGTCATTTGATGTTCATCATTAAATACATTGGTTTATTTTATGATCTGTAAAATAATACATGGTTTATATTACAAGTTTAAAATATTCTAGCTGGGAGATTTTTAAGGCAACCGTTATTTTAGAACGTTTCACTGTATTTCCTTGTCCTTGTTACATGTAGTTACTATAGTAAGTATAATATGCATAACTTAATGCAACTAAGCCTATACCAAACCCTAATTATAACCTTATAGTAAGTACATAGCTAATTATTATTACTCAATACTTAAATATTAAGTTACACTGTAACAAGGAGACCTTGAAATACGTTATTAAACATATTTTGTAGTTGAAACGGTTTTATTATGATTATGTCATTTGATCTAGAATGGTTTTATATAATAATGTATTATAGGAATGCAGCAATTTTAAAATGTTAGCTGATACATATAAGCCGATAATTATTATGCCTGATAAACAATAAATTGCCAATATAAAATTCCATATTTTGTGTGAATTAATAAAAACTATATTTAAAGGACCTGTAGGCCTATGTTGGATTGTGGCCAAAACTAGTACTGCAATCACTTTCAAATGACCGTAGAGCGGTGTATGCCCTCTCCCCCTCCCCCTGACTTTGTCCAGTTGCTTTTGGCTCTCTATGGGCTTCTCCCCATGCTTCTCCATTGACTATATCGGACTTTATGCCTCCACATCCCCCCGAATGCCTCATAGACAGTAAACGATTGCTTGCGAGCGTCTCCTTCTGCCTATACGGTAATTTCTCTGCTGCGCGACAGAGTCGCGTTGGTTATGACGCAATCGTTAGCCTATTTTTTTTTTTTTTTACAAAAACAGCTTCTACGGGGCGATGGTGTAAGATACAAGCTAATGGAGCCTATTATACATTGTCGTGTTTCTTTAGAAATAAACAATGGACAAATGGAGTCTTTAAACGCCTCAGATGTAAAGTTATTCACTGTCAAAGTGATGCCAAAATGAATGGGAGTCAATGGGATGCTAACAGCAGGTGATGGCTTGGTTAGCAATGGAAGGTACACTTTCCGGGGCAGGTTTTCTGCAACTCTAACAGCGCTCATCAATGTCAAAATGATTGAGATGGCCAATCAAATCAAAGTAGGCGGAGTTTACATTCCCTTTGCATGTCGTTGCGGAGAGAGACTCTATTTTCAGTGAAATCACAAAACGTGTCCCTGCGCTTAAAGGGTTAGTTCACCCAAAAATGAAAATTCTGTCATTAATGGCTCACCCTAATGTCGTTCCAAACCCGTAAGACCTCCGTTCATCTCCGGAACACAGTTTAAGATATTTTAGATTTAGTCTTAAAGAGGCTTCTGTCCTTCAAAAGTGTTTGCACACTCTACAGTCCTTGTCCAGAAAGGTATGAAAAACATCATCAAAGTAGTCCATGTGACATCCGTTGGTTAGTTAGACTCTTTTGAAGCATCGACAATACATTTTGGTCCAAAAATAACAAAAACTACGACTTTATTCAGCATTATAATGTCTTCTCTTCTGCTTTGTTTGAATCCCGCTGCTGGCGTAAGACGCTGGTGCTGCGTTATCTGGCTTCCATGTAGTCTGAGGGAGACGCACGCTTTGCCGAGTCACTGTGGACTCGTGAATGCAGATTCAAACAAACGCGGAAGAGAATACAATGCTGGATAAAGTTATTTTGTTATTTTTGGAACAAAATGTATTGTCGATGCTTCAAAAGAGTCTAACTAACCCAATGATGTCACATGGACTGTGATGATGTTCTTCATACCTTACTTCCTACCTTTCTGTACACTTTCAGTACACTACCTGACTGTAGAGTGTGCATACACTTTCAATTGAAGGACAGAAGGCTCTCGGACTAAATCTAAAATATCTTAAACTGTGTTCCGGAGATGAACGGAGGTCTTACGGGTTTGGAACGACATTAGGGTGAGTCATTAATGACGGAATTTTCATTTTTGGGTGAACTAACCCTTTAATAATCATTGATGAACATGTTTGATTTTAATAAAGGGGGGAAAAAAAGGTTTACAAAAATGCTACCACCAGACCACTATGGAATTCAAATCTTTTTTGCAGATCTATAAATTTACTCACTAATGCGAAGAATATCGGGGCTAATAATATATTTGACGCAAATGAATGCCAAATATTGTTTCCAAAAGGATTATTTCCCAACGAGAATTAGACCTAGAATTTAGTTCACTCTTAAAAAAATGTCTTAAACACCCCCCCACCCCCAGTGTTTAAGACATGGTTAAGGCCTTGTTTAGCAGCAAAGATTCTCTTAATTATAAAATAGCGGAAATATAGCATGCAAAATTAAATATCAAATTTACAGATACCGATAAAATGAAAAATATCAGAAGATAATTAAAATGGAATCGATAAATTGGTGATTTCATTTCACTTAGTGATAGAGACCATCTCATATTGAGTGAAACAATGATCTGTGCTGTTTGACGTTAATAAGGAAAGTAAATCATGGTAAATGTCCTCAATTCATTAAATAAGACCTTGGATATTTCTCTAATCATTATTATATCATATTCATCGTGGGAAAATGAGACTGCCGAAGTCTACTTTCTCTGGTTTTAAGCGCTAATGAGCATCTGAGGAAATGGAGTGCTGGGAATTGTACAACAGTACTGACATGATGTGATTTGTGAGCATTAGCATCAATTGACAGCCATCCCGGAAACCTGACCCACGTTCTTCCTCTCAAACGTGAAAGGTTCAAAAGCATCACCAACAGCTAGTGGGCAGGGAAGTGCACTGCTTTTGAAAAAACACAATAAGCCTTTTTATCCCAACCTAAAGTGCAAATAGACATTCATATCTCACCTGAAAGAAGAGCAAATTGCCTGTGAAGTTGTTCAATTATGTCGACTGCCAGTAATGGCCTGATCTCCTGCTGCATAATCTCATCTGTGAGGAAAGAGAAGAAAAAACAGGGCCATTAAAATCACTGCAACATGAATATAATTCTGCAAAAATCATGTTCAAGATAACCGTAAGATACAGTGTCAAAGAGTGCACCAGTAGCTCGACCCTTCAGAGTGAGCGTTTGCTCTGGAAGGAGTTTCCCCTGTACAGCTGCTTCCTTAGAGACGACCTTTAGCCATCAACACAGCCTCTGGTTTGTATCCGTTCATCAGGGAAGCGCTCCTTCAAACAAGCCATTCTTTTATGCCTTCGACTTTACAAAAGAGCACTCGAGCGCTACTATTCTCTACTGATCTGCCGAGGGTCACCCTAAATCCCAATGAAGTCTGTAGACGAACAAAAGCTCCTCTGTACACGTACACAAAAGACTGCATTAACATTGACTTCTCTTTATCAGACCCTGTTAAGTCTTGTGAGGAAACTTGCCGTAGGCTACAAACAACGTTGATGTGTTACTACTGAAATTTGGGGATGTATTCGGTATGCGTTGATGTTAGGAAGTTTTGAGCCAAAGAATTGAAGTTAACATCCTGAAACCTCTAGCCAAAATGTTTGACAGGCAGTGTGCGGTAAACCGCAAAACAACCCTAGCTGACAGAAATGAACATGTTTTAAGTATGCTTTTTTTTGCTCACACATCCTTCTGGAGTGTGTTCTAGAGGAAGAACAATGTGCGTCAAGGAGCATGTGAAAAGCAGATGTTATCAGCTGGCAGTGGAGTCGCAACCATTGATACGTACATGAATTACAACAAGAAGCTAAAGACTTCCCCAGTGGAAAGTCACAGTGACCGGATCGTACAGGACCACTCCCATGACAGAAAAAGCAAACACTAAAACGTTTTTTACAGAAAGGCAACAAATATTTTTTTATAACATTAGCAAAATAAAAAAATATGTACACATTTATAATGCAAAATGTTGACAATGCATTGAGATGTACTTTATGTTTTTTTTTCAATAATCAGGGTCAGGCATTAAGGTGGTTTAGATTGTACGGATTTAGATTAGATTAGATTAGATTAGATTTAAATTAGATCAGAACAATTACTATTTTTTTTTTTTTTTTTTATGGGGAATTATCCAGGTTAACATCAGTAAATTACGGACGGCCTCAAGGGTCTGTGTTAGGCCCTCTGCTATTTTCAAAAGTCATTTTATTAGAAAACTTGGAATTAATTTCCACTGTTAGGCCGTGTGTTCACCAAAGCTTTTTTCACGCAGCTGGCTGGCTGGCTGGCTGGCGTATTCAGTTGTTTTCAATGGGAACGCTGCATTTTTAGAACGCCATGAGCGTCTGTGTAAGAAAAATATCAGGCGGACTGGCGACAGAGTTACGCTTTCTTCGTAAGTTGAATACGAAATATTTTACTTTATAATATGTTAAATATGGATATTTTTCTTACACAAACCCAGCGATTTGCTTCAGAAGGCCTTTATTAACCCCCCTGAGCCGTGTGGATTACTTTTATAATGGATAGATACACTTTTTTGAGCTTCAAATTTTGGGCTGCCATTCACTGCCATTATAATTTGGCCAGCAAATGGCTTTGAATGGCCAGGACATTTTTTATATAACTATGATAGAATTTGTCTAAAAGAAGAATGTCACATAGACATAGGATGGCTTGAAGCTGAGTAAATGGGCTAATTTTCATTTTGAGTGAACTATCCCTTTAAAATCATTATTTACAACAGAAGCAGGTTTTCTGTAGCAGGGCAGATGATGGTCAAAATGCCAAGAGATTAATCCCAAAGGGCACAGGAAAAACTGCTGTTAGGTGCAGGCTTAAACATGTGCAAATGAAACACACACACACACACACACACACACACACACACACACACACACATTTCACGCAGACTCATGGTCCACTGCCCTCTGTGTTCAGTGGAACTGGCTAATTGTCAAAGTAGTCTACAAATCCCACTCTGACCCACAAGTCTGGGAAGCAGACTGTAAAAAACAAACCCCAAGCCAGACCAAATACTCATTATCTTAATTTAAAGGGATGATTTTAGATGTTCTCTTGTCCCAGATTGACTCCTCTGAAAAGTGTAAACACTGTGCCACTATTAAATCAATTTTCTGTTTGTTTGGAAAATCCTGGCTAGCCAGGCAACAGCAACACTGGTTCAGCCAATGGTGTGAGTTTTGGGGCGGGGCTATGTGTTTGCCAACCAATGGAAGACTAGAGTCTTCCACACGTCACAAAAAAAAAGAAAACTGTCTGGAAAAAAAATTTGAAACAGCTGTTTTTTAATGGATTGGCACATTTCATAAAGTTTTGTAGAGCTGCATCATCCACATCTGGGAGGATGAGGAAAAGTTTTACAAATTGGTGAATTTCTCAAAGTTAATTTTTTATATGATTGCAAGGATGAGTTTGCTAACAAGCAGTCAATATTATGACACTACGCTTGACAGAATAAGATTAATTTCATAGAGCATCACATTTCATAGAGCAGATTAAGAATAGTATTAGTATTGATCACAATAACCCAAGGAGAGTGAACATGATGTGAGGTGCTTTAAATACGCTGGCCTTGCTTTAAATACAGAGAGAAGCTTTACTTAGGACATCAACAAATCTTACCTAGGACTGCTTTAGTTTTTTGAATTGGCATTGGATCTCCGATTAAGCTCTAATCCAAAGATTCCCACCATTTGTTACATCTCCAGTTGTGTTGCCTAACCAGTGGAGAGAGGATAATATTTGTGGGAAGACCCTGTACGTGTCACGTGTGTGTTCTGTTTTTCCCTTGTGTTTGCCTGAGTTTTAGTTTGTTTCCTAGGTAACTAATCAGTTATTTTCAGTCATTCTGTTCAGGTGTTTTGTACTGTTAACAATTTCTCCCAGAAAGTCCTTTCAGATCCTTGTCCGTAATTAAGTCTATTCTCAGTTGTCTTTGTGACAGCAACATATTACAGTACGACTCCGCAGCATTCAATTTTTCCAGCCACATGAGTCTGTCAGTCTTAAAAGAGTTTCCTCCATGGAGAACCGAAAGAACAGTACCAGCAGCTTCTAGCAAAAATTCTCCAGTGAGCATCTGGTTGGGGGAAGAGGTGGTACAGATGAAAGGGAAGTTTAGAGTAAGATGTATTCCTTGCAGCAAAGCTTAAAAGAATTTCGTTCACATGCTTTGGGGTCCAGCTGGACTGAACATGAACAGCCTGAGAGAACAACTATGTTTATGTACCAAGAAGAAGCATTTCCCCAAACACTAGTGTTTTCAGCACAGGCATTGTATGGCCTTTCTGCGCCTTTCCTTCCTATTGTGCACCAGTTCACAAAACTGTAGCGTTCAATGAAGAACTAAAGCCCACATCTTGTTGGTCTATATGGTCACATAAAGAATGGGACACACCCAAATTTTCAGTAAAGTCTTTGTTTCAACAGGGTACATCATGACCATTCATAATGGGTATTATAACCGTCACCGTCCCACCGGTGGGACGTTTGCCATTATACAGTATATTTAAAACAATAATACTTTAATAAAACCCTAAAGAAATATTGACAAACTATATATCATTTGAAAGCTTAAAATCTCTAGTTTTCTAAATAAATCAGGACCAGTGATTTTTGAAACAAGAATATTTTCATACTCATAAGATGTGTTCGGACCTTTATTTTGAAATAGCAATGAACATGAAAAAACATGAGAGATTGGTAAAAACCAAGAGTTTGTTTTCAAGAGTTCACAAGATAACATCAATTCAATCTTTTGAGAAAAAGGGTCTTTTAAAAATAAAGAAACAAAATGACAGATTATCCATTTGTGATGTGGCGGCTAGCTATAACGCACATAGCCTATACGCGTTCTTTCCGCATGTCTTGTATGTGTTTGTTAGAGGTTGAATTAAAATAAAATATTGCGAAACTGCCCATACACCATTCTAAATAGGATATCTACTTCATTAATCATATGAAAATTGTGAAAATATATGGTTCAGAGTACTCCACCATAAACCATACACAGACCAGGCATAACATTATGACCACTGACAGGTGAAGTGAATAACACTGATTATCTCTTCATCACGGCACCTGTTAGTGGGTGGGATATATTAGGCAGCAAGTGAACATTTTGTCCTCAAAGTTGATGTGTTAGAAGCAGGAAAAATGGACAAGCGTAAGGATTTGAGCAAGTTTGACAAGGGCCATATTGTGATGGCTAGCCGACTAGATCACAGCATCTCCAAAACTGCAGTTCTTGTGGATTGTGCCCGGTCTGCAGTGGTCAGTGTCTATCAAAAGTGGTCCAAGGAAGGAACAGTGGTGAACCGGCAACAGGGTCATGAGTGGCTAAGGCTCATTGATGCATGTGGAGAGTGAAGGCTGGCCTGTGTGGTCCGAGAAAAACAAAACAGGCTACCATAGCTCAAATTGCTCAAGAAGTTAATGCTGGTTCTGACAGAAAGGTGTCAGAATACTGTTGTGTATGGGGCTCATAGCAGCAGACCAGTCAGGGTGCCCATGCTGACCCCTGTCCACCGCCGAAAGCACCAACAGTGGGCACGTGAGCATCAGAGCTGGACCACGGAGCTATGGAAGAAGGTGGCCTGGTCTTATGAATCACCTTTTCTTTTACATCACATGGATGGCCGGGTGCGTGTGTGTCGCTTACCTGGGGAACACATGGCACCAAGATGCACTATAGGAGGAAGGCAAGCCGGCCAAGGCAGCGTGATGATTTAAGCAATGCTCTGCTGGGAAACCTTGGGTCCTGTCAGCCATGTGGATGTTACTTGTACACGTAACGTAACACCTACCTAAGCATTGATGCAGACCATGTAAACCCTTTCATGAAAACAGTTTATCAGCAGGATAATGTGCCCTGCCACAAAGCCAAAATGGTTCAGAAATGGTTTGTGGAGCACAAAAACGAGTTTGAGTAGTTGACTTGGCCTCCAAATTGACTTGTTTGCATTGGGCCACTAGGTCCTGTTAAGAGTACTTAGTTACCAAGGGGTGAGGAATAGGACTTCATCCAATCTGTCTGGGTAATTACAGAGCTCGTTAATCACTCAGCCCATCAGCAGGAGTTCAACAGTCAGATGATCAAGTCTCATTCACCTGTGCTGGCCACACCAGACAATGCTTGCTTCTGTCCCAGCATCACCCCTGGGTCAGGATGTCAGAATCAATAAGTTAAACTCACTTACGATTAGCAATTGCTAAACACACTAACTCACACACTTAATTCAACAGTGATTGCATTCACATGCAATGCGGAGTTCATGCAGTGGGGAACACTGTGACCAAAATTAGCTGAGGGGCAAGAGAGGTCTGAAGGTGGAGATCTAAAAAAAGCTTTTGTATCCAAAAAGGCCGTACAGCAGAGATTAGACAGGTGAGGGAAAAAAGGCAGACAACCAACAAGACCTGATAGTTGGTAAATGACATGAGGCTCAGTGTTCTCAGATCTGTTCATTATTCGGAAAAACATGCAACAACATTGATATCTCTTGCTTCAGGCCCATCGGTATGAAAGCTCCGTTATGTGTTGACCAAAGACAAACTGCAATGGATTCAATCTTTAGGTGCTGGAAGAGAAACCACAAATCAGCTCTTCCTTTTTCTGTAACATATTAATGGTTTCACTTGGGGTCAATGCATCAAGGGTTGCAGTCAAACAGCGGACACTGCTGCATAATATCATGTAAACCAATCCAGTTTGGAACTCGATCACAACCCATAGGGGGTCTCAGGGCGGCTCTGGACATCAGCACCTTTAGTGCACATTATGAGAACGTTCTTTAAGGTTTCAGTTCACATGTTTTCCATGACACATTGAGTAACTATAACAGAATTAACACAATAGCTTCACTTCACAGCCTGTCTGAATCCCATTTCAGACATTTAAGGGGCGTCCACAGGACATCCAGTCCATTGTCCCGCTCGGCTTCCCTCTGATCTCTATAAATTAGGGCTGCTGTATGACAAAAAAAAAAACTTCAAGATAAGGCTGGACAATTGCGTCTGAGGCAGAAAAATAAAATAATCATAAAATCAAAGCCCTGTGAGCTTAATAATGTTTGACAAGAAGGTCAATGGTTGCAGTAAAGCTTTATCAAAGGCTCTGCTGTTCACAAATCTCTAATATTTGATGGCAGGCAAGATCCACAATCTATCATATTTCCCCTGAAGAAATCACTGAAAGTCAGAGAAGAAGTCCCATGCTCCCAACACTCACACATAAACCCCCACACACACATAACTCATATTACTGTAGGTGTCTATTAAAAAGCAATATAGCTCTGGTAAAGGCCAGTTCACACCAAGTACGATAACTATAACAGAATCCATCCTGCTTTAAAGACATAACAGCAGTGTGTACTTATAATAAACAGAATGTTATTGTGCATTGGTGTGGTTAGGGCCCAAGCACCGACCCTATTGGAATTGCACGGCCTATTATTCTATAATTCTTCTCCGAAATTAATACAAATTTTGAGGGCCTATACATGTTCGAAAACTCATGAAACTTTGCACACTTTGTGGTGAAAATTTATGTCTAATATGGGTTTCAGAAGGCGTGGGAAAATGGCTCGATAGCGCCACCTACACAATTACAATTAAGCACCGTTCGCGCTACTTTTCACATACAAGAATGAAATTCGGTACACACATGTAACAGCCCAATACCTACAAAAAAAGTCATTGGGAGCAAAATCTGAAAGCCCTACAGGAAGTGAGATATTTAGAATTTTCTCTGCAAAACTTTTAGCCAGTTTTAGCCATTTCCAAACGTTGTACTTTAACAAACTCCTCCTAAAGATTTAATCAGATCAACATCATATTTGGTCAGTCTAATCTAAAGGCCTTTGCTATGTTAAATTGCGAAGATCTTGAGTTTTTCGCTAAAGGGCTTGTCCGTGGTGGCCTGACAAAATTCAATGTTTCACCATGAAACAGGCATACAATGTCCGATCTGCCCCAAAATTCACGTTTGATAAGAGTCCTGGCCTGAAGACATCTACATGCCAAAATTCAGTTACAGTCATAGCGCCACAGGAAATGGCATGCTTTACACTGTGATTCATTCCCTGAAACACATTTAAATATGCCATGAAGTACACTGCTCAAAAAACACATCTGATCTCAGTGGGGGGAAAATGTCATGCTGAATATCTATACTAATATGGACTGGGTAATGTGTTATGAACGAAAGGATGCCACATCGATTGATGGAAATGAAAAAGATCAACCGTAACAGAGGAGTCCTTTCAAAGACACCCTGAAAATCAAAGTGAAAAAATTATCCATTAGGCTTGTCCATTTTGCTGAAATGTCATTGCAGCAACTCAAAATTGTACTCAGTAGTTTGTATTGCCCCGAAATGCTTGTATACATGCCTGACAATGTCGGGGCATGCTCCTAATGAGACGACAGATGGTGTTCTGTGGTATTTCCTCCCAGATCTGGACCAGGGCATCACTGAGCTCCTAGACAGTCTGAGGTGCAACCTGGCGACGGCGGATGGACCGAAACATAATGTCCCAGAGGTGTTCTGTTGGATTGAGGTCAGGCGAGCGTGGGGGCCATTCAATGGTATCATTCCTTCATCCTCCAGGAACTGCCTGCATACTCTCGCCACATGAGGGCGGGCATTGTTGTGCACCAGGAGGAACCCAGGACCCACTGCACCAGCATAGGGTCTGACAATGGGTCCGAGGATTTCAACCCGATACATAATGGCAGTCAGGGTGCCATTGTCTAGCCTGTAGAGATCTGTGTGTCCCTCCATGGATATGCCTCCCTAGACCATCACTGACCCATCACCAAACCAGTCATGCTGAACGATGTTACATGCAGCACAACGTTCTCCATGGTTTCTCCAGACCCTTTCACGTCTGTCACATGTTCTCAGGCTGAACCTTCTCTCATTTGTGAAAAGCACAGGCCGCCAGTGGCGAACCTGCCAATTCTGTTGTTCAATGGCAAATGCCAATCAAGCTCCACGGTGCTGGGCAGTGAGCACAGGGCCCACTAGAGGACGTCGGGCCCTCAGGCCACCCTCATGAAGTCTGTTTCTTATTGTTTGGTCAGAGATATTCACACCAGTGGCCTGCTGGAGGGCTCTGGCAGTGCTCATCCTGTTCCTCCTTGCACAAAGGAGCAGATACCGGTCCTGCTGATGGGTCAAGGACCTTCTACGGCCCTGTCCAGCTCTTCTAGAGTAACTGCATGTCTTCTGGAATCTCCTCCATGCTCTTGAGACTGTGCTTGAGGACACAGCAAACCTTCTGGCAATGGCACGTATTGATGTGCCATCCTGGAGGAGTTAGACTGCCTGTGCAACCTCTGTAGGGTCCGGGTATCGCCCCATGCTACCAGTGGTGACAAATGCAAAACTAGTGAAAAAAGTGAAAAACCATTTTCTGTGTTGTGGGTCGTCTCATTGTTGCCCATCTAGTGTACCTGTTGTTAATTTCATTAATACCAAAGCTGAAACTGATTAACAACCCCCTCTGCTACTTAACTGACCAGATCAATATCCCAGGAGTTTAACTGACTTGATGCTATTCTCTGATTAAAAAGTGTTCCCTTAATTTTTTTGAGCAGTGTACCAAACATGCTAGAAACAAGTTAAATCATGCAACACTTGGCTTAGTGCTAATGTATGCAATAAACACCACGGAACAGGAAGTTGGTGTAACTCAGGCATACAATGTCCGATCTGCTCCAGACTTCACATGTTTGATAAGACTCCTGGCTTGAAGACATCTACATGGCAATATTCAGTTATTGTCATAGCGCCACCAGCTGGTAGCAGGAAGTGTGGCAAATACAAATACGTTCAGTATTAAGTTTCTTTCTTCTGTGGAACACACACAAAAAAAATAGGCAATAGGCAACACTGAACCCCAGTGACTTTTATGATATGAACAAAACAAAAAATATCACAATTTCTTCTTTTTGTGTTATGTAGAAGAAAGAAAGTCATACAGGTTTGGAACAACATGAGTAAACTTTTTGTTTATTGCTTTAAAGGCACAATATGTAAGATTTTTATATTCAAATATCCAAAAAGCACTAGAACAATGTTATATATTTTGTTGACTTTTGTGTACTTAATACCAAATATTTCCAAGAATGTTTAAATCCAGAGAATTAAGCAATTTTAACCAGGACACGGACACGTCAATGACATCATACCCGCGTTTGATGTCAATTTTCGTTTTTTTATTTTGTAGAAACCATGGAAACACCAAAGACGCTTTAATATATTATGTGTTTTATTAGACAGGAGTTGAGCAACTGTTGCATACATTCATCGATACAAAACAAATCATTGTTATATAGCTCAACACACTTAGTCTTATTGTTTAAATCTTGTTTTCTTGGTTTACCGTGTACCATGTTTTACCATGCCTAATATCGATCTAGCTTACTACAGTGTGCAACAAGTGTCTCATAGTAGCCACCAAGCGAACACACAGTAGCATTGTAACAACTTTCAACAAACTCAAATAACGTATCTAATATGATAACACAGTGCTGCATAAACATGACCGGAAAAAGCGGAAGCTGTCTTCTGCTACATAATAAAAGCTCAGTGAAAGCCTTTGTTTTGAATAAGCAACCTCTTGTGGTGAAAAAATTACATATTGAGGCTTTAAATGAAAGCATAATTTGAGCTGTTTGAAGAAAAAGTGAGCTTTCAGAAAGAGAGGTGACCAGTATGATCTCTTTTCCAAAACAGCAAAGAATTTCAAGATACAGTCTCTAAATCTCAATACACATCCTTACGGAAAAGGAAGTCGCCACACATGGATACAAATCAGAATGTCAGACAACATCCTGTATCTGCCCAGAACAACAAAAACTCCCTTAAAATTATTAATATCATTGACCCTGTCACCTGGAACAATCAAGACCTCCATTCCACAAAGCAAGACAAATGCTACAAACAGGTAATTATAAAGTTATTTGGAGGCATTGTTCTGCAAATAGAAAGCACTACCCACAAAAAGACCCACATCCATATGTGTTTGACTAGGATGTTCAGATGTGGGCTGTGTAAAGCTATGTCTGCTGACCCAGTCTGGACAGGTGCGTTTGATTTTGCCGGCGTGCTTTAAAGAGGCCCTCAAGGGAGTTTGGTCGTCTTTGAGGAACTAATCGCATATATGTGCCATATACCACTCAGGATATGACTTAGTCTAAAAATGTTTCTAGAAGGGGAGAATCTATAGGCATAAACAATGTCACTCATTTTTTACTTAAAGAACACATTTAAGCCATCCCAAGACTGTTTGTAGCACGCCAACCTCTGACATAAGTAGAGATTAGTAAATAATAATAATAATAATGTGTAAATATATAATTAATAAAGATTGAAAATAAAATAAATCTTTATCAAAGAAATTAATCATAATGAAATTATAAACATAACTAATATAAAAATAGATATAAAATATATATATTATATATTAAGACTTTTATTTTGGATGCGATTAATCATGATTAATCGCATTCAAAATAAAAGTTTGAGTTTAAATATGTGTGTGTTCTGTGTACAATTATTATGTATATATAAATACACACACATGCATGTACTGTATATATTTAATAATGTATTTATAACAAAATGTATATATAAAATATTTTTATTTATACATGATAAATTATATAAATATATATATATATATATATATATATATATATATATATATATATATAAATATATATACAGTATATACATGCAAATATTTCTTAAATATATACATGAAGAAGTGTGTACTGTATTTATATATGCATAATAATTATACACAGTACACACACATTTATTTATTATATATACACAATCTGAAACCAGCTAATTTTCTTTGTTCGTGTTTGAAAAATATCAGAAATGACAAAACTGTCTGACTTCTGACATTCTCATCATTTACAGTTCCTCTTTTTTGCTCAAAAAGGTTAGAGCACCCAAATAAAGCCTTATATGTCAAAGCAATTCAAAACCACAAAATATAAATCATACTTGTTCTGACATTTCTGTTTTCACAACAAAATTAGCCACAAAGATGAATGAAGCTGCCAATCTGACCCAGCCATTTAAGCCAATTTAAGAGCGTCTGCTGGTTAACACTGCTGCTTCACAGGTTCACACACATGTACATGCACCACACATACAACAACTAAACTAAAACATCTTACTTCTCTGCAGTCTGCACCAATGCTGAAGCATTTAACTAAAGTTGCATCAGAAGCAAACCAGAGTGAAAGAGGAAGGTGAGGGTGTATGAGGAAGACATACTTCTCTTCGTTGCTAATTCAGTCTCCAGACACACTCTCAGAAAACGATGGTAGGACTCCATTTCCCCCGCAGAGATGCGGACCAAGGAAAAGAATGCTCCCCGTGAGTGCCGCCCACATACCGAGCAGTGGGACGGGATGGTCTGATAGCGTGGAGAACCATCCATACTGCAGCACAAACCCAGAATGCCCCTGCTCATGCTCAACCTGCCTAACAACAGCTCTCTGGACAACACACTAGCTTGTAGCTCCTGTGTAAGCAGTGTGAATTGTAAGGTCACAGAAAAGCAAGGACAGATCAGAATAATTGGTCAGAAGCTTTGCTGTCTCTGGATTAAGAGAACTATTTTAGTTCACTTCTCCTGTGGCGGATATACTTACACACACACCTCCACCTGAGAGCAAAGTCTCTCCCTCAGAGCTGTCACCACACACACACACACACACACACACACACACACACACACACACACACACACACACACACACACACACACACACACACACACACACACACACACAAAATGGTTTTTATTTTGTACAAACTGTATATTATATACCCATACACAAAAACTACCCCTAAACCTACCCATCACGCAAAACTTTCTGCATTTTTCATTCTGTATTATTTGTAAGCTTGTTTCCTCACGGGAACCTCAATTTAGGTCCCCACGGAGTCCCCGTGAGTCAGTTTGCATTCAGGATGAAGTCCCCACCAGGATAGAAAACCATGAACACACAAACACTTCAGCAAAATGATCTAAACCAGAACATTCCATTAACTTCTACAGCGTCAGAAACATGAAAACACTGTTTTAATTACTCACCCTCATGTCGTTCCAAACCCGTAAGACCTTCATTCATTTTAGGGGAAAAAAATGAAGATATTTTCAAGTAGTGCTCGCTGCAGAACATTTGGAGCTCAAGGGTGAAGCTTAATCTGTTTAATGGGTGGAGAGATAGGGTTATGCCTTATGGGTAGGGTTAGGGTGTGGTTAGGAGATGCAGCTCCACCTATAATGACCACAGTAGGTCAAGAGAGGGGTTCACAATTTCTGACCCCACATACTGTAGAAAACAACACAAGGCCCAGAAAGGTGGTAAATACATTGTTAAATTAGTCCATGTGACTCCAGTGGTTCAATCTTTATGTTATGAACCGACGAGAATACTTTTTGTGTGCAAAAAAACAAACAAAAATAACGACTTTAATCTCTTGTCTCTGCGATTCACGTAAGCACCACGACAATAGTGAGCAGAAGTTCTGCCGGGAATAGCCCAACAACATTTCCATCCAACTTTGCGAATGTAACTTATGCGGAAAATTGCAATATTGCATAAAACATTTGCGAATAAAGCACTGTTTCCATCCAGTGAGTCGAAGAGAGCATAATCGTCACTTCCTGATAAACTACCGCACAAAAAAAAATCACTAAGAAACATAGGAGAAGCCACCATATAATCATTGTCATATATAGTCAATTATTTGCGTCTCAATAAACGTGTTGTCTTGCTTTCAGAGGCAGATGCTGCTGTTTGGGAACGCATATGTAAGACAGTTCTAGGAGAGAAACAGAGGTGTCAAGTAACGAGTACAAATACTTCAAGCTTACCTTACTTAAGTAGAAATTTTGGGTATCTATACTTTATTGGAGTAATTATTTTTCAGCCTACTTTTTACTTCTACTCCTTACATTTTTGCAATTATCTGTACTTTCTACTCCTTACTTTTTTTTAAATAGCCTCATTCTTTTTTTTTTTTTTAGCTTGTTTGTTAAAAAAACTATGCAGATAAATCGAGTCATCCGGATAGTGTGAATTTGACTGTGGTTGGATGAGAAGAAGTGTAAACATATACCATTCCAACACCCTATTGGTTACTACGATCCATCGCGCCGCAAATGGTTCAGAGCACAAATCACTCACGGTGTTGCCAGATTGGGCGGTTCCCGCGGATGAGCACGCACGCTCAGCCAATCAGCGATCAGCAGGCAGACGCGCTCATTCAGATCATGACAGCCAGGTTTTTAGCGCGATAACTCCGTGATAGCTGACTGTATATTCAAGAGATCGCTATGCTAAAGTGGCATATATATATATAAGTAGGCTACAGTAAGCTGTATCTACAGTAAAGAGTGGGAGAGTGAACCAACTCTCAAACGAGGATTACACCTGTGACTCAAGACTCTGTATAAATATAATCATGACTCCTGTCCATCATCATATACACACTCAGGACATCTGCAACCCCAACAGCTGCTGAAAGAGGTTAGAATCAACAATTCATCAGCTTTGACTGGGCTAAGTGTTCTACTTCACGAATGTACTGTCATTTTGTCAGAGCAAAGCTAAACGCATTGTTGTTATTTTTTTATTTATGGATTATTGTACAGTATCGCACATTTTGGCAGTGGTGTGTTAATAACGTGAAATGCCTGTCAATTACGGTGCTTTTTCCGATCTTTTATATTAGGCACTTTTTGCACTTAAAGTGGCTAATTCAATGATATTACATTATTTTCCCAGTTAAAGTTTTTTTTTTTTTTTTTGAGCGGCTGATTTTGGTGAGCTTTGAGCCCTGCACGGGCTTCAGTTCTAGGCCCTAGCCCGGTCCGAGTCCGACTGGAGCCTGTGTTTAGTTTGTTTTTTGAATCCTCCTTATGACACACTGCTGCAGTCATTGAAACAGTTCAGCTTTGTTTTTAATGTCAAAGTAGTTATATTTCGTTTGCTTTATTAAGTTCATTTAGAAAAATGTTTGGATATTTTTTAGTTTTTTTAAATTAAAGTTTTTATTTTTTTAAAGTGACAACCAAGCAGTTAGCGGTCGACAGTGAGTTACACAATCTAAACAAATAAAATAAAAATAAAACATGCTGGTTGTCTTACCTTACACCTCTCCGGGAAATGAATAGCTATAAATCGATGCGCGAAGTTCACCAAAAGATATGAGTTGCATTTTATTCATAATCATCTCATTTCAAGATCAAAGACCGCAATATGACAAAAAGCGAGCTAAGCACTAGTAAGATCATTTAGTCTCATTCATTTTATTGAAGATGATTATGAGTGTGTCTCAATCTGCTCCCTAGTTCAGTAGTCAGGCACTGATCTGGGATCAGCCTATTGACTTATGTCCTGATCAGTGCCCTGACTACTGAACTAGGAGCTGATTGAGACACACGCCATGTGTTTTTGAGCATCTAAGACTTATTTTTAGTTTCACTATGGCCGCTTGAGTGTTGAGTGTAGGCTACTCATTTGTGGCGACGCATGTTGCAGTAACGCCGCCGGATCTGGCTACAAAAAGCCTATAACACGCTCTCACTCGCTTATCTTTTAACAATTTGCCAGGAGTGAAATTTACATATGTGGTTTAAACAACCAGATGCATTTATACTTGTCCAGTTTTGTCTGAAATGTTTTGTAGACCACCTTCTGAATTGGTTTGTTTGAGTGAACGCTCCTGATACTGCTGCTGGCGCAGCCCGGACTCTGAACACTGTGTGAGTCAGTTTTGACAATCGCCTATATCGCCTAATAATCGCCTAATAGCCTATCATGGTCTCATGCTGTTTCCACCAGCGCAGCACATCTCTCACTGTTTCTTTTAATTACTAAAATAAATATAAAATGAAGGAGAAGTTTCAAAAGGGCCCGGCCAGGCCCGCGTTGAGGTATGACATGAAAATTGGCCCAAGCCCGCCATAGGGCGTTAAAAGTCGGGTCCGCTGGGCTCGCCAGAAATGTAGGGCTCTAAATCGTCGACCCAATCTGGCAACACTGATTACACATGTAGCCTACATTTACATTCCAAAAAGGTAATTGATAACATGCCCTCAAGTTTAATGTTTTGCACCATTACAATACATATAGGTAACTAGTCATCATATCTTCCGCTTGATGAAACACATGTTAATGCTCAGCAGTACACATATATGGTATATTTGCATTGTACTAAAATGCATTCATTTTCAATGGGTATATATGCGGCCTGAACAGGTAGCCTAGTGCATCCCAAATTTTTCAACATTAATATTTTATTACAACATTATAGTAATTATGGCCTTTAGAAAATGCTTTTGAGGAGGTGGGGTAGTGCACTATAGACCCCTGTCTGTAATGCACTGTAGGCCCCTGTGCCCAAGCTTTTGTCCTTAATGGCATTTGTTCTCCTTACATTACTTTTACTTTTATACTTTAAGTAGTTTTAAAACCAGTACTTTTATACTTTTACTTAAGTAAAAAGCTTGAGTTGATACTTCAACTTCTTTAGAAGTATTTTTAAACCCTAGTATCTATACTTCTACTTGAGTAATGAATGCAGTACTTTTGACACCTCTGGAGAGAAATATACCGAGCATCTTTGACAACAGACTTCTGAATGACCAAAACAGCCTTTCAGATGCTTTGCAAAAAAGTTTATTGTTGAATAAATTATATATATATTTTAACGATGTCTTTACTGCCCTTATGGGTCTTGAAAGTGGTCGTTGTGTTGCGGTCTATGCAGGGGTCAGAGCTCTCTCGTATTCATCAAAAATATCTTCATTTGTGTTCCGAAGATGAACAAAGGTCTCACGGGTGTGGAGCGACATGAGTGTTAATGACAGAATTTTTGGGTGAACTAACACTTTAAGGGTACTGCCCGGGTGACAAGCTGTTATATCCCTAAATGTGTCATTTGTACACATTTTTCTGAGTGTATTATGGCTAATTTTTTACTTTTTCCATTTCTAGAATTAAATAAATAATATGTTTAAAAATATAAATTTGTAATTTTTAACAGATTTAGCAGATGTCTGGACATCATTTTTCT
Source organism: Gobiocypris rarus (assembly GCA_023029165.1). NCBI lineage: Eukaryota > Metazoa > Chordata > Actinopteri > Cypriniformes > Gobionidae > Gobiocypris > Gobiocypris rarus. The sequence continues at coordinate 21,004,097 of CM040931.1, forward strand.
CAGTTTTTATTGGAAAATCTTATTGATAGCAAGAAAACGACTTGCAGTGCTTACTCAGTATCCTCTGCATCGTAATAATTCATACTGTCCCAAGAGACTTTCTGCAGCAAACAGTACTATTGGTTGAGATTGTGTGTGTGTGTGTGTGTGTGTGTGTGTGTGTGTGTGTGTGTGTGTGTGTGTGTGTGTGTGTGTGTGTGTGTGTGTGTGTGTGTGGGCATGTTTTTGTGAAATATCAGGACACAAATGTGTATAATGACATGGGTATGACAGGTATTACAAAAAGAGGGTGAAATATGAGGACGTTCCCCATGTCCTCACTTTTCAAAATGCTTATAAATCACACAGGATGAGTTTTTTTCACAGAAAGTAAACTGCGCAGTCTCCTGTGATGGGTAGGTTTAGGGGCAGGGGCAGTGTAGGGGGATAGAAAATACGGTTTGTACAGTATAAAATGCATTACGCCTATGGAATGTCCCCACATTTCACAAAAACAAACATGTGTGTGTGTGTTTCCTAAACGAGCTCTCAGTGTGGCACTAAGACTTTCTGTTTTACATACACAATGACCACTCTTTTCCACATAACCGGGGCTGTCAAGCTCATAAAAAGCATTATTAAAGAATCATAAAAGAGTTTAAGCACCCTAGCTCTTCTTGAAGTGCTCACGAGAATGCACGAGAGAAGAAGCGATGCCCGATTCATGAAATTCCTCATTTGTAAGTCGCTTTAGATAAAAGCATCTGCTAAATGAATAAATGTAATGAATCGTTCCTTTGAGTCATTTTTTTTTATTAATCAGTTTATCTCGTTTACAAAATTGATCTGAATGGTTCGTTCATGAATTTGACTGATCTGGTTTAGTCACAGCAGTTAACTCTCTCCGAAGGGGAAGGTCATAAGTAAAAAGAAAAACAACTTAAATTTCTGTTTCTTACACAATCGTATAGTTGTATTAAACCCGAGATGTATGGACATCTTTAAAATGCTTGTTTTGTCATTTTGGCGACTGAAATCCATAATATGGACAGTATATTCTTCAAAATTCACATTTGTGTTCCACAGAACTTCCAAGACTGTTTGTAAAGACATAAATGATCGGACTATCTCTTTAAGAGCCTCTGACATTCGCCCCCTTGACCTCACTCAAATATGTTAAGAAAGAAAGTGAACTTTCTTACCAGTATCTGATCAAACGAAACTCCAGAGCAGGATTATGAAGTAAAACCATTCAGAATAACTACTGGCACATTTTTTTCTGGTCACATTGCTGTGTGTCTAATCATTATTAAGCCCTTAAACCTCTTTTTTCCCCCACAGAAACACCTCACGCTACCCAACCAAAGCTGTAACTCCAGAAATGACTCTGCATGCGATTCTCCGAAATACTTCCCTCTCCACCCCATCAGACTCTGCTCCACACACACACACACATAAACCCCTCCCCGCAACCCTCACACGAGACGGCATCATGTGGCACTGACTGTTAAATCTAAACCTGAGGGCTGAACTTTTTTCAGTCCGTCTGACAGTGGAAAACAGATGGAATATGCTAAATTGAGAAGCAAAAAGTGGGCAACAAACCCAAACAGTGATTTCATGGATGTTTGAGCGCTTGTAGGTGCTTGTAGTGACCTGTCTAATGTTTCATGGTGAAGACATTCCTGGGATGGAAGCTGTAAACCTGGATCAACTGGTCAGCCTAAAACACCAAAAAAACAACAAAAAAACACAAGCGTATATGAAATGTCCTCAAATTTTGCATTATGGCATTCTAAATACTTATCAGAAATCATGATATAATTTTTTACTGTTATTTAATTGAATTGTAATAGTTAGATTTCTATATTATTATTATTATTAGACATTATGATAAATTGTATCATATAATTAATTTGATCCTTTGGACTTGATATAATTTTCAGAATAAATAAATACATTTTATATTATGGTTTTCAAAATACTCATCGGAAATCATGAGATTAATAATTTTTTTTCTATTACCTGTTTTGTTTTTACATAATTTAAAAAATATATATTATTATAAAAAATAATCAAATGTTACATTATGGCATAAATAGCCTACTTTTCAAAAATCATGATATTTTTTACTTTGCACTTTTTAATTGACTTGCCAATGTTTTGTTTTTATAGTATTATTATTATTATTATTATAAATGAACCAAATGTTACATTATGGCATTCTAAATACTAATTATGATATTATTTAATTATTTAATTTTATTGATTTACCATAGTTTGTTTTTCATTTTAATATTATTAACCTCGGTCAGACGGACGGACGATTTAGATTTGGACGGATCTATTTGACGGACGGATCGGACGGACGGACGGACGGACAGACAGACAGACAGACAGATAGATAGATAGATAGATAGATAGATAGATAGATAGATAGATAGATAGATTATACTCAAAATTATAAAATTACCCACTAAACGCATGAACTACCAATCTGAGATCATTAGTACTTACAGTATGAGACAAAACCGACAGATGTACGAGGTGTATTGAGAATATGTGTCTGTTGCTTCAGATTATGACACCAGGGTGTGTTTTCAGATAATCTGTGAGATAAAAGCAGCATCTGCTGTAAAATGATTACTGGACTCTATTTTAAGAGGATCTCAGTGTGTAGTATATCTGATATGGATGTCATACTGTGCGCTCAATAATGCCAAATGCCAACTATCCTCCTCTTTAAATCTCCGCTCTCACTATAGGATTCATCATCAGTGAGAAAGATGGCAAAACTCACATCAGCACAAAGAGAGGGTGAGACGGTAATGAATGAAGCTTCGATGATTGACTATGTAATGGATTCTATTAGCTGAGTAAACGGTGTAAACTCTTCCATACAGCTGTGGCGCTAGTAAAAATCACTTTCAAAATAAATCTCACACAAGTTCGTAATAAAAATGTTATGGTTGTGAGACAAAAATGACCTCCCTACATTAAGAATGCCTAATTGTTTAAGCAATACTGTTCAAATTAATCAAATAAAAAGAACAAAAGAGTTCCGGGATGTCACCAAACAAACGGCTCCATGTGATTTCTGGGAACTGAGGTGACCTCTGTCTTTGAACTTCCTGTATATCTGAACAGCCTAGACAGTGTGAATATAGAATATTGATTTGATGAGTGCAACTGTAACATGGATTGTACAGAGGAGCTCACTAAATCAGACGGACGAGGAGAGGGAGAGAGGAGGGAAGGAAGTACAATGACCTTCCTATTGTTCACCTTTTGAGCGTCACCACTCGCTGCCGCAGTTTTATTGTGATTCCAAGTCTTTGGAGATACTGTCACGCTGACACCCGCTTGCAACAAAGCCCAGTTCAAGGATTTTGGGCTGTTTATAGAATACTATAGAAGTATAGAAAGAGTTTGTCACAAACCAAATGCTCTCAGGAACTTAGCTTAAAAGAACAGACAAAAATGCTATTTATTTGATTTGATTTGTTAATTTAGACCGTTTATTTCGTCTAACTTTCAAAGCACAAAATAAGGTTTGGTCTCTTTAAGACAGCTTGAAAGACTTTGATTTACACATGAAGTTAAGAGTTTTCAGTTCTGATATATTACAACCGAAAACTACACTTCAAAAGTTTGAATTTGACATTTGAAATACATTTATAATGTTATAAAAATTTATATGTTCTATATTCCTTTGAAATTTCTATTTAATCAAATAATTCTAAAGAGAAAATGATCATGGTTTCCACCAAAGTATTATACAGCTGTTTTCAATAAGAATTAATTAAATAATAAGAGATAATAATAATAAATGTTTATTGAGCATCAAATCAGCATATTATTATGATTTCTGAAGGATCATGTGACACTGAAGACTGTAAAGAGAGTAATGATGCTGAATATTTAGCTTTGATCATAGGAATAAATAAAAAAATGTAATACAATAAAAATAGAAAACAGTTATTGATTTATTTTTACTGTATATTGATCAAAATAAATGCAGTCTTGATCGCATGTGTGTTGTTTTGTGGCGTGTAAAACAAAGCAGTCGGACTGGAGACATGTAAAAAACAGGTTCTGTAAAAAATACTGTTATGATATAGATTGATATGAATTAATTTTCCAACAGATTTGTAGATAGAAATTCAGACTCTGTGTGTGCTTAAGCTTGTGGCCGTGATGCTGCGTGTGCATGTGTGTGTGTGTCCTTGTTTATATTACATTGTGGGGACCCATAAGGATAGTAAAACCTGAGATCACCTATATTGTGTGGACCAGCCAGTGTCCCCACTTTTCAAAAGGCTTATAATTCACACAGGATGAGTTCTTTTGAGAAAGTAAAAATGCAGAATGTTTCCTGTGATGGGTAGGTTTAGGGGCAGGGGCAGTGTAGGGGGATAGAATGTACAGTTTGTACGGTATAAAAACCATTATGTCTATGGAGACTCCCCACAAAGATAGTGAACCAGACGTGTGTGTGTGTGTGTGTGTGTGTGTGTGTGTGTGTGTGTGTGTGTGTGTGTGTGTGTGTGTGTGTGTGCGCATCTATCTCTACCAGTGCCCAGTATATTTGGCTTGTTTGTGTTAATCCCTTTATCCTGATTAGTTTAGGATAACTGAATGACACTGTTTTTTTTATTATTTTAAACAACTTTTAAGCAGCAGTGGAGTCAGAATGACTGTCTTATTAAAGCACAGACTCTTAGGGTGAAGTCAATCCAGAAAACAGAACAAAACAAAAACAACTACATTTTTCTACAGTAATGACAAGGTCTTCATAACATTTTCATCCTATGCCATAGATTTTTCATAACATCATAACAATTGCAGGAACATTATCATGCTGTGAACACGGTCTTGTGTGCTTTGTAAACTTTACCCATTTCAAACCTGTATTAGTTTAGCATCACCAAATAAAAGTTTGCGACATTCATCATCTTTAAAATTGAACAAAAGGGGACAGAGATTAAATATAGGCAGAGATACATGGTGTAAAAAATATGTATCACAAAAAAAGAAAAAAATACTCTAATGTCTCTAATTGACACAATGCAGTTGAAAATTAATGTTGAGATGATCTAAGTGCAGCGGTCAAATGTTAATTAAAAAAAAGGAACTAGAAGCAAAAAGACTCGGCTATTAAACAGGTACTGGAACAAGACAACTGGTAAACACAACAATAACAACCAAACTGAACAAGACAGTGGGCTTAATGCTGCGTTCCAGGCAGGTTTTTGAGCCCGTAAGTTACGACTTCAAACCACGACTCACGACTTTGTAGCGTTCCAGGCAAAGTCACGCCAAACTGCCTGAGCGCCAGGAAATGCGGTAGCTGGATGTAAACGAAACATAGCGGACCGTACAGGGTTTATGCTAATTTACAATCATTTCTATCATCAAAGGTGCTACTCTGCATATTTGAGGAGGAAAGGAGGAGAAAAAACGCTGCATAAGGAAAGATAAGCTGTTATACCTTTTATTTTACGTTATTTGTATATTTGGAAATGTATTTGGTATTAATGTATTCTTGCACTCAATGGACTGAAAACTAGCTTACGTTAGAAAAGCTGCTGATAATGCATAACATTTGCGGATAAATAACGTTAGAGCAATACCTTTTTAATAAACGATTTGGTTTTTAATGTATGACTTCCATAAACATCGCATCCGTAGGGGATGCCATTGGTGTTTCGCGGGCTATGTGACGTCAGAACTCTTCACTGGGAGTACATCGATCTAGTACAAGTTCACCTGGAAAACCTGGAAAATGCTGCCTTCGGAGGACACATTTCAAGATAGGAAGACATCAAGGCACGTCCGAATCTAATGTTAGCTTCACTTCCTGTCTCCTGAGATACCTTCATCTGGTTGATTTTTGAAGGCAGCATACATGTATCCTTCGCTGCCTTTGCTATCCCACAATCCTGTGCGTTCTATCGTGTGACAGTTGAGCTCATAGACATAATAAATATTATGTCTATGGTTGAGCTGGGGGAAAAAGATGGTGTCCGAGAGTTGCGTACGCTGGTCAGTTAGTGTGTAAATGTACATTTTTGACCAACATTTTCCACTTGTGATGCCATTTCTAGTGAGAAATTGCTAATGTATTAAATATTTGTTTAGTTCTCACCAAAGCTCTCTCTATTCTGCTGTAGATCATTAAACGGTTACACTGCCTTAGAAGTCTGTCCGAAATCAGTTTTTCATGCACAAACGCTGCCTTACAAGTCTGATAAGGCAGAGAGGCAACAAGTCAGCTGCCTAGGTTTTCGGACGCAGCCAGGATGAGAACGGAGGAGGACTTAACTAATTAACAGACACAGGTGACAGGGAAATAGCAAACAAACACGTGGGGAAACACAAAAGCAACACAATGAAAACTAATATAAAACTCAGACATTAACTGAACAGAGCAAAAACAAACTAAACAAGACTTAAACTTAAAATGTAACACTAATATTTTGGTAACACTTTACAATAAGCTTCCATTAGTTAAGGTTAACTAATATTAAACTAACAATGAGTGATATATTTCTTACAGTACATATTAATCTTTGCAAACATTAATTCATCAAAATATAACTGTTCATTGTTAGTTCAGATTCATTTACTAATGTTAACAGATACGACTTTTAATCTTAATAATAATGTATTAGTTAATGTTGAGATTAACATAACTGAGATTAATAAATGCTTTAGAAATATGTTTCGTTGTTAGTTTATGGTAACTAATGTTAACAAGTGAAACCTTATTGTAAAGTTACCATATTTTGTATACTACCGTTCGAAAGTCTCTTATTAAAAGTCTTCATTTATTTGATCAAAAATACAGTAAAAACTGCAATAGTGTGAAATATTATTACAATTTAAAATAACCGTTTTCTATTTTAATATAACTTAAAATGTAATTTATTCCTGTGATGCAAAGCTGAATTTTCAGCATCATTACTCCAGTCTTCAGTGTCACATGATCCTTCAGAAATCATTCTAATTGGCTGATTTGGTGCTCAAGAAACATAGAATAAAAAAATAATAATAATAATATAAAGTTCAAAAGAACAGCATTTACTTTATTTTTTTTGCAACATACAGTAAAAGCCTTTATTGCCACTTTTCCTCAATTTAATGCGTCCTTGCAGAATAAAACTATTTCTTTCTTTCTTTCTTTTTTCTTTAGAAACGTATTGTGTATATCGGCGCATGAATTAACATGTATAATGTTTGTTTGTCCAAAAACAACTTCATCAAAAATGGTCAAAGGTCTAATATAAATATAAATGAAATGAGCTAATGCAAATGTACATTCGGTTCAGGACAAATGCTGTTATTTTATAGAATGCTTGACTGCTCATCTGGCATGTTAAATATTCATGAGCTCTATAAGCAGAATTGTGCAATATATCACTCAGCTTCGAAATGAGCAGGAGAGTGATGTCATAGCTGACCAATCAAAAAGCGGAAGCTCTCAGCGTTTAGTCATCTTGCTATTCCAGGGCCGGATGGACACATCTGTGACTCACTCAGAGAGGCCGACACTCTGATGGATCACCGCAGATGCCGGCCGCTAATGCATTAGCTCTTTTATTTGTATGTTGTATACTCAAAACCAAAGGCAGGTTTGAGAGGCCATCCATTACGTTATACGTTTTACTTTCAACGTTCGGATATTCCCAACTTCCAAAGTGCAGCTCAGAGCAGTGAACCGAAAGCGAACGGTTTAATAATCAAGCCTGCTGAAGCAGCGGTGTGTGTTATAATGCAGATAATATACTTAGGAAGCCGAGACTGCATGTTTAAAGCATGGAGCGCCTCCATGAATCAATATGGCTGAACTGGCCCATCTCAGTTTCCATGGTAACGGCCTCACGTCCCCTAAGAGCTGCAGTGGGGGCGTCAGCAGTGCCTCTCTCTCTCCTGCAGGACAGCAGTAACAGCGGCATGGCACAATAACCTACTTCACTCACTGGCACGGGGAAGCACCTGGATATTTCCTTGCTTTTGATGGTACAGGAAGATGAATAATGCCACTATTTGGAATAAACATGCTCTCAGAGAGGAGATGGATTAAAATAATTCCTATTTAACTAGATTTATATAAGATGATTTTAACATAATTCTGTGAATTGCTCCCATAAACTGCATTTATGTTTTTGAATTTTTAAATATATCAAATGAATAGAGGTATGTGATTCTGACACAAATAGGTGCCTTAATCTCATTAGACATCACTAGTTATCTGGTAACTCCTATGCAAATACATTACCATAACCTCAAAAAGAGCAATATAATTAAATGATAAAATAAAAACAATTTTGCTATCCTAAAATCTGAGGTTTTTGCTCCGGATTTAGTGGAGTGGATCTTTATGCAAACAGCCTGTATTGTGATAGTCAAACGTAACATTTTATAAAATGTTTAAATAAAATAAAAATAATTAACTATACTTTTATATTATATTATATATTATATGACACACATTATTGATATTAAATGTATAGATATATTTATAGACTATATTAGTTTTAAATAAATACAATAATATGTAATATTCATATTGAACAATGTAATGAATTAGCTTTTTAAAATAGTAATGTTGGTACTTTGGGCAGGTAATGCAGTGGCAAATTGTAAATATGTATTTATTTGAATTCTTAATACTTAATATTTAAATTTAAAATATTATAAATGTAAATATTAAAATACAGTTTATATATATATATATATATATATAAACTGTATTTTAATATTTACATTTATAATATTTTAAATTTAAATATTAAGAATATATATATATATATATATATATATATATATATATATATATATATATATATATATATATATATATATATATATATATATATATATTAGAGTACTATTTCAAAGTACTATTTAAATATTAAAGTAGAAAAAATATGTTAAATATAAAATTATTATTTTCTTCTTTCTTTATTTTATTCATTTATTTTCTGTATTCACTGAAAATATATATTAAATTAATTAAACTGTGATTCTGAAACAAATAGGTGCCAGGCGTTACTAAATATCTGTCAATTCATATGCAAACACAATGCCATAACCTCAAAAAATAAAAGCACTAAAATAAAAAATCTCACTTTTATGCTCTTAAATCTGTGCTCTGATTCTGAATGGCCTATGTTCACATTCCAGTGATAAAATAAAGAAGATCAAGGTCTACGATAAAGCTTTTTTTCTATCACTGTCCATCAGGGAACACCCACAAACCTCACCTCAAGGTTTCCCCTAAATCCCAGAATTCATAGATTGCCCTTGAATCAGCTCAATCGCAGCTGTCACACACCCCCATCGTCCTCAGCACTGAATAATCCACTCACCAACATGGGTGATGACACAGTCAACCCTCTGCTGTAGCTCCAGTAGAGACATCTCCTCTTCCTCCTCCAGCCTGCAGAGCATCTCAGGGTATGAACAGTGGTCTCTCTCCTCTCCTCTCTCTTCCGCAGCTCACCGGAGGGCTTCCCGCTCCGCTTTCACAAAGACAGCGGCCACTCCCAGCCCTTGATGGAGATCTCCGATGGAAGACACAAGAGAGAGAGCCGGTGATGAATCCGGCAGATGAATCCGGCTCTTTTGTTCTACAGTGTGGAGGTGCAGAGGGGTGATGTTAATCATTCATTCTGAATCTCTGCGCCTGACTGATGCTGGCTGGACTTTACCCGGCTCTTCAAACCAGCTCTATGGCTTCTATCCTAAAGACTGTGTCAGGCACCAGGAAGAGAATCAGAGGGAGGCTACCTGCCTTCAGAGAGACGGAGCTCCTTTCACACAAAACCCGGAACAATGGAATCAGTGGAGCGGAGCGGAGCCTTATGTATACAGCCTGCACTATAATAGTCAAACACCACCTCTTATAACATGTTTTAGTAATTAATAAATATAATATTATATTATTATTAATTGTTAATATTTAACTTATTTATAATTCATAGATGCATAAAAAACCTACTACATGCATACAGCCTGTTAAACAGCATCTCTTGTAAAATGTTTGAATAATTAAAAACTTATATTTTTCTAAATTATATTATATTATTAATTGTTCATATTTAACTTATTTGTATATTAAATAATTAATATTAAATCACAAATGCATAAAATGTATTATTACTACTTCATGTTTACTGGCTGTCAAACAGCATCTCTTGTAAAATGTTTAACTAATTTAAAACTAATATTATTCTACTTTAAAATTATAACATATTATAGTATAATTTATTGAGGTATTGAATACATTAATAACTAAAAACAATATGTAGCATGTAATTATCATACTAAACAATGTAATTGATTTGCAATTAATTTTTAAATATATTTTTTTGCATTGGGCAGGTAATGCAGTGATTCAGTTGCAGACTTCAGTGTTAATTTGCACCACAAAAATGCATTCAAATATTATTATTATTTTAAAACATTGTATATATGGAATGTCATCAATTCAATTTATTGAAGCATACAAATAAATTCCACATGTTTCTTTTTCATGTATTTACTTACATTTTGTTGAGGAGCTGCATCAACGCATGGCTGAGCTGGGCTCTTTTCCACATTTTGATGTGAGCTGATGGGCTGTTATCATCTTACTTGACGACATTGCCCTTGGGAGCCAGATCCTCTCCTTGGAAACGCTTATTGATGGGACGCCATCTGTGCTCGTGCCATAACATGTATAACATATATAGGCTATATATACACATGTAAATATATACCAAAATAATTAAATAAAACAAGACTGTTGGAAATGGAAAAACTTGATGAAGTAAATGTTCAGATAATTGCATAGAATGTAAAATGTAGTAGCCTAATTCAGAGCATGATAAATATTGAACTACTGCTGTTTTACCGACAGATGGCGCTGCAGGTCCAGTGACAAACCACGGCAAGAGCAACGCATAAAACCTGCACTGCGGCGCCTCCTGCTGGACACATGACTTTGTATATGTATATGACTTTGACATTCATAAATGCCATCTACGGTATTGTACATGCTAATCGACACAAAATACTAGGCTACATATATGATAAAAAATGACTTTATCTTCCGGTTTCACAGACAAGGCTTAAGCCTAGTCTACAATGCATGAGCTGTTTCTTTTTTAACTGAATAGCCTACAACTTGCACTGGCATATCTTAAGTTAAAATATGTCAGTGACATTGTTTTGTCTCAAGAAAGCTACTTAAATGTTTAAACTGAACTAAAAGTTATAGTCTTTGAAACCAGTCCTTTGACTGTTCAAGCAGTGATCTGATAGCCTACTTAACATAAATTGACACTATTTTGCAGCATTATAGCTACTACAAAATAACAGAAGTTGTTAATACTTTACCCGGGAAAACAGCCAGGTTGAAACAAGGAAGATAAACAGGAAGCTATTTCTATTGACTCTCTTTTTAAACTTTAATAGATAAAAAAATAAATAAAAAACATGAGCGTGGAAACAACTGCATTGCATCTCTTAGCAGTTAATTTATATAGGCCTAAATGTATTCTTTACAAGTGCGCTCTAGCTTGTTTAATATGTTTAGTATTTAGCAGATAAAAGAAAAAAAAGAAAAAAACTTGCAGAGCTTCTCAGCCATGACGTCCATTTGTAGGCCAACCAACCCATCTTCCCTCGAGATCTCACGAGTTTTAGAATATCGGTTTAAGTTTTTTTTTTTTTTTTAGTAAAATAAGGCCTGTGGTTTAGCATTACATTGAGAGTTTTGTTCTCACGATCATAGCCTACTTAAACGTGAATTTTTAAGAAACCGTTTTTAAACATGTTTGTATCACGTGATTCACGTTCCTCGAATGTCCAGTGTGTCAAGCGGGCACTCATGTAGTCTACTTGTAGTGGCTGTAGTCCTTATTTTAGCAACTTTTTACTACTTCACTCATTCGTTCATTTAAATAAGAATTACAAACAACAGCTCTTTTGAACATATTACACTCTCCAAAGGCAAAATACATTGATTTGCTCTGATCTTTCGTGTTTAGGTTTGATTGCACCTGAGTGCATCAGTTTGCTTAAACACTGTCATTTCTATGTAGGCCTAAGCCCTTGCAGTAATCAGCAACAAGCTGAGTTGTTATAAAACATATGTGGCAAACCCTTTACAGCTTTCATCACCTTGTTTCTGTGTCCTGTAGACATCATGTGATCAGTCTCTGACTGTAAAACCAGAGTCATATACGGAACAGATATTGTAATTTTGTGTTTTAAGTGTTTTCTGCCTTCTGTTAGATGTTGCTCAATAACATCCACTCTCTGAGAGGGTCAACATTTAACTCTGTGTTAGGGGCGGCAGCTGGGAGCTCTGCAAGGTCATCATGGGAAATGACAGCACTCAATTCTTTGATCTGATTGGCTCAGCTGGAATTGGGGCTCGGCTGGGTGAAGGCTTGGCCACAGCATCATCATCTTCTCCACATGGAAACCCCCAAGGGATGCTAAATTATATATTGCCAAAAGAAGACAAAGCAAACCTGTACACTGAAAATGTAACCATGAAGAATTTATTGGAAAGAGTAATTTTGTAAATTAAAATATTTATAGTCTGAACGAAGGATACAAAATATAAGACAAAATACTTGCCATTTATCAAGGTTTTATAAGTGTAAATTAATGGATAAATTATTGATTTAAATAAATGATAAAAATAAAATTATTAGTAGTTGCTAAAGCTGTCTCCCTTTGTTGAGCTAGTTTATGAAACTTCAGAGGATGGAAGGTTTGTATTGTGTCCCTAACCTTGAATTGGTAACCTTCAGAGCTCTTCATTGTGAAATTGCTTATCAATATTGAATGACCATAGACTCAAGTATTTCCGGCCTCAGTGACAGTTTTCCTTGAAGTCAGTCAGACCAGGAACAAAGACATGAGAAACTGCTTTCTGGGCTTATACACAATGGCACTTGTTTAACTTGGTAATTATGCTTTTAACGTACCTTTCTTTGTCTTACCAATTGCTAACATGTTGCTAGCATGTTTTAGCCAACCTCCCGCGGCCTCTATAGCCAACACGGAAGTGCAATCCATGGACTGAATTGGACAATTATACAGCTAATTTTGTGAGGGGAGTTAATTTTTTTTTTAACTCATCCATTAACATTTTATTAAGCCTTAAAGTTCTGGATAATTAAGGGCATGGCCACTTGAGTGACAGGTAGATTGCCAATATCCCAGAGGAAAGAAAAATCCAAAGTGAGATCTCTTTAGCATCTCAAATGTTCATCCTAGACAAAAATGAGGTTAGTTTAAGATGAAATGGAGACTTTTGCTTAAGTCTCACAGAGGTCACAACACTCTCACAGAGGTCTCCTCTAAAGTTTTAGAAGAGATCTCAACAACATCACACACTGTGCTCAGATGTGTCTCCTTGGCTAGAGAGACTGGATTGCTCATATTTGTCTCCTCTAAAGTTTTAGAAGAGATCTCAACAACATCACGCACATTGCTCAGATGTGTCTCCTTGGCTAGGGAGACTTGATCATATTTGTCTCCTATAAAGTTTTAGAAGAGATCTCAATAACATCACAAACTGTGCTCAGATGTGCCTCCTTAGCTAGCGAGACTGGATTGCTCATATTCGTCTCATCTAAAGCTTCATAAAAGATCTCAATAACTTCACACATTGTGCTCAGATTATTCTCCTTAGTTAAAGACTCTGGCACTCTCACATTTGTCAAAAAAAATGATGTGCCCTATGCACATAAACTGTACAGCTTTCTTGTTGTATTAACAATTAAGAGAAATGTTAATCTTATTTACTGAGGTCTCTTCAGAGTCTGTAGCTGAGGAGAAAAGTCTGAGCACAGTGTGTGATGTTGTTGAGGTCTTTTCTAAAACTTCAGAGAAGACAAGTGTGAGAGCTCCAGAGTTTCTCGCTAAGGAGAAAAGTCTGAGCACAGTGTGTGATGTTGTTGAGATCTCTTATGAAACTTCAGAGAAGACAGGTGTGAGAGCTCCAGTGTTTCTCGTTAAGAAGAAAAGTCAAAGCACAGTGTGTGATGTTGTTGAGATCTCTTCTAAAACTTTAAAGGAGACAAATGTGAGAATGTCAGAGGTTTTGTCTCAGGAGACAAGTCTGAGAAACAGGAGACTTAAGCAAAAATCTCCATTTAATGTTAATGTAACCTCCTTTATGTGTCGCAGAAACATTTGAATTGTTATTTTTATTTTTTTTATTTTTTTTTTTATCTCTGGGTAGTTTATATGTGATTCGCCCACACCATTTCAATCAAGCACAATACAGGCATTCTGTTGCACAATGAACAAAACAACCTGTGTTTACATGCATGCAAAATGGGTTGTACAAAATAAACTTTGCAATGTTAAAGGTAGAACAAAAAGGTTAAGCAGGAACCATGAAGCACTGGTCCACTATAGCATTACATTTGTTATTAAGAAATTATTTATCTAGACTAAACACCATACACTTGTCTAATCCTAGTTTGGAATAAGCACTGCATATTCATTTCTGGGCATTGAAGAAACATTTAAATGAGTAACCCTTGATATTCTGAAACACATAATGCTATTTGAATGATAGTTTCAGTATTTCACAATATAAGTACAAATTTAAAATGTTATGTAACATTTCTTGTAAAATAAAATTTAAGACATCCGGGGTTGGTTGAAAAACTTCTTAGACTAGTCTTAACAGTTAGTCATGAATTATTTTTCCCCCAAGCCTGGTAATATCTTATTTAGTTTAATTTTAATTGTAAAAGTAAGACTGATTGCCCTTTGGTTAACTATTACTTAGTTGCATAGTAACTTAAGAACTACTTTGCCTTCTGGTACCAGTTGCATAAACTTAGTCAAAGCTGATACCTAAATGAGACATATAAGAGATAATAACACCTTAGTATCCTGAGCTTAGGCAAAGCTCTGTCAGAGCCATAGCCGTGTGGACAGCACATCAACACTGAGACACAGCAGCACCACAAACAGCACGAGTTCAAGAAAGAGTTTTGAAAGAGATTACAGAAAGACAATAAAGAGATCTCCCATGATTCTTGTTTCTCATTTTGCACTCCTCATGTCTCAGTCGTGTCTACTTTTATTTCTCCTAGGGAATTTGAGGAGAAACATCTGAGACACTGTTGATTCTACAGTGAGAGATAAATGAGAATCGCAACTAAGTCTCATGAGCTTAGAAAGAGCCACCTCTGAGCAATAAAATATTCCTAAAATGGAGTCTTGAAAGAGATCGCAGCAAGACGATAAAGAGATGTCATATGTTTCTTCCACCACATTCTCAGTTTCAACTCATTTTTCTCTCAGCTGTGTCTACTCTTATTTCTCCTAAGGAATTTTAGGAGAAACATCTGAAACTCTGTTGATACTGAAATGAGAGATATATGAGAATCAAAACAAAGTCTCATGAGCTTAGGAAGAGCAAACACTGAGCAATGAATTTTTTCTTATGGGATGGTTCGAGCTAGGCTGGCGTGGTTTCAGCAACTAGGCACCTCAGCGCTCCACCTATGTCCCGCCTCTTTGCCCATTTTCAGTTATCCAGGAGTGGCTGCCAAGATGGCGACGACCGGCTCCGCTCACTTTAGGCTTCAAAAATGCTTGTCAGAATCCTACGGCTGACGTCACAGACACTACGTTCATATTTTTTTACAGTCTATGGTTTTAGCATGTTGCTAGCATGTTTCAGCACATTGCTAATATGTTGCTAGCATGAATTAGCACGTTGTTACAGACATCCCACCTCTCCCGGAAGTTCCAGGAGTCTCCCGCATATTGATAGCAGCTCCCTGACACCCACAAATTATTGTTGCCAGCATGTCCTAAGCTAGTTGCTAGTGGTAGATATGGTGGATGAAGTTAAAAAGCTCTATAAGAGTTATCGTATAAGTTTGACCTCCTTAAGTTTAATATGGGATCTTTTGTGGTTTTGATCGTCCAATCCAAAAAGATATAGCAACCTGAGTCAGACCAGTCTGAAGAAGAAGAAGAAGAAGAAGTTAAAGTGATAGTTTACCCAAAAATGAAAATTAGCCCATGATTTACTCACCCTCAAGTCAGTCTAGGTGTATATGACATTCTTCTTTCAGACGAATACAATCTGAGTTATATTTTAAAAGTCCTGGCTCTTTCCAAGCTTTATAATGGCAGTAACTGTTTTTGAAGTCGATAAAAAAATGCATCTGTCCGTCAAATAATATGCTCCACATGGCTCCAGAGAGTTAATAAAGGCCTTCTGAAGCAAATCGTTCCATTTGTGTAAGAAAAATATCTATATTTAAAACTTTTTGAATGAAAGTTCCGGCCGATCGCCTTCCGTGGAAAAGTGTTGAAAGTGCCTTCTTGGAGTTCAAGATGCGTACGCGACGTCTGACGAGCGTAAGCCTTTGAACTGCAGAGGCACTTTCAACACTTTTCCATAAACTGAATACGGAAAGCGATCGGCCGAAACTTTACTTAATAAAGTTTTAAATATGGATATTTTTCTTACACAAACGCATCAATTCACTTCCAAAAGCATTTATTAACTTTTGGAGCCGAGTGGAGTACGTTATTTGACGGACAGATGCTCTGTTATGGTCTTCAAAAACAGAGCAACAGTCAATGCCATAATAAAGCTTGGATTAGCCAGGACTTTTTTTAATATAACTCCGATTGTATTCGTCTGAAAGAAGAATGTCATATACACCTAGGATGACTTGAGGGTCAGTAAATCATGGGCTAATTTTCATTTTTGGGTGAACTAACCCTTTAATAGGATTTCAGTATCTTAGCTTTGTCAAGTCAACAATAAACGGTAAAACATTGCAAAAAACACTTTAGTTACAGTTTATTTGCAGTCACATTTATTTTGATGAAAATTTCTCACAGTTGTAACGATACATGTTCATTTGAATGAATAATTTAATAAACAACAGTGGCTGTTTTCAGGAAGAAATGCTTATTTTACAGTGAAATCAACAGAACATTGTACTGCCGACATGTGCATGACATAGATGTGCGTGTCGTAGTTTCATCAACCGACCTCAAAAATGGCGAAACACTGTAATAACACTGACAGTAACATTGAACCATTCATTTCCCCCCACTCTATACATATTTAAATCTATCCACACATTAAATAACTTTGTTATTTAAAATTATACACATTGACAAAATACAGAATAACATGTACAAGTGTTGATGTTTAATGTTAGATTCGTCTCCGGACATGGTAATGCCCCTCTTATTAAAAGGAATATTATTGCATTTCTTGTATGATTTTTGTATTATCGGCAGTAATAGTATAATTCGTTTGTTCGAGCGATGAGGTCTCTTTTCGTGGTTTGTAAATGAGTCTTGTAGAGGAGACATATGCCCTGTCACTCAGAAACATTGTGAAAACAGCACTATACAGTTATATTATTTGCAACGATTTAGCAAAATATATGTTTACTATTATTTGCATGGTCATGTGCTACACAAAATGAGATAAAGCTTCATAATAATGGTTTTCAAAAATAAAAGATCAAACAAAATACAGTCAGATTAACAAGTGAATTTATGAATATGGATGTGTTTCATATCAAGAAGTTCAAGAGAATGTGTTGTAGGCTTAAACGAGCAGAGAGCACTTGTACGTTTGTGTTTTTAGGGAAATATTACAATAAAATTCACAAAATGGAAAAACTTCATAAAAGTACTTAAAAAATATTGGTCACTGTTCGTAAGTAGTAAATGTTAACATCAAGTATCTTATGAAGTGATGTGGAGAACATTTTGACGTAATCGCACAGACATTGAAAAAGCTGACAGAACTACGTTTGCATCTTCCGTCAGAAATTGCTTCTTACTATTATGATATTACAACTATGCCTGCAAATGAATATTTATCATTTATGCATAATAAAAAAAGAATTATTTTATATAATAAACATATTCAGGCTATAAGACAAGGAATTTCAATAGGAACTACTGTCAAAAAAATATAAAACATACAAAATACACTCTACTCGGTTGAAAACAAAAGAAACCTTAATTGTTTTTAAATTCCTATAGGTAAAACTACAATTGGACCGTTAAACACAACCCAACAATCTCCACACACACACACACACACACACACACACACACACACACACACACACACACACACACACACACACACACACACACACACACACACACACACACACACACACACACACACACACACACACACACACACACAGACCTACAGAACAGAAGCATATAGTGGTGCTTGTAGTGTGGCACGATACTGAGTGTTTTGAAATACATAAACTCACAAACTCGTCTCTCTATCCAAATCTGTCTCCTTCTCTTCATCACCTCGCTCATGTCCAATGGCGACTACAACTGTTGAGCTGCAGAAAAATAGAGAAAGATTCACGTCAAAAGAGATAAACAAATATTTGGCTGTCGAAAAGCTGATGAGAAGCAGTGAGAACAGAAAGAATACAAGCAGTTCCCTTTCGGAGTGGAACTCAACGCTGCATCTTGGATTGGCGCTACAGGGAACGCAATCAGCATGACCGGTGTACACACAACAATTTAACTGGCCGACGACAGTCCGTGACATCATCATAAGAGCGTCCGTGAGTATCAGAGTGCGCCTGCAATGTATGCCATCAGCTTTTTTGTATTGAAGGTGATTGTTGTGGAGAAGCACCAAACAAGCAGTCCAGAAAGTGTGTGCTTCCATGTCCCCGGTTTCTGAATGCTCCCTTTGTGTGTAACAATGAGTAAGCTCCGTTCACGCTTGGCCTTATTCTCATGGGATATGGGACAAGTGTCTGCACCCCATGGCTCAGGCTCCGCTGTAACAGAGGCACAGCGAGGCTGAAGTCGTGGAGATCGCAGATCGAGCTGGCTGACGATTTTGAGAAAAGTATGGCTCTCTTGCGTTCCTCAGTCACTTAATCACTTAGCAATTTGTTGGATCTGGATGTACTCTCTCGAGTTTTCAATCAAGCAGATAGTATCTAGCCAGGATGAGCAAGACGACGGTGGTTCCCTCAACATGATGGCTGTGTTGCAAGCATACCAGGCAGATCTGCTTAAAGATTTAGATCAGGGGCAGGGACTGTCTCCTGAAGCGGTCGCTGAGCTACACCGCACCACAAATCTGGCCCTCCAGGACACCAAACAAAAAGCTTCTGCCATTGGTCGTTCAATGGCAGTGATGGTGACAAAAGAGAGGCAACTGTGGCTGAACTTGGCAGATGGTGAAAAGAGAAAGAGAAACGTTTTCTCCTTGATGTGCAGGTCGTACCCTCTGAACATTTCGGCACGTCAGTAGAGATGATGGTTGGGAAGTTTAGGGAGGCGAGGATGTAGTCAGTGGCTTTCAGGAAGTACATCATGTGCCGATCTAAATCTCCACCTAAGACCTCTGGGATACCTGGTCCCTCACAATCCGAGGGCTGGGGCAGGGCCAGAGGGACAGCGTGGCCACTCAGCTCCTCCTCCTTAGAGTAGTGCTCAGTGGAGGCGGGACACTAGGAACAGAAGACAAGATCTCAGGGAAGTGATCAATAAATGATTTGATGAACAGGATCAAATCATTAATGGAGAACATACCTTGTCCGCTTCTTTTCTTCCCTGAATAAGGGTGTGTGTGGGTTACAGGAGGTTGTAGCAAACACTTACATCAGGCCTTGAGACTGTAAATGGCACATTTCGATTATTTTACGGTCTGCCTTCTAACAGGTCTGTCACAGGGTAGAGCTGCTCTCTTGTTGAATTCCTTCCCCGACAGACTTGGGTATTTAATCAAGGTAGCATCTGGTAAAGTACTAGTAGGCCCCTTATTTGGTAACTGCTAGAATACCCCTTAGGATAGAGCAATTTGAGCTAGCCCCTCTAGTATTATAGTGGTCGGCCAAAGTTGTTCTCCTTTGGTGGGATGAATTCAAAGCAGGGTTGAGCAAGGTGAGCTGAAATAAATAGACAGCCTCTTCAACTATAGTTGGATTATGAAGAAGGGCCCTTCTCCTCTTCAAGTATTCTCCTCAAGGTATAGGCAAAAATAGGGTGAAATTATATTGTAGGGCATTTATCTCCTATATAGTTTACTTTCCTCCCCAACTATTGGATTTTTAAGAAGGAATACTCATACGTCCCTCCTTGTTATCTTTCACTGACTATGGCTAGTGCTAATGTAATTAGGTGCAGGCTATAGCAGGTCGTAGATGAGTGAGTTAAGAGGGTTGAGCTGCCTCCCTCAGGGCTCTGGCTTTAAATAAGGTTAGCTCCTCTGTGGCTCCTTGGGGTGGGCCTCTTATGCATCCTGATGCCCCCTTTCATAATGGCAGCAGTATCGAAGATTGTAGCTGCTTAAAAGAAATGCCTGGCAGGCTTCCTTTTGTAGCTGCTCTTTAGGGTTGAGTGTAGAGTGGAACCTCCTCCACTGCCTGTAAGGTCATCTGCTCCCCGTCGTAGCCTTAACCAGTCCACGTAGAAGCTAACAAGTAAAGGTAATTTGCCTATCCTTTATAGTTGTTGAGCACCTTTTTCTAGAGCTGGAAGTCTTTGGATCCTGGACTAGTCCAGTCAGGGTCAGAGCACTCTCCCTTGATTGAAAATTTGAGTTTTTAGGCTCCCCCGGAGGTAGTGGTTGAGCCATTGTTTACTCTTGTAAGTATTCCCGATTCAACATTCAAAAAATGTGATAAAGGCTTAGGCTTGCAAGGAACGGAGGAATGTTGTAAAGACCGGGACATTCCTTGTAACAGAGCATAGAAGCTCAGGGAATAGTCCTAGGATGCATCCTGTATGATTGACGCATCTGGCTAAGTAAGTCCATATTGTCGATTTATGCTATGCCCATTAGTGTTGTCAAAAGTACCGACCGCGATACCAAGTCGGTACTGAAATTTAAAAAATGTTGTCGCTTTGTGCGCTGTTGAGCTGTAATCGTAAACACCTCTGACTGGCCATTGTGCTCACACGCTCATCGGATGTGCCTGTGGTGGCTACAATGTTCAAAAGCTTTGTACAAAAGCGTCATTGGTGTATATTTATAACATATTTGTGAAACGTTGATCGTTGTAGCCAATCACAGACATATTTATTAAGCGTGTGAGAGCAATGGCCGGTCAGAGGTGTTTACGATTCCTCTCAACAGCGCTGTTAAAATTTCAGTACCAATTTGGTATCACAGTCGGTACTTTTGACAACACTAATGCCCATTATAGTTTTGTGTATAGACACAGCTAATGAGGCAGGCGTTACCAGGGTGGGTATTTATTCCCCATAGCATCAATCCAAGATACAATGTTGAGGTCGACTTTGAAAGGGAACATCTCAGGTTATAAAGGTAACCATAGAGGTGTTATGGTTACGCACTCAAGTGTTATTTTTGAATCATTGAGAAACTGCTATATTGAGATACTAATAGTTGTATTAATCATTTGAATTAGTTAATATTTTTCATATTCATGTTAATTTCAGTTAAAGTCTTAGTAATTTTTTTGTATTTTTCTATTTTTTATCATTTACAAAAAAAATGTCTATGTAGTTTTTTAAATATTTATTTCCATTTTCCATTTCCAGTCTTTAATTTAATACATCAATTTTAACTAAATGAAAATAAGAAATGCGCATTGGAAACTAGCTGAAATAAATTAAGTTTATATTTGATTTTATTTCAATTCATGTTTATTTTATTTGAAGTAACAAAAATGTTTTTATGGTCTTAATTTTAGTTAAAAACAGTTACAATAATAACCCTGGCTCCTTCCTTATGATTAAAAGGTAAAGTAACATTAGTATGATTTATTAGTGCTGTCAAATTATTTAAATAATTCGTTATTGTAATTAATAACTAAATAATCCATATAAAAATATTAAATTATGAATATGCATTATTTGAAAATATTTAAATATATATACACTTCTATATATACACTTCTTTTATATTTAATCTGTTGCTGCCTTTTTTTTAAAGAAATTCAAATCATAATTATTGTGTTAATAGTGCCCTTTAGTGGAATATAAGCATATCTAAAATCGCTCTAGACATTTTGTTAAACATCCCACATGGGTTTGAAATAATATTGTATGTACCGAATTTACTGAATATTCAGATTCACACAAGACAGAATGAAACAGGTGTCAAATTAAACATCAGACTTAAAAAACAAAAAAAGAAAGATCAATAAATACATTGTGTAAACTGCATGCGTTAACTTCGACAGCCCTATTTTACATGACAGTGAGTTATAATTGTGCATGCGCTAAAGCATGAGCTTAAAATCATGCTTTTCCATGCATTGAACATTCTCAACAAATACACACAAACATGCACACAGAGGCTAAAAATCTCAGGAAAAAAAAGAGCTTGGATCCCTCATGATGCCATTGTTTTTAGAAAAAATGCCCTTTGTAAAGCCGGGAATTATTCCATTATAATTAAACTCTAAAGAGGAAGACACAACGTTTTTCAGAAAAGGATTGAACATTTAGGAAACATGAACCATAGTACCCACAGCACTAGTGTATATACAGTGATCGTGCACAGACGGGTTGGGTTGCGTCTTACCTTTGGAAATCAGCATCTGAGACATTAGGAGAGGGAGCTTATGAGTGACAGGGATGAAAAATTCAGTCATGATATGAGCCTGATATTCACACTTCCATTTTTATGAGAACAGCATGTTTGAGGAATTCACTAAATATTGCTAGATTGCTAATTTGCATTTTTTTTTTACTATGGGCTCAGACATGACCAAACTCTGCTCTAAGAATGAAAATGTTTCTTATTTGATCTTTAACAGAGTTTTTAAAGAGGTCATGAAGCGTTCATGAAATGTTCCTTTATCTTTTGACATATAAGAGGTCATCGTACTATAAAAATATCATGTAAGTTTCAAAACTCAAAACTCCATTAGTCCATAAACAGCTTTTATTGAAACCAAGCTCACAAAACAACTCGTTTCGGATTGTGTCAGTATGACATAAGGAAAGACCGCCTCAAGCAACAAAATTACAGAAATGCCTATGATGACCTCAAAAAACATAAATAAAAAAACCTCTAGTTCATGACCCCTTTAAAAGCAGGATTTCAGTTGAATGTTCGAAAAGGGGGAATAAAACGTGCCGCTACTGAATCAAGAATCTGAAAATGTCCCATGGTATCAAAATACTGTGTATTTTCATCTATTCTAATGCAATTTTTACGGTGTGCGGTGAGATTACAGTGACATGTTTGAAAACTGTTATGCATGCGAGGGAATGTTCTTTTAAAACCAAACCTTTTCGAACTTTGATCTTTGTTGGTGCTGTCAGTGTTGAGGCCTTTCCAAACATTTCCAAAAGACGTCTTTGTCATTTCATCTGTAATGTTGACCGTGGATGGATCGTCCCTTAATGAAAAACATCACATTTTTAATCTCAGACTATTTGTCATATTTTGAAAGAACATTTTTAAAGTTTGTCCTTCAAAAAGAAAGGAGCACTGTACAAAATGTCAGGCCTCTCCAATTACACATTTTCTAGTGACTGGTCACATCCTTATAAATATACATATATTTTTTTTAGTTGGCAAAATTGAATTTCTGTGAATTTATACAATTTAATTCACAGAAATTCAATTTGGCCAACTAAAAAAATTTAGATGTGACCAGTCACTAGACATTTTTTAATTGGAGACCTGAATTGTTTTTTACAGTGAGGCCATCTAAACATTTTTACAGAAATTATTGACTGCAGGCTGTATGTTGCTATAGGAAATATGTGAAATATCATCAAAAAGTTGATTTATTTCACAAATTCCGTTCAAAAAGTGAAACTTGTATATTATATTCATTCATTACACACAGACTGATATATTTCAAATGTTTATTTCTTTTAATTTTGATAATTATAACTGACAACTAAGGAACATCCCAAATTCAGTATCTCAGAAAATTAGAATATTACTTAAGACCAATACAAATAAATTATTTTTAGACATCTTGGCCAACTGAAAAGTATGAACATGAAAAGTATGACCTTGTACAGCACTCAATACTTAGTTGGGGCTCCTTTTGCCTGAATTACTGCAGCAATTTCACGTGTCATGGAGTCTGTGGCACTGCTCAGGTGTTATGAGAGCCCAGGTTGCTCTAATAGTGGTGGCCTTCAGCTCTTCTGCATTGTTGGGTCTGGCATATCGCATCTTCCTCTTCACAATACCCCATAGATTTTCTACATGGCATGGCGCCCCAAACCATCATTGACTGTGGAAACTTTACACTGTACCTCAAGCAGCGTGGATTGTGTGCCTCTCCTCTCCTCCTCCAGACTCTGGGACCCTGATTTCCAAAGGAAATGCAAAATTGACTTTCATCAGAGAACATAACTTTGGACCACTCAGCAGCAGTCCAGTCCTTTTTGTCTTTAGCCCAGGCAAGACGCTTCTGACGCTGTCTGTTGTTCAAGAGTGGCTTGACACAAGGAATGCGACAGCTGGAACCCATGTCTTGCATACGTCTTTGCGTAGTGGTTCTTGAAGAACTAACACCAGCTGCAGTCCACTCTTTGTGAATCTCCCCCGTATTTTTGAATGGGCTTTGTTTCACAATCCTCTCCGGGGTGCGGTTATCCCTATTGCTTGTACACTTTTTATATAGCATCTTTTCCTTCCCTTCGCCTCTCTATTAATGTGCTTGGACACAGAGATCTGTGAACAGCCTCTTTTGCAATTAACTTTTGTGTCTTGCTCTCCTTGTGCAATGTGTCAGTGGTCGTCTTTTGGACAACTGTCAAGTCAACAGTCTTCCTCATGATTGTGTAGCCTACAGAACTAGACTGAGAGACCATTTAAAGGCCTTTGCAGGTGTTTTGAGTTAATGAGCTGATTAGAGTGTGGCACCAGGTGTCTTTAATATTGAACCTTTTCACAATATTCTAATTTTCTGAGATACTAAATTTGGGATTTTCCTTAGTTGTCAGTTATAATCATCAAAATTAAAAGAAATAAACATTTGAAATATATCAGTCTGTGTGTTATGAATGAATAACAAGTTTCACTTTTCGAATGGAATTAGTTAAATAAATCAACTTTTTGATGATATTCTAATTATATGACCAGCACCTGTATATTTTTATATATTACACTGAAAAAATGCTTCCTAAAAAATAAATACAGTTCTGTTCAAACATTCTGTGCCTATGTTTTATTGTTTTTGAAAGAAGTATCTTATGCTCACCAAAGCTGCATTTATTTGATCAAAAATATAGTAAAAACAGTAATATTTCTTATCTGAAAGCTGAATAAATAAGCTTTCCATTGATGTGGTTTGTTAAGATATGACAATATTTGTCCGAGATACAACTATTCTGAAAATCTGGAATCTGAGGGTGCAAAAAAATCGAAACATTGAGAAAATCGCCTTTGAAGTTGTCCAAATTAAGTCCTTAGCAATGCATATTACTACTAATAATAAATGTTTTACATATTTATGGTAGGAAATTTACGAAATATCTTCATGGAACATGATATCCTATTGATTTTTGGCATAAAAAGAAAAATTATAATTTTGACCCATAGGCTACAATGCACTTTGTGACTTATGACTGGTTTTGTGGTCCAGGGTTACATATATAATTTATTTTAAAAAATCTTACAGACTCCTTCTTACTGAATTCTGAACAGTAATTTATGTTTTCCTACTTACTTATAATGCCCCTCTAGGGGCACTTGTACAATTCCTTCATCCTCCATCAAGACACACTGATTCTCCTGAAAGTCAGAGAAAGAACATGTTGGTGATCTGTCTTTTTAAAACATTATCTTCAGTGACCGGTCATTGACGGCCAATAGCGTCGTCACAGACCGCAAACCAATAGCGGTGCGTGATGGGGGGTGGTGGTACCTCTTGCTGTGCATCTTCCATTTTCTTCTTCTTGCTCTCGGGCATAAGGTCATCAAGCCAGCTGAGATCTCGCTTTGAGAAGAAAAAATCCAACAGCTTACGGATGAACACAAGCGCTAAGACCTGCAAGAAAACACACATGCATCACATGAGATCTTGATGATCATGCACACACACAGAAATATATACAAACACACAAGTCTTACCATCATAGGAAAGACTATGGCGGCTCTGGAGGTTTTGATGACCCAAAGAAGCACCAGGCAGCTGAGCTGGATAATGGTAAACAGGTGAACTTTTCTCAGCGGGACGTGTCTCAGGTAGATAAAATCAGGCTGGTGTTTTGTCGGCATCCCAAACAGCTTCAGACGATCAAAGAACTGAGTGGCAAACACATACACACCCAACATGGTCAGAACTGCACAATACAGTATGATCCTGAAAAGTATTTTGACACAATTCAGTGTTGTTAACTAAAACTAAAACTTTTTAAAATTATTTTTAATTGAAATTAAGATGAAATAAAATATAAATATAAGATTTAAAAAAATGTTATCTTAAAAAAGGTAACAAAAATAAAATAAAATCTTAAATTTTTAGAACTAAAAAGCCTAAAACTAAAACATAAAATAAATACAAATACAATAATAAAATAATTACAAAATAAAACAAAAAATAATTAAAACTAAAATAAAAAAACCTGAATACAATTACTAAAAATTACTTAAAATGTGAAAACTGAATTTCAGTGAATAACTAAAAGCTAATTTAAAATATAAATAAATATTATAATAGTATATAAATAATACTAAAATAACACTGGGACTCTAATTCAGCTTTCACAATCACTGGAAAAATTACATTTTAAAATGTATTAAAATAGACAACTGCTCTTTTGTAGTGTGTAAACATCTTTCACAATCTTACTGTTTTTACTGTATTTTTGATCAAATAAATGCAGCCTGGGTGAGCATACAACTTCTATATAAATAATACTAAACACTGAGACACATAAGCCACACCTGCAAATGTCGGAATTAACAAATATTAGGCACAACATATGACTTTAGTAAATGCAGTACCTGTATGCCCCTGAGAGACGACGCTCCCATATACAGGAAAACTCCGTATAACACAGGCATCGGGATATGCTGAGGAAAAAAACACAATAATAACCATTAAACAGATATCCCACAAAAGCAATGCAATATTGTAACTATCATCTCCAAAGAAAATCACTGACCTTCAGTACGGAGGTCATAAATACTGAGCTGCCCATGAGGACGAATATCATGAGGCCGGTGAAGCGCTGCTCTCGGATGCCCAAGAACTTGGGCTGTTCACCAGGTGCGGAGCATTCCGACTCCAATTTCAGGCTGTTCACGTGGCTGATTGACAGAACCGTCGCAGCCACAAACCACGGGAGGCCCATGAGAGAGCACACGCCCAGCATCACACCCACCACAAACAGGTCCAGATGATACCCACAGCCTTTCTGTGGATGCACACATACACAACGAAAGACATGTGACATCTCATCAAGAGTACAAGATTATTTGTTAACCAAACTGAGCATAATGTGAAGTGGTGACAAACCTTCAGCTTGTGTTCCTTCCTGTTAATAATAACAGCAGTGATTTGTTGGTCCATGAAGATGAGGATGGTGCACAACAGAGCTGGGATGAAGCTCACAATAGTGGTCCACCACGGGTTTGGTCCCAACGGGCTGATGAACCAGCCACGGTCATCTCTGGTCGGCTGTAAGAGATCATGTGATCAATTTCAAATTCATATTCTGAAAATCTACAAATGAAAATGACACAGTATTAATACTCCTCTTAACGACTCACTTTAAACTCATTAGGAACCTGCAGTTTTGTGGAGGGGACCCCCAGAGCGTAGTCGGTCAGAACCATGGTCAAGATGGTGATGAAAACAGCAAAATCGCTGATAACTGCCCTAACCTGTTGAGAAACGCACAGAATTGGAATAAGCGCTAGAAACTGAACATGAAACCGTGAGCCTTGTCTCTGTTAGCCAGGTACAATGAGTCTAAATAATGATATTATATTATTTATTATATTTATTATATTTAGTGCTGGGCAATCGATCGCTTCCAAAATAAAAGTTTGTGTTTACATACGATACGTGTGTGTACTGTGTATAATTATTATTCCTTCCATATATATATTTAAGAAATATTTGTATGTATATACTGTATATATATATATATATATATATATATATATATATATATATATATATATATATATATATATATATATATATATATATATATATATATTTATATATAAAAATATATAATAATATATAAATTATATATATAAATGATAAAATATTTTATAATATAAATAACATTTTTCCTTAAAGGTGCACTATGCAGGATTTTTGCAGTAAAATATCCAAAAACCACTAGGCTAGTGTTATATATTTTGTTAAAGTTGAGTACTTACAATATCCCAAATGTTTCCAACTATTTGTAAATCGTGAGAAAATTGCTATCTTAACTAAGGAACTGGGACAGGTGTGAGGGAGTCGCCTGTCAATTTTCATATCTGCGTTAACCTCGGTTTCCGGTTTTATTTGGCAGAAACGCTTTACTCTTAGCAGTGTGAACAAGTGTCACAGAAGCCGCTGAGCAAACGCACAGAGTAACGTCATAACATCATTCTCAACACATTCAGATGTATCCAATATGATAAACAGAGCTGCGTTACGTCATACTCGTGACCGGAAAAGCGGAAATGGCGCCGGCGACTGTGTAAAAGTCATAATAACCGTCATAATAAAAGTCCCACTGCTCGCGAGCCATGTGTTGAGTAAAAATCGCTCCAGCGGCCTTGCTCCGCTCCCACAACACTCACCCCTGCTCTGCTTCATACTACAGTAACGTTAATAACCGCATCCATGAACATGATTTCTCCCCGAGTCCTGTCCCGATTCTTTTCCACCAGCTGTGAGGTGAAGACACAATGTCTGCGCTCAAACTTGGCAAACTTCATCAAACTACGCCTTTGTTTTGAATAGGCGCCCTCTAGCGGACGGAAAAGTTGCATAGTGCACCTTTAAACATATACATGCATGTTTGTGTATTTATATATGAATAATAATTATACACAGTACACACACATATCTTATGTAAACACAAAATTTTATTTTGGATTCGATTAATCAATTGCCCAGCATTAATTATATCATATTATATTCAGTGTTGGACTCGTTACTCAAAAAATGTAATATATTACTCATAACTAGTTACTCCTTATTGCTATTATTGCTATATTATTGTAATATTATTTATTTACTCATTACTCCCAGCCAACAGTAAGTAGTTACACTACTATTTACATTACTTTTCTATTACACCCCAAATAATTGGTAATTGCATCATTCAACTGGCTCAAACTGATGACAAGCCACAGTTTTTAAAACATCTTCTGTTATTTAATAAAGCAGCACCATAGTAAAATCTTCCACAGGGTTCAGGAAGGTAGAGCCAACCAAACATGTTGGCAAAATGAAAAAGAGTCCAACAAACACCAGCGCATTTAATCTGATGATGAAATAAGTTTATACTGTAGTATGCAATGTATATATCTGGCAACAACAATTCAATGACCTAAAAATATTACAGTAGACAAAGTCTTAGTACCACTACTCAATTTACGTGTGACATTGATGTATTTGTCATCCTTTCTCCCTACAAAATTAAAACAATGGCTGTATTTCCAGCTGCTATATGATGTGGATTTCCCTATTTTTTTTATTTCATTGGATTTTTGAATATCAAAAAAGTCTGCCATGTTGCAAGCGCAACTGTCTTTTAAAGGGAATGCCCAAAAAACACCCGTTACTCATTAAGAGTAATGCATCTGGTGCGCTGGTTAAACTAGAAAAAGTGGATTCGGACACGATTACTAGTAACTAGCCATTTTTTGGATGGTGACTGTAAATTATTACTTCAACTTTATTAGTAATACACACACACACACACACACACACACACATATTATATTATATTATATTATATTATATTATATTATATTATATTATATTATATTATATTATATTATATCATATCATATCATATCATATCATATTATATGTTATAATTATATTTTTTAATTATTTAAAAAAAAAATACAGTTAAGGTTACAGTTAGCCCACAAAAATTGCAGCACAGTGGGGAGATGAATCCACATTAATTCACACACACATGCATGTCTGTACTATTCTATACTGAAACACACACACACACACACACAAAAGCTTCTTGCCTTGGTGGGGAAGTAACGGCTTGTTTTGAACTCCTTGAGGAAGGAGGACATAGCAACCGTAGAGAAGAAGAGAATGACAGACCAGAAGAGGACATCAGGAATGTATGGACCGTGATGGCCACAGGCGCTGCCCACAAACTCACCCCTGTTCTCCACACAGCCCTGAGACAAGACACAACATAAGACACAACAATCACATCTGCTTCTGATGAAGAACACAGATGAACACAACATCAAGAAAAATCATATACAGTCATACAGTCAAGTGTAACTGTGGAAATATCACAAGGATTTGTTTACACAAATGTGTGTGTGTGTGTGTGTGTGTGTGTGTGTGTGTGTGTGTGTGTGTGTGTGTGTGTGTGGGAGCTTAAAAAAATGGAGGGGAAATGAGGTGAAACAGCAGAGGATTTGCTTTTATTAAAGCCTGAGTCAAGGAAATGTATTAACCTATATTTGAGCCAAAAAAATGAGACGCAGATGTCTGTGGGAATGGTAAGGTAGTATACAGTGTGTATACCATAGAGGATCTATTATTTGGAAAAAATTGAAATACACAACTAGAGCACAGTAGATGTGGAACACATTATCCCACAATTCAATGCACTCGATGACCTTCCATTTTGAGAGTGATAAATGAAGTACTGTTTGTTAACACTGTCTTGACTCATTCTTTGATCAAACTGACTTTTGTTTTTAATTAGAACCATAAAATAACCATATTAATTTCCAAGATGACATGCTATGGAGGTCATGTGACAATATCCGGAATATCCTCAGCAAAATTTTACTTTCCCTTTTATTATTTTTTGTTATCTGATAGAACTGTAAAGTTTTTTAATCCAGTTTTCTTTTCTCACAAAAATGGATAAAAAAATAGTTTTTTATGCTATCATTGCATAATGCATACATCCTATTTGTAATGTCAAATCAGCATTAAGCATGTTAGTATTCTGTTTAGAACATAGCCATATGGTGTATTAAAATCATGTTGGAATGATTGTATTTACGAGTTGAACGCAGCGGAACACCACAACAAAATTGTAATTACAAGTGGGAAACTTTTTATTAACTTTCTTTAAGCCCGAATTTTCGAGTCGGGGACGTGTCAGTAAGAAAATATGGTGGATATCTCTATTGATGGCTATTATTATTTTTTTCATTTACAATAAAACTAGTTACATGTACAAAATACAATAGTATTGTACAGTTATGATAGAACATGTTAGGATTCGGTTTACAACACCTTCATAAATTGTATAAAAACAAAAAAATATTTGTACTATTTATTCATCATTTTGTAGAAGTGGAGTAAAAAAAAAAAAAAACCTATTGTGTGCTCTGACCAGATTGCCCGAAATCGTAATTACGACTTTCCAAATCATAAATACAACTGTCCCAGGAGGACTTGAATGCACCAATAGTCACACTTACCTTGACATCTAGGCCTAACCAGTCAATCTCAGATGTAGTGATGTTTTTTTCCTCCCAGTAATTCAGTGTGGCATTACTGGGTTCTTTAGGCATTGTGCACACACACCTGCAAACACACACACACACAGCACAAATGCATCACAATTGCATCACAATATTTCATATTAATAACTTTATCAACACATTCAGCAGAATTAAAGCTGTGAACTTGAGGAAGACTGATATGTGTGTGTTATTACTCACGAGTACTGAGTGAGCTGGTTGAGGTTGTTGTGCATGTTAAAAGGATATGTCTCTCCCAGATGAATGAGTTTCTCCAGAGCCTCGTAGATGAAGATGATGCAGATTAGGGAAGCGAAGGCTTCCTCTGTGAATCGTGTAATGTAACACACCAGTGAGCTGGCATCTGTGGCAACCAGCAAAAGACAGAAAAAGGCCGTCCACAGACCGATACACACGCGTAAGGAGAGGTAGGACAAACCGTAATCTCTGAGGAGAAAGACACAGATAAAAATGAAAGTGACTTGAAATTGTGTCCTACAATTAAAATGACTCTTATAAATTAACTAAATAATTACGGAAACTCTATTTATTAGCAACTAATATTTCAGCTAATAAAAAAATATTTAAAAAAAAATGTTTTCTTATTTTAAAATGAGTCACTAATCACCAACAATTTGTGAATATGTATTTTTTCTTTATTTTCTTTTTTATTATTTAATTATGAATTGATACATTTTAATTTGTGGGGGAGTACTTTGTATACACACTATATTGCCAAAATTATTGTGACACCCCTCCAAAACATTAAATGCAGGTGTTTCAATCACTTCCATGCCACAGGTGTATAAAATCAAGCACCTAGGCATGCAGACTGCTTCTACAAACATTTGAGAAAGAATAGGTCGCTCTCAGGAGCTCAGTGAATTCAAGTGTGGTAATTTGATAGGTTGCCACCTGTGCAATAAGTCCTTTCATGAAATTTCCTCACTACTAAATATTCCATGGTCAACTGTTAGTGGTATTATAACAAAGTGGAAGCAATTGGGAACAACAGCAACTCAGCCACGAAGTGGAAGGCCATGTAAAAATCACAGAGCGGGGTGCACAGTGCACAGAAGTCACCAATTTTCTGCAGAGTCAATAGCTACAGACCTCTAAACTTTGTGTGGCCTTCAGATTAGCTCAAGAACAGTTCGTAGAGAGCCTCATGGAATGGGTTTCCATGGCCGAACAGCTGCATCCAAGCCTTACATCACCAAGCCTTACATCACCAAAGCGTCGGATGCAGTGGTGTAAAGCACACCACCACTGGACTCTAGCGCAGTGGAGACATGTTCTCTGGAGTGACAAATCATGCTTTTCTGTCTGTCTGGCAATCCAATGGATGAATCTGGGTTTGGTGGTTGACAGGAGGACGGTTCTTGCCTGACTGGATTGTGCCAAGTGTAAAGTTTGGTGGAGGGGGGATTATGGTGTGGGGTTGTTTTTTAGGGGTTGGGCTTGGCCCCTTAGTTTCAGTGAAAGGAACTTTTAAAGCTTCAGCATACCAAAACATTTTGGACAATTTCATGCTCCTAACTTTGTGGGAACAGTTTGGGTATGGCCCCTTCCTGTTCCAACATGACTGCGCACCAGCGCACAAAGCAAAGTCCATAAAGACATGGATGAGCCATGGCCTGCACAGAGTCCTGACCGCAACACCTTTGGGATTAATTAGAGCAGAGACTGTGAGCCAGGCCTTCTCGTCCAACATCAATGCCTGACCTCACAAATGCCTTTCTAGAAGAATGGTCAAAAATACCAATAAACACACTCCTAAATCTTGTGGAAAGCCTTCCCAGTAGAGTTTAAACTTTTATAGCTGCAAAGGGTGGGCCAACTCCATATTAATCCAGATTAAGAACAGTATGTCATTAAATGTCATGTGCATGCAAAGGCAGACATCCCAAAACTTTTGGCAATTTAGTGTGTATACTTTTATCATTTTCCCAGTAATTTATTGAGTGAAAAAAATAATTTAGACAGACAGACAGACAATTAAGATTTAGATAGATGCATTTGCAAATAAACAACGCTAGAGAATTCCCCCTTAATCAGACTTTGAAATACTTTGAAATGCTTATTGCAAATGAATCAAAGGAGCCTCACTTGCAGAATTTAAAGAGGATTTTCTCAAAGACCAAGACAGGTCCCGTGCTGCCCAGGATAGTGAGGGGCTGCCCAGCAAACAATGAGTATGCTATACCCGTCATAGAGGCTCCAAACAGAGACTCTATCGCACTCTAAAAGAGAAATGGGAAGAACATATCATCAGTCACAGCATAATTATTTGATATACGTACATGTTTTTGCTTATATATATTCACTTATGGGTTCTTACTATGCGTCCTTCTGTAGCTTCACCCAGTAGACCTCCAAAGGTGATCACAGGAGACATGCAGGCGCAATACAGGAAGAGGAAGGAGGCGAGACACTGCAAACTTATGGCATCTGTGTAATCGGACAGGTAGTGAGGAGCCTTACGTTTGATGTCCATGAGTAAGCCACCAAATATCCTGTAGATACAATTAAAAGACATCATCTGAGATCCGGGTCTGTCTCAGACATGGGGATTGACAGACTTTACGAACAGTACATACAATGGACAGTATTCATAGATTACTCACATCCCTGTGCGCTGTAGCTCTGGTCCTCCGTGGCCTCCGTGTTCCTCAGCCTCCCCCAGATCAGCCCCTCCATTGGCCAGAGGAGGAACCTTCCGCTTCTCCTGCCAGATTTAGACATAAAACCAACGTTACCACTGATCTCAGACTGGAGATAAGAATATTTATTATTACAGCTAAATACATTTTTTACAGAAACCGGAATTAAAGTTTTAATATAGCTGAACACCAAAAACAACATATATTTAATAATCAACTAGGTAATTCAATCAATTTAATAATCAACACTAAAAATGTAGTAGTATATAAACACTTAAATTGCACACAAGGCGGTTTTATATCAACTTTTTAATGTTATGAATGCGTTTCTACTCCAATTCTTTGTTGAAATATATACACGCAAATGGTGGCTGTAATAACTTTTGTAATAGACAGATTTATTCAAACATACAATAAATAATGTAGATGACAGGTTAAGTAAAAACATAATGAATAGGCAATATAGTGCATATATTTAGCAAAATGCTCCTCTCTAGAGTTGACTAACTGCTATGGCTAACTACAGTAGCTGACTAATGAGTATTGGACATTTAATGGCTTTCCTGAGGTAAATGTAAGGTTATGTGACATTTTGGACCCTATTTTAATGATCTAAGTGCATTGTTTAAAGTGCACGGCGCAGGTGCACTAAGGGCTTTTCCGAATCCACTTTCTCTAGTTTAACGACGGGAAAAATGTTCGGCGTACCAGACGCATGGTCTATAATGGGTTGCCCCTATTCTCTTAATGAGTAATAGGTGTGTTTTAGGCGTAACATGCAAAAAAAAACCATCAGAGTCTCATCTCTCATTCCTTTAAAAGCCAGTTGCGCTTGCAACATGGCAGATTCGCTATTTGACAGAATTTGTCAGTGAAAAGACTGAACACTTCTCCAGGAAGGAATCCTTTTATTTTTAATATTTAAAAATGTTTGTGTGCTGCTGCTCCCTGTGTATGTAATAAGTGCGTTGTGGACCCGTCTATAAAACGAGGTGTGTTCAGGTGCATTGTTGGAAGAGCATTTCAGTAATATGCTCCAATGACTTTAGACCAGGTTTCAGTTGGTCAATGGCGCAGTCTTTTTCAGTTGCCTCAAAATAGCAATGTGCCAACAATGCACCTAAACACACCTCGTTTTCAGATGCCGCACAAATGCATTTGCAAAAGCATTTGCTATTTAAACAAGTATCTTTTGACGTACCCTCTGATGTTCATTTATGTTTATTTTGTACTACAGCAATTACTAAAGATGAGAAGAATGATCGGGTCACGGATACTCCACACTGACGCTGAACTGAAGTGACTAAGTTAACATTTTGGTCAATAACTTTTGCCCTCCAAAACTGCTCAGAAATTAATTTTTGGCTGGGATAGTTTTCAAAATGTATATCAATAGTTCTGGTATCAGATCTGTGACGAATTGGCACATGGAGTTTGAGAAATGGGTTACCTGTGATGGCACATTTTTGGGCGGCTCTATTCTGATGGTGGGATCCCACTCGCCTGGGGGCAGAACAGTCACCTGGTCCAAAAACTCATCGATTCCTGCCACAAGGTCAGAACGATCCTTTGCTTTATAAGCCACATCATGAAACACCTAAAAAAAGAGACGTTCATGTGAAATTAACAAACATAACACCCAGTTGCCTATAGTATATCATCATGAATAGAAATAAACACAGTGTTTCCCATAGCACTAACCTCATCTGTCATGAGCGTGGCGATGGAACGGCCAATCTCGTGGTACTGAGGCCCTTTGCCCATCGGCCCCAGCAGAATGAAGAGAAACCTGCACAACGACAAAGGGCTTAGAAGTGAACTCGGAGGCACATCGCTCTGAAAAAATTTAC
Source organism: Gobiocypris rarus (assembly GCA_023029165.1). Lineage (NCBI taxonomy): Eukaryota > Metazoa > Chordata > Actinopteri > Cypriniformes > Gobionidae > Gobiocypris > Gobiocypris rarus. Next base: position 21,040,243 of record CM040931.1, read on the forward strand.
TTGAATGATTGAGACATTAACACATTTCATGAGTTTTTTGCACCGATCCCTCTGCTCTTACCTGGTGGTGATGGGAACCTCTGCCAGGCCGTTGAGCAGCACAGCGGGAGACAGGCGGATGAAGGCCACCACAGGTTTCTCCAGAAACTCTAGCTCACCCACCAGGATGTTGGATGCCTCAGCCCCCGGTGGGATTTTCTTCATGAAGTGGAGATCTATCTGGAGATACAAATACATGCTTCCTCAGTAATACAAATGTTTAAAACCATCAATACTGACACTACCACAACACTGACACTTTTAAAATTGTTGGTATAAACCTTTATCTGTTGATAAAGCATGCTTATAAAGCACAGCGTTGCCCCTAAATCAAAAGGTTGGATGTTTTTGAAAGAGGTAGCTTTCTTTTTTTTAACTAAAAGGGCATATTAACGTGAACGCGCAATTCCAAAAAAGCACAGATGGGAGTGGAAAGTTCTGCGTGTGATCTACTGATGAGACGCAAATAAAAGAACACAGACGCAGCCGGATCATTTCCATAATGACCAACACAATTTACCAGTTAGCGTCTGATTTAAGACGTGGTGTTTTAAAGCGGTAAATAATGGTGCAAACACCAGTAAATTGACAAGGGCAAACCTTAACCTTAGTAACTGAAATTGCGTGATTCATTTAAAGGGATAGTTCACCCAAAAATGAAAAGGAGGGGAAATACTATGGTAGTCAATGGTTGCTCTATATACTTTTTACAAACATTCTTCAAAATGTCTTCTTTTGTGTTCAGCAGAACAAAGAAACGCATACAGGTTTGGAACAACTTGAGGGTGAGTAAACGATGACAGAATTTTCATTTTTGGGTGAACTATCCCTTTAAACACTCTCCTCACCATATAAACTCCTACAAATGCATATGCAATAAGTTCAGCCGCAAAAATAACTTTGTCCATGCCTTTTCAGCGCTAATTTTTCACTGTGTGTCTTTAGTAAATCCTGACGGTAGTTTTTTAAAGCCAAAAGAGGGGTTTGCGCTGCATTTAATTGATCAAATACAGTAATAATATTTAAAATAATTTATATTTCTTCTATTCTATATCAGCAGCAATTACTCTTTTGACTTTTGTCACATGATGCTTCAGAAATCATTCTAATATGCTTATTTAATGCTTAAGAAACATTTCTTATTATTATCAATTTCAGAGTTTGGTGAATAAATTTGGCTCTCCAAAACTGTTTCTGCCAAAATTGAAAATTCATTTTTGACCGGAATATTTTCAGTTGATCTGTGATCTAACAGCTGATTAACATTTTTTTGTGGAAACCGTGATGCTTTTTTTTATGATTCTTTGATTAATAGATAACATCATTTATTTGAAATAGAAAACATATGTAACAATATGTCAAATCTTTACTGTAACTATTAATCAAGTTAATGCGTCCTTGCTGAACAATTTCTTTTAAAAAATACCTTACTGACCCTCAAACTTTTGAATGGTAGTTGTATACTTAAGTTCTGGAGTAAGATTTACAACTGACTGAAATGGGATTCTTACTTTGCTGAAGTCAACAGCACTGTTCTCACGGCTGCCATCCCCACGTCCCTCTGTGGTGGTGGGCTGAGCCTGGGGGGACACCATCTGACCTGGAAGCAGTGCAGCAAACATACAAAACAGAGGAAATATATAACAGACTATCATATTAACAGATCTGATTGTTTAGAAGGAAGACAGTAATGTTAAGGTCATAGAGAGTTAAATACGTGTGCACACTTACCTAGTTAAAAATTGTTGTAAGAAACAGGTTAAGAAAGTCAGTTACAAACCTCCTAGCATTGTCTAAATCTAAATCAAACTTAATCTAGAAGCAATGAAGAAACAATTAGATGAAGTTGGATATCTTAAAGTCTACTGCAAGTTCCTGTACTCTAAAATCTACTTCCTATGTGGTTAAATGCTACGCTAACGCAAAGTGTATTGTTGGTTAGAGAATAGATATGGAATACCTATGGGTGTGTTCCCACTTGGCAGGTTTAATTTGATTAAAACTTCTGGTGTTGCTCTGTTAGTGTGTTTCATTTGATTAAGTTTGAATGCTGCCATTCAAGCACCAAACAAGCGGACTGAGACGAGGGAGCCTCGGTCTGCTTCCAAACATACTCTGGTGTAGTTCCAATGCTCGAGGATTCCAGTTCTTTTCGACGTGGGAGATATGTTACCCATTACAGTTCGGTACAGGCGTCGGAAACGCCGTCTCCTTGCAGCAGATCTTCATTTGCATGTGAAATGGAGGAATTCATGCCACTGGTTTCACTCATTTACACATTTTATAAGCTCTTTGTTAGTTCTCAGCAGGTAAAAATACCATGGTAACACTTTATTTTAGGGTTCAATTTTAACTAATAACTAGGAGCTTATTAGCATGTATATTACTAGGATATTGGCTGTTTATTAATACTTATAAAGCACATATTAAAGCCTTATTCTGCATGACCTTATTCTTCATCCCTTAATCCTATCCAATACCTAAACTTAAAAGCTACAAAACTACCTTACTAACTATTAATAACCAGTAAATTTTGAGTTTATTGAGTCAAAAGTCGTAGTTAATAGTGTATATGTGTTCCCCATACTAAAGTGTTACCAATACTATCATATGTACGCAATTACACCGAGTGCTTTAGCCCAGCACACAGTATTGTTTTGGATGTTCAGTAAGTTCCATCGCAAAACATACCCCAAAAACCCTGTTTTTTTGTGCTGTATATTTAGGTTTGGTGTTAAAAATGACAGTGTGAATGCTAAGTGAACCAGGACTAAATGTATCTTCTTCTTTTTTTTTGGTCTGGACCAAAAGAACCAAAGGAACCAAGAGAACCGAACTACAGGTGTGTACACACCCTTAATGACGCAGTATCAACTATTGCTAATTACCATGATGCATTTGCATATCCAGCATATTGGAATGGCCAAGATCCACCCATAAACATGCAAATTAATTGACATGGGATCATCGGCTGCAGTATCTAGATATTCCATATCTATGCGTGAAGGTGTGGTCACATCTAGTGTTTTTCCACAATTTATGCAAGCAAAATCCAGTTATTTCACGAATCCACACAATCAGAAATTTCACATGAGGGCAAAACATTTCTGCATGCAGATTTCGCTTTGGGTTCAAGTTGGTCATTCAAATTCACTGCGTTGACCACTAGAAATCTGCTTGGTTTAAATGTGATTTCTGTGTGAGCGGTGCTTCATACATTACCACACTATTGACATTGGATTGTTTGTGGTTGCAAAGTTTTGCTGAAATTTCACTAATGTGACTGCACCTTTACAGTACAAGCAAATCTATGATCATATTGCCTGATAGTGGCTCTTCTTCAGGATCGATTGTGGGGATGACATGGTAGCTATAAGGCAGGCTTAATCGTTTGCTGAAGGGGATAAAGGATTTTTTGGGTTGGATGAGGAGGTTGTCTGGGGCAGGGGGCGCAGAAGAGGATGTGTGGAGTTTCTGGGAAGCTGACACACACTTGGGACACCTAATGGACCAGGCTTTACATAAGAGCACCTGTCTGTGTCTCACACTGCGACTGAACCTAGACCAGAGAGAGGAGCGGGGACTGGGGGGCGAATTGGTCATGAAGATAACTGGGAAACACAGACAGACACACCATTAAAAAAAGGATGGTAAGACACATGCATGGCAAATGTAGAACAATGCTGGAGTGTGTGGAGCAGTACCATTCTTATCCATGGAGTGTGGTTCGGACTGCTTTCTGCCGATATCTGCGAAAGAGCGTACGATGGGGATCCGGTTAGCCAGTTTCTTCTGGTTCTGATGGTGATGCTGTTTAAGGAGAGCATTTCGGACCTTCTTCCTCACTTCCTCTCCCAATAAACCTGACGTCTCGTGCTGGTCCAAAACCATATCTTAAAAATAAAGACAATAAATAAAGCCATTCATACAGAATTTATTCAAAAGTTGGGGGTCAGTAAGATAAAATTCATCAGTAAGATAAAAATGTTTAAAGAAATGAATACTTTAGCAAGGAGATATATATATATATATTTATGGTAAATAGTTTTATATACAGTAAAATTAGCAAGATCCAAATGCTTGCAAATAACCATATGTGACACCATGCAACCCAATACTAGTACTCTATATACTGGTGGCACAGGGGTTCAGTGGATAGTGGGTCTCCGGTTTGATTCCCGGCTGAGTCAGGAGGCCTGTCTGTTTTCATGTTCTCCCTTAATAAGTTTAAAACAACTGGAGCTGGTAACAATCTACCTGGAATAAAATGTGTCTCTACTGGCCCCAAACACACTGAGGAGGATGGTTTGAGTCGCCAAACAAACTGTAAGGATCAAAGTTGAAGAACTGCAGATGCTAGTTGGGTCATGGGGTCAGAAAGTCTACAAAACTATGATCAGACCTCCTTTATATAACCACAACTTGTTTGTGAAGGTTGCAATAAAAAGCCTTTGATGACATCAAACAGCTACAGTTTGCCAGGCTTTACAGGAACTTTCAGTGGGACTGGGTTTTATGGTTCAGATGAGACCAACATAAAGTTTTTTGGAAAAACACCAAAGGTGGGTTTGGCACGGACAGAAACATATCCATGTAGAAAAGAACCTCACCCCACTGGGAAGTATGGTGGTGGATCTTGAATGCTGTAAACTGGACTGTGGTTTGATCTTCCAGCATGACAATGATCGAAAGCACATCTCAAAATAAACAACAGAACAGCTCAATGACCACAGAATGAAGGTTTTGCCATGGAAACAGCAGTCTCCTGACCCATAAAAAATCTGTGGGATAGCGCTAAAGAAGAAAGTCCACAAGCATTAGACCTCTAAATCTAAAGGATCTGAAGATTCTCGGGAGGAATATAGAGGAATGGTCTCAGATCTCCTACCATATGTTCATCAGCCTTAGTACGCATTAAAGGAGAAGATCCAGAGCTGTTATCTTGATTTCAGGAAAAAATTGATTCATGGTAGATTTTTTCATGGTAACTATTTGATTTTAACAAAAATTTTCACAGTCACTCTTGGGTCGTATGGAGTCACAAATGGTTATTGTTTGCAAGCATTAGCATCTAATTTCACTGTTAAAGTGTATTGTGATTATTTAACTTTTATATTTAGGTCTGAAAGAAAACCATCACAAAGCCCTCTTCTGTTATGTTAAGAGTTTTTGGCATGCATTAGCAAATTAGCTGAAAGACATGCACAGATCTCGAAAATCCACCCTAGAAAAGTATGTCAACCATCACCTGCAGCACAGTATTTTTTAATGTACTATTATTTGGGATGCAATAATGTAATCTTGACTATTATTTAGGATGGGCAGTGTGTTAATTGGGACACTAAATGTTAAATGGGTCTGTATTGCAAAATGAAATGAGTAAACAGCAAATTAAATAGCTGATTGCTTTGGATCTGTGAGGAAGTTCTTCAGAAAATCAAGTTTGGGCAATGTTTTCAGACTCTGTACCTGCGATCTCCTCCAGCGAGTTGGCCCTCATGTCCAGCATGACGGTGCCATTTAGGATGCAGCTCCGCAGCTCAAACAGGCTATGAAGGGAAAGAGTAGCCACATATGGCTTACTCCACCTCTCCCCTCCGTCCTCCACATCCTCCTCAAACTTCAGCCATCTAGAGACAAATAAGGCACATGAGAGTGAAGAATAGGAAGAGTGGGAGAAAAAGAGAATGAGAATGACAATTAAATTAGTTTTCTCATTTAGCTGCAGAACCACAAACTGGCATTACATTAGTTGTAATGGATATATGCCTAATCCTCTACTAATCTCTTATTCCAAACCGCAAATATTGCTCTTAAGTAGGTGTGCTCTTGATTTAAAACACTTTAAATCTCACTCAGGTCATCTAACCCTCTTTGACTCATACTTTGGACTTCTGAAATTAGGAGAAAAGTCTATACTATATTTTGAACAATATCATTATTATTGGTCGAAAAAAGAGAAAATATCCAGTGAGCGGAAGTTCTGGCTGAAAATGCCTTGTTGATACCAGGGGGATGTTTCAGCACCTTGTTGAACTTGTGTGGATTCGTACCTAGCTGTCTCTTTCCATTCAGCGTCCTCTCCTTCTTTCAGGCAGATCTCGTCCAGCTCGGTGAAAAGAGCATGAGGGATGTGTTCCTCATCATCCTCCATTCCCAGCAGAAACTGCACACGCTGTGATGGTGTGTCCGCTAGAGAGAAACAAGAGTTTTTATCTCTTAACTCTGTCCTTTTTGACGTGATCATAATTTATCTTCTAGAGTGCCAGTCTTACTGTATGAAGGCGATTCTCTGCCATCTTCAGTTCCGGAGTCTCTTTCCCGTGACCTCTTCCTGTGGCGGTGTCCATGGTGACGATGTCGTCTGTGTGATCTTCGACCCAAAGGTACATGCACCCCAATGTAGAGGGTACGGTGGCCTGCCAGGGACAAACAGAAAAGAGCAGTTATCACAAAACGACCTTAATAAAATAACTACTACTATATACATAAAATCAAAAGAATCTTTCAACCAAATTGAAAAATTCAACTAATTGACCAGTTTATTTTTTTTCCAGGGAACCTAAGGGAGACGAAAGAGGGTGTTTGGCAGTCCATGGAAATGTTTGTAATAAACTGACCAATTTTTTAATTACTACAGCTTATTACTGTTATAAACGGATTGCTTAAAACAGTGTCAGTGTTGCTTTCTACAATGAAGCAGCTCTCCAGTGTTTTCACTTGTGGGTGTCTGACCCTGACGGACTCAATTGAGGAAATAAACCGGAGAAGATTTCCACATCAAAGAGGGAGGAGCCTCAGAGAGCACCTACCTATTACGTAATGCCATGGACCAATGGTAGTTTGAAAGCTTTGGCAAACTGTTTTGAACTCATGAAACTCACTACGTTTTGGCCTGATTTTGTTCGAAATGACATCACACTAGTTAATCTTTCGACTTCACTTTAAGTATTGGGGCCTTTACCATATTTATTTTGCCCCTATTATGCTATTTTAAAGTTTCCTAGTTTTGTTTTGAGGTTGGTCTCCTACAACAGGTTTACATGCATCAAAGGTCAAAAATCACTTTCATTTTCTCATAATATTCACAAAATATGCACATTACCACAGTGTTCAATGACTCTCAACGTCTCTCCACATCCCTTCTTTGGTGCGAGCTACTTTGCTCTGATTGGCCAGTCTGTTGTGATTGGTCTACCGAAACAAACGGCCATTACCATGACTGTCCTTGAGCTCACAAGGCTTCCTAAAACCTCAGCGATTGTACACACTGTAAAGACAGTAACAATGAGAATCGATTTTACCCTATCAATCCCAGCGCAAGTCCAATGATGAAACATTGGAAGAACTAGTTATTCAACCTGAACCTCCATCGCAAGGACATCTTGAGCAGGACGTTTCTCAGCGATGCTACTCAGTTTGGCGTTTCTCAGCGATGCTACTCAGTTTCATCTGTAATTCCTCACCTCAACAAACGGATGTGTGTGAAATGTATTGCCGTGCACATGTGGGAACTGTATAAATAACGTTGCATACTTTAGCCGAGCACTAACGTGAATGACTTGTGTAACATTAAAGTTTGTAAAACAAATTTTGCTCCATCCTTATCTTTACTCAAAATAGTAAGAACGACAGACAAGCTGCGTAAATAGACACAGTTTTAGGTAATAGTAGGACACAGCTGATTTTCAGTAGTATTTCAGTAAGACAGAAATAATGTGAGTTTGCCAGCTAGCCAGAGACCTACACAATATAAAACACAAAACTACATATTGTTAACGCCTGTAGAAAATATTTAAATCAATAATGAATCATACTAAAGGCCAAAGTATACTTTTTACGCGTACGCGAGGGTCAGCGTACAGTGCACCAGACGCGAATTCCATCATCAGAATGCGCATTTCATTTTTTTGCAGTACTGGCATGGGTTGTAACTGTTCTGCATTCGACTGTGCGCATACCCTTGCGTATGCGTGAAAAACGAAGTATACTTTCGGCTTTCCAGGTTGTGATTCTGATGAGCAGGCTGGTCCAAACAAACTGAGTACTGACCCACTTTTCAATAGCAATTATTTTTCTGACTCTAGTGTTGAGCAGTCGTCAGTAAAATTATGTGTTCGCGGGTGGACAACGTACAGTATAGACGGCAACATGCAAATGTTGTTTCTAGTGACGTATAATCGTCACGCAGTAAGATTTTTTAAAAAAGGACTCGTATTGGTGGTTCAGAGTCGATTCTTTTTTTTTTTGGTGACAATGAGCTTATTTATTGTGCACTTTCGACTTTACAACCTTGCAGAACGTTTACTTTGGCAAACAGCTATATTACACACTGCATGAAAGAGGACATTCAAAAATTATAGGGGCACCTTAATCGATTTTCGTAATTATAAAAACACTGGTTTGTAGTGCAAATAGTTTTACTATTTTACTGCACTTTGTTATTTTTCTAGTTATTACTATAATATAATAATAATAATTATTATTATTATTATATGTTCGTACAATTTATGTTGGCTTTCGAACAATGACACGATAAAAACGAACCATTTATTTTTAAAACTATAATGTTTTAACCGTTAGTTTCACTGATTAAATATTTTTGGGGGGGAGGGGGATGGGGGTAAACTGTCAATTGATGAATAGCTCCTTTATTTGTTTGTCTTAAAGTGTCTAGCAGATGTAGAAGACTGTTGCGTAAGATTCAATCTCTGTAGTCATATAATCAGATTCAGTGATTCTGTACTTTGTGTTTCTGTTCTTGTTTACAGTCTCAGATTAAACTATAGCATTAAATCCCTCTCTCTCCCTCGGAAGCCACCCCCCACCCCCCACCGGCTCACTGTGTCTCTCTGAACGGAGATGCAGCCTGACAGTGTGTGTCTGTGGGGAGAGAGCACATATGTGTGCTTGTGTGATTCCAGCCCAGGGCACTTCCACAGAGAAGTAGGAGCCACATATCAGACTTTTACGTCACGACTTAAGTGTGTGAAGCAGACAGATGGAGACCAAAAGCAGATCTGCATATAGAAATGGCTGCTGGCCCATATACTGACAGTGACTTCTGAATCACACATCAGTTTTTAATATAACCTGCGTCTTATTCTTCAGAGATACACACTCTAATGAGCTTTAGTTTCACCGGCTCGCAATTTAGCATCTAAATAAGTGATAAAGACCTCCAGGGTCTACACAAACACACAAGTGAGCTTTAATCTCATTACCTTCACTGATATCTTCCCCCTGCAGCCTTGAGGTGTGCGTGCGGCCATGTGGTAGTTCATACAAAGCTGGGTCACTTTCTCTTACATCAGTGAAACATTCTCTAAACAACATCTAAACACTGCAAAACAGAGCAGTTACATACAAAGACCTAAATAGGTTTGTTGAACATTCTATTGTCAGTCTGTCATGAGCATTTCTTTCTTCTGCAGAACACAAAGATTTTGAAGAACGCTGGGAAATAAACAGCACTGGATCCCATCGACTTGTATAGATAAGACTTGTATAGATAAGTTGTATAGATAAAATTTTTTATTCAAAATACAAACTGGTCTGATGTAATTTTGAACAAAATCAGGTCTGATACAGGTTTGCTCTGGTTGGTAAACACCTTCAAACTATGGTCCTTGACAATTAAAGGGATAGTTCACCCGAAAATGAAAGTTCTGTCATCATTTACCCACCCTCTAAACCTGTATGAATTTCTTTCTTCTGCTGAACACAAAATAAAATATTTGGAAGAATATGGGTAACCAAACAGTTAACGGGCCCCACTGACTTCCATATTATGGAAAAAAACATACTATGGATGAAATTCATAAAGGTTAAGAACAACTTATTACTTAAATCGCTTTAAGTAATAGGTAGGTGTTGCACTGAGGCTCCACCTTCTTTGATGTGAAAAATTTCTTTGGTTCATTTCTTCTGTTGAGTCAGTCGAGGTCAGGTGCGATGATTAAAAACATAAAAACTGTAAAGCGGTTTATAGTTGAAGTTTAAGATATAATTCTAAATGAAAGAAACACTGTCAATGCTTGTCATGTTTAATACTGTAAAGCTGCTTGATTTAAAGCAATCTATTGTATAAAATGGTATATAAATAAACATGACATGCCATATTTATCTAAACGTCACTCTTAGTAGCGTGGGTGGCATACGGATGTTTGCAGTATACCACTGAAAAGGTAGCCTATTTCAAACTTCTGTTTATCCATAAGTTAAAGTGTTAGTTCACCCAAAAATGAAAATTAGCCCATGATTTACTCACCCTCAAGTCATCCTGGTGTATATGAAATTCTTCTTTCAGACGAATACAATCTGAGTTATATTTAAAAAGTCCTGGCTCTTTCCAAGCTTTATAATGGCAGTAACTGTTTTTGAAGTCGATAAAAAAATGCATCTGTCCGTCAAATAATATGCTCCAAACGGCTCCGGGGAGTTAATAAAGGCCTTCTGAAGCAAATCGTTGCGTTTGTGTAAGAAAAATATCCATGTTTAAAACTTTTCAACACTTTTCCATAAACTGAATACGGAAGGCGATCGGCCGAAACTTTACTTAATAAAGTTTTAAATATGGATATTTTTCTTACACAAACGCATCAATTCACTTCCAAGGGCATTTATTAACATGTATTAGTGGTGTGGAGCACGTTATTTGACGGACAGATGCATTTTTTATCGACTTCAAAAAGAGCATCAGTCAATTCCATAATAAAGCTTGAAAGAGCCAGGTCTTTTTTTAAATATAACTCAACTTTCATTCGTCTGAAAGAAGAATGTCATATACACCTAGGATGACTTGAGGGTGAGTAAATCATGGGCTAATTTTCATTTTTGGGTGAACTATCCCTTTAAGAACGAAAAATAACTTTGCTGTGATTATCAGGGCCTTTTGTGGGCGCCTGTTTCTGTCATTTATTTCTTATTTTAAACTTTATTTGACAACAGTCTTATTTTTATTTGCAAACTGACTTCAAACTGAAACAATGTTACTAGCATGAATGCCAGTCTTATTTATGAAATGTGCATGCATCATTTGTGGTTAAACAGATGGGTAAAGTTTCAAATAGCTGTAAAGCTTCATAATAGCTGTCTAATTGGTTTTGATTAGGTCAGATCTTAAAAGAATTTGAAGAAAATAATAATTAATTAAATGACAGAAACTGACCTTTAAAATGAAACTAATTTGTTAGTAAAATAATGATTAAGCATAAAAATAAAAAAACATATACACACACACACATTCACAAGTCTCATTTCCTATTGCTTTGTGGGGACTCTCCATAGACGTAATGGTTTTTATACTTTACAAACTGTACATTATATCCCCTTACACTAACCCTACCCCTAAACCGACCCACCACACAAAACTTTCAGCATTTTTACATTTTCAAAAAAACTCATTCTGTATGATTTATAGGCTTGTTTCATCATGGGGATCTCAATTTAGGTCCTCGCGGTGACTTAACCCATCAGTGTGCATTCAGTTTGAAGTCCCCACCAGGATAGAAAAACATGTACACACACACTATTTACACACTCTTTCTCTGAAAAGTGTCTTCACAAAGGTCAAGTAAGGATGAGGATGAAACATTCTTTGGCTCCGAGTGTGTGTGTGTGTGTGTGTGTGTGTGTGTGTGTGTGTGTGTGTGTGTGAAGGAGCTGGAATGAAATGTTTCTCTAAATGGAATATTTCCTCAGGACTAAGAACACTGGATTCATTTCCTCTCTACTTCTTCGTTCTCTGAAAATTAGGCAGCAATCTACAATGGATTTTTGAGCTTGTATGTTGGCATCTATGAGTTTAATGCCTCCTGAATGCCTGTTTAAAGTGGCTTTGGTGCATTACCAGTGCTGGGTAGATTACTTACAAATTGTAGTTGATTACTGATTCCAAAGTACATGACAAAATTTTTTTAGATTACCTTCGATCTAACTTACATTGTGACTTTATCACATTGCTTTGAATAAGATAAAGAACCATATTGTAATAAAATATTGAACCATATTGAACCATAGACCGTAAAAAAAATTGGACGACGCGACTTCATCCGTTTCCGCTGACATGAGTTGAAGCTTCCAGACGGCGCTGACATCTTGGGACAGACTCTGCGCAGTAGTGATTTCGGGAACGGAGTATGCGCAGTAGAGAGCAGGAAGTAGAGGCGCGATTATCAAACCCCTGACCACACTCTCACAGATGCAGAATAATTCATTAAGTTGGTGTGAAATTAACAGTTATGGAACTGTAGAAATTAAAGCTAAAGCTCCAATCTGCTCCCAAAAATCCAGAAAAAAGTCTGTTAGTGCCTCAGTGACGACTTTACTCAGAGAAGCCATCGATCTCAGCTGTCAATCATGAGGTCACACCCCCCGTTTTTATAGCATCAAATAACTAACTAAACAAAACTTATTTAAAAACGAACACTTGAAATGAAATCATCGTGATAAAAACTGCCTACAATGACATAAACTAACTTTGGGGAAAAAATATTTGAAGGGTAATTTGATTGTTTAGTTTGTGTCACGTTAACACAAAAGACAAACGGGTGTGAGGACTCAAGTGCAAGAAAAAGGGTTTAATTATAAAATGAAACATAAACTCAAAACAAAAACCCACGAGGGGGAAAAACACATAATCAGAATACACAAAGAAACTCAAACACATACCAACTGGGAATCACAGGGAAACGGGAGACGTAGACATAACAAGGATCCGACCAAGACTGACAAACACAAGGAGTATATAAAGGGGAGAAATCAAGCTGGAAATGAGGGAACACAGGTGGGGCAAATGAAACCAATAACGAGATAACAAGGGAGTGGGATCTAACAAAGACAGAGGCACATGGCCACCTTAACTAAACCCACATGTGCACACAAGACAGGACAGGCATGTGACAGTTTGTCTCGCGTCCATTAGAAAACACGGAGGGGCGGCTATACTGGGACCGGCCACCTGGGGGCGATCGAGATGCGGAGGCTTCAGTTATTTACAGGAGTGCTGCAGAACCAAGGGGGTAATCCAGTACCCGGAAAGCGTACCTTCCATAGGGGCAGCCGTTGCTAACCAAGCCATCACCTGCTGTTAGCATTCCACTGACACCCATTAATTTTGGCGTCATTTTGACAGTGAATAACTTTACATCTGAGGCGTTTAAGACTCCATTTGTCCATTGTTTATTTCTTAAGAAACACGGCAATGTATAAAAGGTTCAATTACCTTGTATCTTACACTATCGCCCTGTAGAAGCTGTTTTTGTAAAAAATAGGCTAACGGTTGCATCATAACCACGGGAGTCCCTGTCGCGCAGTAGAGAAATTACCGTATAGACCCGTATAGACAGGAGAAGAAGCTTGCAGGCAATCTTTTACTGTCTATGAGGCAATCAGGGTGACGGTATCAGTTTTTCTCAACCCTTCCCTAAACCTAACCATTTGTGTATTATAAAAAAACAGGATATAACAGGCAGATACAACTGCAGACACAATTTATTTAAAAAGTACAAATATTCCAAGTGTTTCGAGGCCAAACGATTGATTTTTGGGAAGAAAATCCCCAAAAGCGAACAGCGTTGAGTCCACCTGCCGAAGATCATAAAATACATTTGAAAATTGCCGCCGTTACGTCAGCTTTGACAGCATTGGCTGTCGTATGTCTCGTGACCAATTGCGTCATTACTTCAGCTTTGATTGTAAAATTTTATTTTAAAATCAGCAATTAAAACATTAAGATCCACTCTGTTCTTCACATGAAGATATCGTATGACTTCAGAAGACTTGGAATGCAACACGAGTTAATACTTTTACACTATTTTGGTCAGTTTTTGCAAAAAATAGTGACTGTACTTTTATTTGTCTGTTATGTCTTTTATTGCTGAGAAGAGTGGGGTTAGTTGCTCCAAAATATAAAAGTAGCATTTAAATATTCATAAAATCATGTCTACTTTTACAAATTAAAAGTATTTCAATAGGAATTAAAATTCGTGCTTCAAACAGGTTTTTCTTGAATTGTGTTTTTTCTATTGAAAAAGTGCAGGGAAACGTACCTGGAGGTACATATTTCAGGGTTTGCAAAAATGTAGAGTCACGTATTTCCAATGAGCCTGGATAAAGTCAAGGGTGAAGCATGGGGAGAAGCCCATAGAGAGCCAAAAGCAACGCAACAAAATATTTCAACAACGTGATTCAGATTTCACTTTCCACAACTACTAGAGAACTTACAACTGTCAAACAGGTTGCTGACGTGACATCTACGTCGTCAAGTTCAGTCTGAGACTGCGCAGTACGCTCAGCCATCAGGAAGTGAGTGCTTTTAACTGACATCACAATTCTCTGTAGAAGTCTATGGGTCGCTGTGTCCATTTCTTTTACTGTCTATGGATTGACAGGTTTGTTTAATGAAAAGCTATAAACTCTTCCCCTGCCAGCGTTTTTTTTCTTTAAGTTACCAGCATTTAGGATAATTTTCACAAAATCTTCATGGCCCACAGAATATTTGGTTGTATGAATATCTGAACATGCACTTTTTCAAAAGAGAGAACAGACCCTCTTTAAAAAGCTGAGAAAATTTTTGTCACAAACTACATCCAGATTGGATTCAAAAGGATGATCAAAACACAGATGGAGTAGATCGAGTTCATCAACACCCCCAAAGCTTCACAGTCCTATAGCTCGTCCTGGGTCAACACTTAAATCAGAAACATTTTGATTTATATGCTGTTCAATGCTGATGATCACGTTCTTTAATATGCATCTGATTGCAAAATTCCTGCATTGCATGTAAATATGAAAATATGTGAATTTGTACATTTGAATGTGTTTAAAAGACTTCCAAAGATAGTAATACATTAAATGACTCACTGAGTGATTATTGAAAAAAAAAACTGACTGGATATGTAATGTTGCAGTGCTGTGTGGGTCTCGGTTTTCACACAAGTTTTTGACTCATAGGTTTAGAGTGTGTGATAAAGCTTCAATTACCTTCCAGCTCCTCTTTCTCGAAATTCGTGTTAAGCATGGACCGAGTTCCACCCCTGTCCAGCACGGCTTCCTCATCGTTTCTCTGCAAAACAAAGTACAAGGCACAGTCACACATACAAATTCATGTTTTCTTTTAGATGATCACTGACACATAACTCATCTACAATCCATATCAAACAGGCCTACATCCCAAAAAAACATGCAGAACAAACTTTACACACATACAATACCATTCAAAGGAGTCCATAAGATTGTTTAATGTCTTATGCTCACCAAAGCATTTATTTAATAAAAAAGAACATAATATGCTGATTTGCTCAGGAAACATTTCTCATTATTAATAACGTTATAAACAGTTGTGCTGGCTTACAGTAATATTTTTTGTGGAAACCATGATGCATTTTGTTAGGATTCTTAACATTTTATTAGAACAGCATTTATTTGAAACAGAAATCTTTTGTAAAACTATAAAAAAAAACGGTCACTTTTGATCAATTTAAAAGTCCTTGCTAACAAAATAATTAATTTCTTAAAGACCCCAAACTTTTGAATAGGTGTGTACATTTACAGGTCCTTCTCAAAAAATTTGCATATTGTGATAAAAGTTCATTATTTTCCATAATGTAATGATATAAATTAAACTTTCATATATTTTAGATTCATTGCACACCAACTGAAATATTTCAGGTCTTTTATTGTATTAATACTGATGATTTTGGCATACAGCTCATGAAAACCCAAAAATTTCAAAAAAATTGCATATTTCATCCGACCAATAAAAGAAAAGTGTTTTAATACAAAAAAAGTCAACCTTCAAATAATTATGTTCAGTTATGCACTCAATACTTGTTCGGGAATCCTTTTGCAGAAATGACTGCTTCAATGCGGCGTGGCATGGAGGCAATCAGCCTGTGCCACTGCTGAGGTGTTATGGAGGCCCAGGATGCTTCGATAGCGGCCTTAAGCTCATCCAGAGTGTTGGGTCTTGTGTCTCTCAACTTTCTCTTCACAATATCCCACAGATTCTCTATGGGGTTCAGGTCAGGAGAGTTGGCAGGCCAATTGAGCACAGTAATACCATGGTCAGTAAACCATTTACCAGTGGTTTTGGTACTGTGAGCAGGTGCCAGGTCGTGCTGAAAAAACAAAATCTTCATCTCCATCTTCATCTCCATCATAAAGCTTTTCAGCAGATGGAAGCATGAAGTGCTCCACAATCTCCTGATAGCTAGCTGCATTGACCCTGCCCTTGATAAAACACAGTGGACCAACACCAGCAGCTGACATGGCACCCCAGACCATCACTGACTGTGGGTACTTGACACTGGACTTCAGGCATTTTGGCATTTCCTTCTCCCCAGTCTTCCTCCAGACTCTGGCACCTTGATTTCCGAATGACATGCAAAATTTGAGCGACAGTCCAGTGCTGCATCTCTGTAGCCCAGGTCAGGCGCTTCTGCCGCTGTTTCTGGTTCAAAATTGGCTTGACCTGGGAATGCGGCACCTGTAGCCCATTTCCTGCACACGCCTGTGCACGCTGGCTCTGGATGTTTCTACTCCAGACTCAGTCCACTGCTTCCGCAGGTCCCCCAAGGTCTGGAATCGGTCCTTCTCCACAATCTTCCTCAGGGTCCGGTCACCTCTTCTCATTGTGCAGCGTTTTTGCCACACTTTTCCTTCCACAGACTTCCCACTGAGGTGCCTTGATACAGCACTCTGGGAACAGCCTATTCGTTCAGAAATGTCTTTCTGTGTCTTACCCTCTCGCTTGAGGGTGTCAATGATGGCCTTCTGGACAGCAGTCAGGTCGGCAGTCTTACCCATGATTGCGGTTTTGAGTAATGAACCAGGCTGGAAGTTTTTAAAAGGCTTTTGCAGGTGTTTAGAGTTAATTAGTTGATTCAGATGATTAGGTTAATAGCTTGTTTAGAGAACCTTTTCATGATATGCTAATTTTCTTGAGATAGGAATTTTAGGTTTTCATGAGCTGTATGCCAAAATCATCAGTAAAACAATAAAAGACCTGAAATATTTCAGTTGGTGTGCAATGAATCTAAAATATATGAAAGTTTAATTTTTATCATTACATTATAGAAAATAATGAACTTTTATCACAATATGCACATTTTTTTGAGAAGGACCTGTATATACATATTTTTTACGTTATTGTTATTATCAGATTCATTGGTTAGTCATTGCAGCCCTTCTTGAAGTGTTTTGAACCATGCACTTTTAACAAATGCACATAGGTGGGAGGTTTGGACTCTCTGAGTCACGACTAAAAGGAATAAAAAACAACAACAAATCCTTTCACCTGATTGTCTTCGGTTTACTGACGTCACATACATACAACACCGGTCCATTCATGTCTCCTGGGCAAAATATGCACTTAATGATTTACACTTTCCATGATTTACTCCTAATAAACGCCACACTGAGGCCATAACAGACAGACCCTCATTCCCTCTCACACCACCAATGGATGACAACCCAAATTTAAGCAGCCGTCTTCCTGAGCCTAACCTTAGCAGACAGTTTCCATGACGACTAATGTGGCCTGCCGCTAGTTGTCCCCAGAACATAAATGACATTGTTTTATAAGCCAATGTCTCACAAGCATGTGGCTCTGAATCCAGATCACCCACAGCCCAGTATAGATGGAGTACTCATTCATACTCTCAATAACCGCTCGCACATAATCAGTTGCATGTCTTTAGAGTAACATCTGGCTACAGCCCACAGCAGAACCAAAGCGATTTGTTTTAAAGGGATAGATAACTGTGAGAAGATCCGCTTGTACAGTGCAGAAAGAATGATTGCATTATGGATGGAAGACATTAAGGGCCATATCAAGACAAAGACAAGATTGCTCACAGCGCAAAAGACGAGGAGAACTCTAGCCGGATGAGACACGGACCACATGGGAAAAGATTATAATTTTGAGCTGGAACATCCCAACATACATATGAGTGTGCATGTGAGAGAGCCAAGGGGATCATGGGAGAGATCAGCATCTGCTGAAAGTTTGGTTGGTTTGACCACACTAGTGGATATATGTGGAAATTAGGAATCATAATAACACTATAAGAGTTCAACAGTTCCTGCCCCCTTTTCCAGAGCGCGCCAACTCCGGAAGTATTCTTTCCATTCAATTTTCCCATTGGGATTTAAAAAAAATCTTTAAAGAGTTATAAGCCATGAACCAGCTAAGAGGTGAATCAAAGCATTATAAACTTAGCAAAAACATTTGAAAATCTGCAAAATGACAAAGGTGTGCTTAACGGTTTTAGTGAGGGAAAGAACTACAAGCCCATGAAGCACATAATCAGTATAATCTAATGAAAACCAATGAGAAATATAAATCTTTTCATGTACAAATGTTGATTATATACATACAACTAATATATTTTACGTTTATTTCAAAATGTGCATATACAAATATTTAACTATTTTGAGCGCTTGGATAGATTGGCTAAATCCGAAATTGCCCCCTAAACCCTGATTCACTATTCCCTACATTAGTCCACTATACAGTTCACTTCAAGGAGTGAATGAAAATTACTGAGTGATTTCAGAAAGCCGTATACTCGTTATTGCGGTGCGATGGGATTGAGTGCACCCAATAACATCCACTATGGTATCAGACACCACTACAAATGACTGTCCCCTCAAAAAAAATGCCCTATTTGAGGGTATAGGGGGCAATTTCGGTTTTAGCCATTGAATCATGTAATTTGCAGTGCTTCAGAGTGGGTGGAGCTAAAGAGCTATTTTGGAGTGTGTTGCTTTTTTTCGACTGTCTGATTGGTGTAATTTTCTGTACAGCATCATGGGTGATGTAGTTTTTCACCAGGAATTCTGCTGGTAAAAACATTTAATTTAAAAATAAACTGATATAATTCAGGCTGATGGCTTCAACAGAAGCAAATACTATGGGTTAACAACTAGGTCTGTCTTTAAAGGTTTAAAAGTTATTGTTTCCCTGAATGGAGTTTTTACAGAACCCAACTGTTCCACTATATAACGGGCCATCTGACATGTCTGTCAAACGCTCAACACTCTTAATTTCCAAATTGCATAAAGGTGGTACTGATTAACTCCAACTAGATTATAACATTCTTGAAATAAAAATAAAAAATAGTTAGCTGTGTTTGCGATGCAAAACTTTCCAGTACAATACTAAGGTGTTGTAAGTGGGTGCCAGGGCATAGTTATGCAGTTATTCTGTGTGGAGGTTTTTGTACATTGCTATGTGTTTGCTTTGCTGTTCTGACTTATTTCTAGTTTGTAGCTAATCTGTTTCTAAATTGTTCTGTGGATATACTGAGAATGTGTGAACCTAGCACTGTCTGAACCACCGTCTTTTTCTTTCAGACAACTGATGCTGTGCTGATACAATGAGCACGGGCGAAGAAAGGAATAAGGGGGCAAATTTGGCAAAATGTAAGCTTATTTCATAACAAATAAAACATGTAAAACATCCACGCTTGCAAAGCAGTGCCTGTATTGGGTGCTTTAGTTGCAAAACACAAATGTTAGAAACCCAAGAAGGTGATGATGATGATTATGATTATTTAACTTAAGTTCAGGCAGGATCACTACATTCAAAAACACCATACACAAACTTTTAGTCAACTTTTTTATTGGCATATTTTGCAAAAGTTGCATTTGGCGATTTGGCTAAGAACCAGACTTCCTATCACTATTTCTGAGTGGGTTTTACTATGCTGCTATATTTGCTTAGGTGTTCTGAAGGGCTTTTTTAAACTGCCCTTACCATGGTTTAGCTTCATAAAGGAAGATAGAGTAAAGGAGTAAAGAGTAAATTAATGTTATCACGCAGGGTTGGCAGCACTTTCACATCAGACAACCAATCACATTCATGCCCTTATATTCATATGTTTTGGACAGCCACAGAAACAATGTGTGTTGGGAAAAGTAATAGAAAAAAACCCATTGGTTTATTCAGGACATTAAGAAAAGGCAAACCCTTCCTGTGTGAGCGAACAGGGTCGCCAACAGTAGTTTCAGTGTTTGAGGGGGAAAATGTCAAAGGGACTTGAGTGAAGAAGAGGCCATTAACTTTATAGTCCGAAAAGTCCATTCTGGTTAAACTTAAAACTACACTCTGCAATATACAGGTGCTGGTCATTTAATTAGAATATCATCAAAAAGTTTATTTGTTTCACAATTACCATTCAAAAAGTGAAACTTGTATATTATATTCATTCATTACACACAGACTGATATATTTCAAATGTTTATTTCTTTTAATTTTGATGATTATAACTGACAATATGGCAGTTGTGCAAGGTGTCAATGGTCGTCTTTTGGACAACTGTCAAGTCAGCAGTCTTCCTCATGATTGTGTAGCCTACAGAACTAGACTGAGAGACCATTTAAAGGCCTTTGCAGGTGTTTTGAGTTAATGAGCTGATTAGAGTGTGGCACCAGGTGTCTTTAATATTGAACCTTTTCACAATATTCTAATTTTCTGAGATACTAAATTTGGGATTTTCCTTAGTTGTCAGGTATAATCATTAAAATTAAAAGAAATAAACATTTGAAATATATCCGTCTGTGTGTAATGAATGAAAATAATATACAAGTTTCACTTTTTGAATGGAATTAGTTAATCAAATCACCTTTTTTATGATATTCTAATAAATGAACAGGACCTGTATAATGTGAGTATGCACAATGCTAGAGCCTTTATGTAAACATATCATGCACGCCGTTCGTCCAATCAGTTCATCAATACCCAGGGTTAACTGTTAAATGTGTAGGAAGATAACCCAGGGATCCGTTTACCTGGGGGTTTAGAATGCATTTGCTGTGGTGATTTTTACTACATTGTTATGGTTGCTTGGCTGTTTATAGTGGTTTTTACTACTGAGGTAAGCTAAGGTGTTCTGAGTAGTTTTGGGTGTTGCTACAAGGTTGCTTAAGTTTCCTTAGTAGGTTTTAGTTACTTTAGTTTTAGTAACTATGCAGACTCAGGAATGCACCAAATGCACTAGTGTTAAAGCACTGCAACAGTAATAATGACGCTTGTCTAATAAAAGAAACTCAGAGCATCACTGCCATGGTGAGTCATTTTCTTGAGCTGTGATGCGTGTGTGCGTGCGTGTGGTCTGAGGTGGTGGCGGAGCACTCATGCCTGCAAAGAAACCATAGATGGGAATCCAGGGTGAACTATATAGATTACCATGGCAACTCAGCCCAGCATACTCAAGGGAAGCGCCATTCAGTCTGGCTGTGATGTCATCAAAATGAGCCCTAATCTCTCCATCTTGTTCTTGGAGGAGAGATGAAGGACACACGTGCACACAGATATTCTGATAACTCATTAGCACGTCTGTCGAACACGTCATTAGCACGGTTGACACTGTTTGATCGAGGTAACACCTGTGCAAACACACACACATGCACACTCACACACATGATCGCGCCCCCCTTGTGTATTCAGATCTTACTAATGAAAGCTAACAGTGTCTCCCGCAGGCCTGATTCTCTTTATATTAATAATCATCTTCCAGTTTGCAGCTGAGGTATGACATTATATCTGAGATCCCCCTCGTCCTGTCCTTCCTCACTTGCTATCGCTCTGTCATTCCTAATCTTTCACACTTCTTTTTTTTGTCCTCTCTTTGTATTCCATTTTATGTCCTTCTCTCGTTCGGTCCCTCTCAACCTTAGCAACATGTCGGGTACAGTCACATGACCGCGGCTGCTCGGGTTGAATAATGATGAAGCAGATTCGCACATGTGGACACAAATTTACATACACAGAGGTGGGGGAGGGATTGGGGTCACTTTCATATGCCAGTTTCATGTAGAGCAGAGCAATTTAGAGCTTTTTTCATTTTTATGTAAAAACTAGGGCTGTCAATCGATTAAGGTTTTTAATCATATTAATCGTATAATATGAGGATAGATTAATTAAATTGATTGCAATTAATCACACAATTCAATATTTCATGTACAGTTCAGGGAGCATGATTCATTTCTGTATTTTGTATAATGTTTTTATAATTAAATCAATATGTTAAATTAACAGCCATAGCAAAATCACAAAGGATCAGAATAATGATTTTGAAAAAACTGAATGTAACTGTGTGAGATAGTAAAGTGCAGTTCAATGGGAAGTTAAAAAGATTCACTTTAACAGCCATGAATCCCACTGCAGTTTTTCCATTAAATATTTAAAAATAATCCGTCCTGACCTCATTTTATACTTAAAAACAGATTCTACTCTGTCTTCCAGAAACACAAACAAGCATTACATTTTCACAGGCTAAAAGACATGAATGCTGAAGCCAACAAGAAATCAATATTTACCATATTTTTAACACATGATTTTAATGATCTGTTTGTGCATCAATCCATGTTATTCCGAATAAACAAAAACTTTTCTAGACAATCTAAATATTTAGTCTGACAACACATCACTATTCATTTTCAACCCCTATCCTAGAAACACATGACTCTTTTATGGTGGGTAATGCCCACTTTTCATAATCAATTCCCAACAGATAATATCAAGTCCTTTTTTTCTCTCACTGAATATCATGTGTCCTTTGGAAATAAGTCAGATCAGGTATGAGTTGCTTCTTTAATCTCCTATTGTTTTTCATTGTTTGTCGATTATATAAAGCTAAAGTCATGAAATAAAAGCACAGTATTACGTTTCACGGCTAGAGGTCGCTTATTCAAAACAATCACAAAGGTGTAGCCTGATGACGCCGTGAATGAGCGTGGAATCACGGGAGTTGTCGTCTTCATCTCCACAGCCAATGGAAAACAATCCAGGACTCAGGGAGAAATCATGTTCATAGATAATGTATTAATGTTTTATTAAAGTTACTGTGCTATACTGTCATTCCATCAAAGACTACATTACCATAATCCTTTGCCAATACTCATCAGCACTCATTGTTTACACCTGTGTCTCATTTACCTCATTACCTCTGCCTATATAAACCATGGTCACTCTGTCATTCACTGTGAAGTCTTGTTTGTTGTATGCTGCATTCGGTTTGTCTCTTGGTTTTGGATTACCCTTTTGCCTGTCTCTCCTGTCTTGTTTGCCTGTTTGGACTGATTGCCTGTGTATGACTGTTTTTGACTACGATTGTGGATTACACTTTTAATAAATCTGTGTTTGGATCCTCATCCTTTTGTCTCAGAGCATTTCCGTAACAGTACATATTGTGCCTTTAAGACATTAAAAAAATAAAGGCTCAATACTGTATATATGGAGTCTGATGAAGAAAAAGGATGTTCAATTGTACCATCGACCTTTGAAAAGAAAATCTTATGATGACCTTATTAATAAGCTTTCTGTTAACCCTTTACCACCAATTTCCAAAGGAAATTCTCTCTAGCAATAAATTGATATTTTTTCTTTAAAATAAAATCACATGTATATGTTCACTATTTTGTATTTTTTTATTATATTTTATATAAAACAAATAACTGTTTACATTGACTAATTACTTTTCTTGATTTTAAACAGATTATTGAGAAGGAATAACCCTGCCCAGTGAAACTTGAACTTCAGAATGTAAATTTCTGTTTTCAGAGTTAAGCAAATTGTATTTTATCACTTACTGTATAATTACATCAACCAAAAGCCACCCTACACTCAAGATATGGACATCTAAAGCTGGATTCGTTGCTGTCCAGCATCTCCCAGAACTTGAAGATAAAGGCTGCCTATCTTACACCAGCAGCCGGAGAATATCTCCAGCACTTCATCCTTTCAGTGTCACCCTCTTGCTGTCCTCTGTCCCCTCATGCCCCATTTAACATTGACAAAGAAAGCCACTGATAAAAGCAGAAGAGGAGCGAGTGAAGAAGGCAGAAAAAGATGGAGACGGGACACTTTGAATGTGAGCGAGATGTATACCCACACAATACTGAACTAAACAAATCAACATAAATAAAAGACAAATGTTGTTGTGAATGCTTTAAGCTCCTATATATTTACTCCTGTGGTTTGTAGAGTCACCGCAGACTGGACATCTTACAGGAAATTCCAGTGCCAAACCTGAACAGCATCCATTAACTTTGCAGAAGTGCATGTGCATGTATATTCACACTACATTCCTGAATAGCAATGGCTCTCATTAGACATTAGACTGAATAGACTACTAAGAGTTTATGCTCTGAAAGGCTCTTTTGAGCCATCCGGTAAGAATTACAGTCTGAATTTACACTAAACATCTCCGTTTTTCAGCCATGACGGCATTCTCAAAGTCTTCTGTCTGCATCTAAGGAGACCTCAGTCAACTGCTTCCGCTAATAACGCAAGCCTAGAATTGCGTTGAGACAAAGAGGCATTATGAGGACGCGAGGATGTATAATCAATCATCAAATGTTGCATGTTTTTATGATATCAGACCCAGCATTAGATCATAGTGGCTTTATGGAAATGGTTAGCGGATGAAAAGCTCATTTATATATGGTGAGTGCCGGATGTTGCTTTTCTGCTCCATCCGGAGAAAATGAGCTATAATGAGCGACTTTAAGGCTTTTAGAGATTGATGCCGGATTGGTGTACGCTCAGGGTTTTCAAGGACGCTTAATGCGAAGAGTAATCAACAAACTACAAAAAGCCAAGAATTGTGCTGGGATTTGTACTTTATAACACCAGTCATCAAGTCATCACAATGCAACTCCAGAAGAGTCTGCAAGAGATGAAAGAAGATCAGATACTACTGGACTAATGATTCTCACTCCTAAAATCAGACAAGACAGAGTCGCCTCTGAGGGGGGACATCCAGTCAACTGTAGCTGAACTGCAACGGAGGGCCTGGAGGGTCCTTCAGGCGATGTTCTCTCTAAAGTACAGCATAAATACACAACGGAAGTTTAATGATGACAAATAATCTGATGCAAAACTGAAGACCCAATGAAATGGCTTGATGAGTGCAGATTTATGCACTTGGAAGTTGTGGTTTATTGATTCTAATATCAGTTTAATTCATAGTCAATACAAATGAGCTTATGGCACACAAAACAAAAAAATATAATATATCTCAATATAATATTGCACTGCAGTGATCCATTGTTGGTTAATATTTTTTTTAGCTAATTGAAATTATTTGGATAAAACTCTCATAATATGTTATACATGGAAGCACAGTTTAAAAAAATTGTTATAGCAAATTCATGTAATATCAAATAAGCAACAAATTAAAAATCTATACTATTAGCACGTTTGAGCTTCAGCAAGAACCAATGAGGTTCATTCTCGTGTGTACGCAGCACGTTTGAGCTTCCACAAGAACCAATGAGGTTCATTCTCGTGTGTTAGCCAGCACGTTTGAGCTTCAGCAAGAACCAATGAGGTTCATTCTCGTGTGTTACGCAGCACGTTTGAGCTTCAGCAAGAACCAATGAGGTTCATTCTCGTGTGTTACGCAGCACGTTTGGGCTTCCACAAGAACCAATGAGGTTCATTCTCGTGTGTTACGCAGCACGTTTGAGCTTCAGCAAGAACCAATGAGGTTCATTCTCGTGTGTTAGCCAGCACGTTTGAACTTCAGCAAGAACCAATGAGGTTCATTCTCATGTGTTACGCAGCACGTTTGAGCTTCCACAAGAACCAATGAGGTTCATTCTCGTGTGTTACGCAGCACGTTTGAGCTTCAGCAAGAACCAATGAGCTTCATTCTCGTGTGTTACACAGCAAGTTTGAGCTTCTGCAAGAACCAATGAGCTTCATTCTCATGTGTTACGCAGCACGTTTGGGCTTCCACAAGAACCAATGAGGTTCATTCTCGTGTGTTACGCAGCACGTTTGGGCTTCCACAAGAACCAATGAGGTTCATTCTCGTGTGTTAGCCAGCACATTTGAGCTTCAGCAAGAACCAATGAGGTTCATTCTCGTGTGTTACGCAGCACGTTTGAGCTTCAGCAAGAACCAATGAGGTTCATTCTCGTGTGTTACACAGCATGTTTGAGCTTCAGCAAGAACCAATGAGGTTCATTCTCATGTGTTACGCAGCACGTTTGGGTTTCCACAAGAACCAATGAGGTTCATTCTCGTGTGTTACGCAGCACGTTTGAGCTTCAGCAAGTACCAATGAGGTTCATTCTCGTGTGTTAGCCAGCACGTTTGAACTTCAGCAAGAACCAATGAGGTTCATTCTCGTGTGTTACGCAGCACGTTTGGGCTTCCACAAGAACCAATGAGCTTCATTCTCGTGTGTTAGCCAGCACGTTTGAGCTTCAGCAAGTACCAATGAGGTTCATTCTCGTGTGTTACGCAACAAGTTTGAGCTTCTGCAAGAACCAATGATCTTCATTCTCATGTGTTAGCCAGCACGTTTGAGCTTCAGCAAGAACCAATGAGCTTCATTCTCGTGTGTAACACAACAAGTTTGAGCTTCTGCAAGAGCTTCTGTAGCTGAACTGCAACTGAGGGCCTGGAGGGTCCTTCAGGCGATGTTCTCTCTAAAGTACAGCATAAATACACAACGGAAGTTTAATGATGACAAATAATCTGATGCAAAACTGAAGACCCAATGAAATGGCTTGATGAGAGCAGATTTATGCACTTGGAAGTTGTGGTTTATCGATTCTAATATCAGTTTAATTCATAGTCAATACAAATGAGCTTATGGCACACAAAACAAAAAATATAATATATCTCAATATAATATTGCACTGCAGTGATCCATTGTTGGTTAATATTTTTTTTAGCTAATTGAAATTATTTGGATAATGAGGTTCAATCTCGTGTGTTACGTAGCACGTTTAAGCTTCCACAAGAACCAATGAGGTTCATTCTCCTGTGTTACGCAGCACGTTTGAGCTTCAGCAAGAACCAATGAGGTTCATTCTCGTGTGTTGCGCAGCACGTTTGAGCTTCAGCAAGAACCAATGAGGTTCATTCTCCTGTGTTACGCAGCACGTTTGAGCTTCAGCAAGAACCAATGAGGTTCATTCTCCTGTGTTACGCAGCACGTTTGAGCTTCAGCAAGAACCAATGAGGTTCATTCTCCTGTGTTACGCAGCACGTTTGAGCTTCAGCAAGAACCAATGAGGTTCATTCTCCTGTGTTACGCAGCACGCGTTTGAGCTTCAGCAAAACCAATGAGGTTCATTCTCATGTTACGCGCACGCGTTTGGGTTTCCACAAGAATCAATGAGGTTCATTCTCGTGTGTTAGCCAGCACGTTTGAGCTTCAGATAGAACCAATGAGGTTCATTCTCGTGTGTTGCGCAGCACGTTTGAGCTTCCACAAGAACCAATGAGGTTCATTCTCGTGTGTTGCGCAGCACGTTTGAGCTTCAGCAAGAACCAATGAGGTTCATTCTCGTGTGTTACGCAGCACGTTTGAGCTTCCACAAGAACCAATGAGGTTCATTCTCGTGTGTTAGCCAGCACGTTTGAGCTTCCACAAGAACCAATGAGGTTCATTCTCTTGTGTGTTACGCAACAAGTTTGAGCTTCTACAAGAACCAATGATCTTCATTCTCATGTGTTAGCCAGCACGTTTGAGCTTCAGCAAGTACCAATGAGGTTCATTCTCGTGTGTTACGCAACAAGTTTGAGCTTCTACAAGAACCAATGATCTTCATTCTCATGTGTTACGCAGCACGTTTGGGCTTCCACAAGAACCAATGAGGTTCATTCTCGTGTGTTAGCCAGCACGTTTGAACTTCAGCAAGAATCAATGAGGTTCATTCTCGTGTGTTAGCCAGCACGTTTGAACTTCAGCAAGAACCAATGAGGTTCATTCTCGTGTGTTACGCAGCACGTTTGGGCTTCCAAAAGAACCAATGAGCTTCATTCTCGTGTGTTAGCCAGCACGTTTGAGCTTCAGCAAGAATCAATGAGCTTCATTTTCGTGTGTAACACAGCAAGTTTGAGCTTCTGCAAGAACCAATGAGGTTCATTCTCGTGTGTTACGCAGCACGTTTGGGCTTCCACAAGAACCAATGAGGTTCATTCTCGTGTGTTAGCCAGCACATTTGAGCTTCAGCAAGAACCAATGAGGTTCATTCTCGTGTGTTACGCAACAAGTTTGAGCTTCAGCAAGAACCAATGAGCTTCATTCTCATGTGTTAGCCAGCACGTTTGAGCTTCTGCAAGAACCAATGAGCTTCATTCTCATGTGTTACGCAGTACGTTTGAGCTTCAGCAAGAATCAATGAGGTTCATTCTCGTGTGTTAGCCAGCACGTTTGAGCTTCAGCAAGAACCAATGAGGTTCATTCTCGTGTGTTAGCCAGCACGTTTGAGTTTCAGCAAGAACCAATGTGGTTCATTCTTGTGTTACGCAGCACGTCTCAGCTTCTGCAAGAATCAATGAGGTTTCATCCTTTTCATTTTTGGGTGAACTCAACCTTTAAATAAAAATATTTTATATAAGTAAACCTTAAACTAAATAAAAATTTTGAAAATAACTGATATATTTTAGTTCTAAAAGTACTTACTAAAATAAAATAAAAACAAATTAAAACTATTTGAAATATTTTTAAAATGACAAAAACTGAGACGTATCGAAAGAGAAGTATAGAAAAAATCTGTAATATAGCGTATATATCTAACATTCATTTACTCAGGTATCCAATCTTTTGCCGGTATCAGATGCGGTACGAATCACTTTGGTGCAAAATAATTTGGTTCAAGAAGGTCATTTTATAATTTTATGTCTCGTAGTCACACCAGATTTGCCATAAACAAGCTTTTGCACACTGAAATGCTATCACTTTCTGTTAATCTTTTTCAGCACACAAAGCTCTGCAGTTTTCTGGGTCACGGTACCTTGTGACCCAGTTCTGCCTATGGAACTTTATTAACTAAAAATATGCATTTGCTGCATGCAGTCTTCTCCATAAAAGATCACTTTTCAGCACAGCGCCAGATCATGATACCAGACCCTTTAAACAGCCGAAACAGAACAGTGTGTCACCTGCCATGGATCATGTTATTCACTCAGTTTGTCTGTCCAAGAGATTTCCCTGCATGTGAGCCTTCCAAACTACGTGATCATGCAGTAACAACTGTGAGCGGTGAGAGAGAGGATTACTGGGATGGCTGATGAAGCTGAGGGGGATGAATGGGATCTGAGCTGTTCGATTGGTCGAGAACTGCGGGACTGATCCCTACAGATGGCTCTGGTTACCATGGCAATGGAAGGATCAGCATCAGCATCCGTCCAGAGAGCCGAAAGCGACGCGCACTAGCATGACGCTCACACAAAAAGCCCGTGCCTCATCAGCATAATTAAAACGCATTATTTACGGCTTCATCCATCATCAACCTAAATATTTTCTGCTGTCAGATACAATATTTTCTTCCTCTGACCTTGTCGTCCTCCTCATCCTGTCCTTTTTCTATCCATTTGTGTACATCTGCTCCTTCTAAAGCTCATGCCTTCCATTTGAGGGAGCTGAATGTGAACAAACCCCTTCTGAAAACCAGATATAATTCCTTTCCTTCACAGAAAACACAGAGAAAGATGAAAAGGATGCGAAGAGAGAGAATAAATGAATGATGTGAAACAGAGGAACAGTGGGAAGGAGAGGAGGAACCAAAATAGCTCCAAGAAGACACAAACAGTAAGGTTGAGAGAAAGAGGGTAGGATAAGATGAAAGTGCACCTTAAACAACGAGGTTGAAAAACACATCTTTAACCGTTATATAACAATAACTCAACGCTGAATCAACCACGTCTCTACAGACACACGCAAACACTCTCAAGGACACGGGAGAGACACTCCGGCTCTAAGGATGCATCATACCTGACAGTTAAAGCCAGCATTCTCAGAGGATCTGTGCTGCATGCTGTCTGCAGCGAGTCCTGACGACCGTCCCTTATCCCAAGGAGAGGAAATGTGCAGAGAGGATACACCGGAGAGCAGCTGAGGTTCCTCTGTGCACCTCTCGCCGCACTAACCCTTCTGACACAGCAGTAACCCTGTTCGCCGGGGCTGTGTTGTCCAACTGTTGAGAAGAAGACGTGCAGCCTGTGTTTGACAGACGTCCCTTCACCAATCAGAGCAGAGATTAGAGTGCTGACATCACTGGCTGCGTGGACTGGTATCTGAATTGGGGCTGTATGATATGAGCGCGTGTGCTCTGTGATTCACGCTCTGCGTGTGAGTGTTTTGGATGGTGTGTGTAGCTCTGAGCTCCCTCCTCTCAGCTAAAACATCAACATCCTTGCGTGTCTAATGCATGATGGGGAATGTAGTGTTTCCTTCTTAACCTTTTTAGAGACACACAGACTGCTGTTTAATTTTTAGGAGCCAATTAATGATAGATGTTTATAAAATGTGTTATTTACAAAACCATTTTTTTCATTTTCCATTTTTTCAGATGTTACAACAAGGGTTGTGTAACCCTGAGAATTGATTTTAAGTAAAATGTAATTCAGGAATTTTATTTCAATTGAAAAGTTTAATTTAGATAGATAGTATTTTAGTCAAAAATAGTCACAATTTGGTTTTCATGACCATTTTTCTCTTTGACCCTTAGGCCCTGTTTACACCTGGTATTAAGATGTGCTTTATTCAATCAGATTACAAGTGGATGACACTAAATACAGTTGTAAATGGGGTCTAAAACGATTTGAGCTTGTCGAAAAACACATTAGCTCCGATTGCTTTCGTAGTATTTACGCTCATGTGGTCAAAATAGGGCTGCTCCCTAAAGGTGATGATACACGGGGCAACTTTTTGAGCAATGTATTGCAAATATCCAAGCGATATTGCTATGGACACTTTCCCATTGAGAATGGGCAACAAATTTCTATCTGGATACTTTAGATCGGTTGTGGGCTCTGTGTCTCACCTGGTCGCCCGGTGACGGCAACATCGCTAAAAAAGTTGCCCCATATATCATCACCTTAATAGTCAACTAATCGTTAGTTGACTAGAAGATGCTTAGTCGACTAAAAATTGTATTAGTCGGTTAGTTATAGAAAAAACAGCGGGTCATTGTGGTAATTACACTATGTCGGGCAAGAAAATCCAAACATTCGCATGTCATCCATCGACCTCAAATATGGCTTATCATATAAAAAATTTAACTTTACATGGCCACTCGCTCTAACGTTAACCTAGATAAATGTGCGGAGTGTGGAAGCTGAAGTATTACAATTTTTACTGCACGACATGGAGGTGCTGCCGCAATCACTTGCATTTAACTTAAAATACTAAATTTTTTGTCTTATATCAAGAATAGACATAATTTTTACATAATTCTAAACTGACAAATTTTATTTTTGTGCAGTCACAATGTTGTGCTTGTAAAATAAAAGCTCATAAGAGCTGAAATAAAATTGTAAAATAAAGAAAACAAACAGAACGCGCTTTCTGCCGTCTCGGTTTCTGTGAACGTAAAAAAAAACGTATACTTGCCTGACAGACATAAGAAATATACACTATACTGCCAAAAGAATTGGGACACCCCTCCAAATCATTGAATTCAGTTGTTCCAATTAACTGAGGGTGGGCCAACTCCTTATTACACCCTACGAATTAAGAATGGGATGTCATTAAAGTTTATGTGCATGTAAAGGCAGGCGTCCCAAAAACTTTTGAAATTATAGTTTATCTAACGCAATGTCAAGCACTTACCAACCAACTCAAGTGGAATGGTCTTGCAGCTAACAGAGCAGAAATAAAAGCTGACGCTCTCTATATGTTTTTTCCGTCGTCTCCGTGTGTGTGAACTTAGATCGAAAGATCCTAAAAAAATGGCTTCATCCATAAAAATCTGCTATTTTTTTAAAGCTGGGCCAAGTTGATGTGCAAATATAGGCAGTATGGGGCATTTATTATTATTTTTATATGTCTTTTTTTTTCCCAGCTGAGATAAATACTCTTTTGATCTGGTAAGTAATACTTGAGCTCTGAAAGTTACTGTACACTTTCATAGTACAATAATCTCTAAAAATAAAGGAAAATGATTCCTCATGACATGGCCCCTTTAAAGACCCATTAAAAGTCTGACCTGATTGGTCGGAGTGTCCTCTTGTAATGTTTATATTTTATTCTGTTCTGTTTTGGCTATGTTTCGTTGTGTTTTAGTTCTGTGCCTGTTTGCCTGTGTGATCCAATTTCCTATTGTGTGCCAGTTTGTTCCCTGGATTGATTATCTTGTTCACCTATTGGCCACTTAATTAGCTCTTTTGTTCCTCTGTGTATTTCAGTCCCGTCATCCTTCAGTTCACTGCTCGGTGTCGTCTCTCTCCTTCAATGTTTTAAAAATAATATGCGAGACATAATTTGATAATATAACTTGGAGGCCATTCACATAGTAAGCTTTCTAGCAATTCATCTGGTCTATGTCCATATATGGATATCATAATGATGAAGTGAATAACACTGAATATCTCTTCATCACGGCACCTGTTAGTGGGTGGGGTATATTAGGCAGCAAGTGAACATTTTGTCCTCAAAGTTGATGTGTTAGAAGCAGGAAAAATGGGCAAGTGTAAGGATTTGAGCGAGTTTAACAAGGGCCAAATTGTGATGGCTAGACGACTGGGTCAGAGCATCTCCAAAACTGCAGCTCTCGTGAGGTGTTCCCGGTCTGCAGTGGTCAGTATCTATCAAAAGTGATCCAAGGAAGGATCAGTGGTGAACCGGCGACAGGGTCAAGCCTCCAAATTCCCCAGATCTCAATCCAATCGAGCATCTGGGGGTTTTGTTGAACAAACAAGTCCAATCCATGGAGGCCCTAATTTGCCACTTATCCACCAGAATGAACGGGTGCTAGTTCAGAGCCAGTGCTAGTGGCAGTTCAGAGTTGGTTTGATTGACGAGCTTTCTAAGAACCAGTTTGCCTTTCCACGGGCTAGAGAGCCACCACAGAGCCAGGTCTTACGTCACTTTATACGTCTCATCTTTCTTCAGCAACTCTAGCGAGGCAGTGGGAAACACAAACACACCAGGCTTATTCAAGATGCATTGGCGCTGCGCGGACAAATCCGCATATGATATCAAAATACCGCATGAGGGATTCAAAAGCATAAGGAGTCATAGGCTCTCATTGTACTTTGATGTCATACGGCGACCGGTCTGCACAGCACCTATGGAACTCAAACAAGCCTTCCATCAACAATGGCGAACGTTGCTTTACTTTTGATGCTCATGGCTTTACGATCCTACATCGGCATCAAAACACAGCAAATCCAACGCTGTGCAGCGCACCTTGATTTGTATAGATGGAAATTACAATCAAGCAGCTATTAGCTCGATTAGCTGCTATTTCAAAAATGGCGGTCACAAGTTTGTTTTCGTCTTGTTGGTCACAGTAACCCCGCCCCCAGCCCCTAACACAAGCGGTTCTTTCTTCTAGACCAACAATGTTTTGGTGCTATTTAAGAACCACTTTTGATGGTTCGGAGCTGGTGCTTTAGGTGCGGAAAGACAAAGAGCTGATTTGAAACAAGGCTCTGGCTCCAAACCAGCACCAGCACTGCCTTGGAGGAAAAGGGGTATTACAGGACTTAAAGGATCTGCTGCTAACATCTACCACAGCAGATACCACATCACACCTTCAGGGGTCTAGTGGAGTCCATGCCTCAATGGGTCAGGGCAGCAAAAGGGGGACCAACACAATATCAGGAAGATGATCATAATGTTATGCCTGTTCGGTGTATATTGAGAGAGCGAGAGAGAGAGAGAGAGAGAGGGGGTGCTGAATTCATATATTCAAAATTCAAATATATATATATATATATATATATATATATATATATATATATATATATATATATATATATATATATTTTTTTTTTTTTTTTTTTTTTTTTATATATATCTAAATTTATATTGCACTTTGTAACAAATCCATCCCTCAGACCCAAAGCCCTCAAATTATACTTTTTTGTCCAGTAAGCTTATTTAATTTCATTTAATTTTTTTAATAAATTGTTAGTTTTATTTTTTTTTTGTTATTTATTTTTACCTTTAAATTACAAGATTTTAGCAATAAATAATAAATAAATAGTAATTTAAGCACAAATTCTTTCAACTTAAATTGTAAATAACGCACAATTTCATGCATAATCAGCTCAAAATATCTTACACTGGGTGTTTTTGCGACTTCTTGTGGAAAAATAATAATATAGCATGATATTTCATGACTCTTATGGCTCTATGGAGCAAATGAGCTGTTCCACTGCATCCTAAAGTCAGTTTGTCTTCCATATGCATTCTTCAGATACACATGTAGACATTATAAAGTCACTTTTGGGTAAAGTTTTAGCATTTTTACTTTGAATTTTAAGAATTTTTAGGTTTTTCTATGTGTACTAAAGCATCCCTCGCAATCAAGTCATTCCTATGGGGGTCAAATTGACCTGCTAGGGAAGGATTTGTTACTTTTTTTTAATTCAACCACAAAACATGAATGCAGTCAATAAATTTTTTTCTATATTCATGGTTCAAGCGCCAAAAGTCATTTTTCCGGGTACATTTTTTCAAAACGACCCGAGGGAATGATGAGGGTTAAAGCTTAAAAGCTGTTGATTATCAGTAATTGGCCCAGAAATTCCTTATTGATACATCTCTACTCATCACATTGTGTCATTTTCAACAGTTTACACTTTCTTGCGAATTGCCATTTCCAGCAAAACCTCTCAGGCACAGCATTTAACAAACCAACTCTTGTATGATGACATATCCACGAGCTCTGTGGGCTTTTAAGCAGGGTGTGTTTGGTTATTAGAGTGATAAATCGTGCATGCAGTCCTGTAAATCTCTGGTTATAGAGACATGCAGCAGGCTGAGGTTCGCCACAGGTCTCAGAGCTCTATGTCCTCCAGAGCAGCATGTTTCCCCCGGTCATGCCGTCTGCTCACACTGGCTCTTCTCCAGCTCACTATATGATCAACACTACAAGCTGTCTTCTCTCTCTCCTTAGACTCACAGCTATAGACTAAACAAAGAACATCTCAATATCTCTTAAACTGTCCCAGTGACCAAAACCTTGTGGATGGAGATTTGAATTAACAGTAAGTGACAAGTTTTACTGCATGTCTACAAATATCCAGTCAAGCGGTGTCACTCTCACATGGAGACATAAAAATTGACTGACAATCAGTCACAACGAATCGCATCATTTGGTTGCACAAAGAGAAGACACTCGCTCACTCTCGCAAACAAACCAGTAATTAATTCCAAAGTCCACTGCATTATGCATGCTGTGAAAAACATAACATAGGAAATAAAGAACTGGGACTCACCCCGTTATCACTAGCAGGACTCTGAACCTGCAGAGGAGCAGAAAGGCAATAAAATCACTGAGTATACACAAAACACATCATTACAGTCAGAAAGATCTCAGACTTTTACAACCTACATGCAAAGTTTTTTCTCAAAAAGCATATGCATGAAACAATCACAACACAAAACAATCATAAACTAGTTTAAAACAAGATCTTAAGGGCCGTTCAGATAACGATAACGATTTAGTTCTAAAAATCGTTCTCAGTATTAATGAATAGCAGAGTTCACACCATAACTATAACGATAATAGCACAGAGAAAGAATAACGCTGGAATCACTTTCAGAATGATTTCTTCCAGCTGATGAACAATACAAACATTAACAAAACATTAATAGCCAATCAGAATCCAGCCTGCTGTAACAAGCTTGAGCATTTAAAGTGACAGACAAGCATGCACTCAGAATGAACAGAACGGCATCGTCCACATGTTCTTGGTGTGAACAGGCCTTTGTATTCATGTTGGTTTTACGTGGTTTTGAAAAACCTTTCATTTTCAACCATGTCACCATTTTCAAGAAATCACATGTGTCACCATCAAGTAAAAGTGATAGCATATTTTCCTAACACCTTGAATACATGTAAGTGTACACATTTTATTCATAATTGAAGTAATTTAATGTATTTTTATTATTATTCATAATGAGTTTTTGGGGAGTCACATCACACAACATTTTACAATATGAACTAACCTTGCCTGGTCAAAAAAGGTGAAATTATCTGATCTTATAAGAGATTTCTTGACCTCGTCACACAGTCAAGAAGGTCCTATGATATCATCTGTGGTTTTTCCGGAGTGCCTATTTAGACAAAGTCTTGTCGGCAGAGGCTATTTACACTAACCAGACCCACCATTGTCTGACTGAGCCAGACAAAATTTCAAAAGAAATCCTGGTAACAACAGGAGCAGTGGTGTGGAGAACAGGGCGGATGGCGTTAGCTTTTGACACGATCGACCCAAGTTCGCATATCAGCTCGCAGAGGCATTTATTTTACATAAAAATTCATAAAATATTCTAAAAGTGGAAATAAAGTGCCTAACGGTTATTAAGCTAATAATTGGAATAGAGTGTTTAAAGGGTAGGGTTAGGGGTAGTTATAGGGCAGGGCTTTAGGGACAAGGACAAGTAATGTCCCAATTTATGATTAAAGGTGTCATGAACTAGCTTTTTAATTTTTTTATACTGTTGTCTGAGGTCAACTAATGACGTTTGTGTGGTTTTTACATTCAAAAACATAATGAATCAGTAATGGGCTATTTTCTACACTGGTTTTGAGGCTCTCTCCTGAACGCTGGGTTTCGATGGGCGTGTCGCACTAGAGACTTGGAAGTAAACGCCCACGGCTGGGATTGGATAAGGTTTGCATATTTAATGAGCTTCAGCTCCCCTGTCAGTTCAGTTCACATTAGGAAGGGTTCGTTTTGAAAGCGGCAACCGGAATGATTCTCTCGATCACAGGGCTCGTAAACGTCTTTATCAAACAAACACAATGATTTATTTCTCATCCACCCAAGATTGATTGGAATATTATTTCTGTATTACATGGCCCGCCCGATCGGTCGATAAGCACGAACCGCACACACACACACACAGATACGTGCGCGCGCACCCAGATAAAGAAAAGGAATACTATTTCACTATTTGAGATTCATAGGGCTGCCGACCATTACATATAAAAAAGACGTTTTACTCACATAAGTTTGTTGCACTATTCCTGTCGAATCCAATGTAGGAGGCACAACACTGTGTCTGCAAATCCAGCACCTGAGACGATTCCGCAGTGAAATAAAGAACACACGTACATGTCTTCCCCATGTGAGCTGGAACTTCATTCAAAATAAAGTTCAACCACTCATTCCTAATAGTAGCATCCGAAGGAAGCTTATGCACCGACTGTGTTCTTCCACAACCTGGCACAGAGCAATATATTACTTTGCTCGCCATGATCACTGCTCTGTAAACCTGTAGCTCCTCGACTCTGTGGATTCCAGCTCTCGTTTTCTGGGCCTGGTGTCTATGAAAGCTTTTCTTTGACTAACAAGGACGTTTTCAGCTCTGAAACTTACAGAATATTCTTATATCATGATGAACTTTGATATATCAAAGGCTCAAGGTAAAGTTGGTTTCTCAATTCATCACCCCTTTAAAAATAAAATCATAAACACTGAATAATTGTATTATTGCATACTGTTATAATATACCACAATACACTGAGGTGCAAATAGAATTTGTGACTAGTATTTGCATTTTTCACTTAGTATAAATAGTGTCTAACAACTATTAACAATTTTTTTTCCTCTTTTTTGTTTTTTGCTTTACCACATCATTATTTTGTGTCTAGAAAGACTGTAAACTTTAAATGTATATATTCACGACAGGATAATTTTCTCAACTTTTTAGGAGTACACTACAATATAAACAACCTCAACGCAAACAGACATGCACTAAAAGCCACAAAACTCCCATTTTTATTTCATGAGGTCTTGAAAGATCAGATGAGCAAATAGCACAAATTTACCAACATAAAAATTAAATACATAGGTAATTTCTGTTCAGACTAAAGTACAAAGATTTATTCACTCTTCTTTGACCTGTTTTATTACACACACATCAGCATTCAGGGCACCAGCTGCAGCTAAGCGGGCAATGACTTATGATGGTCAGAAAGGGCCCTCTGGGACATAGATCATTGGCATCAGTTCAGCTCACAGTGAGAGCAACAGATAAATGTACCAGCCTAGTGGATTCAATTGGCGCACCAGAAACAATTCAACCGATCGTTGGATAGCTGCCAGTGACATTGTGTTCAATCTGTCCCTCTGCTCAGCCAAAAGATCACAAAAAACATATTTTTATTTTTCTATATTTTATATTAGAGCAGAATTTTTAAGCCATTTCTACTTCTTGTTCAGTTTTTTATGGAAGCTTATTAACACAGGATTTCAAAAGATAATTGCGACTTTTTATCTCACAATTGTGTTCACATCTCGAATTTCAGACTTTTTTTCTCAGAATGGCAAGATATAAATATGCAATTGTGAGTTATAAAGAATTGCAAGATACATAAAGTCAGAATTGCGTGATATAAAGTCAGAATTGCATGATATAAAGTTAGAGATGTGTGATATAAAGTCAGAATTGCATGTTATAAAGTCAGAATTGCATGATATAAAGTTAGAAATGTGTGATATAAAGTCAGAATTGCATGATATAAAGTTAGAATTGTGTGATATAAAGTCAGAATAGTGTGATATAAAGTCAGAATTGCGTGATATAAAATCAGAATTGCGTGATTTAAAGTCAGAATTGTGCGACAAAGTCAGAATTGCAAGATATATAAAGTCAGAATTGCAAGATATATAAAGTCAGAATTGTGAGATATAAACTCGGAATTGCATGATATATAAAGTCAGAATTGCGTGAAATAAAGTCAGAATTGTGTGACAAAGTCAGAATTGCAAGATATATAGTCAGAATTGCGAGATATAAAGTCAGAATTGCGTGATATAATGTCAGAATTGCATGAAAAAGTCAGAATAACATTATATATAAAATGATAATTGCGAGCTATAAAGTCAGAATTGATTATATAATGTCAGAATTGTGGGAAAAAGTCAGAATTGCGTTATATATAAAGTCAGAATTGCGAGTCAGATTTCCGTGATATAATGTCAGAATTGCGTGACAACGTCAGAATTCCAACATATACAAAGTCAGAATTGCGTGATATAATGTCAGAATTGCGTGATATAATGTCAGAATTGCGTGAGGAAAGTCAGAATGGCGTTATATATAAAGTCAGAATTGCGAGATATAAAGTCAAAATTGCGAGATATAAAGTCAAAATTGCAAGATATAATGTCAGAATTGCGTGACAACGTCAGAATTCCAAGATATATAAAGTCAGAATTGCGTGATATAATGTCAGAATTGCTTGAGGAAAGTTAGAATTGCGTTATATATAAAGTCAGAATTGTGAGACATAAAGTCAGAATTGCAAGATATAATGTCAGAAATGCGTGACAAAGTCAGAATTGCGAGATTTGAAGTCAGAATTGCAAGCTATAATGTCAGAAATGCGTGACAAAGTCAGAATTACGAGATTTAAAGTCAGAATTGCAAGATATAATGTCAGAAATGCGTGACAAAGTCAGAATTGCGTTTTATATAAAGTCAGAATTGAGAGTCAGAATTGCGTGATATAAAGTCAGAATTGCGCGATATAAAGTCAGAATTGTGTGATATAAAGTCAGAATTGCATGGTATAAAGTCAGAATTGCCTGATATAGTCAGAATTGCGTGATATAAAGTCAGAATTGCGTGATAAAGTCAGAATTGCGAGTTACAAAGTCAGAAATGCGTGACAAAGTCAGAATTGCGAGATATAAAGTCAGAATTGTGATATATAAAGTCAGAATTGCAAGATATAAAGTCAGAATTGTGCGATATAAAGTCAGAATTGCGAGCTATAATGTCAGAATTGCGAGATATAAAGTCAGAATTGTGATTTATAAAGTCAGAATTGCGAGATATAAAGTCAGAATTGTGATATATATAAAGTCAAAATTGTAACATATAAAGTCAGAATTGTGATAAAGTCAGAATTGTGATAAAGTCAGAATTGCGTGATATAGTCAGAATTGCATTATATAAAGTCAAAATTGCGTGACAAAGTAAGAATTGCATGACAAAGTAAGAATTGCGAGATATAAAGTCAGAATTGCGTGATATAATGTCAGAATTGTGATATATAAAGTCAGAATTGTGAGATTTAATGTCAGAATTGCAAGATATAAAGTCAGAATTATGATATTTAAAGTCAGAATTGTCAGATATAAAGTCAGAAATGCGTGACAAAGTAAGAATTGCGAGTTACAAAGTCAGAATTGTGTGACAAAGTCAGAATTGCGAGATATAAAGTCAGAATTTCGTGATATAAAGACAGAATTGCGTGACAAAGTAAGAATTGTTTTCACAGTTTCCACAAAAATAATGGAATGGAAACTTCCAACACATTCTTCAACACTATGAATATTCTCTTGGTGTAATTCTGAAGGCAGCGTCTGCTTTTTGTCTTGCAATATGCTATACTGAAAGTCTGGTTTTCTGATGCGTTTATTACATGGTTGGCTAAAGTTCAAATAGTCGAAGTGGCTGATAAAGCCTTGCTGCTGCATATGCACAAACTGTACTTAAGGATTTTGTAAGTGTACACTGCTCTTAGCAAAGTCTGGAATCCTTTGAAGCGTGCACGTAAGGGATTAGACAGGAATGCAAACCACAAGCAGAGTGTGTATAGCTGTGAATATATTCTGAGGAGCCAAATGAGTGTGTGTCTTTGCAGCATGGCTAGCAGAATCAATAAGATGTGGGCCAACTCTTCTCAACTCCAGCACCCAACTGTCACAGAGAAAGAAGCAATGACCCTGGCTCTGAGCCACGTTAAGATGGCTGATGCTTTTTTGGGTTGATCCAATCTTTTTTTTTTTTTTTTTACAGGGATGAAGAGCAATTACAGTAAGAGGCTAGAGTGCGCTGCTTGTTTTGGGGTCACTTAACCAACAGATTATGAAACACAGGCTGGAAAAGCAATATGCTGCGATTAATCCAGGTGTTTCGCTATAAACCACATGAATGTTCTGATGTAGCCGAGTTTCCACAGCAGGAACTTCCCCCAGGAACTAGGGATTTGGGGTGGTATTCGGTGTGTTTTGACCACAGGAACCAGGGTCTAAATGAAGTTCTGGGTAAAAAAAAAAATCACCCTCAAAACGTCCCTGCTTGCGAGGTAATACCTTTTCAAAGTTCAGGAACTTTCGGGGGTGGGACTTGGGTGCTGAACATGCTGATTGGTTGAGTTCATGCAGCATTTTGATTGGCTGACTCCATGCAGCATTTT
This sequence comes from Gobiocypris rarus, assembly GCA_023029165.1. Taxonomy (NCBI): domain Eukaryota; kingdom Metazoa; phylum Chordata; class Actinopteri; order Cypriniformes; family Gobionidae; genus Gobiocypris; species Gobiocypris rarus. Next base: position 21,081,427 of record CM040931.1, read on the forward strand.
ACTTCAACCTAAAAGTCTATTGCGGTGCATGCAGTAAGAGTGGTTTGCTATTCGAATCAACAATGGAGTTTAAATACGACAGATGGACCGACGTCGAGGTTCAGGCTTTATTAAAGTTTATATGCAAAGGACGAAATCCGGTGGGAACTGGAAAGTCGCGTACAGCCCTACATCACCGAACTAATCTTAATGGTACTTTAGACCGCAATGGAAACGCAGACTGCAATAGGTCTAGGGGGGGGAAAGGTCCTAGGACAAATTGTAATATCGGTAATTCCGGGTAAAAGACCAACCAGGACCTTAGAGGTCAACAAATTCTGGACCGTCATGTTGCATGTACTTTCTTCAGCTGAGCACAATATTTTGAAGAACATTTCAACTGTTTTTGTCTGTACAATGAAAGTCAATGGGGTCCAAAACAACTGGACCTCACTAACGTTTAGTGTATGGACAAAATTACTGGGCATGTTTTCACACTGGGCATGTTTGCCATGGTCCAAATCTGAGTGCCTTTGTTCCAGGCCTTTGTGCACAGGCTACTTTACTTCCTGAACAAGTGTGGCCCCAAGTCTGAGTTGCTTACACATTCATGCAAAATCGCACCACAGTTCAATGCAACACATGTCCGCATGACAGCTTTCACATTACCAATTTTTTTGTGACACGTGCCCTGTTTTGAACTAAACTGCCAGTGTGAAAGCCTTCCGAGACATTTATCATGCAGTCATGCAGGTTTGGAATGGTGTCAATGAATGACATCATTTTTTTCAGAGAACTATCCAACCCAGGCTCAATGGGGAAAAAAACATGCGCGTGGTGACATTTCCGCACACACCTTGACAATTTCAAAGTGTGTTGTCCAGTTGCTGCTAAAAGCACATTCAGTTTTAACCAAAGTAAATTCCTCAAAAACATCAATGCTTTATTTCACTGGTTGCTGTACGCATCACACAGTTTCGAAAATTAAATATCAGGCGAGTTGCGCTAGGCAACCACGCCATTTAAGCTTGCATCTACAAGTCATTAACAAATCATGACCTGTGTATCCCAAACGCTTCACATTGCAAGCTGGACAAGGTGAGCTACCGAGCAAGTTTACTACATCAAAAAAGCCATATGACGCTGGTTGTGACACAAATGTCAAAATGTATTAGCTTACAACTCTTCTCAACTCCAAGTGATTTAAACTCGTTTACCATAGTGGATGGTAAACTAAACAAGTTTTTATGGATCAATAATCTTCCCCTGTAATCATAATATGTGTGCCACTAGTGTTCATTTCAGCTGGAAACTGCTGTGAATTGTAAGTTTTTGGATGTTGGAAGACATGTTTTTTCCAATGAGCCTAAGATGGTGCTATCAATTGAAATTTTTACATAAGTCGCAGGGGTATAAAAATCATTAGGATATTAAGTAATGACCATGTTCCCTGAATATGTTTTGTAAATGTCCTACTGTAAATATATAAATAATTTATTATCAGTAGTAACCCGCATTGCTAAGAACAACTTTAAAGGCAATTTTCTCAATTGCATTTTTTGCACCCTCAGATTACAGATTTTCAAATAGTTGTATCTCGGCCAAATATTGCCATAACAAACCGTACATTGATCAAAGCTGATTTATTCAGCTTTCAGATGATGTATAAATCTAAATTTTAAAAAAATATACCCTTATGACTGGTTTTGTGGTTCAGGGTCACAAATATGTACATCCATGGCAATAAATGTAAATGTGGCGAACAGGTGGAATCTCGTGTCAAACGCAATCACATGTGAAGGCCTCATCAAATTCAAGAGTAATGCAGGGGAAATTTGATTTATGCAACTCATGAGAATGCTGAACACACACACACACACACACACATCTACAGCGCATAGCCTACTGTACGCCATTACACATTACTAAACGTGTGTGATTAAATGCATAATACACTCAAGCCTGTGTGAACCTTATAGTGACCCTACAAATGCCGTATCCATGTAACATGAGCCATATTCCCAGTTAATGAGCCTCTATTAAAGGTGTTATGAATAATTAAAACACAATGTCTTCCAATGGTGGTGGCTGAATGATCCTCATAATGGGCTTAACCCAATACAGCTCGAACCACCGAAACCTCTTTTCCGCAACAGCATCATGTCATTGTTCTTCCATAGACGGACTCCACATGAAAGATGAAACAGGTTCTTACCGCAGGAAGAAGAGGCTCCATCTGCGCTCCTTGATCTTTCACATCCATCCCTGATATTTTGGCGTAGCCTTGTTTTGTTCGTCTGTGGTGAATTTTCTGTAAAATACTGATAGGAAGGTGGCGAAAATGTAATGTATGTTGATGCGTAGCGGTGTAGTAACCATTTGGGGGTTTTCCGCTCTTCCTTCACTCGCGCGCGTCCGTGCTTGCGCTCCTTCAGCGTGTCATTTGCGCTCGCGTGACGCAGCTGAGACCGGCAGCACGTGAGTTAACAGAAACCACCGGGACGAGATGGATAAACGGATGAAAGACACCGTGGACAAACGGACACTTGAAGCTTCAGTTTACTACAGTTGTAAGAAGACTATTTATAGAGCGCGCTGAGTTCAACAAATGCCGAACCTGACGGGGGAAAGCGATTCATGTTATAACATTTAATTAAACTAGATTGTATTTTGCTAAAACATGTTTTAATTGCCCATAACTGAAAATGAAAGTCTGTAGCCCATGTTAATAAAAAATAATATTTTACAATTTACAAATGCCAATATATGCTAGCCTACGTTTTTTTGTTTCTTGCAGTGTATGCTGTTTTTAAACTTCTAGTTAAAAACAAGACCATTTACATAAAATCGCAAAATTGTCATAAAATTAACTTCCTTTTCCTTTTTTTTCTGGGCAATAGGTGGACGTCCCTTAGCTATGTGTCTTAATAGCTACACACACTGGTTCATCTTTGTGGTGATTCTCCATAAACGTAATGGTTTTTATACTGTACAAACTGTATATTCTATACCCTTACATTAACACTACTCCATCACACAAAACGTTTTGCATTTTTGCATTTTCAAAAATAAAAAAATAAATAAAATTCTACCTTATCTGACCACTGGACTGAATGTCCATCTCTTTCTAGGTAAGACCTTACTGTGCTTTATCTATAAACCCACATATAGAACTGTAGTTACATAAAGCCTATCTACCACCAAATGTATAGCTACATCTAAAGAGCTTTACCGCTGGACAACTGTCAATCAATCTCTTCCATTAGACTTTGATGCCACCTTGTGGGTGAATAACGTCTAAAGTGACTTTTTGCAATGGAATAAACGAAATACTATCATTATTAATTAGACAATTCACCCTCATCATGGTTTTCGAAATCCAAATCTGTATTTTTCTGTGGAACAAAACATTTTATATCTGTACCTTCAAGTGTCAAAAGAGGTGGGAACACATTAAAATCACTATAAAAATAAGTTAGTTGGCTACCACTCGATCTAGGCTAGGCCTACTCCACTCATTTCACTCATGCCCAAGTATTATAAAGACTTATTATAGCTGTGTGGGAAAAAAATAGCCTGAAATGGTTTAGTCAGTAGCCTATAGGCAGTGAAAAATTCCTTTCCGCGTTAACCGATAAAATGATAGGTCTATATGTTCTATGAAGGTGAGGAAATAAATAGTGTAGCATTTCCATTCCTGGAAGGTCTATAAATAAATTGATTAGTATTTTTACATAGGCTATGTAAGAAACAGTTTGGCCAGCAGAGTTTAGTGTAGGGTTATTTCTGGTTCAACAGCTGCTGAAAGAACTCTATTATTCACTTGATCCCTTCACTGTAATGTACACTAAGAGAGTTTGTAGCGGCATTTAGTGATAAATTCTGCTTCCGTGTTTAAGCCTATTGCTTATGATAGAATTAACTCTTATTTCCTCCGTGTCAAGGACACATAGCCTACTAAGCTATGTCCCAAAACCAGGTCAGCTGCTTACATTTGCTATAGGCTACATAGACAGGCAGCATTCGAAAGTGCATTCTTGCGTTCGCCGCTAGGTGTCAGTGTTGTAAAGTAGGCTATTATACACTCACACCAACTTGCAATGTTGTAAATAGTGCTGTCAAATCGATTATTCGCGATTAATTACATCCAAAATATATAATGTATATATCTAAGAAATATTTGCATGTATATACTTTATATATATTTATATAATTTATATTATATATAAATATAGGCTAACATTTTTTTATATATATATATACACATGCCTGTGTGTGAATAGACATAATTATGCACAGTACACACATATTATGTAAACCCAAACTTTTATTTTGGATTAATCGATTTGAAAGCACTAAATGTAAATAGTACATCAATAATAAAGGAGCGAATATAAACTGTAATTTAAGTTGCAAAGATTTTTTTGAGGGATTTAATGTCCTCGAACATCTGACAATTTATTTAGGGTATACATCAAACATTCTGACACCAGCAGAATGTCATGACTTCACATTAACATATTCTATAATTTTACAAAAATCATCTAATCAAATAAGCTTTTAATTAAGATACAGTTTTGATAGACCACAACCATTAAATTCCCATATTAAACACTGTTGTGATTTTAGGATAATAACAATTTATCTAGATTCATTATATCGGGACTGTATGTTTTTACAAACACTCATATGATGTTCTATTAATGCATATTTTTTCCTTTCCTCTTTTTTTTCATATTACCACCACAAAAAATACACAGAATACTGGGTTCAGCAATGGTGCAGAGTCATTAAAGGGTTAGTTCACCCCAAAATGAAAAATCTGTCATTAATTACTCACCCTCCTCATGTCGTTCCAAACCCGTAAGACCTTCGTTCATCTTCGGAACACAAATTGAGATATTTTTTATGAAATCCGAGTGCTCTCTGACTCCATAGACAGCAATTTAATTCCCACTTTTAAGGTCCAGAAAGGTAGTGAAGACATTGTTAAAATACTCCATGTGACTCCAGTGGTTCAACCAAAATAACTTTATTCAACCATTTCTTCTAGGCAGTGTCATACTCGAATGCTGTTGATGCAGTGTAAACAGTGCAACGCTTCCAGAACGCCAGCTTCCCATTGGCCCGAACACCACGACACATGCGCACGAGTTGTTCTTCCGTAGAACTAGGACGAGGTGCACCGCAAAGCCAACAGCATAAGAGTCTGACAGGCTAGATTTGTTATTTTAGTTTGTTTTTTTGCGCCCAAAAAGTACTTGTCACTTCATAAAATTAAGGTTTAACCCCTGGAGTCACATGGACGATTTTAAAGATGGCTTAACTACCTTTCTGGGCTTTTAAAGTGTTAATTGAATTGCTGTCTATGGAGGGATCAGAGAGCTCTCGGATTTCATCAAAAATATCTTTATTTGTGTTCTGAAGATGAACGAAGGTCTTACAGGTTTGGAATGACATTAGGATGGTAAGGAATTAATGACACAACTTTCATTTTTGGGTGAACTAACCCTTTAACATGAAAATAAATAAATATCATATACACAAATCATCATCATAATGTTATTTCGGTAACACTTTACAATACGGGTGCACTAATATGCATTAATTCATGCTTAACTAATGCACAGATAATCATGAGTTAATGTGTTACTAATGGTAAACTAACCCATTTATTAATGATTACTGCATCAGCAACTAATGAAGATTCTACATGATTAATAGATGAAGTAATCATTCAATTGTTATTAGTTAAATGTGTCATAATGTATTCATTCCTTAATAGCATATTAAATGAACTAATAATGTAAATGAATGTGTTAATTACCACAACGGGTCAAAGCCATGCATTTCAACTTCCAGTTGTCTGCTTTAATTAATCATTAGCTAATGATTTAGAAATGTAGCATTATGGTATGACTACTTGTTGGGGCACATGACTATTAACTAATTCAAAATGTATTCAAAAGCCATAACCACAATTACATATTACTTAATCAATTAGTTAATAGTCATGTGCCCCAACAAGTAAAGTCATACCATAATGATACCTTTGTAAATCATTAGCTAATGATTAATTAAAGCAGACAACTGGAAGTTGAAATGCATGGCTTTGACCCGTTGTGGTAATTAACACATTCATTTACATTATTAGTTCATTTAATATGTTATTAAGGAATGAATACATTGACACATTTAACTAATAACAATTGAATGATTACTTCATCTATTAATCATGTAGAATCTTCATTAGTTGCTGATGCAGTAATCATTAATAAATGGGTTAGTTTACCATTAGTAACACATTAACTCATGATTATCTGTGCATTAGTTAAGCATGAATTAATGCATATTAGTGCACCCGTTTTGTAAAGTGTTACCGTTATTTCTGTACTAACAACATTATAATTGCACACTTAGTCCAGGGAGGTTTACGTCTGAGTGTCAAAATGAAAAAAAGTCAGCTTTGATCAAATTTCTTTCCCTGTTCTGTGAGACTTGACTGTCTTTTGCAGTCTGAACATCTGAAACAGGAGTGATAGAGGAATTTCTCTCTTGCTTCTTCCAAAATCCTTAAATCACTGGAATCGACTGATTCAATGGAAGACTGAGTCTCGGTCCACGTCAAATCCGTGGCATCTTTTCCTTCAAGCTCCTCAGAAACCCCCAGAGCAGATCGGTCTATTTCCAACATATCTCCATCCTCTGGCAAGTAATTCATTTGGGTTGACCTTTCAAGAGTCGTATCTACCCCCCAGCCAGGCAGATTAGAGATGGTTTTACTACTGTTCTCCAACAAACACCTTGAATCCCATCCAGAAGCACTGGTGTAGTAATCCAAACTGTTACTAGTGCCACCAGTTAAAGGCAGACCTTTGACTCCCGCTGTGGCGTAAGAGAGCAGAGCTGCTGTGTTTGTATCAGTTTCGTATGATGGACCAGCTGAGGAAGACACAAACCAGCGCTGTCCGGAAGCTGTACTGCTCTCTTGGGTTTGGTTTGTAAGGCTTTTAGTAAGCGTGAGGTGTCGGTCAGTAGTGCCAGGGTCAGGGCTAAGAGTTGTAAAACAGGATTTTGTGTAACCGTTGACAAACTGCTCCTGGAATAAGGCGCTTGTCATTGCGTACCGGGAGCCGAGCAGCAACTGAGAGTGTGGAGAGTCGCAGGGTGTAGGGGTCAGTCGGTCAACATCGAAGCCACTGTAACTTCTGGAGATGTGGAGAAAAGAAGAACAAAAAAAAGGAGGAAATTAGGTAATACTACCATCCTTTTTCCTACACCCGATGCTGGCAGTAACTTTTGTTGAAAAGTAAACAATCTCTGTGAACGCAATAAGCATTCTCAAAAACTGGTACAATGAGATGACATTATTCTACTCACCTTTAACCAATGCACATTAAAAGGAATTTTAACAGTGTAAAAGCATTAACAATTGACTACAACAGACCATTAATATTTCCACAGCAATATTAAAGACGTGTTAAACACCACCGTAGTAAGTCTGTATTATGTAACATAATCAAAAATGCTCAATAAAAGGAACATTGAGTAATAATATTTCAAAGTGATTTCCGTCATTTTGCCAGATCATAAATATTGTATACCAGCTTTAGAAACCAGTAAACACTGCTAATAGGGATTAGAAGTGAAAAAGGGGAGACAATTGTATTGTAAAGCATCTGTGAATTATTCATGGACAATATCATACATTAAATCAGGAGAGCACACTGCAAATGTGCACTATACACCGATCAGGCATAACATTATGACATTGTGTTGATCCCCCTTTTGCTGCCAAAACAACCCTGACACGTCAAGACATGGTCTCCACTAGACCCCTGAAGGTGTGCTGTGGTATCTGGCAGCAGAGCCTTTAAATCCTGTATGTTTCGAGGTGGGTCCTCCATGGATTGGACTTCTCATAGTGCATCCTGGTGCCACGTATTCCCCAGATAAGCGGCGTACACACAACCGGCCATCCACGTGATATAAAATAAAATGTGATTCATCAGACAAGGCCACCTTCTATTGCTCTGTGGTCCAGTTCTGATGCTCACGTGCCCACTGTTGGCACTTACGGCGGTGGACAGGGTCAGCACGGGCACCCTGATTGCTCTGCGGCTATGCAATCCCATACACAACAAACTGCGCCGCACTGTGTATCCTGACACCTTTCTATCAGAACCAGCATTAACTTCTTGAGCAATTTGAGCTACAGTAGCTCGTCTGTTTGATCGAACCACACAGGCCAGCCTTCGCTCCCCACGTGCATCAATGAGCCTTGGCCGGCCATGACCCTGTCGCCAGTTCAGCACTGTTCCTTCCTTGGACCACTTTTGATGGATACTGACCACTGCAAACCGGGAACACCATAAGAGCTGCAGTTTTGGAGATGTTCTGACCCAGTCTTCTAGCCATCACAATTCGGCTTTTTTCAAATTTGCTCAAATCCCTATACGCTTGCTCATCTGCTTCTAACACATCAACTTTGAGGACAAAATGTTCACTTGCTGCCTAATATACCCCACCCACTAACAGGTGCCGTGATGAAGAGATATTCAGTGTTATTCACTTCACCTCATGCCTGTTATGTCTGATTGGTGAATGTTGTCTTTTTCATACTGTTACAGCGGAAAACAAAGAAAATAATCATGAGGAAAATAATTAAAAGAGCTATTGTTGTTACCATATACCATGTTAAAATACCAAGCACATTATTGGCCTGAACTCAAAATTGATCATGAAGGACATTTCACAGCTAATTCAGTCAAACAGACGGATGAGGATTATTTGTAGCGCAACCTAGACAGCAAGTGCCTCATATAATATAAAATGCAAATTATTTAAATTTGGAATATGCGTAACATGGCCATTGTAATATACAGTGCTAACAGAAATAAATATTTTAAGATTTTGTTAGAATGACTGAAAATTTTAACTATTTGTTTTCATATCAACAATAATCATAATAATATTGTTGTTAACATTAATAAATTAAATTTATTTAAATTCATTTTTAAAAGCATGTTCATTTCTGCAGTACAAATAAAAATTCTAATCAGAAAACCTGCAAGAGAATCAATTATCACAGCATTAATTTGCACGGAAATGGACTTACGAATCATAATTGTCCCGAAATCCTTTCGCAAATGGATTGTGATCAATTTTTAGTTGAGTTACCTGAAGAAATAAAGAAACATTTTCATTAAATCAGTTCATATTTCTTTCTCTTTTTTTGTAGTGTAAATGAATACAGCGAAAAACTAGTTCTTACATCTGTGTTCTGGTAAGCCGTGACGGCTATAAACTGCGTCTCGGGAAAGGTGAATGTCTGTACTCGATCAGGATCACTTGTCTCTTCATCTCCACTCTTGTTTATTTCAATCACATGCACCCTCGGCTGATACTTTTGAAGAGACTGTAGGACGATCATCTTGGAAGGACAAAGAAAAAACATATTTAAAAAAATCCCATTCCACCCACCATAAGAAACTTCACAAGCTGCCCATAAAAAATAAGAAATACATATACTGTATCCTTTCCATGCTTGCTTACTAGACCATAAATGACAAGTAACACCATATAACCTCATGTTCATGCTCTTACACAGCTACAAACAAACTCTTTGGAAAAAAAGGTGGTTGTAAGATATGACATTTAAGCTCATAATAGTGACAGATTAATAATTTTTAAAACGCCTCCCACTTTATTTATATTAAGGAAACATGTTAAGATAAAAGTGAGACCCTCACAAATAATGCCATTTTGAAACAACAACATTATTGTTTTAAAAGGTCCAAAAGCTACCGTAATTTGGTCACACTTTGTAATAACTCACACTATGATTCATAAGTTAAGCATCAGTAAATAGTTCATTCATCATTTATAAAGGCATTCATATACATTAGTAAGCTTATAAATTATTTATTAAGTTTATAAATTCAGCTGTGATTTATAAGCATATCTATGAGTTTAATTATTTTTTTATATTTTATTAATGATCAATTTATCATTTCTAAATTAAGTATTACCATTTATTAACACACTGGGTAGCTACTATAAGTCTAAATAAGATGTATAAATATACATTTCAATAGTTTATTAATCATCTACTTACACTTTTGTAAATGATCTTATGAACCCCTGACAACTCCTAAATAACTGATTTGTAAATAATGTAATAAAGTATGAAAATACAATTATGAAACATATTATATAATCAGGAACAAAGAATTTGAAGCTGCAGCTGCTTGCTAACTTATTCATGTTTTTATAAATGATGAATTGACTATTCACTATGCTTAACTTATGAATCATAGGGTGCAGTTATTATGAAGTGTTACCGATCATTTTGTTTTATTTTTGTCATGGCCTGCAAGATGACAAATGAAAACATGTGCTGAATGACAACGACCTTGTGGCAGTTATTGTTGATTATTGACTCGCCCTATATATTTAGACTAAAATACTCATTGGCCTACTGATTGTTTTCATGAAAAGAACTTTAAATAAGAAATCACCTGAGTGGTGTTGCAGGACGCTCCCTTGTTGTTTGTCAGCTTCAGTTTTCCGAAAGAGATCTCCTGACGCATCCAGTGCGCGCCGGTGTTTGGAGAGTCCGGGTGCGTGTATACTCGGTTTCCTTCAAGAAAACAACCAAAAACCATTTCATTCAACTTTTAGGCCCTGCTATTAAACGGAAGTAACTAACAGTATTATTACCGTGTGGTTAATATTTATTTATTAATATGTGACTTTTTTCCCCAGATTCAGAGTATATAATTTGGTCCATTACGCTTTGGAAAAAGGAAGGAAAATCGCCACAATTTTGATTGCTATTCTTAAAATAACCGTGACTCTTTCTATCTGAGCTTCATGATAAATTCCTCTTGAGTTGATTATTATAGCCTATAGTTTACCCGTAACCTGGGGTTTACCGGTGACATTAGTGTCCGCTTTGCCACAAGGAATCCATTTTCCACCCTGGAACCTCCAGTGGTTGGGATCCGCCAGAATCACATCCACAACAATATTGTACTGACACGTCGGGTCAAGACCTGAAACACTAAAACTCAGAAACGGAAACATCCGGCTGCAGGAAAAAAGGGAGGAAAAAGAAACCAATGTAGCCTATATATTTGCATTTTTATATTTTTTTTACACACTGAAATACCAGAAATACTAGACATGCACCTGCAATAAAATGGATTGAAAAACGTTAAATCCATTTATAATTAATTATCAACTATGTAATTAATTAAACAGTCAGGCTATTGATAGCTATATGTAAAATATTACATTTAAATTATATTAAATTATTCCAAAAATACAAATAGACCAATTTAAAAGATAAATGAAATAGTAGACTTACCGTCCCTGTTTAGTAATGATCATTTCTGTTTGGTGTCTGTGGAATTTGAACCACAGCGCCCGGTTACACAGGTAAACCTGAGCTTTACCGGGCACCGAGTGGAAAGGAGGATAGACCGCGGCGTTTGCGTAAGTTTGTCCGTACGGCTGTGAGTACGCGTAGCTCAGCCCATTGTAGTACGGCCCGTTGCTGATGACCGGGTGAGGTGTCATGTAGTGACTTGAGAGTGCCGGGAGCCCGGGCACTACATGCTGCCCCGAGTACGAGAACATTGCAGAAGACGATGCGAAATCTGTCCGCGCTTGACTTGATTCAGGCAAATTACACGTGTCCGCACTGTCACTGTCATCCCGTGCCGCGGAGACGCAGTCCAGAGCGTTTGGTGTGTTTCTCATCCCTGTGGAGAGTCTTTTCAAAGGGGGCTCGTTCTCCAGGGTGTCACCGGAGGAGGAGACGCGGTCGTCCCCCGCGGCGGTGATGTGCGTAAAATCATTGTCCGCACTCACCGGTTTGTTGGCCAGCGCGGACGGTGAAGGAAGTTGTTGCAGGTGCATAACTCACTGAGAAAGTTCTCAGAGTTCGACCTGTTCAGAACTTCAGACCTCAGACATGCTGCTTTGACTGGATGTATGCCCTCTATGTGCCAGCGCGTTCACACCGAGCTTAATATAGGAAAATGACGTCTCTCCGCATTTGATAACAGCAGAATGGGCTGGTATTTGCATTTAGATTGGCATTAAGCCTACTTAAGCAGCTTTTTGGAGTAGGTTACAGTGTATAAAATGTCCCTGCTACCTGACAAATATCGCAGGTGTGCTGAGAAATCTAGTGACACCCGGCTCAAATGAAAGGAAAAAAATGTGAACGCGGGCCGATGTTAAGTCAGTCAAAAACGCTTGGCCAAACTCAACCAAGGGGTTGGTTTTATTTTCAGTACAGCTCGGAATATTTATCATTTTTAATAATAATTATATAAGCCTAGTAGTCATTATTTATTTTTTTTGTAATAACAGTGCCGCTAGTAGCCTAGCACATAATTTACATTATCAAGTAGCTGTAGTAGGCCTAGGTTTTCAGTTAGGCTAAACTATATTTAATTTACACTATATACGCCTACAAATTACATAATGGCCACCATTTTCATAAATGTATCAACGTGCATGGAATCCTTTCATAGAATAACTAACATGGCATCCTTGCCTTTTAGTTATCGTTAGCTATAAATAAGATGCAGGACTTCCGTATTAGTCACCAGGAAATTTTAATTATATTGCAGTATTTACTATAAATGTTTAACCTTTAATAGCAGATTCATACAATTTTATTAAAATTATTTCTTGCAGCGACACCTTTCTGTTCACGTTTACTTGGCACGAGGGCAGGGCATCATGTCACTCACATGACATCACAGCATAGAAAACCACAAATATCCAATCATTTCCCCATCAGCAAAATCAAGTCTACATTTTTTCTTGTTCTAGAAACGTTTCACTCAGATATACTCACAATAGGGAGAAAAAGCCCACCGTGATTTAAGACTTCCTGTTTCATGACTACTTTAATTTTAAAATACAATGAGCATAAGAACTTAAACACTTTTTCTAGAAGTTCAAGGCCATGATAATGACAACATGGCAGGATAAGCTGGTTAGAGGTTATAAAGGAGCTGGCTGGGAAAAAAGAATAATAATTGAATAAGTTATCTAATTAGTCCACAGCAAAAGTAACATGCATTACAGATTACTACTATATACATAGTTTAATATAGTATTATACATAGTATACAATACATACACTCACCTAAAGGATTATTAGAAACACCTGTTCAATTTCTCATTAATGCAATTATCTAATCAACCAATCACATGGCAGTTGCTGCAATGCATTTAGGGGTGTGGTCCTGGTCAAGACAATCTCTTGAACTCCAAACTGAATGTCACAATGGGAAAGAAAGGTGATTTAAGCAATTTTGAGCGTGACATGGTTGTTGGTGCCAGACGGGCCGGTCTGAGTATTTCACAATCTGCTCAGTTACTGGGATTTTCACACACAGCCATTTCTAGGGTTTACAAAGAATGTTGTGAAAAGGGAAAAATCATCTAGTATGCGGCAGTCCTGTGGGCGAAAATGCCTTGTTGATGCTAGAGGTCAGAGGAGAATGGGCCGACTGATTCAAGCTGATAGAAGAGCAACTTTGACTGAAATAACCACTCGTTACAACCAAGGTATGCAGCAAAGCATTTGTAAAGCCACAACAAGCACAACCTTGAGGTGGATGGGCTACAACAGCAGAAGACCCCACCGGGTGCCACTCATCTCCACTACAAATAGGAAAAAGAGGCTACAGTTTGCACAAGCTCACCAAAATTGGACAGTTGAAGACTGGAAAAATGTTGCCTGGTCTGATGAGTCTCGATTTCTGTTGAGACATTCAGATGGTAGAGTCAGAATTTGGCATAAACAGAATGAGAACATGGATCCATCATGCCTTGTTACCACTGTGCAGGCTGGTGGTGGTGGTGGAGTAATGGTGTGGGGGATGTTTTCTTGGCACACTTTAGGCCCCTTAGTGCCAATTGGGCATCATTTAAATGCCACGGCCTACCTGAGCAATGTTTCTGACCATGTCCATCCCTTTATGACCACCATGTACCCATCCTCTGATGGCTACTTCCAGCAAGATAATTCACCATGTCACAAAGCTCGAATCATTTCAAATTGGTTTCTTGAACATGACAATGAGTTCACTGTACTAAAATGGCCCCCAGAGTCACCAGATCTCAACCCAATAGATCATCTTTGGGATGTGGTGGAACGGGAGCTTCGTGGCCTGGACGTGCATACCACAAATCTCCATCAACTGCAAGATTCTATCCTATCAATATGGGCCAACATTTCTAAAGAATGCTTTCAGCACCTTGTTGAATCAATGCCACGTAGAATTAAGGCAGTTCTGAAGGCGAAAGGGGGTCAAACACAGTATTTGTATGGTGTTTCTTTTAATCCTTTAGGTGAGTGTATATTAATGTAGTATAGCAGTTCACGTCATTGCTAGGTCAATTATTTTTTCTTAGCTGAAACAATGATAATCTACAAGTAATATAATTTGCAGCCAGTCAATCATTACTGAATAATAATCCTTTTATATCACCTTGAAGGGGGCTATTGTGCAATAGTTACATATTTGCCTAATATCTGAGACAATGTTACTTGATCTATCAGGACAGAATTAGAGATGGATTTGGAAAGAGGGGACTTCAAAATATTCCTGAAATCAAGTCAAACCGTTTAGACAGAAACAACGTTTACCGAGCACACAAATAAATATTTCACACTGATGCTCACTTGAGCGTCGTCCTGCAGTGCTGTCATCTTAAATAAGGTGTTTCATTGTAGTTCTCTGAAATTCTCCCTCAGAGATTTCATTCCTCAGGAACTTCAAGGGGAAATGCAAGGACAACTGATTTACACTGAAATTACATCCCTTTGCAGCAATAATTCAAGATCTACATAATGAATCTTTTTTTGGACATTTCTAGAGATTGAACAATTGCTTTCTACATGTGCAAGCTTTCCTCGATGTCCATGAAGGAAAGACAATGACGTTACTGGAATTTTGTGTTTATTTCTTAAAAAGACAAAACAGTTGTAGAATATGAACATTTATGCACAGACAGAGACCGGAAATCACTGGAACACAACTGTGTCCAACATTGCTGCGAGGCACTGCACAATATTGGATGTCATAAGAACATCCACATGCTCTTCCAAATGCCGTTTGGGATCCTACAGAGAGAAAGAGAATGGTTGTAAACACTATTATATTTTGAGCTGCTGCTGCTGGTGAGTATTTGGTAGGTCACCTATGGTTTTTACAGTAATTACTAGGGCTGGGCATTGACACAAATTTCACAGTTCCATTCGATTTTTAATTCACAAGCTTGCGATATTCCATTTCGATGTAATATCCAACATGTTGAATATTTACAGGAGCATAGACAGAAACAAAGATGTCTTCTTGCCTGTCATCCGTCATGTTTGTTTACTCTAAAGTCACGTTTGACCACAAGAGATTTTGTGAGATTTAATGAGATTTCACATGTTCATAGTCGGGACTCTAGTTTGTTTGTGAATGGAATCTGTTAGTGTGTAGTGTCTTGGTCACATCACAGCACTTAACACACTATACGAACAAAACTATGATATTTTTCTTAATTGTGGCGTTTTAATGCTGTACAAGGACTATAACTATACAGGACACCCCAGTTGGTCCATCACTATAATATTAAAAGGTTAAAATTAACTGATTTATAGCGGACTGAAATGTAAGGAATTGTATGTACATTAATTTTACACTGAACAAAATTATAAACGCAAGACACTTTTGTTTTTGCCCTCATTTTTCATGAGACATGAAACTGGGATTTTCATTTTTCTATGTACACAAAAAGCCTATTTCTCTCAAATATAGACCCTTTTCACATTTCTGGTTTCTCAGAATGGAAGTCTTCATAGTTGGGTTAACTTTTATAGCGGTGAATGAGAGAATACATAAAAAAATGTGTGTCCCGATTTGCTCAAATAGCAAAAGAAAATCGCAACACTAGTGATTTCACAACATTCAAAAAAGAGGGATTAAATTGTGTGAGATTGATAACGGCAGTGAAAAGAGAGAAAGATGTTATTTTTTACCATCACTGCCATAGAGGCTGTATTAGAAACACACTCACAGCAGGTAAGTTGTTTTTTTATAATTTGATGCAAAAGTAATATAATACAAACTAGTAGTGTTATAAATGTACATACATTTTATTAAAAATAAAAATAATAAAAACGTTGCATTTACGATATTAATGACCGTTAAAACGCGCCATCACAGTCTGTGAAAAGGGTCCATTGTTCACAAATCTGTCTAAATCTGTGTTAGTGAGCACTTCTCCTTTGCCGAGATAATCCATCCACCTCACAGGTGTGGCATATCAAGATGCTGATTAGACAGCATGATTATTGCACAGGTGTGCCTCAGGCTGGCCACAATAAAAAGCAACTCTAAAATGTGCAGTTTTACTGTATTGGGGGGGTTTGAAAACCAGTCAGTATCTGGTGTGACCACCATTTGCCTCACGGAGTGCAAAACATCTCCTTCGTATAGAGATGATCAGGTTGTTGATTTTGGCCTGTGGAATGTTGGTCCACTCCTCTTCAGTGGCTGTGCGAAGTTGAGAAATAGGCCTTTTGTGTACATTAAAAAGTTTAGCTCATGAAAAATGGGGGTAAAAACAAAAGTGTTATGTTTATAATTTTGTGTATGTACATATAAGGAAGTTTATTATAATAATTTCCTTTTTTGAAATATGAACATTTAAATGGTGGCTAATGGCTGATTTATTCCAAAACACATTAGGCCTAAATATGTAAGAACAGGTTAAGTAAAAATAGAGTTTTGAATGGGTTTTCTTAGGTAAATGTAATTATGTGACATTGTTTACAAGCTGTTGCATTGATGTTTTTCGGCAGCTGAAACGGAGCGATTATAATGTGGCATGAATTTCTGTAAATTGTACTGTATCTTACCTTCTGATGTCATTCATGTTTATTTCATGCTGTAACTAGTAGTACACATCGCTTGAACTGGCATCAAAGAGCGGCAAATGTTTGATTTTTGTAATACAATTGACTGAATTTGAAAGCTGAGACTTTGATTCATATCAGAAGGAACAAAGCTTATTGTGATTTATCGGAAGGTAGGTGCTACAAAGATTTGTTCATTCATCAACTGGAAACAGCATAGACTGAAAGATCGATTCTTGGAATTTAAGGGCTTTTTTACACCTGTCCCTTCATGTGTTTTTACTGATCGGATAGCCATCTGATTTGTTAAAATGGTTCCACTTACACTCGATCTTCCGATCTTCATTTCCTCACTATATGCAAATTCACGTCAACGAAAGCTACCGATATGAGCTGCGTTTTATTTATCATCAGCTAATTTCAAGATCAAAGACAGCAATAGGAGAGAGAGTGGCATTCAGCACTGATAAGATCAAACGCTTCACACTAGATCTAGCAATGTTATTAGTTCTGCAGTAAATTCGAGCGCTTTCTCACTGGATGTCCCTGTGTTGGGTAGTAACGGTGTTACGGGATCGAGATAGGCCCGTGTATGAGCTTGCGCTGTCAGCTGTCAACTGTCCATGCAGCTTAGCTCAAACAAGTAGAATGGTTCCGTTTGGCTTTCGTTTCTCATATGTAACAAATGACAGCTCTTATCAGTTGGGCAACATGGTGGTCGCACCAATGGGCCCTCTAACAAAATTTAGTCGCACCAGCCGGAAAAAAGAACAATTTAGTCCCAGCCTGGAGCCCTGCACTACTTTTAATGAAGATGATTGTGTTGAGCATCTGCGACTTACTTTCAGTTAAATTTGAGGCAGTTTGCTACTCATCTGCGATGATGCGTGTTGCTGTAGCCCTGTCATATCTGGCTAGAACATGTCATACAGCCTATCAAATTGACATATGTAGTTTCAACAACCAGATGCATTTACACTTGTCCAGTTTCGTCTGGAATGCATCTCAGAGTGATCAGATATGAATCCGTCTCAAAAGCATTTACACCTGTTCTTTTCTGATCAGAGAAAATACATACACCAGGAGTAAACTGACCTTAAGAATCGATATCGGTCTTTCAAAATAAGAAATTGATTCAAATTAATATTTAAACCCAGCTCTAGTAAATACAGTGACAAACCACCAACAACATACATTAAAAAAAAAAAAAACTAATAACCTGTTTCCCAACGTTCTTAATGGCAAGCTGCTCAGGAGTCATCTTGTCTTCTTCCTCTACAGCCTGAAGGAGCAAAAAAAGCATTATCAAACACTTCACAAAAACATCTTCCACAGGCTACAACGAAAAGCTCAATTTCAGCTCACCACTGAACTTTTCAGACTTGAGAGCAAGACTCCCACGCCCCTGTGCAATTTCTCACCTTATTGTAGTTCTTGGCCAGTTCGAGCATCTCCTTGACGATGGTCTCGTTCAGTTTGCAGTGTTCACTGTAATCCTGCAGGGTCAGACCCTCCATCCAGCTTTTCTTATGGAGGTTCAGTAACATCTGAACACAAAAACACACAATGACTGTCTGGTTTTAACAAATGAAGAACACAAAGGCATGTTAAAACATCTACAAGTTCAAACCTTCTGTTCCAATTCATTTTTCCTGTAGTTGATGGTAATGGAGTAATAATGTCTGTTCAGCCCATGAATCAAAGCCTGCACAAGAGAAACGACTTTTAATACATTTCTACATTAATAGTAATTGACACTTATTATTTTTTTTGAATATATATATAAAATGTCACCTGAATAGAGGGCTTGTTGAGATGTCCCAGGTTAGAAGTGGTTTGACGTGGCTCATGACCCAGTACCATCATATTGGCATTTATTAGCCTGAAAGCATCAATCACAACCTGGAGGAGGAAAATGAATAGTGGTGTTCATATTCAATAGTTTATATATAAATAGGAATTTTTGGTTTGAATGCATTATGGTAGCTACAAAGTAACCTCACTATGGTTTTAGAGAGTGAGAGGACAGCAGTAAATAAAATCGGATCTAATCCAAAGGACAGAAAAAGACATTTACACTAAGAGGCTGAGCGCAGGCTTTGCAACAATAGCTAATGCTTTGTGCTGTCACATCACATAAGTGACGATAGCGCACCTGAGCTCACACACAGGTCAAGCCTGCCCGCATATACACTATGTAGAGTAGAGCAACCGTCACACACAGAAACATCACAGCCATGCACACACATATACACATAATGGACGAGAGGTGACAGACGATGTATGGTGGTGACTATATAAACCTCTTTTCCACCATCGAGCAGAACAGTTCTTCTTGCAAAACCGTGACATTCTGTGCAAGTTTTTTCCCCCACTGTGGTTCTAAAAATTCAGGATTAGACTGCACGTTACTTAGCTTTAAAAACTGTAGTTAGTGTACACTGTGGATGATTATATTATATTATTAAGAAGGGTAAATGTTCCCAGACTAGCTACAAAGGACATTGACACAAAAGTATTTAAGTAGTTAATAAGTTTGCTAGCATAAGGTACCTTGTTGAAGAATAATATTGAACTATACTAGAAAACAATCATTTTATCAGCATGGTTAGCTAAATCCAGGCCGGGTTTGTTATTGTATCGTGCCGAATCATGCTTAAAAAGGGTTAGTTCACCCAAAAAGACATTCATCTTCAGAAACACAAATTAAATAGGAGATCTAAGTTCATAAAGAGATCGTAAAACTAATCCATTTGAATTGAGCGGTTTATTCAATTTTCTGAAGAGTCACAATCACTTTATATGATGAACAGATTGAAATTAGGCTTTTATTCACATATAAACATTGATCAATGCACACATCAGATACGGCAAACAAAAGATCAAGCATGTTTGCTTTGTGCGAGAACCAATGAGGTTCATTCTGAATTTGAAAGCTGAGACTTCGTTTCATATCAGAAGGAACAAAGCTTATTGTGATTTATCGGATGGGAGGTGCTCTACAAAGATTTGTTCATTCATCAACTGGAAACAGCATAGACTGAAAGATCGATTATTGGAATTTGAGGGCTTTTTTACACCTGTCCCTTCATGTGTTTTTACTGATCGGATAGCCATCTGATTTGTTTAGTAAATAGATAAATGGAATGCTTGTTATGATCAACAGTTTTTATATGTTTGAACTTAGCAAGAACCAATGAGGTTCATAAATGTAATGTTATGATAAAGAACCAATGAGGTTATCGTGTTACGCAGCACTTTTAGCAAGAACCAATGAGGTTCATTATCTGTGTGTAAGCAGGTTTGAGCTTCAGCAAGAAAATGAGGATCTCGTGTTAGCAACATCAAGAACCAATCAGGTTCATGTGTTACACAGCATGTTTGACTTCAGCAAGACCAATGATATAGTGTTAATAAGCTCGTGAGCTTAAAGAACCAAATTCATTCTCGCATGTTATGCAAGCTGAGCTTACAAGAACCAATGAGGTTCATTCTGCATCTTGCACGCTTGAGCTTCAGCAAGAACCAATGAGGTTCATTCTTGTTTTTGCACGTTTGAGGTTCAGCAAGAACCAATGAGGTTCATTCTCATTCTTTATCATATAAAGATAAATTCAGTTTTAAAAAGAAAATAAAAGGCATTTTAAAATTTTCTTTTATAAAGTTTTTTAAAAAACAAATAAGGATTTTTGAAAGAAAAAAAAAAAAAAAAAAAAAAAAGAAAGAAAAGAAATCTCAGAAATCTTTTGTGGTATTTCTATACACACACACACAAAGACGGGTTTGGAGTGACATACACACACACAAAAGAAAATTGACTGAACAAGCTGCAAGTGATCCTGCCTGAGTGCTGAGGAAAAGCCTGCGGTGATGTACCTGAACTGATTTGTTTAGTAAATAGATAAATGGAATGCTTGTTATGATCAACAGTTTTTATATGTTTAACCAATTATCGAACTGTATAAATGTAATGTTATGATGAATTACATCGTATTAATTATATTGTCATAGCCTATTTGCAAAATGATAGGGAATCTGGAGATGTAAGCAGGTTTGTACAG
The DNA here is from genome assembly GCA_023029165.1 of Gobiocypris rarus. Taxonomy (NCBI): domain Eukaryota; kingdom Metazoa; phylum Chordata; class Actinopteri; order Cypriniformes; family Gobionidae; genus Gobiocypris; species Gobiocypris rarus. The sequence continues at coordinate 21,102,409 of CM040931.1, forward strand.
CATAAAAGGACCAGCAACATAAAACCGTACAATTATAAAGTTATAATTATCGTAGTAATAATAAAGACTAAATAATAAAAGTTGTATTAAAGCTTTCAGAACTACAAAAAAAAAATTACTTCATGCATCATGCCTGGTTTCACATGCAGTGTAACAATTTAATTAGGCTTTTTAATTAGGTCTCAGGTACACAAAAACACCTACTGATGCTACTGATTTTAAATAGTATGTTATGAAGAACATAAAAGGCATTTAAAAAAAAAAAGAAGAAGAAGAAGTTTAATAAAACACAAAGCTTTGGACCAAATCACAAATAGGGATTTTGGATAAGAGTTTTTCTCTTGGACAAAAGAATGTTAAGTAGGAGAGGGAGCGGGATTGTGTGGAAGAGCAACGAACACACACACACGTACACAAAGTAGCACCTCCTGAACCCCGGGGACTCGTTAGATCCTGAATGAACAAAATGGTGTAAAATCCTGCAGTGCCCCACATCTGTGAGGGGGACGTTCCCTTTGCCGGGATGTATGGCGGTTTGAGTGTGTGATGCTCGGAGGGTGAATTATCATCAGGCACAGGAGAAAGACAGAGAGACCTGTGTAGTGCTGACACCGAAAAGAACTCGCAAACCCTTTTTTGATGATACTCTGGAGGTGTGGAACATTAATATTTTAAAACAGAAAACAAACAAGTGCAATGCAGTGAAACCTTTCAGGTCAAATACTAACGTTTAAGTTCAGCTAAAGGTTTCATTCCTGTCCCCCCTCCACCATTCAAGTATATCAAGCAAAAATAAATGATATTATTGCTTAAACTGACACTCTATGCAGATAAATAAATGATTGTAATAGATGTATTACAATAATGTAAGCTTCATAAAGAATGTATACTAAAGTTTAAGGTCATTAAATCATTATTTTATGCTCACCATGGCTGCCTTTATTTGAGTACATTTAAATTGTAACTTATTCCTGTAATGGCAAAGCTGAACTTATAAGCATGTAAAGATTTACATCCAAAATCAAACAAACTAAACTACATCTGCACAGCATGTTATTTGCTTTCTCTTTTTCATCATTTATTAATGCCCCTTTTCCCTTCCTATAAAAACCATCTCTTCTTCCTGTCCCCATCCCCCTGCACAGGACTGATGGGAGAGATGGAGTCCTCACACTATCTCACTTGGTTCAGAAGGTGCTAATAGAGCTCACAGCGGCAAGCAGACAAGAAAAATCACAGACATCCAGGCACTCTCACACTCTGACAGGAAGTGTGAGCGCATGTTCACATATACAAAAAGAAAAGGAAGAAAGAAGAATCTCTGCAGAATGTGTGTGTGAAGCGGTAACATCTGTAAGTAAGTGTGCGTTTAAAGAAATAGGAGACCCAAAAATGAAAAGATAATGACCAATTCCTTTAAAACGAGTGTTGCATTAGATATGTTTATGGACTGCTACCTTTCCCTTGACGCTCTGGATGGGATCGACCACCACGGCAACAGCTCGTTCAGACAGCGCCTCAAAACTCTGCTGTGTGTTAATGTCCACACCCGACAACCAGCAGCCAAAACCAGGGTGACTGTGGTACCAGCCCACCACCATCTCAGGCCTACACAGAGAAACCCTCATTATCTGACATACAGTTTTATATCAAAACAGATTTTCATCTTCACTCAGATTCGCTCACCTTCCCGTCTGCTTTAACATATCCAACATCTTGGCTTGAAAAACAGGGTCCACGGCCTCAACGCTCACACCCTGTCAACAGAACAAACAGTCAGAATAACTCTAGGTAAACACACTGTTAAATGTAAAACACACCAAAGCTTGCTGTCAAACAAAATGCTCTAAATGTAATGTGACATCTTTAGAAACACAATAGAAATCTGCAGGGTTTTTTAAATCAAACTTAAGGCTTTTAAGACCTTTTTAAAGACCTTCTCAGATAAAAAAATGTATATCATATTGGCAGGATATAGCAATATATCTATATATACCGATCAGGCATAGCATCATGATAGGTGAAGTGAATAACACTGAATATCTCTTCATCACGGCACCTGTTAGTGGGTGGGGTATATTAGGCAGCAAGTGAACATTTTGTCCTCAAAGTTGATTTGTTAGAAGCAGGAAAAATGGGCAAGCCTAACAATTTGAGTAAGTTTGACAGGAGCCAAATTGTGATGGCTAGATGACTGGGTCAGAGCATCTCCAAAATTGCAGCTCTTATGGTGTTCCCGGTCTGCAGTGGTCAGTATCTATCAAAAGTGGTCCAAGGAAGGAACAGTGCTGAACCGGCGACAGGGTCATAGCCGGCCAAGGCTCATTGATGCACGTGGGGAGCAAAGGCTGGCTCATGTGGTCCGATCAAACGGACGAGCTACTGTAGCTCAAATTGCTCAAGAAGTTAATGCTGGTTCTGATAGAAAGGTGTCAGGATACACAGTGCGTCGCAGTTTGTTGCATATGGGGCTGCATAGCCGCAGACAAGTCAGGGTGCCTATACTGACCCTGGTCCAGCACCGAAAGTGCCAGAATGTGTGCATCAAAAACTGGACCATGGAGCAATGGAAGAAGGTGGCCTGGTCTGATTAATCACTTTTTGTCCCTTTACATCACCTGGATGGCTGGGTGCATGTGCGTCGCTTACCTGGGGAACACATGGCACAAGGATACACTAGGGAAGAAGGCATCTTGGTGCCAGATACCACAGCACACCTTTAGGGGTCTACAATGCCTGCAGAATTATTAGGCACGTTGATTTTCTGATCATATTTTTTTTTGCCAGGCACATTTTACCAATTCCAAACCACATTAATCTTAATAACTCCTATTAATTTTGTATTTGATCATTTATAAATGAAATGTAATTGTTCATGAGGGCCGGAAATGAGAAATGCCTTATATTCAGGTGTGCAGAATTATTAGGCACGTTTTCTTTTACCGATAAAATGAGCTAAAAAAGAGATTTAGCACAGACTGATGCCAATGCCAATGAGAATTATACAATATTAATGCAATAAAATTGCAAAGAAATTGCAGTTAAGGCATGACCATTGGACAGTGAAATGCTCACTGGGTCAGAAGGGCAAGGGTCAGACAAAAAGACATGTTAAAAAAAAGGAAAAGAAGAAAATGGTTACAAGAAAAGACACTAAAAAATAACAAATAGGTTGAGAGTGACTCTTAAAGGACCAGAACCACATCCTCGTGCCGCTGTTTGAAGAAATCATCTATCAGAATCTGGTCGTAAGTTTTGAGAGTTCATTTTTAGTCCATCTCTGTAAAAATGAACTCCCAAAACTTACAGCCAGATTCTAAAAGATGAATTCTTCAAACAGTGGTACAAGAGGTTGTGGTGCTGGTCTTTCAAGAGTCACTCTTAACCTAGCTGTCAATAAAGCCTTTTAAAAAAACAGTATTCTGTATTCACAACACTTCTTCATGTATTTTACAACACATCAGCTTGTGATTCTTATTCAGAGGGGCTGATTTTTTTATTCTTTACCTAACTTAAGTCTGAGGTTCCTGGTGGTTTCACACTCTTTTTTCCAGTTAACGTGTCTTTCCTTTACCACCTGTTTTTGTCTGACACCAATGAGCATTTCACTGTCCAATGGTCATGCCTTAACTGCAATTTCTAGTATTGCATTAATATTGTATCCTTCTCATTGGCATTTAATAATGTTTGACTCTTCAGTCTGTGTTAAATCTCGTTTTTGGCTAATTTTATCGGTAAAAGAAAACGTGCCTAATAATTCTGCACACCTGAATATTAGGCATTACTCATTTCCAGCCTTCATGAACAATTATATATCAGAAAATGAACGAGTCCATGCCTCGACGGGTCAGGGCTGTTTTGGCAGCAAAAGGGGGACCTACACAATATTAGGAAGGTGGTCATAATGTTATACCTGATCGGTGTATGTATATATAATCTTATTTGTTTAGAATTTTAAAATGCACATTGCCTTCTTTTAGATCCATTGGCTGAATGAAAACGCAATTTCACTTTCTTACAGTAGATAGCATTTACGGAACAGCAGAAATATAACAACAAAATAGTGCTTTCAACAACAAGTTGGCAGGTATGAGATAAACACCATAAGGTAAGCACTCAATGTCATAACCAAACAGTAGTTCATAAGTAATCGCTTAGCACAAATGTGTGGTTTTCATTGATTGCGAACTAGTCCGAAACCACGAGCCTGAAGAACATGCAGCAGTGTCACACTTTTACTTTGAAAAATGCAGCGCTCAACAATTAAATCATAGCCTTTTGAAGTTTAATAATCATATTAAGTCATATTGCGATTCCTGTTTTTCTGTGCTTGATCAGTTATACAGAGTATCGGTGATCGGTAATCGTGACCGGCCCCAAAAATCCTGATGGAAGCACCCTTAGCGGAGACCCTGATAGAGTATACAAGAATATCAAGTTGTTAGGACATTTTTCACTCACCGTTCCTGACTGCGGCATGGCAAACACGTCTATCACACGTACAGTGTAATCATCCACAAATTCTCCCAGCATCAGACCCATGACTTCCATGGGCACACCAGCACGGCCATGTTTAAGCATCTACACACACAAACAGATGGAATAAAAGAGGAAAAATAACAATGTGTCTTCTTTTCTTAAATGGGGACATGACATGAGAAATCTAATTTGCCTTGATCTTTTGCATTTAAGAGGTCTTTTTACCATTAAACCATCTCATAAGTTTCATAGGTTAAAACAACATCCTAATTATAAACCAAGCGTTTATTTAATTAAGCTCCAAAAAGAGCTCGCTTTGATTTTGCGGGATCTGTGATGTCACATGGGCAAATAGATTTGCATATGATTTCCTCCTCAAGCAATAGTTTTATACCAGCCAATCATAACAGTGGCCGTTTATTGATAGGCTTTAAATGGAGCCACCCCTTAAAACAGATCAGACGGAAAAGGGTTGAAAATAATTGTTTTTGTGCAAAAAAACTCCTCTTACGAGCTTGTGCTCCTACAAATGGTAAGTCAAATTGGTATTAACCAATCACAGCATTAAAATGATGTTAGTGTCTAATCATACACCCCTAATAGCATACATACAATGTATTTACAGAACCAAACTGAAACCGTGACGATAGAACCAAAACCAGGAGAAATTAACCACTACAGTTACACAAAAACAGGTATGAAAGAGAAGGCATGTGAGAGAGGAGCTGTGTGTATCCTGACCTTCAGCAGGGCGAGGGAGGAGATGTACACCTGTTCAGCTGTGTCCACAGCAGGGGCATCTGTAGGAGGACCCTGCAGAAAACACACAGTTACACCTCAGTCCAGGGGAGTCTCTTTAGCGAGACACTGCTCATATATATATGGCAAGCCGATTTGACTTTTAACCATTCCCAGGAAAATTGTTTTTTATATATCAACAATTACCATTTCCATTACTAAAAACATAAATTCATGATATTACATAACATACAAAATTACATAATTACTAGGGTTGTGATGATAAACTTAGCTCATGAGACAATACACGATATTGGGGTTACAACAATATTATTAAGAAACACTTTAACAAATCTTCAATGACAAAATATGACTGGAAATAGTATTTTATTTGAATGAAAGTCGTAAATGTAAAACAATTCAGGTGCATTTTACTTATTTAACAAACAATTCTTTTGGTAATTGAGTAATTGGTTAATTATAAGTTGTTGATTTTTTTAAGTGAATACCCTTTAAAATGAATTAAAATACATATAATAATAATACTAACAATGAGGCAATAATTGATTTACATAAAGTATCAAATGCAAGTAATTTTGTGGTTTTATTAAACAACACTAAAAATACATCATGTACTATACATAATATTGTAAACAATAAACTTATGTACACTATTTTTTTTTTTTTTACTGCCTGAAGAGGGTGATTGATGTTGTTACGCTTGACAGCATGTTTAATACTAGCCAAACAACATTTAATTCAAATTTCGACAAAATCTTTAATATTTGGTCACTTCTTAACAATAGAAATGCTACAAGTCACTGTCATTTCTTGAACAAGAACATGTAGATATTAAAACATGCAAGAGGTTAAACTTTTTTTGAAATCGCAATGAACAACAATTCTCATATTTGGGAACATGATGTATTCTCCTGTGTTAGTGTAGGTTTCAAAAGTATAGCAGTATGGTGTGCTATATTATGATTTTTGAATGGTTTAATATATTCTAATTCGAGTTCATGGATTTGTCAGCTCTACACTCACCTTGTAATAAAAGACAGCAACATAATGCAAGCACTGTAAAAGGTTTAGCCACAAACTCAACTCAGTCATGCTGATATGATATCACGAGACAGATTTTCACATCAACGAGAAATAGTCACGTTTTTATAGCGTACGGCACCAGGTCTCGTCACACCCCAAATAATTAAAAAAAAGTAAAAAACGTCATTCTAAATAGCTGTAACTGCATTTTCACTAGTTAAATATTCCAATGATCACATTCAAATGCAATTATATTTTTACATGTAAACAATCCCATTGCTGATACCAAGAATTAACATTTGAACTATTGAAAATTTAATTGTTGACATCAAAAACAAATTTCCTAGGAATGATTAAAAGTCAAACGGGCTTGCCATTAATACCAGCCTTCACTGAGACATGATTTTAATGCCAGTAAACGGATCATCCGACCTGCACTGGATCCGTTTATATCTAGTACTAAAATCCACCTCGGACAGAGCAAAACACGCACAATAAGGGAGATAAATGATCTTTTCAAGATCTATCTATCTTTCTTCTGTCTGACAACATGCCGTGAAACAAAGTAATGCATGCAAGAGACCCTATCCTTGACACATTTGAGGTGGATGCTAACACCAGGTGTCAACAGTTATTAAGTAGACAGCTTATTAATAAAGTTCTTTGAAACCTCTACTAATACTGTAAGAAGAAGCATGTGACTAGCAGATCTTAAAGACTGAAAAATGTGATAGTAAAATGTAATAAATCTGCAAACAAATGTAATAATTGTTTATTAGGGATTTAAAGTGTTTTGGAGACATGATATATGTGACCGTGGCCCACAAAACCAGTCATAAGTCGCACAGGTATATTTGTGGCAATAGCCAACAATACATTGTATTGGTCAAGATTATGGATTTTTCGTTTATGCTAAAAATCATTAGGATATTACGTAAAGATCGTGTTCCATGAAGATACTTTAAATTTCCTACCATAAATGTATTAAAAAATTATTATTAGTAGTAATATGCATTGCTAAGGATTTAATTGGTCAATTTTAAAGAGGACATATCATGAAAAATCTAAATTTTTCCATGTTAAAGTGCAATAATCGGGTCCCCGCTGCATCTACCAACCCAGAAAACGTGAAAAAGGTAAACCTAGTAACTTTGTTTTGGTAAGCCTTTTTCTGCAAGCATGTGAAAAAATGAGCTGTTCAGATTTCTCTGGCTCTGTAGGCATTATTGTCTGAGTTCGGTTGAACTGAACACCATTAGTTGAAGCTCCGCCCTCTTCTTGACAGAACAAACAGGGCGCACCAGCTCATTTGCATTTAAAGGGACATACACAAAAACTGTGTTTTTCCTCACTCCTGGCAATTAAGCTAATCAATCAATCAATCAATCAAACTTATTTGTATAGCACCTTCCAACAACCAAAAGGAGGACCAAGGTGCTTTACATTTAAAACAGAAGAACATCTACAATAGCTAAGACTTCATATACACAATCTAGGCATATCAGAGACTTATTTTACATCTTGTAAAAAGGGGCATATGTCCCCTTTAAAGCGATTTGCTCAATAATATTAAGACTTTTTTTGCACCATCAGATTCCAGATTTTCAAATAGTTGCATCTTAACAAACCAATGTAAAGCTTATTTATTTAGCTTTCGGATGATTTATAAATCTCAATTTTAAAAAACTGACCCTTGTGTTTTGTGGTCCAGGGTCACATATAACAAAGCTGCTTGTTTCCAAACCATTTTATTAACAGAAACTGGGAGTATTACATATTAAATTAATTAAAGGGTTAGTTCACCCAAAAATGAAAATGATGTAATTAATTACTCATCCTCATGTCGTTCCAAACTCGTAAGACCTTCATTCATCTTCGGAACACAATAAATATATTTTTGATGAAATCCGAGAGCTCTCTGACCCTCCATAGACAGAAATTTAATTAACATAGACAGCAATTTAATAACCACATCGAGGCCCAGAAAGGTAGTTAAGACATCGTTAAAATAGTCCATGTGACTCCAGGGGTTAAACCTTTATTTTATGAAGCGAGGACAAAAATAACTACTTTATTCAACAAGCTCTTCTTGTCTGTCAGTCTTCTACGCAGTTTATGATGGCCAGCTCCTGCGTCAACATCACACGCATGCGTAGTGGTCCTCACGTGAACAGCATCGGCCAATGGTAAGCCGCCATCCTGGTGTAGCTCTGACGTAACTCGAAAGTGCTGCACTGTATTTACTACGTCAACAGCGTAGGAGACTGACACAGACGTGAAGAAATTGTTGAATAAAGTCGTTATATTTTTGGCGCACAGAGAATTCTCGATGCTTCACATAGTCACTGTTTGTGGACTATTTAAACTATGTCTTCACTACCTTTCTGGACCTTGAAAGTGGTAATTAAATTGCTGTCTATGGAGGGGTCAGAAAGCTCTCGGATTTCATCAAAAATATCTCAATTTATGTTCAGAAGATGAACGAAGGTCTTACGGGTTTGGAACGACATGAGGAGGGTGAGTAATTAATGACAGAACTTTCATTTTTGTGTGAACTAACCCTTTAACCATTATTCATTATGTGATTCCAAATATTTTAAAGGAAATCTGAACACAAAAGCAGAAGCAGGAAATGTTCATTGATTGAGAGGTGCCGACTATCAGTACAGTCTGATTGACAGCTGCCACCTAAAGCACAGGATTGATGCCAGTGTAACGCTCGACAAACAGAGGACTGAAGAGATTTCCTGCGAAATCTATCCATCAGCTTGGGAAACATCTTTTAGAGGTTAAGTGACCCTTGTGTAATTGTCATGTCCACATTTATGTCCCTCAATTATCTTCAAATACACACACATTAGGCCATGTGGATATGTGTGAACATCAAACAGCCAACCAGAGCTCACTAGGACTGAGAAGAGTCAATATGGAACTGCACAAATCCAATCAACACCATCCAAAATCCAATCAATCCTTCATGGAATATTATTGGGTTTTAAACATGTGCAGCTGCAGACGGAAATAAGAGTATGAAACCAGCACGACCGAAAAGAAAGGAATCATGGGCGTTTTTTCCCCCCGCGCCCCTCTCTCACTCTCTTCCGTGCTGACTGCCGGAGTGGGGTGTGAATCATAGGGAGGCAGCCTGTTACTGGAAGTGTTAATTGGCAGAGAGAGCTGAGAGACGTCTCTCTACCCATAATGCGCAGGCCTTGAGAAGAACCACATGAGGACACTCTCAGAATACCGACACCCCCTCAATAACACCACCCAAAAAGCATCCTATTTGTGCACCTGCTTACCACCTGACACATTTATGCTCACATTAAGTTCCTAGAAAAACTCAAGCACAGGGATTTTCACTAACAGGAAGCGTTTGCAGTAATACAGATGGCATTATGTATGAATCAAATGCTTTTAATTATGTACGAATCAAATGCTTTTAAACTTGCTGGGGAGAAAAAACTTCTTAAAACAGTCTAAGGTGGTGTGATGGCCATAGGGTTTTAGGCACATTTCACCTGGATCCGGTTGCCAGGTAAGACCAGGTTAAACAAGCTTTGGTTGGTTTTCAGATCTTTTTTTTTTGCATAAAAGTGTTTAATTATATACAATACAGTTGAAAAGCTTGGGGTCGGTAATATTTTTTAAATGTTTTTGAAAGAAGACTCAAGGCTGCATTTATTTGATGAAAAATACAGTAAAAACTGTATTTTTCTCTTGTAATATATTTTAAAATGTAATTTATTTATATGGAATTGATAATCTTGAGATATTCCTGAGATAAGGAATTGATATTCTTGAGATATTCCTGAGATATGGAACTGCACAAATCCACTGCAGTCTTCGGTGTCACATGATCCTTCAGAAATCACTCTAAAATGTTGATTTACTGAACAAAAACAAAAAAATGCTGGTTCATATTTTTGTGGAAACTGTTATATTTTTTTTCTCCAGGAAAGTTTAATGAATAGAAAGTTTAAAAGAACAGCATTTGTTTTAAATTGAAATACGTAACATTATAAATATATTTACTGTCACTTTTCAACTTCAATTTAATGCATTCTTGCGGAAAAATATTATTTTCTTTAAAGAAATAATGCGGTCACTTCAAGAATAAGGTTCTATTTAACATTAGCTAACATGACCCATGAACATTAGCTAATTGTTAGACTATTATTTAACAATTTGTTTAATTTTAGTTTGTTAATTTTAACATTTGCTAATACATTTTAAAAATCAAAAGCTATAAATGTAATGGACCTGAGCTAACAATTGTAATTTAACCAGGTTTATTCTTAAAATAGATTAAAAAATAAACACGTTTTGTAAGCCTGATCACCGTAATAAGAACATTTTAATGAACATTTATCAATTTAAAATATACACTTATAACATGACAGTCAGAGCAAGTGCATTGTGGAGATGATCAGTGACTATTTCCCAATATCTCACTGTGTGTTTGATGGCAGTTGTAGTAAACGTCAGTGTTGATCTGCAGTGTGATGCAATCTTCAGCATTCAGCTTCTGCTGTCACTCACAACAGCCACTCAAAACATCATGTTTACCACATATATCTTAATATCAGAGAATAAATATCATTACCTGACTGAGTCCCGGCATCCCCCCTCCAAGTCTCAAAAGCCGGTCCATTTCTTAGATCTAGACACACAGAAACAAGCAGATCTCTTTAGTTTACAAGTTTGTCAGCTTTTCATATTAAAGGCTCTGGGCACTGTTATGAATGTTGCTGAATCATGAATATTACGTTGTAGGCATTCAAAAACACCCACTATAATTAACTGTTTAAAAACTGTAAATAATAATATATTCCAAGGTGTCAACCTTAAATATTAATAATAAAAAGCCTTTATTTGTGATATACACAAGTCAGACAGTATTTTAACTGCCAGACTTCAGTTGCTAGCATGCTGAGCTAGCATAGTGCTATTTACACAGGCACATGACAATTAATATGCACACAAACAACGGGAAAACGACAATGTGTAGACATATAATATGCTGTAAAATAAAAGACAATAATTTAGGTTTTATTCATGTATAACTTTATTTAATCTCTAAACAACTGTATGAAAGGCTAATGATGCTACAATGGCTAAATACATCACTCAACAACATACTAAGCGTTTACAATCACATAAACAGCCTCCCGCACACTGCAATATTCCATAAACAACTATTTTATGATAGAAAATATGTATTATTCTTTTACCTGTACAATGAGAATGAGATAATGTCAGAATGCCAGCTGAGTTTAAGCCCGACTACAATGAATCAGCCAGAATTACCACCGTGAAGCGTACCACTACAGGGTTATACAGGGCAGGGAGATCGGGGTTTCAAAATAAAAGTCTCGTAAACGGTTAAAAAATTCTCAGAATTTAGAGCTTTATCACACAAGATTGAACATAACATTATTTAATTCATCAACATTAAAAATAAAAAAAAAATTAATGAAATATTCTGAAGTATATAGCTTAAGTGCTTCATATAGGCTATTAAGTATCATCATTTACTAGCTGCCAATCAACGTTTTTGTTCTATTCTATTCTAGTTGCTAAATGCCTCACTTCACAAACAAGGTGGATAATAAGCCATTGTTTACTCTCGTTCACTGTTTTTTACACTAACATATTTTCCCTTTTTATTTCCTCTTCTCCCTCCGGGCAATTTTGACACCTAGCAAGAGATTGAGTCTCCAGTTGCCCTGCACTCAAAATCCTGCCCCCACCATCGCATCAGTGTGAGGTTCTCATGACCTCAGATGATCAATGCAGAGAATAACATATGATAATTGTGTGACAACAGAGAAGCATCTGTTCATGATGGGCCTCTTTCTAATTTGCAGCATTAAATTGGATCGTATACAATTAATATTTTCACATACTGTTTCACTTGGTCAGTGTTATGCATCATGGTATGCTATGTTATAAAGCGTATTGGAAATCTGAGAATTTTTGTTAGACTACTATTTTATTTTATATTGTTTTAAATTATTTTTAAACTGGAAATGCACAAAATGTTTTATAAAAAATACAATTATATATATAAAACTATTGAATTCAATGGGGCGTCCGGTCCTTTCTTTTTCACATGACTGTATCTATATATATATATATATATATATATATATATATATATATATATATATATATATATATATATATATATATATATACACTCACCTATCACCTAAAGGATTATTAGGAACACCTGTTCAATTTCTCATTTATGCAATTCTCTAATCAACCAATCACATGGCAGTTGCTTCAATGCATTAAGGGTGTGGTCCTGGTCAAGACAATCTCCTGAACTCCAAACTGAATGTCAGAATGGGAAAGAAATGTGATTTTAAGCAATTTTGAGCGTGGCATGGTTGTTTGTGCCAGACGGGCCGGTCCGAGTATTTCACAATCTGCTCAGTTACTGGGATTTTCACGCACAACCATTTCAAGGGTTTACAAAGAATGGTGTGAAAAGGGAAAAACATCCAGTATGCGGCAGTCCTGTGGGCGAAAATGCCTTGTTGATGCTAGAGGTCAGAGGAGAATGGGCCGACTGATTCAAGCTGATAGAAGAGCAACTTTGACTGAAATAACCACTTGTTACAAATGCAAAGGTTCTTTACAACCGAGGTATGCAGCAAAGCATTTGTGAAGCCACAACACGCACAACCTTGAGGCAGATGGGCTACAACAGCAGAAGACCCCACCGGGTGCCACTCATCTCCACTACAAATAGGAAAAAGAGGCTACAGTTTGCACAAGCTCACCAAAATTGGACAGTTGAAGACTGGAAAAATGTTACCTGGTCTGATGAGTCTCAATTTCTGTTGAGACATTCAGATGGTAGAGTCAGAATTTGGCATAAACAGAATGAGAACATGGATCCATCATGCCTTGTTACCACTGTGCAGGCTGGTGGAGGTGGTGTAATGGTGTGGGGGATGTTTTCTTGGGACACTTTAGGCCCCTTAGTGCCAATTGGGCATTGTTTAAATGCCACGGCCTACATGAGCAATGTTTCTGACCATGTCCATCCCTTTATGACCACCATGTACCCATCCTCTGATGGCTACTTCCAGCAAGATAATTCACCATGTCACAAAGCTGGAATCATTTCAAATTGTTTCTTGAACATGACAATGAGTTCACTGTACTAAAATGGCCCCCACAGTCACCAGATCTCAACCCAATAGAGCATCTTTGGGATGTGGTGGAACGGGTGCTCCGTGCCCTGGATGTGCATCCCACAAATCCCACAAGATGCTATCCTATCAATATGGGCCAACATTTCTAAAGAATGCCTTCAGCACCTTGTTGAATCAATGCCACGTAGAATTAAGGCAGTTCTAAAGGCGAAAGGGGGTCAAACACAGTATTAGTATGGTGTTCCTAATAATCCTTTAGGTGAGTATATAATTATATACACAGTGGGTACGGAAAGTATTGAGTCCCCCTTTAAGTTTTCACTCTTTATCATATTGCAGCCATGGACAGCACCTGATTTAAATATATGAGTGTCACAGCAGAGGGTCTGAATACTTAGGACCATGTGATATTTCAGTTTTTCTTTTTTAATAAATCTGCAAAAAAGTCAACAATTCTGTGTTTTTTTTTTTTTGTCAATATGGGGTGCTGTGTGTACATTAATGAGGAAAAAAATGAACTTAAATGATTTTAGCAAATGGCTGCAATTTAACAAAGAGTGCAAAATGTAAGGGGGTCTGAATACTTTCCATACCCACTGTATATATATATATGTAAACAGCCTTGACCCATCGAGGCATGGACTTCCTTGGACCACTTTTGATAGATACTGACCACTGCAGACCGGGAACCCAACAAGAGCTCCAGTTATGGAGATGCTCTGACCCAGTCATCTAGCCATCAAAATTTGGCCCTTGTCAATTATATTTTTCCTGCTTCTAACACATCAACTTTGAATGTTCTCTTCCTGCCTAATATATCCAACCCACTAACAGGTGCCGTGATGAAGAGATAATCAGTGTTATTCACTTCACCAGTGGTCCTGATCTGTGTATATATAGCCTATATATAGTATAGTATTTATATATGTATATACAGTCATGTGAAAAAGAAGGGACACCCAATTGAATTATATCAATCAAATTTAATTATATAAGCAAAGAAATCCATGAAGAGTTGCTACATACTTTAAATATACAAAAGCCACTCATTCTTTTGCTGCAAATGTCCAATACAGTACTCCCTTAATTTATGACATTGAGGTTCTTTATACATTATTTTCACTATAGTCTAACGCAAGTCTTAATTATAAGCCACGGGACCCAGTTTCTTGACACAACAGCGCCATTCAGCTCAAGTGATAAGTGTTACACTTCTTTCGTAGATAGAGCTCTCCTGTGATGTAATGAGAGTTACTAACCACTAGATGGATGACCTGAGCTGTGATCCGTACCTTCTGAGCTGAAAACCTCTACCCAGTCTCTTTAGTCAACACAGGCAGGGCGCTGCTAGCAATTTTGGGCCCTATGAAAGAATATGAAGTTGGGCCCCCCTATCGTACCATTGAGGGGGGTAATTTTGCCAGAAATGCAGAAATAAGATGTAATTTTCTTTTATTTGTTACTCTGGTAGATTATACATTTATAATTTATATTACATTACTGCTAGTACTGTTACTACTAATAAAACCAATCTCTGGGGGCCCCCAAAAGTGCATGGGCCCTTAGAATCTTCCTAACTTTCCCCCTTAGCGGCACCCTGAACACAGGTCGCACATAAAGGCAAAACAAAATTATTCTCTGTAACACACACACACACACACACACACACACACACACACATATATATATATATATATATATATATATATATATATATATATATATATATATATATATATATATATATATATATATATATATATATATGTGTGTGTAAAATAATATGTCCATTACCTCCAGCCAGGGGAGCTGGCTGGAGGTAATGGACATATTACCTTTACACACACACATATATATATATATATATATATATATATATATATATATATATATATATATATATATATATATATATATATATATATATATATATATATATATATATATATATATATATATATATATATATATATATATATATATTATGACATTAAAACTGTCAAATCATATTCTTTTATCCTTGTCCCACAAAAAAAAAAAAACTAAAAATGTTTATTACATTTAAAAATTCACAAACAATTTAATAATTTTTTTAAATATTTAATATGTGTAAAAGTTTGTCAGTGAAGAGGTTGAGGTGAATTAAAAAAATATATATATTAAAAAACATTGAAGATAAATATCACTTGTGAACAAAGTATTTTTGTGCACCATTTCCAATCAAGCTGTAATTAGTATCATCTAATATAATACTTATAAAGTTCATACGATCATAAGTTAAGAATGCACCGCAGTAAAAAAAAAAAAAAAAATTAAAAAAGAGCCAATGGGTGGAGCTCGAAGTCCAGCTCCCCCTGGCTGGAGGTAATGGACAGAGCTAGATTCTTTAAACATCTTTGGTTTAAGTTAGTTATTTGATGCTATAAAAACAGGGCTGTGATATGGTTGACAGCTGAGAGATTTACAGCTTCTCTGAGCAAAGTCGTTACGGCACCAACGGACATTTTCGGGAACTTCTGGAGGAGTTTAGAGCTTTAACTTTAATTTATACATTTTCATAACTGTTTATTGCACAAAAAGTAGTTGATTACAGAGTGGGCCGCGTTGCGTTGCGTTACGTTGCGTTACGTAAATGCGGACTCATAGGAAGACCAAGGCTGCGGCGAAAACAGGCAGCTGACTCGTTGCATCGCTGCCTTCCCATATGAAAAAATAGTACTATAGTATATTTTAGTAAAATTACTCTAGTAAATAGCCTACTATAGTGTTTTTGAACCCTACTTTAGTAAAGATACTACAGTAAATTTTAGTATATTCTAGTATATTATAGTATTTACTACACTTTGTTAATTTACTGTAGTATATTTACTATAGAATGGTTCAATAACACTATAGTATTTACTAGAGTAATTTTACTATACTATACTATAGTATTTTTTCATATCAGACAATGGCTTGTAAGGCAGCATGTTGTGCATGAGGGCACCTCATGAAACTGATTTCGGACAGACTTCTAAGGCAGTTTAATCGTTTAATGATGTACAGCAGAATAGAGAGAGCTTTGGTGAGAACTAAACAAATATTTTATTAGCCTACTACATTAGTAATTTCTCGCTAGAAATGACACCAGAAGTGGAAAAATGTTGGTAAAAATTTACATTTACACACAAACTGAACAGCAAATGCAACTTTCGAACACCATCTTTTTCCCAGCTCAACTGTCACAGAATGGAATGCACAGGATTGTGGGATATCAAAGGCAGCAAAGGATACATGTATGCTGCCTTCAAAAATCGATCAGATGAAGGTATCTCAGGAGACAGGAAGTGAAGCTGTCATTAGATTCAGACGTGCCTTGGTGACTCCCTGCCTTGAAATGTGTCCTCCGAAGGCAGCATTTTCCAGGTTTTGGATGCAGCCAACGTGTTTATGGTGCCATTTGGGGCTGGGCCTGCAGGACCTCCCTAGGGGGGAACTCTGGACTTGAAATAAAAACACTTGGGCTGCATCCGAAATACTCGCATACTCTCTTGAGTAGGTACTTACTTTGAATAAGTATTTACTTCACGACCACTAAAGAATTACATTCTATATGGTATGAATTTGTATAGTATGGAATCTGGAAGTACTACATTCGTAATTTTGCCCTTATCATGTCAGTTGCGCATCACCGTCATTCAAAAATCCTCTCCTGTGGCCTGATGGGATATAAAGTGTCCATCGCACACTCCTGAATCCCGCTGGAAGTAGTGAGTCATCCAGGTACTTTAAGCCTACTCTTTTACGAGTACTGTGAATTCGGACATAGCCTAATTCTTTTTTCTCACATACTGTTTTTCGCCTACTATATAGTAGGGAAGTATGTGATTTTGTATGCCATTGTCACAAGCCCTTACGAACACATTTTTTTTAATGTATATAAATTCCACTAAACGTTTTATGACAACTTCTTGGCTATGATGTGACATTAAAGGGATAGTTCACTCAAAGATTAAAATGTTGTCCTCATTTACTCACCCTCATGTTATTCTAAACCTATGAGTTTATTTCTTCTGTCAAACACAAAAGAAGATATTTTGAAGAATGTTGGTAATTGATACCAAGTTATTGACTTGCATAGTATTTTTTCTGGGTGCCGTCAACTGTCTGGTTACCAACATTCTTTAAATATCTTATTTTGTGTTCAACAGAAGAAAGAAACTCATACAGGTTTGGAACAACATGATGCTAAGTAAATGAGGACAACATTTTCATTTTTGAACTGTCCCTTTAATTCATATTCATGAATTGTTCCTTCATTTGGTGCGTCACAATAATTCTCAGTATGTTTCAGAATGATGTAATTAAATGTGTTCCCATTACCTAAAATCCTACAATTATTTTGCATGAGCTTCTTAATTAGAGCGTTGCATTCTTAAACTGATTCAGTATTAATTAAAAAATACCACTATAGAATTGTGTCACTAATTACTTTACAATAAATTCTCAGCAGGTCAGAGTTCAGAATATGACCGATAGAAAGGATCCCGTCCACCAATCACCGCGGAGCTCTCGAGTGTTTCCACGGCTGCTGAGGTGTCTGTTCTAGCAATTATCCCCACAGGACTCCAGCTTATGAAAGGCATGACCTAAGGGTAAAGTTCAAAGGAGACCTCTTGTCCTGGCAAAAAACGAACTGTTCTCCAGAGGGTGGCAGCATCCCTCTGACCCATGGAAACCTCCTGTGGGGCGTGACACAGATACAACACCCAATTCAGGGCAGAGCATGCAATTTTGCAAGCTGTCAGTCATGATATAATATTTGACAACCTAAAGCCTTGTAGCCTTTAAATCTTCTTCAGATTAGATCAATATCAGTTTCTGGTATGAAACTGTTTCTGATGTGAAACTTGAGCAACTTCCTCTGGTACAGCCCCCAACAGGAAGTAGCACAGTGAGAGGTGTAGGATGACTTCCTGTGGAAATGGATCTCTCTGGTAATCGAATCAGATATGCTGAGAGCCTCTGCCTATATTAGAACCACCTGTCAACAGGCTAAACAGCCTTTCTTCCTGTTTATGATTTCACAAATAGTCATCAGAGAAAGTAGGCTACTCGTTGGTTCTCAACTGGTTTTGCTTCAGGACCAAGATTCTATAGCTTACCTGGACATTGTGGCGAATCAACATGGTATCAAAATGCTTTTTATTTAAAATAATTATACATATTATTGTTAAATGTCTAAATGTCTGTCTTATTTTGATGCTTTTGTGCTCTCAACAGCTAATGATTCACTGCATTAAACCATGCTTCATTCTATGAAATGTGGCAAATAAATACATTATTTTATTAATATAGTAATTATATTTAGCATTTAAATAATAAGAATAATACTTATTATTACTGGTCTCTCTTATGTCTGTCTTAATGGTTTCATGCTCTCAACAAACAATAATTTGCTGCATGAAACCATGCTTTTCCTCATATTTAATGTAGTTGTTGTATTTTTGACAAGTATTTTTACAAAAAAAATTCTAATGCAACTTACAGTAAATTCATGCTTTTTCCTTATTGCATTATATAATCTGTGCAGTACACTGTTTTGCAAACATTTATGCATTTATTATACTATAATCTAATACGGTTTACAGTGCATTCAAGATGCATTCCCTGGAGTCAAATCCATCAGTTTTGTTAATAGATTTCAAGAATGAGGGCTTGTTATGCTAATTAGCCATCCACTAAGCAGCAAGTTGAGCTAAAATACAGCAGCGTTTGACTGAACACACAACCTTTGACGTTAACAACAAAAGATATGGGAAGCATACTTCCTTAACTAGATGGCCAATTAGCATTGCACTACATGCATTTAGCATACACTGCAAACCCGAATAAGTTAGCAAAACTCAAAATATAGATTTTTATATACATTTTAATTGCTCTGAACTTGAATTACTTGAGTAAGCTAATTTATACATTTAAATATCACATAATCTCACATTTTTAGTAGTGGAAACTGCTTTAACTAGCTAATTCTGTAAATGTCATCTTGCTAATTGGTTACACAATGTTTTGGTAGCAATAGCATAGCATAACGTTAACATGTAATCTGTTCTCAAACTAAGCTCATGCTCCACTCACCATGATGGTAACCCTACAAAAAACAACAACAAAACAGAAACTCTTTTAAACTAACATAACAAAACATTAAACACGACTACATCTCCCACTTAACATTAATCTTGCACAAAAAGCCTTTAGGCCTACTGTCCCTTTTGAGTGTCATGGCAAAGCATGCTGGGAAATATAAATCGGTTTCGGTTAAATTTAAGTGAAGTTCCTAAACTTAATTTAGGGAGGAGCGAGCCCATCTAATCTTCCAATCAACAGCCAACAACCAGAGTATATAATCAGCTGCACCTCTCCCCAATTAATCTCAGCTGTTCCAGCATCCCATGCACCTCCCCAAACTTTACCTTTATCTTAGGTACCTTGCCCTACATAATCATATCCTATATTTAGTATATCAGGTCTATCAGAGCTCGAGTTGAAGCTGCTTCATCGAGCCCCTCATCAGTGGACAGCAAGCCAAATAAGTTTAACCTAATATCTTTAGATTTTATGGGCAAACAAGCTCGTTAAGTTTGTCTAAATTAAAAGAAACACTTCAGATCACTTAAAATGTGTCAGTTTTGAGGACTCAAAAGAAAAAGAAAGTTCTAAATACTCATAAAAATGAATTTGTTTGAACTAATTTGTTTAATTTGAGTTGGCTCTATCAAACCAATTAATTATTTTGAGTGTTAGGGTTTACAGTTTAGTTTTTTGATACTATCTGACAAAAACAGACCTGCGATCCAAATGATTGCCCAGTGTTTTAAGCACGTAGGCAATGTCACGGGTATAGCACAGCCACAGACACAATGATGACAACAGATCAACAACAAGCAAGTTTATTTATTTTGTGAGAACGGCAGGAACAGACAGAATAGCAGGTGAGTAGAGATTTTGGCAGTTTATATCATAATAATGTGATGGATAGTGAAACAGTCTTCTTTTTTGTATGATGTACAAAGATGACAACAACACTGCGCAGCAGACGAGACGATGAGGATATAGCTAACTGACTTGACAGGACGTTGACTGGGACTTGACTGGAAATCCTCAGGTAAGTAAGGCAGGTGAGTGAGTCTGTACGCTCTGATGGTGTGTGTGTGTGTGTGTGCTATATTGTGCTTGTGATGAGTGACAGGGAGGATCATGGGGAATGCAGTCCGTTACAATGAGGAGGTCTGTCTCATAATATTCTAATACCACAGCAGGGGGAGGGGAGAGAGAGAGAGAGAAACATGGGATAGCATGTGAAAACACTTGTTTTATAATCCAGGAGTGACCCTTCACCTAGAACAGCAGTTCCTTTTCCATCTTCTTCTCGCAAGAAGTGATGCGATACGGCTGTGAGGCAGCAATCCGTACTGCTTAACGTGAGAAACACAACGCTTTCATTACAGCAGACTCCATCATATGCGTTAGTCATTTGCCCAACGGGTTCATCTCTGTTACCAACTGAGATTATAAGTTTAAGCATGTGAAACCAATCTTACATTAGCACATGCAAGGAATGTGCTAAAAGCAATCATAAACCCCTGGTGGGTGTGAGAGTATGTGGTAGATATCATACAGCAAAAAGGGAGTGGGAGTGTGTGTGTGTGTGTGTGGGGGTGGGGGGCATGTTTTTGTGAAATATCAGGACACAAATGTGTATAATGACATGGGTATGACATAGGTATTACAAAAAGAGGGTGAAATATGAGGAAAAGAATATCACTTTTAAATGCTTATAAATCACACAGGATGAGTTTTTTTCACAGACCGTACACTACGCAGTCTCCTGTGATGGGTAGGTTTAGGGCAGGGGCAGTGTAGGGGGATAGAAAATACGGTTTGTACAGTTTAAAATGCATTACGCCTATGGAATGTCCCCACATTTCACAAAACAAACATGTGTGTGTGTGTGTGTGTGTGTGTGTGTGTGTGGGGCATGTTTTTGTGAAATATCAGGACACAAATGTGTATAATGACATGGGTATGACATAGGTATTACAAAAAGAGGGTGAAGTATGAGGACGATGTCCTCACTTTTCAAAATGCTTATAAATCACACAGGATGAGAGTTTTTTTACAGAAAGTAAACTGCAGTCTCCTGTGATGGGTAGGTTTAGGGGCAGGGGCAGTGTAGGGGATAGAAAATACGGTTTGTACAGTATAAAATGCATTACGCCTATGGAATGTCCCCACATTTCACAAAAACAAACGTGTGTGTGTGTGTGTGTGTGTGTGTGTGTGTGTGTGTGTGGTTTCTATCCTGTTGGGGAAACAATCTTAAAAATCATACAGAATGAGTTTTTCTGAAAATGTTAAAATGCAGAAAGTTTTGTGTGATGGAGTAGAGTTAGTGTAAGGGATAGAATATACAGTTTGTAGTATAAAAAACATTCCATCTATGGAGGAGAGTCCCCACAAAGATAGCAAACCAGACACAATTTTGTAAACTGCACTACACACCACTGTGTTAGACAATACCCAGCTTACAGGGAACATTCTCAGAACGTTCTGGCAAGGTTCCCTCAAAGTTATGTATAAATGTTCTTCCAATAACATTAATAAAACATTTGGTTACACCTCTCTTTGTTACAGTGTAATTACATATTTAAGTACTGAGTAATATTAATTAACTACATGTAGGATAAGGTTTGGTTTAGGGTTAGTTGCATGTAATTATGCATCATTTATAGTAATTACTAGAAACTACATGTAACGTGTAACAAGGACACTGTCAAATAAAGCGTTACCGAATATTTGTTTAAAGTTATCTGCTCTCTAAAGATTTCTCAAAACCTTAGTGCAAAAACTTTGTTACTATTGTTTTTAGAACTTTTTTTTTCCTGAAACATTTTAGTTTGTCTAACGTCCTAATTGTTTCAGAATGTTGAGAGCATATTCAAAAGTTACGTTCCCATAATGTTTGCAAAATTATAAAATAGAATGTTGCTTAATGTTTTTATGACTTAATTTGAACATTCTTGCAACATACAGTATATATATATATATATATTCTAAATACAGCATATTTTAAACAGTCTTTATTTATACCTACATTTAAAACCATTTAACAAACCATTTAGAAATAACAATATAACATTTAAAAGTAACATTTTAATTCAAGTTTGGTGTGTTGCCGAAATCTGAGCAGGTGCTGGGCTGATGTTCAACAGGGGAGCAGCAAACTTCAGACTGCTGTCCCACCATTTCTGATAGCCTGAAAGATTCCTGACTCCTTATAACCTGCCTAAACACACACACACACACATTGGGTTTTCATGTTTTATGGGGACATTCCATAGGCGTAATGCATTTTATACTGTACAAACCGTATTTTCTATCCCCCTACACTGCCCCTGCCCCTAAACCTACCCATCACAGGAGACATGCTGCATTTTTATATTTTCAAAAAACATCACTTAGTGTGAATTATGACCTGTTTTCCTCATGGGGACCAAAAAACGTCCCCACAAGGACAAGGATTTCGGATATTGCCATCTTTGTGGGGACATTTTGTCCCCATAATGTAGGGATTACCAGGACACACACACATACACACACACACACACAATACGTTCTTTTTTTCTACCCAAGCGCTGGGTTGAGCCTGTTGGGTCATCTTTTGGAGTGTTTCTCAGCCGTGTTCTCGAACAAGAAAAAATGCAGGGCGGGTCTTGATTTTGTAATGTAATGTCACTCCCTGTTGTAATCGCTCTCATATGCATGTTTGTAAAGCCAACTATAAGGATGCCAGTGGCTATAAGAACACTTTCCAATCATAGAATAAATGAAATACTTATACATTACAAATGGGAATTGATGGTATCGTTGAGGTTTGCTATGCTGCAGTCTGAGAGAAGAGAAGAGAAGAGAAGAGGAGAGGAAGTTATTTTGATTCAAGATTACGAGGACGTGCATTTTTTTAAAAAATAATGATGTGCATGGATAAATAATTTACAAAACATACTGCAACATTCAATAAAAAACAAGAATTGTCCATTTTGATTTCATGGTGACTTTAAAATATTTTTACTCTTGTGTGTGTGTGTGTGTGTGTGTGTGTGTGTGTGTGTGTGTGTGTGTGTGTGTGTGTGTGTGTGTGTGTGTGTGTGTGTGTGTGTGTGTGTGTGTGAACAAGACAGGATGAGAATGGTTGTGAAAACCAGACCTCTTCACTGGTATGTCAGTAATGCGCTATGACCCCCCCATCCCAAACACACACTCCCTTTCTCTTGAGCACAAATTCGACCCCTCAATCCACGAGGGGGGTTCACTTGGTGGAATCTCAGTCTCCAGACCCCTCGGCCCCCTCAGCCATAAATGCCTCCAGCCTTTCTCCGACCACCCACCTACCCACCCTTCTCCTGCAGGACAGGATCCCGTTTCAGCTTTTCCCTCTGGCCAGCTGGAGATAAGTCTTAAGACTACAACTAAAGATTGCAGATCAACTCTAAACTGGCTCAATATGCGACCGAGCTTTCGTTCTGCAGTCCTCACCTATCATGTTACTGCATTAGAGATTGGGCCTCTCGAGTGGATAAAAATGCAGGATTAGAGTGCAGTATAGAGTGGACTGACTAATGGAGCTGCTCAAGGATCAGAACAACATTACAGTAGTTCACAAATGTGAAAGTGATTGGAATGTGAGTCAGTCAATATGAGGAGAATTTCGTCATGGCCGTGCGGTGGAGGATGTGTGTTTGGTGGTGTAAGGGGGTGGCCATTCCTGGAATGCTAAGAGTAAAAGTTCATAGATCAGATTACAGGAAGGAAACCACAGGAAAAAAAAAAACACTGAGAGGAAACAGGCATCAAACTGCCGCCTGGTTTTCAGACAGTGGGAATTAAATAAAATACTCTCGAGTTCTCTGATTCAGCTTCAGATCTGATTCAAAACTTGATTGTTTTGCAATTAAGCAATATTTTCTTGTTATTTTTTTACTTTTTAAATGACTTTCATATAGAATTTTATTGTTTAACCATTCATCACTGATAATCCTAAAATATTAAAATAAAAAAAAATAAAAAAATTAAATGCATTTAAAATCAATTTCTTCATTTTGTTAATTAATGCATTTTAAAAATCCATAATAAAAATAAATAATGATTATATATATATATATATATATATATATATATATATATATATATATATATATATATATATATATATATATATATATATATATATATATATATATATATATATATACACACTCACCTAAAGGATTAGGAACACCATACTAATACTGTGTTTGATCCCCTTCGCCTTCAGAACTGCCTTAATTCTACGTGGCATCGATTCAACAAGGTGCTGAAAGCATTCTTTAGAAATGTTGGCCCATATTGATAGGATAGCATCTTGCAGTTGATGGAGATTTGTGGGATGCACATCCAGGGTACGGAGCTCCCGTTCCACCACATCCCAAAGATGCTCTATTGGGTTGAGATCTGGTGACAGTGGGGGCCATTTTAGTACAGTGAACTTATTGTCATGTTCAAGAAACCAATTTGAAATGATTCAAGCTTTGTGACATGGTGCATTATCCTGCTGGAAGTAGCCATCAGAGGATGGTACATGGTGGTCATAAAGGGATGGACATGGTCAGAAACAATGCTCAGGTAGGCTGTGGCATTTAAACGATGCCCAATTGGCACTAAGGGGCCTAAAGTGTGCCAAGAAAACATGCCCCACACCATTACACCACCACCACCAGCCTGCACAGTGGTAACAAGGCATGATGGATCCATGTTCTCATTCTGTTTACGCCAAATTCGGACTCTACCATCTGAATGTCTTAACAGAAATCGAGACTCATCAGACCAGGCAACATTTTTCCAGTCTTCAACTGTCCAATTTTGGTGAGCTTGTGAAAATTGTAGCCTTTTTTTCCTATTTGAAGTGGAGATGAGTGGTAGCCGGTGGGGTCTTCTGCTGTTGTAGCCCATCCGCCTCAAGGTTGTGCGTGTTGTGGCTTCACAAATGCTTTGCTGCATACCTCGGTTGTAAAGAACCTTTGCATTTGTAACAAGTGGTTATTTCAGTCAAAGTTGCTCTTCTATCAGCTTGAATCAGTCGGCCCATTCTCCTCTGACCTCTAGCAACAAGGCATTTTCGCCCACAGGACTGCCGCATACTGGATGTTTTTCCCTTTTCACACCATTCTTTGTAAACCCTTGAAATGGTTGTGCGTGAAAATCCCAGTAACTGAGCAGATTGTGAAATACTCAGACCGGCCCGTCTGGCACCAACAACCATGCCACGCTCAAAATTGCTTAAAATCACATTTCTTTCCCATTCTGACATTCAGTTTGGAGTTCGGGAGATTGTCTTGACCAGGACCACACCCCTAAATGCATTGAAGCAACTGCCATGTGATTGGTTGATTAGATAATTGCATTAATGAGAAATTGAACAGATGTTCCTAATGATCCAGGTGAGAGTGTATATATATATTTTTTTCTTCTTCTTCTTTTTCTCATTATTAATTTTTATTATGGATTTGTATATGTGTGTGCAATGTTTACAAAAATTATAATTACTTTTAAATGTGATGTCATTTCTCAAATATATTTTCATATTAAAACTGTCTTGGATACAATATTATTATTGCCTGTTATGTGTACATTTTATTTTATTTACCTTATTATTGTATCCTTGTCCCACTTGCAAACTTTCAAATATTTTTTAAAAACCATACAAATATTTATAACCCAATTTCATAAACAATTTTAATATTTATTGTGTGTTAATGATTTTAAACAAATTACGACTCTCAGTCGCTCAGTTATTGCATCATTTCCACCGCAACCAAATATTAAGGGAAAAATTTGTGAAAATATAAATTACCAGTGTGTGTTTAGGTTATATAAAATGCTAGATATGAAAATATACGAAACAAAGAAAGAATTTTAGTCAAAAAAATGTTTTAATTATATCACATCTGTAATTTCCTAAATAAAATTCAATTAAACACAATATTCTATGTACAATACAAATTAAATGGACAAATTAAGAGTGTAACTAGAAATATAGTTTATGGAGTCTTTTTCTTTTTATCACGCTGCAAACAACCCCAGATTCCTTTTTTTTTCTCCCAACTTGGCAGATTTTGTGTGGTTTGACCGGGTCTTTGGAGCAGTAAAAAGGGATATCAGCGGTGACTAAGATCCATTTGGCCAATAAGTGAACTGTGTTCAGCAGCCTCCCAGCAGGTGATCGCAATGGGCCTGAGGGAAGAGGAAGCTCCTCTGGGAATAAGAGAACAGCACATGCCATCTATTATTCAGCAATGGGGTTTGAGATGACGCGGGCCCAGAGCTTACGGTGAAATATACCCTGTTATTTTGCTCTTAAAATAGATGCATTTCAGGTTTTGCTGACCGATACAATCTAAAAAAGAGAGAGAAAAGAATGTAAAATAGAATAGAAATTCAAAAAAATAACTTTCAGGGAACAACTTATTGTTATTCACTTAATTTACAGCCATAGAATGTTGAACAGAAACATATGTTGATGGCGCCATGCCTACAAATTATTTATGCTACGATTGCTGCCTTTAACAATCCAGACTTTGTTATTTTCAAGACATATTTTAAGATCATTCCACATTTATGAGAAGCGAATGAGTCAGGCCTATGATGTATTTTAAATTGCTTTCAGCTGAGTGTTTCCTCCAAAAGGATTTGAACATGGTGGTTGTAAAAGCATCCAGTTCTCTTGGCTCAGTATGGCTAAACAGGCTTTACTGTTACACGCTCGCCTGGCTCAGATCAGTCATTAAAATTCATGCATGTTTAATGCAGCAAAATTGCTGTAGATCAATCGCTTTCGGAGAAACTCTAAACCGCAGTGTTTTAAATCAAAAGAAGAGAGAAGTAGACCCAAACATTTCCAGGCAAGGCCACTGAACATGAGCCAACAAAGATGTGCCATAAATGTACGATGTGTGGTCGCACAGCTCTCTGTATCAGGATTTGACTGGGCAAATGGATCGCTTTCTCAGACTGAATAATTAAAGAGGCAATGCAAGAACATCCCCACAGTCGGATATAAGCTATTTACCCCCCTTCATGAAAAATGATCCAGCCCATCAGACATTAAGCACCTCCAGCTGATAACATTGATCTAGGAACAAGCTGAATTCACAAGCTAAGTTTGACTTTGAAACACCTTAAAATAGGCGGTACATCATGTACATCTCTTAAAACTCCAGATCAACATTCTTAAGCATCTACATGCCAAAATGTACGGTACATGGCACATAAATATAACAACAGTCAGATTTAACTGATGCACATGATGTACTGTAGGAAATGTTCAGTTCTATGAACTTTATGATGGTGGTTGGGTGTGTTAACCACTTTTCCTCATTTCGGCTCTTGACAGAAAGCCTTTCTCTTCTCTCAAGGGACTATAATTTACTGTGACAGGCTACATTTTATAACTGATGGACTAGATTATATAAAATGTGCATAGTAAACCTGCATGGCAGACACTGTGGTATTCCAGTTATTAGAGGAATGAGAATGAAACTGTGGACATTGGCCTTAAGCAACAGGCCATGAGGCTACGAAATTTTGTGGGTCTGAACAATATGAATTCTTCATTAAGTTCATGGGTCTGAATTATATGAATGAATGTGTAGTTCTGATTAAGAGTAATGGTAGTTTTCTAATTACAAAGGCTATATATGCATATTTTGCAATGAATGTAAAATATGTTGTTTCTATATACACAATCAACATCTTTAAATAAATAGTTTTATATTGATCTGTAATATTAAATGTGATTATGCAATTTGCGGTGCTTAATAAGATTGTAGTTCTTTCCCTCATTAAAGTGGTTATATTACAGTCTTGTACTGTCTTTTTGTCAGCTTTTCAAATATTTTTTACGTATTACATTACATATGAGTGTTATATTTACTTTGACTGTCTTATATTTAATTTATGCATTTAATCTTAGTAGAGATTTAATCTATCCGTAACACTTCAAATAGATATTTGTAATGTTGTGATTCACCCCGTAGCTGGTTGGCTTGATACATGGTTTATAACTCTTAAACAAAGAATTAAAAAATCCCTGTGTGAAAAATGACTGGGAGAAATACTTCCAGAACCAAGGCCACTGAAAACAGCACTATTTTTAACTGATATTATGATTAAAGGTGCAATTAGTAATTTTTCCCCTCATTAAGGTTTTTTTTGCACTTGAATAAATGAATAATAATTTTGAAAATGATGTTGCACTCTCACACAAGTTGAAGACTCCAGACATATTAGTAGTCTTTAAAACTTAATTATAAAACATTTAAAAATGAACATTTTACATGGAACTGGGCGCCTCATGGGGGCTGCCATTTTAAGTTCATATGATCGGCTACATCTTATCCACTTCAACTATAATAAAGAAAGCAAAACACCACACAGCCACTTCATGAAGGTAAAAGTTTCCCTAGCCAGGAAATTGGTTGAATATTCTATCCATTTCTGCACCCTCGCCCAACAAACAGCCTTCTATGACGGGACCCTGAAGTCACTGTTCTGGATTGGGACGTCAGTGATCCCGCCCAGCCTACCTCTCCCACCTCCACTGCAGAGCTCAGCCACTCCTTCAGCCTTACTTCAGCTGGTTCCTTTCTGCCCTTTGTCTTCCCCTCTGACACCTTGTGGTTTGGTCACTCGCGAGAGGATCCTTAGGCTCCGCCTCCTGCCGCTGATCCCTTCGCTGCACCTCAGCCTATCGACCAGTTGGCTTTGCCTTGGCTCCTCCCACCCTCTGCTCCACCTTGGCTATGCGGCTCCACCGGATTCCCTCGTCCCTCTGGCTCCACCTCGGTAAGCCATCACCCTGCCTGCACCTCGGACTTAAGGCTGATTTATACTTCTGCATCGGACTTGCGCTGTAGCCTCTATGCCGTGGGCTACGTGCCGATTTTCATTTATACTTCTGCGTCGTTTTCCGCGGCAACGCGCAGTTACACATGCAGAGGTAGCAACGTTCCCCTGAGAAACCTTGAATTCTTTGTGAGCAAACACAAAGTTTCTTGAGGGAACACAAAAGTTTTGAAAGGAAATGCAAAGTTTTTGGGGGAACACAAAACTTTTTGCGTAAAATGCAAAAGCATTTATTCCCCCCATCTCATATTTTTTCCATCACCATGTCCCTTTATTGGCTCCGTTCATTACATTGAGTGCACCTTTAAAAGTTATTTTCGTTAGTGTAATCTTTTAAGTCTTTTAAGTATTCAACCATATTGAATAGTAAATTCGACAAATTCGAAACAGCTGTTTGTAAAAATATTTTAGGTTTTTGATGAAAGTTGTTTAAAAAAATAGTATATAGTTAATTATGAAAATGTTAATGATTACAAAAGGGGTTACATCTGAATATTTTCTGTAAAAAGCTATGATATGTTGAATAATATTATTTGTTGTTTTTGATGTGCACAATGCCTTTTGCCATTTAAAGGCCGTTTAGTAAAGCAATGCTATTCTGATGCTTTTGATTGGTTCTCGTTTTTAATTACATCAATCCACACTGCCGCTGAAGGCTTTAGGCTACAACCTAAAGCTTTCAAAAGTCTGACAGTTGCCATCATGGCAAGTGATAAAAAGGCGTTTCAGTGCTGGAAATTAGAAAAGTAATCGAAAAGTAATCAAATGTAATCAGTTACATTGTTTTAATTCTTGAAATCGTTACACTACTTATTACATTTTTAATAGGATAACTTGTTATCTGTAACATATTACATTTCCAAAGTATCCTTCCCAGTTACTCTCTACCATTGTTTTGTTAGTGTTGTTATGCTGTTTAAAAGTCATCATATCCTGATAGCAATCGCTATGTTAAACGTGTATATTAATAAATGTATTTTTATAAATATATCGTCTGTGATAGGCATAGGACCATAAAATGTGCGTTCAATCATTGCATTTGGGCATGTGTTCACTATCAGTCAACGTGCGTTTGCATACCACTGCGCGGCCTGTTCACGCAGACATCATACGCCATCAGCATATTCACATCATTCGTCATCGCTTCTAGTCTGTGCACGTTCATGTGTTTTTAGCTGTGGCATGGCTTTGGATGGCGATTTGCGGGGAAGGTGGGATTATACGCTTTCAATGCTAGCAGGCTAAAGATAGCATGTCCCAGATCATTGTAACTTTAAAGTAGTTTGAGACTCGATTACATCCTTTGCAGTGCTCCATGGGAATGGGGTGTTTAAGTGTTCTTTTGGTGCAATTTGTTTGTCGTAATTCATTGATTGGTGGAGATTTCTCAGCAAAATAATGGGTAATGTAGTTTCTTTCCAGGAACCCCACTGTTAAACACGATTGTTTAATAAATAAGTTGAAATAATGTGGGCTGATGGATTCAACAAATGCATATACCATAGATTAACAACCTCGTAGCTCATAGTAGGTCTGCTTTCTTGGTTTATATAAAAATTATATAAAAAATAGCTGTTGTTAAACAGGTTTCCTTAATACACCCCTCATGCTATTGGCTAGACAAACAAATAGCCCTGCCCCCAAAGCACACTATTGGTTGAGCCACTGTTGCTATGTCGTACTAGTCATAAAAACATTAAGAGTGAATCAACAAATCCCTTATGTTTTTGTTTGCATATAAAATTAGGGGAGATTAAAGCATTCCAATATAATAAAAGATGACACATTTCATAGCTTTTTACCGCATATTCACTTTTTGCAGTGAAATCAGATAGTGTCCTCTCAAAGACATAAAAACTAGGTGTTTGGCTCTTCTCTGATCGTAATCATGTGGAAAGGATGATTATTTTGGGGTTATGCATACTTACAGTTTCCCATTGGCTGTTTAATGGAAACAATGAGCAGTAAATTAAAATCTAAATTTAGATGAATGTGTCGGGTAATGTTGTATATCTATACTGTGGGCTTGACCTTTCCCCTGCTGCCATTCATGAGTGTGTCATGGGAGATTAGAGTGTTGTAGAAAAAGAGAGAGAGAGAAAGAGAGCACGTGCTCACTGAACTGCTCTATTTGTGTCTGGGCATAAAGCCAAGTGCTCTGACTCTCTATGCCACAGCCTTGAGTGGGGCCATCGGCCCTTTAAAATTCGCCATTGTGAAGTGTCTCCAATGTATGCAAGGCCGTATGTATCTGTGAATGTGTTGGTGTGTGTTTACCTGTGAGTGAACTCCGTCAGCATAGCGTGCTTGTTGTTTGTGTAGCCCTGCAAATTTATGGAAAAGGACATGAACGCAACAGGGGATTGCACAAACACAAGAGCCGGGACTCGACTCTCGCTGCACGCAGACTCAACAGTGTTTACTGACTCCGTTTGGATGGTTGCATGGCAACGGCAGCAGCCCAGTCACTACGGGCCACTATTGCTTTGTTTTGCAGCATTGTAACTGTGGGGAAAAGTGTGTGTGTGTCTGTGTGTGTAATGGAAG
This sequence comes from Gobiocypris rarus, assembly GCA_023029165.1. NCBI lineage: Eukaryota > Metazoa > Chordata > Actinopteri > Cypriniformes > Gobionidae > Gobiocypris > Gobiocypris rarus. The sequence goes on from CM040931.1 coordinate 21,134,370, forward strand.
AGGAATGCATGTTAAAACCCATGACTTTTGGACAGGAACTGACTGAACACCCACATGATTATGTGCATGTGTGTGTGTGTGTTGTATCAGTAACATTTCTAGTGTAAATCTGACTGACTAGAATAGCATTAAATGTGCAGAATTTTTTCGTAATCATAATTACTCTAGTTCAACGAACAAAAATGACTAAGTAAGCCATTCTTAGGTTGACTTCCTGAAAAGTGTAAACACTGTCCCTCTCTGGGGATTTAAAACATTGCGCAATGTTCCAACTTGTCACATTCTGGCCTAAACAATGTGAATTTAGGGTGGGATTTCCTGTTTGACACAATTATTGGTTTTCGTGAATAAATCATTTCTATTGCTCTTTCGTATGCCTAAAATATACTTCGGTTTTTACGCATATGCTAGGGTGATGTAAGTTTTTGCACATTGTTTTGAAGTTGAAAAAAGAAACGGATTAATAACAATAATCAGGTCCTTCTCAAAAAATTAGCATATTGTAATAAAAGTTCGTTATTTTCCATAATGTAATGATACAAATTTAACTTTCGTATATTTTAGATTCATTGCACACCAACTGAAATATTTCAGGTCTTTTATTGTTTTAATACTGATGATTTTGGCATACAGCTCATGAAAACCCAACATTCCTATCTCAAAAAAATTACATATTTCATCCGACCAATAAAAGAAAAGTGTTTTTAATACAAAAAAAGTCAACCTTCAAATAATTATGTTCAGTTATGCACTCAATTTGTTCGGGAATCCTTTTTCAGAAATGACTGCTTCAATGCGGCGTGGCATGGAGGCAATCAGCCTGTGCCACTGCTGAGGTGTTATGGAGTCCCAGGATGCTTCGATAGCGGCCTTAAGCTCATCCAGAGTGTTGGGTCTTGTGTCTCTCAACTTTCTCTTCACAATATCCCACAGATTCTCTATGGGGTTCAGGTCAGGAGAGTTGGCAGGCCAATTGAGCACAGTAATACCATGGTCAGTAAACCATTTACCAGTGGTTTTGGCACTGTGAGCAGGTGCCAGGTCGTGCTGAAAAACGAAATCTTCATCTCCATAAAGCTTTTCAGCAGATGGAAGCATGAAGTGCTCCAAAATCTCCTGATAGCTAGCTGCATTGACCCTGCCCTTGATAAAACACAGTGGACCAACACCAGCAGCTGACATGGCACCCCAGACCATCACTGACTGTGGGTACATGACACTGGACTTCAGGCATTTTGGCATTTCCTTCTCCCCAGTCTTCCTCCAGACTCTTTTTGCCACACTTTTTCCTTCCCACAGACTTCCCACTGAGGTGCCTTGATACAGCACTCTGGGAACAGCCTTCGTTCAGAAATGTCTTTCTGTGTCTTACCCTCTCGCTTGAGGGTGTCAATGATGGCCTTCTGGACAGCAGTCAGGTCGGCAGTCTTACCCATGATTGCGGTTTTGAGTAAGGAATCAGGCTGGGAGTTTTTAAAAGCCTCAGGAATCTTTTGTAGGTATTTAGAGTTAATTAGTTGATTCAGATGATTAGGTTAATAGCTCGTTTAGAGAACCTTTTCATGATATGCTAATTTTTAAATATTGGAAAGTAGGAATTTAGAGAGACTGATTCATCCATTGATTCGTTTGAGAATCATTGAACATTGTGGTGATGTGTATTATGAGAATTTTTACCCTCGATGCATGTAAACCTGTCGTTGGAGACCTCCAAAACTAAATTAGGAAACTTTAAAACACCTTAAATTGAAAAAAATCGTTAAGTCAAACTTTTATGAGTATTCAGAACTTTCTTTTTATTTTGAGTTCTTAAAACTGACACATTTTAAGTAATCTGAATTGTTTTGTTGGTTTGAGTTTTATGAACTTTTTTCATACATTTTTTTTCTGAATTATTTTTTCACAAAACAAATTTAACTGAAACTAGGCTGTGCATGCTTTGCCATGACACTCAAAAAGGAGAGTAAATGCTAAAATTAAGTGTTATATAATATGTTTTTGTGTGTTATTAATGATAAGTGGGAGATTTAGTAAGGTTTAATGTTTTTCTATGCTCGCTTTTTAGAAGAGTTTCCGTTATGTTTTGTTTTTGGGGGGTTATCAACATGGTGACAAGTGGAGCATGAGCCTGGTTTGTGAACAGATGTACATTAAAAGTTCTACATTGTCTTACTTTTTCAGCACTTGCTATGCTTTGCTAATGCTATCAAAACATTGTGTTACCAATTAGCAAGTTAACATTTACTGATTTAGCTTGTCAAAACTAGCCAAGTTTAACTATTAAATATTTAAATACTAAAAATATTCAAGTTGAGATAACATGGTAATTTTTTGTTAAATGTATGAATTAATTCAAATGCTGGGTTGTTCTCAATTTTGGGTCAGATATGGACAAACCAATCATTGGGTAAATAAAAAAAAATAAAAAATAGTATTATTATTTAACTCAACGGCTGGGTTTGTCCACATTTGACCCAAATTTGGGTTGAAACAACCCAGAATTATTGTGTACAGTGTAGAGTGTAGCTTACTCAAATATTTCAAGTTAAGAGTAATTAAAATGTATGAGCACAAAATCTGTCAGTTCTGCTTACTAAAAAATGTTGAAGTAACTGATTACCTAAAAAAAAGATTTCAAAGTTTTGCCAACTTATTTTGGTTACAGTGTATATATGGCTTTGTGTTGTTGTTGTTGTAGTTGCGTTAATTACTTTGTCCACAAGGTTAGCAACACTTCCCCGGCTCATTTTTTTCACAGTCAAAAAAAGAAATGTCTGAGACGGAATAACAACAACCTGTATTCAATAAAATACAGTAACAGAAGATATTTTCTGTCCATTTTCAATACTACCAAACCATTTTGGTCAATAACAACCAATATTCTTCAAAATTTCTTCTTCTATGTTCCACAGAAGTAAGACATACAGGTTTGGAACGACATGATATTGAGTAAATTATTACAGAATTTTCATCTTTTGGTGAACTATTCTTTAAAGGAACTATCCCTTAAATTTTCTGCATATTACTGCACACAGCAAAGACAAAAGCTCACCTGACAGTGTGACACTCTGAACAAACTGTTACAATCTGCTGTTCTACCTGATTCTCCTCAATGACCTCCCACAATGCTGAGTCAGAGCTTTTTACCTCTCAATTTCTCTCCCTCTCCTTTCCCATCTCTGTTGACCTATTGAATTTTCCCCTACAGCTTCATGGACTGCTGGGCTTCATTCTGTTTGACCTCTGGTGTTCTGTGACTGACCCTGTGCTGTAAAGGCACTCGCCCCTGGAGACATACAAAGCCTAGGCTGAATTTCTCTTCATATGTCCAATGGAGACCTAACCAGGCTGAACAAAAGCTGTCTTGCTGAACTGATCTCGGGTACTCGCAACAGAGAATACAGAACATAGCTTGCTTTTCAAGCACTTTAAAAGAGCTTGTCTACATCAAGTCCCCTAATTGACACCGGGGGTGAAAAGAACTGCCCTATTGCATGATTTAGTCTCACAATATACCCTGACAGATGTCACTAATCACAGCGGGAATTATTAAGTCATGTTTCTTGCTTAGACAGCAAATAGGATGCTATAAAAGGTCACACATACTGGTCTTATGATATGAGTGCAGAATATGGTTAAAATGGCTCATACACAGTGTGTGTGTGTGTGTGTGTATATACTCACTCATTGAAATGCATTCAGCAGAACTCAGCATTAAAAAGTCGATAATAAACCATGTTTAAATGTGGCCCTTTGCACCTGCACTGTCCCAAATGACAATAATGACACACACACACACACACACACACACACACACAACTAACAAAGATTGATGAGGTGTAAGTAATATATGATTGTCAGCTTATAAACAGCCCCTAAAATAAGTGTGTGTGTGTGCATGTTTTTGTTAAATATCAGGACACAAATGTGTATAATGACATGGGTTTGACATAGGTATTACAAAAAGAGGGTGAAATATGAGGACGTTCCCCATGTCCTCACTTTTCAAAATGCTTATAAATCACACAGGATGAGGTTTTTTCACAGAAAGTAAACTGCAGTCTCCTGTGATGGGTAGGTTTAGGGGCAGGGGCAGTGTAAGGCGGATACAAAATATGGTTTGTACAGCATAAAATGCATTACGCCTATGGAATGTCCCCACACTTCACAAAAACAAACGTGTGTGTGTGTGTGTATGTGTGTGTGTGTCACCTGAGATCGTCTTGTGGGGACCAGCCAGCGGTCCACACTTTTCAAAAGGCTTATACATCACACAGGATTTTTTTTTTTTTAAGAAAGTAAAAATGCAGAATGTTTCCTGTGATGGGTAGGTTTAGGGGCAGGGGCAGTGTAGAGTGATAGAATGTACAGTTTGTACGGTATAAAAACCATTACGTCTATGGAGAGTCTCCACAAAGATAGTGAACCAGACATGAGTGTGTGTGTGTGTGTGTGTGTGTGTGTGTGTGTGTGTGTGTGTGTGTGTGTGTGTGTGTGTGTGTGTGTGTGTGTGTGTGTGTGTGTGTGTGTGTGTGTGTGTGTGCGCACATACTTGTACGACTATATTTGTAAGGACCAATTTGGGTTTTAGACCATCGGAGTGAGGACAAAGCATGTAAAGTGAGAACATTTTGAGGGTCAAGACTTGGTTTTAGGGATAAGGTTATAATTAGGTCAAAAATTGCAGCATAAGTTGTGGTTTGTTTCTATGGTAGCAGCAGGGGTTGTCAGGTTGACTGTGGTGGGTTGGTGTGGTTGGGTTTTTTTCGTTGTGTTTGTGGTAAATAGTGGAAATTTGGGTGTGACTTCTTTAATGTTTGTCTGATTATCATCACCGGAAGAAAGTTTTGCTTAGTAATATATTAAAATGCTTGGTAGTAGGTTCAAACAATCCAGCCTTTTTTAAGAGTATACGATTAATACATCATGTTTAATAATTATTATTATTGTTATTATTAAAATTCACATTATTAATTATTATTCTATTTCATATTTAAATTAATATATTATTATTAGATGTATTATTGTTGTTGTAATTAAACATTGTTTTTAAATAATGTATACATCATATTTCATTGCATATTTTATCAATATTTGATCTTCTTTATTTTGCATTTCACTCTTCTTTATGAAGCCAATAAAATGTAAAAAAAATAATAATGAAAGACCAAAACTTTTAGAGAGAGTTCTTGCATAAGAGAGAAAGAATGTAATGTAGAAAATGTACGCACTTTCATACATTCTGCTTTTCACATGCACGTAATCACTCTAACCTGATTCACTATGGCTTTCTGCCTCACTAAACTCTCACACAAATCACACGGTGAGTGGAAGTAGAAATCCCTCAGAGGGTGTGTGTGATGAGATAAAATCATTCTCAGTCGACAGCAGAGTCTTGTGCACAATAATTAGCAATATCACTGCAACAGCTTTCATTGGACAGTAAAACTGCAAGCTGTTAAGACACCCGATTAAAAAACACACGCTTGTTTTGACACAGAGGCATGAGACAGATACTCAGATACATGAGTTAGTTAAAAAAGAGAATAACTAATAAGACAAGTCAAATGAGTGATTAAACACATTCTCATTAGCTTTCCAAACACCTGTGTGGCATTTCAATTTGTTTAATATTTGTCCCACACCAAATTGCAAACTGTCATTGAATAACACTAGGTGTTCCTTGAATCAGTACAAGCTGTGAAATGTGATTACAGACGAACATTACCATGACAAAAAGTAGATAAGACAAGCCCTGGGCAACCCTCTAGGAGGTGTCATTTCATTTCAGCCTTGTTATTATTGTTGCGAGAGGGAACTAGTTTCACACCCCCTGCCATTAAATACCACACTGCACATTTGTCTGTTTCTATTAAAGTTAGAAAGTTAGTTGATGCCCTCATTAAGTTTTGTTTGTGTGTGGCTGGGAATCTTAATACTAGTACAGGATTTGGACTTTATAAGGACATCTATCTGGATGCATTTGATTACTAAATGTCAAAATGGGGCACTCATGAGGGGTCGACCTGCTCGATGAGTAAATTAAATGAAACAAATATTTTTAAGCATATTAAAGTCGGCATGAAACTGAGGTTTTTCATTATTGTGACGTATGGTGTATATCCGAGAGAAACGGCTTCTCGATAAATTGGGAATTGTGAGTGACAGGTTGTCCTGCTCTTGTGCTAGTGAACACATAATCAGAAAAGAGAAGACACACACACACACACACACACACACACACACACACACACACACACACACACACACACACACACACACACACACACACAGACAAGATTTGTACATTTTGATTTCATGGTGACTTTAAAAGTGCTATTCTTTTTTTATGTAGGCTATACACATTTGTGTCCTGATATTTCACAAAAACATGCCCACACACACACACACACAAAAAAATATATATATATATATATATATATATATATATATATATATATATATATATATATATATATACTATATATATATATATATATATATATATATATATATATATATATATATATATATATATATATATATATATATATATATATATATATATATACACTGAATACACCGTTCAGAGCATTCAAATAAAACGAAAAGTGTTAATTGGGGTTTATCTATATGCAGGGACCACCACCCAGGCCATAGTGGGACAGTCTGCTGTGTGTATTGTAGATGGGATCTGATGGCGAGGTAGTGGAATGTGTTGCATGCGTGCGGGATTGAACCATACCTCACGTAGGGGGAAACGTTTGACGCTGACAAAACCTGACACTGTTTGTGTCTATTTTTCTATTAGCGTTTTAAAATGTTTCTTTTTTTAATAATAAAAATTCCCTGTACGTGTATAATTTAGCTGTAAACGTCGAAAATACACGTCATGTATGATTAATTAGATACTCCATCCCCCTGCCGCCAGACTGCAGAATGGACCGTTCCTCGGTAGGTGGGTCTTCGCTGCGGGCAACAGAACCGAGATCAATGAACCAGGCGAATTACCGAAACTGGTCGGACGAGCCAAGGTGGGAATAAACCATCGATCAAGAACGAGGTTTTTATTTAGCGGAAATATTTATCTGCTCAAGAACGGATTATCTCTTCACTCCGAAGCCAACATTAAAGTGTGCGATGTGGAAAATTTACAGTTCTCTTCTGTAACCTAATATCAACTGATTTTGAGAGTAGATTTTTTTAATTCATCGTTGGGTCACATAACGCAGGGGAATACAGGATGATCTTTGCAAATACGGCCAATCCGCTGAGAACTTCGTCCTATCGAAAGCAGGTAGGTAAAGTATGGCATTGCAGTTGTAATGATGATAAAGACTACAGGATGGACTCGCAGTGGGTCAGGAGATCCTTTACCTGGGACAGAATGTATTTAACTCCTCTTGCTCGTGCGCGCGCGCTCACGCACAGCAGCAGTGTTTCAATATCTAGTGAGCTGCCTACCTAGATAGCATTTTAGGCCTCTTGTGGCGTTTTTTTTATAGCTTTGCTGACTTGGATTATGATGGGCAAAATGTATGCACGCATGATGCTAAAAATGCTGTCTAGGTAAAGCATCTCTATCTTTTTTTTCTTCTTTTTTTTTTAGATGAATCGTATCCATTTATGTTAATTTGGTGTATTACACAACACCACCTCATTTGACCTACAGTTGCACAGTGTAATATTTATAAAGTTGACGGAACTGAAAGTGTCCCCCCCCTGCTTTTGAGTGTCACAGTGTGTCTAGAAATAGAAATGAGACAATAAAGTGTCATTTCATTTTTATTAACACTTCTTTATCATATACATGCACTAGAGATGTTCTTCACTGAGTTATTCCTATCACACTAACTTACATTTGTGTAAAATATTGTGTAATATGATGTTACTGTCTTTTTAAAAAGAACAATATGAGCAGACTTGGTGTTAATGTGTGAAGGGATATGAGGATGAGAGAAGCATGTGATGAAAGTCTCCCATGGCAACTTGTGTCGGTAGATTTTTGGGTGTGTTATGAAGAATCTCTGCCTAATTAATATTCATGAGTTAATAGCAATTGGTGGGCCAACAGTGGGTGTGTCCTGCAGAATTCTGTTTAAACATCGCTTGTCTATACATTCCAAATCTGCTAATGTGAGAATTTATGGTCACACATACGCACACGCACACACGCATGAAATCACACATTTACACATGCATTTGCATAGGCGCTCATGTGGTGGAGCTGAGAGTGATGGCTGCGATAGAGGCAGCAGAAGTTAATGGGCTTCAGGATTTCACAGTTTATAGGAACCATATGGTCTAGGATGACTACAGCGCATAGCTCAGGACCCAAGGGACACGCCGACGTATGAGAGATGGTTTGGATATTGAATGTGCCCCCATCCCTCTCCCATTGCTTTTTCTATGTCTCACTTACCCTTCCCTTGACTTTGTAATTTTCCCTATTGATAAAACTGGACATGTTCCTTGAGTGCTTTTTATACAGCATTTGAAATCAATAGATTTTCATCATGAAAGAAAAACAGAGAAAAAAAAGTGTACGGAAATTAGCATCTCCTTCAGTCAATCGATAGATTGAAGAAAAAATTAGGACAGGATCTCCAACTGAGTTCCTCAGTTCTTTTCGGACAAGTTCTTCCTGTAAATCATCCCTTCTTTTTGCTATATGTTCCTCTAAATCATCATGTGATTTTTCATGCTGTTGTAGAAGGAAAAGTGGCTTGATCTCTTGCCTCAGTAATTAACAGGCGCTAACAAGCTTATGGGGCCACATCCAGTTTCACCTCAGCGCACAAGTGTGTGAGCCGCTCATGCGGAAATGGGTCAGTGTGTCAAAAACGGAGAACTCCCACTAACCCAATTGAGTTACAGTCAGGTGTTCACACGCATAATGACATGCTCAGTTTTACATGCATATATATAAATGTATATGTATTCGATAGTTTGCATGCTGTAAGAGCTGCTGTCTTTTTTAACCGTGTCGGACGTTTTGAGGTTTTGCCGTCACTTTTGTGGTAGTTTGGTTCTGTGAACAGTAACCCGCTGATGTTTAACAGGCAGCCATTTTGTGACGGCTGAGAGAAATGGAGCCGTTTTAATGAATGACTAAGAAACAGGAAGTGAGTCAGTGATGTGGGCTGTGGTGGCCGCTGCTCGGGGTGGGTGAGAGGCCCACACATCCTGTATCCCAGAGCACTCCTGTACCATGTGATCTTTCTCTGGAAAACATTCCTTCCTCTCAGCTAAAGCAGATTTATGGAGAAATCATCTCTCAGTTTAAATGAACATGCCTAGTCTGTGGTGAGTTTGGGACTGCGGTTTGGTAATGAGACTCTTGAGTCAAACTCAATCCCCAGCCGAATACACAACAGGCACTGAAAGGTGAATACAAGCATCATTTTCACATATCTCACTAAAGTCTTTGAACATTTATGTTTTTTTAGGATGTGTCGCACTAAAAGGAAAATTCCATCATGACTTAAAGGTATAGTTCACCCAAAAATTGTCATAATTTGTGCTGCTCATCCTCAAATTGTTCCAAACCACACAGTTGACGACACCCATTGACTTCCATGGTATTTTTGGAAGACAATGGGTGCCGTCAACTGTCTGGTTACCAGCATTCTTCAAAATATCTTCTTTTGTGTTCAACAGAAGAAAGAAACTTATACAGGTTTGGAACAACTTGAGGGTGAGGAAGTAACAAATTTTCGTTTTTGGGTGAACTGTCTCTTTAAGGCCTGTTCACACCAGGCCTGTTATTGTGCTTAGAATAAAAAGAACGATATCACACGTAGGTGTGGATGCTCATATAGTTTTTGTTAAAGTTATCTTTATTGTTATCATTCTTGGTGTGAACAGACCTTTACTCACAGTAACTACTGGTTAGGTGCAAACTCTCCCCGTAGTCAATTTCATTGGTCACTATTGGTCAGCTCAATCTCTTAGTTACCAGTCAAGAGACAGTGTTTAGAAATATCATGGATGGATTAAATTACAACAAAAAGTAATACTATCTACATGATGTGCTACCTATGCAATACTAAGGTTAGGGTTAGCGGCTAGTATTTGACATGACCAATGGCTGTGGGACGGGGTTTGCGTTGAACTGGTTTCACCATTTCAATTTCTGTACATTCCTCAAACAAAGCTATCGTATGACCTCTGAAGACTTGAAAAGTAGCGTTTAAGTTATATGGACCACTTTAATGATACATTTATATTATATTATTATGAAATCGCAAAGGTTGATACATTTTTTTATGCACAGCTTGTCAGTGAAGCACGGCTCTGTGATCAGTAGTAAATGCTGCTCCACCTGAAAGCACTGCGAGTTTGAGTCGCTTATAACGTGAAAATGAAAAAGCAACACGTGCGTCAAACATCTTTCCAAACATGAGAAGCATTTATGATGCTCTTGTCCAACAAAAGACAACATTTAATAACATGTTTTTACTCTAAACTCACTTCACATGTTTTTACTCTAAAATCCTTCTTTGAGATGATGTGGCTTCTTACGCAGAAGAAGGCACACAATATATTTCATATTATTCAATACTGTGATAAAGACTAAGTCGATTAGCATTGAAGTTGTTATCATGAAAATACCAGAGAAGGCTTGAAGAACTCAGATAAACCATGAATTCTCGTAGTCTTGTTTATTAGTCATTAATCAATCATAGTGTTTTAATCTTCTGTTTATTCAGCTATAACGATAGTATGATACCCGTGGGGATTTCCTGGAATGACGTGCGTTATCTTAGCCTGGTCCTACCAGACTTTCGTACATTTCATTTGTACAGAGTCTGGCCACTCTCCATTGACAAGCGTTAACTTCCCTGAAGGCGGTTAACTCAGAAGTACTCAGTTGAAGTTTAAAACTATTGGATCTGCCCAGAGCCACTCTGGATCTGCCATAACCAATCGCTAACGTCTGGTCGTGACGTATGCCATCTCAAACTAGCGTACAACATCAACGTCATCGTTCTCAGCCACTCCCTCTGTTCACTGATTGGACCGGTTAAAATTTGACCAGAGAATATACCGCAATTCCAGATGGAGTACTGAAGGAAAATGAAAATCGAGCAGAAGTACGTAGGAGGGCGGAGCCAGGCTAGCGTTATCGTATTTCTGCGGGGTATATTTGAAGTTTCTTCGCAAGCGCGACCTCTGGCTTTCAGCATTTACTACTGATCACAGAGCCGTGTTTCACTGACAAAATCCTTTGGCAAATCACGTTTATCATTTTAATTGCATGGAGAAGAGCAGCCAGCACATTCTTCAAAATATCTCCTTTTGTCTTCCACTGAAGAAAGAAAGCCATATGGGTTTGGAACGACATAAGAGTGTGTAAAGATGCCAGAATTTTCATTTTTGGGTGAACTATCCCTTTAATCATTGCACACAACCATGTGGCAAGCGTTGAAAGCAATTGATGCTGCATTAGGAATTTCTCCAAAGTTGTATGGGCTTTCATCCAGTGAAATAATCCTAACACATTCAGCTCTGGAAGAATGCGTAGATTGGACTGATATGAGAGTTGAAGGGCCGACTGCGCCTCTAGGCCTGTTTGTGCTTCGCTTTAATGGGAATTAGACTGTAGGGAGCTGTGGATGTGGGCAGACTCACTGGCGATGGCTGACTGTGTAATAATAACACCAGTTCACTATAGATAGAGTTAAAGATATCATCATGACGAATGGAGTCGCCGGTATTTTCTTTCTATGCTATTATTGTGGTTATTTTTCTTTTTTTAAGAAACTCATATAGTGTTTGATGCTGTAGAAGAAAGACAAGATTGTCCCTGGTTTGTTTTGGAAAGCGCTATTTTTGTTTCTTCCCCAAAAGTTTCAGTTATGTGATGTCATCTTCTATGCATTTCCATTTGTCAAATCAATGAAATCTTTGTTCTACTCCTATGACAGCCTCCTGTTGCTCCGCCCACCCTCCCAATGGCCCCGCCCAGCCCGAGCACCAATAGCAGCACCAACAACAGCAGTAGCAGCAGCAGCACGACCGGCTGGGAGCAACTCAGCAAAACAAACCTCTACATCCGCGGGTTACCACCCGGAACCACCGATCATGACCTGGTCAAACTCTGCCAGCCGTGAGTATTTGCTGTTATGTCATGACAAAATCACCAATAACTGTCCTGGATGTATGTTCAACCAAATAAATACAGGTTTTGTTCTGTTTTCCTCTCGGTGTGAGATTCTGCAGCACAGCAGGGCTGGTGTCTGTTAGCAGTTTGAATGTGTGAGATTGTCAGAATTGGGTCAAGTTATGGGATAAGCCCTCATGAGCCCCTATTTACCCTGCAAACATCCACCACAATCAGCTTTTTCAAGACTATACCACTAATAATCAGTTAAAACCAGCTCACTCATGTCAGTGATATCATAGCCTATCACATGATTATCATCAAGTCAGCATGAAATGGTGTTCACAACCAATTTTACTTGGATAAGTCTAATATCGACAAAAAAAAAAATGTAGTGCAGAACTTGATTTTTCTCAATTAAAAATTTAACAGGGATGTCTTTATTTACTCATTATTTGAACTGAAGTCCAAAATCATTCGCGACAAAATGTTATAAGAACATTTATTATGTTAAAGTCAACCTAAAATGACATTCGCAAAAATACTCTAAGCTGATGTATTTCCAAGTGAAACCGGATGCTCAACAGTAAAAACTGGACTTGACTTTGTCCATCAGGAATTGATTGGATCATGAACAATTTATAAATTCTCCAAAATTGAGAATTTTAGTGGGAAAGTAAAAAGTAAAGAAAGTCAAAAGTGCCTATCAACTTTTTTTTTTTTTTTTTCCCAAAGGGATTTAAAAAAAAGTCTTTGTTAGAGTGGGTGGCCACTAAAGCGATTTCTTCAGTTTTTCACCAGGAGTTTTGTTGTTGAACATGATTATTTAAAAAAAAGAAGATGCATATACATACATCATATACAATATACAATCAATCTCAAAGCTCACAGTAGATCTGTCTAAGATAGATAGATAGATAGATTTCATTAATTAGTTTAAGCATAGCATTGTAGTTAATTAATTAGATTGTATTTGTTAATTTTCTGTAATGAGATATTTTTAACGTCAAGTGTCGGTTATTCATATCAGGGCTTTTCCCTCTAGTTAATCTACACAAGTTCTTCACGCATCACTCTCTGAAGCTCATAACACACACACACACACACACACACACACACACACACACACACACACACACACACACACACACCAAATGAGTGTTTGTTTGGTATCCGTTGGTTCCTAGCAGCCCTTCTGCCTGCAGAATTAGACCAGCAGCCATGATTCAGCAGTTACTGGAGCAGGAAAAGTCGAACGTTCCCTAAAATATTGCTGTTACTGCTGTTACTAATTTCATCTTGCTGAGCACAATGGAATATTTGCTAATGTTATTATGGACCCCCTCACTCGTCATCATGTCGACTTTCATACAAACATATGCATGCATGCGTGTTTATATCGGTGAGAGTGCTTGTTTGTGCAGAGGCGTCCTGATCCCACATGTATTCCGCTCATACATTCCCACTGTGTTCATTCACCCCTCGCAGCCCCCGGGAGACCAGTCATCACCATGGTAATCCTTCAAATTGATTGTAAAGAGTCAGATGGGGGGCCCATAATCCTCTTGGCTAGTATCCTGGTTAAAAGTGAAGCTGAGGTCATATGTACATTTTAAGTATACACAGTACCACCGACTTTATTCTTATGATCACAACCGCACATTTTGGTTAAAACCATGAGGAATGTGTCAGTTCAGCTTTGAGGTATTGCAGTGACATCGTAATAACCTCGCCTTCCGGAGCCGTTTTAATCACCGAGAGTGACCGGTCAGGGCAGATCCGCGGATTGATTTGCCTTGATCCGCATCAGGCAGAAAAACTGCGTCGCACTGGGAGCTGGTGATGGAATTCTGCCGGTGGGGGCAGGAAATGGGGCCTCCCCGCTGGAGCGCATGGGTCAAGGCCAAGGTCGTGCGGTCCTCTGGCGCGTGGAGTCTTGTGATCTGTGTGTGAAATGTGATTGGCTCTGCTTTTCCCTCCCTTGTGACCCCGCCCAGGACGCGCCCCAAAATGCTGTTTAGTGTTTGCTTTGCAGCTCTGCTAAACGTCACACTGAATAAATATTTATTCCTCTAAGCCAGGGTTTTAATGGCGCAGGAAGATGGTTTATAAATATATGGGCGTATTTAAATTTCAGCTTTGGAAAAGGAGCCCTCAGTGAAGGTGAATGAAAAACAGCCCTTTCCCAGTCAGCACTACTGTCACAGCTCTTTCCTGCGCAGCCTTCGTGAGAGAGACATCAATAAATCTAAGCCAGCAGAAATGTGAATTTATTTTTCAGTCTACAAGCACATGAAATGCAGTCATATCGAAGCTGTGGTGTTAGCGGCTAGCATTAACTATCGTTTGAATGTTTGGGGTCAGTAAGATTCTTCCTTTTTGATGAAAACTTTTACTCAGCAAGGACACATTAAATTGATCAAACATGACATTAAAGACATTTATAAAATGTTTGTGTTGTCAATCGAATAATTACATATTTTTTTCTGTGATTAATCGCGATTTTACACTTATTTTTTAAATATATTTAATAATGCAATTACACTGTTAATCTCCAAATGAATGCAGAAAAAACAAAGACAGTATATTTTAAATACTTGTTTAATGGCATCTTTTTATGAATGAAGGACAGTATCACTGATACTAATACAGCTGCTAATGTCTCTATATAAAAAATATTAATTATACACTGTAAACCCGAATAAGTTGGCAAAACTAACTTTATATTATATAACACTTCATTTTAAAAATCATGGCAAAGCATGCTGGGAAATAGAAATCCCAGCCCATTTTCAGTTAAATTTAAGCTAGTCTAATCACTCTTTTCCATTACCAGTACCAGCTCAACTCAACTTGACTCGCCTCGCTTTTCGCTCCGTTTTCCATTGCAGATAGTACCTCCACAATAGTACCTGGTCGTCATAGTGACGCTGCAGGAAACTGCCGTGATGTAATCTTCTAAGCGAAACACACCCGCTAACCAAACAAAGGAAAGTCTGCATCCACGCCGTATTCTTCCGAGTTGCCATAATAGTAATGGGTATATCACGCAATCTCTGGCCAAACAATTTTTAAAATGGCGCGGTTATTCAGGATACTCTGTATGGCGCGTGCAATGATGACGCAGTGAATAGTGATGATTCTCTCTGACCAATCAGCAGTCTGTTGTGTTTTACGTCACATTTTAGTATCGCCTCAGCTCGCTCAGAACCTCACCGGAGGTGATACGAAAAAAAAAGTACCTGGAAGCAGGTACAGGTACAACTTTACACAGTGGAAAACCAAACAAAGGCGTGTCGAGTCCTGTCGAGGCGAGCTGGTATTGCAAGCGCAATAAATGAAAATAAACGAGTTCTTAAAACTCAAAACAATGAAACAATACAGGTTACTTAAAATTTGTCAGTTTTGTGAACTAAAAAAAGAAAGCAATTTATTTACTTATTAAAGTCATTTGATTGAACTAATATGTTTAATTTGAGTTGGCTTTACTCAAACTAATTCATTATTTTGAGCGTTAGGGTTTACAGTGTAGCCATTCAACATTACAGTGCGATTGAAAGCTATCAATCTTCCTTAACATTTTAGTAGGCTTCAAAAAATATTACAACTTTACATTTAAGTGAACTTAAAACAATCCTCACATAAACGTTCATTCAAGAGGATACTTGACAAAACGGATGCTGTGCACACAACACTGGTGCGTCTTTCTGTACGTTGTGTGTTTCACAGACAGAACACTCACAGACAAGCGCGTTCTCTTTTGATTTTGTGCTCTCTTGCTCTCGAATGGTTTAAAAGCATTTGCATGAATAATAGCACGATCATATAATGTAAAACTAGCCAAAGAATGACCGCTGCGTTAATTGTGTTAAATATTGTTAAACTGAAAAAAAAAAAAAAAAAAAAGAATTGCATGCGTTAATGCGTTAACATTGACCGCACTAATACATTAACTCTTACTGACCCCAAACCGTTGATTGGTCGTTCCAGACGTTGTGTTTTGGTGCTTGTGTGGAAGATTTAGGTTTGATTCCCACGTTTTGTCAAAATCCTATATTCTCTCTGTCCTTTCTCGGAACCATTTCTGAAAAAAAAGGGTAAAAATCTAAAATAAGAAACACATTGGCTGTGTTTGCAATAGCATATTAGCATACTGTTTCTGCAATAGGAAATGTATGTTCTGTGAACACTAGTATGTGAATGTCTTGTATGCATTGAATGCTTTTATGACCTACTAACAAATGACAATTGCACACTGCACTAGGTACAGTATATCCCACAATGCAATCCATTTTCAGTGTAACAGATAACCAGTTAAATCTCTTTGACTCTTTGCAAAATAAATATTGTATTCAAAATGAACAAATATAAAATGCTGGATGCCACTTGGAGAATTACATATAGAACAAGATCAGGTCATATGGCATGATGTGGCATAGCATACTATAAAGCGTATAAAGATGTGTGAAATTGAATGAATTATGGAAAGATAATCCATGCAGAAAGCAGTACGCTTGTATGCATTCACTTCAGTGTTTATCCCTTGTTCGCTGCACCATTAATGGCAAGTTCCTTTTCACACACACACACACACACACACACACACACACACACACACACACACACACACACACACACACACACACACACACACGTGTGCGCTGAGACAAGCGTTTCCTTTGAACCGTGGTGATTTGTGCGCTGTAATAACAGGTTTCACATAGACACTCCATTAAAGCAGCTCAATCCTCGTCGGTCACACAGTGACTCTAAAGCACCTGGGCTGTCGGCATCAAGTGTCCGTGGATGATTCTGTCACAAGTGGCTCTTTGTTTCTGAATTAAATGCGTGTCAAGCAGACTTTGAGAGCTCTTTTGGGTAGTGTTATTTTTTCTCAGCTCGTGGATTATGGTAGATCTGGTGTTTCATGCGCTTCAGGTCGTGAATTCCTCTGATGTTGTGTCATTTGACACATTGACTGACTCATGAGCTGAGCCCGTGTTTAACTTCTTCTCTCATTGTCTTTCTCTCTTTCTCTCTGTCTGTAAGCAGATATGGTAAAATCGTATCCACCAAAGCCATTCTTGACAAGACTACAAACAAATGCAAAGGTTTGTCATGTAATTTTATTCTATACATGTGTAACCAGGGTCTGAAATGAACACTCTCATATCATTAAATATAATATATTACGTGCCACAATAATACATACATTATATTACATATAATATATAGTATGAATAGTGCTGTCAAATTGATTGATACAATTTTGTCTTTACATAATATGTGTGTGCTGTGTATAATTATTATGTATATATAAATACACACACATGCATGTATATATTTAAGAAAAATGTGTTATATTTATATATAACATAAATTATATAACTATACACAGTATACATGCAAATATTTATATGTGTGTGTATTCAAATATACATAATAATTATGCACGGTACAAACATTATGTAAACACAACTTTTATTTTGGATGCGTTTAATCAATTTGACCGCACTAGAATAGAATAATAATAATAAAAAAATAAAAATAATCCAAAATACAGTAAAATTTAAATAATGTGGTATTTTCTCAACTTACTGACAAAGTTAATTTTGAACTGTGTGTTTCAGTACCCTGGTTATTCCATGTTTTTTATGTTTATTATTCATTGGAATTACCATTGCATTTTTTGAAATGGGATCATATACATTACCGTTTAAATGTTCAAATGTTTTTGAAACATTTTGATCAAAAAATATAGTTAAACATTAATAATAAGAGTGATATTCTGAAATATTATTATAAATTAATATAACCGTTTTCTATTTGAATATATTTTAAAATATAATTTATTCCTGTGATGGCAAAGCTGAATTTTCAGCATCATTACTCCAGTCTTCAGTGTCACATGATCCTTCAGAAATCATTCTAATATGCTGATAAGAAACATTTATTATTATTATTATCAATGTTGAAAACAATTTTAATAAATAAAAAGGTCATTTGTAACATGTCTTTACTGTCACTTTTGGTTTTTTACTTACTGACTCCATATTTTTGAACGGTAATGTAAATATCATGATGCATGAATATGGTAATCATTTAGTACCGTTGTGTATGTGTGTAGTTTTATACTAATCACGTGATGCTTAAAGATGTGTGTTTGGTCAAGCTTTTTGCTGTCGATTAACTAGTATGTGCTAAAGCATTGTGTCTTCTTCGTAGGATATGGATTTGTGGATTTTGACAGTCCGGTGTCCGCGCAAAAAGCCGTCACAGCACTAAAGACCAACGGGGTTCAGGCTCAAATGGCCAAGGTGAGTTATCCATTTTTGATATTACTTCCTTTTAACTAGTTCATGACCCGTCTGTGAGCACGATTCAGGAAATGTCGATCTAAAACATAAAAAATGCATCCTCTGGTGTCTTTTCATGTGTGTTTCTCCCTCGTTTCCTCTCTCTTTCTTTTCTCATCCAGCCACATACATACATTTCCTGTGCATCTTTGTGCCATAGACGAGTGTGTGTGTAACAATCCTGCAGTGACCTTCTCCTAGGTTCTGCTGGCTTTTTCTGCCTGCATCTTCAATTTTTAATCTGCCCTCTTTTTCCTCTTCCCCCCACTGTCAGCATATTACTCTTCCACTTCCCTGTTATACGTGTATGTGTGTGTGTGTGTGTGTGTGTGTGTGTGTGTGTGTGTGTGTGTGTGTGTGTGTGTGTGTGTGTGTGTGTGTGTGTGTACCGTGTAAACATGTTTGACGCATACATGTTGAGGAATGTTGACGTCTTATCCTGGCCCGCCCTCATTTCTGCTGAGGCATCTAGAATAGCGAGCTGAGATTCTGCCTTCAGCCAATCAAACATCAGAATGAAATCCAGCTTGTAGCGTATCATGTGTCCTTGTTAGCTGAGAGGCGAGTACAGAATTGCATTGTAGCTTCACAAAGTACTTATGCACCACATCACAGCATAGACAGAGAGAGTATAAACCGCCTGAAGGTCTCACCCTTGAGTCACTGTGCACATGATTCTATACAAATGGAGACCTGATTGAATAGATGGTATAGCTTAGTTATAAAAGAAGAAAAGAATTGCAATGCATCATGATATCTGAGTGCACTGAGAAATGCTGGTTTTGAGCTTATTCAGGCAAACTGCTTCTTTATTATTTGAACTATAGGATGAACGACTACATTCTCACAATATCTTGACATAATTATAATAGCATTTCCACTTATCCTTGAGTGGTAGTGGTAGCGGTAGCTAACAGACTTAACATTTAAAGCTAGCATGCTACTTGCCTCACACTGTGCAAAGGATAGATTGTAATCTAACCGAGAAAAATAAAAAAGAAAGAATTGAGCATAGTTTTGGTAATATATGATGTGACAATTTTAAGGTGCAGTGTGTAATATTTATATGGATCCATTGACAGAAATGCAATATAATATACATAACTATGTTTTCAGTGATGTATAAAGACCTTACATAATGAACGTTGTATTTTATTACCTTAGAATGAGCCATATCTATTTACATACACTGCGGGTCCCCTTATTTTGCGCCGTTATGTTTCTACAGTAGCCCTAAAGGGACAAACTGCTCTACAGAGCTCTACTGCTCTGTCTCATAAGACGACATTTTTGTCCTCTGTTGGCCACTGTAGCTTCTCTATGTGCTTAAAAAGATGAGCAGTGGGCGTTTGATGCCAGTAAAATGTACACATTGCACCTTTAAATACATTAACATATTGTCAGGATTAAGATTAAAAACACCAAAGTGTAATTTTAAAATGTTTAAGGCACCAAATTAATCATACATGGATAGCTAAAATAGCATGCTAATCAGTTCACAGTAGTCTACGCTAGCAGGCTAATACCCTAGCAATATGCGAGGTTAGCTTTTAAGATAATTGGGGGAAAAATATAGACTGACAAATTGATTCATTTATTTTATTTATTTATAGTTTGTTTTAGTGATGTAATGTGATATGTGGAGTAATTTAAATACTTTAAACTTTTGTCATGATTATGACTAAATGCAAAGGGATTTGCTATCATTTTTAATTTCTTAAGGCAGCTAATTAATCAGACATGGATAGTTAAGATAGAAGGCTATTCAGTAAACAGGACATTTTTTTTTTATTTAAGGCACCAAATTAATTACACATAAATAGCTAAGATAGCAGGCTAATCCATTAATATACATAGATGCCTCATTATGGCCATTTAATGAGCCGCTATACACAAGCCGTCAGCCATATTGGCGCGGTCCGTGAACATTAGAGAGCAAGTTGACTGAGCGTCTGCAACCGTGGTTAGACACATGAATATCCATATTTGAAATAGACTTTAGCAGAAGATTTAGCTAAACTCACATAATGCGAAGACGAAGGCATCAGCTGACACGGCATTAAAAAGTTACTATGGTAAAAGTAAAACATTAAAAGTACCATAGTAAAAACATGTAATATTGAGTTAATACATATAAAAACACAAACCAACACATTCCCACCTGTGAAAGGTTATCCCATGTTTTTAAGGAATTTTTCAGGAGCGGTGGAATGTGGCATCTACATATACATATCTATAGGCTAATCAGTTTTCTATGCTATCTTGTTAATCGCACAGCAGTAAGCGAGATTTAGCTTTCAAGCTAACTGGAAAGAAAAATGCTTCATTTGAGGATTGAGTGATTTATTTTTCATTTCATTTAAGGCATCAAATTAATCAGGCACGGACTGCTAAGCTAGCAGGCTAATCAGTTAGCAGTATATTAAGCTTGCAGGCCAACCTTTTAAAGTCTATTGTGATGTATATTAGAGTGAAACAGCTTCTGGAATGAGAAAAATGTAGAGCAGGATTTAATTTCATCCTTTGGGAATTGATTGGATTGTAGGAAGTTGGGCATTGCTAACTAACTGCAGGCAGATCTAAAATGCAAGTTTGCAATCAGTTGTGGAGGATATTTAGCCCCACCCTCACACTATGAAGAGAACAGATGTTGTTTTGAGGGGGGAGGGAAGGAAGGTTAACATTTTTTTTATTACAGATTATGGGTGCACATGAATTAAAAAATAATGTGTATGGATACATTATTTATACAAGAACTGCAACATTCTGTAAATAAATAAGAATTTGCAATATTAAATTTATGGTGACTTTAACCATATGCTAAGCTAGCTGGCTAATCGCCTAGCAATAGGCAAAGGTTAGCTTTTAAGATAACAACTAAAAAACATGACAAATGCATAAATTGACCAAGTATATGCCTGGTTTCATAGACAGGGCTTTGATTAAGCCAGGATTAGGCGTTAGTTCAATTAGGGCAATTATGTAGCTTTTATACACGTGCTTAAGAAACAAAAACATTACTGGTGTGCGTCTTGAGACAAAACAATGGCACTGACATTTTTTAAAGATATGCCAGTGCAAGTTGCTTTCAGTTAAAACAGCTCAAACATGCATTTTAGTCTGGGTCTAGGTTTATGCCTCATAACAGTGTGCTAAGATAATAAGCTAATCACATAGCAGTAGGTTTATGAACTATAGAAATCATATAACAACAAATGCTTGCTTTGACCATTACATAAAGGTCTTTGGATGGACTCACTCAGGCCTCACGATGGTTATTATATCAGCTGAATAGACATACCGAGGATGGTTAATTACGTGTTTTAAATAGTGTTGTGTGTTTCATGTTTTCTGAATACAGCAACAGGAGCAGGACCCGACTAACCTGTACCTGTCCAACCTGCCTGTGTCTATGGATGAGCAGGAGCTAGAGAACCTCCTCAAACCCTTTGGACAGGTCGTGTCCACCCGAATCCTCCGCGACACTAATGGAGTGAGCCGGGGAGTGGGCTTTGCCAGGTTAGTGACACTACTGATTTTGTGTGTTTGTGTGTGAAATGAGGTCAGATTTACACTGTTCATGCATGTGAATGTTTTGTGAAATTTTCTCTCTTTATTCCACTTTTAAGGATGGAGTCCACAGAGAAGTGCGACGCTGTGATCTCTCACTTCAACGGGAAGTTCATTAAGTCCTCCTCTGGAATGCTGGGTGAGTATTCAGCACAACATTCTTGTGGTGTTTTCTATAATGCATATATAGGCTACAGACTATAAGCTATTTAGTCTTTGTCTTCAGTACTGTAAGTGAAGCGTGTGCGTGTTACAGGGGCATCAGAACCTTTGCTCTGTAAGTTTGCTGACGGCGGTCAGAAGAAGAGACAAAGTCAGGCTAAATTTGTCCCCAACGGACGAACCTGGACACGGGACGCCGAGGTGAGACTAGTAAGTCCTGTTTACAATTGAGTATGTGTGTGGTGTAGACGTCAGGTGAATGGGTGTGTATTTGTACCTTGAAGGGTAATGAGCCATTCTTACATGACATCATACGTCATCCTTTGTTTGGTTACTATTGTACTATAATTAAAAATATCAATGTCAATTTTATAGTGAAACTGCCTTTATGATGTGTATGAAACCATCTGTGGTCAAAACCTATTTTTATTTTTCTTTCTTTAGAGTGGAATGACCTTGACCTATGACCCCAATACCGCCCTTCAGAATGGGTAAGAACAGCTTTGAACATGTCTTCAATTGCTCATTTATTTTCTTTTTTTAATGTTTTTTTTTCTTCGCTATTCTACAGAGCCCACCAAATGACATGCAGATTCATTGATTCCCTTGTTTTAGTTCAGTCGTGGCCATGATTTAATTAAATTGAACATATTAGTTCAACATGGCTATGATTTAATAAAAAATAAAAAGGCACAAATTTAAAAGTCATAGGAATACATTCTTAATTTGCAGCCAGACTGGCAACCCTCACATGTCATGTGTGGGACTCTGTACTATTCACCTAATATCTAATGCTCTGAAATAAACTCAAGGTCATGTGATCATACTACATTGTAAATGGAAATGGACATGTGCTGCCTACATAGGCAGCTCCCTACTAAGTCAGCATCCTGACTAAATTGGAACTCTATACATTGGCTCATGTGAAGCACACAAGAGACACAGTTGGTTCTAATTTGACTTTAGCATGTTGCTAAGCTAATGGATTTATATTCTAATATACATAAAAATAGACAAATATTTGGGGGGGGAAATATTTTTAATTATACTGAACTATTTAGTAGATTTTCTTCAGTGTTGAATGAAAATTAAGAGTACTTGTAAAATTTTTCTGGACAACTGCACCATTTTGAGTCGCAATGCATTCTAGTATTGCCTTTCCCTTAAATGAATGGGATCAGTGTACGAACAACAAGCTGTATAAAATTAACCCTACTGTGAGTAAAAGTTGCATCTTTACTTTCAACAATCCCTGGGATCTGTACATACAATATATTGAACTGAACATACACTATATTGCCAAAAGTATTGGGACACCCCTCCAAATCATTGAATTAAGGTGATCCAATCGCTTCCATGGCCACAGGCTGTATAAAATCAAGCACCTAGGCATGCAGACTGCTTCTACAAACATTTGTGAAAAATGGGTTGCTCTCAGGAGCTCAGTGAATTCAAGTGTGGTAATGTGATAGGTTGCTGCCTGTGCAATAAGTCCATTCATGAAATTTCCTCACTACTAAATATTCTATGGTCAACTGTTGGTGGTATTAAAACAAAGTGGAAACCATTAGGATGCCACGAAGTGGTAATCCACGTAAAATCACATAGTGGTGTCAACGCATGCTGAAGTGCACAGTGCGCAGAAGTTGCCAATAGTCAATAGCTACAGACCTACAAACTTTGTGTGGCCTTCAGATTAGCTAAAGAGCAGTGCGTAGAGAGCTTCATAGAATGGGTTTCAATGGCCGAACAGTTGCATCCAAGCCTTACATCACCAAGTGCAATGCAAAGTGTCGGATGCAGTGGTGTAAAGCACACCACCACTGGACTCTAGAGCAGTGGAGACATGTTCTCTGGAGTGACGATTCACACTTTTCTGTCTGGCCATCCGATGGACGAGTCTAGGTTTCACGGTTGCCAGGAGAATGGTACATGACTGACTGCATTGTGCCAAGTGTAAAGTTTGGTGGAGGGGGGATTATGGTGTGGGGTTGTTTTTCAGGGGTTAGGCTTGGCCTCTTTAAGGTGATGGATGAGTGAGTTCGGTATGGAGGAACTTGACTGGTCTGCACAGAGTTCTGACCTTAACCCGGTGCATGTAAAGGCAGGCGTCCCAAAACTTTTGGCAATATAGTGTATATACACATTGCTGAATAGGACATTCCACTTAAACACGAGTTTGTAAAATAATGCGGAAATGTCGTATAGACCCTCAGAAACATTGTATCATTATTATATTGTGTATTTACAGGTACTATGCTGCTCCTTATGCTATGGGGAACCGGTTAATGGCTCAGCCAGGAGTGTCTCCATACATCTCTCCCATCTCTACATACCAGGTACGGCTCTTCTTCACCTCCCTCAACTTGTTGACGCGAGTGTTTCTGACTAGCACCTGCTTTCTTGCTAACATCTGCGTTTGTGTCTCCAGGTACAGAATCCTTCGTGGATGCCACATCAGCCTTACATCATGCAACACCCAGTAAGGCCAAAATATTTATATTTCTCTATTTATTCACCTCTCCTTTCAAACAGAAAGACGTGTGTGTGTTCACACAGTATTGCTGTGTTTGGGCAGAATTACTCTATTATTTAGTGCAGATGTGCACTTTCTCAAATATAATGGTTGTACTCTCTGTTTTTTGACTCAGGGAGCCGTTCTGTCACCCTCTATGGAGCATCCCATGTCACTGCAGCCGTCCGCTATGTTGGCTCCCCTCGCACAGCAGATGGGCCATCTCTCTCTGGGCGGCACTGCAACCGTATGATCCTATCACACAGATTGCACTAATATGGCACAGGCGTATATGCTAATTAATAAGTAATATTAACACCTGTGTTTTTAATAAAGCCACATATTTCTGATCTCCTGCAGTTTATTCCTGCCAACACAGCAATGCCAGGAGCTTACATCCCTCAGTATGCCCACATTCAGCCCACTGCCATCCCTTCTGAGGTCAGTCCCACACTCAGGTTATCAATGACAGTTATACCGCAATTATAGTCATTTATATAATTGTCATTTATATCACAGACTGCTATAGTTTTCTGTATTAAGATGTCTGTAAAAAAAGCTATTCTCGTTTTCAGTTTCTGTATGTTTTTTTTTTTGTTTTTATTATAATATATTTTAAATTTTTTATTTGTTCTTGTGATGGCAAAGCTGAATTTTCAGCATCATCACCCCAGTCTTCAGTGTCACATAATCCTTCAGAAATCATTCTAATTGGCTGATTTGCTGCTCAGGAAACATTTCTTATTATTATCAGTGTTGAAAACAGTTGTGCTGCTTCATATTTTTGTGGAAACCATGATACATATTTGATACTTTTGTAAAATTATAAATATCTTTACTATCACTTTTGATCAATTTAATGCATTATTATATTATATTACTTGAAAAAAAGAGAAATATTAAGAAATATAGACTTTAAGTAATATTCTCTAGAAATGACTCGCACTGGTAAAGTGAATTTAGTTAGTTTTAAGGATATTAAGATATTTATTGAAAAATGTCACAAAATATTGAATTAATATTGAAATTTCTTCTATTTTTTCAGCAGGAAAGTGGTGTACAGCCACAAGACGTGTCCTCCTCGGATCCATCCTCGTACCCTTACCAACCCAACAAGCAATAAAACGGTATTTGATTATCATTGTTTTATTCTTGTGTTGGTAATTGTTCTGTCAAACCAATGTGACTCCCTTTCTTCTGTGAACACAAAAGGAAAAGTTGTAGAATGCTCTTTACCATGCATTGAAAGAAAATGGGAAATACTGAGCTCTCATCGACATCCAAACCTTGTTCGATATAGGAATGAGATTTTAGAAAATGCAGCAGATTCAATTTAAGATAAAGCCATTTTGTGGCTTAATGACACTAGGAATAAAATACACATGTATTACACAAGTCTTATGTACTACTTTAATGGTACGTTTTGACATTTTTGGAGATTGCCTGCCTTGTCCACATTAGTCTCACGTAGCCAGACCTTCAGACTGACGGCAGAAGGTCTGGATTCCCATCACAGTTTTCACTGGCCAAGGACCGCCCAAGAGGACACCTTACTGACATTTTTTTGTAAAAACAATTAATCACAGTTCGTTTTGTTTAGGGGCGTGAAAATGTAAAGTCGTTGTCCCTACAATAACAGACCGGCGTGTAATAATCTTGGACCTATGGCGTGAACTTCACATATTTCACATACTTTTGAAAATCCTGATATTGATCATGATAAACACTCATTGTCACAGTTATAAACACGATTGTTATTCTTTATTCTTCCATGAGGGGGTTTGGTATCATATGACGACTTTGAACTTTGATGAGACTATGTCCATTAAAGGAACGCTCCACCGTTTTTAGAAATAGGGCTTATTCAACATCTTTCCTACATTTAGATATGTGGGCAAATGCATTTTTGTCTCAGTGCATACATTGTTTTAGTTTGGCAGGGTCGCCGCTAGCTTAGCTTAGCATAATGAATGGAATTCTATGTTGCCAGCTAGCATGTCCCGAGTAAAAGTGATCCAAAAAAAAAAAAAACATTACCATGGGACTATATTATGGGGAACCAATGCTACTTGGGCGCAGATATATTACGCAACACATGAAATCCCCAAACTTCCGTCAACATACCGGCGACATGTTGCGTGACATCTCTGTGCCCAAGTAGCAGTGCTTCGCCTGTGCTTCCCCATAATATAGTCCCAATTTAATATCTGCCTAGGAAATCGCCTAGTTTTAATCTGCATCGCTATTTGTATTAGTTGTGAATACGCAGGCCAAAAGAAGTAATTAGGTGAGGGTTTTTTTTTTATCACTTTTACTCTGGACTTTTACTCGGGGCTAGCTGGCAACATTGGATTCCATTCATTATGCTAAGCTAAGCTAGGGCAACCCTGTCAAACTGCACTGAGACAAAAATGCTTCTGCCCACATATCTAAATGTAGGAAATAAGTTGAGTAAGCCCTATTTCTAAAAACGGTGGAGTGTTCCTTTAACTCCCTAGGATGTTTTACAAAATAACTACTTTTTGTGTTCATCTAAAGAAAAATTCAATTATATTGAGTTCTAAAATGGTTTTGAATCAACATAAAACAAAGCCGGAACACAGCTTACATAGTCCATAGTGTTTAATATTTGACTAGTGTTGTTTTTTGTTTCAGGTTAACCATCTGAGGTCAGAGCCAGACACAGTCTGCTGAGTGTTGCTACGGTAACTACATTTGCTTTCTCTTAGAGGAAGTGACGTCAGAGAGGAAGTGACGCTCGTGCTCGGGTTCCAGAAAAT
This sequence comes from Gobiocypris rarus, assembly GCA_023029165.1. Taxonomy (NCBI): domain Eukaryota; kingdom Metazoa; phylum Chordata; class Actinopteri; order Cypriniformes; family Gobionidae; genus Gobiocypris; species Gobiocypris rarus. The sequence goes on from CM040931.1 coordinate 21,161,859, forward strand.
TTGTCCATGATTTAATCATCTACTAAAATAAATCAACAAGAAACCTCAGAAGACTCTTGTGCAAACGTTTTCTCCAGTAAATCAAGACGAGGCAATATTACATCAACTGTGGACAACAAAGGGGAGCAGAGTTTTATTTTGCTAGAAAGAGGAAGGAGAAGATGACAAATGCTTATTTTTTACCAAGAACTTTTAACACAGACCATGTCTGTGAGTAACAGTGAGTGATGATAATGGTGATGACACCTTTCGATGCATGATGTTTTTTTAAATTAGGTTTTTATTATGTTTTTATGGACTGTTTCTCAAACAGACAAAAGAAAAAAAAATTGCGGTTGCAGTCGAAATGAAAAGGTTTTCGTTTGCTTTTTGGTCTTCCACTCTTTGCCTTTTTAGTAGTTCAAATATTTACCTTTTAAATAAGGTGGGGTTTAGAATGACTGATGCAATGCTTGCTGGCTATTGGTCCTTGCTCCTGTCTCTTAAAGCAATGGCTTTCCCGTTTCCTTTTTTTTAAATGTTGCTCTGAATCAAACACGTTTTGTTTCAGGTATTGTGTCTGTTGTGGATGAGTCTTCTTTCCATTGAATTCATGTGTAAAGTCTTTCGGTAGATGTAGAAGTGGATGTTGAGACGAGGGTGGGTGGGGTTTCGTGGGAGGTGGGGCATGGCTGGGGTGTGGTTAAGATAGCTGAGGTATGTGGGCGGGGCTAATAAAAGGGATATTGTGGATCTGTTCACAGGATGCTTGCGATTTTATTTTCAGTGCCATTTTTTTATTTATTTTGTTTTTTCTTCATTTTTTTTTTTTTACACAACACATCAGGATTTCTTTGATGCTCAGAAAAAAAGGCAAAAAAGTGCAATGTTTCTTTAGGTAGAAAGCAAGAAATATAAAAATTTAACCGAGTAGTTGAACTTTTCGCAAGTCGATTAAAGGAAAAAATATTTTTAGCTCTTTTAAAATCGCTGAAATATCAGTAATGGCATTAATGTATATGAAACCTACATTTGTGGCCTAACAGATTATAAATATACGATAGAACAGTTTTGCAAATGAATGCATTTCTGAATAAATAATGTCATTTAAAACATTCGACATTACAATTTAATAAATAAATACTTCAAGGCAACTATGACACTTTCCACCAAAGACCTTTTCTGCCTACTATTGAACACAATAGTATGGACTACTGCAATAGGTTTTGGTTCAAACTGAATGGTAGTTTGTGTCTTTTTCGTCGATCTTGGCTCAGCTTTAATCTAGTTTCCTAGGTGTGGACACATGAACATCTCTAAGCAGTTGGATGGAGGGAAGACTTGATCACAGGTTCATAACATGGTTGTAAACAAGCCTTTCATCTGTCTGTCTTACAGTAAGTTAAGCAGATTTCTGTGTGTCTGTGTGTGATTGTGTATTTAGATGTCCAGGTCAGCTTGGCCTTTGATCTACCTCAGAGTTGTATCTGTTGTCTGATTGGTCGGGCTGCAGGTCTATCCTGTCCAATCAGACGTAAAAGCGCCAGCTCTGGAGCTGGTGTCATGCAGAACTTCATCTTTAATGCGTCTATTTGTCCTCCTCTTTAAAGAAACATCTATGTTTTGTATCTGTATGTCTTTCCGTTGGTGTTTTTTTTTTTCTTCTTACATTGCATTGAGATGTTTAGAGCTTGATTGTGTGGAGAATTTCTTTAATTTTCTTCTTTTTCTTCCTGATAAGTGCAGTAAAAAAATACAGGCTTGTGTAAATTTTCCTGCATTTGTTTCAATTTATTTTATTTTTTTATTTTTTTTACAAAAATCCATGTAAACTACCTTCTCTGGAATTTTTCACTTTGCTGTAGCCTCTCCATGTTTAGAGGCCTAATCTTAAGAACCAAAGTAAATATTATCATGGTGACAACGTGTGTCAAAAAGCAGCACATCATAATTTCATTGGACAGATACAGTGTCTTTATTTCAGCTGTCAAAGTAAACGTTTCAGAACAGCAATCATTCACAGTGTATAAATACAGGACTGTTGCTGAAATTAATTTTTCAAATTGTTTTATTGAACACCTGCCACTTGCACGTCTAGACTTTTTTGTTTGTTTTTATTTCTTTCTTTTTTTTCTGTTGTAAAAAGAAAACAAATTGAATTAAAAGAGCTCAAACTTGTGTTTTTGAGTTTGGTTTGTAATCCTGTGAATTTTTTATTTATTTATTTTTTAGGAATGTAACAGTATATTACTGCATGCTTAACTTGTTAAGGGAATGCTCTGTAATTTTATATGACTGGCTTAAAAAATATCAGCCATGATATTTATAATCATATGCAAAAGCTTTATTCTTAAAAACTGTTTGTAGCCTATTTTATGGGAATTTTTATTTTATTTTTTGCTACAAAGCTAACAAAATATTAGTGAAAAAAACTGAAAACTTTTTCCAAACCCTGCCTATACCCAAATACACTGACAAACCTAATAATGATACTATTTTTGAGTTGTCGGGGCGAATTTCGGGGGAAATTGCATACATGGCTACGTCATTTGCCCGTACATATCACATCATTTCACATGCTTTAATTGGAAAAGTTGCTTTAAAGGAACACTCCACCGTTTTTAAAAATAGGGCTTATTCAACAGCTTTCCTACATTTAGATATGTGGGCAAATGCATTTTTGTCTCAGTGGAAGCATTGTTTTAGTTTGACAGGGTCGCCGCTACCTTAGCTTAGCATAATGAATGGAATCCTATGTTGCCAGCTAGCATGTCCCAAGTAAAAGTGATCACAAAAAAAAAAACCCACCTTAGTACTTCTTGTGGCCTGCGTATTCACAACGAATACAAATAGCAATGCAGTTTAAGACAAGGCGATTTCCTAGGCAGATATTAACTTGGGACTATATTAGGGGGAAGCACAGGCGAAGCACTGCTACTTGGTTGCAGAGATATCACACAACACATGAAATGTATGTTGACGGATGTTTGGGGATTTCATGTATTGTGTGATATCTCTGCGGTATTCATCTGTGGTGATATCTACATCGCTATTTGTATTCGTTGTGAATACGCGGGCCACAAGAAGTAATTAGGTGGGTTTTTTTTGTATCCCTTTTACTCGGGACATGCTAGCTGGCAACATAGGATTCCATTCATAATGCTAAGCTAAGCTAGCGGCAACCCTGCCAAACTAAAACAATGCATGCACTGAGACAAAAATACATCTGCCCATCTAAATAGGAAAGAAGTTGAATAAGCCCTAATTCTTAACACGGTGGAGTGTTCCTTTAAATTGACTCCAAAACCTTTAAAATAATGTCCGTACTGACATTAACCTGCAGGTGGTGCTAAAAATTAAATCACAAAATCTTTAGAGCGCTTGTTTTACTGTTGTCGTGTGATCATGCTTAGTCTCTGTAGCCTATGCTTTTAGGTTGCCATACTCTCGTTTATTACTTCATATTTGAGCTCTTTAGCCGTGAGAGTTGTCTTTGTAAAGCCAAACAGAAGGCTTTTATCCATAAAGCCAACAGCTCATGGCACTTTGAATAAGGTTCTCTCTCTGTGCCTTGCCTGTTTCCATTGTCTTTTCTCGTTCTCAAGTCATTCTCGAGGTGTTCGTAGTAGCCTACATCAAGTGTAATATCAAAAGCCTAACGTCTAGATATAATTCAGCGTATGTATATTAAGATGTCTATATTTATGTGTATGAGGGAGTCAAAATCTCTGTTTCAAAAGCAGGTATATTTAGGTCAAAAAAAGAAAAATCGCATACTTAGCCTACACTGAAGGTGGAACCAAGCCAGGGTCAAATTGTCATTTGTGGATTCTTTCGACTTGAGTAAGCAAACACCGAGCAGGCGCGTGCTAAAAACAGCACAGAACACCCTAGTAACTGCATAAATGTTACAATCATTCATCTTTGTCTTTTATAAAATCTAGTTATTAGAGCAACTGTAAATCGTTATAATTTAGGTTTGCCTTACTGGCATTAACCAGCAGATGGCGATATAGCTTAGGCCACAAAATAGTAAGTACCACAGCTCAACTTGCACATTTTTTGCATTTTTGTCTTGATTTTAAACTTTACTGCCGTTCAAAGTACATTTGTATTTAGGCCTATATTTAGATAGGCTACATTTTGCTGGCATCTCTTTGGAAGGTAATTTTGCACCTTTTTAGCTGAGAGAGGCCCTCCTGATGGTCCCTTTGTAATATCAGCCTGCTGGGTTTTATCATAAATCCAGGAGATTATGTCTAAGACTCACAGGCACCTTGCATATGTCTCACTCACACGTGTGTGTGTGTGTGTGTGTGTGTGTGTGTGTGTGTGTGTGTGTGTGTGTGTGTGTGTGTGTGTGTGTGTGGACTGGTAATCCCTACGGTATGGGGACAAAATGTCCCCACAAAGATGGCAATATCCAAAATTCTTGTCCTTATGGGGAAATTTTTTGGTCCCCATGAGGAAAACATCTTATAAATCACACTAAGTGACGTTTTTTGAAAATGTAAAAATGCAGCATGTCTCCTGTGATGGGTAGGTTTAGGGGCAGGGGCAGTGTAGGGGGATAGAAAATACGGTTTGTATGGTATAAAATGCATTACGCCTATGGAATGTCCCCATAAAACATGGAAACACAACATGTGTGTGTGTGTGTGTGTGTGTGCGTGCTTGCGTGTGTTTTCCACAGTCTATTTGCCACAGACTCAAAATCTAATCTAAGAGCATATATGCGGTAGTCCTCTTTCTCTGTTTCTAATTCATTCACTCTCTTTATCATTGTCTTTCTTATTGTTTCTGTCAGATGCTGGCTTCTTGATCTATATTAATGACATGTTCACATTTAATAGCATGTACACCTGTCTCCCCCAGACAGCTGGGAGGACACACACCCTGTATCCTATGGGAGTGTGAAGGTTAGGTGCATGTATGTGCGGGTGTCTGTGGGTGTACATGGCTGTGCTTGAACGTGTGTGTGTGTGCTATGCAGATAGAAGATCTGTCTCTAACTATCTAAATACCACCATCACCAGCACAGCAACCTGTCAATCAAAACCCACATGCTGAACCCCACGATGGAAAGAGACAGTCATTGTCAAAGAGCAAAACTGATTTTGCTGTTATATGTTATGTTAAGAAGTAAACCTTTTGAAATGCCAAAGTTCATTATAAAGCTATTTTTGTTTGGGGCAAACTGTTGGCTGTCATTTTGAACTGATAATTTGTGGTTTTGTAGCTATACATTGTGGGCAAAATTATCCTAGGAGTCTGCTAAATCTGCGTAAATTAATAAATGAATGAATTCAAATTAATTAATTAAAATGAACAAATAAAATATATTAATTCAATATCAATAAATAAATAAAAAACAGGAAGTCCTTAAAGGTAAACCTTTTTCTTTTAGTTCACATTTTGGTTTGTTAGTCTAGCTTTCTTTAAAAACAATGAATAATATAGCTTCTCTGTGTGTGTGTGTGTGTGCGTGCGTGCGTGCGTGCGTGTGTGTGTGTGTTTGTTTGATATAGTACAACCGCAAAGCTCTCTCTCACTGCCCACATTATTTTCCCTTTGACTTTATATAAAAGAGACACTTTCCCTCAGTGTCTCTCATTCTCTCTACTTTCTCTCTCAGTTTCTTTGCGTTCCATTCATATTTCAGTGAGGAAGAATGAGGAGTGTGCCATTCATTTCTGGTGAGTGTGACTGCAGCAATCCAACACACACACACACACACACACACACACACACACACACACACACACACACACACACACACACACACACACACACACACACACACACACACACACACTTTGTATTTCTATCATTGTGGGGACTTTCTACAAACTTCAGTTGTTTTTATACTGAGCTAATGATGTTTTCATTCTCTCATTTTTACATTTTCATTAATATGTGTTATAGTATCTTTACAATGCCATTTTCCTCATGGAACACTTGGCTGACAAGTCAAATTATTTCTGTGGTAATCAACATTCTGTCACAAAATTCTCTGGAATAAACTTTTCCCAATGTAGAAAAAACCTGACACGCGCATATTCACACATACTGGGCATGCTAAGACCTGTTACTAAACTTTAAAAAAGGCACCTGACACTGATGGTGGATTTTACTTGCCACAGAATCAGTTTCGCTGTCTGGCAGACAACAGAAAACCCCCACTCACCTACATGTTGCGCACACACACATTCAGCAAAATCCACATTTGGCCTGTTAGTCTCTCTCTCACTAATGAAGAAGCTTCACGCTGTGTGTGTGTGTGTGTGTGTGTGTGTGAGTCCTGCAGTTGCTGCCATCATTCACACAGAAAAGTGTGTGTGTGTGTGTGTGAGAGTGAGAGAAAAAGGGGTGAGGAAGGGAGAGCAGGCGTCATGCTCCATAAAGCCGCTGTGATAGTTTGAGTGTACTATTGCTTCCGACCCACACTTCCAGCCGGACAGATATTCACACACTCCAGTATCGCTCTATCCCACTTGCTGCTGTGGTTTTGGTATTGAGAGAGGACAGCATGCTAGCTGCCGAGGCCTCCAGGGGTGAGTTACTCCATTCTAATACATCCCAAAAAAAGTTTATATAAAGGTTAAAAAGTTAGTTAAAAATCAGTCACACACATACAGCCAATGTCAAATGTTAGCCTAATATATGTAGACTGGGATAGGATTAGATATGATAGGACGATTAGGATAGGATGGGATGTGATATATATAATAGGGTAGGATACGATAGGATAGGATGGGATATATGATATAATGGAATTATAGGATAGGACAAGTTTCGGATAATATAGGATATGATGGGATATATGATAAGATAGGATAGGTTTGTTGTTGACATCAGGGCTATTTATATGGAAAACACAAGGTCAATTTTAAGATAGGATAGGACGAGATAAATGACAGCAAAGGATGGGATACGATCTAGGGATATGGGACAGGATATGATGGGATATATGATATGGCATGGTAAGATTAGGCAGGATAGGATGGAATGGTATATAGGCTAAGATAGCACAGGACAGGATATGATATGATAGGATGGGATATAGGATAGGATGGGATATAGGATAGGACAAGATTCTGATAATATAGGATATGATGGGATATATGATAAGATAGGATAGGTTTGTTTGTTTATTGAGTTTTAACGCCATGTTAACATCAGGGCTATTTATATGGAAAACACAAGGTCATTATTAAGATAGAATAGGACGAGATATATGACAGCAAAGGATGGGATAGGATCTAGGTATATGGGACAGGATAGGATGGGATATATGACAGGACATGGTAGGATTAGACAGGATAGGATGGGATATAGGATAGGATAGGATGGTATATAGGCTAAGACAGGATATGATAGGTTAGCACAGGACAGGATAGGATAGGATGGGATATAGGATAGGATAGGATAGGATAGGATAGCACAGGACAGGACAGGATGGGATAGGATAGGATAGGGTAGGGTAGGATAGGATTGTTGTGGTACTTGAGTCCAGACAGGACCAGATTCAGATCCGTTTTAAGTTCAAGACCATATTTTCAGGAGCCTTCCTAATCGGGTCTCGACTAGTCATAAATAATATGGTCTATTGTTTTTTTGGTCTGCCCAACAAAAACAAAAAAAATTATATGTTAGTCCTGGTTCGCTTTGCGTTCACACTGTCATTTTTAACACAGAACCTAAAGCAGGCTTTTATGATGAATATTTTACGACAGAATTTGTTGAACATCCAAACCAATGCCGTGTGCCGGGCTAAATGTATGTGCATACATATGATGGTATTTGATGGAACTGACAACTTGTGAAGAACTTAAAACACACAAATGAAGATCTGCTCCAAGGAGATACAGTTATGATGCCTGAACTGTGATGTGCAACATCGAGACTATGATGAGAAAAAACAGGTATGCTTTTTTAGGGTCGTATCTTGTGCCTTTATGTCCTGTTTTTGGTTCGTTTACATGTCTTTAGTCCACGTTGCGTTCATATTTCAGTCAAACTACACCAAAGTTCGTTTGAAAGTGGACCGAGATCCAACTTTTCCGGGGTCTCTGCCCACTTGTTTTATGTGCACCAGGGTTTGGATGCAAGCGTTCACACTTATTCAAATGAACCGCTCTAACAGAGCAATCACACCAGAATTCATTTTAATCAAACCTGCCAAGTGTGAACACACCCTTAGACTCAGACTTGAGATGGGCTTGAGTCGAAAGTCTGGTCTTGTCCAGACGTGAGTACAGCAATACAGTTGGATAGGATAGGATATGATAGGAGAGGACACAAGAGGGACAGTTTGAATTGAAAAGGTTTGATTCATGGTCTTAGTTATACAGTGCCTTGACAACTGTCTCTCTCTCTCTCTCTCTCTCTCTCTCTCTCTCTCTCTCTCTCTCTCTCTCTCACTCATCCTCCATCCATTAACGGTTATATCTCCTTTCTTTTAAGTGTTTTATATCTTTTTAAGTCTTTTAAGTTCTTTTATTGTTTTAAATGGACGAGACTAACCAAATAACTTCATGAAGGGCCCTTTCAAGTGTACATATGACTGTCACTTCAAAGCAGCAAGTTTGCCATTTATGGTCATGTGTGGTCCTGGGTGGTGCATATTTCAGTTGTGTAAGTAAGTATTTTAATAAGTAATTAAATATAAATATACAAATACATTTGATAAAACTATTACTTACACTCACCTAAAGGATCATTAGGAACATCTGTTCATTTTCTCATTAATGCAATTATCTAATCAACCAATCGCATGGCAGTTGCTTCAATGCATTTAGGGGTGTGGTCCTGGTCAAGACAATCTCCCGAACTCCAAACTGAATGTCAGAATGGGAAAGAAAGGGGATTTAAACAATTTTGAGCACAGCATGGTTGTTGGTGCCAGACGGGCCGGTCTGAGTATTTCACAATCTGCTCAGTTACTGGGATTTTCATGCACAACCATTTCTAGGGTTTACAAAGAATGGTGTGAAAATGAAAAAACAGTATGCGGCAGTCCTGTGGGCGAAAATGCCTTGTTGATGCTAGCGGTCAGAGGAGAATGGGCCGACTGATTCAAGCTGATAGAAGAGCAATTTTTATTTACTGAAATAACCACTCGTTACAACCAAGGTATGCAGCAAAGCATTTGTGAAGCCACAACACGCACAACCTTGAGGCTGATGGGCTACAAAAGCAGAAGACCCCACCGGGTACCACTCATCTCCACTACAAATAGGACAAAGAGAGTACAATTTGCACAAGCTCACCAAAATTGGACAGTAGAAGACTGGAAAAATGTTGCCTGGTCTGATTTCTGTTGAGACATTCAGATGGTAGAGTCAGAATTTGCGTAAACAGAATGAGAACATGGATCCATCATGCCTTGTTACCACTGTGCAGGCTGGTGGTGATGGTGTAATGGTGTGGGGGATGTTTTCTTGGCACACTTTAGGCCCCCTAGTGCCAACTGGGCATTGTTTAAATGCCACGGCCTACATGAGCATTGTTTCTGACCATGTCCATCCCTTTATGACCACCATGTACCATCCTCTGATGCTACTTCCAGCAAAATAATTCACCATGTCACAAAGCTTGAATCATTTGATATAAAATTGGTTTCTTGAACATGACAATGAGTTCACTGTACTAAAATGGCCGCCACAGTCACCAGATCTCAACCCAATAGAGCTTCTTGGGGATGTGCATCCCACAAATCTCCATCAACTGCAAGATGCTATCCTATCAATATAGGCCAACATTTCTAAAGAATGCGGCAGTTCTGAAGGCGAAAGGGGGTCAAACGCAGTATTAGTATGTTGTTCCTAATAATCCTTTAGGTGTATATAATTACATAATATATAAATAGAATATAATTACATATGAATATAAACTAGAATGATGATCTGTTTTTGTAGATTTTACTGTCACAGTCATACACTTCAGGAAAGAAACATCACCAATGCAATCTTTGACATTATAAATAAGTTCAATTTTAGAAAATTAGATTAAACTGAGAGCAAATTATGTTAAGTATGGTCTTCTCAAATTTTCTCCTTAGAAAAAGTCCCCAGTTTCAGAAGACATCACAACAATGTCTCAAACTGTGCTTGGATTTGCCAAGCTGCCAAGGAATTTTAGAAGGAACAGAGTTGACACTTTGAAATGATACATTACCAAGTCTATTAAGTCTAAGGCTGTGAATAAGCAACATTAGAGCTACAATATTTCAATGTGGTCACACACTGACCTGGAATTATGCTTGTAAATGAAAACAATTCATTATTCCATCTATTGTTACTGTAACTGTAAAATCTTTCCCAAGGCCTCATCCACTCCATCCCAACAATTTACAATCATACGTTAATCATTACATTCTGTCATTCTTTTGAAATATGAAAACAACGACCTGCACATTTTGTAGAACCTGATTAGTTAAACATTGACATGGTTTTATCTATATACGTCTGTGCTCTCTGCGGTGTCAGACAGAGGCTGAGTCACGACTCTTCACAGTCAGGCGTGGCACACACACACACACACACGTCTGGTTCCTATCTTTGTGGGGACTCTCCATAGACGTAATGGCTTTTATACCGTACAAACTGTACATTCTATCCCCCTAAACTGCCCCTGCCCCTAAACCTACCCATCACAGGAAACATTCTGCATTTTTACTTTCTCAAAAAAAAACTCATCCTGTGTGAATTATAAGCCTTTTGAAAAGTGGGGACGCTGGCTGGTCCACACAATGTAGGTGATCTCAGGTTTTACCATCCTTATGGGGACATTTTGTCCCCACAATGTAATATAAACAAGGACACACACACACACACACACACACACACACACACACACACACACACACACACACACACACACACACACACACACACACACACACACACACACACACACACACACACACACACACACCTGTTTTCAGGCATATAGAGAGGAATGTGTCACATGCAACCACACTCATCAAATATTAATATTAGTCAAGGCCATGGGGATTCCCACAGGCTTTGTTGAAGAATCAGGCTGTTCCCTATGGATATAAGGCAAAATACACAATGCAGTTAATGCAGAAAACAAGATAATAACAGAATGTATACCAAAAGACGTGCTTGCGAACATGTTTAATATATTTAGGGGTGTTTTTCATACATAAACTGTATTATGGTTGAGGTTAGTGATGGGATGAAGCAGAAGTTTGCATGCTGATAAGGCGTGATTCGTTGCAAGGTCATAGCCTGAGGTTAACCTCTTTGTTTGCTGTAGGCTTGTTGTCAGTCCTAATTGCATTTAACTGATGAGTGGGGAGATAAATACTTTATAGCAATATGCTATATCAACTAAACCATGAAGGAAGAGATGAATATTTATGTTCACACTGAGTGCTAAAATATGACTATAAATCATTCATTTTTAGAGTTGGAAGGTGAGTGACAGGTGATATTTTATGTGCAAATGTGACATTATGGGCGACTGCCAAAAGGAGTCAATGAGGCCCTTGTGATCTGATGCCTGACAGGATAGTCATACAGGAATCACAACCAGTATAGTGACTTGGGGGCCTGTACTTGCATCAAAAATAAGTACAATGTACTTATTGTATTTATATTGTACTGCAGAACACTTTTGCTGATATTGAGGTGGGATATGGGTTATGTTAGGGACAGGTGTGGTGGTATGGGTAAGTTTAAGGGTAGGGTTAGGTGTAAGGGAAATGTCAACAGTGTAATTATTTATAAATGTAATTACAGAAATGTATTATCTCTATTTACATGCAGGTATTTTTAAAATGTAAGTACAATGTAAAAACATGTATGTACACAATAAGAGCATTGTATCAAATTATTAATTTAAATGTTAGTACATAGTAGTTAAGGCCACCCCGGGGGCCTCCAGTGATTTAATTGCACCCAGTTACTGGAGCTTGATTCCCCTAATTACACACCTAAAGGAAATCAAAACTGCAGTTATCAGGTTATCAGGTGAAATGTGTTCTGACTGAAAATTACATCGACAACGACCTACAGCCAATGAGAGAGCAAGATACAGGGCAGCGGGAAGTTCTAGGAGGAGTTATAGACCAGAATATCAGTATTTTAATAGATGTATTTAATTATATCACACAGACACAAAGAACAAACATTTGCTTGACCAGCCACAACAGCAGCATATTGCAAAAGTATTTATTTACCTCCAACTCTCTTTACAGAACACACAATCCTTGCTCCCAGCTTCTCCACAACCATTTCCTCCTCCATAATCTTTTTTTTCTTTCTTTTTATCCTTTTTGCTGCAAATCAGTGCAGACTATTTGGATTGCAAGCTTCTTGCGGGCTATCATTTTTTATAACAATTCCAGTCTCGCGCAAGAACTCCGGTCTCACACACACGCGTGATCTTATGTTATTTCCTTATCACTTCTCACGTGTGTTTGGTTGTGAAATTTAGTTCTGATCAGACCGAAATGTCGCAGATTATAGTCATGCAATGTGAAACCCCCTGTCGCCGATGAATTGTGTTGCCTTAACATTGACTTGTTGCCACCCGGTTTTAATTTCCCATTTAAAGTCTCTTTCAATGTTTTAAATCATTTCAAAGATCAGTATTCAATATTTTATGTTTAAAATGTCAAAACATTATTTATGCATTTGTAACTAGGTTAAATGCATTTGTCACCTCTGAACTCATTAAACAGTGTACATGACCTAAATGCACTTTAGATGCAGCTTCTGTGTTTCCTCTGCATTGCAAAGATACATTTTGTTATTTAATTTGATTGGTAAAAACTCTATTGTGTCTTATTATTATAATAAAATTTGATTAAATTATGAAATTGACACAAAAGATGATGCATGAAAACAAGTAGGTTTAAAAAATAAAATTATAAAAGTTAAAAATGCCCATAAAAAGGTAAGTCAATTGAAATGTATTTTAAAAATGCTGTCACTGCTGTGAACTGACCACCACACATAATATGAAGAATATCACAGCACAATATTACAGCACAATAACACACACTCAGCACAATATCATTTAAGTATCATTATCGATAAAAGCTGAGAAAGTATTGAGGTTTTTTTTTGTTAATATATCGCACACCCCTAATCAAAATGTATCCAAGTAGAATTGTGCAAGATTAAAAGTTGAGACATCCCACATTAAAGGCTGGTATACAGGGGACAGATTTGGCATTCTAATTATTCATATGTAGGCTACTTCTTATTTCACTTACTTCATATTGTAATAATAATCAATATTATTCTATTAATGATCAGGCAAGTTTAATATATGATGGTGGTCCGATAGTGAGCCTGAAGTGGTGGTCTGATATCTGGAAATCTGATCTTACTATCTGGGCCTTTTCTTACAGTTTGGTCCTCCCACTTTGAAAATGTCTCCTGCACGCCTGTATAGGCCTAGTATTGGATTTCATAGATAACAATACAGGCTATAAATCATGGCTGCATCTTTTATCACAAATAACTTTCTTAGTCACAGCTATCATTTAATATTTAACTAGTTCCAGAATGAGTTTAGTGAATGTAGGAAGTCAGTTCCCCTCAAGTTCACACAGGAGTCCAATTAACAACGTGCAGTTCACTGCATTTGCTACTATTTTACAACCAGAGATTAGGCCTATCTAAATACTATTTCTAATCTTAATATTTAACACAATTTTGTTATCGAAAGCAATAGCATGGATATCTTATTTTCTAAGACGACCAACTCGATATGTAGTCTCACTCTCAATGTCGCAATTTCTACCACATAAAAGCCTATTTGCAGAAGTGAGAAAGACATCTGAGTAGAAAACTTCACATTATAGAAAGTGCCACACTAACACGTCTAATATATTATACAAACTTAATCATTTCTAGACTGTGAAAAAGGTACAGCTTCGTCCGAATTGTATCGCTGAATACAATATCTAACGACCAAATGATAACTAGAGTGAAAACTCAATCTACTCTTGTAAAATACGTGTGTAGTCAATCTATTTCTTACTCATTATCGCGACGTTAAGTGCGTTCTAGGGGCTGCTGTGCTGTGACAAGTATTTGTGTGAAATATCTGCACTTGTGAAGAGAGTGACTTACCTGTTGTGTTCTCACTTGCACGGAAGTGTATATAAAGGTTGGGCAGGTAAGCGCACGCGCTGAGTCTGTCTGTCCAGGTGAGCTCAGACCGGCTCGCGCTACATGATCGCATCCCGCGTTTGTTTGTGTGAGAATATGAACTGTTTTTTTTCTCCTGTGATCAGAAACCGTGAGGACTAATGGGGATTGTTTCACTCTACCTTGTCCTTCACTTCTGGCTCGGGACTGTCGGAGGTAAGACTGAACACATTTTTGATCAATCAAACACACACACCTAAAGTACAGTCTATACGTGCAGTTTCGTTCTCATTCAGCTTTTAATTCCGGCTTTAAAATATATATGTGAATTAAAAACATGAATAATTGAGAAAAAATAGATACAAAAGTGTGTAAGCTGTCTCATTTACTTAAAACAAAATCGTATTTTTAAAAGTAAATTAACTGGGTAACACTTTATATTACAGGGTACTTGGTACATATGTTCATTATGCATAATTACATGCAACAAACCCTAAACCAAATCCTAATCCTATAAGTACAAGTAGTTAATCAATATTACTCAGTACTTAAATATATAATTACACTGTAACAATGCCACTTTAAAATTAAGTGTAACAATGATTAATGTTACAATTACCTATTTAGATCTGTAAATATATGTTCTGTCATTTTAAAATAGCTCTTAGTAGATTGTTACTCTCATTTGCATTTAAATTGTTCAATATAATTCGCTTCTAGTGTGCTTTCATGAGAATAATGTCATGTTCAGAGTTCTTGTTGACTAGCTTCCTGTGACATAATTATGTCTCAAGATATAAATCACCCAAGATGTCACAGTCGTACATTAAAACTTGGTACATGAAACATGACAAGGATTACAATCAACTAACAGGTTATTATATTAGAGGAACAAACTCATCCTGACATCACAAGACAACAAGTTTATAAACATGACAACAAAATTAATTTTACAACAGCAATAATATTGAAAAAATTTAGTGCACAGTTAGTGCATGCTGGGAACAACCACAAACCCATACTTTTCAATGTAAGCCTTTTTGAACTCCTAACATGCGTCAATCCAAGTCACCTGCTATGTTTGTCAGTTTCACTTTAAAACAAAAATTGTATTTTGTAATAGAAAATTTGAAATAAGATGCATTACATGTGTTCTTGCAAGTGAAGCAAAAAAAAAACAACAACAACAACTTAATTTAACAATCACGTTTTTAGTGTTCTTTCAGTCTTGTACTTTGTTGCTGTGAATACTTTCTGGCAGAGAGTAGAAATATCAGCTGACTTTCTATGGTTTTGATGTTGCGTGAGAAACAAGCGAACCGCATCCACAAACCACGCTGCACTGTGTCCTGTGTGCAGGGACGTGTTCTCAATTCGGCGCTGTCTCCTGTGACGAGTGTCTGCAGCTGGGGCCGCAGTGCGCCTGGTGCACACTACAGGTAACACAGCAGTCACGCCAAATTTACAAGCATTTTCTGAGTGAAAATTGTTTAAAAGTAAATCCTACACCTATTTTGCTCAAAAAATAAATAAATGCAAAAATAATAATCAGTGTGCCAACTCTTTTTTTAAAGGATAGTTGACCAAGAAAAGAGAGAATATGAACAATAATAAAAAAGGCTATATTCTAATAATATAATTAACATAGTAAAATATAAATATAAATGTTGCTTCACATCCTCTCTTTAATGAATAAGTAAATTTTTACGACAATCAAAAATCTTTTGTCCCATTGTCAATTTAATAAAATTGTTTGTGTGTTTTCTATTATGGATTCTATGTGGTTTTTGTGTTGTGAATAAGATGTAGGCTATGTGTATCACAATCTCCATTCAAATGGATAAAAGCACTGGGAAAAAATGTGGTGTAGGATAAATGGCTAGTCAATTTGACAAATTATTACAAAGAAGCAGCAAGTAACACTGTAAAAGTTGTAAGATCAATAGGTTATGACAACATGTTTTTACATTGGTTTAACTCCTCAAAATAAGTGGGTTTAATATAATGTTTAAGTTCAAATGACTTCCAAGTTGATTGTACTTAAAAATTTAAGGCAGCAACTGAAAATTTTAAGTACTGTACATTTTCTTGTAAAACATACTCCAATAATCTTAAGTTTATTTACATAAACTATGATATTTTTTAAAGTATAAAGAATCAAATCACTATAATATAATAGATTTTGTAAAGATGCTTGAAATTACAATTATTTGTATTTTGGTTAATTATGTCAGAAAGTAACACTGTAATAATAATAGTTTTATTTGTTTATCTAGAATTTCACAGACTTTTTCTCAATCGACGAGAGATGCGACACACCGGAGGCTCTTCTTCTGAAGGGATGCTCTGGCAAATTTGTGGAGTTCCCTGTCACGAATGTCAAAGTGCTGAAGGATCAAGGGTTAGGAAAGAGCGCCGGCCACAGCAATGTTTCATACATCGCGCCTCAGAAGATGCGCCTGCAGCTTAGACCAGGTATAAAAATGGGTGACACAGATTTGAAAATCAAAGAAATGTCTCTCTCTACCCACAGCTGCTCCTCTGCTGCTGAGGTACTTCCCCCGACGGTACAATTTAGTCATTCAGAGACCGAAAACAATCTATAGACAAACTAAAAAATGTCTACTGGTTAGAGTGGGTACTGAAGATCCCTTTGACCTGGAAAAATGTTGTACCACACTGGAATCTTAGTCTGTGCAATTAGAACTTTGAGCTTTATTTGTCATGTCTCTTCCACAGGAAGTCAGCTGACTTTTCAGATTCAAGTGCAGCAACCGGAGGACCATCCGGTGGACATCTATTACCTGATGGACCTGTCAGGATCTATGATTGATGATCTGAAAATGATCAAAGACTTGGGTACGACTCTCTCAAAAGAGATGGCTAGTCTTACCAGCAAATTCAGACTAGGATTCGGCTCCTTTGTGGAGAAACCAGTTCTGCCATTCATCAAGATAACACGCGAGGAGCTGGCCAATCCCTGCAGGTAATTCCCATAATACACCACCATAGCCAGATCTAAAGGGTCTGCCAGTATAAACCCAAGAAGTAAGATGAATCGTGACAGCCGAGTGGGGGAAATGTGTGATTTAATTTCAACCAATCATATTTATGGCCAGTGAGATCAGTGCATTACATCATCTTCCATTTAGAAGTGAACGATGAACTGTTTCAGACAATAGAAACCCATTTTAATCACTTTTGTCTTTTGCAGGAGTTTTGATTTTGAATGCCTCCCCACATTTGGATACAGACACCTCCTGTCGTTAACAAGCAGTACTGACAAGTTTAATGAGATCATCTCAAAGCAACGGGTATCTGCGAACATCGACGTGCCAGAGTGCGGATTTGACGCCATCATGCAGGCAGCGGTGTGTGGGGTGAGTCGGTTTCCACAGACGTCCTTGAAATCCTACTCAGTTTTTGCTTTTATGGAGGGATTCCATTTTGTTCCAAATTCCTGGAAATGTTCATCCCACCTCAGGACAGGATTGGCTGGCGGAACAATTCCATGAAGCTGTTGGTGTTCGTGAGCGATGCAGATTCACATTTTGGGATGGATAGCAAGATGTCCGGCATCGTGGTCCCCAATGACGGAGAGTGTCACCTGGATGGCAATAATGAGTATTCCATGACTGCCCACCTGGTAAGGTGAAGTCTGCAGCTTCAAATCCTGAGTAATCAGGAAATTTGGATCACTTAAAGGAATATTCCAATAAATAATACAATAAATAAAAAAAATGAAACTCATAGTCATTTTTCATCTGATACAAATAAATAAGAGGCTGTGAGGGATAGATGTAGTTTTTTGTCAGTATACGCATATTGTAAGTATTTCCTCGGTTGACAAATCAAGATAAACGACAGTTCAACCCATTGAACAAACCGTACATGTATCGCTCACAGCCTTGTTTTCATTTGCTTAAATAAAATACGGTGTACTGTCAAAGTTCCATTGATGGCATCTGTGGCATGATGCTGAATACCACAGAAAATAATTTTGATCCCTCATTTTTAAAGACGAAAAATAATATGTTTACAGGAATGCGTTTACAGTAATATGCATTTTGGTAGTTGAAGGAAACTACTTTTGGGAAGTTGTTTCCTGCGGTGTGACATGCTATACTACTATAACTTTTGTAAAAATACATCTTCCCAATTCTTATATATTTTTTATTATATTTTTTTATTGCAGCTTTTATTATGGTAGTCATTAAATGAATGCTTTAATGGAATATTTGTACTTAAAAAAAAAAAAAATATATATATATATATATATATATATATATATATATATATATATGTATATATATATGTATATATATGATATCCATTAATCCTAACCCTCATCAAAAATAAAAGTTTGTTTACATAATATATGTGTGTGTACTGTTTATAACTATTATGTATTTTTGAACACACACACACATGTATATATTCAAGAAATATTTGCATGTATATACTGTAAATATATATATATATATATATTTTTTTTTTTTTAATACACAGTACACACACATATATTATGTAAACTCAAACCTTTATTTTGGATGTGATTTGACAGCACCAAATATAATATAAAATAATATAATATAATATAATTTTTTTAAGCTGCTTTAAATTATTTTTATTTCTGTTTTAGTTGCTTAAAAAATCAACTAAAGACATTTATTTTATTAAAATTAGAAAATTCTTAGGAAAAAGAAAAAGAAACCCTGTTTTATTCATCAACTACTTTACAATAGTTGTCCAAAGGTTTTCAAAACAGAAAAGCGAAGATCATATTTTTGTGAAAGTATTTACAGTAATAATTCAAATATATTAAATAATAGAAAAGCCAGATGATGTCAATAGAACTTAATTTGTATTTAACCTGGAATATTCCTTTATATACGGCAATTCACAATAATTATTTTAAGTTCTTATTTAAACAAAAATGTCTTAAATATTGTTTTTGTTTTTTAGACTAATTAATTTAATGATGTCATGTCCCCAGTATTAATTTTGTGAATTTGTTGTTGTGTAACTGGGTGTCTTGTTTTGGTGCTTTTGTCCCCCATATTCAGGAGTATCCAACATTAGGGCAGCTCGTCGACAAACTAGTTGAAAATAATATCCTCCTTATATTCGCTGTGACTGATGAACAGAAACAGAACTATGAGGTGAGAAAAGATTAAGGGACTTTCTCACTCATGTTTATTCATATCATAGGCCACAATGAGGCAAACAAACAGGCATGTGTTTTTCTGTGTATGTGGAACCTGAGAGGACCTGTGAAGGAAGATATATCAGTGTGTGAATAGACTGCATGAATCACTTGCGTATTTAGTTCTCCTAACAACATGTTCAAACACAGACTTTATCACATCACCCAGACCGACCTCTCATGACAGAAATATTTGATGTTTTCTGAGTTCTCCTTTTCTTTCTTCTTCCCTCCTTTCTCCTTATCGCTCTCCCACATCGCAAATTCTGTGGCTGTTCTCCAGGAGTTTGGTGTTGATGTTTAACCACTTTCTTCTGCATTTCTGACAGAATTATGCAAGTCTGATTCCTGGTGCTACTGTGGGGGTGTTGGCATCCGATTCAAGGAATATTCTGGAACTTATCATGACCTCATATAAGGTAAATTATGTGTAAGTCTCAGTGTAATGAGGGTAGCAACATCTGCAAAGTTCTGACGCTCAAAGTTCAGCGCAAAGGGAGATAGGGCCTATTTACTTTTACAGATATCGATTTTTAAGGACTACAACAAACGGCTGATAGGGACTACAATGAGCTTCTTCCCGTATTGGTGACATCACAAACCCTAAAATGTACATAAACCCTGCCCCCGGGAACACACAAAAAGGGGGTGACACCATGTTGAGAAGAGGAAGATTTGTTTTAGTAGAGCTCATTTTGGAGTCTGCTCAAGCGTTCTTCTCACAGTACATAACACATATGCAATAGCATGTCATAAAAGGAAGATGACAACATAAGTTATAATAAAAATTGTATTATTATTATCTAGCTGGCTTCTTAAGAATTGTTAGTGATTTAGTGATGTTTGAATTCTAGTTGTAAGATTGCAAATTAAAAGTAAATTTGTTGTAAATATATTTTGAAAGAAACCAGAAAAATATACATTAACACATAGTATACATTAATATACAAATAAATATTCATATTAATATCAAGCTATTTATTTATTTATTAATAATTAATAATAATAAAATCTTAAGCTAAAAATGGCTTCAAATAAAAAATAGGCATATAGTCCATGCTGTTAGTCATTGAGGAAATAAAAAAATAGATTTGTGATGATTTGCTGGAAGATACATAAATTACCAAATGATCGTTAAGTATGAGAGAATAGTTTATTATTATTTATTATTTTAATGTGGACATGTGTCTTATCTGTTCAACATTCCCCTTCCCTTTAACCCCCTCTGCTCATTTTCTTGGGAATCGCCGTGTTCACAGAGCGTGTCTGCACTCGTTCTTTGGCTGTTGTTTAATCTCTTCATCTCCGTTTTCCATCCCCCACTCTCTCTTTCCTCTGCCTGCACTCTAATATTTACTAAAAAGTGCTGCACATCCCTCCTACCTGACACAGGTGCACTATATGGTGGTGTATTATTTATTGAAGTGTGAAGTCTATGACAAACCCCAGTCAAAATAGCAGAATAGACTATTTGTATTGAAGTTGACCATTTAAATATGCTCTGGACGTGTTGGCACCTGGTGTACCTGTGTTGCTGACTTGGCACGTGAGTCATTCAGACACATGATGGCTGGCTCGGGTGCTCCAGCTAGGATACCGCATACTTATATAAGTCAGGTCAAGCCAAGTCATGTGTTTCAAAGAAGCTTTACAGTGATAACAGGAAAATGATTCAATGATGCAAACATAGTTTATTGTAAAGATCATCATTTATTAGTTCTGCAGAAAACAGTGATGTCATCATCCAGCTCATTTCAGTTCTCATCTAATAGTGTCAAACATTGTTTTGAGTGCCTGAAGCTGATTGGCGGTTTTGATATTTTGTTTTCTTTATTAACAAGCTCTATGAAATACTTGATTATTATCAAATACACAGCATTGTATAATGACCACTAAACATTTTTGCACTTATTCGCAATCACAAAAGTGCATGTGCTTTAAAGCTTTGCCGGTTAAGCATTTAATTTGCATGCTGTTGCTGAGCACTTTTTCTGAGCGTGTACAGTACACCCAAGCGCGCACACACTAAAAGTCTGATTATGGGACTTTATCTTTTTTGTTTGTTTGTTTAAATACAACACACACTACACACAAGATTTACGTAACACAGTTGGTTATGTCTAAAGTGAAAATAATCAATCAATCTTTTGAAGAATGTGGGTAACACATTGGTCATTATCCCATTAACTTCAGGAAAAATTATACTGTTTGGTTACCCACATTCTTCAAAAAAACTTTTATGTTTTTCATGGTTGAACTATCACTTAAATGTACAAGTACAGTGGGGCAAAAAAGTATTTAGTCAGCCACCAATTGTGCAAGTTCTCCCACTTAAAAAGATGAGAGAGGCCTGTAACACTGGGCAACACTGATTTTTTAACTTCCTCCAACAATTTTCTGTGGGGTTTAGATCTGTAGACTGGCTTGGCCACTCCAGGACCCTGAAATGCTTCTTACGAAGCCACTCCTTCGTTGCCCGGGCGGTGTGTTTGGGATCATTGTCATGCTGAAAGCCCATGATTTACTCACCCTATATTCATCCAAGGTGTATATGACATTCTTCTTTCAGATGAATAAAATCGGAGTTATATACGGAATATATATACGGAAATATATACAGAAAAAGTGTAGCACACTTTTTCTGTAAGTTGAATACAGAAGGCGATACGCCGGAAGCTAGATAATTTACTTTATAAAGTGTTAAATATGGATATTTTTCTTACACGAACCCATCGATTCGCTTTAGAAGTCCTTTATTAACCCTCTGGAGCCGTGTGGAGCAGTTATATGATGGATAGATGCACTTTTATGGACTTAAAAAATGACCCAACAGTCACAGCCATTATAAAGCTTGGAAGAGCCAGGACATATTTAATATAACTCTGATTGTATTCGTCTGAAAGAAGAATGTCATATACACCTAGGATGGCTTGAGGGTGAGTAAATCATGGGCTAATTTTCATTTTTGGGTGAACTAACCCTTTAAGTTATTTTATTTTATAGATTGTTCTACACTTTTGCATGTTGCAATTTTTTTTACCAAAAGCATTTAAAACGGTTAACTTGTTTACAGTAAATACATTGTCTGTTGGTTTATTTAGCTACTTTTCAGTACACCACATTAAAGGGTTAGTTTACCCAAAAAATATTTATTCACCCTCCAAATGCTTCAAATCTTCGGAACACAAATTGGGATGTTTTTTTATTTTTATTAATTTTATTTAAGCAGGACAAATTGAGATATTTTTGATGAAATCCGAGAGCTTTCTGACCCCTCAATAGACAGCAATTTAATTACCACTTCATGGGTCCAGAAAGGTAGTGAAGACATCGTTAAAATAGTCCATGTGACTATATGAAGCGTCAAGAATACTTTTTGTGTGCAAAAAACTAACAAAAATAACGACTTTATTCAACAATTTCTTCACGTCTATGTCAGTCTCCTACGCTGTTGACATAGTAAATACAGTCTAGCGCTTCCAAAATAGGCCTACATCAGAGTTATGCCAGAATGCTGGGGTCAGAAAGCTCTCGGATTTCATCAAAAATATCTCAATTTGTGTTCTGAAGATGAACGAAGGTCTTACAGGTTTGGAACGACATGAGGAGGGTGAGTAATTAATGACAGAATTTTCATTTCGGGGTGAACTAACCCTTTAAGTATACAACTTTTAATATTTAAGTGCAAATTAACACCTGGCCACTCTTGTGGGTTTGCTACCCTTACAATTAAAATCTGTAGAATGGTAAAAACATGCCAAGCAGACATTGATGTAAGCAACAATTAATAAAATCGATAATGGGTGTGTTAGAGTTATAGTGTGCGAATAATCAAGCATTGACAATAGTCAATTGTATTGCCGGCACAGAGGGGCCCCCAAATAAAATTCTGCTTAGGGCTTTGTTTTTCTTTGTTTTGTTTTGACTCGGTTTATTTTGGAGTAATGACCGGCTTAAAGGACAGTTTTTATAAAACTGAGAAAATGACACAATACACACATTAAAGGACTTTATACGTCTGTTGTTTGACTGACAGGAACTGAGGTCAGAGATTGATCTGGAGGTTCTGGGCAACACCGAGGGTCTGCAGATTTCCTTCACGGCACTCTGTCAGGACGGGACTATCATCCCCGGACATAAAAACTGCTCCAATGTCAAAGCTGGTGATGTGGTCAGTTCTGTATTCTTTCTTTACTTGCAGTAAAACTGCCCTTTTAGATTAAAATAGGACTAAGCAAAATGCTTAAGTATATATATATATATATATATATATATATATATATATATATATATATATATATATATATATATATATGGCATGAATATAATATTATTATAGTTTAGAAAGGTATTTGCTCTCATTGTGCTGTGAACATAACAGCTTTGTGTTCAAGCAACGGTTTGACAGTTACAAACAGACCTCGCCAAACAAGTTGGACACGTTTCGAAAATATTCGCTAGAAATGTTGAGAAATATGTTTTCTTTAACAATAAATCGACTTCTATACATTTTCTCAAAGCAATTTAAACAAAGGTGATCTTTTTTTCACACAGGTATCTTTTAACGTTATGGTCGAGTTAAAAGGCTGTCTTGCTGGCCCACGGATGTTTTACTTGCGGCCGGTGGGTTTCCAGGATACCCTGGAGATCGAACTGGAGTCCCAATGTGTGTGTGACTGCCATCAAACCCCCGAGGCGAACAGCACCTACTGCAGCCGAGGGCGCGGGGCGCTGGAGTGCGGAGCCTGTGTGTGTGATCCAGGCTTTGTGGGGCCGAAGTGTGAGTGCACAGAGGGCCAAGATCAAGTCAGCGACTGCAGGTGAGGATAAGCGACATGGAGTGTTTCCTGCGGGGCACGCAGACATAGTTTGACGTAAGTTTATGTGCGTGGCAGGGCACATGAAGGTGGGGAGATGTGCAGCGGACAGGGCGAGTGTTTCTGCGGACAGTGCGTGTGCCACCCATCCAATTTCGGTCGCGTGTATGGGGCGTACTGCGAGTGTGACGACTTCTCCTGCCTCAGGTTCAGAGGAGAGCTTTGCGGAGGTCAGTACACACTGTAACACTATGACAGAATTTGAGGGGAGGAAAAGAAAGCGCTGACACAGTGGGTGGGATACTTGATCTGCTCTCACCCTGTGGAATGTTAATGAAAGAATAACACACTGATAATTGCCAAAACAGTTGCTGTGCCCGGGAGGACAGGCGGAAGGGTTTAGTTTGGGCCATCCCATGTTTATATTTATGTACATACCATGCACATGTGCACTGTGAGTTTATTTATAGGGATTTTATGGCTGTCAATTTAGTGTGATAATCATTACAATAATTTAATGTGATAAAATTAAAAAGAGTAAAAAATTACAATTAATAAAATTAATATAAAATATTTATTTTTTCCATTGGCGCAGTTCTAGGTTGAAACTTTTGTCTACCTTAATAATGTAATGTGTTAGTTAAATGATGGCAATTTTCAAAGGTTACTCTTGGCAAATGTTGTTCATTAAACGTGATTATTTTGATTAATTAATCAGTATATCACGTAATTAATAGTTATGACAAAAGTCTACTTCTAACAAAATTTATTTATTAGTAAAGTATTTTGTATATTTTTGGCAACTACATAATAATATATATATATATATATATATGCATGTGTGTGTATTTATATATACATAATATTTATGCACAGTACACACACATATATTATGTAAATACAAACTTTATATTTTATATATATATATATATATATATATATATATATATATATATATACACACACACACACACACATGCACACACACAAACACACACTGCATTTATTTAATAGACAATACAGTAAAACTTTAATATTGTGAAAAATAACAATTTTTTTAATCTATTTTATATTTAATCTATTTTAATGTTTTAAAAATATTTTTTTCCTATGATGGCAAATCATTCTAATATGCTGATCAGCGTCTAAAGAAACATTTCTTATTATTATCAATGCTGAACAGTTGTTCTGCTGAATATTATTGTGAAAATCATGATATAAATGTTTTGTTAATATTATTAAAAAAAATTCCCATCATTCGTGTTAATATGTGTTTGTGTAGGTCACGGGAAATGTGGCTGTGGCGAGTGTGTGTGTCACAGCGGTTGGATGGGGGAGTTCTGTAACTGCAGCACCAGCACCAGCTTGTGCACATCTGCGGATGGGTCCATCTGCAGCGGACGGGGCAAGTGTGTGTGCGGGAAGTGCGAGTGCACCGTTCCCGGAGCCTCAGGAGAGCGCTGCGAAAGGTGCCCGACCTGTGAAGATATCTGTAACTTACCCAGGTAAAGACATGCACAGGTATCAGTGACACAAACTGACTTTCAAAACAAATATAAAACATTTAAAGGCATTTGTTTTGACTATAGCCTGGTTTGAATCATTGTGGGCTGTCTAATTTTTGTAATCAACAGTTCAAGACATTATTCTGAAACTTTTCTTTTTCACAAACAATAAGAAGCATTTCAAAATCCAAAAATGCGTGTGGTGATCCACAAATTCACAAGAAGCATTTCACAAATGAATAATAGGCAGAGTTGTGTTTGGGACATTTTTTCATCATTTTATTGGTTTGTTAATTTGATAATTTTTTGTGAATCTCTTTATTTATCTCAATATATTTAATTCAATATAATTGTATTTAACTCAATCTATTTACAGGTTCCTTCTAAAAAAATTAGCATATTGTGATAAAAGTTCATTATTTTCCATAATGCAATGATAAAAATTTAACTTTCATATATTTTAGATTCATTGCACACCAGCTGAAATATTTCAGGTCTTTTTTGTTTTAATACTGATGATTTTGGCATACAGCCAAATTTTGGCCAGTGCTGCTTCTCTGTAGCCCAGGTCAGGCGCTTCTGCCGCTGTTTCTGGTTCAAAGTGGCTTGACCTGGGAATGCGGCACCTGTAGCCCATTTCCTGCACACGCCTGTGCACGGTGGCTCTGGATGTTTCTACTCCAGACTCAGTCCACTGCTTCCGCAGGTCCCCCAAGGTCTGGAATCGGTCCTTCTCCACAATCTTCCTCAGGGTCCGGTCACCTCTTCTCTTTGTGCAGCGCTTGCCACACTTTTCCTTCCCACAGACTTCCAACTGAGGTGCCTTGATACAGCACTCTGGGAACAGCCTATTGCTCAGAAATGTCTTTCTGTGTCTTACCCTCTCGCTTGAGGGTGTCATTGATGGCCTTCTGGACAGCAGTCAGGTCGGCAGTCTTACCCATGATTGCGGTTTTGAGTAATGAACCAGGCTGGGAGTTTTTAAAAGCCTCAGGAATCTTTTGCAGGTGTTTAGAGTTAATTAGTTGATTCAGATGATTAGGTTAATAGCTTGTTTAGAGAACCTTTTCATGATATGCAAATTTGTTGAGCATTTTGGGTTTTCATGAGCTGTATGCCAAAATCATCAATATTAAAACAATAAAAGACCTGAAATATTTCAGTTGGTGTGCAATTAATCTAAAATATATGAAAGTTAAATTTTTATCATTACATTATGGAAAATAATGAACTTTTATCACAATATGCAAATTTTTTGAGAAGGACCTGTATTTGGAATAATACAATAATTCTAACCCCATAGTGAATTCAGTTAACTGGAGACTCGCTCTGAGTGGATCATTCGGTGAGTTGTTGACTCGAGAACAGTTGCAATTGGATCACTCCAATTCGTAAATGATTCGTTTGGTGTGATTTGCGAAGCGATTGAACAGGCTCATTGAAAAAAATCAGGTCGTTCATGAATCGCACACCGCTGTCGCATTTTGGTAGCCTGATGTTGTCATACTCAGATTCTAGACATAATATAAGTCTGATGCTCCATTGGTCTGTGATTATGGGGCATGTTTTAACCGAACCAGGAAAGAAAAAGCCTCTGCATTCAATTGGATAGACCTACAACCAATCAGAGCAACGCAGTAAGTGACATATGTTGAGAGACCTATAGTTGTCAACAGAACTCAACTGCATGCACACTGGAAGTAGAAGAAGAAGATGAGTGTAAACAATCTTTGCTGGTGAGACATGGAGTACTTAACAACATTTTAAGTTTTTGAGAGAAATGGTAAAGGTGAATGCATATACCAAGCGGCAACCTTCCGCTGACTCTCTTGAAGCCAATACGGAAGTGACTTAAACTGCAGTCCATCGACTGGCCACTAGGGACAGGCTCCAGAAGGGAGCAGAATCTCATTGAGCCCCATGTTAAAATGCCCAACTTTACAGCAGAATAAAAACATGTTTACAGCATGGTACAAATTCTAGTTTTGGTCTAAATGACTTTCATGACAACTGTGAGGGGGGTGATTTTTTTTATAACTCAATCATTTACATTGTATAAAGCCTTAAAGTTCTGCATAATTAAGGGTGTGGCCACTTTGAGTGGTAGGTGGACAGCCATTTATCTGCTGTCTGTTAGTCATCGCGTCACCTCAGCTCCACCTACGTCCCGCCTCTTTGCCCATTTTCTGTTATCCGGGAGTGACGCACGATGACGCGCTGCTAAGATGGCAACGGCCAGCTCGTCCCTACTCTACGCTTCAAAGCGGCTCTGCAGAGTCCTATGGGTGACGTCACGGACACTACGTCCATATTTGTATACAGTCTATGGCATATACGAACAAGTTCTCCGTTTAGGATTAGAATTAATTTAACCGAAGCGCTCTTTGGTGACGTGGATGATTACGTTACTGTTGATCATCTGTCCATCATCATTTAAAGCCCGCCCTGACAATTTGATTGGTCCGAACAGCTCTGGTTCGAGGATAGTTGCTCCACAATGGATCAAGACCAGACCGAACTTCCCGACCTCAAATGTTGGGGTGAGTTTGGAATGGGATGTTTTTTAGGAGTTGATGTAGAGTAAACTTTGTTACTGTCCACCACTGGTAATTAGTACCTTGGCAACTTGCTAAAATTAAATCAATTTACTTTTTTTTTATAGTATTTTATTTAAAGCATCAACAATATTTGTTTCATCGATTTAGTTTCAGTTAACTTGGTAATAAAGTTATAAATTATTATAGTGAAATCCAGTTTTCACTGAACAAGAAATAAACTACAGAACTAGTTATAACATTTTTGCAACTGCCAAACTATGAGCACTGACATTGCATCCGATGTCTTCACCTCACCAGGGCTTCCTCTGTATTTTTTTTTTCTGGACTATGTGTTTGTGTGACAACTGCTTGTATGAGTTTTCCTCTTTCCAGAGGGCATATATGAGCACCAAAAGGCATGTGGCAGCTCTGTGGTATTGCATTTCCTTCCCACCAAAGGTCCTGTCACCCTGTGGGTCATTTGACTCTGTGATAGAGAGATACAGAGAGAATGAACTCACAACGAATACAAAACTAAGCTTCCTCTAGAGACAAACTCTCTGTGAGGTCGACGGGTTAATGTTGTCATTATGTGTCCCACAGGTCTTGTGTGGAGTGTTACCTCAAAGCTAAAGACCCATCGGACGAGTGCTCTGCAAAGTGCAACTCCCTACATGCCACTGTCAGCAATTCCACAGGTCAGAATCCATTGTTTTGTTCTCTGCAGTGTTCCTTTATTAGTGGTCACATGGTCAGTAGGGTAGTTGTTTATTAGGCAAAAATGTTACATTACACCTCTTTTAAAGGTACAGTAAAGCTAATAACTTTTCTGCCATAATTTACAAACCTGCCCGTATATTACTTCAAACCTGTATATTCTAAATGTTTTTAGACAATTTTATGATATTTAAATGCTGATTTCCTTCAAAACCATATCAAAATCTGTCTTCATGTATTCATACATTCACATAAAAAGCAGCCACCCTTTAGATCAGCTCTCTTGACACTTTACATAAGAAAACATGTTACTTAGCTTGTTGTGTGGAGAGCCTATTGTTGGGGCCCATTGAGTTTCAAGGCCCTCAAGTGTCTATACAAGATCAGTCTATTATTTGTACCCTGAGATCACAAGCCAACTGGTATTGTGGAGGCTGGCTCTATACGGTCTCTGACTGGGAGACTATGAAAAGACACAAAACGCCGCCTGTCTTTGATAAAGACACAAGAGAGACAAAGGAAAGAGATGTGAAGAAAATAACAGAGATGGAAGGGAATAAATTGAGGTTTGAACAGGGTAATATCATACATGCATGACATGGTGTATACATAAGAGAGGTTGTTGAATATTGGAGTGACGGATAACTAATTTTGAGAACAAAATGTAGTACAGATTTGATTTTGTCTGTCAGGAATTGATTGGATTGTGAAAAGAGGCTCTTACAGGACAGGTAGTTGAAGAGGCGGGGTTTATAAATAAAAGGGCTTGGTGATGTCATCAGAAAAGGAACTTCATTTCCAAAGGTGGAGCAACTTTTATTTTAATGGCCACCGGCAAAGTTTTTGACTATTTTCAAAAAAAATGTCATGGCCCCCAGAATATTTTGTTGTATAAATATCTGAACATAAAATATATATCAAAAGAAATAACAGACCCTCTGCTTTTAAACAAAAATATTTTATTCTAGCTTCATGAATTATTTTTTCTGTCAACACTTGAAATGTGGGTTTTGAGATATTGTAGCTCATCCTAGGTCGATATTTCATTCAGTAACATTAGGTATTTATGATTTATAGGCTGTTTAATGTTGATTATCACATTATTGTACATATGCATATGGCTGATTCTATAATTGCAGGTACATAATCAAACGTAAACAAAACACAACATAAAATCCAGTGAGCAAGTGCTGTGCGCTTTTAGCACTTATGCTAGTAAGTGGAGTTTCTGGCTAAAAAAATATAAAGTTATATATATAAAAAAGATCAATTCTGTTATTGTTAAACTCTGTGACCAAGGTAGAGTAACAATGTTGACAGTATGAAACAGAGTTGACAGTAACAGAGTTGACAAACAATACTACAAAGAAATCAGTTTTTTCTGTTACTGAGCAGTTTTTTTTCCCCTTAACTTTTTGAAACTGGAAATGTATCCAATTATAGAATCACTCATATGATTACATATTGCTTGTTTCTGTGTCTTCTTCGCCTGTGTTTTGATCTGGAGATTCGGTACTCTTTTAGAAGATCTGTCATAGCAGCCCTTAATGGTGAAAGCCGGAACATTCCACCAAAATTTTCGTCAATTCCTGGGAAAGAGTATTGTGCATTAAAGGGATAGTACACCCAAAATTTAAACTTGTCATCATTAACTCAAGTTGTTTCAAACCTGTATGAGAAGATATTTTGAAAAATTTCAATAGAAGATAGATATCAAATAATTAATAATAGTGTGTATATTTCTTTTAATTATGTATTTATTTATTTTCAAGATTTTGAGGAAAATCGGGCAGCATTGTGCACCTTACAGAACGAGGACAGCTGCCTACTGTCTTTCAGCTTGGTGGACAGTGATCACGGCAGCATCATTTACAACCCCAAGCTTTACGGTGAGAATAAAACATTTTAAAAAATGATACTTGAACATATTCACTTCAACTAATACACTTTGACATTAAACATAAGAATATAGTAACAATTATATTTGAACTTGTTTGTGTGTATAATTATCCCACAGCCTGCCCTGAGCCACCAAACGCACCACTGATCGCTCTGGCCGTGTGCATGTCTGTCCTCGTCATTGGCATTGCACTCCTTGTGATCTGGAAGTTTCTTGTTTCTGTCCATGACCGGAAAGAGGTTGCCAAGTTTGAGGCAGAGAAGGCGAAAGCAAAATGGCAGTCGGTATGATAACATCATTGAGAGTTTTGCCCTATTCCAACATGTTTACTAATGCATTTCACTGTGGTCTCCATTCATTTTAACGTGTTAATGGCCCCATTTACTTTTATGTAATGTGCTTTTGTATCTTTTATCCACAGGGCACAAATCCTCTTTTCAGAAGCTCGACATCAACATTTAAAAATGTGACCTACAAAAGCAGAGGGCAGCAGAAGAGGGATATTTCTTAGGGCTACTGACCAACTTTGTGTGTTGAAACACAGAATGTAGGCTTTTAATTACCCAAGAGCAAATACTGTTGTGTTTTTTTGTTAATTTTATTTAAATGTATTTTCTTGTACTGTACAAGTGGGACACTGTGTGTGTGCAATTGTGTGCTTGTAAGGTGGGGGCAGGACTGCCAATTACTGGCAGTGAATTAATTTTAATGTAAATCATTTTCAAACAGTGTGTTGTGCTGCTAAAGGTACTGTTAAATCTGGGAAACACTGGATCTTCTTGTTTTACATTTGCCGTTTCTCGTGGTTGTTATAGCAAAAGAAAAAAAAAGTTTTGTAGTGTTTGTGACATTTGTTTATGATTGTTTTTTTTAGGCTGAGCCTTTTGTAATTAGATGATTAATTAATTCATTAAGATTTTGCAGGATCAAATGTAAAAAGTCTGTCTGTACTTGTGTTTTGTAATATATTTGATGGTTTTCCATATGGAGTCTCACATTATTTCTTTCTAAATTATTCAAATAGTTAATAAGATCATATTTATTCAGTTTTTCACAATACATATCCTTTCAAAGCAGCTTTACAGAAAATGCTTCTTTCAGTGTAACATTTCAGGAAGAATTCATAGAAGATATCAGTGTATCAAATTTACACTTTTCAAAATATTATTTCTGCATACTAATTCCTGTGTAAATGCAATGACTGCGAGTCGTGCAGCATTAAACGGTGTGTAAAGTCACTTTGTGAGAAATATAAGCCACTTCAGATGCAGCTCCTGTGCTGCATTTAAAACAATCTAATGGATATTTAATACAAGTATTGCTTTACATAGGCTAATTTCTTTCCAAATGCTCGATTACGCTGCACGCGAGTGACGCGACTCAAAACGCCTCTGACTGCCAGCGTTCGAATCTGGTCGCGTCGCGTTCAGAGCAGACGGTCTGTAAGAAGAGAGGAATATTTTGCCTTTTATTGCTTCATAGAGAGAGTCCAGTGACGTAAAGAACCCCAAAACTTGCGGAAAGTGTGGAGAAAAACAGGCTGCAGTCTATGCGGCGCGCTCAACACCATTGGAAATGCAAGGATACACTCAAACTCTTCGCATTCGCTTCCATGAAGCGCTTTATGTCCTTTATATGTTGCTTTATGTCAACTTCGCTTGTGCTGCTGCGGAAGTGTCGGATACAACTGAAGTTTGGGACAAAACTCAGCTTCTCGAGCTGTACAGTAAGTGCAATCGGCCTGCGAGATACATCTGTGACATTCTCTTGCTGAAACGATACTTTGCGCGATGGCATGGGCGCGTGTGTTTGGTCAGGATCAAGAGTTTGTCGTTTAGATGAAGTGTGCTGAGCTCTGCAGATTACATTAGTATGTAGAGCGAATAGTCTAGCTCTTCTCTAAAACTGACCGAATAGTGTGTCATTCCTCGCCTGAGATAAACCTGCACAGACTATTATTTCAGTGTCAAGCGGAAGATTAAACAAAATATGTTTAGTGGCCTAATGTGTTTTTAAGAGTTACACAATTGTTGCCCATAAACTTGTTTTAGTGGAAGTTTACTGCACACCAACAAACCGATTGGCGGCTGCTCATCACATGATACAGCAGAAAGACAGTTTGGACGAAACTCAAGCTACATTTAAAACTTTTAAGTAAAACTAAGGAATGTTTGTTTTGTTTTTTGTTTTTTTCAGTGGCCATTTAAAAAAAAAAAAAGATACATTTTATTGAACATACGTACGTTGACCTTTGTGACAACTTGACCCAATAGCAAACAGAGTATGTTTCACAATGGAATTTGACATTCCGTAAAAGGAAACAACAAACAAAAATATCCAATCCTTGATTTGGCCAACAAATTGTATTGTTAAATTAGTACTGTGGCCATTTTTTTTATTTTTTATTTTTTTTATTTTTATCATTTAAAGGATTAGTTCATCCAAAAATGAAAATTCTGTCATTATTTATTCACCCTCATGTTGTTCCAAACCCGTAAGACCTTCATTCATCTTCAGAATATAAATGTAGATTTTTATTATTAAATCCTAGAGCTTTTTGACCCCTTCATAAACAGCAATTGAATTACCACTTTCAAGGCACACTCACAGACAGGTAGTAAAAATATCGTTAAAATAGTCCATGTGAGCACAGTGGTTCAACCTTAATTTTTTGAAGCAACGAGAATACTTTTTGTGCAGAAATAAGTACCCCAAAAAAAAAAAATAAAAATAAAGACTTTATTCAACAATCTTCTCTCGTCTGTGCCAGTCTCCTACCCTGTTGACATAGTAAATACAGTACAGCGCTACGCCAGAATGCCGGCTTACCATTGGCCGACGCTGCTCACGTGAGCACCACGATGCATGCGTGTGAAGCTGGCGCAGGAGCTAACCAATGGTGAGCCGCCGTTCTGCCGGAGAACTCGGAAGCACTGCACTGTGTACTCTGTCAACAGCGTAGGAGACTGGCACAGACATATTCTCATCACTTCATAAAATTAAGGTTGAACCACTGTAGTCACATGGACTATTTTAATGATGTTTTTACTACCTTTCTGGACCTTGAAAGTGGTAATTAAATGGCTGTTTATGGAGGGGTCAGAGAGCTCTCGGATTTCATCAGAAATATCTCAATTTGTGTTCCAAAGATGAACAAAGGTCTTACCGTCTATCAGATAGACAAATAGAAGCTAGATTCCATTTTTTCTTTGCTTTACAAGTATACCGAACATACATACGTCATGTTTTTGTATTTCAGCATGTTGTCCACATTTTCCCTTAAAGACTCAAAATTAAGTAAATCTTGTGGATAATACAGGACAGTACAATTCTGCATGACTTCTCCTCTAATAAACGGAATGTCATAAGTATGACCCCTGCTGAAGGACACAGTGGGTTTCTGAAGTTTGTCCAACAGCCTGATTCGTTACAGTCCCAGTGAATTTACATTTACATTCATGCATTTAGCAGATGCTTTAATCCAAAGTGACTAGCATTGCATTCCAGTTATACATTTACTTGGGAACCAGCATTGTGAGTCACAGCGCTAGTTATAAACAGGGTCAGCTGAGGTCAGCAGCATAATACATAAACACACACCTACACCCTCGCTCACTCAGATCGGTAACAACACACTCTGCATACTCCATTTGGGTCTATTAAGATCTCACATAGCAAATAATTAATCTGTCACTGAGATATTTAAGGTCATGGAACACTTTCAGTTTTGTTTCAAGAAGTAGGAGAAATTCAGGTGAAGTAGGACGCTTTCACCCAAAATGAGCTCTGTTGAACACAAAAGAAGATATTATAAAGATTCTTCCACTGTTTATGTTCATAGAATGAAAGTCAGTGGGGTCTAAAACAACACTGAACCCCATGTACTTTTATTTTATGGACAAAGAAACATATGTTTTCAAAATATCTTCCTCTGTATTCCTTCTTTGGACACACTAAGTGTACTGAAAAAAGCTACTTGAAAGTAGCCATAATAAATAAATGAATAAAAAAATGATAACTTTAGGACATACATTCAAACCAAAAATGATTCGGACACCAGATATATTTTTTTACTAGTGTTTGCAGGACACTATAGTTCATTTATGTAAGTGAGGATAGCAAAATAAAGTAAACTGTGACATATTATACCCAAATATTCTTCATACAGTGGACTACCAGTAAAATGTATTAAAAAAATATTGGGACCAAATTAATTCGGACACTTTGACCTGTCCATGATTTGCTTAAGTGTTTTTTTCTTGAATTGCTAATGTGACCATCCACACCAAAGACTGAAAAAAATGAAGCATTGCTTGGTAATTGGTCGACCTAAATTGGTATTATCTAATTGCGTATTTAAATTTAACAGCTGACAGCTGATTGGTTGATTGTAATCCATTACAATACTTTCTATCAAAGATTAATTTGTTCTGACACAGTTTAACTAATCTTGTCATATTTTATTACCAGTTTCTAAACTAGCGAATAAACTGTGGTAAAGTGAGAAAATGTTGAAGGTGTCTGAATAAATTTTGGCGTGACTGTATTTGTCTCCTTAAAGTATTCCAGGAAAGGGCACTACATTTTAAAGAAGAACTTAGGCTCTCACTGTGAATCTAATCTGTTTCTATTTGGAAAAGAACCATATTTAAAACTGTATGTGTGAGGGACTAAGCCATTAACAGATAAAAAAATAACAGTAGTGTTCTCATTCTCAGCACAATCTAAATTGAAATGCTACTACCAGACAAAATCCTATACTTCCTATACCTTTCAAGCACATTCTTGCTCTCAGACATATGGTGAGGATAATGCGTAACTTCCCTTTGAAGTTTTAGAATACTCTGTGTGTGTTCGACTGTTTAAGAATATCTTTGTCTTTGGCCTGTATCTTCAATTACTCTTTCGTGTCAACGCCCACAAAAGACCCTCAGCCCTGACGGCTCTGAGAACTCTGAAATATTAAGCCCCATTTTGTGGAGGTGAAACTGGAGATAGCAGCTCTATCTTTCTATCTGTTCGCTGCATAATCAGACCTGTCTGATACCTCAGTGCCTCTGAAAGGCTTAGAATCTCCAATATCACTTGCCATTATAATCTAACATGGCCTTGCATGTAAATGGCTATATAATACTCCTAAAGAAAGGCTTTTCCCACTGGTCAAAAAACCCTAGGGCCTCACGTCTCCCAAATGTATTAGATACGACAGGAAAATATGCTTTAGCTTGACCTATTCGAAAGCTGCCATATTCAACATTGTTGTGCATCTGTGTTTGTGTGAATCAGGTAAAGGAGTTTTCCGTTTGGAAAGCGTACCACATGAGCGTTGCCTATCGGCGGACTCGTCCGGTCTATCTCTGACCAGCTGTGACCCCCCGTCTGCCACCCTGCTTTGGAAATGGGTGTCCCGGCACCGTCTCTACAATCTTGGCTCCAGTCGATGTTTAGGGATCAACACGACCAAGCAGCAGCCTGATGTGGGCATCTTTGAGTGTGATGTTTCCCTCCCAACCATGTGGTGGCGCTGTGGGGGCAGCATGTTGTACGGAGCGATGAATAATAAGCTAGCGGTGGTGGACTCGAAAGTGGTGGTAAAGAAAGCCATTCTGCAACAGTGGAGGATTTATGGGGCGGCTGGTGAAGGGCCATGCGCTTACCCCTACGAAGGCAAGATGTCTTCAGACACTTTTTTTTCAAATAGGGATAAATGACAAATACAAGTGTCCACAATAAAGCAAAAGTAAAATTCTAGTTTAAATGCACGTTCACACCACATAACTATATTAGCGTCCAAAAACACATGTACCAAGTTCTAATAGTTTAATTTAAATGAACTAAAAAATTTAAGGCAACCAGGTAACCAGGTTTTTTAAGTTAAACCAATAATATTTTTTTACAATGTTGAGACTCTCCTACTTCAGAGCAGTTAATGATATGCAAAAGCCCGCCCCTTCACGTTGACGTGAATGATTACAAGGTAGTTTGAGACGTAAGGAACACCGGTGCTTTCAAACCGCGTTTTTGAGACTGTCTTTTTTTTATTGCAGTTTTAAGGAGAAAGTACTCGGCAATGAATTTTCACATGGTTTGTCTTAAAGCATATTAAAAACATCCCATAGACATATAAACAACATTAAAAACTTGATTTTCACCACTGAGGGTGTTTGAGTTTTTTGGAAGTCACACCATATGGCATTTTATAATCTGAACTAACTTTGCATTGCCAAAACCAAACAAACAAAAAGTTGATTTGATATTTTAAGGGACTTACTGACCTTGTCAAAAAGGCATGAGGGTCATCGGGGTAGTTTCCTGTTTTATATTTCTTTTCCTGCATGGTTCTGCATGTTGGATGTACCATATGACTTTGATTTAGCAGGACTTAAAGGGTTAGTTCACCCAAAAATGAGAATTAGCCCATTATTTACTCACCCTCAAGCCATCCTAGGTGTTTATTACATTTTTCTTTCAGACGAATACAATCAGAGTTATATTAAATATTATATGGATATTTTTCTTACACAAACGCATCGCTTCACTTCAGAAGGCCTTTATTAACCCCCGAGCCGTGTGGAGCAGTTATATGATGGATAGATGCACTTTTATGGACTTCTTAAACGAAGCAACATTCACTGCTATTATAAAGCTATAAAGCTTGGAAGAGCCAGGGCATTTTTTTATAAAACTGATTGTGTTCATCTGAAAGAAGAATGTCATATACACCTAGGATGGTTTGAGGGTGAGTAAATTTTCATTTTTGGGTAAACTAACCCTTTAAACTTGCCTAAACTGCTGTCAACCCCCTCTCTAGATATCATTGTCAGCGCTAAACTGATGCCCCATTTTGGTTGACCACTATTGGTTAACTAGTTGATTTGATGTGGCCAAAGTCAGACAGATTCTACGCGTTTTGTAACTGTTGTTTTCATGCCATTGGCAGACATCCACACATTACAGGGAAACTCTCATGGCCTGACCTGCTCCATACCCTTCAAATACAACAATAAATGGTTCTGGGATTGTACCTCTGAGGGCAGAGAGGACCGTCACCTCTGGTGTGCCACCACAAACCGCTATGATCAAGATGAGAAATGGGGCTTTTGCCCCAATTCAGGTAAAACCCCATACTTATTTAAATGAATATGTATTTTTTCCTTTTTATACACTATTGTTCAAAAGTTTGGGGTCAAAAACTTTTTTTTTTTTTTTTGAAAGAAATTAACATTTTTTATTCAGCTAGTACACATTAAATTAATAAAAAGTGACAGTAAGGACATTAATAATGTTACAAAAGAATTAAATCATGGTTTCCACAATGATATTAAGCAGCTCAACTGTTTTCACCATAGATAATATTAAGAAATATTTTAGCATATTAGAATGATTTCTGAAGGATCCTGTGACACTGAAGACTGGAGTAATGATGCTGAAAATCCATTAAAGGAATAAATCACATTTTAAAATCTATTAAAATAGAAAAAAATTATTTTAAGTTAGAAAATATTCAACAATATTACATTTTTATTTTTTATCAAATAAATGCATCCTTGGTGAGACTTTTTTTCAAATGCTTTCCAAAAATCTTCCTGACCCCAAGCTTTCATATGCAAGTGTATTACGAGTAGATACTAACTAACTAAAGGAACCACATTAAGCCTATCTATGTGTATTTTCTTTAGTGTCAGGCTGCAATGAATTCTGGGAGAGCCATCCGGCACTGAATGCCTGTTACCAGTTTAACTTATACTCCATCCTCACCTGGAGTCAAGCTCTTACTTCCTGTCAAGCGCAGGGTGGGAGTCTTCTGTCCATCACACAGTCCGGTGAACAGAGCTATATCAGAGGTATACACACACTCAAATGTTTGCAGAATATTTTAACATCATTTATTTGCTGACATTCATTGGTTAATGCTGATTGTATAATATGAAAGAAATTATTTTATTTTATTTAACAAGGACACATGAAATTGATCAAAAGTTACAGTAAGATGTAATATGTTACAAAAGAAATAAAAAAAGAATCCTGAAATTGTTGTATTCATTTTTCTTTTTCAACAATGATAATAATAAGAAGTGTTTCTTATAAGCATATTAGAATGATTTCTGAAGGATCATGTGACAATGAAGACCGGAGTAATGATGCTGAAAATTACTGGAGTAAATTACATTTTAAAATACATTAAAAT
Organism: Gobiocypris rarus; assembly: GCA_023029165.1. Lineage (NCBI taxonomy): Eukaryota > Metazoa > Chordata > Actinopteri > Cypriniformes > Gobionidae > Gobiocypris > Gobiocypris rarus. The sequence goes on from CM040931.1 coordinate 21,200,843, forward strand.
AGAAAATAATTATTTTAAATTGTAATAATATTTCACATTATTACTGTTTTTACTGCATTCTTTATCAAACAAATGTAACCTTGGTGAGCATAAGATTTTTCTATAAACATCCACATTATTCCAATCATCATTATTATTATTATTATTAATAATAATTATTCCAAACCTTTGACCTGTGGTTGTATATGGCTAGTTCTTGCTCAAAAAAGTAGTTCATCTGACTACAGCATTAAATATCCAGTCATCTAAAGCCATAAAATAAATGTAATAGTTGCATAGACACCTTTTATGGTTCCTTTGCTTGTTTTGTTGCACCTTAGCACTATACATTTCCATTCACTATTGTATGGAAAAGAGCTCAAACATTCTTCCTAACATGTTGTTTCATGGAAGTATTTCGTTGATGCATCATTGTTGTTATTGTGTTCCACCAGAAAGACTCTCAGATATGGGTGTGATGGTCTGGATTGGATTAAACCATCTCAGTCAGCACGGGGGATGGCAGTGGTCTGATGGATCTCCTTTGGCTCTTGTCAATCATACCGCAGGTATAGCTGGCTTATGTTTTTAAGCAGAAGAACATGGGCAGTATTACCTATTAAATGCCCTATTCACTGATTATTGATCTGTCCAGATCTGACCTCCACACCGGTGCAGCAGAACCAGCAGTGTGGGGTGTTTAACTCCACGCAGGGTTCCTGGCAGAGTCTGTCCTGTGAGTCAGCCTTGCCCTACATCTGTAAGAAAACCACCAACTACAGTCGGAATGCCGAGCCGCTTGGTAAAGAGATGAGTTATTTGACTGCTCATTCATCCCTCCTTTCATTAATCCAGCTTTTTTGTCCGTCCATCCATCCGTTTTTAATAGCCTTTTGTCTTTCCCTCTAACGTGTCTGACTTTTCCCAGACTCTCCATCCACCTGGTTTTCTCAAGTTTAGTCTAGTTTAATCTTCAGTCCCAGCATGTAACAGCCAGTATTACGTAAAGCGTGTGTCATTTTCCAGGTCTCGTTATTGAGGGAACGAGCATGTTGTCAGATAGACTAGTGACTATTGAGTCCATGATGGTCAGCATTGATTGTGATTGGCTGGAAGAGAAGAATGTGGGTGTGTCCTGAGGTTTGTTCAAAGGCACAACAGCTGTGGCCCATCTAGAGTCTGAACTCCTGCCCCTGGCTATCAAACACACACAAACACACACATTCTCACAGTGTGTGTGTAAATATAGAAACGGTCGGGGTCGTCCACAACAATATGAGAATCAGTCCTTTTCTTACAAGGGTTGGCTTGATACCAAAACTTTTTATATACAGGTTATTATATAAATAAGACCAGTAGTCTTTGAAAGATTATACACTACCCGGCCCCAAAAAAGGTTCTGTTTGGATAGGTAATGCAAGATCTTGACCAAAAATGTATGTACCTCTTGATGGAAATAACATCACAACATTTATTTCCATCAAGAGGTGCATCTATTTTTGGTCCAGATCTTGTATCGATAATGCAAGAGTGCAACACTCTGTAAAGTCTCCTCCAGCACATCCCAAAGACTTTCAATGAATTTAAGGTCTGAACTCAGAGGTGCCAATTAATGTGTGAAAATGATTCTTCATCCTCCCTCCCAACCATTCTTTCACAATTTGAGCCTGATGAATCTCGGCATTGTCATCCTGGACTATGGCCATAATGTGTCTTCCTACATGGTTGTTTTAGAAATGAAAAGCTACACACTCCATCAATTAAGGTTAGAAGAACTATTGCCAAACATATAACATGCTAGAAACATAATAATCACTGCAATAATGATCCAGTCATAGACTCTTAAGCATTTGCCTATTTCAATCCAAACAGGGACTTTTCTTGGCCCTGTTTTTTGGCCCTTTTAGGATCACTATTTCTTAAAGAGTGATTTCTTATATAATTATTAGAGTAAGGACTTTCATTCAAACTCACTTTTTCATTTAAATTAATTTTGGCATCACAGAAATTAAGTCAAAAATTTATTTCATTTTAATTTATTTTTTAAATTATTTTTATGTTTTTTTTTTAGATAAAAGACCATATCATTTTTAATATCAGCAAATTATTTATAACCTAAAAACAATTATGCTTTTTTATTTTTTTATTAGCCCTATTTTGTTTTGGGCCAGGCCAAAAATTACATTCAAAACATACAATACCATTTAAAAGTTTTTGGGTTCATTTTGAAATAAATTAATAATTTTATTCTACAAGGATGCATTAAATTGATCAAAAGTGACAGTAAGTGCGTTTATAATATTACAAAATGTTTTTATTTCAAATAAATGCTGTTCTTTTAAACTTTCTAGTTGTCTGAATCCTGTAAAACTGTATTGTATGTATAAAAAAGGTTTATACAAAAATAATAGGCAGCACAACAGGTTTTTTAACATTGATAGAGCATATAAAGTTATAAGAAATTTTTCAAATCAGCATATAAGGATTTCTGAAGGATCATGTGACACTTAAAGGGATAGTTCACTTGAAATTAAATTTTAATATGTTTTAGCTTACCTCATGGGCATCCGAGATGTAGGAGTATTTGTTTCCCCAGTAGTTTCAATTTTGATCATTTTAGGTCAAACCTTGTCTGTGCCTCACATAATGCAGGTCTATGGTCACCACCTCAAAGTGCATACACAGAGAAGTCCAAATTAAACAATCCCCATCGTAAGTACACACTGATGGCCTAAGACACTAAGCAGTTTGTGTGAAAACGAACAGTTTTATATAGTTTTTACCTCTCTGTGCCTGACTGAAAAACGTTGTGTTGTGTGTGTTAGGCTCAGTACATCAGTGTGTACTTACGATGGGGATGGGGATTGTTTAATTTGGACTTCTCTGTGTATGCTCTTTGAGGTAATTACCATAGACCTGCATTATGTGAGGCACAGACAAGAACGGTTTGACCTAAAATGATCAAAATTGAAACTACTGAAACAAATACTCCTACATCTCGAAGCCCATGAGGTAAGCTAAAACATATCAAAATTTAATTTCAAAGTGAACTATCCCTTTAAGACTGGAGTAATGATGCTGAAAATTCAGCTTTGCCATCACAGGAATAAAATGTACAAAAACTTTTGTAAAAAAATAGTTTTTACTGTAATTCTGATCAAATTATTGATTATATAAGAGACTACAAAAACATTTTAAAAAATCTTACCAACCCCAACGTTTGAATGGTAGTCTATACTGTAGTATTTCTTTTTAAATCTTCTCTCTGTCTGTTTGTCTACTAGAAAACTGGCAATATAAGGAGACGTTTTGCCCTGACGGTTGGTTGGACCACAATGGGTTTTGTTACCGGTACCTGAAGGAGAAGTTGAGCTGGGACAACTCCTCTAGCGCATGCAAGGCTCTTGAGGCAGAGCTGGTCAGCGTCCACTCCCTCTCTCAACAGGAGCTGCTGCTGAAACTGCTCTCGAATGGTTGGCTGGATGTTTTTCACTTTATAGTGTCATTTATTAAAGTTACAGTGATCACAATATATAATTGGTTGTGTCAGGATCCAACTCTAAGGTGTGGATCGGCTTGCACAAGGAGGCCAAACTTCCAGCAGTCCAATGGTCAGACAAATCTCCAGTCACATTCACATCCTGGTACTCTCAGGAGCCTTCCCATCAACATGCCGACAAGCGCATCTGTGTTACAGCAGACTGGAAGGTGAGTTCAGAGATCAGATTAATGTCACAAGATATTAGCCGTAAATCGAGTAAACCACAGTATGTGGTCACAAAGAAAGCACGTGTCCAGAATCACCCCATAAATCATAGAGCAACTGTGCGTTAGATGAACACAGCCAGATCCGATTTCAGAGACAGTGACTGCATGAAAACTTAATCCTGGGTAATCAGATGCACAGTCACCAGTTAGTCACAGTAGTAAACCAGCAGGTCATGTGACACATCTAGCCATTCTGAATTTTCTTCTGTGCTTGATGAAAGACTCCTTGTGTGTGTGTGTGTATTTTAGGAAGGCAGATGGCAGTTCGCAGAGTGTGAAGAGCAGCATGCAGCAATCTGTAAGGCATCAGGTCTTGTTCCCCAGCATCCTGCTGGAGAATGGGATGAAGGATGTCCAGAGGTGAGAACATAACATAACATAACACATGTTGGGTTTTCATGTTTCATGTTTTATGTCTTTCCATAGACATAATGATTTTTATACCTACAAGCTGTATATTCTATCCCCTAACCCTAAACCTACCCATCACAGGAAAATTTCGTTATTTTTACATTTTCAAAAAACATAATTTAGTCAGGTTTACAAGATGTTCTCCTCATGGGGACCAAAAATTTCCCCACAAGGACAAGGATTTCCGATATTGCCATCTTTATATATAATCTCAAATGAAATAAAGTATAAATATTACATGAAAAACTTAAAATGTTGCTTTGACAACTTACTGTATAATAAATATGTTTAAGTTATAAAATTATTAAAACTAAACTGAAATAAAATGAGTATGAACTGAATATTTTTGCATGATTCATTGATAAAGTCCACCATTATGTAGAATAAAGTAGATTTGGCCACTAAACTTTCATAATAAAAGCACATCAAGAACAAAAAAACAAACCAAAGGTTCCCTGAACAGTCATACACACACGTTTACCACGTCATTCCATATACATTGTGTGAGTAACATGAATGAAATGCAGTGAATGATTGGAGGTTTTTGAAAAACTGACTTAACAAAAAACTCCATTACCGAGGCTGCTTTTTCCCATCAATCTCATTACCGGCACTCCCGTTCCATCTGTTTTCCTGAATTTTTGATTGGTTGTGCTTGAGATGGGCTTTGTGTGGGGTGAGGAGGGCAGACAGGCCGTGTGTCTAGAGGACTGAGCGGCCGTCAGCGAGGGTGAGAGCAGGTCACGGTTGGAGAACAACAGTCTGATTCAGATCTGTTCTGTCGCTCTGTTTCTGCTTTTGCTGGCTACGAAACAGACGGCTGGTGTGGAGAACTTGACTGGCCTGCACAGTCCTGGCAAAACAGAGAAAGGGCACTTTTCAGATATGCGCACGTGCTAGTGAACGCTCACGTATGTGTCACACCCACGCTTACTCATCTTGTACTGTATGTGAAGAACAACCGTTTATCTGTTCTGTATCTATTGAAATGGTTTTGTATTCTACTGAAAAATTATTTTAGCACCTAAAATATATACTTTCCCTTTCAGTTTTAACCTAAAATCTTGATCTTGAATAAAAAGGTTTAAAGGTCAGCATCAGCTACTCGACTGTGTCTCTTTGTAGCTGTTAAAATGCTTGTTTCAATCTGGTCCAGGTTATAGGAAGGACACTAAATTGAGGCCATTGGACTCAGGGTTAATGGAGGACAGGTGTGAAAACACAGCCAGATGCCACATGGAAAATTGAAGCTAATGCTTTACCCCAAATTACCTGCTATTACTATGAACTATGCCCTATTTATAGTATAAGTGGTATTCTTATACCATATTTTCTCTAAAATAAGTTGCACGTGAATATATGTCACGGTTCTGTCCGTTTTGACTTTTTGTGTTTTGCCACCTTCTGCTTTTTGTTGTAATTTGTTGTCATGGTCACTCATTATGTTCAGCTCATCACATGTATATACACTATATTGCCAAAAGTATTGGGACACCCCTCCAAATCATTGAATGCAGGTGTCACAGGTGTATAAAAATCAAGCACCTAGGCATTCAGACTGCTTCTACAAACATTTGTGAAAGACTGGGTCGCTCTCAGGGGCTCAGTGAATTCAAGTGTGTAAATTTGATTTGATAGGTTGCCACTTGTGCAATAAGTCCATTCATGAAATTTCCTCACCACTAAATATTTCATGGTCAACTGTTAGTGCTATTATAACAAAGTGGAAGCACAACAGCAACTCAACCACGAAGTGGAAGGCCACGTAAAGTCACAGAGCAGGGTCAGTTCTTGCTGAGGTGCACAGTGTACAGAAGACATCCAACTTTCTGCAGAATCAATAGCTATAGACCTCTAAATTTGATATGGCCTTCACATTAGCTCAAGATCAGTGTGTAGAGAGCTTCATGGAATGGGTTTCCATGGCCGAACAGCTGCATCCAAGCCTTACATCACCAACTGCAATGCAAAGCGTCAGATGTGGGGGTGTAAAGCACGCCACCACTGGACTCTAGAGCAGTAGAGACATGTTCTCTGGAGTGACGAATCACACTTCTCTGTCTGGCAATCGAATGGATGTGTCTGGTTTTGGCGGTTGCCAGGAGAATGGTACTTGCCTGACTGCATTGTACCAAGTGTAAAGTTTGTTGGAGGGGGGGATAATGGTTTGGGGTTGTTTTTCAGGGGTTGGGCTTGGCCCCTTAGTTCCAGTGAAAGGAACTCTTAATGCTTCAGCATACCAAGACATTTTGGACAATTTAATGCTTCGAATTTTGTGGGAACAGTTTGGGAATGGCCCCTTTCTGTTCCAAAATGACTGCACACCAGAGCACAAAGCAAGGTCCATAAAGACATGGATGAGCGTGTTTGGTGTGGAGGAACTTGACTGGCCTGCACAGTCCTGACCTCAAACTGATAGAACACCTTTGGGATGAATTAGAGCAGAGACTGCGAGCCAGGCCTTCTCGTCCAACATCAGTGCCTGACCTCACAAATGCGCTTCTAAGAATAGTCAAAAATTCCAATAAACACACTCCTAAATCTTGTGTAAAGTCTTCCTAGAAGAGTTGAAGCTGTTATAGCTGCAAAGGGTGGGCCAACTCTTAAACCCTATGGATTAAGAATGGGATGTCATTTAAGTTCATATGCATGTAAAGGCTGACGTCCCAACTTTTGGCAATATAGTGTATGTTCAGTTCTGTAGGAATTTAAGTTGTCCGGTGTTGTCAGTTAATGGATGTGTTGTATGCTACTCTGTTCTTGTGGATTTATTAAATATTATCTTCATCTTTGTATGGGTTTATACAACCACCTGCGTGACCATATGGGACAGATTTACTAACAGCTACAGCTACATTAACAACCAGCATAGACCCTGAAAAATCTACTGTCAGGATTTATGACACACAGTGAAAAGTGGCGATGAAAAGGCATGGACGTGGTTATTTTTGTGGCATACTCATAAGAGTTTCCATTTCAGACAGAAAATAAATGATTGGAGAGCAATTCATGCAACATGATTTAATAATGTTTGTGGTAGTCCATTTACTGGATTTTTTGTTATTATTTAACGCTGAAAAGCATGTCTCAACCCATTTTGTGCTTGACATGGCTGCATCGGTTCAATATTTTGTACATTGTCAGTAGATCACCCTCAGAACTTTCACTTTTTGGGATACTAATTTGCCCTTTTTAGTAAATATGGCCATATGTTACATACTGCTCCGAGACTTAAAGGTTGGAGATCCAAACACAGCTTTAATGAAGGGTAATCCACAATCATAGTCAAAACAGGCTAAATGTCATACACATGCAAACAGTTCAAACCAGCAAACAAGACAGGAGAGAGAGGCAAAAGGGTAATCAAAGGAACAGGCAAGTGCAAAAACCAAGAGACAAGAGACCAGGGAAACCACTCTGAAATGCCGTTATACAACAAACAAGACTTTGCAGTGAATGACAGAGTGAACATGGTATATATAGGCAGAGGTAATGAGGTAAGGAGACACAGGGGTAAACAGTGAGTGCTAATGAGTCCGGGCAAAGGATTATGGGGAATGTAGTCTATGATAGAATGACAGTCCGGGTTGTGGTACCCTCTGATGGTGATCACAGGCACTCACGCTGGTGAATTGTAACACCAAATAAGGACCTGTCCCAAATGGCACACTTCACTTGTAGTCTGGAGAATTTACAATGGCTGTCACGTGCCCGTCAAGTCAACAAGACCTTACTTTGTAATCCACATATATTTGACACGTCATGAATCCTGTACAACACACTTACAACCCATAACCATGTTGGTGAGGAAAATCTGTTTTATACTCGCAAATATTTCAGCATGTTAATAGTGCTATGTTCATTCAAGTCTTTGTTTTATATTATTAATGTATCTGTATTCAATTAAAGCCTTGCAGAGTCTATTTAACGTTTGCTTATTGTGTGCATGTGCAGGGCTGGAGAAGGAAGGACAACTGGTGTTATAAGATCACAGATCAGGAGCAGACGTTTGAGAATGCAGTGAAAGGATATTACTGCAAATCTCCTCTTGTTACTATAGAAAGCAGGTATGTAGAAAGTGTCTGGATGAAATTTTGTTGGTTTTGAACAGAGTAAGCGGTAACTGAACGGTGACAAATTAGTTTATACACAATTTAGAATTTAGTAAATTAAACACCTAACACGTATGCTACATTTTATTTTGCTACATTAGCTTGGTAAGTGAATTAAATAAAACATAAAATCTGTTTATTCTGAACAAAATCCCTTGCACATTGTATTTACTATTTTGGGGAAAGGCTCACAGGCTGCATTTATTTAATTGAAAATACAGTAAAAACTGTAATATTTGAAATATTATTACAATTTAAAATAACTGTTTTAATATATCTTAAAGTAATTTTCCTGTGATGGCAAAGCTGAATTTTTTGCATCGTTACTGCAGTGTTCAGTGTCACAGGATCCTTCAGAAATCATAATTTCCTATGTTAAATGTTAAAAACAGTTGTGCTGCTTTATATTTTTTGGGAAACCATTATACTTTTTTTTCAGGATTCTTTGATGAATATAACATTCAAAAGAATTTATTTGAATTAGAAATATCTTTTATAACTTTATAAATGTCTTTCACTTTTGATCTATTTATTGCATCCTTAATGAATAAAAGTATTAACTCCCTTCAAAAACCTCTGAATGCTAGTTTATGTCACTAGTGGAACTTCCCAGGATCATAAACCAACCTGGAATAACCAAGAAATGTGTTTCAGATGGTGTTAACCTCAAATGAGTAGCTGAGTCAGGAAATGCTTACGATGCAAGGATAATTAAGACGTTTACAACATGAAAGAAGCAGATACATTCATCACAATTGGAGTGTGTGGTTTCTCTGTGGCAGGTTTGAGCAGGCCTTCCTAAACAGCCTGATCAGAGAAATGGGAGGCTCTGACTCCCAATCTTATTGGACAGCTCTGCAGGACCAGGGCAGAATTGGAGAGTACCGCTGGCTGACCCAGGACAACTCGTCGAAACCCCTTAACTACAACAACTGGAACCGACACCAGCCAGGTAAGACCATAAAACAGTTAAAACGGTCATAAACCTGGACTAACAGGCACATACAAACTAAGAGCTCTTTATTTATTTAATCATCTCTCCCTCTGTCTGCAGTGAGTATTGGGGGTTGTGTGGTGATGTCTGGGGGTCAAGCACTGGGTCACTGGAAGGTGAAAAATTGTCACACCTTTAAGGCCCTGGCTGTGTGCAAACAGGAAGTGAGCGGTAACCATGATACCCTGATGCCTGTGCCACACATAGATATAAATTCACCATGTCCGACAGGATGGGAGACCCGCAAAGGCCTGTCTCACTGTTACAAGGTAGTGCAAAGAGTATATCATCAGTAATCCATTTTAGAGAATCACTGCATGCTCTCATAATCTTGCTTTGAATCTTTTGTTTGATGCATATTCATATGCCATTCATGTCTGTTAGATCATTATCTGTTTGTTTGTTGTTTAGGTGTATCACAATGAGAAGATCCTGATGCAGCGCACTTGGACCGAGGCTCAGTTCTTCTGCCGGGCTTTGGGGGCTGATCTGGCCAGTTTCCATCATTATGAAGATCAGACTTTTGTCAAAAATCTCCTCTCTATGAAGTTCCAAAGGTTGGTTTACACGTTTACCCATGGCAGGTGGGGGTTTATATGCAATTTTTTAAAGGGGGGGCTGTCACACAGTTTCTGTAAATCTAATGTCAATCTTGAGTACCTATTGAGTAGTATTGCATCCTTCATATCTCTGAAAAAATGGTTTTAGTTTTATCATATTTATAAAAGACAGATACGATGTACTGAGTCTTTCTGAATAAAACTGAGCGGCTGGAGGCGTATTGTGTGGGCGGAGCTAAAGAGTCACTTACGCGCCGATAGCCGACAACACACAGACATTTGAAAAACAAACTCCATCCACTGTCCCCTTAACACTGGGTTCTTTGGGAAGCTGTACAGGGTTGTCTTGCCCTGACATCCAAAACCACACTTTTTTGGTGACATTGTTGATTTCGTTAAGTCCTGCGATCTGTGCAGCGCAGCTGACGACTTCCCTAAAGCCCTCTCTCGCTCTGGTCGAGGTGTGTGTGCGCCCTTCCGCGATAAGTGGAAATATATAAAAACAAATATACTTACATTTTTTTATATATCTCTTATATACAGTGAGGAAAATAAGTATTTGAACACCCTGCTATTTTGCAAGTTCTCCCACTTAGAAATCATGGAGGGGTCTGAAATTGTCACCGTAGCTGCATGTGAGATATGTGAGAGACATAATCTAAAGAAAAAAATCCAGAAATCACAATATATGATTTTTTGCCCATTTATTTGTATGTTACAGCTGCAAATAAGTATTTGAACACCTGTCTATCAGCTAGAATTCTGACCCTCAAAGACCTGTTAGTCTGCCTTTAAAATGTCCACCTCCACTCCATTTATTATCCTAAATTAGATGCACCTGTTTGAGGACGTTAGATGCATAAAGACACCTGTCCACCCCATACAATCAGTAAGAATCCAACTACTAACATGGCCAAGACCAAAGAGCTGTCCAAAGACACTAGAGACAAAATTGTACACCTCCACAAGGCTGGAAAGGGCTACGGAGAAATTGCCAAGCAGCTTGGTGAAAAAAGGTCCACCGTTGGAGCAATCATTAGAAAATGGAAGAAGCTAAACATGACTGTCAATCTCCCTCGGACTGGGGCTCCATGCAAGATCTCACCTCATGGGGTCTCAATGATCCTAAGAAAGGTGAGAAATCAGCCCAGAACTACACGGGAGGAGCTGGTCAATGACCTGAAAAGAGCTGGGACTACCGTTTCCAAGGTTACTGTTGGTAATACATTAAGACGTCATGGTTTGAAATCATGCATGGCACGGAAGGTTCCCCTGCTTAAACCAGCACATGTCCTAGCCCGTCTCAAGTTTCCCAATGACCATTTGGATGATCCAGAGGAGTCATGGAAGAAAGTAATGTGGTCAGATGAGACCAAAATATAACTTTTTGGTCACAATTCCACTAAACGTGTTTGGAGGAAGAAGAATGATGAGTACCATCCCAAGAACACCATCCCTACTGTGAAGCATGGGGGTGGTAGCATCATGCTTTGGGGGTGTTTTTCTGCACATGGGACAGGGCGACTGCACTGTATTAAGGAGAGGATGACCGGGGCCATGTATTGAGATTTTGGGGAACAACCTCCTTCCCTCAGTTAGAGCATTGAAGATGGTTCGAGGCTGGGTCTTCCAACATGACAATGACCTGAAGCACACAGCCAGGATAACCAAGGAGTGGCTCTGTAAGAAGCATATCAAGGTTCTGGCGTGGCCTAGCCAGTCTCCAAACCTAAACCCAATAGAGAATCTTTGGAGGGAGCTCAAACTTCGTGTTTCTCAGCGACAGGCCAGAAACCTGACTGATCTAGAGAAGATCTGTGTGGAGGAGTGGGCCAAAATCCCTCCTGCAGTGTGCGCAAACTTGGTGAAAAACTACAGGAAACGTTTGACCTCTGTAATTGCAAACAAAGGCTACTGTACCAAATATTAACATTGATTTTCTCAGGTGTTCAAGTACTTATTTGCAGCTGTATCATACAAATAAATAGTTAAAAAATCATACATTGTGATTTCTGGATTAGTTTTTTTGATTTCTCAGTGGACATGCACCTACGATGACAATTTCAGACCCCTCCATGATTTTTAAGTGGGAGAACTTGCAAAATAGCAGGGTGTTCAAATACTTATTTTCCTCTTATATATATATAGGTATATATACTTATATATATAGGTCCTTCTCAAACAATTTGCATATTGTGATAAAAGTTAATTATTTTCCATAATGTAATGATAAAAATTAAACTTTCATATATTTTAGATTCATTGCACACCAACTGAAATATTTCAGGTCTTTTATTGTTTTAATACTGATGATTTTGGCATACAGCTCATGAAAACCCAAAATTCCTATCTCAAAAAATAAGCATATTTCCAATAAAAGAAAAAGAAAAGTGTTTTAATACAAAAAAAGTCAACCTTCAAATAATTATGTTCAGATATGCACTCAATACTTGTTTGGAAATCCTTTTGCAGAAATGACTGCTTCAATGCGGCGTGGCATGGAGGCAATCACCCTGTGGCACTGCTGAGGTGTTATGGAGGCCCAGGATGCTTCGATAGCGGCCTTAAGCTCATCCAGAGTGTTGGGTCTTGTGTCTCTCAACTTTCTCTTCACAATATCCCACAGATTCTCTATGGGGTTCAGGTCAGGAGAGTTGGCAGGCCAATTGAGCACAGTAATACCATGGTCAGTAAACCATTTACCAGTGGTTTTGGCACTGTGAGCAGGTGCCAGGTCGTGCTGAAAAACGAAATCTTCATCTCCATAAAGCTTTTCAGCAGATGGAAGCATGAAGTGCTCCAAAATCTCCTGATAGCTAGCTGCATTGACCCTGCCCTTGATAAAACACAGTGGACCAACACCAGCAGCTGACATGGCACCCCAGACCATCACTGACTGTGGGTACTTGACACTGGACTTCAGGCATTTTAGCATTTCCTTCTCCCCAGTCTTCCTCCAGACTCTGGTACCTTGATTTCGGAATGAAATGCAAAATTTGCTTTCATCTGAAAAATTACTTTGGACCACTGAGCAACAGTCCAGTGCTGCTTCTCTGTAGCCCAGGTCAGGCGCTTCTGTCGCTGTTTCTGGTTCAAAAGTGGCTTGACCTGGGGAATGCGGCACCTGTAGCCCATTTCCTGCACACGCCTGTGCACGGTGGCTCTGGATGTTTCTACTCCAGACTCAGTCCACTGCTTCCGCAGGTCCCCCAAGGTCTGGAATCGGTCCTTCTCCACAATCTTCCTCAGGGTCCGGTCACCTCTTCTCGGTGTGCAGCGTTTTTTGCCACACTTTTTCCTTCCCACAGAATTCCCACTGAGGTGCCTTGATACAGCACTCTGGGAACAGCCTATTCGTTCAGAAATGTCTTTCTGTGTCTTACCCTCTCGCTTGAGGGTGTCATTGATGGCCTTCTGAACAGGAGACCGTCGCGTTATGATCTTAGTCTTACCCATGATTGGTTTGAGTAATGAACCAGGCTGGGAGTTTTTAAAAGCCTCAGGAATCTTTTGCAGGTGTTTAGAGTTAATTAGTTGATTCAGATGATTAGGTTAATAGCTCGTTTAGAGACCCTTTTCATGATATGCTAATTTTTTTAGAAGGTCCTGTGTATATATATATACACATATATATACACATATATTATATAAACACAACATTTTATTTTAGATGCAATTAATGCAACAGCACTTATTTATATATTTATTTATTTATTTTATAGTTTATTTTTACTTTTATTCATTCATTTATTTATTTTTCTCTCTCCTTCCTTTTCTTTTTGTCTCTTTTCAGTACAGAGGGCCGCTGGTTTTGGGTGGGCTTTACTAAGAGAAACCCTAGGTCTGACGGAGCCTGGGAGTGGTCAGATGGCACGCCGGTAAAAATTCAGAGAAAAAAAGAGAAATAAACAAAAAAGCCAGGAAAAGAGAAAGCAGATATGTTTGAATATATTATCTACATGTAAAAAAGAAAGACAGAAAGTCAGTTTAGATAAACAGACCATCTTGGAGGAACCAGTTCATCAGGTTGTAGGTACAGTATTTGAAGTAATTGTCATATTCCATCCTCCATTCTGTAGGTGGTGACATCGTTCATTGAGGATATGAATGAAGGGGACTCTCACATGTGTGCTGTGTACAGTGACCTCACAAACACTCTCACCCCCCACTCATGTGACTCCAAATATGAGTGGATTTGCAAGGTCCCCAGAGGTTTGTGTTTAGGGTGTATGGATATGCATTTCAAATATTTAATGAAAAATTTATTATCAACCTGTTGAAAAGACCAGTTGCATTAAGTTAATACTGTGTCTTAATAATAATAAGAATAACCAACTACCAGTCTAACTTTTTGGTATCAAATTAGACCAATATGTTTTTATGTAACTGAAAAAAAAATGATGACTAGTCTTACTGGTTAATGCAACCGGCCCTAGCTTAGACATTCTTACATTTCCACACTGCTTTCAGATAATTTAACAAGTTACTTTTTAATTATTTTGTATTTATTTGAAAAGGTTATTATTAATGAATTAGTTTTTTATTATTATTATTGTTGCATAAAACAATTACATGCTGGTCTTTTAAGCAGGAAAAAAAATTATATAGAACTGCACACAAAAAAAAAAATACATTAATTGTTGAAATGTAGGTGTTTGATTTTTCCTTAGGTGTGGAGTTGGTCAAGCCGTACTGGTACAGCAACCGTAAGTACAGTACAGGTAATACTATAGAGATTCACTGATGATGATGTTGTTGATGATGACATTTGTTTTTGTTTATGGTGTAGAAAATGACCCATGGTTGTTTTCCCGTGGAGCTGAATATTACTTTGCCAGTAAGCCATTTCCCTGGGAGACCGTCGCATTCGCCTGTAAGATGATGGGCGCTGATCTTCTCTCTGTTCACTCTAGCGAGGAAATGGACTTCATCAGAGAGCGCATAAAGGTAATATTTATTTATTTATTTACTTATGTACCGTTCAAAGTCTGGGCTCAGGAAGTTTTTTTTTAATGAAAATTAATACTTTTATTCAGCAGGGATGCATTAAATTGATCTTATACTAAATGTAGGCTATTGAATGCTTGAATCTGATTGGTTGACAAACATTCTAGGTTGATAATTATTTTCAGGGAAACGCGTCGTTAAAGTAGTTCCAGGCAGTTCTTGACCACGTTTCAACAGCAAAAGAACCAAAACCCACAACGACACTGACCAAGCAAATAAATATAGTAAACAATAGTGTAAAAACAACAAATTATTTCCATATTTAATTATTATTTTATTATGTACGGAAAGCACATACTCTCTTTCTACTGCTCTCTCTCCCACTTAAACACATACACACATACGTACGTATACACTCACGCAGAAACGTGTTGTCAGCGCTGATCTGGTGATTTTACCAGTAAAAGAGTTCAGCAACTAAAGCTACATGAGATTTTGAACTTGCAAGCTAATAATGGGACTGTATTTAAAGGGTACATAACACACAGTTTCTGTCAATCTCATGTTAATCTTGAGTACATATAGAGTAGTATTGCATCCTTAAAGGGGTACTTCAGCACTGGGAAGATGAATCTGTATTTAAACTGGGTCATTAATGTAGTAGAAATGTGAAATTATTTTTGAATTTGGTGCCTTCTAGACTGAGAAAACACAGAAAATGTATTTTTGTCTCATGGGGATGAAAGACAACAATTGAAAAACACGGCTAGTTTGCTACTGGATAACTGGATCACTTGCCCACCACGTTCATTTTCAGAAAATCAGTTCAGTTAGAGACACTACAATTAAAAACTGAACGTGTCTGTCACGACACAAATGCAGCAGGATCGGATTACATTCATCGCATGAGCTGAGGTAATTGTGGGATTCGCGGCTGCGGCTGCATTCACAGCGCGTGATCAGTCTGGCGCGTGTTCAGTTCATGTCTTTAGAAGCTTAACTTTCATAGGAAGTTAATTTTAAAAGTTGAAACACTCACTTTGGTCTCCACCGCTCCGTTTACATGAATCTCCGCAGCTCCGCGAGCCCAGTGCTGTGAGTGCGATGTTAAAAACATATGGAAATAGCGCCTCCTGCTGGCTGTAGTCTTTAGCCTCTGGACAAAAACTCCTCCGATGACGCAAAACGACGATATTTGCGTCATCGGAGGAATTTTCCAGAAATAAAATACATAATTCTCTCGTCTCAGGGTCATATGAGGGGGGAAAGTACGATAATTTGAATATACTCCCGGGTTTCTACTGATATATAGCTTAATGCTAATCGCTGAAGTAACCCTTTAATATCTCTGAAGAGTCTTTAGTTTTATCATATTTATTGATGGACATGTTCTCGCTCTGGTTGATGTGCGCACAGGAATAAATTATGTTTTAAAATATATTCAAATAGAAAACATTTATTTAAATTTTTTTATAGTTTTTCCACAATATAACAGTTTTTTTCTTACTGTATTTTGATCAAATAAATGCAGAATTGGTGAGCATAAAGACAAAAAAGACTTGCTGACCCCAAACATTTGAACTGTAGTGCAATAATACTTGTTGTATATATATATATATATATATATATATATATATATATATATATATATTATTATTTTTTTTTTTTTTATATATATACATAATTTATATATATATATAAAAGAACATCTTTGTTTGTGTCTTTTTAGGACTCTGAATATTGGTGGATTGGTTTGTCTGCTAACAGTGATCACAATGGCCTCAGGTGTCTTTCTTTGACTACCATAATGAGTTTCTTTTACTGTAGAATTAAGTAAAACATTTATTAATGTATTTATTGTTATATAATATATGTTTATCTAAGCTTTATGTCACTGTTTACACTTTTTTCTGTGCTTATAATCAATTAAAAAACCTGGAGAGAAAAAAGTGAAAGCTTAAGGCAGAAAGAAAACAAGAAATGTTATTTATTCTTTAAAAAATTATAATTAAAAGTTAACTTGTCCAGATAAACAGTATTTTTGCAATAGCAGACTTAATGTTGGGATTTGTGTGTTTCCTCCAGTTGGACTGATGGATCCGCTCTGGATTATGAGAACTGGGAAAAGGGTAGATTTTCCCGAAAGTCTGGCCAAAACTGCATCCAAATGTCTTCTCAGTCCGGTAAACAATACATGTACACACAATATTATAAGCACACACAAGTACCATTATCCAGTATACTCAAACACAGCTTATCAATAATGTTGTGCAGGTCAGTGGTCGGCCGGAAGCTGTAAAGATCTTCATGGTTACGTGTGCAAGCGCAGGACGGTGTCTTTAGTGGAGGACCCACGTGAGCCTCACTATATCGGCAGATGTCCAGAGAACTGGTTCTACTACGGACACAAGGTTCACATGCACTAGAAGCTGGTTTAGCAGCCTTGTAAGAATGTAACCTAGATCAGTGGTTCTCAAAGTGCATATTCTTTTCATATTACTCTTGCAAAGTAGTATCACATCATTTATTTATTTATTTATTGGTTTGCTATATATATCTTTGTCTATTTATTGTACAATGACCAGAAAACCAGTCATAAGGGTCAATTTTTTTTGTATTCTTTTTTTGAAAACTGAATAAATAATCTTTCTATTGTGGGACAATATTTGTCTGAGATACAACTATTTGAATATCTGGAATCTGAGGGTGCAAAAATATCTAAATATTGAGAACATTGCCTTTAAAGTTGTCCAAATTAAGTCCTTAGCATATTACTTCTAATAATAAATTTTTTATATATTTACGGTAAAAAATATCTTCATGGAACATGATATTTACTTAATATCCTAGTGATTGTTGGCATAAAAGAATCGATAATCAATCATTTTGACCCATACAATGTATTGTTGGCTATTGCCACAAATATACCTGTGCGACTGGTTTTGTGGTCCAGGGTCACAAATTATATAGAACATAACAAAATCCAAATAATTTTTTCTCATTAATCATGAGAACAAATTCTGTACTTTTTTTTTCACTGCAGTTTTTCAATATAAACATTTATATAACTATGAACTCCTAATACTGTAGGCTCATCCATTTCCTTTTTCACATGTATCCTTTTTTTTTTTTTAAAGAACTAATATTAATAGCACACCAGAATTATTGCAGAGTGTATGTTTCTATCCATTTTCTTAAGATATTATTATTTACTATTTAAGGTTCTTGTGTTTTATTGTATGATTGAGAATTGCCTGTTTGTGATTGGTTGCCAGTGTCTGTTTCTGCATCTCCCAGCCCGTCCAGAAGAGGGCAAAACTTGGCAGGATGCACAGTCCATTTGCTCATCCTATCAGGGATCTCTGGTGTCCATAGAGGATGAAATCGAACAAGGTAAAGAACACGTTCATCTCCGATGAAGTTTAAGAAGTTGTTTTTTATTGACATTTTTTCATGGCTTTTATCTTGTGGTTGAAGCCTACATCGTCATGCTGCTTCATGGCAGTTCAGCGGGGGTTTGGATCGGTGTACAGGGGCGTTTTTCTTCCAAATGGGTCAACGGGAAGCCACTTAACTATGATAACTGGGAGGTATAAAAACCTCTGAGGATTTTATGTATTTGAAATGTAACTTAATTCTAGCACTGTTTTTAAATGTTTTTTCTATGTGTGTGTCTACAGAAGTATAATTATGGATCTCCTACGGAACCTCGTTGTACTTACCTGTCCAACAGTCACATCTTCCGTATGACAGGGGAATGGAATGATGACGTCTGTACTGAGAGCATCTATGGCTTTGTCTGTCAAAAACCGCAAAGTAGGTATTTTAGATTTTTCCCAATATTGATTTTTATTTATTGATATTGACAGACGGTGGATATTTAATTGCAGATACACATTTAATCTATTTTACATTTATATCGCCTTTGCAGTCATCTATTACTAACAAGTCCTTTAATAACACTGTTAAATGTTATCTTTGGCAAAGCTAAAAAAAAATTATATAATTTCTTCATACTGTGTATTATATTGTGATGCTTAAATTCACTTGTTGCATTTAAAATTATTGATTTGTTTAGACAAAATAAAACAGAATTTTATTACCCAGGAAACCGGGAACGTTCTCAGAAATTTGGCTAATGTTCTGGCAAGGTTCTCTCAAAGTTATGAACAAACGTTCTTCCAGTAACGCTAATAGAACGTTTGTTCAAAGTTATCTAGTCTTTAATAATGTTTTCAAAGCATAAGCACAAAAACATTATCTATACATCGTTTTTTTCCCTAAAACGTTTTAGATTAGTCTAACATTTTTTAAATGTTGCTACTTGTTTCAGAATGATGAGAGGACATCTAAAAGTAACGTTCAGATAATGTTTACAAAATTATAAAATGGAACTTTGGTTAACGTTCATATAACCAAGAAAAAAATAAATAAAAATAAAGCTTTTCTTTAAATGGGTGGTTTGAACGTTCTGAAATAACATTTTCATAACTTAATGGAAGTGTTAGGAAAACATTTTTGAACATATTTTTGTTAGCGAGGTGGTTATTGTTCATGACATGAAAATAATTCTAAGCTTTTAATATCGGTGCATCCCTACTTTATCTCAGACATCACCAAGCGTCCAACCCAGCCCTATTACACCGCTTCCTCTCTGGATTCCTCTGAGTATAAGAACCACAGTTACCGTATCATCCACGGCAACTTGAGCTGGTACGAGGCCCAGAAAGCATGTTTTGATAAGGGGGCGGCGCTTGTGAGCATCACAGACCCATATCAGCAGGCCTATCTCACTGTGCTCATCAACAGGCTTGAAGCCCCACTCTGGATCGGCTTATACAGCACAGATGTAAGGAGGCTTTGAAATCAAACTTTGATGTATTTTGATGAGTTGTACTGGTGTATTAAACAAGAGTGCCCTCTATCTCTTTAGGATGAAATAGATCATCAGTGGTCCGATGGCAGTGAGGGATCATTCACGAACTGGGATATGCCATTTGGAGATGGAGACTGCGGGGCCATAAATGTTAATGGACGCTGGAAACGCACAGAATGTGACATGCAGTTATCAGGAGCGATATGCTACATTCCTCCTCCGAGTGAGTCCATTCCTCTCTGTCTTTCGATTCATTTTTTCAGTGTGTAAATTATTGAAATCTGACTAAATTGTTTCAATCAAAATGTCCAGGACTGATATCATTGTTTGTCCTTGACAGAAAGCATCGCTTTCTCCTATGAAGTGGTATGTCCTGAACAGTGGCTGAAGTTTCACGGGAGCTGCTATTATTTTAAAAGTTTTGTAACAAAGATGACTCTGGAGGAAGCGAAAAACTACTGTAAAATCAATGGTACAGCATTTTAAAATTGTTTAGATTAAGAGCTCCACCTAGGGGTGGCTTTGATCAACTTAGGTTGCATTTTTATGGCTTAGCAATACTTTTTTTTTTTTTTTTAAGGAAATTCTTCAGAACTTCTGACAGTTCAAGATGATGAGGAGAGCCGGTTCGTCATTAATGAGTTGAGGCGTTATTACAAGGGTCCTCGGAAATTTTGGTTAGGAATTTTCTACAACACTGACAGTAAGAGACGTGATGTTAAATATTGAGCATTTAATTGATATTCGTGTGTGTGTGTGTGTGTGTGTGTGTGTGTGTGTGTGTGTGTGTGTGTGTGTGTGTGTGTGTGTGTGTGTGTGTGTGTGTGTGTGTGTTTTTATATATATACATACATGCAGAATTATTAGGCAAGTTGTATTTTTGAGGATTAATTTTATTATTGAACAACAACCATGTTCTCAATGAACACAAAAACTCATTAATATCAAAGCTGAATATTTTTGTAGTTTATTAGGAAGTAGTTTTTAGTTTTAGCTATTTTAGGGGGATATCTGTGTGTGCAGGTGACTATTACTGTGCATAATTATTAGGCAACTTAACAAAAACAAATTTATACCCATTTCAATTATTTATTTTTACCAGTGAAACCAATATAACATCTCAACATTCACAAATATACATTTCTGACATTCAAAACCAAACAAAAACAAATCAGTGATCAATATAGCCATCTTTCTTTGCAAGGACACTCAAAGCCTGCCATCCATGGATTCTGTCAGTGTTTTGATCTGTTCACCATCATCATTGCGCAGCAGCAACCACAGCCTCCCAGACACTGTTCAGAGAGGTGTACTGTTTTCCCTCCTTGTAAATCGCACATTTGATGATGGACCACAGGTTCTCAATGGGGTTCAGATCAGGTGAACAAGGAGGCCATATCATTAGATTTTCTTCTTTTATACCCTTTCTTGCCAGCCACGCTGTGGAGTAATTGGACGCGGTGATGGAGCATTGTCCTGCATGAAAATCATGTTTTTCTTGAAGGATGCAGACTTCTTCCTGTACCACTGCTTGAAGAAGGTGTCTTCCAGAAACTGGCAGTAGGACTGGGAGTTGAGCTTGACTCCATCCTTAACCCAAAAGGCCCCACAAGCTCATCTTTGATGATACCAGCCCAAACCAGTACTCCACCTCCACCTTGCTGGCGCCTGAGTTGGACTGGAGCTCTCTGCCCTTTACCAATCCAGCCACGGGCCCATCCATCTGGCCCATCAAGACTCACTCTCATTTCATCAGTCCATAAAACCTTAGAAAATCAGTCTTGAGATATTTCTTGGCCCAGTCTTGACGTTTCAGCTTGTGTGTCTTGTTCAGTGGTGGTCGACTTTCTGCCTTTCTTACCTTGGCCATGTCTCTGAGTATTGCACACCTTGTGCTTTTGGGCACTCCAGTGATATTGCAGCTCTGAAATATGGCCAAACTGGTGGCAAGTGGCATCTTGGCAGCTGCACGCTTGACTTTTCTCAGTTCACGGGCAGTTATTTTGCGCCTTGGTTTTTCCACACGCTTCTTGCGACCCTGTTGACTATTTTGAATGAAACGCTTGATTGTTCGATGATCACACTTCAGAAGCTTGGCTATTTTAAGACTGCTGCATCCCTCTGCAATATATCTCACTATTTTTGACTTTTCTGAGCCTGTCAAGTCCTTCTTTTGACCCATTTTGCAAAAGCAAAGGAAGTTGCCTAATAATTATGCACACCTGATATAGGGTGTTGATGTCATTAGACCACACCCCTTCTCATTACAGAGATGCACATCACCTAATATGCTTAATTGGTAGTAGGCTTTCCAGCCTATACAGCTTGGAGTAAGACAACATGCATAACGAGGATGATGTGGTCAAAATACTCATTTGCCTAATAATTCTGCACTCCCTGTATATATATACAGTTGTGGTCAAAATTGTTTGCACCCCTGGTAAATATGATCAAATATGGCTGTAAAAATGTAATCTGCATTGTTTATCCTTTTGATCTTATATTAAAAAAAATCACAAAATTCTAACCTTTCATTGAAGTAAAAGAATTGAAAGTGGGGGGTAAATCACATTATGAAATAAATGCTTTTCTCCAAAACACGTTAATGAAAAGGTTACTTCAATGAAAGGTTAGATTTTTGTGCATTTTTTGAATAATAAATCATAAGGATAAACAATGCAGATTTATTTCTTACAGCCATATTTGATCATATTTACCAGGAGTGCCAACCATTTTGACCACGACTGTATATATACCGGTAGATACAGGTCCTTCTCAAAAAATTTGCATATTGTGATAAAAGTTCATTATTTTCCATAATGTAATGATAAAATTAAAATTTCATATATTTTAGATTCATTGTACACCAACTGAAATATTTCAGGTCTTTTATTGTTTTAATACTGATGATTTTGGCATACAGCTCATGAAAACCCAAAATTCCTATCTCAAAAAATTAGCACATGGCCCAGGATGCTTCTATAGCGCCTTAAGCTCATCCAGAGTGTTGGGTCTAGCGTCTCTCAACTTTCTCTTCACAATATCCCACATATTCTCACATATTCTCTAACATATATGGCTTTAAGATGTTACGTGCAAGATTATATATTTCATATAAAAGGTCCATATATGTTTTATAATTGTATTGTCTTAAGCTCATCCAGAGTGTTGGGTCTTGCCTCTCAACTTTCTCTTCACAATATCCCACATATTCTATGGGGTTCAGGTCAGGAGAGTTGGCAGGCCAATTGAGCACAGTAATACCATGGTCAGTAAACCATTTACCAGTGGTTTTGGCACTGTGAGCAGGTGCCAGGTCGTGCTGAAAAACGAAATCTTCATCTCCATAAAGCTTTTCAGCAGATGGAAGCATGAAGTGCTCCAAAATCTCCTGATAGCTAGCTGCATTGACCCTGCCCTTGATAAAACACAGTGGACCAACACCAGCAGCTGACATAGCACCCCAGACCATCACTGACTGTGGGTACTTGACACTGGACTTCAGGCATTTTGGCATTTTCTTCTCCCCAGTCTTCCTCCAGACTCTGGCACCTTGATTTCGGAATGAAATGCAAAATTTAAGCGACAGTCCAGTGCTGCTTCTCTGTAGCCCAGGTCAGGCGCTTCTGCCGCTGTTTCTGGTTCAAAAGTGGCTTGACCTGGGGAATGCGGCACCTGTAGCCCATTTCCTGCACACGCCTGTGCACGGTGGCTCTGGATGTTTCTACTCCAGACTCAGTCCACTGCTTCCGCAGGTCCCCCAAGGTCTGGAATCGGTCCTTCTCCACAATCTTCCTCAGGGTCCGGTCACCTCTTCTCGCAGCAGCGCTTTTTGACACACCTTTTCCTTCCCACAGACTTCCCACTGAGGTGCCTTGATACAGCACTCTGGGAACAGCCTTCGTTCAGAAATGTCTTTCTGTGTCTTACCCTCTCGCTTGAGGGTGTCAATGATGGCCTTCTGGACAGCAGTCAGGTCGGCAGTCTTACCCATGATTGCGGTTTTGAGTAATGAACCAGGCTGGGAGTTTTTAAAAGCCTCAGGAATCTTTTGCAGTTGTTTAGAGTTAATTAGTTGATTCAGATGATTAGGTTAATAGCTCGTTTAGAGAACCTTTTTATGATATGCTAATTTTTTGAGATTTTGGGTTTTCATGAGCTGTATGCCAAAATCATCAGTATTAAAACAATAAAAGACCTGAAATATTTCAGTTGGTGTGCAATGAATCTAAAATATATGACATTTTAATTTTATCATTACATTATGGAAAATAATGAACTTTTATCACAATATGCTAATTTTTTGAGAAGGACCTGTATATAGATATAGATAGATAGTATTATTAATAATGACAATTATAAATTCAGTATATTTATACCATACATATCATAATAAAAATCATATAATAAAAATATATATAATGTATTTAGAATTTGATATTTATATTTAAACGTATGTATAAAGGTATACACTTATTTTTATATAAAAAAATTATATAAAAAGATTATATATATACACTACAAAAGTAAATTGTAGTACATTTTAATTTATATTATTTTGTATTTATTTTACATTTTATCCCTTATTATTTAAATCCCTTATTGTATTCATATTTATTTTTATATATATTATTTTTTATGTACACATTATTTTATCTTGAATTTATATTGTTATATTTAAAGTGCACCTATTATGCTATTTTAAAAGTTCCTAATTTTGTTTTTATAGTCTCCTAAAATGGGTGTAAATACCACCAAGATCAAAAAACACATTTTCTCATAATATACATTGCTGCATCAACATTTTTCTCACAATATCTAAAATGGTTCAATAAATGATTCAGTCTCTCTTCACCTCTCCTTTCCGAGAGCCTAATCTGCTCTGATTGGTCAGATGGCCCAGTCTGTTGTGATTAATCTACCGCTTATGCCCCTTATCATATCTGAATTTCAGTTCCGGAGCCTTCCTCAGCACATGTATACACAATGATTCAAAAAGTAGCGATGGCGTCGGTTGTTCCACATCACTTTGAGTCTGAGATCTTTGGCGGTGCATGCAAAGTGACCACGTGAACCTAAGTGCAACACAAACCAAACTCTTCCTGGCCTCAGCTAGAGCGACCGTGCTTGAGAGCAGGACAAAGTAGATGTTGTTCACAGGCAGCCGCTGAAGACCATAGGCTGGCATTATGCAAATGTGTTACAAACCTATATTGGCTTGTGCTGGAAGTTAGACTGGAATTACTGATGACTTGTTTCAGGCAGTTCAGAATCAGTCTTCAGTAAATCCATTTAGCGTGCACTTTGATCTTTGAAAATCTGCAGACCTTTTACATTCACAAACACTACATGAAAGGAAATATCTGACAAAACATAATAGGGGCACTTTAAAGTTTTATGCGAAATGTTTTATGTTATATTTATTGAAAGTTTTATCTGAAAAATCTAAATTGTCCTTATGTATATACTTATTTTAGAGAATGCTTTGACTCGGCTGGATGGCTCTCCGCTCCAGTACACTTACTGGCGCTCCAAAGCACCAGATCCCAGTAACCTGAGGGCTGGTCTATGTGTGACTATGCAGATATCGGATGCTGTGTGGCATTTAGACAACTGTACTGACACACAGGGCTTCATCTGCAAAACCTCATCAGGTAAAAGGCATGACCTCTGACCTCATAATAACCACCACAAACCACCAGCGGAAGCCCAGCACTGCAGAAACAGAACAAGAAATGAGTAATGGTCTTAAAGTGGCAACATTTGTGGTTGCAGTGCTGTATCATTTGTGCACTGACACATAAGTTGCAAAACAAAGTATCTGTTAAGAGTCATCATTTACTCACCCTCATGTCTTATGGCTTACTTTCTTCTGTGGAACACTGGTTTTGAGAGCCAGAGCTGAGAGCAATTTATATATATAAATATATTGTTAATGCTTCTGCTGTATAATTGGTCAGATTTTAATTCAGATGTCTTACTTTGCATCACAGGAGCCAAAGAGGTAGAAGTGGAGCCATTGAAAGGTTAGAATAATCTTTTTCAAACATGGACAGTTGTCAGGCATCATATGAAAACTGATAAGAAATCATATGAAGTTTATATGAAGTTCTATATATAAAAAATGTTAAGGGCTCTACTTGAAAGCTTTCAACATGTTCTAATTTCAGACTCAAGTGTGTCATTTCCTTTCAGGTCTGCACCATGGTGTGATCTCAGTGGCTGCTTTGGTGGCCATTGTGTTGTTTGCTGTGATAATCGGATCATTGTGGCTCCTTTACAAGAGAAACTCTCTGTGCATCCAGAGGCTTCCGACATTTGGCAGCGTGTATTACAGACAGGCAAACTCCCAAGCCAGTGAACAAGATGAAAATGTCTTACTCCCAGACCTAGAGACACAAGCACAGGACTAGTATGCGTGTGTAAGTGTATGTGCATGAATCAGTGTGTGTTTTGTGTGAGAGTGTGTCAGGGAAACTGCAGTGGGAATATGATAAAGATAGTCGAGTCTGTCCGTACTGTAGCTACGGGAGGATATTGTGCAAATACAGGTGAATCCCACTACAGTCCATTTAAAATCAGTATGAAAGGGATGTTCTTTATGAAGTGGGAAATGGGGCTTTTTACACTTTGTCTCATATTCAGGACAACAACAGAATTCCTCTAGAATGTAAAAGTTAAATTGGCCAAATGGCCCTGTTGGTTGAGTGTGGTTTGATATTGTTAAGGTGTTACGGCCTGTTTGCATCAACACGAATGTTCAGCATGAAAATTCGGTGCGATTTTCACATGCGATATATCTGTTCAGACATAAAAACCGTCAGACGGATTGAATTTGAACTGTACTTTCACTCTCTGAAAGTAAGCGGCGCTTAAAGGAAAGGAGAAATCCGTGGCCTAACAGTTAAAGAGTCAGACTGGTACACTCTAAAAAGTAAAATGCAGGGTTAAAAAAATTAAAAGTTGGCAAATATTACAAACCCAGTGATTGGGTTGTTTTAACCCAGTGGTTGGGTTAAATATTTGCCCATTGTGTTGGTAAGTTTTATTTAACCCAACTATTGTTTAAAAATGACTATATGGCTGGCTTAAAATGACCCCAAAGGTTGGAAATTAAAAATCAGACACATAATTACTAGAGGCAACAATAATAATCCAAAGGTGAACATTTATTAAAAAAGCAATTTAATAAATGTTCATTTAGTCAACAAATTAATAATTTCCAACATATTTTGGGTTCATTTTAAGCTAGCAATATAGTCATTTTTAAACAATAGTTAAATAAAACTACCCAGTAGGTTGAGCCAACATATAACCCAACTGCTGGGTTAAAAAAACAAATGCTGGGTTTGTCTATTCCTAACCTAGTCTCAGCCTCAGATGTCACGCCCATGGACTGTTGGCTGACATCTGATGCATATGGCACACTTATATGGAAACACTTCAGGTGTTTCAAAGTCGTCATCTGATTGGTTGAATTCTACAGGATGTCCGTGAGACGTGTGTGTTGCGTTCTTTAACGGCGCGCCCGGAAACAACAGCTGTGACGCCAAAATTCATTGTGGAAGAAGAACGCTGTAGTGTTTACAACTTACATTAAGCGCTTGCATGATCAACTAAACGCTGGATTTTCAAAAGTATGTGAAGTTCACTGCACCATCAAAACCTTGCACAGTGTTTTTTAATTAATAATTTATAGATGCACGCCGGTCTGTTATTTCAAGGACGTCGACTTTACATTTTCACGCCCATAAACATGATGCAGAATAAAAAGAACTGATTGGTTGCGTTACATGTTAGTCAAACATCCTCTTGGGCGGTCCTTGACCAATGAAAGCTGCGATAGAGTCCAGACCTTCTGCCTTCAGTCTGAAGGCCTGGCTACGCGAGACTATTCTCAACCCAATTTGTGCTGTTTTGAACCCACCATTTTTTAGAGTGTAATCCGAAGGATGCAGGTTTTGGCCTTCACGTCACATAGCACTTTCACTTTCAAGAAAACGAGTCGGTCAGTTTCTACAATAGTCATTTTTCACCAGAAATGACATCAAAAGTGGAAAACATTGGTCATAAATGTACAATTACACACAAAAAAAGCAGTTGGCGCGCCAGGCACATGATCCGAAAGGGTTGTACCTAGTCTCTTAATGAGTCATGGGTGTTATTTGGGCGTAACGTGCAATAAACTAATCAGAGTCTTATCTCCCATTCCCTTTAAAGCCAGTTGCGCTTGCACCGTGGCGGATTTGCTATTTACATGGCGGAATTTGCAAGCGGAAAGACCAGAGAGGAAACCTTTTATTTTTAATATTTAAAAATGTTTGTGTGCTGTTGCGCGTCCCTGTGTGTGTAATAAGCAGAGTGTACATGTTGTGCACCCGCCTATAGGCGCATATTACTAACCCCCCCCCCTTTAAATAACACAAAAAATACTGCAATATTGACTTCAGACCAGATTTTTGTTGGTCAATGGAGCAGTCGTTTTCAGTTGCTTCAATATAGTAACGTGCCAACAATGCGCATGAACACACCTCGTTTTCAGACCAGACACATTAACTTCCGTTGCTTCAAATTTCAAAAATGTTTATTGCAAAGATTTTGCTTTGAACATTTGTCTTTGTGAACAGGCCTTTAAAGTCAACATGAAATCAAAATTGACCCTATTTGCTTTCTTAAAGGTGCACTCAGTATTTTTATCCTCATTAAAATGTTGTACGCACAAAGAAATAAATCGATTTTTGAAG
Organism: Gobiocypris rarus; assembly: GCA_023029165.1. Taxonomy (NCBI): domain Eukaryota; kingdom Metazoa; phylum Chordata; class Actinopteri; order Cypriniformes; family Gobionidae; genus Gobiocypris; species Gobiocypris rarus. Next base: position 21,229,234 of record CM040931.1, read on the forward strand.
TAAATAAAACAAAAAACAGAAATTAATGAGCATACTTTCAATGCGCAGGCCATTTTTGCACTGTTGCAGGAGGGAAGAAGTCATTCACAACTGACTGCACTTTTGTGTGGAACAGACATTTTTAAAAACGTAACATTTTGATACATTCATCAGATTGCGAAAGCAAAGGGGTTCTGGATGTCATTTCATGTTGACTTATAAGTTTTACTCTTTTGCAACTTTTCAACAATGCAACTTTCGAATCTCTGTCCCGGCTAACAAAAAAAATGTTCTATGAACGTTTTGCTAATGTTCCTGTTATTTCTGAATATTCTCTGAACATTCTAATAGGGTCGTTCTTTTCTGAAACAAGTAGTAACATTTAAAATGTTAGACAAAGGTCCAAGTAAAACATTTCAGAAAAAGAAAAAACATTCCACGAATGAACGCGACCATTTTGAGAACATTTTTAAAGACCAGATAACTTTGACCAAACATTCTATTAATGTTACTGGAAGAGTGTTTGTTCATAAATTTGAGAGAACCTTGCCAGAACGTTAGCCTGTTTGCTGGTGATCCTCCTACCCAGGACGAACAGATCTTTTGAAGTCTTTTAATAGTTCATCTACAGCAGGAACCTTGTTTTTACAAGTAGTTTGTTCTAGAAAGAACAATAAACTACAATAAAAAAGTACACATATTCAAAATGAGCCACTGCACAACAAAGCACAGCAGAACAGTGTGGCCATGATTAAATGTTTACCATGCACAGTTGGTGTTTTTATCAGTATTACAACTCCTTTGATACTCTGAAACTGGTTTGAGCTAAAGTGTGTTTGTTAGGATTACATATTTGTTCTTTATACACACCTTACCTTGCACAGCTCCCATAGCACTGGAGCCATGTTATGCACTTCTGATTCTTCTTCTGTGGTTGAAAAACGTGATTCAGTTCAAAGTTCAAACCTTTCGTCTTCACTTCAGCTTTTTTGCATCTCTGTATTTTACTGATTGTGTTTCTCTGACTTTTTGCATCGTCGAACAGAAATTGTTAGTGCTTCATTCAGTGTCACAGTTATGTGAATGAAGCACACACACTAAAGGCTTTATGTTTCAGTTTCAGAAATCCCCTCTGTAATATGCCATCCATATAAAACTGCCTTGGATATTTTATTTTATTTTTTGTGTTGGACTACATGGCAAGACAATCGTGGCTTCATTGTTTTTGATTTTTTTTTTATCGAAACGATTTCATATATTTGTAGTGAATTTTGAAGCAGTTATATTTTGATAATGTTCTTTCTATTCTGAAGTTTTATGTTACTGTAAGACTGTTGATTTGTATGTTTTTATGTGAATGTGTTTAAAGGGTCTTCATAGTGTTATTGCATGTCACAGTTTACATTTTTGTTTTTTTTATTATTGTTTAGCAGTTTTGTTTCTAAAGAAGTAAAATTGTCAGTGTAAATTTTGGCTTTTTTCTTGCTTTTTTTTTGAAGAAAACTTGAAGAATATTAAAAACTCTATAGGAATCTTTTTGAGTCTTTTATACGTGTGCAGTGAATCTAACACAAATCTATTTAAATGATAAGCAAAAAATTATTTTAACTTCTCATTATATTAGTCACAGGCTAATGAACTAAAATACACTATATTGCCAAAAGTATTGGGACACCCCTTCAAATCATTGAATTCAGGTGTTTCTATCACTCCGGTGTATAAAATCAAGCACCTAGGCATGCAGACTGCTTCTACAAACATTTGAGAAAGAATAGGTCACTCTCAGGAGTTCAGTGAATTCAAGTGTGGTACTGTGATATAGGTTGCTGCTTGTGCAATAAGTCCATTCGTGAAATTTCCTCACTATATATTCCATGGTCAACTGTTAGTGGTATTATAACAAAGTGGAAGCAATTGGGAACAACAGCAACTCAGCCACGAAGTAGAAGATGTGGTCTTCAGATTAGCTCAAGAACAGAGCATAGAGAGCTTCATGGAATGGGTTTCCACGGCCAAGCAGCTGAATCCAAGACATTTTGGACAATTTCATGCTCCCAGCTTTGTGGGAACAGTTTGGGTATGGCCCTTTCCTGTTCCAAAGCTGTGCACCAGTGCACAAAGCAAGGTCCATAAAGTCATGGACAATTGAGTTTGGTGTGGAGGAACTTGACTGGACTGCACAGAGTCCTGACCTCAGCCCGATAGAACACCTTGAAATGAATTAGAGAGGAGACTGCAAGCCAGTCCTTCTCATCCAACATCAGTGCCTGACCTCACAAATGCGCTTCTAGAAGAATGGTCAAAGATCCTCATGAACACACTCCTAAACCTTGTGGAAAGCCTTCCTAGAAAAGTTGAAGCTGTTATAGCTGCAAAGAGTGGGCCAACTCCATATTAAACCCTGTGGATTAAGAATGTCATTAAAATTCATGTGCATGTAAAGGCTAACTAACCAAAATAAGCAGTTGATATTGGAGTTTTTGTCATGTAACATTGTTCTCATGAGAAATTTGCTCATTGCAAATTTGCTCAACATTAAACAAAACACAATAAAGTCTTACAATCTCAAACACAATACAGTACAAAACAATTTACAATAAACACTACTAAAAAACAAAACACGCACACAACCACATGTTGGGTTTTCATGTTTTATGGGGACTTTCTATTGACATAATGATTTTTATACTGTATAAACCTTTTTAACTTGTGAGGACCAGTAAAATGTCATAATATTTCACTAAATAAGCAGTGCTGCTGGGTAGCCTGACGTGTGCTCATACTTAATTCTAATCAGAATATGAATTGCCCGAGCAAAAATGTTGTGGGCGGGGCTATATAAGTGCTGGGTAGATTACTTACAAATTGTAATCGGTTACTGATTCCAAATTACATGACAAAAATTGTAGTATCTATATCCATTACATTAAATATTTAAGGTAATTATCTGATTAATTTTAGATTACTTTTGACCTAACTTTTTTTTATCACATTGATGTGAGTAGAATACTCTTATTGATAATAAAAAAACAAAGAGAAAGAAAATTTCATTCTTTGTTATCAACAACATGAAGACAACATTAAATATTACATTACGTCAGGGTTTCCCAGACTGGGGTTCATGATGCAGGGGTTCCTGAGTTTAATGAAAAGCTATTAAGTTATTAAATCATATAAATAATTTTAAAACAATAAAACTACTATTTTTAAAAATATTTTATGTGTTTACCAGCATGTCATGTGACCATTAACCGACACCAGAGAACCATAAACTTAATTTTATTATTTTATTATTTGTTAGTATTTTACTGACCTAACTTACAAATAAAAATCTTACAAAGAGGGATATATATAAATATATTGGGTTAAAGAAATTTCAGCTGACAAAAAAAAAAAAGTAAATATGAAATAACGTACATTTTAATGTGTTCAAAAGACAAAAGCCTTCCAAAGACATGGTTAAATAACTCACTGAAACTGGATAATAATTCATGTGTTAAACAGAAGTTGATTTAACTTAACCTGTTAACCAGCGCCCAATTTTTGAAAAATTTCTGAAAGCGATATTCCCGAATGAAAATGTCTGCAGCTCTTAAACCCTATGGTCTATATTCATAAATCTGGTCTTATTTTAAACTAGACACTTCAAATAGTGTTACCCAAGAGTCATAATAGCTCAAAGTTGTATATGAACAGAGTAATATACATGTAAATATACATGTAAGTGACATTTTTTTTATTATTATTATTCACTTAGGGGAAAATTATGAGATTTTAATGTTAAGGTCCTGAAAATAAGCATAATATAAAACTATTATTCCCATTTTTACACTTATTTTCCCTTATGTTGCTCCAACACATTAATATGCAAATTAGAGACAGTGTATAGATTGCATTAAATGGGAAAACCCATGTATGGCCATTTTACCCATATCAATTAATTCTGTTATATCTTTCATAACATAGTTGAGAATCATCTTTAAACAAAGTTAGGTTAAAAAAAATCCTGAAACCTAAAAATGTATTGGTGAATATATATATATAAAAAAAATAATAATAATACATAATTGTTTTTGCCTATACATGTCCTTTCATGTCATTGTATTTTTTTTAAACAACTGTCCCAGTGTCCACTTAAGGGGACAGCATACACAACAAACATGAATAAAATATGAAAAAGAAGTCAATTTGTTTCTTATGCTCTAAACAATGTAATACCATTTAAAAAACGCGGGCAATCAATTAATCGCATCCAAAATAAAAGTCTGTGTATGTACTGTGTATAATTATTAGGCATATATAAATACACACTCCTTCTTGTACATATTTAAGAAATATTTGCATGTATGCTGCATATTTATATAATTTATCTTTTTATAATTACATTTTTCTTTTAACATGCATGCATGTGTGTATTTATATAGGCAAGGCAAGGCAAGGCTATATATATATATATATATATATATATATATATATATATATATATATATATATATATATATATATATATATATATATAGTTAAATATTTACTGACCACTTTACTTACCCCCCAAACTAAATAAAATAAATAAATAAATAAATAAATAAATAAATAAAAAACGCTTTAATAATCAACGTTGCAATAATATACAAAGAAGGTAAGGAGACGCTCGATGTCACAGAAGCAGCAGCCACAGGGCGTGGCGTTTGCACCATGACGTACTTGACAGCAGACACCCCACAGCGGCCCGTTTGGGTAGCAATAAACTGAAACAGAAAATGTTTCAGGAGTGGCGAGGCAACATCATTAAGAGGGATTTCCTGCCGCTTACAGCGTGAAAGCACAAACCCGGCCTGTACAAGCATATGTAGCCTAGAGAGACGGATGACTGCAGTCAGGAGGGCTTGTTTACATTTCTGAGCATGGATTGGAGCACACAGCAGTTGTTTTACACTATAATATTCCTACTTTCAGGAGAAAGCGCAGCTGTAAGTTACGCATCTGCTGTAAACAGCGGTAAGTCTGCCTTCCTGTTCTGTATATAATGATATACAGCCTCTGCAACATTATACTAACTTCTATTGATACAATTATTATTGAACCATTCTTAAATCTTAAAACTTGAAAAGCCTAAAATGACCGAAGCCCCGCCGGTCTGATGGTGGTGGAGGTGAGGAGGGAGTGAAAGCAGGTTGTTTCAGTTGGTTATGTAATGTATGCGTGCTGTTCTGAAGCATTTAATACTCAGTTTACATGTGTGAGTTCGTGGGTCTGTTGTGTGGTTCACATGCTGCCTGTTTAGAGGGACATGAAAAATTTTTGGAAGTCAATACTCAGTTTATAACAGCACTGAAATATTAACCCACTTTCATTGCCCTAATGTAGAACACGGTTCATATTCGCCTTCTGCAAAACACCTCCTCATATTTCAGTAAGATGTGAGAGGAAGAGAGTGAGAGCGTTTTGTGTGTGTGTGTGTGTGTGTGTGTGAGAGAGAGAGAGAGAGAGAGAGAGAGAGAGACTTTCAACCATTTGCATTACACCATGTTTTGCCCTTTAGCCTTCAAATGATGAAAAAGTCCATATCCGTTTTATATACCATACAGCCCTAATATTCACTGTATTATTTATATTTAAGTTGGCATTATATACTAAATATCTATGTCTATATATGTATATGTATGCATTTCATAAATATAATTCAAAATAAAAATAAAATATGTATGTATTGAATAACTGTATTTATTTTTTTAAATATTTATTTGAGTTAGTGAGGAAGGGAGTGAGACAAACACCATTTTAACTTTTACGCCACTATTTTCCTTCAAGCCTTCAGGATTTACTAAATTATTTGTATTATGTTGATAAACATAATTCAAACACAATTTGAAACAGTTTAGTATTATAATAAATATATACAATCGAATATTATTATATATTAACAAGCATTTATTTATATTATATTTGTATTAACATTTTCAATTTAATTATATATTTTATTTATTATTAAATAGTATTTTGTAATATAAAAACTGCGTAATGTAATATATTTTATTAAAGAATTTAAGATTGAGAATAACATTTCTTTAACATATTAAAATATGTATTTATTTATTGAATATATGGTAACGCTATACAATAAGGTTTCATTTGTTAAATACTTCAGTTAATGTGAATACTTCTACAGCATTTATTAATTTTAGTTAATATCAACATTTAATAATACATTATGGAAATCAAATCTTGTTAATATTAGTTAATGCACAGTGAACTAACATAAACAAACAACGAACAGCTGGGTTTTTATTATTAACTGAGATGAATAAATACTGTAACAGATGTACTGCTCATTGTTAATTCATCTTAGGTATTACATTAAATGTTAACAAATGAAACCTTATTGTAAAGTGTTACCGGATAGATTATTAATTTCTAACATGTTCACACATGTTGGCTAAATATGTAAACAAACTGGTTAATTATTGTACAAACACAGCAGTGTTCTTCAGAGAAATGTTGATGTAGTGTTTGTTTTGTTGGTGCTGCAGTGACGGCCCACTCTGCATGAGTCAAAAAGCCCTTTGTTTCTGCCTGTTGTTTCCAACAGCGAAGTGCAAAGCAGAGTGCAGACACTATTATGACACAACTATGACACTTTATCAGATGTTGTGGAAAATAAGATCACTTTGGCAAGAGAGAAATGCCAATTAATAATCCAGTGTTTATTTATGTAAATGCCCTCCAAGACTGCTTCAGCAATAACACATTGCTGTATAAACAAAGATTGCAGTCGACTCTAGACATTCTGCACATCTATACAAGTAGATATGTCTTGGTTAAAAATTAGCTTTCCTCACGTGGTCTGTGGCTTCTGTAAAAAGTGCATCTAAGGACGCTGAATTATCTTTCTTGATTTAGTTAAAAAAGTAATCAAAAGCACATGGTAGCTGATTTCTCTCCTGTCATCTTCTCTCAGTTAATCACCAATTAACAAACTGTGTTATTTACGCAGGAGATGACACGTTTACTATCCAGCACAATGGCAATGGGAAATGCCTCCTGGTCCAGAATGAAGCCTTGCAGTTGGGAAATTGTTCGTTAGTCCCGGCCGCGTCGTGGAAGTGGGGTTCGGCCCACAGGCTGTTCCACGTGGAATCGTCTAAGTGTCTGGGGTTGGAGGTGCGCTCCAAAACTGTGACCCTGTTCAGCTGCGACTCCACGGAGATTCTGCGGTGGAAGTGCTATGAGGACGTCATCTACACAGAATACCAAATGAAGCTCAGCGCCGGGCCTAACAACTCTGTAACCGCTAAGAGGGACGGGCAGGACACTTGGAAAAGAGGAGGGAGCTTGGATAACATCTGTCAGCGGCCGTATCGAAGTATGATGCTAAGGGTGTTTTCACACTTGGTCCTTTTCGGGGGTCTGAGAGTGGTTCTTTTAAAGAGGACTCAAGTGTGAGAGCACCCTAACATTTTTTTTATATACCTACGCTACCTGTCAAAAGTCTTTAATGTTTTTGAAAGGGGTCTCTTATGCTCACCGAGGCTGCATTTAAAAATATAATAATTCAAACATACAGTAAAACGGTAATATTGTGAAATGTATTACAATTTCCTGTGATAGCAAAACAACTGAATATTCAGCATTATTACTCCCGTCTTCAGTCACATGATCCTTCTGAAAACATTCTAATACGCTGAATGCAGTTATTATCAGTCTGCTTAATGTTTTTGTAGAAAACATGATACATTTTTCAGGGTTCTTTGATGAAAAAACTGAGCAGCAAATCAGCATGTTAGAATCATTTGTGAAGGATCATGTGACAATGAAGACTGGAGTAATGATGCTGATAGAGTGCAACTGCAACAGTCGGGTTTTAGAAGTAAAAACTCCATTCGTTTTCTCCGTGAGGAAATAGATTTTAAACGATAGCTTATAAACCTTTAAAGACAGACGTACTGTGAGCCACGAAGTTGTTAATGCATGGTGTTTGCTTCTGCTGAAGCTGCCAGTCTGCATTATTTCAGCTTATTTTAAAAATAATCATGCTTAACAGTGGCATTCCTGGCTAAAAACTACATTACCCAAGTGATGTGAAGAGAATTACACTAATCAGAGTCGCAACACTCTCCAAAATAGCTCTTTAGCTCCGCCCACTCCCATGAAGCACTGCGAATGATTGAGTCGGTCTCCAAAATTCTGAAATGTTTGTGCATCCATGTGTGTGTATATATATATATATATATATATATTATATATATATATATATATATATATAAAATATATTATAATATATATATATATATATATGTATGTATATGAAACATTAAAAAGCATAATTGAAATTAAAAATTATTATAATGATAAAAACTATGTATTTTGCAATAAACTTAAAATATATAGTTTTTATACGTATAATCAATTTTTTTTTTTATTTCAATTATGCTTTTCGCAATGTTTCATGGGGTTGCAGTTCTTTCCCTCACTAAAACCGTTATGTACATGGTCTTGTACCTTTGTCCGATTTTCAAAAACTTTTTTGCATTAGATACAATTTTGTAATGGTGTGATTCACCTCATAGCTGATTGGTTTGGTTCATGTCTTATAACTCTTTAACAAAGACTATATTAAAATCCCTTTGGGAAAACTGAATAAAAAAATACATCCGGAATGAAATGCTTCCGAAACCAGCGCCGCTGGAAAAGGGGTCGGGCACTGTTGCACTCTATTGAGATAAGCTGTTATGGGTCATGCTCTGATCAGGTAGCGGAATGCATTAAAACAACACTCCACAGTTTTTAGAAATAGGGTTTTTTCAACATCCTTCCTACATTTAGATATGTGGGCAAATGCATTTTTGTCTCAGTGCATGCGTTGTTTTAGTTTGGCAGGGTCGCCGCTACCTTAGCTTAGCATAATGAATGGAATCCTATGTTGCCAGCTAGCATGTTCGAATAAAAGTGATCAAAAACAAAAAAACACCTAATTACTTCTTGTGGGCTGCGTATTCACAACGAATACAAATAGCGATGCAGATTAAGACTAGGCGATTTCCTAGGCAGATATTTACTTGGGACTATATTATGGGGAAGCACAGGCGAAGCACTGCTACTTGGCCGCAGAGATATCATGCAACACTTGAAATCCCACAACTTCCGTCAACATACCGGCGTATGTTGTGCATGTGTTGCGTGATATGTCTGCGCCCAAGTAGCAGTGCTTCACCTGCTTTTTGTTTTGTTTTGTTTTTTGATCACTTTTACTCGGGTCATGCTAGCTGGCAACATAGGATTCCATTCATTTTGCTAAGCTAAGCTAGCGGCGACCCAGCCAAACTAAAACAATGCATGCACTGAGACAAAAATGCATTTGCCCACATATCTAAATGTAGGAAAGATGTTGAATAAGTCCTATTTCTGAACACGGTGGAATTTTCCTTTAACCAATGTGCCTTTGAAAGAGGTTGTCCAGGGTGATTGACCTTATAAGTCTCTAGATAAAGGTTCCTTCTAAATGGTGCACAAAAGCACTTTCATGATCTTGCAAGCTTTAATCTGATTGGCTGACTAGTGACTACACAACTTGTGCACACATGTATTTTTTTATTTCAGTTTGCCTGAAAACAAAGTTTTGTTTATGGAATGAGGTTGACACAATAACACAGTTTTTAGTATTTTATTATATTTAAAGGGGATTTCCTGTCACTCATTGATAGAAACAGTAGGTACATTTTGGAACAGTTCTGTGTTTGTTTTAGTGTGATTTGCTCTATGTTGTGCAGTCTTGCAGCAAATGTACAGGGGGCTGCTGTGGTTTAACTGTTGTTCAGATCATCCAGTTCATCTGTTTTCCGTTGCCCTGCCCTGCAGGAAGAGTCTTCGGTTTGGCTCTGAATGTCTGCTTACTGGTTTAACCGCTGTTGTTTCATGTAAATGTAGCAATACAGTAATGGAGTTTATGGGAAACTCCACCTGCTCGTACAGATTATGTGCATAGCGATTGCTTCATATCTGGCAATAAACAACGACTCATATGAATTTACTTTCTGTTTTTCATTTGGCTAACATTTGTCGCTCTGTACCCGCCTGCCTGGTGAAACGGCTCATTCTCAGACGGTAAACATTTTGAAACAAACAAAAAAAAAATGTTGAGAATTTGGTGTCACATGCAACGATCACACAGCTGCAGAATGTGGTTGACAGTTCTGCTAAATACATTTCGTTTCGTTTTTTTTTTTTTTTTCTGGGTTTATTTAAAAGTTTATTAATTTACGTTTTTAAGTCTCTCTTATGCTCACCAAAGCTGCATTGATTTGATAGAAAATACAGTAAAAACAATAATATTGTGAAATATTACAATTAAAAATCTATTCCTGTGATGGTAAAGCTGAATTTTCAGCATCTTTACTCCTGGTTTCAGTCACCTGATCCTTCAGAAATCATTACAATGTGCTGATTTACCCAAAAATGAAAATTACCCCATGATTTACTTGCCCTCAAGCCAACTATAGGTTTATAAGACATTCTTCTTTCAGACAAATACAATCAAAGTTAAATTAAAAAATATTTCCTGGCTCTTCCAAGCATTATAATGGCAGTGAATGGCTGCCCAAAAAATTGGCATCCATCCATTATAAACGTACTCCAGATGGCTCGATGGGTTTGTCTAAGAAAAATGTCCATATTTAATAACTTTGTTTAATATGAAAAAACGGTGGAGTATCCCTTTAAAACTTTATAAAGTAAAATTTCTAGCTTTTGCCAGACCGCCTTCCGTATTCAACTTACGCAGAAAGTGTAACACCGTGTCCTAACTACACGCATCACGATAAGATGCCAGCGACAAGCAACTTGTCTGTCCACACCATAGACTGTAAAAAAATATGAACGTAGTGTCCGTGACGTCACCCATAGAATTCTGCAGAGCCGGTTTGAAGCGTAAACCGCACACCACTTTCGGATAATAGAAAATGGGCAAAGCGGTGGGACGTGGGTGGAGCTTTGGTGACACGATTACTAACAGACATCAGATAAATGGCTATCCACCTACCACTCAAAGTGGCCACGCCCTTAATTATGCAGAATTTTAAGGCTTTATTTAATGTAATAAAATTTAATTTAATTCACCCCCCCCCCTCACAGTTGTCATGAAGGGAAAAATTTGCCATTTAGACCAAAACTAGAATTTGTACCAGGTTGTAAACATGTTTTTATTCTGCTGTAAAGTTGGGCATTTTAACATGGGGCTTAATATGATCACCTCTGGAGCCTGTCCCTCTTGAAGCCAATACGGAAGTGACTTAAACTGCAGTTCATCGACTGATGAACTGCAGTTTAAGTCACTTCCGTATTGGCTTCAAGAGAGACCGCGGGAGGTTGCCGCTTGGTCCACACCAGACGCGACGCAACTACGAGATGCAACAAATCAATCAAAAACCACAGCCAGTCAGAACAGCGTGTGGGCGCACTCTCACTGCAAGTGTACGGCACCAAAGATTAATCTTGAAGGCACTCGCAAGGAAATGGATATGTACATAATCAAATTCACAAATATTACAACCCCAAATCAGAAAAAGTTGGGACACTATGGAAAACGCAAAAAAAAAAAAAAGTGATTTCTAAATTGACTTTGACTTGTATTTTATTGCAGACTATATGAACAAAAATGTCATGTTTTGTCTGGTCAACTTCATGTCATTTGTAAATATGCATCCTTTCCTGTCATTCAGACCTGCAACACATTTAAAAAAAAAGTTGGGACAGGAGCAATTTAGGGCTAGTAATGAGGTAAAATGGTTAAATAATGATGTGATTTGAAACAGGTGATGTCAACAGGTGATTGTAATTATGATTTGGTACAAAAGCAGCATCCAAGAAAGGTCTAATCCTTTAGGAGCAAAGATGGGCCAAGGATCGCCAGTTTGCCAACAAATACGTGAGAAAATTATTGGAATGTTTAAAAACAATGTTCCTCAAAGAAAGATAGGAAGAGATTTGGATATTTCACATTCGACAGTGCATAACATAATTAAAAGATTCAAGGAATCTGGAGGAATTTCAGTGCGTAAAGGACAAGGGCGCAACAACCGTGATCTCCAATCCCTCAGGCGGCACTGCATCAAGAATCTTCATTCATCTATAAGCGAGATCACCACATGGGCTCAGGACTACTTTGGCAAACCTCTGGGCCCGGAGGCATCTGGGATGGATCATACTGTGGTCAGATGAATCAGTATTTCAGGTATTTTTGGGGAGGAATGGACGCCGTGTTCTCCGGACCAAAGAAGAAAAGAATCATCCAGACTGTTACCAGCAACAAGTCTAAAAGCCAGGGTCTGTCATGGTATGGGGTTGTGTCAGTGCCCTTGGCAAAGGTAACTTGCACTTCTGTGAAGGCACCATAATGCTGAAAAGTACATAGAGATTTTGGAGCATAATATGCTGCCTTCAAGAAGACATCTTTTCCAGGGACGTCCATGCATATTTCAACAAGACAATGCAAAACCACATTCTGCACACATTACAAAGTCCTGGCTGCGGAGGAAGAGGGTACGGGTACTTGCCCGGCCTGCCTGCAGTCCCGACCTGTCTCCAATAGAGAATGTGTGGCGCATTTTGAAGCGCAAAATGCGACAACGAAGACCTGCACTGTTGCCCACCTTAAGACTTTTTTGCAGGAAGAATGGGACAAAATTACACCTGAAACACTTCATCACTTGGTGTCTTCAGTCCCTAAACGTATTTTAAGTGTTGTGAAAAGGAATTGCAACATTACAAAGTGGTAAATGCTTTACTATCCCAACTTTTTTTGAAATGTGTTGCAGGTCTGAATGACAGGAAAGGATGCATATTTACAAATGACATGAAGTTGACCAGACAAAACATGAAATATTTTTTGTTCATATTGTCTGTAATGAAATACAAGTCAAAGTAAATTTAGAAATCACTTCTTTTCTTTTTTTTTGCATTTTCCATACTGTCCCAACTTTTTCTGATTTGGGGTTGTACACCATTTAAACATTACTCAAATACATTCTGAGTTACTAAAACCATCTTTGTCATAGAATATACTTGTTTGTTCACAGTTTGAACTTTCTTGTTTCCATTTGTTTAATTTCAAGATCTGAGGTGAATTATCTATTGTTGCTTTTAGTATGACAACGTTTCAATGCTGGGAGCACTAAATTATATTCAGAGTCACATTGCACGCTTTTAACTACTAAATAAAGCACATAAACATTACCTGAGATTATCATTGCTAAGTTTTGTGTTGTTATTCCAGCCATGACGTCGCAGAAATAGAAACGGTGTAACGCCTCTTGCAGTTCAAAATGCATGCGCTATGTCCAACGTCATAAGTTGTGCCGGTAACACCTTTTCCGTAAGTTGAATACAGAAGGTGTTCTGGCGGAAGATAGATATTTTACTTTATAACATTTTAAATATGGATTTTTTTCTGATCGATTCGCTTCAGAAAGGCCTTTATTTATTAAGGCCTTTTGTAACACTATAAACGTCTTTTACTGTCACTTTTGATCAATTTAATGCATCCTTCCTAAATAAAAGTATTAATTTATCAACAAATATCTATCTATATATCGATCTATATCTATCTATCTATCTATCTATCTATCTATCTATATATATATATATATATATATATATATATATATATATATATATATATATATATATATATATATATATATATATATATATATATATATATATATATATATATATATATATATATATACAGAGACTAGACCATATTCCGTATAGTTGTGGTCTAGTCTCTGTATTTTCTCAGCTATAGTCTATCTTCACTCTTAAACCACATTTGCTAGTCATTTATTATTTTGAGGATGTGGCCGATGGGAAATTTTGTCAGATTTAAATGACTTCTGGGGACAATTTGGTGAACAAAGTATAGCTACATAAACCCACAAACAGTATAAATTCCTGTTCCTCTGTTTCTCAGGAATGCACACAAGTGGGGGAAATTCTAACGGGGCACCCTGTGAGTTCCCCTTTCTCTACAATGGGACCTGGCACCACAGCTGCCTGCCTGGCACCGGCGACAAAACACTGGATTGGTGCTCTACTACAGCAAACTATGATCTAGAGGAGAAGTGGGGAACTTGTCTGAAATACGGTAATGTTTACTTCTGCCACAGCTACTGGGGGTTTTCCAGAGAGCAGCTGTAAAGGACAAAGTGCATTTAAACTTGTGACTCTTTTTTAACTACTGACTATTGGATGCTGTTTTATCCCTTTATTATATATATGCTGTTTTATCCCTTTATTATATATGCTGTTTTATCCCTTTATTATATATATGCTGTTTTATCCCTTTATTATATATATATATATATATATATATATATATATATATATATATATATATATATATATATATATATATATATATATATATATATATATATATATATATATATATATATATATATATATAAAATAAAGGGATCAACTTTTTGCATTCAAAAGTTATTTAATCTATTAATTTCTTAACAAAAAGATAATGTGTGGCGATAAACAAACAAATACATTAACGTGAATCAACCACCTAACCGTTTTCCCACAAACACCATGCTGACCTACTTAACGTGCTTGGTTAGTTTCCGTGCCTGGAACTCATGCTGGTTTAAGCTTTCCTTTTCAGCAGAGAAAATACTTTAACTTGCCCTGTTCTGTTCTTGCAAAGCCACTTTTACTCGTTTTTGTTGCACTATTACTCGTGTTTGTTGCACATTCCTTTAATATGGCTTCTTATTATTTCTGAAAAAACATGGAAAAGATTACAGAGTGGTCCAAAACTTCACAAGTCAGAGAATCAGGGCAGGAGATGATTTGAGACAGACAGATGGAGGTCTGTATAATTTTAACTACCCCCCCCACCTGTTTTCTTTTATTTAGTGGAAGGATGTTCTACTTTATGGGAGCAAGGCCCAGTGAAAGGACGCTGCTATCAGGTGGTATCCACAGCGGTGGTGTCCTGGCACGAGGCGCGGGATGCCTGTCGTAGTCAAGATGGAGATCTTCTCAGTGTGTCTAGCCCTCAAGAGCTTGAGTTCTGTAAGACTTAAAATCTCATTTTCTCTTTTGTATAATGCTTTTCAACCATCTCGATATCTAAACCTACAATCCACAGCTTTAGTATTCTGTTATACTATTTACAATAATGAACTGTATATATATACCCACCCAGAACACCCTAGCTTCAACACAAACCCATGCTCAATTTACTATTTAATCAATCATTGTTAACAACATGTATTCTTATTTCACTGAGCCCATTGTCTATGCCTTAATTTATTTTTATATTGATTTAATAATACATTGTTAGCTAACTGTGCTTTGTATATGAACATTTCTGAAATACATAATGTGGTCAAAGTCTCCTCTGATAACAAATCACTTAAATTGTAATGTAGACACATGCATTTTCTGTGAAGCTGCTTTGAAACGATATGTATTGTGAAAAGCGTTATACAAATAAATGTGAATTGAATTTTAACTACCTGGAAACCATCCAGAACACCATAGCAACACTGTTGCAACCACCTATAATACCCTAGTAACCTCAAAGCAACACCCTAGCAGCCACCAAAGACCACCCTAGTAATTCCCCATAAACAACCTAGCAACCACCAAGAATATTATTAGCATCCTGTCTGTCTGTCTAATCCATAGGATATCCATTCATTGTATTTATCTGTCCATCCATACTATCCATCCATCCATCCATAGTATTAATCCATAGTATTTATCCATTCATTTGTCCATCCATCCATAGTTTCCATCCATAGTATCTATCCATCCATTCATCCATCCATAGTATCCATCCATCCATAATATCCATCCATCCATCCATCCATCCATCCATCCATCCGTCTGTCCATCTATCCATAATATCATCCATCCATAGTATCCATCCACCCATAGTATCCATCTATCTATCATCCATTCGTCCATCCATAGTATCCATCCATCCATCTATCCATAGTTTCCATCCATCCATAGTATCCATCCAAAGTGTCTATCCATCCATAGTTTCCATCCATCCATAGTTTCCATCCATCCATAGTATCCATCCAAAGTATCTATCCATCCATAGTATCCATCCATCCATCCATCCATAGTATCCATCTGTCCATCCTTAAAAATTCAAACTTCAAGCTATTAAAGCAAATTTTCGGTCAGGCTTCTCAAAGTCGACATAATTTTGTCTTGACAAACTTTTTTTATCTAGTTATTTTTGCAATTCAATTTGGTGGTGCATAACACTGATCTCACAGCTAAGTGTTTTTATTTATTATACTTTAATTGTTCTCTCTCTCTCTCTCTCTCTCTCTCTCTCTCTCTCTCTCTCTCTCTCTCTCTCTCTCTCTCTCTCTCTCTCTCTCTCTCTCTGTCCCTGCGTCCCTGCAGTTAAAGATAAGAAAGACTTGCCAAGCAAGCTGTGGATCGGCTTGAACCATCTGGACTGGATGCAGGGATGGCAGTGGTCAGATGGATCAGCTTTATCTTTTGCCCCTTGGGAAACAGGTGATTTCAAGCACACAGTATATAATAACCAATATTATTTAAATTATTGCTTTTTATGTTTTAAAGAGATATTTCAACCAAAAATGTAAATTATATCATATTATATCATATTATATATTATATCAGTTCTGGCCAACTTCTGGGAGAGGTGAAATGTCTGACATTTCACAAATGTTTCTTTTGAAAGAACAAGGATTTCCTTTTTACAACCTGCCGTGCCACCTTCTGGTGGGTCCTACAGTACATCTACATTATATTTACAGCCTGTCTGTTATTCAGTTTCACAGTGATTAGGTTTAGCAGATCAAGGATGATCTATTCTCCATATTATCTTGGCACGAGCCTGCTGTTTGGTCACTGACAGTGACATTTCTATCACTGTTAATGTGGCAGTGTGTGTATGGGCATACAATGAGATTTGTTTTGCTGAATAAATAGCTAATGTCTTGAATGGCGTCTTTATGCAGAAAACACAGGCAGAATCTGTGTCTGTTTCTAAGGATAGTGATGACAGCATTGTCTTACTGGTCAGCTGTGATGATGTGGGTGGTTGGTCTCTCCTCGCCCTGTGTGTTGTCAGTGTAATGAACTGTGTCTATAAACACTTTTTATGCAAATAATTTGCATGCATTGTTGAAGTTACCCCAATAATATACTCTTAATCTTTACTATATTGTAATGGCATTAGTAGTTATTTTACTTAATTGTCACTTTACTGATTAATGAATACATTTTTAAAACTCAAGCTACCAGAACTTTTTACCAGATCAACAATAAAATGATACACACACACACACACACACACACACACACACACACACACACACACACACACACACACATTTTATATATATAAAGTTTGCATGAAGTGTTAAATTTTTTTTTGTCATTTGCCATGTTTGTTAGGAATCCCAATAAGATCCCTTATGTCGGACGAGGACTGTGGGGTTCTGAAGGAGCCACTGCATTTTGGCGCAGAGACGTGTGAAAATCGGCTTCCATTCATCTGCATGAAGAATAACAAAGACAGTGAGAGTACAGGTCAGAGACTGTCTTCTCGCACTGTTTTTCTTCTTTTCTTTCTCTCTTTCTCTGCACAGTCTCCCTTCCTCTCGTTTCAGCAGTCAGGGACGTGTACAAGCCCACTGTGTGTAAAGAAGGTTGGATTGGGTGGAAAGGATTCTGTTATCAACTCCACAGTGCAACTGAGTCAAGACTGTCCCAGCATGAAGCTCGAAACACGTGTGAGATGGATGGATATCAGCTTGCCAGCATGCACAGTTTAGAGGATATAGAAATGCTACACACAAACTTTCATGCAGGTAAACACGTCTCACTAGACACAGGTATCAACGATGTGTTCTGAGAAATAAAACCGTTTTTGTTTCATGTTATATCCGCCCAAATTGCATCATAAACATTTGTACTTACTTTATATGTGTGTGACAGATCTGAAGACCGAGGTTTGGATTGGTCTTTTGGGTAATGGAACCACCTCAGTTTTTGAATGGGTGGATAAAGCGCCAGTGTCTTTCACATACTGGGCCAGAGCTCAACCTCCACCACTTCTACCAAATACCATCAACTGCGTGTACTATGCAGGAGAGGTGTGTGTGTGTGTGTGTTTCATCAGATTTTAATTAAGCAGTATCACATGAACAAGAGCACTGTTTTCTGATTTCTCTATGCATGTTTGTAGCATCACACATGGTCTGTGTCTGACTGTGAAAAGGCGAGGGCTTACATGTGTATGGAAAAGGGGAATGTGAATGAGAGCGCCCCAGAAGAAGGCTGCCCTCCAGACGGGGTGAGTGACCATTACTGACTGACACATGAGAGAGACGACAGAGTCACTATTGAACGATTCATTGTAACTCCAGAGGAAATACATCAATCATGTTTGTGCTTCATGTTGTTATTATTGCCACCCATTTAGATTCCACATGTGAATCTGATTCAGATATTACTGTGTAAGCAGATATGTTTTTTTTTTTACTCTCTAGAACTGGAAGAGACATGGTGATGCTTGCTATAAAGTAGACACTGATCTTGTGTTCTATAAAAACAGCTGCCACATCACCATAAATAACAGGTAAAAATTAATTATTTGTAGTGCTGTCAAATAGATTAATCGCAATTAATCACATCTAAGATAAAAGTGCATAAATTATATCTATATACAGTGTGTATATATGTATACACACACACAGACATACACAACGCATGATATGAAGCATTACTCACTTTACAGTGCAGAACGAGTTACATGACAGTTTAACACTTTTGTTCAAATCTTTTACCCCCAAGTAGGATCAATAATAATAATAGTGAATTAATAAAACGAGAACTCATGCTTATTTTTCAAATGTTCTAGTAACATGAAGATGTATAATCCTCTTTCTAGATTTGAACAGGCCTTCATTAACAGTCTTCTGAAAGAGCATATCAGCACTGAGGTGTTGTATTTCTGGACGGGGCTTCAGGACACTAAAGGGTCCAGGGAGTACCAGTGGATCAGTCAGGATGGGACAGCAGACCGGGTTACCTACACCAATTGGAAATGGCCAGAACCAGGTAATGCATATTATGGATCTGGCTGTGGTTATTCTAATTTTTTTTTTCTGCATTTTCCAGTAGTTGTAGCATCTTATTAATGCTGTCAATATATAAATGTTTAATTGCGATTCATTGCATTAAGACTTGCATTAAGGGCCCTATTTTAACGATCTAAGCGCATGGTCTTGAGCACACGGCGCAAGTGCACTTAGGGTGTGTCTGAATCCACTTTTGCTAATTTAATCGGGAAAAAGAATTATTGAAAATTTTGCCCTAATGATCAGTATATATTTTAGGGAAACAAAATATCCTAACTTTTAAAATATCATAAATTAGCTCATTCAAAGGAATTTGCATTGAGTTTGAATGTAAATATGTGTTCCAGCTTCTGCCGGTGGCTGTGTGGTGATGTCTACTGGGAATCCTTTGGGCCAATGGGCTGTTAAAAACTGCACCCTATTCAAAGCTGGTAATATCTGTAAGAAACCCATAAAATCGATGGTCCAACCCACCCCAGATCCAATTGTTCCCAACCCCAATGCTTCCTGCGCACCAGGATGGGTCTCAAAGGACGACCTAAACTACTGTTACAAGGTGTGTTAAGGGGGCATTCATCAAGACAATGAAGGCATTTGCTCGTTAGATCTAACTGACATCTTTTTGAATGCGGTTTCCCGGGATTGCAGGTGTTTCACGAAGAGCGTTTGACCCGGAAACGCTCGTGGGAAGAGGCAGAGCGTTTCTGTGAGGCGCTGGGAGGTCATCTGCCTAGCCTCGCTGAGACGAAAGATATGCAAGCGCTACATTACATCCTGAGAGACTCTATCAGGTACAGATCGCACAGTTTATAACTCCCGTTATTATATCCCCCATATCCACACACAAAACCAAATGCTGTGAAATGTATTGGTCTGTATTAGTACTTTTTGTTTCCCTATACAGTGATAATCGTTTTTTCTGGGTGGGACTAAATCGCCGAAATCCAAATAACAACAACAACTGGGAGTGGAGTGATGGGCGTCCGGTGAGTCACTGACATGTGATGTTTCCTTGACAAAATAAAGACATAATTAAATTGTGATCAGAGCCGTCATTTGCTCCTTTATTACTTCGTTTACTAAAGCTAATATGTGAAATGTGTAGGTGTTGTAATTTGTTTCTGTTGCTTGGTAACAGGTCTCTATGATGATCTTTCCTGAGGAGTTCAACGAAGATGATGCCTATAACAGGGATTGTGTTGCCTTTAAGGTGTGGTAAACATGACATAACATCATAACACTGTATTATTATGCAATATTAGCTAATTAAATTATTTGTACACCTTCATAATTTGTACATTGATAAAAGAAATAATTACAAGTAGGGCTGTCGATTTAACACGTTAATTAGATTAGACGCATTTACCGCACTTTCCCCGCCCCAGACCTACTTGAGTCATCTGATATACAGTTGCTTGATGAAGAATATGATGCAGAGAAACAACTCACTGTGTGATGAAGCCTGTAGAATGCAGTTAGAATGTCCCTAAAATTCAAGATATAAGGTTTGAGTTTTAGTCTCAGGCCGTTTTTACACTGGGCACTGGGCACGTCGCCGGTGCATATTCCTGTTTGATAATTCAAATCATTTTCAAATAATTTCATCATGTCTTCATTTTATTTGACAATAAGCACACAACAACAATAAAGTCAGATATAAAATAACTCTGCAGCAGTTTACAATAAGGTTACAATGAGGTTCGCCTGGAGAGGTTTCACACCTGTAATTTTGATTCGGATCAAACTGAAAATTCTGAAAATCCAGACCAAACAAGGTAGGTAAGAAAGTGCCCTTAGTTAATGTTTATTAAATGTTCCACATTTTCCAATACAAAGAAGTTGGGACATTTTGTAAAAATGCAATAAAATGTCTCTTTAACCTCTTTTACCTGTCAAAAGTACAAAGAAAAGAATTTCAATGGCCAACGTAATTGTATTTTGTAAATATAAACTAATTTTGATTTTGATGGCTGCAACACACTCCAAAAAAGTTGGGACTTTCCGTTTAATTACACTTTTTAAATGTTTGGGAGTTGCAACTGCCAGTGGATTTTTTGCTCAATCTCGCCTGATACAAGACAGCTGCTCAACGTTTTTGTCTGATTCTCCTTTTCATGATGTGCCACACATTTTCAATAAGAAACAGATCTGGACTGCAGGCAGAGATTAAAGCACATCCTTTCCAGGGTGTAGTGTGTCTAGAAACCACTCTTTTTTTTAGCGTGTGCAGAATGAGGCATGGCATTGTCTTCCTTCCCAGGAAAGATGTCATCTTGATGGCAGTATGTTTTTGTACAACTCCAATACACGCCTCCACCTCAATGCTTCCTTCACACACATGCAAGTCACACATACCGTTTGCAATGATGCACCCCCATACCATGAGGGATGTTTGCTTTTGCTCCTGTCACTGATGAAAGTCTGCTTGGTCTCTTTCGTATTTGGGACTGAGAACTCAAAAAGTGTCTTTTGGACCATCTGAGATGAGCTTAAAGGCCTAGAGAACTGTTCATGTATAGAGTTCCCCTCGTGAAACAGAGATTCAAGTTGCATTTCTTGATGCAGTGGCAGATGGTGTTAAGTGACAACGGTTTCCCAAAGTACTCCCGAGCCCATGTGGCTATTTTTTAACACCGTAGCATGATG
This sequence comes from Gobiocypris rarus, assembly GCA_023029165.1. Lineage (NCBI taxonomy): Eukaryota > Metazoa > Chordata > Actinopteri > Cypriniformes > Gobionidae > Gobiocypris > Gobiocypris rarus. The sequence goes on from CM040931.1 coordinate 21,251,007, forward strand.
GTTTCTCATGCAGTGCCATCTGAGGCCTTGAAGGTCACGCACATTCAACAGGGGTCTCCTGCCTTACCCTACATGGACTGTAATTTCTCTGGATTCCCTGCTTCTTTTCACAATATTATGTACGGTAGTTGGTGAAATACCTAAATACTTTGCAATCTTGCATTGGGAAATGTGATTTTTGAATTGTTCAATTCTCTCATGAAATTTGGCACAAATTGGCGAGCCATGACCCAGCTTTGCTTGCAAAGACAGTCTTTGGTGGATGTTCCTTTTGTACCCAATCATGATACTCTCACCTATCACCAGTTTACCTGCTAATTGTGGACTGTTTCAAAATTGTTTAACTTGGATTTTCTGTAATCTTTTCACTTTTATTTAGCCTATGTACCGACTTTTTTGGTGTACACTATATTGCCAAAAGTTTTGGGATGCCTGCTTTTACATGTACATGAATTTTAATGACATTCTTAATCCGCAGAGTTTAATATGGAGTTGGCCCACCCTTTGCAGCTATAACAGCTTCAACTCTTCTGGGAAGGCTTTCCACAAGGTGTAGGAGTGTGTTTATGGGAATTTTCGACCATTCTTCTAGAAGCGCATTTGTGAGGTCAGGCACTGACATTGCAGTCTCCGGTGTTCTATCGGGTTGAGGTCAGGACTCTGTGCAGGCCAGTCAAGTTCCTCCACAACAAACTCGCTCGTCCATGTCTTGATGGACCTTGCTTTGTGCGCTGGTGCACAGTCACGTTGGAACAGGAAGTGGCCATCCCCAAACTGTTCCCACAAAGTTGGGCGCATTAAATTGTCCAAAATGTCTTGGATGCAGCTGCTCGGCCATGGAAACCCATTCCATGAAGCTCTCCACGCACTGTTCTTGAGCTAATCTGAAGGCCACACGAAGTTTGGAGGTCTGTAGCTATTGACTTTACAGACTTCTGCGCACTGTGCGTCTGACCCTGCTCTGTGATTTAACGTGGCCTACCACTTTGTTGCTGAGTAGCTGTTGTAACCAATTGCTACTACTTTTTTTGTTATAATAGCACTAACAGTTGATCATGGAATATTTAGTAGTGAGGAAATTTCATGAATGGACTTATTGCACTGGCGGCAACCTATCATGGTCCTACACTTGAATTCACTGAGCTCCTGAGAGCGACCCATTCTTTCACAAATGTTTGTAGAAGCAGTCTGCATGCCTAGGTGCTTGATTTTATACACCTTTGGCCATGGAAGCGATTGGAACACCTTAATTCAATGATTTGGAGGGGTGTCACAATACTTTTGGCAATATAGTGTATGTTACAGATTTTTTGTTATATTTACAAAATACAAAATTGTTTGCCAGTGAAATCATTGAAATGTTTTTCTTTGTTCTTTTGTCAGTTAAAGAAAGGTTCTTGAGAATGAACAAATCACATATGTTTCTTTTATTTTATTGCATTTTAGAAAATGTCCCAGCTTTTCTGGAATTGAGGTTGTACATTAATAAAATCAAGATATACGTATGTAATGATATTTAATCAACCTGTGCTAACATGAACAAACAATGAATACTTGTATTTTTATTACCTCACTTTAACAAATAAATTCTGTAACAAATGTATTGCCCATAGTTAATGTTAGCTTAGATTAACTAATGGGACCTTATTGTAAAGTGTTACCAATATTTCAATAAGCATTATCGAAGCAATCTACAATGTTACATTAACATTATAAGAAACGTTAACTATTTAAATAAAATATAGTGAAATCTAATGCATCACATAAGCATTTACTTACAAAAAACATAATTTTAAACAATAGTTTAATGTAAATCTAAAATAGTGAAAAATAATCTAATTTTTGGTTATGTAACTTACATTGAACTAATTAACAGGTTTTTACTGTATTATTTTATTCTTTTTCCATTTAAATGACATTATAGTGTAACTTATTTAATTCAAACATGACATAAATACCGGGTTATAGTTATTGAACGTGTGAGGTTGATGTTTCAGTTTCATTGTGGTGTGTAAATATTGAGGAGGGGGCAGTAATTGACACAAAACAGCCTATCACCGTTGGCAACCAAAACCAATCAATAATCAGAAATCTATAATAGTTACAGCATGACCTACATATGGCCTCCGCCTTCTGTTTTCGGAGTAGAGAGAGATGGGAAATAAATCAGATCGATGGACTGTCATCAAACAAGATTTAAATACTCAAAAACATATCAGAGGCATTAAACTGACAACAATAAATACCTGAAAAGTAGATGTTACACTGTAGAAATTGAAGGTCATTTTGAATTCAGACAGCTTGTTATAATTATTACTATGTTTGTGTTTTTGTGTTATATCATCAGACTTTGAAAGGAACCTACAAGCCGTTTCTCTACCTCCTGTTTCAAAATGTTCTTTCACGGCCTTTTTATCCCAGCACGTTTCACTGTGACGCCAAACTGGAATGGGTGTGTCAGATACCGCGAGGTAAACAACATCCAAGGCTGCATCCTATCAAAGTATAGATTATAGTTTTACTTAACACTGATTACATACATTCTATATTTGCTTTGAAAACCAAAAACAAGTACGTTCAGAATTGCAAAAATAACTGCATGTTTGGAACAGTGTGAGGCTAATTAATAAGTTTTTAGCAAATGTTTTCATGATGTTTGCATCATTCTTTAGGTCAAACACCGAAAACACCAGAGTGGTACAACCCAGGTAGAGCATTTATTTCAAATGGCCACTTTTTTTGTGGATTATTTTGTGTGGAAATCAGTGACATATTGTTTCACTACTAACAGATGGGCACCATAACACATCAGTGTTCATAGACGGCCAGGAGTTCTGGTTTGTAACAGAGCCAAAGTTGTCCTTTGATGAGGCCGTGTTGTACTGCAGCAGCAACAACAGCAAACTCGCCGCACCCGCCAGCATTAATGCTGTCCGTCACCTTCAGGAACATCTTTTTCAGGTAAAGTACCAAAGGGGTACTGTTTGAATTACATGGGAGTTCGGGTGTGTTTGACCCCTTAATTAAAGCTTTAAAGGGATAGTTCACTCAAAAATGAAAATTTGATCTGCTTATCTGATCATCCAAGATATAGGTGACTTTGACTAGATAAGATTTTTAACTCCAACCATTGCAGTCTGTCAGTCGTATAATGCATGTGAATGGTACCTCATGAGACATATTTAACTATGAAAGTAAAAAAAACATGCACATACAAATCCATATTAAACCCTGTGGCTCGTGGCGACTCATCGATATCTTAAGACACGAAATGATCGGTTTGTGCGAGAAACCGAACAGTATTTATATAATTTTTTACCTCTAATACGCCACTATGTCCTTTTAGCGCGCGATCACTTCCGGTAAGCGAGGTCAATGTACACGATATGGCGTAGAGATACGTGCGAGAGATCGCGTCCGGCGCTTGCGTAAACTACGCCAGATCGTGTACAGACCTCACTTACTGGAAGTGATTGAGCGCTGAAGGCTGTACCATGAAGTTCGTTCATATCTATGAAACACTTGGCTTATGGGTGCATTTGTCTTAATTGGGTGATAGAAATAAGTATCACTTTCATATATTTGTATATACTTAGTGTATCAAAAAAATGATAAATCAATTATTTGTTTCTTTTTAAATGTCCTGCTCGCAGTATTGTAAGAAACGACCCTATATGTACAATGTTTGATTCACAACAAAAGCAAGTAGAGATCTGTTGGGTAATTGGTGATATTAATATGAGTGAGTTTGTGAATATGTGATTGTTCATATCAGCCTGTAATGAATCTAATTTGAATGATCTGCTGTAGCATTCAGGACAAGAGGTTGTAAAGTGGTGGACAGACTTTCGTTACCCTGGTCCTGGTCATGTTCCCTTTATGTAAGTACTGGATTATCATATCTTATCTAAACCACATTATTTACAAAAGAAAGGTGAATTATATATCTGGGCTATATAGCACGATTATAGAGGAATGTATTTACGATAAGGAGGTAGCTTTCCACAAAAAAGAAAAACAATTATATACAGATATATATACACAGGATGGGCAAAACAATAGTCCTGATAAAACATGGAAACCTAATGTGTGTGTGTGTGTGTGTGTGTGTGTGTGTGTGTGTGTGTGTGTGTGTGTGTGTGTGTGCAGGTTCAGCCCCATTCACTACTATCATGCAGCCTTCCTCGGCAGATGCCCTTCTATCACTCCTGTTGCTATTGAACCCGGTATGAGAGTCTCATTGTGATTCCTAAAGAAATTCCAACACCTTCCAGAATTTATCTTGGTGCAGCTTGACATGTTTTTCGTTTGAAGATGTTTTGTGGCTCATTCAAATGGCTTCCCTAGTTGTTGCACAATGGAAATTCCCTTGGATGTCATAAGACCCATGAATCACTTCTACCTCGGTCAGGCCAGTGATTTCCCTCCCTTTAATTGCCCTGGTGACATTTTCGCTGACCCTAAGGCAGACAAAAAAAGTTGACTGATACTGACTAAATGTCAGTATCATCAATTTTATAAAACATTAACCCCTGGCCCCTTAAGCCTATTCCCAGAATAAAATGCATGCTTTTTTAACTAAAGGCAACTTGCTCTGACATATCTTAAAATATGTCAGTGCCATTGTTTTTTTTTCTCAAGATGCACACCAGTTATGTTTTTTTTCTAAGGCATGTTTATAAAAGCTACTTAATTGTCCTAATTGAACTAAGGCCTAAGCCTGGCCAAATCTAAGCCCTGTCTGTGAAGCCAGGCATAAGACTTTTAGGGTGTGACACACTTGTAGTTTACTTGGTTTGTTTAGTCCATACAACCAAAAAAAAATTATTTAGTCCTGGTCCACTTAGTTTTCACTTTATATTTTTAAGACCAAACCTAAAGGCATAAGTATATGTTCAATGTGATTGGTCAGCTTTTATTACGTATATTTTGCGACGGAACTTACCGAACATCCAAAATAATCCTTACATTGTGTGTAGCTTGCATATGATGGTATTTTGGCCAGCTGAGAACTTGTGAAGAGCTTATAAAATGTGTAAAGTAGTCAAAAGCGCGGCGGGAATCCCTCCGCCACACACACAAACTCAAGAAGACCCGGTTCTGATGAACTGTGACAGGCAAACTCGTGACTATGACAAGAAAAAAATGTTTTTTAGTGTCACATCTTGTGACATCATGTCCCGTTTTTTTACATGTCTTCGGTTGGTGTTGCGTTCATATTTCATTCGAACCGCACCAGAGTTCGTTTGGAAGGGGACCGAGATCCATCCATTATTTGGTGCGCACCAGGGTTCAGGCGGCAGCGTTCCAGTGTGTTCAAATTAATCACACTAACAGAGCAATCGCACCAGGGTTTGTTTTAATCGAACCACACATGCCAAGTGTGAACACACCCTTAAACAGTTAAAAAAAATCTCATTGCCATAGGATATCAAACTATTTTCTTTACTTTGCAAGGACATGATGCTTATAAGAAGGAGTTTTTTTGTAGCAGTTAGTGTAAAGCCATTTACCCTAGTGTTTTTTTAAATAAAATAATTGGTCTTTGATGTTTTTAACTTTTTCATATTCTTACATCACTCCATTTTACTATACTACATAAATAAATAAATAGTATAAATAACAATAGTGCACAGAGCTAGCAACACCAAGGTCACTGGTTCGATTCCCAGGAAAAGCAAGATATGATAAAAATGTTAATCTCTACCTTGAATGCAATATTAGTCACTTTGGATGAAAGTGTCTACCAAATGTATAAATATTATTTAAATAAATATTATTTCACACAACCTAAAAATGACCTCTCCCAAATGTTATTATTTATTAGTACTATTATATAATTATAAGGTCCATTTTGTACAAGATAAACCATTAAAGTATTTTAATTGCTTTTATAATAGAGAAGAATAGAAGACCAATTTATTTTTTTATTTTATAAATAATAAAATCTCTCTGAACTGATAGCAACAGTTATGATTTATGAAGAAACTCAGATAATCCTCTTTAATCTTTTTTTTTTGTAGGTTTCACCAGAGGCTGTTATGAAAGACAGCCGTTTGTGTGTGAGACCCTGAATGTGACTTCTGCAGAGAAAGGAACCCCAGATCCGCACCCACCGGGCACCGCATGTGGGGGAAATTCCCAGCACTTCAAAGACAAGGTCTGACATGCACGCACAGCCAATCACATCTCTTGAGATTTGAACGTGTGTTTTTAAAATAAAATCATTGTATATGTGCATTGCAGTGCTACTGGAGATTATCTGAGTCATATTTCTACAACTTCAAAGAAGCCATTGAGTTCTGCGAACGACTGAAAGGCTCGATGCTCACCATAGCTGACCAAGTCGAACAGGGTTTGTTTGGTTTTATATAGCATAAATCCACCAAAGAACATATTTAAAGCTGCAGGCCGTAGTTTTTCTTCTTTGTCGCCATCTCTGTTTGAAATCTGCAACTGCAGTTATTCGGAATGATCAACTCTACGTGAGCTGTGCCTTGGCACCGCACAGCGCGTATAAATACAATGTTTTGAGGAGAATGTGTGTCTTTCATGAGAAGGGCTGTCAGTCACCGCGCCAGTGTGGAGACTGTCATTCATAATCACAGATTCTACTGTTTAAACGTATGACCAACATAAGAATGTCATCTGAACAAGTAAGCAGCTAACATCCACTATAGTCCTGACCAACTAGGCCTACGGGGGAAAAGCATTGCAATAAAACATTGTTTTCAAATTGTTAATGTTAAAAACATCAGCATTGCATGACTACACTTAATGTGTTTTAGGACTAACGTTACCTGTAGTTCAGTTTCCATTTCTGTGCAGTCTCATTTCTAATCGTCATCAACAAATTAATGTGGAGTAGAGATGAACTGCTCCCTCTCATAGCTAGCACAAAATAATGGCTATTTACCATAATGCACGTAGCAAAAAGAGAAAGGCACAACAAAGAAAACTCCGTAACTTTTACTATATGAATTAAGCGAAGTGTGCTACTGTTACATAATAACCACCATTGCAATGTCTGACCTGTCCAGCAGAAAAAAACTCTGCTTTTGAATGAGCCACAAAACATCTTCAAACGAAAAACATGTCAAGCTGCACCAAGATAAATTCTGGAAGGTGTTGAAATTTCTTTAGGAATCACAATGAGTCTCTGCATCCGTTTTGAACCCGTTCAAAGCACGGAGTTAACGCGACCTTTCAAAAGCCCTTTTTATCCTTGTTTTTGGCTCGGTTGAAGTCTCTTTTTTTCTGTAGCCATTCTGAAAGTCTGAAGTCTTTTGCATTTTACAACGGGCGAATCTCCAGATGTCACTGTCAACCTTTCTGGATCCGCTATCAAATTGATAAGTTTAATTATATCAAGCACTGTGAAAAAAAGACTATAAATCTCCACCTCCAACTTCCTCACACGCGATATAGCCTGCTAGCCAGGATTTCTTATTGATGTGTACCGATGTGACGCAATGAGGCAAAGATAAGCTCGAATCTCCCGTGGAAATCCACCAGTACCACTGGAATTAAACATTATTACAAGCTTACCGTTGTAAATCGAGCTAAGGTAAGCAGATAGTTTTGAACACTGGCTGGTTATGTACTTGCTCAAAAATTGATTTTGGATCATTTTTAACCCAAAAGTTACTCACTGCAGCTTTAAATATAAAACACATATTTAACACCACTTTACAACTTTCCATCCTGTGGATCCTCCCTCCATCTAGATTTCATCACTACAATGTTACCGCTGTTAGCTGGGCAACCTCAGAAGGTCTGGATTGGTCTGAAGTTTAAGCTTCACGAGACTCAGTGGGTGGACAACTCGCCAGTTGCATATCTGAACTTCAATCCTCTCCTGCATGGCCAGTTACGACCCATATTCATCAATGCAAGTGTCCCATCTGCTTTGAAAGTCTTGCTGTAAATTATATTGTTTATCACAAAGATCTGGTCCAAAGAACCGGAGGACAATCAGGGTTTTTTTTAGTAGTCTATGTACAGTATTTGTGGCAAGTGGTGGATTATACAGAGAATAGAGTTGTTTTTCATTTTATAAAAACAGGAAACATCCTTAGAATAACACATGTACAATGTAATCCTACCTTCTTCTTTAAAGAGATAGTTTACCTAACAATTAATGCAACAGAAAAAAAATATAGCAAAGACATTATTATTATTATATAACATTATTGATAATCTTAAAATTATCAGTAAAAATGTTTCACATATCCACTAAAATATTAAAAGAAGCACAACTGTTTTCAACATTGATAATAATAAGAAACATTTCTTGAGCAGCAAATCAGAATGATTGCCATACATTTTTTTTTTACATAATGTATATTAGAATAGAACATTTTATTTTAAATTGTAATAATATTTCATAATATTACTGTTTTTCTGTATTTTCAAACAAATAAATGCAGCCAGCATTGACTTATTTCACTTAGTTTAAATTATGCATTAAATATATTAAATGATACAAATTAAAAACCCTAATCGTTTTAATGGTACCATAAAAGCAAGATGATATTGATCCATCCGAATCATAATGGTCTTACAATAACTACAAAGCGGACATGCAAGAACATTTTTGTCCTTTTTGGAGCTTGACAGCCTCAGTCCCCATTCACTTTCATTGTATGAAAAAGAGCAATCATGAACATTCCCCAAAACATCTTCTTTTTTTTTTGCTCAATTGAAGAATTAAACTTGTCATTCATTTTTATGTGAACTAGTCACTCACGCCATATCATTCATTTGGCTTTACTTTTAATATCATAAGCAAACATTTCATTCTGAATTGTACTGAACAGTTTGAGGCCATTGAGTAATCATGTCAGATACACTTAATCTAACTTAATTTCTCCTTTTCCTCTTGAATTGCTTGGCAGACGTTTGAACAGGACTCTCTGGAGCTCTGTGCCTACATGTACAATGATGATCATTCTGACATGATGGGCACCTGGGACTACACCTCCTGCTCTGACCGGCAGAATCTCAGCATCTGCCAACATTATGCAGGTATGAGCCACCAGTGACCGTCTCCGTCATCTGTGTGTTATATGAAAAAGCATTCTGCTGATTAACTTTGATAAACCGACAATTTCCCAGATAAAACAGAGAAGCCTACGCCTGAGGATGACTTCACGGTTCATAATCATTCATTTAAGGTGGTACAGCAGGACAATTTAACATGGACAGAGGCTCTTCAGTTGTGTCGGAACAACAATATGGACTTAGCCAGCATACCGAACGCATATGTCCAAGCAGTGCTTACAGTTCAAGTTTCCCGAAGAGGACGTCCACTCTGGATTGGACTCTTCAGCGAAGATGAGTGAACCACACTATTGTTCAAAAGTTTGTGGTCCAGCAAGATTATTTCTAATTTTAAAGTCTCTTATGCTCAGCAAGGCTGCGTTTATTTGATAATAAAATACAGTAAACTGTAATATTATGAATTCTACCGTGTACAGGTGTTAAATAAATAATTTGATATTCATTATGGAAATGCGTCTGTGTTCTTTTATTTGCAGTAGATCATCAGTAGATCACACGCAGAACTTTTAACTCCCGTCTGTGCTTTTTTGGAATTGCGCTCTCACGCTAATTTACCCTGCTGAGTAAATCTGGCCCTAAAACATAATGTGCAGATCTAGCTGTTTACGTTCACACTATGTTTGCCAGGATGCTCGCTAAGACTGCCGTCTTGACATAATATTTTGTGTCTGCTGTCACTTTTGATAAGCTTAATGCATCCTTTCTGAATAAAAGTATTACCGTAATTAAAAGAATATTGCGGACCCTAAACAGTAGTGTATTACATACTGAAACCAATGCCATGGTTTCAATGCATTGAACAACCTTGATTATGGTTTGCTTTTATTCAAGGAAGGGGAGCACTACCACTGGACAGACCACAGCCACAATGAGTTCAACCGCTGGTCCTCTGAAGCCACCGCAGGGGCCTGTGTGTATCTGGACACTGATGGTTTCTGGAAGGCCACCGAATGTGAAGAAGAGCTTTCAGGAGTGATCTGCCACATCCCACACAGTGAGGATCATATGTCATAAATGCTAACTGCTACCTATATAACCTTATCTAATAATATTCGACTGCTTTTCATTATTTACACACATATGTTTTGCTTTAAAATGCATTTTTCTATAACAGATAAGACCGTCACTCCTGAAGTGGATTCGGTCTCATGTCCCCACAAAAGCAATGGACAGAACTGGATCCGCTTTAAGAAGAACTGCTACACGTTGCTGTTAGGGTCTTCCAGGTGGGGCAACAATGACATCAGTGACCAGCAGATCTGCAAGACCCTTGGTACGGATGGTTCTTCATCATATCTGGGATTTAAAATACTAGATGAATTATTGCACTGTGTTTTCAAAGTGTTATGATATGCAGAAACAGAAACTCGCAGCTGTGGTCGAAGCTGTTGTAAAATAATTATAAACATAAATGCTGATGTTTAATGATTTCAAAGGAGCATTACCTGTCATATCTGAATTTCATGATGTTTCATGGTAATCTTGCCTGTATGTTTTAGCCGGGTATGGAGAAATCCTGACCATTCGTGATGAAGCAGAGAATAATTTCATCAGGCAGCAGTTGCAGCCGTTCAAAAGCTTGGTGACGTTTGTGTGGCTGGGAATGAACAAAAGCAAGACAGGTAAGATGATCATTTCATAGGGCCCTATCATACACCCGTCATCAAAGCAGCAGCTGTTTACCCCGTTGCTTGGGAACGACGGGGAGCTAGAAGGTGGCAAAATGAATAGCGTTGATCATCTCACTTTTATTTTTGTGTTTTTGAACCGTTGGTTTTGTTTCCAGAGCATCAGTACGAAAACAACACTTGCGTCTATCTGCTGCGATTGTACTGCAAATGCTCTAAAGAACGCTGAAGACAAGCAGAATTGAGATTTACAGCTCTCTGCTCGCAGTATGCCAGTCACGCTCATCAGGAAATAAGTGAAACACACATTTTTATCAAATCATACGTCATTAATAGCGGTTCACTTCCGAGATATAGTACGATTCCGTTCACATCAGCAGCGAACCGTACCGGAGTTCACATGAACCGTACAATAGACCACCCTTTTTAAGCGGACTCGGGTACGGTTCGCGAGTGCGCACCGAGTTCGGAAGACAACGTTAACATCATCCAAACGAACCAACTCTGACGTCAATCCGAACCCGTGCGCACCAAAAGTGCTAGTGTGAAAGCACCCTAAGACACTGATTGGTTTAATGCAGATTACCCCTAAACACACCCATTAAGACTCATTAAGAGACTAGGTACAACCCTTTTGGACCATTTTTTTCTGTCATTAAACTAGAAAAAGTGGATTTGGACACGCCCTTAGTGCACCTGTGCCATTCGCTTCAGGCCATGTGCTCAGATTGTTAAAATAGGGCCCTTAAAGTTCAATCTTGTCAGTTGTGTTATCTTAATAGCCAATTATCAGATTCACAATTTGTATACACTACACAACTTTTAAAATATTAGCTGATTTTAAAACACTAGACATGTTACATTTGCTAACTTTGTAAATGTTATAGAGAAAAACTGGGCATCACACACTATCAGACTTTCAAGTAATTCCAAACTCATGCAGAAACGTGCGCCTTTTTACATGGGGACGCATGACAATTCGGCTCAATGGAATCTGTGCCCATCATACAATACACAAATTTCTGTGGAATCTGTTTGGCTCTGGCTTTTGCCAACTAGCATTGACTCCTCCAGACTTTTAACTGGGGCATAAATTTGTCCAAAAGTCATGCCAGTTTTGTGGGGAAAGATGGATTGAGTAAGAAAGTATCAAATAATGTAGCTGTTCATTTTTGCCCTCTATGATGTCTTTGTTTTAGATGAGCAGCTGAAATGGCTAGATGGCAGCAATGTGCAGTTCTCCAACTGGAAATATGGTGAACGACCAAACATCACAGAGCCCTTCATGGCTGGCCTCAACGTGTTTGGAGAGTGGGAAATTATAACAAACCGACGTTTTTTCAATGCCTTTAAACAGCGAAGTATTGTGGTGTGCAAGATTGACCATGGTAAAACAACACTAATAAATTTCAGCTTGTTTTAAACTTATATGTGTGTGCGTGCGTGCGTGCGTGCGTGCGTGTGTGTGTTTGTGTGTGTGTGTGTTAAACTGAAAAATGTTCAATTAAAATGACACAGAAATAATCCATCTATTACTCAACTATATATATATATATATATGTGTGTGTATCTGTGTTTGTTTTGTTTTTAGTCTTAAACTGAAAATAATGAAAAATGGTGGTGTACGTCCCTTACATCTATGTAAATAGTAACCTCAATTTTTGATGTTGCATGTTATTTGTCAACTAAACGAAATATCTTTCCCAGATCCCAAAGGTGAATTCATGAAGGGTGTGGTTGACGTTAATACTACGGATGGCATAAGCTACCGTCGAGTGGCTAAGAAAATGGACTGGTTTCAGGCACTGCAAGCGTGTGGCAGCAATGGAGGCCATCTTGCTAGCATTAGTGACAAAACAACTAACGACAACATGGCGCTGATCGCCAAAAGGGACGGCTTTTCGCTGTGGATTGGCCTCTCCAAACAAGATGTACACAGTTTTGTGATTTAATAGTAACAATTGACAGCAGTTACTAACTGTGAGCTCAATCTTTTGCTCTCAATTGTTATCATTATGAATTAGTTTGGCTCTTTCTCTAGGTAAGCGGTTGGCCCTTTGAGTGGTCAGATGGGACTGCGGTGAAATTCAAACCAGATGGATTTGTAAATGACGGCAGTGATTCTGAGGAAAAGTGTGTGTTTATTGACTCCAAAGGCACCTGGTCATCTGTCAACTGCCATTTAGCCCAAGAAGGGGCCATCTGCTACAACAACATCAATGAAGGCGAGACAAGCATGCGATTACACAACACAAACTGTTGTTCTGAAAAGATCAGTCTGAAACTGGTTTCTCTCATTTTTTCTTTCTTTCAGGAACTAGTGCTAGTCTCTCTTCTCAGTCCAGCAGCAGTTGTCCTAAGAGTGATGGTCAGACCTCTTGGGTCCTGTTTAAAGATCACTGTTATGCTTTCAACATGCACAACTACACTGTCTTTAACATGGAGAGTGCCAAGAATGTGTGTCAGAATCTGGGTGAGTGTACTTCTACGGTATTGCTGTGTCTTTAGAAACTTTCCTAGTGTTGCATCCAATTTGCAGCCTTTTCTGGCTTGGTTAGACAGGAAGCGAATTGCCACAGTTTGTTTTGTTACACATGCTATTTAGGACATATCTGAAATGATATGAAATGAAATGTTACCACGATAATAGACCAACATTAAAAAACACCCAAATAATTGTGCCAAGGTTTCTACCAGTGGTTGTATGGATAACATCGTGTGCCCTCAGCCAGCTCTTGACAATATTTGACATTTTTGTGCAATAAGCATCAGATGGTGGGTGAACAGACTAAAATCAACCTGAAAGCGTCTAACAACATCTTGTATTTCTCCCATGTTACTGGCAGATTCTTCATCCAAGCTGTTAACCATCAAGAGTAAAGAGGAGAATGATTTTGTCTCCACCTATATAAATAACAACCCTTCCATCACCAGCCGAGTGTGGCTGGCGCTCAACATTGACTCCAACGGTAGAATAATGATTGATCTACCTTCAAGCTCACCATGTCCTTTTTTTAAAGACTTTTTAAGAGTCATATATTGCAGCATGGATCAGTGTGTAAAAATAGAAATGTTTTAAAAATGAGAAGAGATAAACTTTGTAGACTTATTTCAGCTCTGTAAATCTTTGCTTCATCTAAGGTAAGCCCACAGGTTGGCAGGACGGCAGTGAACTGGACTTCTCTAGCTGGGATGAAAAATCAGGGCCGCAATTAAAGCTGACATCGCAGATCTGCGCAGTCATGGTCTCCAACAACGGCGTCTGGACCCAAGCCAGCTGCTCAAACAGCCGCAGCCGAATCGTCTGCAAAGCACCTGCCCGTGAGTCCTCACAATGTCTTGTCTTGAAAATGGCTCGTAATATACAAATAATCAATAATAATATGCAATAAATATAAAATGTAATAGTAATCATTTGCAATAAAGTTAAAATATTTAATAAATAAATAAATATACACTCAATTAATGAAACATTTAAAAATAATTAATTTGTGATGATTAAGTGTAAAATGCGCAGTGTAAAATATTTTAATAAATATATTTATAATACAATAATAATTATACAATACAATTATAATTAATAATAATTATAATTCACATACACAATCATATTGCTCTAAATATAATATACATTCAAAATAATACAAAATTGTATATATATATATATATATATATATATATATATATATATATATATATATATATATATATAAATATATATATATATATATGTGTGTGTGTGTGTGTGTGTGTGTGTGTGTGTGTGTGTGTGTGTGTGTGTGTGTGTGTGTGTGTGTGTGTGATATATATATATATATATATATATATATATATATATAATATACATACACATGATTGCGTCTAACATAAATATTGTTTGTAAATATATAAATGCAATATATGTGTGCGTGTGTGCGTGTGTGCGTGCGTGTGTGTGTGTGTGTGTGTGTGTGTGTGTGTGTGTGTGTGTGTGTAATATTGCATAATAATTTAATTTTTAAAGTACAGTGTATGTGAAAAGTCTATAAGCCCTGTTAAAACAGCTTGTTTTTGTGATGTAAAAATGAAACTAAGATTAATCATATCAAAACTTTTGCACCTATGCAATTCCACTGAAAACAAAGTGACACTTATCAGAGAAAATAAAAGAAAATCGTACTGCATACATTGTGCACACCCGTTTTATAACTGGGTATGTGACTGTGTTCAGAATGAACTGATCATCAAGCTTATGTGAAATAGCACACACTCTTCTTTACCTGAAATGACTCCGATTAATAATCCAAATAAATCTCAGCTGCTCTTTTAAGATTTTTGACATGTTGACATCTTGGTGGCATGCCTTCTACTAGAGCTTACGAAGCATCAGCGGGGATCTCATTGTTGAAAGGCATTAGATATGCAATGGAACACAATGAAGACGGTCATCATCAACAAGAGGAGAAAGAATGGAACAACAGTGACATTATCAAGGACAGGACGTCCCTCCAAAATTGATAAGACAACAAAGAGAAAATTGGTCAGGGAGGCTTTCAAGAGAGCTACAGCAACATTCTAAAGGGCTCTATCATACACCCGGTGTAATGTGACACAAGGCGCAATACAAGTGTTTTTTGCTAGTTTTTAAATAGCAAATGCACTCGCGCCCATCTGTTCGCCCATGGGAACATGGGAGCGCTGGTCTGAAACGAGGTGTCTTCAGGCACATTGTTGGCATGTTGCTATTTTGAGGCAACTGAAATCGACTGCGCAATTGACCAACACAAACCTAGTCTTAAGTCAATAACGCAGTATTTTTTGTGTTATTTAAAGGGTGCGTTAGTAATGTGCGCCTATAGGCGGGTGCACAACACGTACACTCTGCTTATTACATACACAGTGACGCAGCAGCACACAAAATTGTTTTAATTAAAAATAAAAGGATTCCTCTATGGAGAATCGTCTTTCCGCTTGCAAATTCTACCATGTAAACAGCAAATCCGCCATTGGTTTATTGCACGTTACGCCCAAATAACACCCATGACTCATTAAGAGACTAGGTGCAACCCTTTTGGACCATGCGCCTGGCACGCCAACCGTTTATTCTGTCCCTAAACTAGCAAAAGTGGATTCGGACACGACCTAAGTGCACCTGCGGCGTGCGCTTCAGACTACGCGCTCAGATCGTTAAAATAGGGCCCAAACAGCTGCAGCTCTTTCTGGCAAGCACTGGATATTTCAAAAGGTGCTTCAACTAAGCATTAGATTAAAGGTGTACACACTTATGCAGTTAGTTATTCATTTTTATTTTTTTTAAATGAAATGTGTCACTTTGGTTTTCAGTGGCATTGCAAATTTAAAACTAATGAACATGGCATTAAATGTTGCATATTGCATGTGCAGATCCAGGTAGCCCCGTGGCTTTGATCTTCTTCGTCATTGTACTCATCTGCATCATCGCTGCTGGCGCCTTCCTCTTATACCAGAAAAACAAGCATCGCTTCCACACGACTGTGCGTTACCAGCGCAACTTTGATGACGCCGACAGCACGAGTATGATCAATGATGCGGAATGACGCCTCAACTGAATGATGTCAAATGAAACGGTAGCTATGATGTGCCTTTCACTATAAACACTCCTCTATGCCATCAACTGAAACACCTGCTTCAGAGGTTCAAACTAAGGTTATTTATTATTCACCCCACAGCATGGCTTAAATGGACGTCTCAACAGTTTGTGTGAATGGAAATAGGATTGGTAATATTTTGAGTTTTTAATGTTTAAATTAAAATGTCTGAAATGCTTGTATATGGTTTAACGGGAGGACTGCTGGTACTTACCGTAATTTGATTGTGTTACTTTGGCTTTTCTTGAAATTACATTATCAAATCAGGGTTTTTCACTCCTCTTGAGCAGCACTGAATATTAACTTGCACTTAGATTGGAAGATTTTAAGATTGTACATTTTGGAAGATTTTCCTATTTTCTTTTTGAAGATGTGATTTTTAACAGCGTCAAGGATCCCAAAACGGTCTCATTCATTTGAAATGTATATTCGTGGTTATCGTTTTTTTTTTTTTTTTTTTGGTTTCTAAATGCCACTCTTTAAAATGTTCACAGATTTATTAGTCATCACTCAGAACATTCCTATCAAACTTGCCATAATGGTGTTTTTCCACAGTGTTTGATTTTCCTGTGATGATGTATCATGTACTTCTCCTGGCATTAGGGCTTGGTTTGCTGTCATTACAGTAATATCCAAGCTTATAACAGCTTATGGTAATTCAATAAACGCAGTGCAGCACGAGACGCTAATGATAAAATGACATTCAGAGATTATATCTATGCACTCTTATGCTTAATTCATTCAAACTACTGAAATATGATGCACTTTAATGAGCTGTTTGAATCTAACCTTTAGTGAAGGATTTAGTACATACTTTGTAAATATTTTATTATATTTTTGTTGTTGCTGTTGATTTGTTTGTTTGGTTTTTTTTTTACTGCACCAAAGATGATTTGGGAATTGATGGTAATATATAGCAAACCCAAAAATGTTCACTAAAGATGACGCTGCTTTTGTAAAAAGGTTTTTAAAGAGAATCTTTTGTGATCCTTGTCTTTTGATTTGATTACATATCAGCTTTCCTCTGTTTTGACCATGGCAGAAGATGCTCAATAAAACAATGTATGTCTTCTAATAGTCTCTGTCTGTGAATATTATGTTTTTGGGTCACGGTGCTAAATTCATTCATTGTTTTAGTTGCTGAGTTGCAGTATTCATTAGTATCTACATGCTGCTTTAGTATTTAAAGGGTACATAACACAGTTTCTGCCAATCTCATGTTAATCTTGAGTACCTGAGTAGTATTGCATCCTTTATATCTCAGAAGTCTTTAGTTTTATCATTTTTATAAAAGACAGATACACTGTACCGATTCTTTCCAAAACAGCCAAACTTGTGGAGGAGTCCAGTGGGTGGGGCTAAAGAGTCACGAGCACACACAAACACACACACAATACATCATGGCATTATCCCTGGATACATTTCGATTCACTATACGTTCATGTTGTTTACATTATATGCACTTATGCGCCGATTGCCAACAAAACAGAGATTTGATGCAGTTTCACTCACCGCCTGCGGTTTCGACTGATGACCGGGAACAAACAAACACCCTTGCAGAACTCTGTTTCTGCCTGGAAAAACAAACTTCATCCACTGTTTCCTTAACTTCCGTAACCGAACAAAGCTTATTGATGGACACTCTTGCTCTCCCTCTGGTTGGAGAAGTGCCCAAACTAAGAATTCCCGCACTTTATGACATCATACAGGGCCATATTTGAAAAAAATTCAAAAAATGTTAGAATCCTGAAGGAGTATATTTGCCACCAGAAATACTCAGTCATACGTCCAACAATTTGTTTTTTCATTTTGGCCTTGTTTAGTATGAGAATCAAACTCTTCGGCTTCAAAGTCCCATATGCAGAAGAGTGTGATGCACTGTGTGCTGTGATATTAAAATTGAATCGTTAAAATGTCGTGTGACTCGTGCCACAGTATACCTTCTGTTGGCTCAGACCAGATGGGATGGCCTTGGTCGCCCTCGTGCATCAATGAGCGCCCAACACCCTGTCACCGGTTTGTGGTTTGCCCCTTCTTGGATCACTGTTGGTAAATTCTCACCACTGCTGACCAAGACGCAACACACAAGCCTTGCCGTTTCAGAGATACTCTGACCCAGTCGCCTTGCCATAACAAAGTCACTCAGATCTTTATTCCTGCCCATTTCACCTGCATCCATCGCATTGATTTACGAGAATTGACTGTTCGCTTACCATCTAATTTGCACAGACCTTTATACGTGGCCTTGTTAGGAGACGATGATAAACGATATTCGCTTCACCCGGTCATAATGTTTGCCTCATCAGAGTATATTTAATTATCTGACATTTATTTTTTATGTTTTACTTTGGGTTAGACGGACACCATTAATTAGTTAATGTCTTATATAGCAGTACTGTAACTGCAGGGTGTCACTTACAGTCTCTCTCTGTTTTATCTCCTGTTAAAAATAGATGTTGGCCACTGTAGCTCAGGGGAGGGAGGGTAGATTAAACCCCTAAAAAGGACTCCCAAGATGCCGACTTAAGCATCATTTCTGAAAATCGCTTCTTTTTGAAAATAAAATAAGAAATGATTTGTCTTGACACCCGCACAAGGCTTTTTAAACATTTACAAACTAAAGTGTCTTTTAAAATAGTGCAGAGGGCCAAAAAGACACACTGGTCTCATTTTGAACAGAACTGAAATCCAAAGTTGCCATGAATGTGCTTTTATCCTTTAGAAGTTAGTGAGGACTTATACAGGGCTACAACGTCCGGTGCCGATCCCTCCGAGGTTGTGATTCCAGGTAAAACCTATCTTAGCCTATTTGTGTGTCTCAAGAATCATCAGATAAATTAAAAAGCAACAAATGAATTTGCCCCATTAAACTAATTCTGTCGTCTTGTCCTCTTTCAGTCGTCAAAATGGTCTGAAAATTGAGGTAAATGCTATATATAGTCTTAAGAGTATCCTTACATGGGGTGGCTGAGTGAAGGCATTCCCTAAGTGAGCGCATTATTTTTGTTCCATCAGCAGGAGCTTTCCAAGTGCTCTCAGGCTGCTCTTCCAACACTCAAAGCTCTTCTTTTCTCTTGGGGTAAGTGCAGCTTTATTTTATTAATCTGTTAACAGATATGTATTGGGACACGTACGCTACCCAGATGATCATATTAGGTGTATTTCACATATACAATTTCAATTGAATATTGTTAGAATATTTGAATACTTGGGGAAAGACGGTCTGTGCCTAGAGCTGACATGATTCTGTACTTTAGATTATTACCAAATGTCTGTGGTAACTTTTGATTCTTCCATAATTTAATATTTAAGTGAGGAGGGGGAATGGTATTACTTTCTCACAGGTTGAGCTGTAATTTTGAAGTGTTTGTGTAATGCAGAAATATGCACAAATCCTTTAATTTGTTTGTTTCCACATGAGACCTTATCGCCATAGTCATATTATGTGCAGGTCAAAGGTCGAATCTAAAGGATTTTGCTCAAATTCATTTGCACCCAGTTGGATTCTGAGATGTGTGTGTTTGTCCATAAGTTGTGGCAGTTATTCTTGGGTCAGCTTTTCACTTTCTGCCTGTAATGTGATGCACTTGAGCTCATGGGTGTTGCTGATGGGCTGGAATGTGAGTAGAGGCAGTTTTGGTGCTAGTTCACAATAACCAGTAGCTAAAGTAAAAGAATAAAAATAAAAACCTAGTTATATGCAATATTTGATATACAGTTTCTATATTGATTTATTTTGGGCAGGCAATATTCGGTTTTAGTCTTAATCTAGAGTTGTGTTTATAAGGTGATTTCCTTTATTACATATGTGGTTTCTATTATGTAGGTCAGAATAATTTGAATTATCAAATCATTTTATATTCATCTTTTAATTGCATACTCTTAAAAATAAAAATTCTAATTGCAGTGATGCCAAACCGTTCTTTTGTTCATTATCTAAATAAAAAATGTTCCACTATAGAGAACCCTTGTGTGCAATGGAAATGTTCCATTGATTTTAAATACATTTTAAAAAGGGTTAGTTCACCCAAAAATTAAAATGATCCTATGATTTACTCACCCTCAGGTCATCCAAGATATAGGCTATATGACATTCTTCTTTCAGACGAATAGAATCGTAGTTATATTAAAAATGTCCTGGCTCTTCCGAGCTTTATAATGGCTGTGAATGGCAGCTCAAAATTTGAAGTTCTCCACATGGCTCCGGGTGGGTTAAAGGCCTTCTGAAGCGATTTGATGGGTTTGTATAAGAATATCCATATTTAAAAGTGTAACGCCCTCTCGCAGTTCAAAACGCATCTGTCTGACATCATCATCGCGCCAGTTACGCTTTTTCCATAAGTTGAATACGGAAGGAGGTTTGCTGAAAGCTGGATATTTGACTTTGTAACGTGTTAAATGTGGATATTTTTCTTACACAAACCCATCGATTCGCTTCAGAAGGCCTTTATTAACTCCCTGTATCCGTGTGGATTACTTATAATGGATGGAGACACTTTTTTGGCCTGCCGTTAACTGTGCAATATAATGCTTGGAAGAGCCAGGACATTTTTTAATATAACTTCGTTTGTGTCCATCTAAAAGAAGAATATCGCATACACATAATGGCTTGAGGGTGAGTAAATCAAGGGGGAATTGTAATTTTTTGGGTGAACTATCCCTTTAAAAGTTTTTCATGGAACCGTCAATGCCAATGAAAAACATTTATTTTTAAGATGGTGTATGATGGAGTTATGTAACCTCAATATATAATCGAAAAACACTAGATCTGTGATATATTCATATTCAACATTCTTATTTGTACATGTTGTCCAGTATAAAAGGTGATTTCGATTGCACAATGAGTATTGGTGTGGTCATAAGGTCTTTTTCAGAGTGTTCCCGACATGCCTGCGAGGGCCATAACACTTTATCGGCAGGAGCAAACGCAACATCAAAGCTCAAAACATGTTGTCCATCACTCAAGGTATGGGATGGACGTGGTTAAACTCAGTTTGATTGGCAGAGCATAGCCTTGGTGTGAGCTTGGCTCAGAGGCTTCAGCAGCCCAGAAGAACGCACCGCTTCGCTTATGCTAATAACGCTCTCTTTGTTGCGCACACAAAGGTCAAGTGACTTGATTGGATACTCAGACGGCTGATTTGAACCCACAGTAAGGTGTAAAGATTAGCAGTGCTAGTGTGCGCTGTGAACAGATTAAAGGTTACATCATGCAGCAGAAAATATTGCTTCACAGTACAGTAGGAAAATATGATATGAAGCATGGCACTCAAGCTTCTCAGCTGTCAAGACAGAAAATGGTTTGTATTCAGTTCACATTTTAGGTGAGGAGTAATTCAGATTTGCTTCAGTGTGAGGCTGTTGCTTTTATAGGTTAACAACAAAATCATGAATGAATCAGCTTTTACCAATCCTTACTATATATACATTACAGGACTGATTCTGTTTCTCTAATCAATTTGGCCCTTAGACATTAGTGGAAGAGATTTAGCAAGAATTTGGTGTATGGATCCCGTCGGCATACTTAGCAGAATAGATTATCATTCAATCACCATTTTAATCATATTTTTGTCACAATTTTGTTGAAGACACAATCAAAGCCATTGTTGAAGCTTTTGCTGGGGCTGTTGAATGAAACATGCTGCATTTGTTTAGCATTTCCTGTTAGAATCTTTTCATGTGAGCTTATTAGCTCTCTAAGGTTTTCTTTTAAAAAGAGTACTTGTTAGGGAGAAGAATATGCTTCCCATAAGTGCAAACTGAATGTACAGTTTTTTTTGGATACATAATTGCATGTTAATTGAAATTAAATCATAATGTATTATAGTTATATAAATTTATATTAAATGCAATTAGCTGAACTTTTTTAGAGTGTTCGCTTAAGTGCATTTCTAAATGTAATTTATTTGCTTCTATTGTATTTGAAATATGGTTAAAGTGTACTGCCAAATATACTGACAAGCATTTGCGGTAAAATATACTAAATTTGTAATGATGAAGCTGCAATTCAGTACACTTTTAACTTTAAATGCAATATCTATGCAGTTTAAATAATAATCAGTACTTCGTATGTTAGTCAACACATCAAAATAAGTGCACTTAAGTAAACAAAATAAGTGTACTTACAAAAGATTATTTTAAAAGTCATGAAAGTGTACTGGCATTAAGTACACTTACACTTAAGTATACTTAATTTCAAATGGGATCCTTAAAGCTCTGTTAAAATCACATCTTCAAAAAGAAAAGTACAACTTTAAAATCTTCCCAGCTCTTGAAAAGTGTATTCAATTCATATATATATATATATATACATATATACATACTGTACTTTTAAGATTTTAAGTACACTTCAAGTTTCCATTCAACACAATTAAGTGCACTTCTATTTTTTTTTTTTTTTTACTTAATTTAATTTGTAGATTTAACAAGCAAAATATGTCTTCCTTATCCTGGAGTTGACAAATTGGCATTCATCATTTATAATAATAACCACTATATAGTACATCCACAATATACTGTATACTACTGTAATAAATCAAAAATCCATTATTAAATACTATAAGTACAATTATGACAGTACGAAACAGTGTGAAATGTAAAAAACTGCTCACACCTGCTGTCACACAATGCAAACATGACTCAAATGCTGTTCTGATGTGTTTGGCAGGAAATCAAGCTCTCAGGTAGTGAAGAAGGAGCAGGTCCAGGCCACTGAGGCTATGGCGGAACCAGCCTACACAGTGCCAGCCTTCAGGGAGAGGTGAGATTTGTGCCCCTGCATCTATTACACTTCAGAAGGCTATTTAAAGACAGTGTAAGAGAAAACCTCAAGCCCGCTTCCATATTTACAGACGACAAAATGATAGTGTCACTAAACCTGTGCAGTTTGGAGTGTCATTTTTTCTGCGTGCGCAGGGCTCCCGAGGGCATGCAGGAGTATCAGAGAATGGCGGCTCACTTTGGACGAGATTTGGTTCAACTGCAGCAGGAGCTGCACAGAATGAAAGTGGTCACACACGAGCAAGTGAAAAATATCGAGATTACTAGAGAGGTGAACATAATCTTAAACCTCTCTGAAGAACATCTCTAAATGCATTTAAAGGGACCCAAAAATAAGTAAAAATATAAGTATTGTATCGGGCCCGATACCAAGCTCATGTACTTGTACTCGTAAAAATACCCCCCATACCAAAGGCCGATACCTCACGTGACGTAACTGACAGAATTTTCCGTGCACAGAAACACCGGCGGCAGCAGCAGACACAATATCAGCCTCAGGGATGTGGAAATACTTCAAAATTACTGACAACAACACACATTGCAAACTGCATGCTTTTTTGTTGTTTTTATGATGATTACAATGCTAATTATGCCCTTTGAAGGTTATTGGACACTGAAATTTGTGCTTTAAAATTTGTGCACAAAAATAATACTTTTTTCATTCGAGTAATAATAAAGAAGCTGTCCTACATTCATTAGTCTCACTGTGTTGTGCTTGGAAAGCTGCCACATCACGGGAAAAAAGGGAAAGAAAACGATTTTAATAAATGTATAGCTATAGGTATAGGTATCGGTATCGGTATCGGCGAGTACCAGAAAAAAATATCGCTACTTGTCGGTCATTATAAAATGGTATCGGCGCATCCCTAATTTTTCACAATGTTGTTCATACAATGAACATCAGAACTCTTTACTCAGTTCTTCCTGTATTTTAACAGGTGAAGGGAATGATGCCTTCGAGGAAGGAAGTTCCTGCTGAGGTTCCCAAAGCACCGGACTTCCTGGTCAGTCTGAGATCTCACACTGTGTGGGAAAAGACTCCCGTCAAGCTGTTCTGCACTGTGTCCGGCCAACCCAACCCTATTGTCAAATGGTACGGATTTCCGTTTTTAGTCCAAAACCTTAATCTGTTTTTGATAATGATTTGATGACTCACACTTAAACAACATACACTGTTTGTAATGTTATTTTAATAATCTGAGCAAAAAGCAATGAAACATGAGAAGAAATTTGTTTGTAAATTGTTAGTAAAACCATGCTTAAATGAATTGTCAATGAGGTCCATTATGTGTTTAATGTCACTGTACTTTGACTCGCTCACTCTTAAGCATAACTGAAGTTTATTTCTTTGCATTGGCAGGTATAGGAATAATGTTCCCATTGAACCCTTGAGTGCTCCTGGAAAGTACAAAATTGAGAACAAGTATGGGGTTCACAGTCTGATTATCAGCAGGTATGACCTCACACACTCTACAACAGTTTCCTAAATAAGCAACTCAAGTTTTTTGTTTGTATGTTCTTTGTACTTGCATGAATTACCAACATTTTAATTTCAAGAGAACTTAGCTTCAATATTTTCTCTCCCTTTGTCTTTCAAAACCCATTTGATATCCTTTCTTCAATGGAACGCAAAACGAGATATTAGAAAGAATGTCCAAGCTGCTCTCTTCCATACAATGAAAGTGAATGGTGACCTGCAGGGCTTGACATTAACACCTGCCAGCCTGAATTTTATTGAATTTGAATTGGTTAAATTGTGTTTTCAATTGTAGTCTTTTGAAAAGGCATCTGAAATAATAAACTAAGTGCAATGTAGTGTTGTCAAAAATATAGTTTAAAAAAAAAATACATATCCATACTGAAAAAACTTCCATACTCATTTTCCACAGAATAGATACATGATACCAGCTGCGCTTTCTCATGCTCTCATCTTTCCGACAGCAAGTCACACAAACTCGTCTCCCCTCGCTCGTTCATTTAATTTGCTCTGTATGAATATTGTTGATGTTACAGGGCTTGAATTTCGGCGTGGGATTGTGCATAATTTTACTCACTCCAACAGATTTTGATCTCGCACCCACACTAAGCTGCCTCTCAGCGATAAATTGGAGTGGGGGTGGGGGTTGGGCGACTTATTCGCTTAAATGTTCAAATACACAAAAAATTATGTCAAAATGCTGTTCTTGGCGAGTATTCACGTAAACACAGTCAGTTATGTTTTAAGTGAACGTAAAAGTTTGAGAAAGAAAATGCATGTGTAACAGTATAATAGATTCGTGTGTCATGTCTTAAAGTGACAGCAGCCTAATTTCTGCTGTCATATTATGAGACATTATTAAAAATATCTATATGGCAGATTTTCCCCATGGTATCGATTTCAGAAGTGTGGACAGTGAAAATTCTGAGTGGCTAGTAACTTTGGAAAACCATTAGTCACTATAGCTAGTGAAGTTAATGTCAAGCACTGGTGACCTGTACATTTTTTTTTGTTGTTGTCATTTTTAAATAAAAGACAATTGCTACAGTTAAAACCAGTTAGTTGGTTAACTGTAAGATGCCTTTAGATATACACTGAAAAATGTCATGTATATATGTAGTTTTACTGTAAATTACTGTTAAATGCGAGTGTTTGCATGTAAAAACTATGAATTCCCATGTAATTGAATGGTGAAAAACAGTAAAAGTACATTCACAGAAGGTGTTTACCTTGTGTTTGCCATGTTACCTTATTACCATGTGCAAATACATTCCCATTTACACATCATGTTCACCATATTTTATTTAAAAAGCAGATTTTAATATTACATCACTTAATACGACATGGTTATAAGTTGTAAAATATACATGCACCAAAATGGCATCCTGTAATTCAGGAAACAATGTCACAATTAAGTTTTTTTTGTTGTCATAAATTTGCCCTGTTCGCCGTTCACTTTCACTGTATGGAAAAGTGCAGCTGACCCCTCCCGGTTTGTAACGGCCTGGGAAAGTGAATGAAGTACTTGTAAGAGCGACACTTTCCTATTTAGTCCCAGTGAGGTTCTTCTTGAAGAAGTCCCAGCTGTTGGTTCTGCTCAACTTAGCTGTGCGTCATTTGATCCTGGAACGCCTGATGCCAGTGAAGACTCGCAGCCGCCATTACAGTAGCACCTTTCAGACATCACAGGCCATGAGCAGTGGCCGCTGTTTGATCTAACCAGGCACTCATTCATTCCTAAAACAGCTTGTCACATGTTTTACTACAACTCTCAGAGATAAACAAAATGCAAAAACGTAAGAAAATGTCCTTGGTTAGGACAAACATGCATGGGCACTGCAAAGGAAAAGGAGTGGCTCTAAAATAGTCCACGGGGACTAAAGGTCACATTTCGATGCTCTGTTCTCACTCCTTCAAGGAGAGCACAGCATGTCTGTGACCAAAACACTGCTGTCAAGTGAGATCATGTTCTGGATGCAACTGTCTCTCCACTCAAACCAAATGGTTCATGAAAGAGGTGTGAGGAAGACAGAGAACACGTTTTCCACCCTGTTAAGTAGCCATACAACCACCAGCAGATTATCAAGCAAACATTTTTAAGCTGACGTGTGTAATTTTCCCATTTAAATACTTTCTCTTGTCCTAGTTTAATATGCATATACAATTGTAATGCCATTCGTAAAATTATTTAGCCAGACAAAATGGCTAGGAAGCACTTTTAAAACATCTGTGTTTTTGAACATTCCGACCAGCCCAGCATAGCAACAGTGGCTCAACCAATGGCGTAAGTTGGGGGCAGGGCTATCTGTTCGGTTTACCAATGGCAGACATGGGGGTTTTCAGGGAGACTTTTTTGAACACAGTCATAGGGGCACTGCAATTTATGGAAGCTTGTTTTCGCCACTGAATAAATAATAAAAAAGGTAATTGTGACTTTTATCTCACAATTCTGACTTTTTTTTATCTCACGATTCTGAAAGAATTGCGTGATTTATAAAGTCACAGTTGTGTGTTATAAAGTCAGAATTGCAAGTTATAAACTCACAATTCTAAAAAAAAGTTTTTTTTTCCTCCACATATTTAGACTTTATACAATGTTTTTGCAAGAAAAGAAGAAAAGAAGTCAGAATTGCGAGATACAAACTAACAGTTGCAAGGAAGTCAGAATTGCGAGTTTATATACCACAATTCTGACTTTATAACTCGCAATTGCTTATAACTCGTAATTTCTAAGAAATAAGTCTAAATTGTGAAACAAAAATTATCTTAAAAAAATTATTCTGTGGCAGAAACAAGCTTCCGTAGAAATTACACATTTGACCTTTAAATTATTGAACAATTTGAAACTACACGAGTAAATTATGATTTTCATTTTGTGGTGCTTTAATGAATATGTCCAATATGGTCACTATAATCTATATTTTTTAAGGGCTTGGAAAACAATAAAGATAATTCTTTATATTTTTGATTAAAACACTCTTTATTGACATTATGAAATGATATTGTTTTTATTGCAGATGTGCAGTTACTGATTCCGGAGTGTACAGTGCCGTGGCAACCAATCCACAGGGAAAGGTCACCTCCAAGGCTACTGTCTGTGTCAGGAGTGAGTGCCTCTTCTTTTCTCCTCATGTCTTTTCTCTTTTGTTTCTCTTTTATTGATCTACCTTGCTTGTTTTTCGATGTAGGGCCACAAGGGGCAGGAGAGCTCTCCCATCTGCCAGGACAAGGTAAGATGGAGCTTATGTTTGGATGACACCCAGGTCTGAAGGACCTTACTTGAGATCATGAGCCATAAATATCTGTTCTGTTCCAGGCGCAAAGTCTTGATAAGCCATGGAAACAATGTCACATTTCCCATCCACAGGGTTCATTTATGCTTGTAAACAGAAGGCAGTGTGGTAAACACCTTCTAAAGTTGTAAATATACAAAAAAGTGCATTCATATTTGCTGAATCCTTAAGTTATTCTCATAGTTCAAATGACAAGTACGCACAGAACAATGTGGCTTTATTATGTGAAATTTGATGAATGTAATAAATATGAAAAGTAAGGAACTGTGAAAATAATAGGCTTTACTATTTAAAAGGGATTGAGTGTTACCTCTTAGGGATTGAAGTAAATTAAAGTATGGTTGATAAATAAATATAAAAATAAATACAGAAAATAATTTTATTTTATTTTGAAATAATTAAATATGACTTTAAAATTATGATTACCATTAAGAGTCAGAAATTTCAATAATTAGAAATCATTTTAAATTAAAATATTTAAAAGTCATTGAAATGTCTATGAGCTCTAAAATATTTCATATAGGTTAGGAATTGATTAAAGTGAGTGCAAACTATAATTTATAAATCCTTATCCAATATTAATGAAAAAAATAATCATGGAAATTAATCAAAATGTGTTTGAATAAGTAAATACATGAATAAAAATTAGGATTTAGCTTATACATTTATGTCACACTTAATATGCTTTTAAATTTGCTAAATATGTTTTGCACAAGCCTATAAAGTGGTTTGGTTTATTGGTATGGAGCATATCTGACCGAAAGGGGGTCTTGGGTTTCTGTTTTTCCTGTAGTTCCTCTGCTCAGTGGTATTCATCCCAGCAAGCTTGAGGTGACCCTGCTGGACTCATTTGGAGTGACGTTTGGTACCGAGGGAGAGTGTGTTAGTCTGGTGGCCAACATGGTGGTGGTGCCGGATCTGCCAAACCTGCCACCTGAGGCTATGTGGTACAGAGATGGTGAGATGCTGCATTTCTCATTCAGTTTGGAACCACTGAAAAAGTTTAAACTGATACTAACACTTTGGATTCATGTGCGTAGATACTTTGCTAATGCCATCCAGGTGGGCTGAGATGTCTATTGGGGGTGGAGTCGCCAAGCTCACTCTTCCTAACCTGAACAAGGATGATGAGGGTCTGTACACCCTCCGCATCTGGACCAAGGACGGAACCACAGAACACAGCGCTTACCTGTTTGTTAAAGGTAAAAGTGATGAATTCATTGAGTAATCTAACCATCCCTAAAATAACTAGGAAGTATACAGAACCCCAAAAGGGAAAAATATGAGATAGGAGGATCACAAACGTTCACGTTCTCGCTCTCAAAAAAAAAGTGTGTTTTTCTGTGAAACCTTTTGACATTTTCAAGCAAATTTAAAGGTTATTAGGTACAGAGCTCCTTAAGGGACATGATGATGGAAAAAATATGAGATGGATGGAAAAAGTATTTTTCAGTGCTCTTTTTTTTGCGAGGGAAAGCAAAGCTACGCAAAACGTTTGTGTTCCCATAGGAAACATTGCGTTAGCTGGCAAATAACTCAAAGGGCAAAATACAAAATTTGTAGTGAAGGAAATAAAATGGGAGGAAAAATAATAGTTTCGATTACAAGCGTTTACATTTGCTTGCGTTTCCCGGAGAAGCTATGCATTATATTGCTAAACGGTTTGCCTTCGCAAAGTTTCTCCTGGAATGCAAAACATTTGCTAGAGAATCTCATTTTTTCCCATCATCATGTTCCTTTAGGGGCTCCATTAGGCCTGTCGCAATAATCAATATATTGATATATCGCACAATAATTTTTTGTGATGCAATATATTGCCCATTATGTTAAAATGATAATGAATGTCACCAACATTTTACTTGATAGTGCTGTCATCTTGTATGTTTTCTGTGACGGAGGTGAAAATTGTTCTCGGGCAGAGCTGTTATCGACAGGTGAAGAAAAGGCTCCATTTGAGGCGTTATAGTGTTTTCCTGAGCCCAAATGGACTCGATCCCCTGTTCCAGTGCACATATAAATGTCAACGCAGAATGACGAGGGTTAAAGCCGATTCACAGGGAAAATGTTTATTTACTATTTTCAAATTTTTATAATTCGTTTATTTTCGTTTACTTTTAATTTCCATGATCTAAAGAATTAAAAGGTTGTCATTTGAAAGTGTGTATGGTCTACTTGGATTATTATGCTGTTATATTAGGATTATATATTCAGTGGCAAGAAATAGTCTTAAAATGACAAAAATATAGTTTATCACAATTATTTCTGGGACGATATATGGCAAACACAAAAAGTAGTTATCGTGACAGGCCTTGGCTCCATACTTGGGAGAATGCAAAAGTTCTGGTGATGGAAGTAATATGAGGTGGAAGAAAACATGCTCACAAACCTCATGTTCCTCCAATAAACTTTGCGATTACTCGCAAAACTTTTGTGTTCTCCCGTTGAATGCAAAGTTTCTAGGCAAGTGAAAGGACGAACAATTATATCTCAGTATTTTGTCATTCACTCGCAAATGTTTATGTTCCCCCAATAAACTTTGCGATTGCTTGCAAAACTTTTGTGTTCCTCCGTGAGCCTTTTGCGAGAGAATGCAAACATTTTGTCAGTGAATGCAAAGTTTCTCGGGAGGCGGTAAAAGTTATGGTAATGTAAATAAAACGAGAAGGAGGAGATATTATATTTTAGTGCTTTTGCATTTTGCAGAGGGACATTTTATATATAAATGTATATATATATATATATATATATATATATATATATATATATATATATAAATAAGTGTGTATGTATTTACAGATGCCACTCCCAAAGTTGCCGGGGCCCCGGGAGCCCCCATGGATGTTACAGCCTCTGATGCCAATGCAGATTACGTCCTGGTCTCCTGGAAACCTCCAAACACCACCCATGAGGCTCCCATCACTGGATACTTTGTGGACAGGTAAAGCCTCACAAAATTATACACATCAAATAGATGCATTAAATAAAATTGTAAACAAAAACTAATTTATTTGTATTCATTCAAATTAAATTAGATAATTATTTAGATTTATAATGAAATGAAAAATTATTTTGCATGTTGCCTTGGTAGACGCAAGTCAGGAACTAAGGACTGGGTCCAGTGCAATGACTCCCCTGTGAAAGTGTGTAAGCTGCCCGTCCACAGCCTGACCGAGGGAGCTTCCTATCACTTCAGAGTGAGGGCTGTGAACAAAGATGGCATCAGTCTGCCTTCTAGGATGTCCTCTGGAGTGACCACTGCTGAAGTGGAGAGTGATGTGGAAGGTAGGACTAAAAAACAGCAGATAAACATATCTTGTGCTGAAACGGGACCATTATAGCCTACACACATTATAAAAGTTGTTATTGAATATGAAGCAAAAAGTGAGCTTAGATTGGTATCAAAAGACTGCTTCTTCAAGCTCCGGACACCTCAATCTTTAGACACGGTAAGTGTGCAAGATTCAGCGTTATGCTTTTCCTTTCTACTATATGTGCTCAGTTATGTTTTGCTCCAAATTCACTGTACACTGAAAATCTCGAATGTTTGATTAGAGTGCCTTTGATACTTGTGTATTTCTATATTTTGCACAATTGTAAGTCATTGTATGTATTTGCGTCACATTTGAAATGCATTCAGTAAGTTGCTATAATGCACACTCCTATGTGCACATGCATCGCATGACCTTAAAAATTGTCTGGTGTTTGATGTTCAAAAGGAATCACTCAAGCTGATGGGAAAATTACGTATTATGTTTATGTATTGAAACAGTGATTAAAATCGAAGGAAAATATGACATTGCGATTCGACAGGAGGAGCTACAAGGAGGTACATTCGATTTTAGATTTCACTGAGCCATTAATATCATCTCTCTCCATCCACCTACTGCATGCAGTCTTTGTCAAAGTATCTTACAACTTAATACTCATTTCATTCATTCATACCATCTAGTAATTATTGAAACATAAAGGGGTAAACATTAAACCTTTAATATCATTTCTAAGACTATTCTTACTTATACATTATATTAAAAAATGATGTGATATCAACAGGACATTGTAACCAAGAATAAAGAAAAAGGTATGACCTATTCATGGACCTTTTTCATAAAAATCAAGATTTTTAGGCTAACATTTATATGAATGGATAAGGGAAAGTCACCACTGCTGTTCGTTGTTTTAATCACTTGTTTGACTTCATTAATTCATTTTAAATAGTCTGACAAATTATTTTTTTAAATAAAGATATTACATGTAATCAGTTAATATGAGGTTATAAACTGCATACATAAAAATCTGTAATTAGAAAATAAATAGCAAAATAATTTTTTTAGATAAAGTACAGCATGTCTTCCTAAAAATATTTCTTGTCATCTACCCAGACCTGTCTGGCAAAAAGAAATGAATAAATAGTGGCAATAATAATATTTTTTGATAAATAATGTTACATATTAAGTGTGAACTTACTAACCAGCTAACCAGTAATCTTCCTATGCTAATTATACCATCACCGCCTCATTTAACCCGAAACATGTTGCTCAGACAGAATTTAACCAGCAAATAAATGAGTGAAATAATTCGTTAAATGAATTTCATCCATCTAAATAAAATTAATCCAAGTTCAACATATTAAAATGTTTGTTTTTTCTACAGTGTGGTCAATCTAAAATTTTTAATTTAATTTACCAAGATATGACAAACTGAATTTTTGGCAAATCAATACTCAAAATATTCACAGAATATTCTGAGTAAAAGTTCAAGTAGTCTATGTTATAGACTGTATCCCTATCAGTTCTTTCTCTACAGTACTTTTTGTTTTTTCATCAAACAAATCTTAAGGATTTATTTATTCCAAAAATTCATGTTGTCTCAACACATTAGTAGTAAGCTCAGTGTTGGGGAAAGTTACTTTTAAAAGTAATGTGTTACTCCCTAAAAAAGTAACTAATTTTGTTACTTAGTTACTTTTAAGGGAAAGTAATGCGTTACATTACAGTTGCGTTATTTCTCACCTGGGCTGGGCTTGTTTGTTTGTACTTTAATAACAAAGTTATATTTTTGCCAAATGTAAAGGCCCTTTCACACCAAAAGTGAAATGAATAAGCCTCAGGCTGAAGGAAATGCTAATTCACGCCTGTACAGTAGAGGTCAATAAATGGGAAAACAAAGTAACTTGCATTACTTATTTGAAAAAGTAACTTGGATATTTTGTTGTAAAAAAGTAATCTGATTACATAACTCTAGTTACTTAATGCGCTACCCCCAACACTTGTTACTAACACACTGCGAATAAGAGTGTAAATAGATTATGTTAAAAGTATTTTGTATAAATAAATATTTGATTTATTCCTGTTTAGTGTATGTTACAATACCAGGTCCACCCACCAATGTGCATGCTACAGAAATAAACAAAACATACATTGTTCTGAGCTGGACACCACCTAGCCCTCGCGGACGGGCACCTGTGTGGTACCTCATTGAGAAGGTGTGTGTGTGTGTGTAAAAAATACTTTTTTATGATATAATTTATTAAATAATAATAAATAATGTAAATTTGTAAATAGTGTAAAATCTTAAAAGTTTTAAGAATAAACATAATGCTAGATTTAAATTATTACATTTATATAGTCATTTGTCATTAGTCAAGACAAAAGAAACCTGTTGTAATATTGAGGAATTTATATTTAAAATTCTATAAACTACTGTATATTAAATTTTTTATGTCAAATTTAATTGCACAGTGCTAGTCATTATATTTTGTAAATAGATTGTTTATCCCATAATTCCTGGGTTCTAAGTGGAAACTCTCCTTATAATGGTCATCTATGACTCTCCACGGCTTAGTGTGTAGGTGACACTCACATCTGGCAGAGAGTCAACACTGCGGTCCAGCTACGATCCCCCCGTTACCCTGTTTATGATATGGAGGACCAGAAATCTTACCGTTTCCGCATAATCACTGTCAACAAGTATGGCTCAAGTGAGCCGTCAGAGCCCACGGCACCCATCCAAAAGGTGGACCCTTATGGTAAGAAGGCTCTAACTGTCAAACTGCAACTTAACAGACCTGCTGTTCTCGTTGTCTAACTCTCAGATGGCAAACTATGTTAAATAAGCTGTCCGAAAGATCATTAAGATGATCCTATAAATGCTGCTTGCGTAACTACTTCCATGCTGTATTTTGCAGGTATTGTCCCGAACATTGGTATGTATGTTTATGCTTCCACAGCCTTCTGCTTTGCGAAAAAGAAATCACTTCTTGTTGAAAGTCTCAAATATAACTATGATCTTAACTGCTGTACCCTCCACTTTGTTGTTGTTCGGCTCACAATTGCTGTGTTTTAGTTCCACCTCTACATCCGTCCACCATAACATGTTCACTTTCAGCACGGCAGACTTCCACTCCCTATTAAATCTTATCTTTATTAAAACTTTTTTTTTTAATTGTGTGTATGGTTTGTGCAGGTGTCCCCTCTGCCCCGGGACAGGTGATTGCTTCCAGAAACACCAAAACGTCTGCTTTTGTGCAGTGGGAGGTCCCAAAACATGCCAACAACCTGATGGGTTACTATGTAGATGCCTCTGTGATCGGATCCAAGGCCTGGTTCCCATGTAACCACAGACCTTACAAACACAGCAGGTTAAATATACACAAAATGTCCAGATTCATAACTTTGTCACCAAAGTTTTCTGGGAGTAGGTTAACACTGCGCATGTCTGTCTGGATTTACATTTGTCAGGTTTGTGGTCCATGGTTTGGTCCCAGGAGATACCTACGTGTTCCGTGTGCAAGCTGTGAATGCTTACGGATTGAGTGAAGAATCACAGGAATCTGCTCCCCTCTTCATTGATGCTGCACTTTGTACGTACACAACTGATTCTATAGCAAAGTCTCTGTAATGGCTTTATAAAAACAGTAATAAATGAAATTGAAAGTTAGGATAAGACAATTAATTAACTAAAATCATGATTATAATAATTGTTTATCTGTAAGGAATTCATTGCACACTAAATCTGTTACCCTGGCCAGAATACAACAGTGTTCTTGTGGTTTATACTGACACCTACTGGCGGGGATGTATCAACATGCAAAAACTTTTTCAACTTTTTTATTTATACACTATATTGCCAAAAGTTTTGGGACGTCTGCCTTTACATGCACATTAACTTTTAATGACATCCAAATCTTAATCCGTAAGGTTTAATATGGAGTTTACCCACCCTTTGCAGCTATAACAGCTTCCAGGAAGGCTTTCTATAAGGATTAGGAGGAGTGTGTTTATGGGAATTTTTGACCATTCTTCTGGAAGAGCATTTGTGAGGTCAGGCACTGATGTTGGACGAGAAGGCCTGGCTTGCAGTTTTCACTCGAATGAATCCCAAAGGTGTTGAGGTGCAGGCCAGTCAAGTTCCTCCATACCAAACTCGCTCATCCATGTCTTTATGGACTTTGCTTTGTGCACTGGTGCGCAGTCACCCCACACCATATTCCCCCCTCCACTAAGCTTTATACTTGGCACAATGCAGTCAGGCAAGTACCGTTCATCTGTCAACTGCCAAACCCAGACTCGTCCATTGGATTGCCAGACAGAGAAGTGTGATTCGTCACTCCAGAGAACATGTCTCCACTGCTCTAGAGTCCAGTGGCGGCGTGCTTTACACCACCGCATCCGACGCTTTGCATTGCACTTGGTGATGTAAGGTTTGAATGCCACTGCTCGGCCATGGAAACCCATTCTATGAAGTTCTCTACGCACTGTTCTTCTGCTCTTCTAATCTGAAGGCCACATGAAGTTTGGAGGTCTGTAGCTATTGACTCGGCAGAAAGTTGGGACTATTTTGGACCACCTGAATTCACTGATTTGGAGGGGTGTCCCAATACTTTTGGCAATATATTGTATACATCTTTTTTTTAGGGGTCAAACTGTTTTTAAATGGAAAAAGTACTTGCATTTAGTAGAAACATGAAATCTTAGAAACCTGAAACCATGCAATGGGTGTAAAAATGTAAAATTTCACATGTTATCTTATACAGTGGGTGCAGTGGAGTATGGTATGTATGTGATATATTTCATTTATAAATTAATTTAACATATCCACTGCTGATATTGACACCAGCCTAATAAAATCAGTTTTTTTTTTTACTAAAATCATTGCAATGTGAGACACACACAATATAAGCACAGAAAAAGTTCATTTATGTATGCTAACCAATCACTCTAACAATATCACTGTATCTAAGTGATTCTGCTGTCACAGTAAATGATTTTAATCACTGCACCTGATCATTATTTGTTCCACAATGGCTCGTCCACAGCTCCAGTCACTTATGTGATCAATATATGTGATCTTCAGGACCTTTATTCTTCTCGCTGAATGATTTTCCCTCTGTCCCACATGATTAGCTACTCCCTCCGCCCCATACGGCATCAGTCTGCTGAACTGTAATGGATCCTCTATGACCCTGGCCTGGAAACGCCCCAAACACACGGGCGGCTCTAAGATCAAGTCTTACTACCTGGACAAGCGTGAGGCAGAATCCGTTGATTGGAAGGAGGTTAGCCCGAATCCGGCTGTCCACAGGATCTTCACGGTACGCTAGTCTACATGAATATATTTCTTATTTGTGTACTTTATACGAGAACTTTAGATATGAAAACAATCTTTACTAATGAAATAAAAAATTTACTCTACACGTATTCTTTTGGTGTGTGTTTCCCGGATTGGTGTGTGTTTAACAGGTGGAGAATCTGACTGGTGGCGTTTTCTATGAGTTCAAGGTTCAAGCTCTTAACTTGGCCGGAGTTGGCCTGCCATCTGAGCCCAGCAAAGCTTTTGCCTGTGAAGCCTGGACAATGGCTGAGCCTGGTCAGTACCTGTTTACTCCACTGTACTACTCTCAGTTAATATCCATCAGTATTACTGATTTAACTGCACTGACACTACTTTAAACTACTTTGTTAATGACTCAAACATATGCAATACTTGAAGCTTTATTTGACATATATTTCCCATATATATATTAGATGATGTGTAAATGCACACTCAAATCCGTCACTCAACAATATAAGTAATATATAAATATTATATTTATCCATGCATGTTCTACAGCAGAAAATACCAAAATGTCTAAATTGATAATTCTTCTTTTTATCATCAGGCCCAGCATATGACATCAGTTTCTGGGAGGTGCGTGATAGCTCCATGCTGGTGCAGTGGAGGGCCCCTGTGTACACCGGAGGAAGTCCCATCACTGGCTACTTTGTGGACATGGCTAAGAAGGGCTCATCAGATTTTGTCACTGTGAACGCCGAGCCAGTTGGGCATTGTTACCTGAAGGTATGATACAAAACTAATATCGTTACAAAATTCAAATGTCCTCTTAATTCAAGAAGTGGCACCGAAGATAAGAACATAAATACATAAATGTGATTCAGTATTCAAATGTTTATACACTGATATGTAGGTGACTGGACTTGAGGCTGGAGCGTCATATGTGTTCAGAGTGCGGGCTGTGAATGCTAATGGTGTTGGCAAAGCCTCAGATGTGTCCGATCCCGTATGTGCAAAAGCACTGCCAGGTAACAACCATTCTTTAACATGCAGCATATTGATACTATTGTTCCAAGCCTGTATTTAGAGGCTTGCACTGGAGGAACGTTTTCATAATTCCTATAACTATTGACGGAAGTACCTGCTTTTTGGGAATGATTTTAGTTATAGAAACCAGTGATGTAAGTGTACGTTGATTGGCTGAACGCATGCCATACAAAACACCAGTACCCATCATTTTTAAAAAGCTGTGTGAACATATACTTACTCACTCTTTATTTTGTTATTATTTTCTGTTATTTTGTTGATTAAGGTACAAAGGAGATTGTGTGTGGTGTGGATGAAGTGACCGGAGACATTTTCCTGAATTTTGAAGCTTGTGAAGTTTCCGAAACCTCTGAGTTCACTTGGTCAAAGTCCTACAAAGAAATCACTGAGTCAAGCAGGGTCTCCATCACGTCCTCTGGAAGACAGTATGTCTGATCTATGTGAATTTAGAATTTTATTGTCTCGTGAGAATTTGTACGTATTGGACAAATTGGCAATTTCATACAGTCTGACTCTTATGAAAACGTGCGATTTGAAGGTTAAAACGTTACCATGAAGGTGAGATTGAATGAATTTGCTTCCAATTTTTTTAAATCGTAAAACACCTAGGAATTGACATGAGACTGATGTTGCATTTACTACCACAGCATCATAACATATTGAAGTTCTGTAGCAAAATGGTGTAAATTGACAAGCTGCAATGTTTTCTGTTAAGCTCAAAGCTGACATTTGTAAACCCTGAAAACGAGGATCTGGGCATCTACTCCGTCGCAGTGACCGATACAGATGGAGTTTCATCCAGTTATTCCGTCAATGAGGAAGGTCAGAGATGAGGGTGTAAATATCTCCTTTATTAACTTCTAAAGATCAAGTTTCTATGAATGTGATACCTGTTTTCTTTTACAGAGCTCAAAAAAATGCTTGATCTGAGCTACAACATCAAACATCCTAGTGAGTTTCCTATGGATTGTTCATGAATGTTTCTGATTGCAATTTCATGAAAATCTTGATTATCTAAGAATGATTTAGTGTTTAAATGGATTATGCCCCCCCCCCCTTTTTTTTAATCAGCTGTTCCGCTGAAGACAGAGCTGAACTATGAGATTCTGGAGAAGGGTCATGTGCGTTTCTGGGTCCAGGCTCTGAAGTTGTCCTCCTCTGTCAACTACAGGTTCATCGTCAACGATAAAGCCATCACGAGTGCTGAGGTACAGCTCAACACTTCACTGCTTCAAAATCACTCAGAAAACATTCAACAGCGTTTTCCAAAACTTTTTTTACTTTAGGAAAATAATAATAATTATTATTATTATATTAAATGCTATTGTTGTTTAAAAATAATAATACATTTGCAAATAATTAACATATTACCCAGTTATTTATTTGTTTTATTATTATTGTGTTTATTATTATTATTATTATTATTATTATTATTATTATTATTATTATTATTATTATTTAAAACATGATTCAAATAAATTTACCCAGTTATTATTGTTGTTGACTAATACAGTTACAAACAATTAACAAAATTGCCTAGTTATTTATTAATGTTGTTGTAGTTTACGTAAAAATATTATTATTATTATCATTACATTATTATTATTATTATTATTATTATTATTTGTTATTATTATTTATAATAATAATACATTTATAAATAATCAATACAATTACCAAGTTATTATTGTTGTTGTTGTTGTTATTGTTTAATAATAAATGTAATGTTATTTATTATTATTTACAAATAATAATAATAATAATAATAATACATTTACAAATAATCAATCAAATTACCCAGTTGTTATTATTTTCATTATTGTGTTTGTTTACCAACAAATTTACAAATATTAACATTAGCCACACCCAGTTATTATTTATTGTTTATTATTTTTGTGATCATTGTTATTGTTTTTCTTTAAAAAATAATAAAAAATTTGCCTATTTATTTATTAATGTTGTTGTATTTTACGGGAAAAAATTATCACAATATTATTATTATTGTTTGTTATTATTATTTATAATAATAATAATACATTTACAAAGACTCAATAAAATTACCCAGTTATAATAATAATTATTATTATTAATATTATTGTTATTGTTTACTAATAAATGTATAAATATGAACCAAATTAGCCACAGCCAGTTATTTATTATTATTATTATTATTATTATTATTATTATTATTATTATTATTATTATTATTATTAATAAATACATTTAAAAATAATAAATCAAATTGTTATTATTTTCATTATTGTTGTTGTTTACCAACAAATGTACAAATATTAACATTAGTGATCGTTGTTATTGTTTTTCTTACAGATTAACAAAATTACCCAGTTATTTATTATTAAAAATGTATTATTATTGTTGTCACTGTTGTTGCTGTTTCAGTCCCATTTAAACTCCTTAATAAAAGTATATTTAACATGATTTTACTGTGTTTAGGGATGCAAAATCAGCCATGATGTTTCCTCTGGAATCATCCAGATGACTGTTGAGCACTTCACCAAAGCCAATGAAGGCACTTACACCATTCAGATCCACGATGGCAAGGCCAAAAGCCAAAGCTCACTGGTTCTTGTGGGAGATGGTAAGGGCTTAACAGTGTCCAGTCACAGAGCAGTTATGGGATTTCTATAAGTATAAAACCTCTGTAAGCAAATGCTCTTTGTATTTTTTAATTTTAGCATTCAAAGTAGCTCTGAAAGAGGCTGAGTTCCAGAGAAAAGAGCACATCAGAAAACAAGGTGTGGAGCTACATAAATACCAAACAAATTACAAACTTGTACCCCCGTATTCTCAGTATTGTTTGTACTGTGTGGTCCGTTTTCATTTATTAATCCATAACATTTTTCTGGTTCTCTCAGGCCCGCACTTCTCAGAATACTTGTCTTTCCATGTGACAGACGACTGCACAGTGATGCTTGTCTGCAAGGTAAATGCAACACAACAATTAAAAGACTGTTTAACATTGATATCAGTGTCTCATATCACTATCCTTCCCATATTATTACACTGTAGCTGGCCAATGTGAAGAAAGAGACAACATTCACCTGGTTTAAAGAAGATGATGAAATTACTGTCGATGTTCCACCCAACCCGATGTCTGGAACTTGCTCCCTTCCAATCCCCATGGTATGATCACCAGCACTCAGAAGATCGGTTTAGAGCTTCATACATTGAAACATTGTTTTTATTTGAACTATTTTGGTCCAACAGTTCTCCAGGAAAGACCAGGGAATTTACAAAGCTGTACTGGGAGATGACCGTGGAAAGGACACCTCTGTCTATGATATTTCTGGAAAAGGTATTTAATATACTGTGTTGTGTGTGTGTGTGTGTGTGTGTGTGTGTGTGTGTGTGTGTGTGTGTGTGTGTGTGTGTGTGTGTGTGTGTGTGTGTGTGTGTGTGTGTGTGTGTGTGTGTAGTCGTGTAGGTCTGTTGGGGTGTGTGTGTGTGTGTGTAGGTGTGTAGGTGTGTAGGTGTGTAGGTGTGTGTGTGTGTGTGTGTGTGTGTGTGTGTGTGTGTGTGTGTGTGTGTGTGTGTGTGTGTGTGTGTGTGTGTGTGTGTGTGTGTGTGTGTGTGTGTGTGTGTGTGTGTGTGTGTGTCCGTGTGTGCGTGTGGGTGGGTGTGGCTGTGTGTGTGTTCAATTATTCAATTATTATTAGTGTGTGAACTAATATTCAAAGGTTTGGGGTCAATAATATTTTTTAAGCATCTGGCTTCTTATTAATGGCTTATTATTCAGCAAGGATGCATTAAATTGACGGTAAAGTGACGGTAAAGACGTATAATGTTTGAAAAAAAAAACAATTTCAAATAAATGCTGTAATTTTTCACTTTCTATTTTCAACATTGATGATAATTAGAAATGTTTATTGAGCATCGAATCAGCATATTAGAATGATTTCTGAAAGATCATGTGACACTGAAGACTGGGGTAATGATGCTTTACAATACTGACCCAGTCGCCTTGCCATAACAATTTGGTTCTTGTCGCTCAGATGTTTATTCCTGCATCCAACGCGTTGATTTACGAGAACTGATTGTTTGCTTACCATCTAATCTACACAGACCTTTATATGTGGCCATGTTAGGAGATTATCAGCGATATTCGCTTCATCTGTGACTGGTCATAATGTTTTGACTCATCAATGTATATTGAAATAGAAAAT
Source organism: Gobiocypris rarus (assembly GCA_023029165.1). NCBI lineage: Eukaryota > Metazoa > Chordata > Actinopteri > Cypriniformes > Gobionidae > Gobiocypris > Gobiocypris rarus. The sequence goes on from CM040931.1 coordinate 21,292,635, forward strand.
ATTTCACAATATTGTTGTTTTTACTGTATTTAATCAAATATAATGATCAAAGAAATGTAGCTTTAAGATCCTTGAGTGAACATAAGAGACCGCAATCTGGTCTGTGTAGGCACATTATATTATATATAAATGATATTTAAACACTAATTGTCATGTTAGATGATTCATTTTTTTTTTTTCCAGTGTTTGAGGATATCATCAATGCCATCGCTAGTATTGCTGGTATGTTGGGAAATTTTAAGAAAATGTAACCTGAATTTTTCCGATTTTACTATTAGTTTAATATTCCACTTAAAATCTATTGAAGTGTAGTATAACTATTATATTGTGTTTCATGACAGGTTCCTCTGCCTCCGAGTTGGTTCTTCAGTGCACACCAGAGGGTATCAGACTGCAATGCTACATGACGTACTACACAGAGGAGATGAAAACCAGCTGGTTTCATAGGTACGTCCACATGAATAGAAACCATCCATCTGTTTAGACTCAGAATATACAAATCAAATGATGCTGAAATGATGTGATGTGGTATGTGAAAATCTTGTGTTCGGTGGATTAAAGCCGATTTAAATGACTTTCTTTTGATGTTTTGGCTTTAGAGACAGTAAGATCTCCTCCTCAGAGAAGATGAGAATTGGAGGCACATCTGAGATGGCATGGATGCAGATCTGCGAGCCCACAGATAAGGAAAAGGGTCATTATACCATTGAGATTCATGATGGGGAAAAACCACACTCTCGCACCTTTGACCTTTCTGGACAAGGTAAGTGGAGACTGAACTCCAGTTTTTAGTAAAATATGTTAAAAATGCTATTCATACTAATACTTGAATGCACATTTATTTTCTATGATTATAGCATAAAGTCAGCATAAAATATGGCAGGGTAATAACTTTTTTTAATACCATTTTTTCATATCAGAACATGAAAAAATGGTATTAATGATAGGGAACAAAATAGAATAAAAGTTTTTAACAAACAATTTTAAACCAATATTGGCACATGTGCTTTAAATTATATTTATAAAAGAATTTCTTCTTTTCTTTATTATGGAAACAATTATTTGTCATGGATTCTGTACCGTGTTACTTATTGTGTTTCGTCCATTCTAACAGCATACACTGATGCCTATGCAGAATTCCAAAGACTCAAGTAAGAAAATCGACTTCTTAAATTCATTCTCTATTTTTAAGATTCAGCTCAAAACAGACTAATATTTTCTCTTCTTTCATCAGAGCTGCTGCTTTTGCTGAGAAGAGTGAGTATTTCTGAAAAGCGGTCAAATGCAACATTAATACGTGTCTAATCCGGTATTCATGCATACTTGAACTCAGGCAGTATAATGGAGCGTAAAGCTTTTATATAATCTCATATAAAAAATCTCATATATAAAAATAATCTCATTAAATCAGCCTAGGCCTGTGTTCAGAGATCAGAACTATAACCTACATTTTCATACAAGTCGAAGTAACCTATTTATTATTAAATGGACGTTATTTTTGTTTTACTTAAAACTGTAAGTTGGAAATAGTGTCTAAATGAACTATTTGCCCTCTGTAGACCGTGGTAGAGTGGTAGGTGGCCTGCCAGATGTGGTCACCATTATGGAGAAGAAGGTAGTGTTTCCTTTACTTTCCCCATGTTCAGAAAAACTACACTTGATATTTCTTTTAAATACATACGTTGTCATAAAGTGTTCATTTTTATATATTGCATGGATTCATTTGCAGTACATGTGCACATAATTTGTGACCTCTCACCTCTGCAGAGCTTGAGTTTAACTTGCACAGTGTGGGGTGACCCCAGCCCAGAGGTCACCTGGTTTAAGAATGAGCAGGAAGTTCTGTCTGACGACCGTTACAAGATCACCTTCGAGGGCGGCAAGTTTGCCAGCCTCACTATCAAGTGTGTTTACGTGGAAGATTCTGGAAAGTACAGCATCAACGTGCGAAACAAGTACGGAGGTGAATTTGTGGAGATCACAGTAAGCGTCTACAAACAAGGCGAAGAGATCCCTGAGCCCAAACTGGGACAGATGTCCAAGCCAGCCGCCACCCCAAAGCCAGCTACACCCGCTCCACAGTCCGTGAAGACCCCGACTCCTCAAACTCCTACACCCTCCATAAAGTCCCCCACCCCTACTCCACCTCCCTCTGTGAAGTCTCCCACTCCAACTCCAGCTCCTAAATCCCCCACCCCACCAAGATCCATGAGATCCCCCACCCCGCCAAGATCCATGCGTTCTCCTACCCCTACTAAGAAGTAACTAGTAAACTATGGCTTATAGAACCTGAAGATACGTGAAGATGGATAGAGTTGATGTATAGTGTTTCAATTCAAGTCTGTTTTAGTTTGCTGCAGGGGTCTACAAATCAGGATCTGACACTGGTACAATTGTGAGATTAACTATACTTGTAATAAAATATGTGAGGGAAGAATCCTATAAGATCAGCTTCAGATTCCAATGTACCAGTTCATCTCTGAAATGGAGACAAAATAATTGGAAAATTGTGTTTTATGTGTTGCTTTCACAGCCAAAAGATAATGAAGTTTAAATAAAGTGCTGTTGGGCCAGTCAAAAATCATCGCAAAGGCCACCGCTGTCTTATCTGTCTTTATTCTGTACCCTTCAAATGCTTTTTGGTGCCAATAAAAATCAGCCACCTCCTCTGGAGTGGATCTTCAGTAGTCTGAGCTGGATTTTGTCTCTTTGTTTATTTCCCAAAAGGACATTTAAGTTCTTTTGATTCAGTTTTTGGGTAATCTATGAATTAGTGCTTGACTAGGTAACCTCAGGAAATAAAGGTAAATTCAGCTGTTTGTGCTAACCAGACTAGACACATTATACCTGGGATGTCTAATTCTGCTCCTGGGGGGGCAAGGCTGCATCTGAAAGCTTAGGCAGCTGACTTATTGCCTTGCTGTCCTATCAAGCAATGACTTTGCAGGCAACGTTTGTGAATAAAGGTACCTCACAAAACTGAATTTAGACAGGCAGTGATTAATGATCTACAATTAAACAGAGCGAGCTAACGACTAAACAAATATAAAGTTACTACATCACTATAACATCAAATGTGGAAAAAGTGTTATACATATACATTTACACACACATGTACATATACACACATTTTACATATGAATTTTAATTTGTTACCATCAAGGAGACTATTTAGGGTTTTGAAGTGTAAGGCAAATCGTTACAAAACGTATTTTGTGCCAACTGCGGTCAAAATCTTAAATAGAGAATCTTATGTTTGAGATATATGCTGTATTTCATATATTAGAATGTAGGCTTTTTGTGTATGTGTGTTGTATTGTATACTGGCCATGTCATGATTTCTAAGACAAATTTCCCAGGAACAGGACAATAAAGTATATTCTATTCCATTCTATTGCACACAAACTGACCACTAACTGCTAGTTAAACCATTTTTGTTTTTACCTCAACTGTAACGGAATAGAAAGCACAGGATTATGGGACATAATAGGCAACGAAGGATACATCTATGCTGTCTCCAAAAATTGATCAGATGAAGGTTTCTCAGTAGACAGGATGTGACTCAAGCAGGCATTGTTGCATTCCTACTTCCTCATCCTTCCTGCAGTGTCAGCATATTTCAGCTTTCGGACACAGCCTCAAAGACCGTTTACATGGCAACATTTTGGACTAAAAACTTGACTATGCCGTTTCGGAGACCTGAAAAAAACCTTTGAAAACGATACTGTTATCGTCTCTGTGTAAACTACAAAAACGCAAATGTGTGAAAACTGTGATGCCATGTGCATCTAAAAGCAGGATTTGATACCCCTGGTATATAATGTCAGATTCACATAAATCATTTTAAAAGAAAGTGCTAGATTGCAATATATGATTCAGCTATGAGTATTTTTCTATCACTACCTTGGAGAACTAGTATTATGTATAGCAACTTAAGAGTATCAGCTTTGTCTTGTTATTTAAGTTCCAAGCTCAACAGAATTGGAAAGTTTAAACTTCAAGTAGGTTTTTTTTTCTTAAGTCACTATTATTCTTCTGAAGTTTAAGTTGATTTTAAAGTTGAGACTATTCAAACCCATTAATACTGTCATTGTGAAAGGAAATCAATCAGAGAGTGTGAAGCAGATACCAGTCAGTTGTATGGTTTTATTTTAAAATCTTTTTTTCAAGAGCGGTATTATTTGTCTTCAATACCAAATCAGATGGCCATGTATTTTGCTTGTTTCAAATACACAAAATCATTCACCAAATTCAAAAGTTAAATAAAATACTCAAGTCCCTTGTTTTTGTCGGCATCCTGCTCTTGGGTCTCAATCTCTACATGCTTCATGGCAATAAAATACTGAACGAAAGGCTCTCCTAATGCACCACGAATCACACTGTCCTCTGACAGAGCCTCTAAAGCATCATCCAGTTTAATAGGGATGGGGAACTGTTTCTGCTGAACTGGCGCTCTGCTTAGAACCTGTTCGGCATTGAGATTACGCCTAATACCGTCCAGTCCCGCTGCAATTGTGGCCGCCAACACGATGTAAGGGTTGGCCATTGCCGAACCCAGCTTGTTATCGATGTGCATCTCCCGTCCACCATGAACCTTCACATTGAAGGCGCAGCTGTTGTTATTGCAGCCGCATGTGGCGTAAAGATGGTTCTTGGAATCTTTCTTGCCTTTGGAAAGCTGGTTTCGACAGCTGATCCCTGGAGCCAAGAGGCAGCTCAGAGCGGCTGAGTGCTGGAGAAGACCTGAGAGCCACTTCCTGCCGATCTCCGAAAGTTCCCCGTTGCCTGAGTGGAAGAGGCTTTTTCTGCCACTGGCATCCCAAAGGCTATGGGAGAGCAATCCTGAATTGTGGATATTTTCATCTGTGAAAAAGGTGGCGATATAGTCAAACTTCCTGGCCATCTCTTTGATTCCTGTGCGGAAGGTGAAAGCACTGTCGGCGGCATCTATTCCAAACCTGGGTTTGAAGCAAATCTCCATCTGTCCTGGTCCATTTGCAGATGAGAAGCTCTCAACATCAACTCCCATGTTGTACATCCCCCTGACTAGCTGCTGCAGGAAGGGGAGATCGTAGTTGCTCAACAGTGTGGTGGCAGGGAAGAACACAGCTTTGGGTCCCACTCGTTCAGGGGCCCCGAAGATACAGCACTCATACGTGAAAGATGAGTGGAGAGAGAATCCCATGCTCTGGAGCTGGCCAAGCATCTGCTTGGCTATGAGGCGGGGTGATGTTCGCAATGGTACTCCTGTGATTGTGCAGGGGTCACAGATAAGACGCGCGGTCTGGTCCACCCATGGGAGGATTTGGAACGTGGAGAGGTCCGGGACCAGGAGGACATCACTGCAGAAGTTGGCTGTGCTCTGATGATCAACTTCATTGACTTTGGGGCTTAGGGTTAACTCCAGGTAGCTTCTCGGCATAGGGATGCCATACACAGCTTTTTCCTGTGGTGTCAAAAATTATTAATAATAATATTATACTTAGACTATACTAATTACAAAGGGACACTTAAACAAACAGTCAAACGTATTACATACATTGCTGCTGTAAGATACACTATATTGCCAAAAGTAATGGGACACAACTCCAAATCATTGAATTCAGGTGCTGCAATCACTTCTATGGCCACACGTGTTAAAATCAAGCCTTGAATTCAAGTGTGATACCGTGATAGGTTGCCATCTGTGTAATAAGTCCAATTGTGAAATGTCCTCAGTACTAAATATTCCACGGTGTTAGTGGTATTATAACAAAGTGGAAGCAATTGGAATCAACAGAACCAACTTTCTGCAGAGTCAATAGCCACAGACATCCAAACTTCACATGGCCTTCAGATTAGCTCAAGAACAGTGCATAGAAAGCTTCATGAAATGGGTTTCCATGGCCAAGCAGCTGCATCAATCCTTACATCACCAAGTGCAATGCAAAGCGTCGGATGCAGTGGTGTAAAGCACACCACCACTGGACTCTAAAGCAGTGGAGACATGTTCTCTGGAGTAACAAATCATGCTTCTTTGTCTTGCAATCCGATGGACGAGTCTGGGTTTGGCAGTTGCCAGGAGGACGGTAATTGATTGACTGGATTGTGTTAAGTGTAAAGTTTGGTGGAGGGGGGATTATGGTGTGGGATTGTTCAGGGGTTGGGCTTGGCCCCTTAGTTCCAGTGAAAGGAACTTTTAATGGGATGAATTCGAGCGGAGACTGCGAGCCAGGCCTTCCTGTCCAACATCAGTGCCTGACCTCACAAATGCGCTTCTAGAAGGATGGTCAAAATTCCCCAAAAACACACTCCTAAACCTTATAGAATGCCTTCCCAGTAGAGTCGAAGCTGTTAAGCTGCAAAGGGTGGGCCAACTCCATATTAAATTATACACTGTTAATAATAGGCCAGAGGAGAACTGGCACCCGACTGAGTCTGGTTTCTCCCAAGGTTTATTTTTCTCCATCATGCCCTGATGGAGTTTTGTTTTGGCCACTGTCGCCTTTGGCTTGGCTTGCTCAGTTGGGGACACTCAAATTATGATCCAAGTTACTCAACTAAATATACAAATAGAATTTATTAATTTGGTCATATATAATTCTATAAACTATCCAAATTAAACTAGCCAAATCAAATTTTGTTGCAATGTTGTCCTGTTTAACACTGTGAAGCTGCTTTGAAACAATCGTCATTGTAAAAGCGCTATATAAATAAAGTTGATTGATTGATTGATTGATTGATTAAACCCTCTGGATTAAGAATGGGATTTCATATGTAAAGGCAGGCGTCCCAAAACATTTTGCAATATAGTGTATGTTAGCCATCTTGCTAACCCTAAACCACGTTTTCACCCACACAAAACCTCCAAAACCCAAGACATTTTAGCAAACCAAATCTCAGTAAACCCAAATGTGCAAAATGATAGATGGTAGAGAGGTGCATCCTAGTTTTCTATCATGTTAGGTTCATGTTCAATTTATATTGTTTTGCTTTTTTACAAAGGTTATGGCTGTCATAGAATTTCTGTTTCTTATGACAGTTATTTTATTGATATCTGTCAGGTAGAACACTGCAAAATGTATTTCTTAATATTTTAGTTTGTTCTGTCAGTTCAAATATAATAAAAAAACATTTATGAGTGTATTTTGTCATATTACAGTTTTTGTTGGTGTTGTTGTACAAATTTAAACACAATCCCACTTTGTAAAATACTTATTTTCTCAGGAGATTATGTTGACTAACAGTACAAAAATATGCCAGTGCATTAGAATAGAAAACACTTATATTCAAGATATAATGTATGAAAAGTCTTGATCCCTTATACAGAGTTAATATGTGCAACAACAAAAAAGTAAACAATAGAAAAAAAGAGCATCTTAAGATTGTACCATCCCATAAAAAAAACATTTACTACAGTACAGAATCAACAAGAGGCATTTAAAAGATTTACGTGAAAGAATCGAGCCGGAACTGTCTTGGATCGGGCTACGCCATGAAGATCAGTGGCCTCAAAGCGAACAAAGCTTATGTTTTCCCGGGCAATTTTCTGTTTTATGTTCTCAACATCAGAAATGAAGCTTTGGGATGCACAAGATTGTGCTTGTGAGCTCTCTTTGTCTGTTGGGAATATAAAATATTTGACAGAGAAATGAAAGATAATGAAAGTTCAAATAAATGAGTTAAACTGAGACAACCATACATCTTTCCCAGAGAAGAAGATGACCTAAAGGCACATACTGACCTGAATGTGATGTGCCAGCTTCACCCCAGTGAGATGTCTCAACAGTGGGGGAATTCACACCAGAGGACCTGTCTGGGGGACCATCAGTCCTCGAGAACCCGCCTGAATCCATGCTAGAGCTTCCTTCCCTTAATCTGGGTGCTCTCCTAGCTTCTGAAATGGGCTTGAATGTGCTGAAACTCTTAGAAGGCACATGGTCTGGCTTACAGTCCACTCTTTGACCAGGAGGGTAGCTCCTTCTTTCATCTTGCCCTTTTGCACTCAGTAAGGAGCTCTCACGCAACACGCCTTTTAGTTCATCCATTGTTTGTTTGGGGACTCCACCCTCACTAGTTGGCAGGTAATATTGCACATTCTCCCTTCTCCATCCATACCTGTTGGCATAGTCGTCCTCTCTCTCGAGACCCTGGTACTGGGACTCACTGGAAACAGAGGGGCAACGATGTGGAGGGCCAATGGAAATAAGGATGGGGTCATTTGTGGGGCCTGGAATTGGTACATTTGATGGTACTATGGGTACAGATGTCCCTTTTCTGTCCCAGTTAGAGGAGGATAGATTCTTCTCTCTTAGATCTGTACCCTTCTTTCCTGAACTCATACTTCCTCCATCCACTTGGTCTGGAATTGTCTCCTGAAGAAGATGAAATGTATGGCTTTCAGACTGAATATAACTCACAACAATACAATAACACATAATCATAGAGCACCAAATCACCAAATTATGATATACATACATCTTTACTCAACAAATATATAAGCAAAAAGAACAAATAACTGCAAAGATTTAGTTTTACCATATCTTTGGATTCCTCTGATTCTTGCATTATGCTCAGTTTTTTATGTGAATGTCCAGAAAGTCATAACCAAATCGAAGTGGCTCACACAACTGACTAACAGAGACTGAAACAAACCAATCAGCTCCCTTTCTCCCCAACCAAATGCATGAACCGTCCAGTCTGTTCAGTCCCACTCATCTATTGTGAGCTTTTGCACATCAGCTGTTTTCAACAGCCCACAACACATTATTCATCAGATCTCTAGAAAGATGCAGTTGTTTGACTAAAAGGTTATTTAACAGAATGCCAAAGCCATTGATTATAATGTGAACATAAATGAACACATGCGTTTATTTAAGTACTGTTTTTGTCTAGCAAATTTGAACAAATAAATAAAAAGCATATTTCAATGATGACAACAAATACAGTAAAGATGTATTTTATTCTAGAAAATTATTAGAGTAACTAATAAATAAACCAAGTCTTTGAAAAGGTCAGATGAAAATGAAGATCACCCATTGTCAGTATTACAGTGAAGATCACCCTATTGTCAGAATGAAGACAAGACAGAAATGTTTGGGTCCTAATCTTGTATTTTATAGTAAGCACTTTAGCTGTAGTTAAATATTGTAAATATATTGCACCTGGATATTAACGTGTTTATGTTAAATCAAGTGTAGTTTGGACTGCTCTTAAATTAGGAATTGAGACACTGCCAATAGCTCCTTTGCGATTAATTGCTTGTGCTTTTTCCTCACTGTAAGTGCCTTTAGATAAATGTGTCGGCTACATGAATAAATTAATATAATTAAATTGTATTAATTGTATTAATACAAAGTTCTGTCATGAAACTCTAGATGGCGCAGGCTGATAGGTCCTTTACTCAATCTGCTTGTAATCACATCATTCAATAGGGCACAGCTGATTGGTTCCTGCACTTTAAAAAAATATATATTTTTTAAACCCAACACTATTAAGTGAGTGCTGTATCATTAGCCAATAGAGTGGTGCCAGTATTACATCACTTTGTAGGCCAAAACACTAAAATGAGTTAGCATTTTAGCACTTCCGGTTGCGTCATCCTGAAGTCAATAGGCCCTATTTTAACGATCTGAGCACATGGTCTAAGGCCCCGTTTACACATACATGGTTATTTCCCTTGGTTTTCGCCCTTCGTTTACACGCAAACGGAGAATTTGCCTCTGGTTGGCTTACGGGATTCTGGTTGGCTTACTTGGGCTTGAGCTTCTCGTTACACCGCCACTTACAGGTTTGGCATGCTCTTGATATATACACGGATACGTGTAAATGTAAAAATTTTTGAAAACTGACATGTGTACACAATGTTATTTTTGAAGAGGTTTAAATGTCCGTTTATGAAAATAGCCGCCCACGTGTAAACGTAGCCTAAAGCGCATGGCGCAGGTTCACTTAGGGCGTGTCCGAATCCATTTTTGCTAGTTCAACAACGGAAAAAAACGGTTGGCGCGCCAGGCACATGGTCCAAAAGGGATGTCCCTAATGAGTCATGGGTGTGTTTTGGGCGTAACGTGGGCGTCAGAGTCTCATCTCCCATTCCCTTTAAAGCCAGTTGCGCTGACGAATTCCCTATTTACATGGCGGAATTTGCAAGCGGACAGACTGAGCATTTGCTATTTAAACAATGTGGCGCTGGTCGTGAAGATGATAACTGTGTCGGGCTGAAACTAGCAAAAAATACTTGCGTCGCGCCTGGCAGAAACCCTTCCACTTCCTGATAGCACACATACATCGCAGAGATGTCTATTTGATGTGTGTTGACATCTGGAAGACATATATTTTTTAGTGTTTGCTCATCTGCAATACATCATCTGAACGTTTCATATTAGATGTCAAATAGACGTTTAGAAAATGTCTTGATGTTGATGATTTAGAAATAGAATGTATGTAAAATTGACATCTTAAAGAGGTCTATCAGATGTTTGTAAACAGCAGATGCTTTCCAGATGAAGTGATCTTTAACAGACATCTTGCAGAGGTACGTGTTCATGTTATATACAGCAGAAGCACAACAGATCTATTCTGCCAAGGCCATGTATCAACATTGTCATATCCATTACCATGCAAATCTCTTAGAGAGTTGTCATGACAGAATTATGAGTTTAGTATAAGAATGTGATTAAATTACCTTATTTTTTTAATTAATGTTTTACAATTATTATTAGGATTTTATAACAAAAATGGGATGTTGTTAAAAGAGTCTACTTAAACAATAAACTTTATTGTGTAATGTTACAGTTTATAAAAATGTTTTAAATATATATATATTTTATTTTATTAATTTTAATACAATTATTATTATTGTATTAAAATTGTAGGCTATATATGTTTATCCACCTGTGTGCCACGTTCCTTGTATGAGGACATTATATTTGAGTGAATTTCTCTGACACCATACATGTCACAGTTTTAAGTCTTGATGTTCGCATTCAGGGATTTTCAGAGATACCATTTGCTTTGAGGTTTCACCAGGACTACAACTACTCCTTGGTCTTTAAAACTGACTGAATGATCAAATTTAGCACTCTGTTTGAAATATAAAAATAATATTTTGTAATTATCATTTAAATCTGACTAATTATCAAATTGTTTGTTATAAATGAACATCTCAGAAAAACAATAGGTTATTTCTAATCAAAATATGACTTTCTGTTACAAAACAGGGCATTGATTTCATACATGTCCACTGTAGAGGACACCAGGAAAACACCATGTTTATCAGGCATTTTAGGAGACAGTGACACAACAAGTGAACAGGGAAAGAAATTACATATATAAGTTCCTATAAAATATTAGATATTATTATGAAAATTTGGCCAACTATTACTCCCATTATTACACAATTTTTTTCATCTCATGTTTCTCCAAGAACACATAGCCTATGCAAATTAGATACAGTGTTTAGATACATACATTGCATTGAATGCGAAAACCCATGTATGGCCATTGCATAAAGTAAAATGGTAGGCCTATATCAATTAATGTCGTTATATCTTTCATAATGGTTGAGAATCATCTTTACACAATTGGTTTAAAAAAATCCTGAAAATTGATTGGTGAATGAAAAAAAGTTATTTTATCGGTGTCCACTTACGAGGACATATGAATACAACATAATTTATTATGCTCATGCTCTAATAAAGTAGGCTAATGATATGAAAAAGACTCAATTTAAATGACTTTGTTTTCCTGGGTTTAAGTATGAATATAATTAAATAGAATGAATTCAGGTTGAGTTGGACCCTTTTTGCCATTGAGATGAAGGTGAAAATGTGTCCTAATCAACCTGATTGATAATAAAAGGATGTATGTGTAAACTCTGCGTATATGGTGAGTGAGTTTGGCTGTGTGTGCTGTAGAGTGTGTAGCAGGGTGCGGTTTCTTGAGTCTAGCTGTAACCGGTTACCGGAGACTCTCTCTCATCACATACACGGCAGCGCTGTATGGTCAAACACCACAACAATTATTCTCCGGAGCGGCTTTATGATTAAGCTACAATCTTCAATGAGTAAGCATATTCCAGTAAGTAAAACCTTTCAATATATATTTATGGTTTGATGCGGATTCGCGTTTTTTTTTTTTGGTCGTAATCTCGAGCTATTGTGAGCTAATTGGCACTAGAGCAAAACAAGATTTTGTTGTTGACCATAGTATGTATATATGTTGCATTGATTATATGCGTCTTGTTTTGTTCTAACTGTCTAAAAATCTAAAACATTGTATATACGATTTTTACCGCTATAATGGAGTTGAAATAATCACTTGGTGACGATGTTAGCATCATAGCTAACGTTACATTAGTGAGAACTGATCACGACATTTCGGTCTTTTATTTCTGGTTAATCGATTAACGTTACATGAAGAAGAATCAGCTGGAAAGAGAATGTGTGTTGAGTTGTTGTCGAAAATTAAGGTAACTTAATTGTGAGATGTTTGCCTCGTTGCTAATGTTAGCCGAGCGGAAGTCTTTGTGTCGTCAAATTAGCATATGTTGACGGTGTTTTGGATGATTCATCGGTTGTACAATTAAAATATTTCACTGCATTTCACACCCTGACCTGTTCCAATCTGCGTTTGGCCATTTAAAAGGTCTTATTTGGGGCCTTTACACTTGTTTTTTCATAATGCGTAAAAAAATATCCCAACCAAACATCTGTGTCTTTCATCTGAATTACACGTAGATTTAGGTTACTAATATACGATGCTTGTTGCGTCTTTTTAAAGGGGTTTGCTAAAGAGGCTTAGTATCTGGTAATCCCGTAGTGCAGATGAGACACGTGAGTGCAAACACTAGACTGACATGAAGATTTCAGCCTTCCCAGAAAGCACAGCACAAGTGTTCAAGTGCTTCCTCCGATGATGACCCACATGCTGCTTATTGACTCACCTCTGAGTCATGTGTTTATTGGGAGGAGAGGGATATGGTTGATTTTCATGCTGATAGAACTAGAAGACACCAATTTAATTATTTAGGCTATGGGGATGCATGAGTGTATCAATGTAAGATTCTAAAACTGATACTTGCTTCTGATTGGTCAATACAGAGTGTCAGCATTGACCCAAAATCATATCAGGTTGTCTGAAGAATTACTGGTTTTATCTTTAATTAATGTAGAAAAATGTGTATGTACTAGACCAGGGCTATTCAAATCTTACCCTAGAGGGCCAATGCACTGCAGAGTTTAGGTCCAACCCTGATCAAACACACCTACCTGTGATTTTCTAATGATCATGAAGACATTGATTAGCATGTTCAGGTGTGTTTGATCAGGGTTGGAGCTAAAATCTGCAGTGCATTGGCCCTCCAGGGTAAGATTTGAATACCCTTGTACTGGACTATATGATTCAAAGCATAAATTGTATGCCTTGTAAATGTAAACATTTTGTGAATTGTGCTCGTCAGATTATGATTTTAATTCCCTTTTTTTTTTTTTTGTGTAGTTTTATGTATAATTTCCAGTGGGGATGCACCGATATAAACATTTTGGCCTATACCGATAATTCTTTATATTTGATAACCGATGTACTGTCAAATCTAAATTGAAAATTTTATATAATTTAAGAGCCTGGTTACAAAAATAAGTCTAACCGTTAAATCCATGCCCCAATCATACAATTATAATGTTTTCTTTATAATTTTATGTAGCCTATATTACAGACTTGCGCTGCATGTTGCACTTAACAATATTTTTTTCCTTTTTGAAGTGATTGCTATCATATTTCAAGCAATTCAAAACCATCATGGCGAACAGTGCGTATCTGAAGTGTCGATACCGATATGGTGGCCGGTATATCTTTCATCCCATATATATATATATATATAAAGGCTGAGAGCCATGTCTGAAATTTGCAGCTGACACGGCCATCACAGTGACAACTAACTTTGCCGGTGTTGCATGAACACAATTGGCTAGCGTCTGTGCTAGGGTATTTGCATAGGTGATCTGATTGGCTGACGCCTGGGTTGGCGCAGTGAAGCGACACAACGGAACCCACAATTCAGCTCGGCAACGCATGACGCCCGTGTGAATGCACCTTTACCGTTGATGCTTTAAATCAGGAATGAAAAAGCTAAATGAAGTGCTGTACCCTTGACCGCTTGTGCTTCTGTTCTTGTGTCCTTGCAGCAGTTCTGTGGTGTTTTGGGTCACACATTTATGGAGTTTCTGAAGGGCAGTGGGGACTACTGCCAGGCTCAGCACGGCGTTTATGCAGAGAAGTGAACAGCTAGCCTCACTACCTCATCAGAAGAGAGACTTGTGTTACAGTTTTAACGTTGGCGGGATCGGGCTTGGAGAGCAGGTGTCCACAGCGGTCGGCGGTTCTGGATGGGGTAAAAAAAGTCTCTTGAAGTGCACTGCCCTCGCCGGCCCTACGTCTTCACTCTCACCAGAGGACCAGCCTCATTTTCTTTTGTTTTTGGTTGTCTCCCTATTTTTCTCCTGATTGTATTTACCAGGTTTTCTTTTGTTTCTGGAGAGAGTTTCTCCCACTTTTCTTTTTAAGATATTCAAGCTGTATTATTTTGAAAAGTCAAAAATGGCTCGTATGAATAGACCTGCCCCAGTGGAGATCACTTACAAAAACATGAGATTCCTCATTACCCACAACCCCACTAATGCCACGCTTCACAAGTTCATTGAGGTGAGTGCTGGTTTGAATGGCTTGAACACACTAAAAGTGATGTTTTGGATAGCTGATAATAAAAGCTCATAATAAGGGTCTATTACAGGTTTATAATTACAGTAACTGCAAAATATCACTTACATGAAATACCTCCCATCCATTAGGAACTGAAGAAATATGGGGTGACAACGGTTGTTCGGGTGTGTGAGGCCACGTATGATGCAAACCTGGTTGTTAAAGAAGGCATTCAGGTTCTGGTACGTCCATATGAAGCACTTCACTTAAATGATTATGAATTATCTCAGTTCATGTTTTAACACAGCTTTTTGCTGGTGTGCAGGATTGGCCCTTTGATGATGGAGCTCCTCCCTCTAACCAGATCGTTGATGATTGGCTGAATCTTCTTCGGATCAAGTTTAGGGAGGAGCCAGGCTGCTGCATTGCCGTACATTGTGTAGCAGGCCTCGGAAGGTAATTTTATAGGATTTAAGATGAGATGTTTTATGAGGTAAAATATGTTTTGAGCTATGGATGTTTTCTTTCTGATAGAGCCCCAGTGCTGGTTGCCCTGGCCCTGATTGAGTGTGGGATGAAATACGAGGATGCGGTTCAGTTCATACGACAGTGAGTTAATGTTATACTTTTGAAAATAATATAACAATAGTCAGCATGTGATCTCCATCATTAAAGGTAAATGTTTATTTTAATTCCAGAAAGCGTCGTGGAGCATTTAACAGCAAGCAGCTCTTCTATCTGGAAAAATATCATCCCAAAATGCGTCTTCGATTCAAGGACTCGAACGGCCACCGCACCAACTGCTGCATTCAGTAAAAGCTTGTGCATCAGCCTTTCTTTCTCAAGTGTGTAATGGAAATTTGTATCTAGCATAAGTAGTTTGTTCTCTTTTAATTGGTAACTGTGAAAATACCATTTCAAAAATTGAAGCTTATTTCGTTAACAAGTGTCCCCCTCCCTCCTCTTTGTTTTATGTATTTCCTGTGGAGAACCTGTCAGCAAGGTAAAGTGCTTGTTTGAACTTGAGCTTAGTGTTTTGCGATGAAGTTTATATTGGTTGGTGAACATGGTCAAATCCCACCTCTGCCAAACACGTAGTATGCTTTATCATCTGAATGGTTTAATGCATTTTTTTGTTATTGATATGATTTTTTAGTCAATATGTAATAAATGCCTGCCTCCAAAAAGATCTAAAATAAATGCCTTAAATGCAGAAAGATGCTGTCTGGTGGAGCAGTTCTCAATGGCATTTGGAGAGGTTTCTCAATTATGTCTTTTGCTGATAAAAAAAAATCAGGAAGAGAGAGAAAAAAAATAGAGGAAAATAAAAAGTCTTTATATAAATATATTGAAGGTTGGGGTAATAGTTTTTGTTGTTTATCCAAACTTTGTTTACCTATTACTGCCATGTCAATAGTGTGATGTTTGTGTTTTGGCTTAACTGGACCTCAATGTCTGCGGTATTTTTATGCCATTTTATTTGATGTGCGTAACTTAATATTTCGATAATTGATTTATGTATGGTATTTGAATATGTGTACTGTTAAATCACCTATTTATATCAGTGGATATGTGTTTTATTATAGCGAGAGACAAGTTGCTACGAGTTCGCCAATTTGAGAGTACAATAAAGATACACTGAAGGAAACATTGTCTCTTTGAAGCCTAATTTTCAAATAACATGCAGCACATTATCAAAATTCTTTTATTTTCCTCCATTTTCACAACTGCTGGTGTCACATCAATACTTTCTACAATAAATAAAGAATCTAGAAAATTCCTAGATATTTTTTTTTAAACAGCCCCACTGCAAAGAATCACAAACATTTTCACAATCTGAGAACGTCAAGGTCAAGACAAACTGAAAACGATTTAATAAAATGCTTGCAAATTATTTTTGACTGAATGCAATATTGACAAATTTACAAAGTTTGGACCCTGCTGATTTAAAAAGTGTAATCCTTTTAACAGTCTTGACCAGGTTGTGACGGCATGAATTTGCATACTATATGCACCCGATACCTAAAAAAAATAGGCTACAAATTATATTCAAATTGAGTATTTTTTGCAAGCTATAATTGCATTATTTATGGGGCAATTGAGGTTTATTTTGATTCTTAATAGAAATATTAGACCTATACAAAAGAAATGTCCAAAAAAAAAAATTTGTTTTTATAAAATGGGACTGAATGAGACTGGGAACGGTAACATGAATTGATCCAACTTGGTGTTTGATAAGTACAATCACACCTTCATATACCATCGACACAGAAATCTCCTCGTAGAGGGAGTCATGCCATTAGTCTCTCAAGTTTCCCTGTCCAGAGACGCTGGGCTCTGATGTGTGGCTCGCTGATGGCTGTCAGCTCATAGACCATCTGGTCCCTTCATGTTGGAATCTTTGACGGACAGCGGACCTGCAACTGCTTGAAGCACGCACTGAGATGACTCGCAGTATCCGTTAAGCCCGGGGGGGCCAGGTGGCCCCGGCACACCTGGCATTCCAGGAACACCTGATGGTCCTCTCAGGCCGTCACGACCATTACTGCCATATGCTGGTTTACCAGGCTCACCTGAGAGCAGGTGGAAGAACAGATGGAGAAACAGGCCAGTGGTCAGAGGCATAATATTTATTGATTTGCCAAGATTATTTAACGCACAGTTATGAATTAAATAATGGATATTAGATCAGATGTTGGCCTTGCTCTTACCTGGGAGACCTGGTGGTCCAGGTATACCTTTAGACCCCTCCACTGTGGGCCCTCTATCTCCCCTATCACCTTGATCACCTAAATCAAGGAGAACACAAAGGTTTTATAGTGTAATAGTGGATTTAAGGCTCTCAACTGGTGTTTCAAGCCAAAATTTCATGGTTAATTCAATGTGTTACTAGACATTTCTTTTTTCTTAATTGTGAATTTCTGAGTGAGAATTGTGTAGAGAATAAAACAATGCTGTATGGACACAATCAAAATAATCAATTATGATTGGCCGATGCCCATATCTTAGAGAGCAGGCTTACTTTAATTCCTTTAAAAGCTTACCCTATAGGCAACTTTTTGATTCTGTAATCATATTACTGTACTTTTCATATATAAAGAAATTGTTGGAAAAAATATGAATATAAAAGAAGTAAACTCTATAATCAACAGGGTAACACAAGTGTGTTAACTTCAGAATTCGAATACCGTCTCTTCGTACCTTTGGGCCCTTTCCTTCCCAGAAGACCTGGGGGCCCTTTGAGACCTGGCAGTCCTCTGCTTCCAGGATGCCCAGGGAAGCCATTGTCTCCACCGGGCCCTGGAGGGCCAGGGGGACCAGCTGGACCTGGCAACCCAGAGATGCCTGACTCAGGCCTCGTCAGACTGGCTGCCAGCTGGGCGAGCTGTCCTGTGAGGAAAACGAAAACGTCAAAACCATTCAAATAATAAGGATTTAACAATTAGTTGAGCTTCCATTTGTAAATATCTGTTTGGATTTCAAAAATACTGACCATGCAAAACCCTCATGCAGACCTGCTTGATGTGTTCATCTGTTGGTGCTCGGCCCTAGAAGAAAATCATGTGGACACTTAATATTTCAATAATTTTCTTGTTGTTGTTGCTCGTTGACTGGATGTAAATAGAACTCTAGGGAAAAAACTCTTTAGAACTTATATAATGTATTTAGTACAGCAAAATTCAATTGGAATGACAGATATAATAAACTATTTACGATAAAAGTGTTATGTGATTAAGCCATCAATATTAAGATGATTAAAACAAGCGTACTGGTCGTCCCTGTGTCCCAGGCAGTCCTGGTACCCCTCTGTCTCCTTGCATGCCCCTTGGGCCAGGCTCTCCTAGTGAGCCTTCAGGTCCATGTTGGCCACGTCCACCCTCTGGGCCTTTATTTCCTGCGTCTCCTGGTTTTCCTGTCTGAGTACAAAAAAGATAAACTCTGACCCATTTTCAAGGCCAATGTTTTTCCACATTTTATGGATTGAAAATCTCTGGAAATATATGGACTCCCCGCGAACAACGTCTCGGAAACACTGAAGCTCTAGCTGAGACCTAGAAGAGTTTGGTTTGTATTGTTGACAAGTCGAGAAGATTCTATTTTCTACACTGCGAAAGCAAATCCACTTAGCATGCACTTCCAAAGGATAAGGACTCGGGCTTGAATTGATATGGTACAACCGACGCCATCGTTACTGTTCGTATCACTGTGTATACATGTGCTGAGAAAGCCTCCTGAGCTGAAATTCAGAACTTCAGATATGGGAGGCGTTTAGTTTCCGTAGACCAATTGCAACAGACTGGGCCATCTGACCAATCAGAGCAGAGTCGGCTTTCAGAGGGGAGCGGTTTATAGAGACCAGATCCTTGATCAAACCTCTTCAGACACTGAGAAAAGAAGTGATGCTGCAATGTAGATTATTAGAAAATTAAAGTGTTTTTTCCCCCCGTGGATGATTGTAAACCTATTGTAGGAGACCTCCAAAACAAAATTAGGAACCATTAAGGATTTTTTCTTTTCAGTTAATTTTATTTCAAGTAACAGAAACATTTTTGTTATATTTCTAACTCTTTTCCCGCCATTTGGAAATTGCCGTCATTTATGTGACAATGCTTCCCCGGCATTGGAAACACGGAAGGCCGCAAAATTCAGTCACTGTTATATGGTAGGGGGCGCTATTAGGTATCTTCTGAAAGACTACAGAATCTCCAGATCAAAAGACAGGTAAAGAAAAAGCAGAAACGATTCTGCGTTCCACTCCAGTTTTAGACACGCACTTGTGAACTTCCCTAAGCACTTCCCCTCGGGGGAATCCCCGCCACCATTTTGAAGTGTGTTCCACTTCGTAAAGTGGACAAGGGAAGTTTATATGGACAGACCCTTGCTCCCTCGATTTTGACCACGGGAGCGAGTCTATTTCATATGTACACTTCAGGCAGCTTCATATACCACAATACAACACAACTGTGACATCACCGCATATCGCGTTTAATTAAACCCACCAAAAACAACTCCATGATCTTTTAATTATTTTTAAAAACATTTAAAACAACCGAAACACACCTATATAAATATATAATGCATTAAACAATTTCTTAAAGGAAAAAATAAATAATAAATCAACTCCATAGTGGATTCTAATGGCTCATAGTGATCAAGGGCTTAGGACGTTCCAGTTCAGTCCATTGCAAATTTTCCGCCAGTAGTGGGCACTCACTCAATGTAAGCAATGACGCACATCTGAGTGAACAAGACGGAGGGAAGTTAGTGAGTGAAGGGCGTAATAAAAATTATCTGGAACACAGCACAAGGCTGCCACGTCATCAAAAGTCACTGAAGGCCATCTTCATTTGAAGGATCGTTCATTTCACATCCTTCATTCAGCCTGTTTTAAAGGAAGCATCAGATGTATCCTTCGCAGCCTTAAATCACCCACAATCCTTTGCATACATTTAAATTCACAAAAAAAAGAAAAAGATGGAAAATGAGTTGGTACTGAGCTTGTCTGAGTTTATTCTGAAATGTAAGACAAAAATAATCTTTTCAGACATGAAAGCATAGATGTTATCTTTTGTTTTGCTGTAAATTAATCACTAACAATAAACTGACAATAATGCAAGTAACTGGGAGACCGCAGATGGCTGTCATACACTGTATTACATTAATAGAAAGCCAATTCATATACAGATTCCAAAATGAAGTTTTAATAGTATTTTCGTGCTGTGACCATGGGGGGCAGGAACATGTGTAACATAGCCATGCACACTTACTAGACCATCTCATTCTAGTGTTAAATTGCTGAGGAGGACACTATAGCATACAAGCCTCAGAAGGACTAGACTGGGAAGGACGCAGTCTCGGTAGGATGCAGCCTTCCGTTTGAGAAACACCCAATATGTAGTCAAGTCGAGTCAATTCAACTTTATTTATATAGCGCTTTTAACAATGCAGATTGTTTCAAAGCAGCTTCACAGTGTTAAACAGAAAAATAATGCACAGAATATATTTCGATTATCATACAGTAACAATGTGGGCTTTAGATCAGTAATTAGATAAGTAATTTGGTCTATATGGTTTATTTAGTTTATTAATTAGATTTATTTTGAAATATATTTGAAAAATTGTTTTTTTCCCCAACTGAGCAAGCCAAGCCAGAGGCGACAGTGGCAAGGAAACCAAAACCCCATCAGGAGACCTAATGGAGAAAAATAAATCTTGGGAGAAACCAGGCTCAGTCGGGGTGCCAGTTCTCCTCTGGCCAATTAACAAACAGCGTATTATTATTATTAAAGTTATTATTTTAAAGGTCAGAGGTCATAATCGATCTGAATATTCGAAAGATCTGAGGCAACACGTCGGAGACGGGTTTTTTGAGGATGATGTATTGATTAAATAATTACTAAAATGTAATATTCGAAAGATTGGCGGCAACACGCTGGAGATGTAAGAAGATGCATATGTAAAATAAATCGATCATTAACATTAAACAGCATATATATAATGAAAGCAGGGGGTGTTGATGGACTCAATCTACTCCATCTGTGTTTTGCTCATCGTTCTGAATCCGATCCAGATGTAGTTTGATAAAAATGTGATTTTCTCAGCTTTTTGCTGAAAATGTGTCTTTTATTAAAAACTTACCCACATGCAAGTGTTGATTAAAAAACGCTGGCGGGGAAAGCATTCATTAACTATAATAACCCTGGAGGATAGTTTCAGAGATCTCCACTTCTAAAAGCAAACTTACCGATCCTTTCTCGCCTGGCTCCCCCTCATCACCCTGGGAAAATAAATGGATATGGAGTTTTAGATCAGGAAGGGGGTCATGACCCATGTCTGAATGCATAACCAATACATTATGTGACATGATTAAAATATCTGAGCTGTTTTTACTTACAACATCTCCTTTGTCTCCTGGTGTTCCCTCTTCACCAGATGGTCCCTAAACAAACATGCATTAAAAATGGGTCTAAGATCAATCTAATTCTTTATATTAACTGTTAAAAAAAACTAAATAGAATTTCGAATTTAGAAATTCTATAGAATTTAACAACAACAAAAAAAATGTTGGCTTACTTGCTCTCCTTTTGGACCAGTGAGACCAACAGCACCCTAAAGAATTAGAAAGATAAGATTGTGCTTTAATTGTAACACATCTTATCCCTAAACATGACTATGTAAAATATAATGATTATTATTTATTTTGCCAGCTTGTTTCTGAGAATGTTGTTACACAAGATTTCAGTTTTAAAGTTCCACGATAAAGAGAATAATAATTGTACTCCATATAACCAATAACAAAGCTTATTTCAACCAAGATTCAGAAGTCACATGACCACATTACATATTTAATTCAACAAGTGATTTAAACATTTAAATGACAGTATATGTAAAAATAATAATATAGGAATTTAGCATTTTTAATCCAATTTTGTCTAAAAATGCTGTACGCTTTGGCACCCTAATCACATGAGTGAAGGTAAAATTGCATTATGGGATGCAATACCCAGTGCATTTACTGTATACTGCACATTTGAACTCGTTTAAATGTATTTCTATGCCAATTTCGTGCAAAAAAGTATATAGAGTGATAGTATGTTATTAGTAATGTTCTGACCATACGTAGACAACTTTTATTAAACGTTGTGATAGATTATTTCATATTCTTAATTGATTAGCACACAGAAGCAGTTTCTGCTTTTTAAATCCTACCCGGTCGCCTTTCTGCCCAATGAAGCCAGCAGGCCCTGGAAGACCAGGCAGACCTGGATCTCCTTTAGCGCCCTGTAAAATACATAAACACACAGACACACATAAATAAATACAAATTCATGAACACTACATGGCCTGTGCCTGTAGCTGCCTTACAAACCACATCTGCGCTAAAAAAAACAGAGTCGGCAGTTCAGTGAGCAGGGTGCTGGCGGGGCACGACTAAGGTGTGTGGATGGATGTGGACTGTGATTAAGCCTGATGCCCGTCGCTGGCTGCTTGAAGGAATGCCTGTAAGACAGAGGGCTCATTCAGCCCCCCTTCCTGCTCTGAATATCCCCTTACCAAAGAAAATACCCCCAGCTACTAGGCCTCAATAACAACAGGCCATTCATGCCCCTACCAGCCGATTACTGTATTAAAGCACTCCAGCACTTTCTAAGGAGATTGTGTTACAGTTTGCAGCACTATTAAGCTCCTCGGCATGAGAGTAAGCGCATAGGACATGAATCTGAGAACACAGACCAAGAGGAACATGTCTCTGATTGTGTTAAATTTGTTGTGGGACATCTAGATAGTGTTGTAGTACAAGTTTAGATGTACAAGTCATTGGGTCCCAATATAGTTCCCTCTTTTTTTTAAGGCAAGACACTACAGGCAATAACACTGCAAAACAACTGCTTTTTCATGCACTAGTCAATTGTGAGATTTACATTTTTTTTTTAAGTTTAGTGGAAAGAAAACAACCAAAATACACTTTTGAGTGTTTCTTTTATTGCATTTTATATATTGAAGTCAATTACAAGACATGTCTTTTTTCCTCAAAATGAGTTTTTCTCATTTCAAATGTCTACTTCAGTAGCCTGCACATACACTAAATTTGACAGTTTTTTATAATTTAAAGGGTTAGTTCACACAAAAATGAAAATTCTGTCATTAGTTACTCATCCTCCTGTCGTTCCAAATCTGTTATATCTTCATTTATCTTCGGAACACAATTGAAGATGTTTTTGATGAAATCCGAGAGATTTCTGAACAATCCATAGGCAGCAACGTCATTGCAACTTTCAAGTCCCAGAAATGCAGTAAAGACATTGTTAAAATTGTCCATGTGTCCATGCGAACTAACCCTTTTTATCTATATAGTTTATCTATCTTCATTGGGGACACTCAAATTATGATCCAAGTTACTCAACTAAATATACAAATAGAATTTATTAATTTGGTCATATACAATTCTATAAACTAGCCAAATCAAATTTAGTTGCAATGTTGTCCTGTTTAACACTGTGAAGCTGCTTTGAAACAATCGTCATTGTAAAAGCGCTATATAAATGAAGTTGATTGATTGATCTATATTCTGAAGGTTTTTACAGAGGGGTTTGCACATATATAATTTGCCTGATTTTATACAACATGCTATTCCTAAAAATATGGTGAAAATGTATTTATTCTGAATGTTGGCAGTATTTTCTGATTTTTAAACTTAATAAAAAGAGATATCCTAAATCCCCTAAGTAAAAAAACCTAATATGTCAACATAATGACACACATTTTAAACATGGCTTTATCCAGATTCCTGTTTTGGATATGTACATTTGTGCATATTTAATTAGATAATGCATTATTTGCATATGTAACCTAACATTTGAGAAAAATTGTAATAGAAAACATGTTTGTGATTCTTAATGGTGATAGAGAAATGTCTTATCTTATTCACCTGAGGTGTCTTGCCTTAAAACACTCCACCATTTTTAGAAATATGGCTTATTCAACTTATTTCCTACATTTAGATATGTGGGCAAATGCATTTTTGTCTCAGTGCAGGCAGGGTCGCCGCTAGCTTAGCTTAGCATAATGAATGAAATCCTATTTTTCCAGCTAGCATGTCCCGAGTAAAGTGATCAACCCTCCCCCCCTTTTTGGATCACTTTAACTTGGGACATGCTAGCTGGCAACATATGATTTCATTCATTATGCTAAGCTAAACTAGTGGCGACCCTGCCAAACTAAAACAATGCATGTACTGAGACAAAAATGCATCTGCCCACATATCTAAATGGAGGAAAGATGTTGAATAAGGCCTATGTCTATAAACAAAATTATTAAAATATATCAGAACGAATAATATAGAGCTTATGTCCCAACATATACTGCAATATAACTTTCTAGAGTTCATGTTAAAATAAGATGAAATGTGTGAATTCAAGTTGAAGTGATTTTAAAATTTTGCATTATTTGAAGTAATATTTTGTACTGTCCCAATCGAGGTCCTCTTCAGCAGTTTGTCCTATAGGCTGTTGGATAATATGCTATAAAGTCCACACTGGAGATGCAAAAACCTAAAATGACAAATGGACTCCTTTGTGGACTTCAGAGATGTAAAGGCAGCAAAACTGGATGTACACATCAAGTATGCCATTTGGGACAGGACCTTTCAGAGTATTAGGAGGTGGGAGGGATGTTATCCTTGTAATTTCTGTTGGAATCCACTTAAATATGTCTTATTTGTCATCTTTTAATGTTTCCACTCCATCTTGTATCTGTACTTCACCTCTTTCTTTACATTTTCACCTTTCCTTTGTAACTCTATCCCAGCTAACAGGGAATGTTCTCAGAACTTTGGCTAAGATTCTGACAAGGTTCTCTCAAATTTATGAACAAACCTTCTTTCAGTAATGTTAATAGAGCATTCGTTCAATATGATCTGGTCTTTAAAGGGGTCCTTCAGCGCTGGGAAGATGAATCTGTATTTAAACTGGTTCATTAATGTAGTAGAAATGTGAAATTATTTTTGAATTTGGTGCCTTCTAGACTGAGAAAACACAGAACATGTATTTTTGTCTCATGGGGATGAAAGACAACAATTCCCAGAACGCACTGCTTCACTGCCCTACTCTAGCCACGGCTAGTCGGCTACTGGATAACTTGCCCACCGCGTTCATTTTCAGAAAATCAGTTCAGTTAGAGACATTACAAATAAAAACTGAACGTGTCTGTTCGATATAATGTGAGTGAGCCGATTGAGCGTCACGGCACAAACGCAGCAGGATCGGATTACATTCATCGCATGAGCTGAGGTAATCGTGGGATTCGCGGCTGCGGCTGCATTCACAGCGCGTGATCAGTCTGGCGTGTGTTCAGTTCATGTCTTTGGAAGCTTAACTTTCATAGGAAGTTCATTTTAAAAGTTAAAACACTCACTTTGCTCTCCACCGCTCCGTTTACATGAATCTCCGTAGCTCTGCGAGCCGAGTGGCGTGAGTGTGATGTTGAAAACATGTGGAAATAGCGCCTCCTGCTGGCTGTAGCCTTTAGCCTCTGGACAAAAACTCCTCCGATGACGCAAAATGACGATATTTGTGTCATAGGAGGAATTTTTCCAGAAATAAAATACATAATTATGTCATCTCAGGGGGATATGAGGGGGGAATGTACGATAATTTGAATATACTCCTGGGTTTCTACTGATACAAAGCTTAATGCTAATCGCTGAAGTAACCCTTTAATACACTTCTTAAAACATTAGCAAAAAAAAGTTATTTATACCTTATTTCTGAAACGTTTCAGTTGGACTTTCATATATCGTTCAGAGAACATTCAAGTTTTATAACTTAAGAGAGTTTTATAACTTAATGGGAACATTCGCAAAATGTTCTTAGAACATATTTTTGTTAGCGGGGAGGCTATTCCCAGTGCCCATAAAGCTTCAGCTAAGAGTGTTATTGTCTAAATGTGTCCTATAGCATGTCTTATAGATATATAATAAAAAGTTAAACAGAATTGTGGTTCCTGATAACTCACCCTTGCACCTGGCAAGCCTGCAGGCCCATCAGTACCTCTTACTCCTCTCTCACCCTGGAGAAAAAGAGAGAACATTATAGACGTGACACATTTCTTTATATGACACTATGATGTAAGAGGAAATATACTCACTGGCCCACCTCTTGGCCCGACTGGTCCCACCTCTCCCTGCTCACCACGTTCACCCTGAAATCAAAACACCAGAAGATGTTCATCCATCCACACGGGCCTGTAGGCTGTGGTGAAATGGATAAACGGGACTCACTGTTTTTCCATTATTTCCAATCAGACCTGCCACACCTGGATCACCAGTATTTCCCTGGAGCAAAGACAACAGGTTATCCTTCCTGCTAATGGACACAAACTCATCATTTACAGCACTTCTATAAGATTATTAAAATTAATACAAATGATAATAATTATTATAAATAAATGATCTATACTATAATTCAAAAGTTTGTGATTAGTAAGATTTTTGTCACTTAAAGTAACATTTGCTCAGCTAGACTTCATTTATTTGATCAAAAATATAGTAAAACATTGATTTTGTAAATATTATTGCAATTTAAAATAAATACTGTTTTCTATTTTAATATATTGTAAAATGTAATTTATTCCTGTGATGGCAATAGTCCAGTCTTCAGTGTCACATGATCCTTCAGAAATCATTCTAATATGCTGATTTGGGGATTATTATTAATGTTGAAAAAAGTTGTGCTGCATTATTATTATTATTATTATTATGGGTTTTTTTGTGGAAACCATGATACATTTTTTTCAGGATTCTTTGCTGAGTTTAAAATTTAAAAGGATTTTCTATATTTTGTGAAATAGAATGTTTTGGTAACCGTGTAAATATCTTTACTTTTGATAAATTTAATTCATCCTTGCTGAATAAAAGTATTAATTTATCTTTATAAAAAAACACTGACCCCAAACTTTGAGCAGTAGTTTATCTCAGCACACATTTAAAACAGGAATTTATCATGGATAAACCAAACAAAGATTACCTACATTTACACCCATGTGGCCTTTTGCTCCTGAAATGCCTGGCAAACCCTGAAAATAAATCAATAATCAATAATACAATAAAGCAAGCATACTAGTTGCATTTTGAAAAGAGGTTAATGGTCATACGTACTGGAAATCCCTGAAGTCCAGCCTCACCAGGTGAGCCAACTTTCCCAGGAAGACCCTAAAACAACAGTCATATGCAGATACATTCACTTCACGAATAAAGCAGACAAACAGTGATTTAACATGATATTGATCTACATGCACAAATTACAGTCATTACCTTCACTCCAGGCAGTCCTGGAATACCGTCACGAGCATCAACTCCAGGCAAACCCTACACCACAAAAACATTCAATTTAAAAAAGATACAATTTGATAGTATAACAGGTCACTTTAGGGTAACACAAATTCATCAATAACTGCAGCGCGGGTAACTTACAGTCTCTCCTTTCGGTCCTGGTAAACCGATAAGTCCCTGCAACCCCAGAGGTCCCTAGAAAAAAGAAGCCACATTAGATGATATTATTATAGTAAATCAAAAAGTTATTAGAACTTCTTAGTTGTTATCGTGTTTGGCTCTCACAACACGATAACAATAAAGATAAAAATATAGTTCTAAAAATCATTCTAAATTAAAAAAACGATAAAAAACATTGACAGCAAATAAGAATCAATTCAGCTTTAAGAGCTCGAGCATTTAAAGAGGCAGACCAAATAACAGCAGCACGTGCTTTAAATAAACAGAACCATATAATCTGCTGGTGTGGATGGTGATATAGTTATCATTCCAAACAGCTGAGTGGCCCCATTGACTTCCATAGTATGGGAAAAAATATACTATTATATATACTATTTACTATATGGACGT
Organism: Gobiocypris rarus; assembly: GCA_023029165.1. NCBI lineage: Eukaryota > Metazoa > Chordata > Actinopteri > Cypriniformes > Gobionidae > Gobiocypris > Gobiocypris rarus. The sequence goes on from CM040931.1 coordinate 21,320,713, forward strand.
CAATGGAGTTCATCAACTGTTTGGTAACCCATATTCTTCAAAATATCTTCTTTTGTTTTAAGCAGAAGTACATACAATTCATACAGGTTTGAAACAACTTGAGGGTCAGTATATGATGACAGAATTTTCATTTTTAGGTGAACTATCCCTTTAAGGAAATTTTAAAAATATAGCAAGCTTGTTCAGTCTTCTTGAGCTGTTGATATGACATTATAAATATATTGTTAAGGTGTTGTTTTGTTGCTGTATGAAGACTCACCTGAGCTCCTTTTGGTCCAGTCTCACCTACTTTTCCTCTTTGGCCCCGATCACCCTTTAAAAATGAAATACAATATAAATACAAAACCAAATCAAGCAGCCTGTAAATAAATATAATATTACAATGAATGCGGATGAATGTCAAGAATACAAGTACTGGTGCATATGTTGAAATGAGGTTAAAGATCAAACCTTTGTAGTGACTTGTAGGGTAAAAATTATATAATTTTGCTTTTGCCACTTACGGGAGCACCCTGAATACCCTGAGGACCCAGGTCGCCAACATTCCCACGAGCTCCCTAATAGAGAAGAATATACATTTGGTAATTTAAAAAAATATCTCTATTATTGTATTAGATATGAAGAGCTTTTGACACTCACCCTGTCCCCTTTAGAGCCCATCATCCCTGCGATTCCTCTCAAACCCTGCGGACCCTATAGTAACAAAACAAGAACACAAAGAGATATTGACCGACACACTGAACAGGAACACATGGGTGGAAAAGATACAAACAATCAGCATATGAACTTCTAAGCATATAGTATATTACATAACATCAGTAAAGAACATTAGATAAGTGATGTCTTTTCTTTACACGTAATCCTTGTGCACCCGGTTCTCCAGGTGCTCCCTGGTCTCCTTCTTCTCCCTGTAAGACATGAGGCAGACCATTTAATAAATGACAAGGTAATTTGCTCACATATTACATGCAGATATACAAAAATAATCCCTAATAATAATTTGAATAAAATAATAATAAAAAAAGTTCTAATTGTTCAACAGAACTTCATTTATGCAACAGTCACCTTATGTCCTTGCCTTCCTGGTTCACCTGATTCACCTTTGACACCTTTGTGACCCTAAAAATGGAAAACAACAGCATGTTGGGCATCCTTGCGTGTTTGGCTGGAAGTGTATATCAACTGAAATAATGTCATTTATAAGTCACCTTCATGCCTGGGAGACCTGTGTAACCATTCAGGCCAGCAGTACAGGCAGTTGGACACTAAAAAACATAAAGACAAATCTAGTAGAAATATTGATGCATATGAATGATTCTTTAATTAAAAGGCGTATTTATCTATTTTAAAGCATTTATCACGTCCTTAAAATAGGGACCACGTCAACAAAGACCAAAGTCAATTTTGGCATGAAGTGTGATGTTGCAGATCTTTTATATAGTGTGTGATGGGTCATCATAGTGGACAGAAAGTTTTTGCTAATTGAAGAATCACCTAACATTTTATAGCAGTTTTGTTTGAGGAATGGAGAAAGTAGCTCAAACTTCAAAATCAAATTAATATCTTCGACCAAAACAGACATAGCAAATACAACAAATACACTGTATTGCCAAAAATGTTGGGACGCCTGCCTTTACATGCACATGAACTTTAATGACATCCCATTAATCCGTATGGTTTAATATGGAGTTGTCCCACCCTTTGCAGCTATAACAGCTTCAACTCTTCTGGGAAGGCTTTCCACAAGTTTTAGGAATGTGTTTATGGGAAGTTTTTTGACTGTTCTTCTAGAGGCGCATTTGTGAGGTCAGGCACTAATGTTGGACGAGAAGGCCTGGCTCGCAGTCTCAGCACTAATTCATCCCAAAGGTGTTGAGGTGCAGGCCAGTCAAGTTCCTCTATACCAAACTCGCTCATCCATGTCTTGATGGACCTTGCTTTGTGTGCTGGTGCACAGTCATGTTGGAACAGGAAGGGGGCCATCCACAAACTGTTCTCACAAGGTTGGCACAATGCAGTCAGGCAAGTACCGTTCTCCTTGCAACCTCCAAACCCAGACACTTCCATTGGATTGCCAGACAGAGAAGCGTGATTCGTCACTCCAGAGAACATGTCTCCACTGCTCTTGAGTCTAAGTTGCACTTGGTAATATAAGGCTTGGATGCAGCTGTTCGGCCATGGAAACCCATTCCATGAAGCTCTTTACACACTGTTCTTGAGGTAATCTGAAGGCCATACCAAGTTTGGAGTTTTTATAACTATTGACTCTGCTGAAAGTTGGCAACCTCTGTGCACTGTGCGCCTCAGCATGCACTGACCCCACTCTGTGACTTTACGTGGCCTATCACATTGTGGCTGAGTTGCAGTTGTTCCCGATTGCTTCCACTTTGTTATAATACCACTAACAGCTGACCATGGGATATTCAGTTGTGAGGAAATTTCATGAATAGACTTATTGCACAGGCAGCAACCTATCACAGTACCACACTTGAATTCGCTGAGCTCCTGAGAGTGACCCATTCTTTCTCAAATGTTTCTCAGAAGCAGTCTGCATGCCTAGGTGCTTGATTTTATACACCTATGGCCATGATAGTAATTGAAACACCTGAACTTAATGATTTGGAGGGGTGTCCCAATACTTTTGGCAATAAAGTGTATGTGATTGCTAAGTTTCTGTTTTCTGAAATCTGAGGAGCAAACACTAGATTTAGTGCAAAGGTAACCAGATATGTGACATGAGGATACATACCAACTCCTTCCCATCCCAGACTCCAGGAGGGCCCTACGGATAGAAGGAATATATAGTATAACAATTCAGTTTTTTAGCCATATATGCATCAAGGACATGAGTGAATGGTCATAAAGATCTAAACATTAATACTTACTCTGGGCCCTGTCAGTCCTTGCGCACCAACAGGACCTCTCAGTCCCCGACTACCCTTTAAATCAGAACCAGAGACAGACACTTCAAATTATTATTCAACTATTTTATTTTAATTTATTGGAATAATAGAGTAACATTACATACAGGAGGTCCAACTTTGCCCAACTCTCCAGGTAATCCATCTTCCCCATCAGCACCCTTCAGAAAAAAGGGAAACAATTAAAGAGCCGATTACAGCAGAAAGAAATATCAGCAAATCCCGCCATTAAAACAAAATAGTAATAAAATATAAGATTATGCACTTACAGCTTCACCATCCTCTCCAACACCCTGTTAACAAAGTGTAATATCATTTTAGCAAAGAATTAAACAAAAAAAGTGTGCCTCTGCCCAGTATACAGCCTTATACAAGGTAAACTTGATCAATGATGGACTCCATGCAACAGTTCAAAGTGTGTACACCCTTACAAAAATAAGTATACTTCAAGTTAATTTTTTTAAGTATACTTAAGTAAAGTTCAAGTATCCATTATCCATTTAAGTATCCATTATGTAGTAAGTATAGTAATATCAATGTCCTAGAAATATACTTGTAAGTATACTGTTTCAATACTACTTGGGACTAAATTGGCCCATTTTTTAGTGTATAAAAGTATACTTTTAAGTATATTTCAAGTGTAACAGTAGTATCTTAGTAGTCCTAGTAACTAGTAATGAAGTTTTAAAGTAGATTTGAAGTAAATTCATATGTACACAACCATTGGGCTAGCCTACACAAAAATTCAGATATTCAGAATTAGGAACATATCTGTTTTTTTTTTATTAATCAATATTTTCAAACAATGTTTACAAGACAGTACGTAAAACTATGTGAAAAAAGTATTTAATAGGCTACCCAATCAAAAGATTAACAATAATACTTTTAAGTATAACTTGATTAAAAGATTGAGTACAAGAAAAGGCCAAGTATACTTAAGTGCAATTTTAAGTATATTTCTGAGAATTACATAAAAAGTAGACTGAAAGTATACCTTCTTAGTTTTAGTTTAACAGAAGTATACTAATAGCACACTAAGGACAGCCATTTTACAATGGGAGGTCACTTTTTAAAAGATAAATCTATTCATAAAAACAAACTAATGGGAGAGAAAACATCCTTATTAAAATCTGATTATTCTAAAATTACACACTAAAACTACAAGAGACAAATTTGTTTAAATCAGTGCAAAGAGATTTTGAATCATTTACTTACAGGTGCTCCCCTTAGTCCCGGCTCACCAGGTTCACCCTAATAAAGAATAAACGTTAAACCATAGCATCCTTTAAAACTAACTTTAATGGTTAACAGTTAGAACTTATGTAAGTTAAGCATCAGTAATAATACAGCCATTCACAAGAAAGTAAAACCTATTAAGTGGAAACTTACTTTCTGTCCAGGAGGGCCAACAGGGCCAGGTTCACCACGGGGCCCAGTCAAACCCTTGGAAAGACAAAACCATTTAGGAGCTTCACTATAACTCACTGCAGATTAAATTAATCCTGATCTGACAACAGCTGAGCTAATGTGATACAGCTGCAGGATTGCAGAGCTATTTAATTTTGTATGACATTTTATATATATATATTTTTTTATTTTTTTTATTATTATTTAAATTTTTTTTTTATTTTTTTTTTTTCAAACTAACAATTAAATGATAACTACTTTTTAACCCAATCATAAATGACATTTACCTTTCTCCTGACTTTGACAAAAAAGCAAACCCCGCCCACATTTTCTCAAAAATATGTACAGTAGACCACTGCAGACGCCTGTGTTCAACACTTCATTACAGGGAAATAGGAAACATCTCTCCAACAGGATAGTCAGCAAAAAACTTTAAATAGAAGTTTTTAAATAGAGTTTTAAATAGAATTGTGCATATAGAATTATTTAGAATTTATTTTCCCCCTTTGCATTAGTAATAATACAAACATTTATATATATATATATATATATATATATATATATATATATATATATATATATATATATATACATATATATATATATATATATTTTTCCTGTAATGTAAAGCTAACATGATAGCCTACACTATCAAGCAACAAAATAATATTACTATATGAGATATTAAAAAATATCACAAACGTTTCTTTATTCATGCTCTAATTAAACCAAAATATATATTTGTCAGTGGAGTAAGAAAAATAAACTTAACTCATGATATAGTCTCTGAAAACACGCATCTTAAATAAATAAGCCTGCTTCTCAAAAAAGCATATCTTGCTTTAAGGATGTTTGGATATTTTTACTAAAAAACAAAACTAAAAAACTGATAAAGCTCAAAGGAGCCACAAATGAATAGGTGTCCTTTGGTTTAATGCTCAGTCCCATCAGTAATAGTACACATTTCTGCTCCTGTGGCTTCATACTTATACAAAAAGGTCTCTGTCTCCACCAGGAAGCTAATATGGGTCTCTCTCTGCTCTCTCTTTCCTCTCCTCTCCAATCCCTTTTTCCATTTAAGTTTTTTTTTTTTTTTTTTACTCAGACCCCTCCCATGCAAACTACACTTGCAGTCTCTGGTGGTGCCAGTGTTACTTAGAAAAGACAAGCTGATTTTATCTTGGTTTCTAGACCTGTACAAAAATAAAGAACAATACTCACATCTGCTCCAGGTTTTCCTGGAAGGCCATTTAATCCATCTTTTCCATTTTCCCCATCAAGGCCCTGTTGGATTCATCAGATTAATGGATTGTAGCATATCATTTCAGATATGCATACTCATTTGTATCTCAAAAAATATAAACACTTACAGGGGGGCCAACTGGGCCGGGGCCAGGTCCCCTCTCACCCTGAAATCATACAAAATACAAAAAAAAGACACATTATTCAAGGCTACAAAACACTGTGCATAGAGCATGAGGACAGACATTTAATTTGTCTCTGAGAAATCAAAGTGTAAGTCAAATGATCAATATGTGACTCACATCAATGCCGTCAACTCCAGAAAACCCAGGAAGCCCTGGAGGTCCAGGCGGCCCTCTTGGACCAACTTGCCCCCTCTAAAAACACACACAAAAAAACATTCAAAACTAGCTAACGCTTGCTCAAAATTGACCCAGAATAAAAAAATAAATAAATTAAAAAAACGAAGAAGAAAAAAAGTCCTAAAAACAATGAAATCATTGTATGTGTGCCTGATGCTGTGGCTAGGGGTATCACACTGGCTCTACTCTTATCCTGGGAAAGTGAAAACAGCTGTGCACACCTGGACAAATTTTCAGAAAATACCTTCCATATGTCAAGCAATGTTCTGGTTGTCAGATAGTGGCAATTTCAGGTAGTCTTAATGAAGAAGCTTGACATCATTTAACATAAGAAATATAAGACATACAGTTCAGAAAAAGTTAATTTGTGAAAAACATATTTGCTTCTTTAGTATATAGCCTATTATTTAATCTCACATCAAAACACATTCCTTTTCTTTCTATATTTAATGTTTTTGTCTCTATATTTTTTCAGACATTTTAAGAACCATACAGTACCTCAATCCATAATCCAAAACACCCACACAGTCCATCTGTACTGCAAAAGAAATCCCTTGTTTCCTACCTGTGCAGAGATGATGAGGACTAACTGCAGTAAAATCAGCAGCACGGACGCGCAGAAAGTCCCGGCGTGCGCCATAGTCAACCCGGATGACTTGAAGGAGGCAAAATAGTCCTTTTTAGGACTTTAGTTGGGGTTCACAGGTTTTCTGTCAATATACCCCAACTAAACCTCCACACCATCTGCTAGTCTCTCGATGTAGTATTAAAAAGTCATGTTTATTCATGAGCTATGTTGGGAACTTGAAGGTGATTGGATATGAGTTCATAGGTTTGCGTAAAATGGGCGTGGTTCAAGCTCCGGTACCTGCACTGGGTACCGCTCGTAAACAATATCTATCACTGTAGGTCCAGATTTAGATTTGATTCGGTGTTAATACCTTACCAAACATTTTTTTTTTTTTGCCAAGCTGTCAGTATTTCAAAGGTACAACAAATAAACATTGTAACAACCGTCTCCATATTTTACTGTAAAACGTTATGTTTTAGCATTGGAAACTTGGTGTTAGTGACCACTATATAAGAGATATAAAAGAAATGTAACGTTACTTAACTTTTGTCTAAAAAATAATAATTATTAAACAATTTGAACGAGGTCCCATCTCCCAAACACAGGAGGGCGCTGTATCTTTTTATTAAAGCGCTTTCTTACTCTGTTTATATTATTTTGAAAACGGAACCGCCGCCGCCGTTGTCCTGGTACTGAAGACAACAACTGTAAAATCTCCCCCTTTAAAGGTGAGGAAAAATGAAAAATATGGAATGTTTTCCTTTAATATTTTGCACAACAGGCTTCTTATTTTAACACTATGAACGTTGCCGTTTGTGAGGCAGTTTAAATAAAGATTGTGTTAAGTTTGGTTTAAACTCAGCATAAAGATGTTTTCTCTTGAGTAAAAACGACGTATTTGACTAATGTCTAGTATATTTATTTTGTTAAGAAAAGATGGAGAGCCTAGACTTTTCTGAGGAGGAGATTCAGCAGCAGTTGGCTGCACTTGGATACAGTAATATTCCCAAACAAAGACTACGAGAATTCAAGCGAGGTGGGGTAATATTTTGAACTGTTCCACCCTAAATCAGTGCATTTATTTGTATTTAATTGTCATTTTATAGCATGTCTCGCCTTTAAGTATTGCTGTCATAGTATGAGTCTCCACCAGATCTAGATCAGCTGATTCATCATGAAAAGTCAAAGAGTCACAGCTCCAGTGAATGGACTTCTCCAACATCTCACATCAGTTCCAGCAAAAGTCCACCTGCGCTTATTAAAGAAAAGGGTGAGTAGTCACTCCTGCTTTATGCTGTGCATTTTCTTGTTTCTTTAACCTTCTTGAATTTAGTATTTTTTTCATGTCATTACATTATTAAGAGCATAAGAAACAAATGGGGTGTTTTTGTGAAAAATAATATTTTATTTATGTTATGCTATGTCCTCGAAAGTGTACACCGGGACTCAGTTGTTAAAAAAAAATGAAATGACGTGTAGGCAAAACCAATGGGATTTTTTTCATTCACCAACAATCAATTTTTAAATTTTTAGGATTTTTTTTAAAACAAACTTTGTGTAGAGATGAGTTTCAACTATGTTATGAAAAATATAATGGAATGAATTGATATATAATTTTACTTCATGCAATATGTGGGTAAAATGGCCATACATGGGTTTTCCCGTTCAATGCAGTGTATCTATACACTGTAACTAATTTGCATAATGTGTTCTTGGAGCAATATGTGATGAAAAAAAAGTGTAATAATGGGAGTAATAGTTGGCAAAATAATATTTTATAGGAATTCCTATTCCCCACTGTCTCCCAAAATGCTTGATAAACATGCTTTAAGTCCCGGTGTCTTCTATTGAGGACATGTATGGAATCAATGCCCTGTTTTGTAACAGAAAGTTATATTTTGATTAGAAACCCCATTACATTTTCCTGAGATACTGGTTTACAACAAACTATTTGAAAAATGAGTCCGATTTAAATGATAAATTACAAAATAATATAATTTTCCATTAGAGTGCTAAATCGGATAGTTGCAGTCCTGGTGCTCTTTATAAGACACCCAGACTTAAAACTGTGTCAGAGAAATTCACTCAAATATAAAGTCCTCGTTCGAGGACAGTTGCACCCAGGAGGTTAAAGCATTTTTGAACACACTTAACCAATCTACTGTTTATTTATTTTTTTGTGCCTCAGTTCAACTGAACAACATTGGTCCCAGTTGTAACTACGTTCTCGTCAACACCAGCTCAGCGGGGCAACAGAGAGAGGTATGAGTTTTAAAGTCGCCATGAAACAAAAGTTATAACAGTGTTTTCTTCATTATTGTAACGTATATACAAGTGAAACTGCTTTTCAGATGAGAAAAAAAATGTAGGACGGGCCTTGATTTTGTCCATCTGGGATTGTTGGATGTGCATGGATAAATCATTTATACAGTCAAACCAAAAATTATTCAGACACAAGATATAATTTTTTACTAGTGGGTGCAGGACTCTTCATACAGTAAAACCAGTAAAATTATTCAGACACTTTGACCTGACTGTGTTTTTTAGTGTTTTTTCTTTAATTGCTTATGCAACCATTTACACTACAAACTGTTCTGACACAGTTCTTGTCATATTTTATTACCATTTTCCAAACTATAGCAAATAAACTGTGATAATGTGTGAAAATGCTGAAGGTTTCTGAACAAATTTTGGTTTGACTGTATAAAATCTGCAATATTCCATAAACCATTTTGATTTAATGATGAGTTTAAGCACCTTTAAAAGATATAATCGTTCTAGGACTGTGTACGCAATATGTAAGCTGTTTCTATTTTCCATTCCTAGATTTTCACCTCCACATTTAATGAGGATAATCATGGAGAATCTGGTATGAATCACTACTATGATTCATACTCACGGCACTCAGTTGCTCACAGACCAGCTCGGCCCTCCACAGCACCCAACAGGCTGCAGACTGAGGAAGGGGCCTCTGAAATATTTCACTCAGTTTTGGATGGGAGTGACACGACAAGTCCTGATAGAGAACATCGGGCTCATTTCAAGCCTGTGATTAAAAGGAAAGTGTTAAGGTGGGGACACATAATAATTTCTTGATTTTATAGTTAATGTGAAAAGACAACATCATCATCCATGCGCAATAAATATTATTTTCTAATATCTTGTTTTGTAGAAAGCATCAAGGTCAGTCTCATGTCTGTGATGAGTCCACACATAGTGAAGATTCTGGTAAGTCCTGTGGTTATGTTTCATGATAAGGTTCGGAATGGAATACTAATAAACTACTTACTTAATGCTGCAAAGTATGTAATGTATACCGCTTAACATTTGTCAAATAGTATGTGAAACAGAATGCAACTAATAATTTCAAGCAGAATATTTAATGGTTTTGAAAAAAAAAGACTTGTATGCTCACCAAGGCTGCATTTAATACATTGAAAATATAGTAAAACAATACTGACCGCAAACATTTCAATGGTTGTGTACATACAGGTCCTTCTCAAAAAATAAGCATATTGTGATAAAAGTTCATTATTTTCCATAATGTAATGATAAAATTAAAATTTCATATATTTTAGATTCATTGCACACCTACTGAAATATTTCAGGTCTTTTATTGTTTTAATACTGATGATTTTGGCATACAGCTCATGAAAACCCAAAATTCCTATCTAAAAAAAATAGCATATTTCATCCGATCAATAAAAGAAAAGTGTTTTTAATACAAAAAAAGTCAACCTTCAAATAATTATGTTCAGTTATGCACTCAATACTTGTTCGGGAATCCTTTTGCAGAAATGACTGCTTCAATGCGGCGTGGCATGGAGGCAATCAGCCTGTGGCACTGCTGAGGTGTTATGGAGGCCCAGGATGCTTCGATAGCGGCCTTAAGCTCATCCAGAGTGTTGGGTCTTGTGTCTCTCAACTTTCTCTTCATAATATCCCACAGATTCTCTATGGGGTTCAGGTCAGGAGAGTTGGCAGGCCAATTGAGCACCGTAATACCATGGTCAGTAAACCATTTACCAGTGGTTTTGGCACTGTGAGCAGGTGCCAGGTCGTGCTGAAAACGAAATCTTCATCTCCATAAAGCTTTTCAGCAGATGGAAGCATGAAGTGCTCCAAAATCTCCTGATAGCTAGCTGCATTGACCCTGCCCTTGATAAAACACAGTGGACCAACACCAGCAGCTGACATGGCACCCCAGACCATCACTGACTGTGGGTACTTGACACTGGACTTCAGGCATTTTGGCATTTCCTTCTCCCCAGTCTTCCTCCAGACTCTGGCACCTTGATTTCTGAATGATGTTTCTGGTGGCAGTGGCTTGACTCTGGGAATGGGAATCACTGAGGTGCCTTGATACAGCACTCTGGGAACAGCCTCGCTCAGAAATGTCTTTCTGTGTCTTACCCTCTCGCTTGAGGGTGTCAATGATGGCCTTCTGGACAGCAGTCAGGTCGGCAGTCTTACCCATGATTGCGGTTTTGAGTAATGAACCAGGCTGGGAGTTTTTAAAAGCCTCAGGAATCTTTTGCAGGTGTTTAGAGTTAATTAGTTGATTCAGATGATTAGGTTAATAGCCTGCGTTTAGAGAACCTTTTCATGATATGCTAATTTTTTTAGATTGGAATTTTGGCTTTTCATGAGCTATATGACAAAATCATCAGTATTAAAACAATAAAAGACCTGAAATATTTCAGTTGGTGTGCAATGAATCTAAAATATATGAAATTTTAATTTTATCATTACATTACGGAAAATAATGAACTTGTATCACAATATGCTAATTTTTTGAGAAGGACCTGTATGTCCTGAAGAGTAGTATGGTAGTAATAATACCTCCCATACACCAGGTGGCGCAATTAGCCTTATAAACCCAGTAAAGTTCTTATCAGTAATCTTCTTAGTTACATTCCCCCTCCCTCTCATCCATCTGCTTTGGCTCAGAAGTGGAGTTCATTCTCTTACTGAGGGCTAATTGAGAGATCTGTCAATCTACCTCAGGATGTATAAAGCTTTTGACAGACATTTGGAAAATGAAAGCAAGGACGATGAAGAATCCCTGTCCTCTTTCTGGACGGATCAGGAAAGTGAGGGGGAAGACAGGAACTATCTTCAGAAAGAAAACAGAAGGACTGATAGAAAGCCTGAAAGAGACATTAATAATGAGAAGGAAAGATTTGTAACAAGGGACGATAAAAAGGAGTGGGAGAAATATGTGCAGGCTGAAACAAATCCTGAGGCAGATGAAGACGAGAGAGAATGTTTCATAGAAGATGAAATGGAAAAAAGCATAGAGATAACAAGAACAGATCAAGAAAAAAAGGATGAGGAGGAAGAAGAAAGTGAAGAGAAGGAGGAAGAAAGTGAAGAGGAAGAAGAAAGTGAAGAGGAGGAAGAAGAAAGTGAAGAGGTGGAAACAGGACAAGAGATTGAAGAGGAGAAAGAGTTTGAAGAGGAGGAAGAAGAGTTTGAAGTGGAGGAGCAAAGGGGAAAAGAAACTGAAGAGGAAGAAAAGGGACATGAGGGTGAAGAGGAAGTTAAAGAGAGTGAAGATAAAGAAAGTGAATATGAAAAAGAGCTTGAAGAGGAAAGTCAAGTGGAGGGGGAGAAGGAAGAACCAAGTGAAGTAGAGGAAAAGAGAAAGAGCGAAGAGAAAGAAGAAAGTGAAGAGGAAAAAGGAGAAGAAAGTCGAGACAAGGAAGAGTTTACGCTGGGTGAACAGGGGAAAAGGAATAAAAATAAGGAAGATGAGGATCTAGAAGAAAGTGAGGAGGAGAAAGCGAGCTCTGCCAGGGGAGAAAACACTGAGAACAAAGCCCAAAGCAATGATTCAGATGGCGAGAAAGATCAGGTGAGTGTGGAGGAGAGCGAAGAAAAAGAAGAAGAAGACTCAAACAGTGACGAAAAGTGTACAGATAAAGATTTAAACAGTTATGAAAAGAAGGAGGGTCTCATCAAGGAAGAGAGCACAAGTGGAAGTTGGGAAGAAGAACAAGATGAGGAGGAAGGGGAAGAAAATAAAGAAGGATATAATGTATGTTGTGTATCAGAAGATAATGGAGGCATTGAGGAAAAAATAGATGATGGTAAATCTTTCATGAAGAAAGAGAGCGCAGGAAACTTTAAAAGCGAGGGATCAGAGAACAGCAAACCAGATGAGAAAAAACCTAACAACGAGGAAGACATGAATGACGAAGAGGAGCAACCAGAGGAAAGAGACTGTTTTGCAAAAGACATTATAGAAGAAAACACTGACAGCGACGAGAATCAGGAGAGGAATGGTAAAGCAGATGGAAACCGTGAGGAGGAAGAGAGGGAAGGTTTTATCAATGAATATGACAACGAGATCTTTGCAAAGAGTGATAAAAAAGAGGAAGACACAAGGAGCAATGTCGAAGAGGAGGAACAACAATGCAAATCTGGTGAAGAGGATGAGGAAGCATCTAAAGGAGGCAGTGAGGAAGAAGAGGAGAGAGATTGTTTTTTTGATGCACCGTTTGAGGAAAAGGAGAGTTGTGAGCAGGACAGGAAGTCATGGGCAAGGGATGATGATTATGTTACTGTAACCAGTGGCAATTCGCAAAAAGAAGACAATTATAACACGTTACCTGCTTGGGAAGAAGAGCATGCTGATGTACGGCTGAAGAAGGAAACTAGAGACCTCTATGTTGAGGACTTTCACGAAAGTCTGGGCAGCCCTGCCGCAAGCATTTTAACATCTGGTTACGGCACGTACAGACCAGACTCCTCTAAAGATGGAGACCCAGAGGATGTGGACTATAGAGATGACTGTACTCTGACTGGATTAGAAGAAGAGAGCGAGTCGATCTTAGATGCTCGTGATTATGAGGATTACAGCAGTGTGGTGTGGCTCGGAGACAATCAAGCATTAGAAACATCTGATGGAGGAGCTCCTGCAAAATCACCGGATGATAGGCAAGATGTAGCCGCACAACACTCTACTGATCAAAGCCATGATGGATCCGAGGATGACGCCCTCAATTTCCTGATACGCCAAACAAAGATCCTCAAGCCAACCAGCAGCTGACTCCCACAGGGAATGACATTGGAACTCAAGATGCAGGCCCTCAAAACATGGCATGTTTCAATGATCGTTGGGAGGTGGAGGGTTTGCAGGACAGTCTTGACCACCCATTTAATTTGAGACACAGGAGGGGAAGAGTTCAAAGGAGAACTGAGGAGAAACAATGTGATGATGGATATGATGACCGCACAAAGGGGAAGAGAGTCAGAGCTTATACTGGCTGCCTTGGTGTGTTACACTGTTCAAAGGGATTTTCTTATTTTGTAGTTTTTAGAGTTATAGCTGCAGAAGAAGTGGGGCAGAGAGATGTATTTGTCTCTATTAGAAATTATTATGAATATTTGTATACTACATAGAAGCTTGTATCTATATCTTCATACATATTATATCATTTTAAAAATATAATATGTATGAAAGATGTCTTATGCTTACCAAGGCTGTATTTATTTAATCAAAAATACAGTAAAAACTGTAATATTGTGAAATGTTATTACATTTTGAAGTAACTGTTTTCTGTTTGAAAATACTTTAATATGTAATTTATTTTGATCAATTTAACGTGTCCTTGCCGAATACAAGTATTAATTTCTTTAAAAAGGAATCTTACTGACAACAAACTTTTGTATGGTTGCGTGAATATGTAAATGTAATACATTTTATATATATATATATAATATACAACAGCCGGGTGAATATTAACGTGCCTGAGACTTTAGGATGTGTGTAATAATTGTATACTTCTGTTTTGTAGGTACAGTTAGTGAGCTGGAGGAGCGTTTGGACCATATGCAGATCGGTGCATCTCGTGTGCAGTATGACTCCGAGAGTGAAGAAACAGGAAGCTACAGCGACAGATCCAGCTCTGTGACAGAGGAACCCACGACTGCTTTCCGGGAATACATCAAAGGCATGGTCAGTATTCAACAGTTTTGGATTTTAAACTTAAATTGTTTTTCCAAGGGCTTAGGTTTGATTTTGATTTTGACATTGGTGGGAATATAAAAGGAGCACCCCACCCCCATTTTTTTGCGTTTATGATCGACTTTTAATTGCAATTTCATGCTCCTTTTATATTCCCACCAATGTCAAAATCAAAATCAAACCTAAGCCCTTGGAAAAACAATTTAAGTTTAAAATATATATATATATATATATGCTTTAGATGACATGAAATTGCAATTAAAAGTCGATCATAAACGTATATATATATATATATATATATATATATATATATATATATATATATATATATATATATACACACACGTAGGAACTTTCCCATAACTCTTTAATGTTTACATTTAATCATTTAGCAGGCGCTTTTATCCAAAGTGACTTACAAATGAGGAGAGCAATAGAAGCAATCAGACAAACAAGGGGTGACATCATGCAAGTGATGTAACAAGACTCAGTTAGTCTAGCACAGTAGACACATTTTTTTAATAGTTAAGTTAGTTAAGTGCTAGTCTTAATTGGTGCTATTGTCTATTGCCATAACATAATCTTGATCATGCAACCAACAGCATTACAATTTAGCTTTCTGTACTTTATAAAATATCTAAACAAGCATACATTCATAACTGAAAAATGGTGTTATTCAGGGATTGGCTTTTTAGCTTATATTAACTTCAAGTAATAAATTCTGTAATATTATAATTTAAAGGTAAGTAATGAAGACAAGGAGGCAAAACCGAGGCTTGACTTTAGAGTAGCCTACATCAGAGTACGTACATCATGTATGTAGAGCACTTACAGGTAGTGTGCTAATTACAGTTTTTTTGGGGGTCAGAGCACTCTTAATTTTATTTTTGGCATTTTGCCTTTATTGAAATAGGACATTAGGTGATCGACAGGAAGCAAAGTAGGAGAGGATTGGAAAAGGTCCCTGAGCCAGGACTCAGACTCGGATTATGTTGAAGCGCTGCTGCCCATGAGGCTGTCGGCTTTAGCTCATCGCTTTATTTTAATATTAAAAATGAATTGAACCAATTATGATGCTGAAAGAAAACGACACCTGGAGTATATTGTTGCTAAAGTGACGGGCAATTTTTTGACAGATAAATCGCGCCCTTATTTCAGTGTTTTTAAGTTAGTGGATTTTTTCAGCTAACAGTTTGCTTCTTACATCGTTTAACAACATTAAGTTGAAGAGGATAAACTTAAACACTTACCTTATATTCTCTGTTCATGCATTACATGCATGTTCTTAAAAGAGTGCATGCTGTATTCTAACGTATTTACTTTGACTTCTCAGGTAATGTCAGTGGTGTGATTTATTTCAGATGCGGTTGCATATTAATATATTTTAATTGTTTGATCAAAATTATTGCTAGGGACAATTCAGTAGTTGCTGGATATTGGTAGGAACATGTCCCTACTAAATTCCACGTCCTTGTCCTCCAACAGACACGATCACACAGTGAGAATGATATTCGACCTCGTCCAAAGTCATGTAAGTTCCATTTTCACGTCTAGTTTCAGTTCATACCCCGTTTCTTTGACCCTCGATTATCAGTTTGCATGCATTTACAGAATCCGATTCTCTTCACAGTTATACGGCCAGCTTTTGATCATCCTCACACGAGAAACTTGAAGAAAACTGATCCAGTGGCAAAGTATGGCACACTGTATTAATCTTCATAAATGATTCAAGACTTGATTCTCTTGTGATTGGTTCTGGCTTTTACAGCTGCTGTTAAATATCTGATAATACTTGAAGGATTTACTCTTGAAATGCGAAAACCCACTGAACACCACAAACTGATCGTAACGTTAAATCCTTTATCAGGTATTTCCAATATAAGCAGGACTGGGAGATGTTTAAACCTCCAGGAGAGAAGAGCAGGAAGGAGCTGCACTGGGCCATCAGGGTAATCCTCTACTTGTTTTTAGTAGTGCCTGCTTGCTAAGGAAAATCTTAGTATAAAAAAAGTATTAATTTGTGTAAGGTTGATTTTTATTACAAAAAATGTATTTTCTTTTTCCTCAGGAACAGCTCATGTATCAGCCCCCACCAGTAAGGCGCACACTTATGTTTTATTCATTTGTTTCTGGAAAGGACTGCCTAGATTCTCTCAATCTAAGTGTTTTTTTGCTTGTCTCTACAGCCGAGACCTCAGAAGACGTACATCCCCAACAATTATGTGGTTCCAACAGAGAAGAAGCGATCTGCACTAAGATGGGAGGTCCGACATGATTTAGCACATGGCATTATCCCAACAAAAATCTCCTATCCCTGACATGAAGAATCTTCCACTGATGCCTTATCATTTATATATGCTTAATGTTATTTATTCATATGATATCGAACATTTTTTACCTCATGGAATGTGAAGTGAGACAACTTGATCACTGTTTTTATGAAATAAACATTTTAATACTCTGAAGTCAGTGCTGTGTTCATGGCAGGTCTCTATATGGGAGTTTGAAGGGATACAGGGGAGTGTAACGCACATCATGCCAAAGAAGCTTCTTTTCAAGAAATTTTACAGCTTCCAGAGTGAGAACCAGACTCTCGTGTTTCAACATGCTGTGGACGTTTAGACCTGTAAAAACAAAGTAAATTGCATAAAATATATAACTTCACAAGTCACATTCCCTTATGTTTGGGCTACAATAAATGGGTGCGGATATGTTCAGTTTATTTACCTATAGCTGGAATAATATTCACTGTTTTCAGATTTTCGGTTGCCTTGAGAATGTTCTGAGAGAATTCATCACCTCTGGAATGCAAGAAGAGAGAGTGAGAAGAAATTAATTGAGGAAACAATTATGTATATCAGGCTGGCAATGGCATACACATTCACTCTTACACGTCAACGATGAGGACTGAATCCCCCCACTGTCTGTGTTTGAGCAGGTCCTGGAGATAGTGGGGGTCTGGTGTGGGAATCTCCAGTGAGTCCACAATATGAAGGTAATCCTGGAGAAATAATGAGACTCACTTAGATTATGATAGAATATTTATGAACCAAACCACTTTTCACATTGACAAGCACATCAGCTTTGCCACTGTAAACTAAAACTATTAAAAATACTTAAAAATAAATTTAAATAAATCTTAAAAAAAATTAATATTGGATGAAAATAAAAAGAAGTTGAAGGAACTTCAGATTTAAGAACAAAAAATACTAAAGCTAAAACTGAAAAAATACTTTAAATTGTAATGACAACTGAATATTTCATGCGTTCACACAAACAAATGGCGTGCTGTCCGGAGGAGGGCTCCGCGCTCAGAATGTGACCCAAACCCAGATTAATCCCCCCCTATACCTGGCTGGGATAGGAACTAGCCAAGAGTGAGGAGTCAGGGTGGCGGAGAGATGCAGGGAAGACTATCGAGGAACGAAGCTGAGTCGGCTATATTTAGAGGGTTTGCACGTGGCGTCTCTGTCAGCCGGGGTGACTAAAGTTACGCCCACTGAGTGGCAAAAAGACAGTGGCAGCAGCGGTTTTCAGCTTGAAAATCCCACGAAAGACGAAATTTCAGTTCTACTTTGAGTATGAATTATCATATGCATTGAAAGACAACAACATACAAGGACTGTAAAAGGTTTGCCACCAAATCAACTGACTGGCTTCTCTGTATGATGATATATATATACACTCACCTAAATGATTATTAGGAACACCATACTCATACTATTCTTGACCCCCTTTCACCTTCAGAACTGCCTTAATTCTACGTGGCATCGATTCAACAAGGTGCTGAAAGCATTCTTTAGAAATGTTGGCCCATATTGATAGGATAGCATCTTGCAGTTGATGGAGATTTGTGGGATGCACATCCAGGGCACGAAGCTCCCGTTCCACCACATCCCAAATATGCTCTATTGGGTTGAGATCTGGTGTCTGTGGGGGCCATTTTAGTTCAGTGAACTCATTGTCATGTTCAAGAAACCAATTTGAAATTATTTGAGCTTTGTGACATGGTGCATTATCCTGCTGGAAGTAGCCATCAGAGGATGGGTACATGGTGGTCATAAAGAGTTGGACATGGTCAGAGACAATGCTCAGGGTAGGCCGTGGCATTTAAGCGATGCCCAATTGGCACTAAGGGGCCTAAAGTGTGCCAAGAAAACACCCCCAACCCATTACACCACCTCCACCAGCCTGCACAGTGGTAACAAGGCATGATGGATCCATGTTCTCATTCTGTTTACGGCAAATTCTGACTCTACCATCTGAATGTCTCAACAGAAATCGAGACTCATCAGACCAGGCAACATTTTTCCAGTCTTCAACTGTCCAATTTTGGTGAACTTGTGCAAATTGTAGCCTTTTTTTTTCCTATTTGTAGTTGAGATGAGTGGTAGCCGGTGGGGTCTTCTGCTGTTGTAGCCCATCCGCCTCAAGGTTGTGCGTGTTGTGGCTTCACAAATGCTTTGCTGCATACCTCGGTTGTAACGAGTGGTTATTTCAGTCAAAGTTGTTCTTCTATCAGCTTGAATCAGTCGGCCCATTCTCCTCTGACCTCTAGCATCAACAAGGCATTTTTGCCCACAGGACTGCCGCATACTGGATCGGTTTCCCTTTTCACACCATTCTTTGTAAACCCTAGACCGGCCCTTCTGGCACAAACAACGATGCCACACTCAAAATTGCTTAAAATCACCTTTCTTTCCCATTCTGACATTCAGATTGGAGTTCAGGAGATTGTCTTGACAAGGACCACACCCCTAAATGCATTGAAGCAACTGCCATGGGATTGGTTGATTAGATAATTGCATTAATGAGAAATTGAACAGGTGTTCCTAATAATCCTTTAGGTGAGTGTATATATATAGTATATAGTGTATAGAGAGCGGCGGTGTTCAGCGCGCATTCTACAAGATAAGACATTTCTCCGATGTTTTGCACAACAAATCATCCGCCATGGTCTTGTCCATGCTTGTCAGTCATCTCGTCACGTGATCAGTGAACTGTGTGACTCCTGCTGCACTTTGTGCGGCTTTGCAGCCATGCTGGATGAGCAGAGCAGACATTTACAACTGAAGCAACCGTTATCCAACTGAATTAAATGGTTATAAAAAAAGCAAAATGATAGAGTGGGTGGGCTCTGTAATGTAATGAAACCGTAGCAGTGACATATTATATGGTAATTTCACCCTCATGCCACTATAGCGCGAGACAGCTTTTCACCTCAACAAGAAATCTCGTCACATTTTAATATTGCGAGATCTCAATATGTTGAATTTTGGGGTAAAATCATACCACTCTTTTGCAACTCAGTCTGGCTGAGGGGTCGTGTTCCAGCAAGAAAGTGACATCAATGCTCTATATATACTGTATATATATATGCCTCCAATCGTGCTGATTGGGTAGATCATTTGAACGTGCTCCTCCTAACCTTTATTAATAAAACATTTAAAAACAACAGCTAATTCATCATAGTAATAAATAATAAACCAGTATATAAATAACACTAAAATAATACTCAAGCATATTCCAAAGCAAGCAAGACTTTTACAGCGCAGCCCTCTCACCTGAGCCAGTTTGGCAGTCAGGGCGATTTTCAGTCCTTGCACCCGCACCTTCATGGGCAACATGTAATAATAGCTGGTAGGTCCTCGTGGACCATGAGCTACTCCTCCTGAAAGGGCAAGAAGAGCATTTTTTTTAGTGATTCAATGGCTTCACTGCTATATATCGTCATACATCTAGGGGTGCTTCTCAATATCCCTTCTCGTTTCCTCGCTCCTTCTTCCTCCTTCATAAGACTTGGAAACCGATCGAGCTCAGCCATCTTGTAGGACATCTCAACTCTCTAATTAAACCGTGAGGATCGAGGAGTGATGAAGCTTCCTGAGAAATCATGAGCAAGGATACACAGGGGTATCCTTTACGGAAATGTTTTATCGACTAAACGTGACGCATGTATAAATTCTCCTCCCCCTTCACATCTTCTCAAAGTTTATTCATTATTATTACTATTATTTACATTTACCAAAGCGACTTACAAATGAGGAGAGCAATAGAAGCAACAAAACAAACAAGGGGCAACATCGTGCAAGTGCTGTCAGTTTAAGCTAGCGAAGTACACATATACACTTTTTTTAAATTCATTAATATAATAGATAAGTGCTAGTCTTTATTGGCCAGGTGCTGCTGGAAAAGATGCGTCTTAAGATGTTTTTTGAAAATGGCTACAGACTCAGCTGCTCGAATTGAGATGGGCAGGTCGTTCCACCAGGTGGGAACGATCCAGGAAATTATTATAATGATCATTATTGTTTACATATAAGAATGTACGTCAAATTACAGTACTGTAAACTGTAGTATGACAGTTATATCAAAGCATAAGAAAATTAAAGAAAATGTTTAAATAATACCATACAACAAATAAAAAGCAGTTAATAACTGGGAATAATTTGTAATGCTAAATCCAGCGGTATAGAGTCATCATAAATAGAACATAGAACATCTAGCTCTAAAGGGAGCGATGATATATCATTTCACGTCCTCGCATCCTGAAGTTGTGGAGCTAAGATGCGAGGAAAGGAAGTTTGGAAAGGAAAACGAGGATGCACAAATAAGAATTGGGAAGCACCCTATGCGATTAAAACTAAGCTAAAATTCTCTCTCACCTCCCCTCCATAGTGGAGAACGAATGCTTCCATGTCGTGCCCGCCCACTTCCTTTTTGTTTCCATGGTTTCCTGCCTCCACCGCTGACTTCAGCTCTCGACTTGACTTTTGCATGGCTCTACAGTAATCACATTACATGTGTTAATGTCATATGCAATGATTCAATATGTCTGAAGTTTCTAGAACATTATTTGAATGGTATCTTAATGCGCACTTCACACCGGAAAGCATAAAATGCTTACTATTCGCTTGAAATTACGTTGCCAGACCTCCACAGCATGGAGAATATCCAGCCTGTTTATCAGAACACAGAAATGACCATTTGTTAGCAGCATAACTCCATCCTAAAATCATTCAGAAGATTAAATGGTTTACCTGACAGGCACTGAAAAGACATCAGGGTGTAGGTCAACCACACCAAGCGGTTCACTGTCAGAACTTCCCAAAGACTCGAGCCACGTTTGAGTGGGTGCCAGGTGGGCTGGGATATCAGCCTCACATCTGCGCAGCACTGGAAGATCAGAGCCGGATGGAGGAGCCCTCTCTGAAACAAGAGTACAGACACGTTCAGTTCGCTGAAAACAAACGTCACATTTCATTGACAATGAACAAAAAATTAGCATGGAAACCAAAGTTGTTACTGTGAAAATATATTAAATTAATTTAGGTTGACCTAGCTTGTACTACGTCTGTCATTTGGTTGAATAGCTTCAGAGATAACAATAATGGCTAATAGAAAACTCCCAGAGTTTCATTGTGGCAGCAGTTCTGTAACCACTGTATATTTGTACAAACTATGTTTACCATTGTATACTTTTAACTCAGAGATGGAAGTAAGAGCTCAAAGCTGAAATCCCTTCAATGCCAGAGACTTATTCTTCTCAGAAGTGATAATAGTAAGTAACATTAATGCATTATAATTCTCTAAGTCTAATAAATAAGCAAAACTTTGCCTACTTGCTCCCGGGACTCCGATTAGATTTGATGGGAGTCGCAGATTTGATGGAAGTGCGCTTTCTCCAGAGACCGATGAGATGAACTGGTTGGAGAAAAACCATGCTTTAACTCGTGAATGTTTTCCAGCATGAACATAAATATCGTATTCACAAGCGTAGTACATGATTAATTACATGCTCACACTTACCCTTTTAACAACTGTTCTCCCACATATTGCCAACGTGGCACGAAACATGATGCGGGCTGAAGAAAATAAATACTAAAAGCTCTGCTGCTATAATATCAGCTTCTTACATTATTTGGTTTCCCTGTCAGGAAGGTCGTGATGGTGTGCGTACAATTCCGTCGCCCTCATATGACGTAAGCGGCGTGTTTTGTGTGTGTGTGTGTGTGTGTGTGTGTGTGTGTGTGTGTGTGTGTGTGTGTGTGTGTGTGTGTGTGTGTGTGTGTGTGTGTGTGTGTGTGTGTGTGTGCGTGTGTTTCTTCTTTTGATTTTATTGGCGGTTGACAAACAACGAAACTGTGTGTTACCGCCACCGACTGGTATGGCGTGTGGATCGAAATTACATATTTCCTCCCTTTAGTTACATTAAGATACTGAAAAATAAAATTATAACATATTTTGTAAAATATCTCCTAGTATAAACTGCATTTACATTTTTGCCCGTCTTGTATTTCTGACAGTATTGCATAACATTTCCACTGTTTCTTCTTGCCCACAAAATTCACACTTTCCGTATCATGTTTGCCCGTATCAAAGTGTAGGCCTACTGTTTAGACTTGTGTGTCCAAATCTCATCCTTGCTATTATTATCTCATCTCTCCTGTTTTTTTCCTGCACTTCTCATCTCTCCCACTTTCCTTTGAATCCTAAAACCATCAGCCTTTCTTCTCCTGATCCCAATGTTTTTAACTTTCCTTCAACCTTTTCTTAATAACACTCTTGATTTCATTCTTACACACACTAACTGATAAATGAATGTCTTTGTTTTTGATTGCTTCCTTTGCTATTTAATTTCCACTGATACCAATAGGTGGGAACCAATAAAAATACCACTGTAAGGCCTATCATTTGAATCCTGTATTTCTATTTAATGTCTGGTCTGTTCGTCTAGCCAAGATGAACTTGAGTCTGAAGAAATCTCATATACAATTTTTTATATGAGATGCTACATTCATTGATATTTATTTTAATTACATATATATATATATATATATATATATATAGAGTATATATATATATATATATATATATATATACACACACACACCCTTTCATAGAAACGGTATTCCCTGGTGGCTGTGGCCTCTTTCAGAAGGATAATGCACCCTGCCACAAAGCAAAAATGGTTCAGGAATGGTTTGAGGAGCACGAGTTTGAGAAGTTAACTTGGCCATTCAAATTCCCCAGATCTCAATTTAATCGAGCATCTGTGGAATGAGCTGAACAAACAAGTCCGATCCATGGAGGCCCCACCTTGCAACTTACAGGACTTAAAGGATCTGCTGCTAACATATTGGTGCCAGATACCACAGCACCACTTCAGGGGTCTAGTAGAGTCCATGCCTCGACGGATCAGGGCTGTTTTGACAGCAAAAGTATATATAGTGTACTCTTTGGCAGTATATACTATATATAGTATTTTAATATATATAGAGATGGAGATGAAAATAATAGCGATTATTTTGTATATAGGCCCACTAGGTATCTTCACATTCTAAAATAATATCCTTACTGTATATTGAGTCTAAAACAATAATATAGTTATAATAATAAAGTAATACATTAGTTATGTTGATGTGACGTATTCAGAGACAGCTGTAAGTATTCATGGAATACCATAGCATATTAACAGTGACCAAACAGTAACATTACCGTTTTTCCTAGCTTTCTCTCTTGGTATTTTTGTAATGAAAGTCCCACCTTGTTATTTGCACATGAAACATAACACAAACACGGAACACAATCCTAAGTAATGTTAGACACAGAGAAATTTTCAAAAATAAGTGATTATTTTATTTGTATCTTACAACTACAGGTGCAGAAGATTATTTGCTGTTTATCAACAGACTCTTCTTCACAATAGGCACAGCCGTACAACCTTCATCACAAGGTGATTTGTGTGATTGCATAGTGCAGTTTAAAACCTAGAATTTACATCCCAAGGTCAGTAAAAGACAAATAAATGCGCCACACAACAGATTTTCAACTCAGTCAATAAAATGTCAGAAGAGAACCAATCAGGTCAAAAGAGAGAACCTTGTGTTTAACTTATCAAGTGCAATCAGTTGTGTTGATATGCAAACTATAAATTTGTTAGTCAAATTAGATGGCATAATAAGAAAACTAGGTCAGAAATGTACATATCCCTTATAAAGTGGTGGTGATGCCACACTTTATTTAAACAAAACTTCAGGCAAAGCATTTCTAATGCTTTGTCAAAACTCTGTTTATTTAATCTAAATGAAAAGATTATTTCATTGTGGCAAATGTGATATTTTGGCAGCTGGCACATGAAAATCAGAACAAAATTTCAAGTATGATCTTAAGAATCCCAATTAGAATAGTCCACAGGATGGATTCCTCTTCTTCCATCACATCCTCAGGGCCCTGAGAGTGTTGAGACTGACCAGGAGTCTCATCTGAAGGATAAGAGTTCTTCTCAATTTTATCTTCTGTCAGTGTTGTCTGGTCGTAAAACACCTTCATCTCAAACTCACTCTCCATGTAGGAGGGATGCCCGTAGATCCCGATTCCAACAGGCCTAACAAAATCCCCCGGGACGACCACCACATCCTGGCCACAGGTGGTAGACTGAAGCTTGTAGGAATCAAAGTTTGGCCGCAGCGTCTTGTCAGAGACGTAGAGATCCGCATCTCCTTTAAGGCTTTGCATGTGCAGGATAATGCGTCCTTCGTGGTTGAGACGCAGGTAGCTGTAGTTTCCCGCCCCTATGTGGCCTTGCACGACATGAAGCAGGACCCATTCATCTGGCACAGAATGCTCCTCCGAAAGCTGCAGAGAGCCCAGGGCCCGGGATAGGGCCGCAAACAGCAACAAAGCACCCCAGCACAGCACCATGGTCACTGCTACCAGACCCCAGCTACATCTGTAACCTGCCTGCATTAAAACAAATATATATTAGTCCAGTATTATCAGGGTCCAGCAAAAAAAAATTCTCCGATTTCAGCTATTGGATTAGATCATATCATAAAAGTGGATAAAAGGATTCTGAAATCAGATTAGAACATCTAGATCAAACCTTCAGTGTGTGTTGTTCAAAACTTATGAATAGGATCGGGATACTTTTGATCTCAAAACAAAATCTAGATTATCATTATCCCACCAAGAAGGCTGGATTTTAGGAACAAAATTTAATAAAACTTTAAAATGTGTTAACCAATACAGCATTTGTATCATGTAATGCATACACACACAGACACAGACACAGACACAGAAACACACACACAGACACACACACACACAGACACACAGACACACACACACACACACGTATATATAGCACTTGATTAAACCATTATAGTCATTAGATAAAGCAGAAGCAGGCTATATATTAAAGCTTTTGTTATAAGTATAAGTTAAAAAAAATAGAAAAAGAAAAAAGGTTGTCTCCAAACAGCTGTCAATATCAAACAAAAATATTACATTTTAATTTTAACTATAATTTATTACTGTAAATTAATTACAATGACACAGAAAGATTAACTACTTAAAAGTATTGTCTAACAACTGCATACCTGTAGGTGTGGACACAGTGAAATTTCATACGCAGAATCTAGTCATTTTAATAGGAATACTGGAGTTTCACGAGAAGACAAAAAAGTTTGCTAATGTTTGAGTTGCTTGGTCTAAAAGTGACTTATGTATATTCAGTGCTTAATACATTGCTACACTACTGACAATTGACCTTTTACTTTTTACAAAATTTTCTAAAATATCGCTAATGTGGCCACACCTTTATTGCATGTATATTTGCTTGACATTATTTTTTATAGTAGGTCAGACCTTGTAGAGGGACCTGGCTGGTTAAAATAAGTTCAAATTTGAAGGGGGTGATTGTAGTTTTTCTTTTGTGCTATTTTCTGTCAGATAAAAACACAAAGTGACCCAATGTTAATTATTATATCTGTTTTTCTTTACATTGAGATACAGTCTCATTTAGAGCACTGCTAATCTGGATTTTGTAATCTGGAAAAGTGTATTATCTGGATAAGGTTGCTTTGAAAAGCCAGAATAAAAGTAAAATTGATTACATGATCCTGGATAGCAAAAAAAAAAAAAGAAAGAATAGATGAAACTTTTTGGGCCCTGAGTCTGATATGAGACTACTGTGAGTGATGCGGTTCCTGTGACATATGACCAAGAGACTCTCCCTTAAACCTAGGATAATGGTGAAACGACACCATTTGACTCACGTGATATATCTGGACGGACAGCACGAGGTTAAAATATCTCTCTCGCTATTTTTAAGCAGCCACACACACGGTCATAGTCGTGTAATGTCAGTCCTGCCAGAGAAAATAGCTTCAAGAAAGACCACAAATTCAAATGAATCAAAATCCTAAAATTCATTTCAGGGCGTAGATCGCTCATGAAATATAGCTTTTGTTGCATAAATAAAGTAAAAGTAGAAATTAAAAGATGCCATTTAGATGCATATTTGTATATAACAGAGATGTTTAAAATATACATAAAATAAAATGAAATATGCATTACTCTACTAAATGATTTGCACAATGCCATAAACTATAAACCGTTTCTACATTAAAAAGCCATTTAATTCCTAAAACCTGCACAAAAGACTAAGACAGCTATTCAGCTAGCTGGCTAACAGACAGACCAGTTGTTGTTATGAAACTGAAACAAAATAACTATTCGTAATTCTTTGATATTTTCACAGACATGTATTATTTTGAGTTACCGGTGCATTGTCAAAAATAATCCATTTGGAAGGACAGTCGGCGTCGTTATGTTTGGAATTTTCTGTTACAGGTGTTGAGTTGACTACTGGACGTTCTGGGACGCGGTGATGCCATTATAACGCTTAACAGCGCCCTCTGTGGGACAGGAGGACAGCAGATCATGACTGACATACATGACAGAAAATATCAGAATTCTCCTGTGGTTTTTGGATGTAGACAGTTAAACGTTACTAGCAGAAGAATTAGCTAAATAAAAAAGTGAGTGTGAAAAGTTTGCTTATTCTTTAAAAAGCCACAAGAGTGACAATAGTTGAACAACTTTCATTTTTCAAAAGAAGTACATTATAAGCATGATTTAAACACACACAAGTAAAAACAAAACAACAACAACAATAATAATACAATAATAACAATAATAATAATAAAAATAAGGTGCCAAACAATAGAAAAAATATTGCAGTATAATATAAAACAATTAAAAAATTAAATACAATAACTATCAGTAAGACTACTACAGGCAGAGCTGGGTAGATTACTTACAAATCGTAGTCTGTTACTGATTTCAAATCACAAGACAAAAAAAATAGTTAGTAACATATTCTGTTACATTACACATTTTAGGTAATATAATCGGACTTCTTTTTGATTATTTTTGAACTAACTCGTTTATCACGTTGAAATGAATAGAATAATAACATATACAGATATATTGTTTGTCAACAAGATGAAGTGTATAAAAAATTACATTACGTCAGGGTTAAATTACTTGTTATTAGAAATTGTGAATATGTAACTGTGAAGTAAACTGTACTGCTTTTAAAGGTGATATAGCTGGTCACACAACCTGCGGATTTGTTTCAAGTAGTGCCGGCCGCTTATTTTGCTTATGAAAACAGAAAATATTCTGCTTTCATACACTAGAGGGCGATGTGTGCACACATTCCGATTCAATAGCAGAGCTGATTCTCGCAGCCTCGCCGGGCAGTGGCGTGCGCCTGTAATCCAAGCTACTGGGAGTCTGAGGCTGGCGGATCGCTTGAGCTCAGGGGTTCTGGGCTGCAGTGGACTATGTCGATCGGGTGTCCGCGCTAAGTTCGGTATCGATATGGTGCTCCTGGGGGAGCCCGGGATCACCAGGTCGTCTAAGGAGGGGTGAACCGGCCCAGGTCGGAGACGGAGCAGGTCAAAGTCCCCGTGCCGATCAGTAGTGGGATCGCGCCTGTGAATAGACACTGCAGGGCAGCCTGAGCGATACAGCGAGACTCAGTCTTTTGTGTGCAGTTATTCGGTGTATTTATAATAAACAAAATGAACAAAATGTTACTTATATAGTAAATGTATTAATTGTTTGGGTATAACTGAAGATCCAACATTCAGAAACTCTTAACTACTTAAGGGGGGAAAAAATGGTTCTAAACAGTAGGAGAAAAAATTGATAATGTGTTTGAGGATTTGTCAATCACAGATGCTCAGTGGAAACTTGTTGAATGGAAGACAAAGGGACATCAAAGATGTGGTAGACCTACAGATGTGGCAGGATAACTGCTACCAATGGTACCAAGAAGAAAAAAACTATTAATATGTTTATATTATATTTGTATGCACCAAACTTAACTCTGCATGTTTTATTAAATATTTCCAGGTGGGACATTCAAGTAGGCTGAGAGAGACAAGAACATTTCATCAATTTTGATGAACCCTGGACATTTCTCTGCAGTCCCTTTACCTTGGTGCATCACCTGATGTGAAGCTGTATTGTGACTGTTGTGGCAGTGAGTTCTCGGAGATCAAAAAGACAACACACTGTTAGAACTGTCAAAAGAAAATGGCTATTGTTTGGCTGCATTCTCCTTAGATGTCATGTGACACTGGAACCAACAGACAACACAACTTTTACTTTCAAGTGCAGTGCCAGATTCAAAATCGCTGACTTTTGTGTGTGGACACCTTCAGCATTACAAATTAAGAGAATAATCCCAGATTGTAATTTTGAAATTCATTTTAAGGGACAGTCACACTACACTTTTCTTTGACTTTCCTATGAATATGAACGCAGGAGAGTGGAAACACAAGATCAAGTTCAAGTTTGGTGAACTATCAGGTGGTATCATGGTGGTCTATCAGGTGGTATCATGGTGGTCTATCAGGTGGTATCATGGTGGTCTATCAGGTGGTATCATGGTGGTATATCAGGTGGTATCATGGTGGTATATCAGGTGGTATCATGGTGGTATATCAGGTGGTATCTGGTATATCAGGTGGTATCATGGTGGTCTATCAGGTGGTATCATGGTGGTATATCAGGTGGTATCATGGTGGTATATCAGGTGGTATCATGGTGGTATATCAGGTGGTATCATGGTGGTATATCAGGTGGTATCATGGTGGTATATCAGGTGGTATCATGGTGGTATATCAGGTGGTATCATGGTGGTCTATCAGGTGGTATCATGGTGGTATATCAGGTGGTATCATGGTGGTATATCAGGTGGTATCATGGTGGTATATCAGGTGGTATCATGGTGGTATATCAGGTGGTATCATGGTGGTATATCAGGTGGTATCATGGTGGTATATCAGGTGGTATCATGGTGGTATATCAGGTGGTATCATGGTGGTATATCAGGTGGTATCATGGTGGTATATCAGGTGGTATCATGGTGGTATATCAGGTGGTATCATGGTGGTATATCAGGTGGTATCATGGTGGTATATCAGGTGGTATCATGGTGGTATATCAGGTGGTATCATGGTGGTCTATCAGGTGGTATCATGGTGGTCATCAGGTGGTATCATGGTGGTCTATCAGGTGGTATCATGGTGGTATATCAGGTGGTATCATGGTGGTATATCAGGTGGTATCATGGTGGTATATCAGGTGGTATCATGGTGGTCTATCAGGTGGTATCATGGTGGTATATATCAGGTGGTATCATGGTGGTCTATCAGGTGGTATCATGGTGGTCTATCAGGTGGTATCATGGTGGTATATCAGGTGGTATCATGGTGGTATATCAGGTGGTATCATGGTGGTATATCAGGTGGTATCATGGTGGTATATCAGGTGGTATCATGGTGGTCTATCAGGTGGTATCATGGTGGTCTATCAGGTGGTATCATGGTGGTATATAAGGTGGTATCATGGTGGTATATCAGGTGGTATCATGGTGGTATATCAGGTGGTATCATGGTGGTATATCAGGTGGTATCATGGTGGTATATCAGGTGGTATCATGGTGGTATATCAGGTGGTATCATGGTGGTATATCAGGTGGTATCATGGTGGTCTATCAGGTGGTATATCAGGTGGTATCATGGTGGTCTATCAGGTGGTATCATGGTGGTCTATCAGGTGGTATCATGGTGGTATATCAGGTGGTATATCAGGTGGTATCAGGTGGTATCATGGTGGTATATCAGGTGGTATCATGGTGGTCTATCAGGTGGTATCATGGTGGTATATCAGGTGGTATCATGGTGGTATATCAGGTGGTATCATGGTGGTCTATCAGGTGGTATCATGGTGGTCTATCAGGTGGTATCATGGTGGTCTATCAGGTGGTATCATGGTGGTATATCAGGTGGTATCATGGTGGTATATCAGGTGGTATCATGGTGGTATATCAGGTGGTATCATGGTGGTATATCAGGTGGTATCATGGTGGTATATCAGGTGGTATCATGGTGGTATATCAGGTGGTATCATGGTGGTATATCAGGTGGTATCATGGTGGTATATCAGGTGGTATCATGGTGGTCTATCAGGTGGTATCATGGTGGTATATCAGGTGTTATCATGGTGGTATATCATGGTGGTATCATGGTGGTATATCAGGTGGTATCATGGTGGTATATCAGGTGGTATCATGGTGGTATATCAGGTGGTATCATGGTGGTATATCAGGTGGTATCATGGTGGTATATCAGGTGGTATCATGGTGGTATATCAGGTGGTATCATGGTGGTATATCAGGTGGTATCATGGTGGTATATCAGGTGGTATCATGGTGGTATATCAGGTGGTATCATGGTGGTATATCAGGTGGTATCATGGTGGTCTATCAGGTGGTATCATGGTGGTCTATCAGGTGGTATCATGGTGGTATATCAGGTGGTATCATGGTGGTATATCAGGTGGTATCATGGTGGTATATCAGGTGGTATCATGGTGGTATATCAGGTGGTATCATGGTGGTATATCAGGTGGTATCATGGTGGCCTATCAGGTGGTATCATGGTGGTATATCAGGTGGTATCATGGTGGTATATCAGGTGGTATCATGGTGGTATATCAGGTGGTATCATGGTGGTATATCAGGTGGTATCATGGTGGTATATCAGGTGGTATCATGGTGGTATATCAGGTGGTATCATGGTGGTATATCAGGTGGTATCATGGTGGTATATCAGGTGGTATCATGGTGGTATATCAGGTGGTATCATGGTGGTATATCAGGTGGTATCATGGTGGTATACTCATTTGGAATGCCCTGCAACATCATTAAAGGAAGGGGTTGTGCAAACTAATATTGAATACTTTACTTTCAAACTTAAAACCTTATAATAAGCATATAGATTTACAAAACACACAGTACCTGTGTTTGTGGTTGAGATTATATTTTTGAAAATGTCAACGGGAGAATAGCAAAAGCATGTCCAAACAAGCACAAAGGCTTCAAAAAGGATTGTTTATGCATATAACGTGGAGTCTGTGTGTTTGTAAGAGTGTGAATGCACAAAAATGTAAGTGTGATTTCAAATACCCCTGTGTGTTTAAGGCACGGCCCTGGATTGCCATTACTGGGCCCCAGCTGGAGGGGCCTGTGAGGTCACCGCGGTAACCTGCCGACCGGAAAAAAACGCATGTGCTGCGCCAAGTTTCGCAGAAGTCCATGTGAGTGTTGATGTCCATTCAGACAATAACAAATTTAGGCTTTTTTGGGGCAATTCATGTAATATTATGGAAGCTTGTTTCCGCCACAGAATAAAAAATGTAAAAGAACAAGATTTAAACTTTGCAATTGCGAGAAAAAAAGTTAAAATGGCGAGTTTAGATCTCGCAAATCTGACATTTAAACTCGCAATTGTGACTTCATATCATGCAATTCTGAAAAAAAGTGCTCAAAATTACGTGCTGTAAACTTTGCATTTACCTTTTAAAATGGCTTTGCATTTACCTTTTTATTCCGTGGTGGAAACAAGCTTCCATATAACATACAGGTAAACTGAAAGATGATAACATTTTGTTTCTGGTTTTGTTTGAAACAGACAGTCATTTCCAAAAATGCATGTCCATGTCAGACTGTGAGAGAAACAGAACGCCTAGCTTTTAAGCGGTCTCTCCGCGCCAATCACTGCAATCAGACACAGGTGTTTATCATCATGCACTTGACCTACTTTCTTACCGCTCGTCTCCCGGCCTCCTCCGTCCGTGCAGACCTCGCGAAACCACGCCCCTCGCATGCCTACTTTTGCCGCTTTCAGGGGTGGACAGGGGTCAGCATGGGCTTTGCAGCTCCGTTTGCAACAAAGTTTGTCTGTTTGGACCACACAGGCCAGCTTTCGCTCCACACACGTGCATCAATGAGCCTTCGCCCATGACTCTGTCGCCGGTTTTTGCTTGACCCATTTTGCTTTTCCACTTTCTTGGAAAAGAACCACAATCATCCCTGTGCCTAAATACATCAAGCCTGTATCACCTAATGACTTTAGACCTATTGCCCTTACCAGCATTATATGTAAATGCATGGAAACACCCATTTGTCAGATCAATTGCAGTTTGCTTATAAAGCACAGAGAGGCACTGAGGATGCCACTTTAACTCTGCTCCATGTGATTAGCATGCATGTTCAGTATTCTGGCGAATCTTTTAATATTGTCAGAACTGACATTTTATTGGATCAATTATTAAAACTTGATACAAATGGACACCTTGTGTTATGGATCAAGGATTTTTTTAACTGATCATGTTTAATAAAGTTATTATGAGTCCCTCAAGGTTGTGTTATCACCTGCATTATTTTCTTTGCATATAAATGAAAGGCAGATTTTTTAAAGTAATTTTATGTTACTTTAGTATGCTGATGACATGGCTATGGTTTGTCTTATGGTCAAAGGAAAGGGGGACAGAGAGGGCCTACTTTGAGGATACTGACCACCTCTTAACACAGGAGAGTGCTTTGTCACTAAATGGTTTTACAACAAAGGAACTCATTGTTAGTACTATGGGAAGGGCCATCTATATGTCAGCTCGTTATAATTGGGGGCCAACATAGTGATATTGTAAATAGCTTTAAATATCTGGGGATTAGATCATAATCTTAAATTTATTGATCATACAGATTATGTCTATAAGAAAGCAATCCAAAGATTTTATTTTTATTTTTTAAGGAAATTAAACTGTTCTAATGTGAGTATTAAAATCCTGGGGATGGTCTACACCAGTTTGCTGAAAAGTATTATTTCATATAACATCACTTGCTGGTATGGGAAATTGGGGGCTAGAACTAAAAGCAAATTCATAAAGATTATTAATACAGCCAGTAAGGTTATCTTGTACCCCAGAGGCAGCAGGGGAACCGTATATAAATCAGACCAGGAGGAAAGCTTTACACATAATGCAGGACTCTAGTACTCACTCTCTCCAATATGAATTTTAAAAACTTCCTTCAGGCAGACGACAAATGGATCCCACAGCAACAAGAAATATTTTTAAGAAATATTTTATACCATCTGCCATTATTTTATTAAATAAATAATCTATGATTGGGTCTATGTACACTATGTAACTAAGGGCGGTTATTTACTTAGTAATATTACTTAGATGTCTTATTTATGGTCTTAGTGTAATTAGTTTATTTAAATATATTTTAAGTTTTGTGTTTGTAATCTATGAGACAGGTAGTTCTTGCTATTTTTTTTTTTTAGGTATGTTTTGTGTGTTTGCTGTATTGGATTGTAAAGTCAAATGTAATTGTGGTATATGTTTTTGTGAAACTGAAGATGAATTTCCACATGTGGACAATAAAGATTTCTAATCTTAACAATTACCTTTTATGCTTTAGACCTGTGGGCTTTTATTTTGATGGAAAACTGAAGACATACCTCCATTTGTTTCACAACAGTTTTTAATTCACGTCTCCTTACAAAACAGGTGAAATGCTGTTAATTTCTGAACACAACATCAACAAAAATAGATTACGCTAAAATGAAGGGTTAACCCTAACCCTACCCCTGACCCAATCCGGCATAGGTTGAGTTCTAAATGTGACTCAACGAGCTAAAACCGGTGTTAGTGCAGTTAAATTTTTAAGATCATTTTAATGCCAAACATCGTAATACTATTTAATGTCTTATTTTTCCATTATGGAATTAATGGATCCGTGGACATGTATCCAACGTCGAAGAATTCTTGATACCGTTGACTGATGAATCCTGAAGAGGTGACCTAAGAATTCCTCAGACAGACTGAGGTGCCGCTTCATCAGTGTAAGAAGAAGTTCCTGAGCAGGCTTGAGCGACTGTTTCGCAGTAGAGGGAACGACTGATGACACAGAACTGAACAATAGCATGAAAGTCTGTAAATTGGGTAGTCCTGTAAAAAATTTAATTTTGCCGTCATCAAAATGTGAGGGATCGAGGGTATGAAGCTTCAACTCGCTTTCTAATCCATAAACTTTTTCTCTTAGCGATTGACATTCATTGTTTAAAGATTTGATCTGATCATGTAAAGAGGCGATGTCCCTGTGTGTCTCATCCGTCTGGACCTCAGTGCCTTGGACTTCAAACGTCTGTTGGACCTCAGTGCCTTGGATTTCAACCGTCTGTACCTCTTTCTTTATTGTACTTTGATGCAGGTTGATGAGAGCTGTTGCCGCTAGCTCTTTACTAGTGTTGGCACTGACAAGTCTTTTCACAGAAACTTCTCGAAATCGTTGATATCTTTCCAGGTTGTTGACAGCACGAACTCGATCAGTGGTTGAGGTGAAACTGAATAAACTTGGCACATAGTCAGGGTGTAAAGGATCATCACTCTTTTTTCCTGAAAGAAACAGAAAGGGTTTACTAGTAACAACACCAGGACTTAATGTCTCACTAGGTGACTAAATAACCTCTATTGTTAGCCACTGGTTAATAAATTGTTAGATTTCACTCAGGCAACGAAGTTTAGCACAGATACTAGCCTAAATTTGAACACTCTGACTGAGCTTTTGAGACTTTCCCTTTCTCAAACTAATCAGAAGCCACTGATGGTCTTCTGGAACATTCTGTGTCTTAAGTGGCAATGGGCAGCGCATACATGAATAATCTGAGTTTTCTGTTTCGTGTTAAAGTAAAAATATTAGTGAGTGCTCACTGGGTCGTAGAAACTTTCAAAAAGGTAATTACATCAGTGTTGAACAAAGTTAAAGGCACAATATGTAAAATATTTGGATTATAAACCACAATGTTGTATATTTTGTTGACTTGTGTAGTTAGATTATCTCCGAAGTTTCAAAGAATGAAATAAGAGAAATAAGCCTTTTTAACCAAGACACAGACCATGTCTGTGTGTCGCCTATCAATGACATCATACCTGTGTTACCCTCGATTTCCGTGGGACCATGGGATGCTTTCATATATTATATGATTTATTAGACGAGGGTACAACTTTGGATTCATTTGTCGACAGAAAACGAATCACTGTTATATTTCTCAACACGTTTAGTCATTTTTTGAAACTTGTTTTCTTGATTTACCACGAGTACCATGTTTTACCATGCCAAATATCGATCTTGCTTACTGCAGTGTGCAACAAGTGTCTCATAGTAGCTGCTGAGTGAATACTAGTACATAATTCTCAACATGCTCAAATGTATCTAATATGATAAAACAGTGGCTGCGCTACCCCACATACGCTTGACCGGAAGAAGCGACTGTGGCATAATAAAAGTAATGCTCTCGAGCGGTGTGTCACGCTTGTCTCTCATTAGAAAGCACTCCAGCGGGCACATTGTACTCTCACAACACTCGGCCCTGCTCTGCTTTATTCTACAGTAACGATAATAATCTCATCATGGACATGATTTATGCCCGAGTCCCGTCCTACCAGCTGTGAGATGAAGACGACATCTCCCAAGAATCCACGCTCAATCTCAACATCAAGCTACGCCTTTGTTTTGAATAGGCGAACTCAAGCAGCGAAAAACTACATATTGTGCCTTTAAAATCACAACATAAATGTTGTGTGTTATGTTTATTAATGATTCACAACATGTATCATTAGGATATGCTACAGTTAAATGAGCCAACAGCTGTTCAATTTAAACAGGCAACAAACTTATAACATTTAATTCATTGTGAAAGTACAGCAGTGTTTCTTATTTTAACTTGACACATACACATTTGATAGTTCCATCAGAAAGTGCTTTTCCATCTTTATTCCTAACCATAGGAGAAATGGATAAAACAGGTATATAATATAATATAATATATATATATATATATATATATATATATATATATATATATATATATATATATATATATATTATATATGCCTGTTTTATCCATTTCAAAAGTTTAATCACAATTTTATGATATATATATATATATATATATATATATATATATATATATATATATATATATATATATATATATATATCATAAAATTTAAATAAAAACAAAATTATCCATTATTATAACCTTCTAAAAATCCTGGGAAAAAGTTTTTGAATTTAGGAATTTCATGTTATTGATTCAGTGTACATTGTTCAGACAGAGCATAAGAAACTAATAGATTTTTTAATATTATTATATTTGATTCATGTTATGCTATGTCCTAGTAAGTGGACACTAGGACTCAGTTGTTTAAAGATATAAAATTACATACATAACATCTATAGACAAAAACAATGGGAATTTCTTTTTTTTTTTTTTCATTCACCAATCAAATTTCAGGATTGGTTTCAGGATTTTTTTTTAACCAAACGTTGTTTAAGGATAATTCTTAACTATGTTGTGGAAGATATAACGGTATGAACTGATATGTGGGTAAAATGGTCAAACATGGGTTTTCCCATTTGATGCAATGTATCTATACACGGTCTCCAATTTGCATATTAATGTGTTCTTGGAGCAACATGTGATGAAAAAAGTCTAATCATAGGAGATTGGGAGACATAGCTGGCAACACTTTAATAATAATAGGCCTATCTAATATTTTATAGGAACATTGCTATGTAATTTCTCTCCTACAATGCCTGATAAACATGATTTAAGTCCTGGTGTCCTCTACAGTGGACATGTATGACATCAATGCCCTGTTTTGTAACATAAAGTCATATTTTGATTAGAAACCACATAACATTTTCCTGAGATGTTCATCATATTTCCATAATTAAGTAATTTTTAAACAAGGAAAATAAAGCAACATTTACTTATTCGATTTTAAAAATATAGCTCACTACAAAATTAATATAGAATAGTAACACGGATTACTGGAGAAGATGTCATAAAGGGAAAAAACCCAAACAGTTCTGACACCTTAAAGAAAATATTTTACGCCTCAGGGGTTCGGCTGACAAAAACTCCTGGGAGGTGTGATCCCAAAATTCACCATACCTGACACAAAATGGCAACTGCAAATCCACGTTTCGCTCCCTGGATTCCAGTTCTTTCTGCGAATTGCAGCGATCCATTGGTTTCTCTTTTCTTTTGCTTTCGGCAGTCTGTAAAAAGAGAGATCCGATGTCTTGCTGAATCTGTTTTTACAGTCAGTCGCACAACAGCTCTTTCCCATTTTAGTGTTGTTGTCGTTGTTGTTTTTCTTGCTTTCAAGATAAACACGGTAAAACCATAGACATCATATATGATATATGATGTCTATGGGTAAAACCGCAGTGACTTCCGCCTACTGTGACATCAAGTGCAGCAGTTGGGTACGGTGGCCGAGAGAGCTCATCGCACAGAAACTGAAGAAAACGCATGCAAAAAAACAAACAAAACAAAAAAACAAAAAACACCAGCAAATTAAAGGCACAATATGTATGATTTAAACATTTCCGTTGTGGTCAGTGCTGTTTAAGGTGTGTTGTATTTGGTTGCGTTGTGAGTATTTGCAGCAGGTGTTGTAAAATGATGAAGTTTTTTTCTATTTGCATGGCAGCACTTGGATATGCTTAAATACAGAAAATCTGCAATTTAATTTTCAATAGTTTTAGTCGCATCTAGCATCACAGAGCACTGACTTCACTGGCCATATTCTCATCCGCTGATTCAAAACCTTTCTCTGCGTTTAGGGGCTTGTCATATATCTAGGCACATTTCAGAGCAGCAGGGTTTCTTGTGTTGGCTGAAGTCGCTCACATGGCAATGAAGCCTATATACTGTCATTATACATCCTCACTCCAAACATAACTGCAAACATCAACGCTGCTTAATGTGGACATATCTCTCCAAGACCAGCCATTCATGAAGGCTATGTTTTTAGCCTATTTAAATTAGGGAGAGCGGGGCACAACCTAACGCTTTTTGACTTTCTCAGTTTGTGTAACTCCACTTGGGGAGTATTTATTTTTTCCCACAATAATTGCACACATGTCTAGTACAATTATGTGGTTTTGTTTCATTAATACAGTGTATACTTTTTTCTTGATATACCCCGAAAGAATGGAAGAAAAATGTGACATGCCTCATAGGTGGGGTACATTGTAACATGTGAGGGGGCACATTGTAACATGACCAAATGACAGCTTGAAATGTTATCTGATATAATACAAAATAAATAAATAAATATCCAAAACAAGCTAAAATATTTTGTCAATAAAATACAATTATTAACTTTTTGAAATAAAATAATGGCTTTTTTATCATTAAAATACACACATTTTTGATTTTGACAACAAATATTACATAGCTAAATACATACAGCATAGTTAAAAACATAATAATAATTAATAATTTCTGAACATTGACTCTCAGTCATTATTTAGCCTGCCCTTTTCTCATGGTTTCTCAAAAGAATTCATAAACGTATAGAATATAATAGCATATTTCTAATAGGGGCTCATTGTAACGCAGTGTTACAATGTGTACAATGTGTCATCTGCTGGTTAGATCAGCATTAAATAACTATCTCAACTGTTAAATAAAAGATAGAAGATTGCAATAATATCAGATTTGTCTCATTTTAAGTAAACACACACAAAAAAAAAAAACAGAGATGAAAAATAAACCTAGGAAAGAAATTTACTTTTGCTATGGTTAAATAAATGTTCAGTGATATCTTCCAAAGATTTTTAAATTTTGGCGCAAATCTAGTGTTGATATGGCTACACAACGTGTTAATTAACCCCGCGTTAGGTTGTGCCCCGGACTCCCCTACATGTGTAAAACAGGGTAGACAAACAAAATGAGCTGTGTCGTTTCATTTTATCCCACACTTCATTTATAGCTCAGTTTTGCCATATGCCTATATACATTTGCAATTTGTAAGCACAGAAATAAAAAAATAAAATCTAGAGGAATTTGTTGATTTTGTGCTATAGGCCTACCTAATAGTCATAAATAGAGTGAGAGTTTCTGAATGTTGAATCTTCCTCAGTTATAAGCAAACAATTAATTAATTGACTATTAATTGTCTCGCTGTATCGCTAAGGCTGCACTGCAGTGACCTAAAATTATTTATTTATTTATTTATTTATTTATTTATTTATTTATTTATTTATTTATTTATTTATTTATTTATTTATTTATTTATTTATCAGCCTCAGACTTCCAGCTTGAATTGGGAGCACGCCACTGCACCTGGCGAGAGCTACGAGAATCAGCTCTACAATTGAGTGCGTACAGATCATGTAGATATTGAATAAGGTGTCTGGTACATTTCCTTAAAAGGCATTTTTACAAATTCATGCTTTACTCAGAAAAATTTAGGCTGTCAGTTACATTAGTTTTTAAGTAAGCAGTGACCTACTTGCATTTTTTTGTATAGTCAAACATTTTAATGCTCTTAACTTGAAATATTTGAGTGAATTAATAAATGTAACTTTAAATGATCAACTTATTTTTAGTAGTGAAAACTTGGCTAGCTTTAACTAGTTAATTCAATAAATGCTACTTTAATTGGTAGGCTGATACAATGCTTTGACAGCATCAGCATAGCACTTGCAACATCAATATTAAACATTAACATGGTATATCTGTTCTCAAACTAAGCTACATATCCCACTTAATATTAATCTTGTACAAATTAGTTTTTTAGCATTTACTCCCCCTTTTTAAGTGTCATGGCAAAGCAGGCTGGGAAATAGAAATCCCAGCCTAGTTTCAGTTAAATTTAAGGGTGCATTCACACTTGTAGATCGGTTCGTTTGGTCCAGACCAAAAAACAAAAACAAAAAAAAACAGTCCTGGTCCACTTAGCGTTAACACTGGCATTTTTAACAGCGAACCTGAAGTTACCGAACTAAAGGCATAGGGATGCGGTCACAACCTGATTGGTTGGCTTTTATGACGTATATTTTGTGACGCATATAAAACCCATCCGGTGCGCCCGGGCGGTCTCGTCCGCCGGTCCCCAGCCGCATGGGCAGTGGGCAGATGCCTTGCACCTGCACGGAAATGAACGACCCCGCCTCCATGAGTTTCCTGCTGCCTTGCAGATTGGCCTTGGTTGGTCAAAGGCTATGGGAGGTAACCCAAATAGAAAACCCGGTATGGAGACCCGTGAGGCAGTTGGCTGAGCTTTGTGATGCCTTCTGGCACCTCCTGCAGCTGCGTTGGCACCGGCCAGACGGCTTGCCTTTCTGCCGGATTTTGCCAGCAACGCCGAGGGGAGATCCTGGCACTGGGCACTCAAGGATCTGCAAACTATTTGCCCAGGCCTGCACCTGGAGAGTCACTCCAGCTTCGCTGTCTCAGCGTAGACTCAACACGGGAGCAGCAGTCACCAGTGATAAGCCCAGGCTCGCTTGGCGAGAGCCGGGCGCTAGGGGTTGCTCTCGACGGTGGGAGGAGTCTTCTGACTCCATTGGGAAGTTACCGCCTCAACCCGGCAGCCCCTGCAATAAGGTACTACTCGCCACAACTTGCTTGCTTCATCGGTGCGTGAAGCTTAGACAAAATCGACAGGCTTGTTGTAAAACTGAGCACCAGGAAAACACTGAAAGAAAATAAACCGCCAGCCCTGCGGCTGGCAACCTGGAACGTCAGAACAATGTGTCCTGGCCTTTCTGACGACCTCCAGCAAGTAGACGACGCCAGGAAAACCGCCATCATCGCATCGCGAGCTAGCAAAGCGGAACATCGACATCGCCACCCTCCAGGAGACACGCCGCTTCCAGTGGCAGTCTCAAGGAGAAGGACTATATGTTCTTCTGGCAAGGTCTGGAGTCAGACGAGCGCAGACTCTATGGGGTTGGCTTCGCAGTTCGCAACTCCCTCCTGTTATCAGTCGAACCTCCTTCACAGGGAACTGAGCGCATCCTCTCACTCCGCCTCACTACCTCCTCAGGACCTACACACATCTTTAGCGCTCCCACACTCTGCTCTACAGCCGAGGCCAAAGATGCATTCTACGAGGAGCTTGAGACAAGGATTAGAGAGATCCCAGCGAAGGAAAACCTGTTCCTGCTCTGAGATTTTAATGCCCGGTAGGTGCAGCCTACACCTCCTGGCCACGTTGCATCGACACTTTGGCGCTGGCAAGCTCAACGAACGGACAGCGGCTACTTGAGCTCTGCTCCTTTCATGATCTTGCCATCACCAACACCTTCTATTCTACCAAGCCCCACCACAGAGTGTCTTGGCGACATCCCAGGTCGAAGCACTGGCACCAGCTGGACCATGTCATCACTAGAAGAC
This sequence comes from Gobiocypris rarus, assembly GCA_023029165.1. Taxonomy (NCBI): domain Eukaryota; kingdom Metazoa; phylum Chordata; class Actinopteri; order Cypriniformes; family Gobionidae; genus Gobiocypris; species Gobiocypris rarus. Next base: position 21,362,601 of record CM040931.1, read on the forward strand.
CCATGCTGTTCCACGTGCTGCTCACGCGCAGTTACCATAGTGCCGACTGTGACACCGATCACTCCCTGGTCGGCAGCATGGTGCGCCTCCGACCCAGACGGACCCACCGCTAGGCAAAAGGGCCTGTCTCGGATCGACACGGCCAGAACCTCAAAGCCTGAGCTGCCGAGGTCCGAGGTCATTGACAAGACCCTGGAAGACTGCTCCACAGACAGTGCCACAGCACGCTGGGACTTTATCCGTGATGCCATATACCAGGCCGCTTTAGACACCTTCGGAATGAGAGCCAGGAAGAACGAGGACTGGTTCGAGGCTGGGATAGAAGAGATGGAGCCTGCCTTAGCCGCCAAGGGTGCTGCGCTTCTCAAGTACAAGAGGAAGCGCTGAGAAAACACTGGCCGCCTACAGAGAAGCCCGCAATAACACCAAGAGGGTTGCTCGAGGTGCGCCAACGACAACTGGCTGAAGCTTTGCAGTGACATACAGACCTCTGCAGACTGTGGAAACACCCGTGCCATGTACGAGGGAATGAAGAAAGCACTTGGACCAAGTGTTATCAAGATCGCACCCCTCAAGTCCACCTCCGGCGATATCATCAAGGACCACGGCGAGCAGATGGAGAGATGGGTTGAGCACTACGGGGAACTGTACTCTAGAGAGAATGTCGTCACTGACACAGCCATGGAGAACACCTCCCACTGCCCACCATGGAAGAACTCGACTCGCCACCCATCATCGAAGAGCTCAGTAAGGCCATTGACTCGCTGTCCTGCGGGAAAGCACCAGGCAGTGACGGAATCCCACCAGAGGTTGTGAAGGCCCCAAAAGAGAGCTCCTCATTGACATCTCCATGAGCTTTTGCTACAGTGCTGGGAAGAGGAAATGATACTCCAAGACATGCGGGATGCGAGGATCGCCACGCTCTACAAGAACAAGGGCAACCGCAGTGACTGTAACAACTATCGTGGACCTCTCCTCAGCATCGTGGGAAAGGCCTTCGCCAGGGTTGTCCTCAATCGCCTTACAGGTACTTGCTGACCGCGTATCCCGAGTCACAGTGTGGGTTCCGGCAAAGCGTTCAACCATCAACATGGTGTTCTCCCTCAGGCAGCTGCAGGAAAAGTGCGAACAGCAACGCCCTGTACCTCGCCTTCATCGACCTGACCAAGGCATTTGACTTGGTCAGCCGGTCTGGCCTCTTTGCCCTCCTTCATAAGATTGGATGCCCCCAAGCTTCTGAAGATTGTCGAGTCATTCCACGACAACATGTCTGGCACTGTTCAGTACGACGGAGCATTATCAGACCCCTTCCCAATCAAGAGCGCGTGAAACAGGGTGTGTCCTGGCCCCGACACTTTTCGGCATATTCTTCTCTGCTCCTGCGCTACGATTCAGCGAGTCCGAAATGGCATCTTCCTTCAAACACGGCAACGGAACCTATTCAACCTTGCCCGCCAGAGCGAAGACCAAGGTGCGCAAGGTCCTCATTCGAGATGCTCTTTGCGGATGACGCCGCCTCACTGCTCACACGGAAGCCGCCTTCAGCGACTCATCACCCTCTTCGCGAGGCATGCACAGAGTTTGGCCTCACCATCAGCCTTAAGAAGACCAACATCATGGGTCAGGATGTCAGCACTACTCCCATAATTACCATCGGCGATCACACCCTGGAGGTGGTGGACAAGTTCACATACCTCGCTCTACAATCTCCAGCAACTTATCGCTGGATGTCGAACTTAACGTGAGGATAGGCAAAGCAGCAACCACCATGGCCCGCCTAGGGAAGCGTGTGTGGACAACCCCATGCTGACCCTCAACACAAAGATGAAGGTGTACTGCGTGGGTGCTGAGCACCCTTCTGTACGGCAGTGAGGCTTGGAGCCTATACACGCACCAAGAACGAAGACTAAACGCTTTCCACATGCGCAAACTCAGGTGACTCCTCGTCATCACCTGACAGGATCGCGTCTCCAACGCAGATGCTTTGGCGGCGAGGCTCGTGGCTTTCGGCACTGCGCTGGGGCGATCCGGATTGGATGTTCATTCATGGGACATTCCAAAGGCAAACGCCAACCGCGTCCGCCAACGACCGCTTGCGCGTGTCTGTATCTGTAAGAGAGGATCTCATGCAACATCAACCCGGCAGATCTCAAACAGCAACTTCCTGCTCCCCATAGTACCCACCACGGACTACACTTGCAGCAAGTGCGGCAGGAGCTGCAGCTCCGCAGATCGGCTTATTCAGCCACAGCCGCGCTGCTGCTCCACAACTAAGTAATTCTCAGGTGCAGACTCCATTGTCTCTAGAGACAGAAGGATGCCAACATTTTCGTGATGGAGCTTGCTTACAGAACATTCAAAACAATGCTGCAAGCTGGATTAAACGCGATCATTTTATGCGTGTACATTTGGTTTTATTTTTACCAGCTGAGAACTCACGAAGAGTTCATAAAATGTTCAAAACACTCAAAACAGCACCAGGATTCCCTCCGTTGTATGCAGAAATGAAAATCTGCTGTAAAGAGATAGCAGTTCCGTTGTCTGTACTGTGACAAACGCCCCGAGCCTCCATCAGCGTCGCCTGGAAACGGATCCGCCACACCTGCACCGCTCATCGCGGGCTGAGCGTCACACCTGTCGAGGATCAGGAGCCCGCTTCATAAGGAGGACAGACGAGCAGAGAGGTGAGAGATGTCTCCACAAGACTCGGCTAACCTTATCCTCTGCTATTCCCCACAGAAAGCAGCGTGTGACCGCCAGCCCTTCACCACTGGAGAGCACAGACCCACCCTGCACCACTGCGCCACTGCGCACTAGGACGGAAGGAGAGACGCCAAGCACCAAGCACCCACCGCCTGCCTTGCACAACGCTTGCATTTCACCACAACTGTCAATAAAATTCACCCTTCGGGAACTCACCTGCACTCCGTGTCTTGTACTTCTTCACCCGTCACAGTACTGACTAATGGGCAACACAGGTTGATGAGAAGAACCAGGTACACAGATCTTTCCGGGTCGTCAAATCAGCTGATTTGTAGCGTCACAGCATGTGACATTAGTCCTGTTTTTGGTTCGTTTACACGTCTTTGGTCCGCAGGGTTTGTTTGGAAGGGAACCGACCCATCTTTTTAGTGGTCTCTGTCCGCTTGTTTGGTGCGCACCAGGGTTCCGATGGCAACATCACATATGTTCAAATGAACCGCACTAACCGAGCAATCGCACCAGGGTTCGTTTTAATCTAACCAAACATGACAAGTGTGAACGCACCCTACTTCAAATTAAAAGAAACAAGTTCGTAAAACTCAAAACAATGAAACAATTCAGATTACTTCAAATCCGTTAGTTTTGTGAAATGTAGAAAAAAATTCTAAATACTCATAAAAGTTTATTTTATTGAACTAATGTGTTTAATTTGAGTTGGCTCTACTCAAACCAAATAATTATTTTGAGCGTTATGGTTGCGCAGTGACGCGCCTGTACTCCAAGCTAATTAGAGTCTGAGGCTGGCGTATCGCTTGAGCCCAGGGGTTCTGGGCTGCAGTGGACTATGTCAATTGGGTGTCCGCACTAGGAGCCTGGGACACTGCTTGAAATTCTGCTGAGAGACACAGACTCAGGTAATTCACACTTCACTCACTCTCTCTCTCTCTCTCTCTCTCTCTCTCTCTCTCTCTCTCTCTCTCTCTCTCTCTCTCTCTCTCTCTCTCTCTCTCTCTCTCTCTCTCTCTCTCTCTCTCTCTCTCTCTCTCTCTCTCTCTCTCTCTCATAACTTTATTGTTTTGCATATCAATGGCTCTAGCCTACAAAAAACTTTTTTGCACCGAGAATGGAGGAATGGGATGTGATGTTTATGAAATTAGTCCTATACACACACACACACACAAAAAACCTGACAAATACATTACCCACGATGCACAGAAAATTCCACCAATCAAAGGCTGCATCCGAAATTGCACACTTCCCTACTATATAGTAGGCGAAAAACAATAGAAGTATGTCCAAATTCACAGTACTCATAAAAGAGTAGGCAAAAAGTACCCAAATGACAAACACACACTTAAAAGAAAATCTACACAGATCTTATAATCAATACAATTTTTAACAGCTTTCAACAAGGTGGACAACATGCTCTGTCTGTCTCTCTCTTCCTCTGGAGATGTCGCTCTTCCGTTCCTCTTTAAATGACAGCCACGCTCCTGCGTGACCAACCACTGCATGCTGACGGTATGTTAGGGCGGAATGACCTGTGAGAAACACAGGACAGGAGAGAGAACCAAAGGGAGAGACAACATAAACAACTAAGGCAGAGAAACACACACACAACAGGGCAGTTGATGGGCCTCATTGACTTCCATTGTATGGAAAAAATTCCTATGGAAGTCAATGGGGCCCATCAATCGTTTGGTTACCCACATTCTTCAAAATATCTTCACAGAATACAGACCAACATTGGGATGCACTGAGGATAATTTGGCTGTTTGACTGACTAAATTGCCTGTTTGATACACCTGTTTGTGTCATGTTTTATACAGAAGTTTGATTATCATCACCCAAATTAAAAGTTAATCATCCCTGCGCCCAAGAATTTAGCAATAACCTAACTTAATGATTACTGCCCTTTAGCACTCACACCCATCATCATGACATGCTTTAAGAGCTTTTCATGACCAACATCAACGCAACTGTCCCACCTACACTGGACCCCAGGCAACACTGGGCAGGTGTCACATCACAATTAATCTTCAGCCTGTTCACTCTGGATAATAAAGACACTTAGAATGCACTTAACTGACTTTCAGCACGTTAGTAACTAACCAGCAAACTCCCCATACTTGGACTTGGAAGTCACACAAAAATATATATTATGAATAAACTTTCAAATAGTGCTTTGTTGCTTTTGTTAGAAAGATCTTGTGCATTTACATTGTGTCATTTACACAGCAGAGGAAAGAAAGTCATACATCTTTGCAACAATATATAGTTAAGTAGAGGATATAAAAATATATATATATTTGGGGGTAGCTATTCCTTTAACACCAATTTTGTAACATGATCTTGACTTACCAACTAAATATCACAGACAGTTCAGGATCTATGATCATACTAACATCTGGACTATAGCATCTGTGCAGGGACCACTACAGACTAGAAGCACAAGTAACAGCAATGACTGATCACAGTATCACAGTTCCAATATCTTGAGCAAGAAAAACTATTTATATTCAGTTTGATATTTAGTTGATATTCTTCAATAAAGAATTAGCGTATGAGACAAATTATTATTAATGTAGGTTAAATTGGATACAAGATTTCATGCATTTTGATAGATGTGGTCATTGAATGCATTAAGTATCAAGTGAAAATCTGTCTGAAGAGTTTTAAAGAAGTGTACCGTTTGATGGGGAGATTCAGGCGTTTTGTAGCACAGTTTCATTGTTTGTAACACTGTCTTTTTTGTGCTACATTGGTGGCCAAAATGATTAGAACACTTAGCTGCAAAAACTGGACATACCAAATATTAAAGTTAGAAGTGGATACAAACAGTTCGACTCACTTCATCTGATATTTGAGGGTCAGAGCAATCATCTGCATGTTTCATGAACATCATGTTTTGGAAGCAAAAAAGGTCAATATTTTCAGATCTTTATTTAAATTTTATTTAACCTGTATTTATCCAGGAAAGATACTTAAGAACAAGTTCTTATTTTAACAACAGCCTGGCAGGAGAATTATATATTTTGCAGTACACACACATATCCAGTCATTTAATCTGATCTGTCAGGTGTTCTAATCATTTTGGCCACCACTGTCTCAAATGTTTATATAATATTTTCTATTTATCTGCTAGAAATAAAAGCAATTTAGAAATATACAACGTATCCCTAAATGTGTCAATGTCAATTAGACAGTATTCTGACAGTAGTTTTAACGAACTCACTATCAGGGTGTGTTAGCACCAATAAAACTGTGCTAATCTTTGATTTTAATCTGTACTATTACAATAACCAGCACACAAAGAACAAAATTAAAGACACCCTATTCATCTAGACCTAAGGACTCATAACAACCTAATGAGTAATGAGTGATCAATTATAATATTCAAAACTATTATCATTAAAGTACACTCAGTCACAGCTTAATTCAAAACCAGACATGGGTGAGGCTATCATTTTCTTGACAGTCACTGGCCATTTCCATAGCCCAATAAAAGCAGGTGCTTGACTAGACAGGTCAGACATTTTAAAAGGGTATAGTCCACTTATTAGTAGGTGTTATCTCAATAGCAGAGAGCGTAAGGTGGGGTGAAACATAAAACTTCACATTTCAGAAAAGAGCCAAGGCTTAAAGCTTATGCTGCTATTTTGAACAAATAATTGAAACAAAAAGTAATTGAACAGATAGGAAAACCTAGGATTTGACATAAGCATTTAGAATCCATAAGATCGGGTTGGGAATTTCTTTTAATCTCTAAAAAATGCTAGCAAACAAAAGTAGATAAATAGTAAAGCACACATCTCCTGTGAAGCAAATAGTATACAGATGTGTATTAGCGGTTTTGTCCCAACAGTTCTCAATCAGCATATTTATGTTTCCCTTGAACAAGACAGGCCTTAGCATACTGTGATGATGAAAGTCATTGTTCAATGTTTCACAAGTTTGTTTACCCATATAGGCCTACTCTTTAAGCTAATAAGGTTAAGCGTATTAGACTTGCTGTCCTCAGTGGAGGGGCTCGAGGAAGCAGCTTCAACTCAAGCTTAGGAGGAGTATGGTAAACGAGATGCCTACGTTTATGTTGGTGGAGTTGGGGAGGTAGAGGGATGCCAAAACAGCTGATGCCAGAAAAAGGTGGGTGGATGCTTATATGCTCTGGCAGTTAATTGAAAGATTAGATGGGTTCACTCCTCCCGAAATTACGTAGTGAATTTATGTGACCCTGTACCACAAAACCAGTCATAACTTAAGTCACACAGCCAGCAATACATTGTATGGGTCAAAATAATCGGTTTTTCTTTAATGCAAAAAATCAAGGGTTTTAACTAAAGATCATGTTACATGAAGATATTTACAAAATTTTTAGTAAAAAATATATCAAAAATACATTATTAGTAGTTATATGGACTTCATTCGGACAACTTTAAAGGCGGTTTTCTCAAGATTTTTTCTTTGCTCCCTCCAGATTTTCAAATTGTTGTATCTCAGCCAAATATTGTCCTATCCTAACAAACCATACATCAATGGAAAGCTTATTTATTCAGATGTATACATCTCCATTTTAAAAAATTGACCCTTATGACTGGTTTTGTGGTCCAGGGTCACATAGCCATACCTTTAAGTGATTACTGATGTACTATAGGGCAGTGAAGAGTTCCACACATTCGCTCAGCCCTACAAGCCACACCTACTTATCAAAGAAAGCTTCCGTTTGAGACTTTACCCATTATACACCAGCTCCATAAAGCTATGAAAATATTTTATTTTTTTCTGATATTGAATATTTACTATTGCAGTGCCTTACAGAATGGATAAAATGCAACATAACTGGTTAGCAGTAATGCTGGTGAACTGAAGTTGTGTTTACTTGTATTTGCTGTGAAATATTTCTTTTATGTGCATTTGATAATATTTCAACAAAATCTGTGATTCTCTCAGTGAAACCAATTGCGGCAATGAATAATTGAGTTGAAATTTCAGCAATCTCATGGCATTTCATAACTATTTTGCATTTTGGCAAATTTGTGGTTAAAAAATACACAAAAATCGGCATACTGCCACTCCCAAAAAACTTTTTATTAAAATACACAATGTTTTGACCCAAAGGTCTTCATCAGGAAAGTACACAATAAAGTACAATTTATATCAGCATGATCCATTACACCTGACCTAATTATTCAACTCATTACTCAATCATCCAATAAAAGAAAAAAAGGGGGAAAAAACCCACTAAAATAAATTAAAATAAAAGATAATAGTTAACACAAAATTATTTAAATAAATACCCAAAAGTCTTTATTTGGAGTTTGTTCTCAACCTTTTTGTGTTAATTATTTTCTGTATATATTGGTGACTATTTTGTACTTTTCTGTTTGGGTTTTTGTTGTCGTTTATCGGCTGATTTGGTATAGAATAATTAGGTCAGGTGTGACGGATCAAGCTGATATAAACTGTTTGTATTTAAACTGGCTTGCTGTGTACTTGATGCTTTCTTGACGAAGCTCAAAATGTTGCATATTTTAATAAATCGATTTTTGGGAGCATCAGCATCAGCATCAGTATCAGCATCAGTGGTAGTGTGCTGGTTTTTGTTAATTCTTTAGCGAAGTGCTTTATCTGATCGTGCACCTGCATAAAGTTTGGATGTGCGCATATTACTATTTAAAATTTGTGGTTAAACATTTTTTTATCAAATTTTAGTCCCATCTTATTTGTGCTTTTTTGCTGCTTATACGCATCTGCTTATGCCTCAGTGACAGTTATGTTTAGAGGTAGAGTTAGAGGTGGATGATTACTTTTTTCTAAAAAATTTACATTTTCGTATAACGGCACATTAATACAAATTCAAATGAAATTTCCACATCATTAAGTAGTTTCGCTGTCCTGTAAGATTGTGTTGAAAATTTAGTTTAATCTTTTAAAAATCTAACTAAAACCTGTAATTAATTTTGTACTTGTGCTCAAGCAACCCTGAACGCAATCATTATGATCTTTCTCTCACACCCTTTAGGCCTGTTCACATAAAGACAATTATTTGGTGGGAAAATTCGGTACAATGAAAATGATCATTTGCATGCCATCAATGTGTTTTTCTCTAAGAGAGGTTTTAATCTCTTTTATTTTTCACTGCAAAGAGTCACTGCTGTTACATAAAACTACGACTTGGTGGCACTCATGAACGGACCAACATTTTGCTAAGCGACAGTGAATAGCAGATCTTTTAACCTTCCCATCCTAATTTTGTAAGAGTACAGTAGCCCAATTGTTTTAGCAGGGCAGGCAATTTGCCTAAAGTATTAACTCAATCACACACCTATAACACTAGGAGAAAAAAATAGAATTAATAAAGAAGAGAAATCATTTTAAATGGACAACAAATAACCAAAAATGGCATTCAATTCCCACAAAACTTTAATGACAACATCAAGTGTGGAAAACGTTCATAGATCATAGATGCACACCTTAAATTGCACAACCACTTAACTGACAATGGGCGTTAAACTGGCACAAACCACTTCCAAACACACCCTACCTCCTCTCCCATCGACAAAGTGCAGGAGCCGCCCTGGATCTCCATCTCTATAAGAGGTCAGAGCCAGGCTCAAAGGTGCCATCCTCATCAGGACAGTCTAACGGTTTTCTTCAGTGTCCTCTCCATATCCATCCACTATGTCATGCTCTCTCCGTACGTCATCCTGCCACGGTCCCAAGACCATGACTGCAAAATCCATAGTTACTCCAATTAGCTGTGGTACAATAAATCCTTGTACACCCAAAGCCTACAGTGTGTATGGCTGTGGTTTTGGAGGAAGCACTCGCATCGCTTCCTCCTGTTATCGGCGTGTTGGTTGCTACCCAGATCTGCAGTGCAAAACTGGTGGAGGACATGGACGTTATGGCATAGTGAACGGTGGAGGATACGGAATCATGGTTGGAAACTGTGACTACTTCCAGCTGAATGAGAAGACCACCATGCAGAGCCTGAATGATCGTCTGGCATGCTACCTTGAGAAGGTGCGCTCCCTGGAGGCTGCCAATGCCACTCTGGAGAGGCAGATCCGCGAGTACTATGAGACGAAGGGGCCGATCTGCCAGAGAGACTACAGCGCCTACTGGAACACCATTGAATGCCTGAAGGAAAAGGTACACATTTGTACTTTCATAAAGGATGAAATGATGGAAAACCTGTAACCTTTTTAAGTATGCTCTACCTGAATATATGCTTATATCAATATTCTCCATTGATAGATTGGAACTGCTACCATCAACAATGCCAAAATCCTGCTGCAGATCGACAACTCTAAACTGGCTGCTGATGATTTCAGGATGAAGTGAGTTTGCTTAAATGATATTCCTCTGTAACCATATTGGTAGCTTTAGCGTCTTAAGAGATCATACTGGCCATATTTAAAACATGATTGGTGAGTTTATTACCAATCCTGCCACTCCACCAATCAGATTTGAGCACGAGTTAGCAGTGCGGCAGTGTGTGGAAGCTGACATTGCCAACCTGCGTCGCTTGCTGGACCAGACAACCCTGATAAAGGCCGACCTGGAGATCCAGATCGAGACTCTGCAGGAAGATCTAGCATGTTTGAAGAAGAACCACCAGGAGGTTAGTTTACCTGTAGCAGATTAACTATGAAAGGTCTTGAAAATTTGGGCCATGAGCAATGAAAAGTGTGCTTAGAAAGGACTTTCAATGGAAATTCCTTCATTAAATGAAAATTTAGAAGCCAAGTGTAAAATAGTTAGTCAAGACCTGATGCATGAGCCATGTGTGGTTACAGGATGTGGAAGCACTACTGTGTCAGTTGACAAACACAAAAGTGTGTGTGGAAGTGGATGCTGCTCCTCAGCAAGACCTGAATAAGGTTTTGGATGAAATCCGTCGTCATTACGAGGCCATCATAGATAAACACCGCAGAGAACATGAGTGCTGGTTCAAAGAGAAGGTGAGACTTTGGCCTTTGTCTCTTTGATTCCTCTAGAGGTGAATACTGAAAACAGTACAGTATGACAGCATGCATTACAATCTATTATACAGTTCTCATAGTGTGTGTGTTTCTTACTCCCTTTAAGACAGCACAACTGTGCAAAGAAGTGGCCAGCCACTCAGAGTGTCTAGAAAGCTCTCGGTCACAGATCTCAGATTTGCGGCGTACCTTGCAGTGTCTGGAGATCGAGCTACAGTCTCAGATCAGCATGGTGAGAAAATCATCTGTTTATTTGAATGCACATGCACGTTAGCTAAACTAGCCTGAAAAATATAATTGTTTTGTGTGATTTGAGCTTTAAGACTGGAATACACTGCACGACTGTTTTTACTGAACAGATTTTAAAGCACTAGGTATCATAAACTTGCCTACATTGTAAATGGTTAATGAGAAAAACATACACTAAACCACTGAGGATCACACACTAACAGACATTTGTTTAGTTATATTTTGGTCTTTTTATGGCCCCCAAGTAAACTGGCTTGCCTTAAATAATCTTTGGTGAGGTATACAGGAGGAGGAATTATCTAATCCTTTTTTCTTTCTGCCTCTTCTCATCACCCACATGCACAGAGAGGAGCACTGGAGTGCTCACTGTTGGAAACAGAGGCTAGGTACAGTGATATGCTAGCAGGCTTCCAGAAACATATCAACACATACGAGGCAGAGCTTTGTCAGGTGCGCTCTGGCATTGAGCAGCAGGGCAGAGACTATGATGTGCTGCTGGACATCAAGAGCCGTCTAGAGCAGGAGATCGCCACTTACAGGTGCCTCCTGGAAAATCAGGGCATTAAGTAAGTTCATCTTTTTATTTCAAACAACTGTATAAAACAAGGTTGGGGAAATGGGTCTTGCGTGATGTTTGATTTTGTTTTTTCTGAAATGACTTCACTAAATAACTAATCTTTTTCCCCCTCTTATAGCGCTCTAGGACAGGGTAATTCAAATCTCTTTATATATCTTTATATGGTTTGGGTCAGCTTCAGATTATATGTTATTTATTAATATTTCTTTTTCTTTCCTTTTCAGGTGAGGTGTTTGTGTGTACAGCGCCAGTCGAAACAGTAGTCAGATGCAAACAAGTCATATAAACGACATCAAATGTAAACAATGTTGTAATGCAACTGTATTAAACATTCTGTATCTACAATCTTACAATTCACCATTAAAGACCAGTTGAGAAGCAGTTTTCCATTACAGTATATATCTTTAAAGGCATTTTTTCTCAAAATCATCAGAAAAATCACTTTGATAGCACTACACCAAACTTTAGTTTTATTCTGAAGTTTGTTTTCAGAGGGGTTTGTTCTATATAATTATCTGATTAATTACATTTTATTCCTAAAAAAATGTGGAGAAAAAATTTAAAAAATTTGTTTGACAAAATCTGTTGACAGTATTTTCTGATAAAGATATATATATATAAAAAAATGATTTCAATATGTCTCCAGTATGAAACAAGAATGCATATTTAAACATAACATTTCAGAAAACTTGTAAAAAAAAAAAAAATACTTGCAATTCTTGATGTAATCAATCAACTGTGGAAGTATGGCGAAATTTTACACTATTCACCTCAGAGGCCTGTTGCATGAATCTAGCTGAACAAACTCTGAGTTTAGGTTTATAGTTGACAAATCCAGATAAATCCAACCTGGTTTAGATCAAGTTCAATTGTTTCTCAAAGCTTGGTATAAACTTTCTCTGTCAACTCAGGTTTAATCCAGAGTTTGCAATTAACACTGAAGCGCGTGCACCTGAAAGGCGAACACGTGCGGCAAACAGCCAATCACAGTGTCCGTTCAATTCACTTCTTTTCTGAAGATTGAGAGATCGTTCTGAAAATGATCATGAAATTAAATGCGTTTAAAGCAGGAATAAACACTTCTGCTGCAGCGTAAATTTAAGAAGGCAGCTGAAAGAATATCTGACTATATCAATGCATGATGTGAATCAAAGAAATCTGCCTAATAATTATAGGTTCACAAAGAGCTCAAATAAATACACGTTGTTTAAAAGAATTATGAATGCATGTATTATATTTATATACTTATATACATTTTTGGCTACTTGTCAATATTATATAATTATATGAATATATTATGTGAATTAAAAGTAATTATAATTCATATAATATAAATATAATAAATAATTTGCACTAAAAGATGAGCAATTTTGTCTCTAAAGTTTTTTCACTATAAACTACTTTAATTTTTTATGAGAGATACAGGGGTGTGAGTTTTACTTGCAGCTGATTGGTCCAGTTTGAGTTTGTGATCTCTAACCCAGAATTAAACCTGCTCCAGAGCAGGTTAGCTGTGTAGTGTAAGTTACCATGGTGAAGAACACCGCTAAAAACCAGTCCACCTTTTTGCTCAAACTAATTTCAAACTTACCTGTGTAGCAACTGAAACCAGCTTTATGCAACAGGCCACAGGTGTCTTGCTTAATTATGTTGATGTTGATTATGTTTTCCATCTACCACAAGAGTAGCCTATTGTTCTAATATATTGTAGTTAGGCTAATGTTAATACATATGGTTATTATTTTTAATACTCTTAGTTTAATTTATGAATAATTTGCTATATCTATAGACTTTCAACTGATTTGATCGTCCAATGTCAGGCTATAGGCTATTTGTAAAATCAAAATGCTGTGTAATACAGTATAATAAAACAAATCTTTTTTTGTTCTTTTTTTCATTTATTTTTTTAATAACCATTAAACAAGATGTAAGTATATTTACCTCATTCATAGACGATTAGCTAGATATAAAATAGTTGTTTAATCTATTAGATAATGTAAATGAAACTGTGCTGATCTGTCTGATGTATCCTGCAGTGCTTATTGGGTACCAATACTTCATCCAGTAAATTGAAGATCTAAATTCATTTTGTTTAGGCATTGAACAAATGTACTAAATTTTACTGTCTCTTGTTCGGGTCTGTTGTTTTGAAAAGTGATAGAAGTTTGCAGGTGACATGCTGTGTGTAATTGTTGTTTAGACAAGGTGTTACTTAAAATTGTTTAAAATTAAGATTAAATAACAGGTTCATTTGTTTTCAAACAAACACCCGCTATATACAAATGCAAATATATACATTGAACTATAGCATAGTGAAGTCGCTGCATGACTAGAACTAGTGGATGGCAAAACATTTGTCCTTTACTAAAACTCCTGATGAGCACTGATGCTTTTTTGATAAAGGCATAGGCAGACATCAAGTACAGTTTATGAATATTGGTTCTGCATATATCGAAGAGATCATGAAGAGGAGTGGTACTCCATGTGAAGACTTTGAGAAGCTATGACATAGCAAAGGGTGCCCCTCACTGGACATATCCTACGCATGCCCACACAACAACACCCCAAAACACTTAAGAAGTGGACACCACCAGGAAGACGCAGGAGACAGGGAAGACCAAGGAAGACATGAGACAGATGTTTCGCGAAGACCTGAAGAATGCAGGAGTTCCATGAGAAGATGTGAAAAACGTGGCCACAGATCGAATATGTTGGAGGACACAAGTTGCCCAGTTTGCCCAGGACAGGACAATATGATGATGTTGTCAGTTTACATAACTGTAGGATTTCTTTCTGTAAAAAGTGTTACATAATTAAATGTTAAATACAGTTCACTGATATGTGTGCATTTCCATTATTGAAAGTATATCTTTCATAGCAAATATGAAGTTGTTTAAAAATGTTGATTATTCACATGATCTTTTGATCACGTAAATTATTTACATGCAAACGGGACATTATCAGCAGCGCAACTGATCTGAATATGACAGAATAATTGAATATATGATGTCATGTGAGCATTTCTACTCCTGCAAACAGAGTTAATATAAACATTCTGACAAAGTGTGGGATATCGACTACTTTCCAAGAAGGGGAACAACTGATTTACAAAAAACATGATAAATATGTGCAGGAACTGAGGCAGTAGCCAATGGCAGGAGTCGGAGTAAAAGCTGTACAAATATGTACGAGTATCATATGAATTTGACAACTCGTTAAATCTTGTGAATTATTAAGACTTTGAAAATATGTTCAAACTGATTGAGCCATGGGGTTTGTAAGAATATGTTTAAGTAACAACAAATGCTCGATAAAGAGTTCAAACCAACACATACTTACATTGCAAATATTTGCTGTTGCTGCTTTCGGCCTTCTCCGTTACTTCTCCATGAACAAGAATGAGCTGACTGAGTCCGAAAGGCCCTTTTGTTCTTTCCAGGTAAAAAAAAAAAAAGAGAGAAAAAGTCATAATATATAATACATACATTATATACAGTAGAAAGTACTATTACATTACAACATTTGGACTTAACATTAAAAGGCATTTAAAGCACGGTAAGTGTTGTGTTTACTGTCTATTTACAACAACAAACCTCACATTACAACTACCAATACTGTGGTAAAAGCATGGTAAACATGAGGTAATGTCCTTTTACTGCACCTATCACATTAAAACTAAGGTTACGGTGGTAAAAGCATTGCAAGTGTTGTTTTTTATTGTGCTTCTATTACAAATGCCACGTTGGAACTACACTAATAGTTATTATTAAATATGAATAATATGATATAAAAAATGAAATATGTTTAAAGGTCTATAGCACGTCACGTGACAGTGTTTAATCACCCTATAAGCAAGGTGTGTTAATAATAGAAAGCAAAGAAATGGGAAGCCTGAGTGGAGATGAAAGATATAATGCAGTGACTGAACATAATCTGATCAATAACAACAGAAAATACTTTATATCAGACATTTGGAAATAATTTATGACTACTCACCAACACATGGCACACGTGAACTGATGCCTAACATCGCGATGTGTTCTGAACGAGACTTCTTCAGCGCGATTTCATGCCGCCAAAGTTCCCAGTGACGCCGAGGGGTAGGCCCATAGATATCTATACGTAGACTTCCCATTAGCGACTGTTTCCATGGCGGCGCGTCGACGTGCCTGGAGCGGTCGAATAAGGCATCTACGTATACATTTCTATGGGTTTAACTGCAGCCGGCCTGTGGTGTCTTCTTCATTGTGACGCCGGGCGCGTCTTTTCTTCACACAAACCAATCGTTTGGCCTCGGAACAGTTGGAATACGTGAACTTTTTCAATAAAGTGTGCCCGTTGTCTGTAATATTCTGTGTTTTATATCATATAACGCACATGGGCAGGTTTAGGGGCGGGGTTGGGCTACTGATTGTGTCTAAATAACGTAAATAAAAATAAATACATCTACAAAACTATGCTGGCTGATTGAGAATCATACTCCAACATGTCATAATGGAAAAATGATAACCCAATAAATAATTTCATCATAATAACATGCATGCACGTGTTGATATCAGCGTCCATAGCAACCAAAACGTTGCAGTTTCACATTTTTCTGGAGAGATCTGAAAAATCTTCGCAACAACGAGCAAGCGAGTGATTATTTACATTCAATGAGTGAATTTTATGAAAATACAATATATATTTCTCGCTAGAAATGTAATCAAAACTTATTTTTATGCAGAAACTAACTTAAAATTACAGTTTTTTTCCACTAAAAATTAGAGAAATGTCCGCCATGTTTTTTGTTCTCACGGCCGGAATCTCTAAAGTCACGTGACTTGGACGCAAAACAAGAGGAAAAGATTAGGCAAAAAAAATAGGCTTGTTTGAGATGCGCCTCGCCTCGCCTGAAATGATGGCGAGACTAGGCGGCTGCAGTGAAGGGAGGAGTGAAAAAAGTGCAGGCAAGACGGACAGTTCTGTCTTCTCGTAGTGGATCCGACACCTGCGAGATCAAAGGCGGATATCGCGGGATTCACATTCATGCACTGCGTTGCTGATAAACTGGATGTAATTTAAGTTCTGTTGCTTTTATATAAAAATAAATGAACGTATAAAAACGTTTTTGTTATTTATTTCCATTCGAAAGACGTGTTTATAATCATTTTTACTTTAATTACATACATGTTTTTATATATTTTTATAAATATGACAACAATCACATAACACACAGAGAGGTCGCACTGTCGCACAGTTTGGGAATATTCACACATAATTTATAGACATTAAAACATGATATCAGAGTTTTAAAATCAAACATTTTTAAAAATAATCACATGTCACGTTTGTTTAAACCAATGAGCATTAAGCTGTGTCGTCAGTAAGCCGTTTCCCATCATGCTTTTGCTCAGTGGAGAGCAACTGCGAATCCGACACATCCGCCTTTCGCTCGCGAGAGTTCTTTGACATACGTCAGCATGACATCAGAGGAAGGCGGACCGCCCTCGGACACATTTCTAACCGTCATGCATCTCGCGCTGATCACCGGTGATCGGTTCTGCGCAGATTTTGCTCATCTCAAACAAGCCTAATGAGACACTCCTCGCTGCAGCCTGTAGCTCGATGACGTAGCTGGATCAGATCCAATACGTACTGGATGATGGTTCGTTATGGCTAGTGCTTAGTTATAATGCGAGTGCGAGTCTTGTTATAATGCGTGTCAATTAAGACCAGCGTATCGCATTATAACTACGGTCAGAACATTATAACTACATAGGTTAGATCATCTGTACAATATTGACCATGGTCAATATTGTATATGTGATCAGAATCAGAATCAGAATCAGAAAGAGCTTTATTGCCAAGTGTGCTTTCACACACAAGGAATTTTTGGTGCTGAAGCTTCCAGTGCACATATACAATACAAATACAACATTAATAAATAAAAAAATTCTAAGAATAAAAATATAAACAGTATAAGGTCACGGATTACGTTTAGTCAGAAAAGACATAGATTATGAATATTTACAGTATTTGGAGAGTAAGAATAAATATAAATAATATGAATAATCACCGGTACACATTCAGGAAATGCAAACGTGTGTCCTGATTTCGTGAGCATGTTATTAATAAATTGTTTTTGCGCGAGCGGTTTGAGTATTTATCCAGTTCACAAATCTCTCAACTGCGCGTGCGCATGTGACGTCATCAAAATGTGAACGAAACCACCGCGCATGAGCGTCCAGTATGTGTTGGATCTGATCCAGCTACGTCATCGTGCTTCAGGCTGCAGCGACGACTTCTTAAAAAAAATGTAACAGTCATACAATTCAAGGGCCATTATTGTAACCCCTCTACATTTTGCACTTTGGACCAATGTAGTCAGGGTACGTTTTTATATGAGACTGGGTTGGACGATCTTGTAGAGCCACTGATGTTTATCTTTACAGTTGTGCAGGACATGCATACATTTGTAGATAATGTGGTGGACCACATGCACCTCGCACCAATCTTTTATCTTTTATCGCATACAAAATTAAACAAACAAAACATTGTCCATGTTTTTTTTTTCTTATGTAATGTTTTTGTACCTATCTATCTATCTATCTATCTATCTATCTATCTATCTATCTATCTATCTATCTATCTATCTATCTATCTATCTATCTATCTATCTATCTATCTATCTATCTATCTATCTATCTATCTATCTATCTATCTATCTATCTATATGTAAAATCATTTACAAAACTCAACCACGACCAACTGCTGTATTTTTTTATGGTGTATTTGGAAGTATATTAACATTAAATGTGGCAGTAGCAAGTTAATTTGGACATCTTTAAAGGTGATTTTTCTTAATATTTTGAGATTTACATCTTAATAATCTTATATGTACTTACATATATACCGAACTTAAGCAGCTAAATATATAATACATATAATCTTTTTTTATGTTTTAGAAGTTTATTATGGTCATGTATGCCATATTTATTTAAAAAAAATACAGGAAAATCTGAAATATAATTTAAAATATCAGTTTTCTATTTTATTAATATACTGACAACAATATTTGTATTCAGGATATGTATTCATTTGTGAAAATGTCTAAGTAAAGATGTTTTTTAGATGTTTAAGAATTTAATATTGAATAAATTCTGTTTGTTTTGTTTTTTACAGAATCTTTAGAATAAAATTATAACAGGCTAAAATAAGTTTCTAACAATGATGATTGTTAGAATCAGTATTAGATTTCTGACGGATCATGTGACACTGAAAACTGGATTAATGGATGATGAAAGTTCAGCTTTGCATTACACAAATACATTTTTAAAACGTATTACAATACAAAACTTATTTTGAATCACAATATATGTATTTTTTGCATCTACTTTTCATCAAATAAGTTCAGCCTTGATAAGCGAAAACATTAAAAATCAAATAAATGAAAATCTTACTGATCAAACACTTTTGCGCGGTAGTGTAAAATATAATTTATTTAGTGTAAAATATAATTTATTTATGCACGGCATCGAGTGCATGTGCAATCTACGGTCTTAATACGAGCGAACCTCGTTTACTGCGCATGCGCGGCTGAGAATGCATCTCGTCTTGTCTGCAGCAGCCTGACAGGCTGACACTAGGAGAGAGCTCTATACAAAAATTTCTCAACACAAGGATCAGTTGGGCTAGATTAGGCAGGGATCAGAAGCAGAATAGGGTGCAATTAGGCAGGGTGAACCAAAGCATTTTGCTATCTCTTTGCTAGCTATATTGTTAATGGCAAGTGGTACATTTTCTTCAAAAATTCACCCCAAAAAAAAATGTGCTATGCTTATACACAAAGCTGTTTAACCACATGTAGGCCCTAGTCCGAGTTTTCCATCTACCACAAGAGTAGCCTATTTTTCCTAATCTATTGTAGTTAGGCTAATGTTAATACATATGGTTATTATTTTTAATACAATTATCTTAGTTTAATTAATGCAAAATTTGCTATAACTATAGACTTTCAACTGATTTGATTATCAAATGTCAGACTATAGGCTATTTGTAAAATCAAAATGCCGTGTAATACAGTATAATAAAACAAATCTTTTTCTGTTCTTTTTTCATTTATGTACTTTTTTTACTTTTTCTTATATCTGAAGGTACAACCAAATAGTTGTATGTATATACTGTAGTTGCCCCACCTGACATGGAAAGTGTACCAACATATTTGAAACTAGCAGCTTTTACCCGTATTCGAGAGAGCTCTATACAAAACTTTTCTTAACACAAGGATCAGTTGGGCTCCTCTGGATGATGCATTATCATGTTTATTGTTATTACCTTAATAGTCAATTCCTAATAAAAGAGCTTTGTTTGCAGTTGTGCCACCCTGCGAATATACAAATGGCTGGACAAAAGTTTTTCAATGATCTCAATAGCTTTAAAACAACTGATATTTATCAAATGTGTTCATATGAAAGCTTTCAAACCTAAAATGATGCCATACTATTTCGTTTTAATTTTTTTATTCATGAGGCACCATTTAAATTTGATTGGACAGTTGTACCACCTGACATGTCGGGGGTTTAATTTGGCCAAAAAAGCCTTTATTTTGTGTTCATATCTTTTGCTGCGGTTTATGACAGATGTCCACAGAACAGCTTTGCAAAAGACTGAGTCTCGCTGTATCGCTCAGGCTGCCCTGCAGTGTCTATTCACAGGCGCGATCCCACTACTGATCGGCACGGGGACTTTGACCTGCTCCGTCTCCGACCTGGGCGGTTCACCCTCCTTAGACGACCTGGTGATCCCGGGCTCCCCCAGGAGCACCATATCGATACCGAACTTAGCGCGGACACCCGATCGACATAGTCCACTGCAGCCCAGAACCCCTGAGCTCAAGCGATCCGCCAGCCTCAGACTCCCAGTAGCTTGGATTACAGGCGCACGCCACTGCACCCGGCGAGCTGCGAGAATCAGCTCTGCTATTGAATCGAATGTGTGCACACAGCGCCCTCTAGTGTATGAAAGCAGAATAGGGTGCAATTAGGCAGGGTGAACCAAAGCATTTTGCTATCTCTTTGCTAGCTATATTGTTAATGGCAAGTGGTACATTTTCTTCAAAATCCCCCAAAAAAATGTGCTATGCTTATACACAAAGCTGTTTAACCACATGTAGGCCCTAGTCCGAGTTTTCCATCTACCACAAGAGTAGCCTATTTTTCCTAATCTATTGTAGTTAGGCTAATGTTAATACATATGGTTATTATTTTTAATACAATTATCTTAGTTTAATTAATGCATAATTTGCTATATCTATAGACTTTCAACTGATTTGATCATCAAATGTCAGACTATAGGCTATTTGTAAAATCAAAATGCTGTAATACAGTATAATAAAACAAATCTTTTTCTGTTCTTTTTCATTTATGTACTTTTTACTTTTTCTTATATCTGAAGGTACAACCAAATAGTTGTATGTATATACTGTAGTTGCCCCACCTGACATGGAAAGTGTACCAACATATTTGAAACTAGCAGCTTTTACCCGTATTCGAGAGAGCTCTATACAAAACTTTTCTTAACACAAGGATCAGTTGGGCTCCTCTGGATGATGCATTATCATGTTTATTGTTATTACCTTAATAGTCAATTCCTAATAAAAGAGCTTTGTTTGCAGTTGTGCCACCCTGCGAATATACAAATGGCTGGACAAAAGTTTTTCAATGATCTCAATAGCTTTAAAACAACTGATATTTATCAAATGTGTTCATATGAAAGCTTTCAAACCTAAAATGATGCCATACTATTTCGTTTTAATTTTTTATTCATGAGGCACCATTTAAATTTGATTGGACAGTTGTACCACCTGACATGTCGGGGTTTAATTTGGCCAAAAGCCTTTATTTTGTGTTCATATCTTTTGCTGCGGTTTATGACAGATGTCCACAGAACAGCTTTGCAAAAGACTGAGTCTCGCTGTATCGCTCAGGCTGCCCTGCAGTGTCTATTCACAGGCGCGATCCCACTACTGATCGGCACGGGACTTTGACCTGCTCCGTCTCCGACCTGGGCCGGTTCAGACGACCTGGTGATCCCGGGCTCCCCCAGGAGCACCATATCGATACCGAACTTAGCGCGGACACCCGATCGACATAGTCCACTGCAGCCCAGAACCCCTGAGCTCAAGCGATCCGCCAGCCTCAGACTCCCAGTAGCTTGGATTACAGGCGCACGCCACTGCACCCGGCGAGAGCTGCGAGAATCAGCTCTGCTATTGAATCGGAATGTGTGCACACAGCGCCCTCTAGTGTATGAAAGCAGAATAGGGTGCAATTAGGCAGGGTGAACCAAAGCATTTTGCTATCTCTTTGCTAGCTATATTGTTAATGGCAAGTGGTACATTTTCTTCAAAAATCCCAAAAAAATGTGCTATGCTTATACACAAAGCTGTTTAACCACATGTAGGCCCTAGTCCGAGTTTTCCATCTACCACAAGAGTAGCCTATTTTTCCTAATCTATTGTAGTTAGGCTAATGTTAATACATATGGTTATTATTTTTAATACAATTATCTTAGTTTAATTAATGCATAATTTGCTATATCTATAGACTTTCAACTGATTTGATCATCCAATGTCAGACTATAGGCTATTTGTAAAATCAAAATGCCGTGTAATACAGTATAATAAAACAAATCTTTTTCTGTTCTTTTTTCATTTATGTACTTTTTTTACTTTTTCTTATATCTGAAGGTACAACCAAATAGTTGTATGTATATACTGTAGTTGCCCCACCTGACATGGAAAGTGTACCAACATATTTGAAACTAGCAGCTTTTACCTGTATTCGAGAGAGCTCTATACAAAACTTTTCTTAACACAAGGATCAGTTGGGCTCCTCTGGATGATGCATTATCATGTTTATTGTTATTACCTTAATAGTCAATTCCTAATAAAAGAGCTTTGTTTGCAGTTGTGCCACCCTGCGAATATACAAATGGCTGGACAAAAGTTTTTCAATGATCTCAATAGCTTTAAAACAACTGATATTTATCAAATGTGTTCATATGAAAGCTTTCAAACCTAAAATGATGCCATACCATTTCGTTTTAATTTTTTTATTCATGAGGCACCATTTTAATTTGATTGGACAGTTGTACCACCTGACATGTCGGGGGTTTAATTTGGCCAAAAAAGCCTTTATTTTGTGTTCATATCTTTTGCTGCGGTTTATGACAGATGTCCACAGAACAGCTTTGCAAAAGACTGAGTCTCACTGTATCGCTCAGGTTGCCCTGCAGTGTCTATTCACAGGCGCGATCCCACTACTGATCGGCACGGGGACTTTGACCTGCTCCGTCTCCGACCTGGGCCGGTTCACCCCTCCTTAGACGACCTGGTGATCCCGGGCTCCCCCAGGAGCACCATATCGATACCGAACTTAGCGCGGACACCCGATCGACATAGTCCACTGCAGCCCAGAACCCCTGAGCTCAAGCGATCCGCCAGCCTCAGACTCCCAGTAGCTTGGATTACAGGCGCACGCCACTGCACCCGGCGAGAGCTGCGAGAATCAGCTCTGCTATTGAATCGAATGTGTGCACACAGCGCCTCTAGTGTATGAAAGCAGAATAGGGTGCAATTAGGCAGGGTGAACCAAAGCATTTTGCTATCTCTTTGCTAGCTATATTGTTAATGGCAAGTGGTACATTTTCTTCAAAAATCCCCAAAAAAAAATGTGCTATGCTTATACACAAAGCTGTTTAACCACATGTAGGCCCTAGTCCGAGTTTTCCATCTACCACAAGAGTAGCCTATTTTTCCTAATCTATTGTAGTTAGGCTAATGTTAATACATATGGTTATTATTTTTAATACAATTATCTTAGTTTAATTAATGCATAATTTGCTATATCTATAGACTTTCAACTGATTTGATCATCCAATGTCAGACTATAGGCTATTTGTAAAATCAAAATGCTGTGTAATACAGTATAATAAAACAAATCTTTTCTGTTCTTTTTCATTTATGTACTTTTTTTACTTTTTCTTATATCTGAAGGTACAACCAAATAGTTGTATGTATATACTGTAGTTGCCCCACCTGACATGGAAAGTGTACCAACATATTTGAAACTAGCAGCTTTTACCCGTATTCGAGAGAGCTCTATACAAAACTTTTCTTAACACAAGGATCAGTTGGGCTCCTCTGGATGATGCATTATCATGTTTATTGTTATTACCTTAATAGTCAATTCCTAATAAAAGAGCTTTGTTTGCAGTTGTGCCACCCTGCGAATATACAAATGGCTGGACAAAAGTTTTTCAATGATCTCAATAGCTTTAAAACAACTGATATTTATCAAATGTGTTCATATGAAAGCTTTCAAACCTAAAATGATGCCATACTATTTCGTTTTAATTTTTTTATTCATGAGGCACCATTTAAATTTGATTGGACAGTTGTACCACCTGACATGTCGGGGGTTTAATTTGGCCAAAAAAGCCTTTATTTTGTGTTCATATCTTTTGCTGCGGTTTATGACAGATGTCCACAGAACAGCTTTGCAAAAGACTGAGTCTCGCTGTATCGCTCAGGCTGCCCTGCAGTGTCTATTCACAGGCGCGATCCCACTACTGATCGGCACGGGACTTTGACCTGCTCCGTCTCCGACCTGGGCCGGTTCACCCCTCCTTAGATGACCTGGTGATCCCGGGCTCCCCCAGGAGCACCATATCGATACCGAACTTAGCGCGGACACCCGATCGACATAGTCCACTGCAGCCCAGAACCCCTGAGCTCAAGCGATCCGCCAGCCTCAGACTCCCAGTAGCTTGGATTACAGGCGCACGCCACTGCACCCGGCGAGAGCTGCGAGAATCAGCTCTGCTATTGAATCGGAATGTGTGCACACAGCGCCCTCTAGTGTATGAAAGCAGAATAGGGTGCAATTAGGCAGGGTGAACCAAAGCATTTTGCTATCTCTTTGCTAGCTATATTGTTAATGGCAAGTGGTACATTTCTCCCCAAAAAAATGTGCTATGCTTATACACAAAGCTGTTTAACCACATGTAGGCCCTAGTCCGAGTTTTCCATCTACCACAAGAGTAGCCTATTTTTCCTAATCTATTGTAGTTAGGCTAATGTTAATACATATGGTTATTATTTTTAATACAATTATCTTAGTTTAATTAATGCATAATTTGCTATATCTATAGACTTTCAACTGATTTGATCATCCAATGTCAGACTATAGGCTATTTGTAAAATCAAAATGCTGTGTAATACAGTATAATAAAACAAATCTTTTTCTGTTCTTTTTTCATTTATGTACTTTTTTTACTTTTTCTTATATCTGAAGGTACAACCAAATAGTTGTATGTATATACTGTAGTTGCCCCACCTGACATGGAAAGTGTACCAACATATTTGAAACTAGCAGCTTTTACCCGTATTCGAGAGAGCTCTATACAAAACTTTTCTTAACACAAGGATCAGTTGGGCTCCTCTGGATGATGCATTATCATGTTTATTGTTATTACCTTAATAGTCAATTCCTAATAAAAGAGCTTTGTTTGCAGTTGTGCCACCCTGCGAATATACAAATGGCTGGACAAAAGTTTTTCAATGATCTCAATAGCTTTAAAACAACTGATATTTATCAAATGTGTTCATATGAAAGCTTTCAAACCTAAAATGATGCCATACTATTTCGTTTTAATTTTTTTATTCATGAGGCACCATTTAAATTTGATTGGACAGTTGTACCACCTGACATGTCGGGGGTTTAATTTGGCCAAAAAAGCCTTTATTTTGTGTTCATATCTTTTGCTGCGGTTTATGACAGATGTCCACAGAACAGCTTTGCAAAAGACTGAGTCTCGCTGTATCGCTCAGGCTGCCCTGCAGTGTCTATTCACAGGCGCGATCCCACTACTGATCGGCACGGGGACTTTGACCTGCTCCGTCTCCGACCTGGGCCGGTTCACCCCTCCTTAGATGACCTGGTGATCCCGGGCTCCCCCAGGAGCACCATATCGATACCGAACTTAGCGCGGACACCCGATCGACATAGTCCACTGCAGCCCAGAACCCCTGAGCTCAAGCGATCCGCCAGCCTCAGACTCCCAGTAGCTTGGATTACAGGCGCACGCCACTGCACCCGGCGAGAGCTGCGAGAATCAGCTCTGCTATTGAATCGGAATGTGTGCACACAGCGCCCTCTAGTGTATGAAAGCAGAATAGGGTGCAATTAGGCAGGGTGAACCAAAGCATTTTGCTATCTCTTTGCTAGCTATATTGTTAATGGCAAGTGGTACATTTTCTTCAAAAATTCACCCCCTGCTATGCTTATACACAAAGCTGTTTAACCACATGTAGGCCCTAGTCCGAGTTTTCCATCTACCACAAGAGTAGCCTATTTTTCCTAATCTATTGTAGTTAGGCTAATGTTAATACATATGGTTATTATTTTTAATACAATTATCTTAGTTTAATTAATGCATAATTTGCTATATCTATAGACTTTCAACTGATTTGATCATCCAATGTCAGACTATAGGCTATTTGTAAAATCAAAATGCCTGTAATACAGTATAATAAAACAAATCTTTTCTGTTCTTTTTCATTTATGTACTTTTTTACTTTTTCTTATATCTGAAGGTACAACCAAATAGTTGTATGTATATACTGTAGTTGCCCCACCTGACATGGAAAGTGTACCAACATATTTGAAACTAGCAGCTTTTACCCGTATTCGAGAGAGCTCTATACAAAACTTTTCTTAACACAAGGATCAGTTGGGCTCCTCTGGATGATGCATTATCATGTTTATTGTTATTACCTTAATAGTCAATTCCTAATAAAAGAGCTTTGTTTGCAGTTGTGCCACCCTGCGAATATACAAATGGCTGGACAAAAGTTTTCAATGATCTCAATAGCTTTAAAACAACTGATATTTATCAAATGTGTTCATATGAAAGCTTTCAAACCTAAAATGATGCCATACTATTTCGTTTTAATTTTTTTATTCATGAGGCACCATTTAAATTTGATTGGACAGTTGTACCACCTGACATGTCGGGGGTTTAATTTGGCCAAAAAAGCCTTTATTTTGTGTTCATATCTTTTGCTGCGGTTTATGACAGATGTCCACAGAACAGCTTTGCAAAAGACTGAGTCTCGCTGTATCGCTCAGGCTGCCCTGCAGTGTCTATTCACAGGCGCGATCCCACTACTGATCGGCACGGGGACTTTGACCTGCTCCGTCTCCGACCTGGGCCGGTTCACCCCTCCTTAGACAACCTGGTGATCCCGGGCTCCCCCAGGAGCACCATATCGATACCGAACTTAGCGGACACCCGATCGACATAGTCCACTGCAGCCCAGAACCCCTGAGCTCAAGCGATCCGCCAGCCTCAGACTCCCAGTAGCTTGGATTACAGGCGCACGCCACTGCACCGGCAGAGCTGCGAGAATCAGCTCTGCTATTGAATCGGAATGTGTGCACACAGCGCCCTCTAGTGTATGAAAGCAGAATAGGGTGCAATTAGGCAGGGTGAACCAAAGCATTTTGCTATCTCTTTGCTAGCTATATTGTTAATGGCAAGTGGTACATTTTCTTCAAAATCCCCAAAAAAATGTGCTATGCTTATACACAAAGCTGTTTAACCACATGTAGGCCCTAGTCCGAGTTTTCCATCTACCACAAGAGTAGCCTATTTTTCCTAATCTATTGTAGTTAGGCTAATGTTAATACATATGGTTATTATTTTTAATACAATTATCTTAGTTTAATTAATGCATAATTTGCTATATCTATAGACTTTCAACTGATTTGATCATCAAATGTCAGACTATAGGCTATTTGTAAAATCAAAATGCCGTGTAATACAGTATAATAAAACAAATCTTTTTCTGTTCTTTTTTCATTTATGTACTTTTTTTACTTTTTCTTATATCTGAAGGTACAACCAAATAGTTGTATGTATATACTGTAGTTGCCCCACCTGACATGGAAAGTGTACCAACATATTTGAAACTAGCAGCTTTTACCCGTATTCGAGAGAGCTCTATACAAAACTTTTCTTAACACAAGGATCAGTTGGGCTCCTCTGGATGATGCATTATCATGTTTATTGTTATTACCTTAATAGTCAATTCCTAATAAAGAGCTTTGTTTGCAGTTGTGCCACCCTGAATATACAAATGGCTGGACAAAAGTTTTCAATGATCTCAATAGCTTTAAAACAACTGATATTTATCAAATGTGTTCATATGAAAGCTTTCAAACCTAAAATGATGCCATACCATTTCGTTTTAATTTTTTTATTCATGAGGCACCCTTTTAATTTGATTGGACAGTTGTACCACCTGACATGTCGGGGGTTTAATTTGGCCAAAAAAGCCTTTATTTTGTGTTCATATCTTTTGCTGCGGTTTATGACAGATGTCCACAGAACAGCTTTGCAAAAGACTGAGTCTCGCTGTATCGCTCAGGTTGCCCTGCAGTGTCTATTCACAGGCGCGATCCCACTACTGATCAGCACGGGGACTTTGACCTGCTCCGTCTCCGACCTGGGCCGGTTCACCCCTCCTTAGACGACCTGGTGATCCCGGGCTCCCCCAGGAGCACCATATCGATACCGAACTTAGCGCGGACACCCGATCGACATAGTCCACTGCAGCCCAGAACCCCTGAGCTCAAGCGATCCGCCAGCCTCAGACTCCCAGTAGCTTGGATTACAGGCGCACGCCACTGCACCCGGCGAGAGCTGCGAGAATCAGCTCTGCTATTGAATCGGAATGTGTGCACACAGCGCCCTCTAGTGTATGAAAGCAGAATAGGGTGCAATTAGGCAGGGTGAACCAAAGCATTTTGCTATCTCTTTGCTAGCTATATTGTTAATGGCAAGTGGTACATTTTCTTCAAAAATTCCCCCTATGCTTATACACAAAGCTGTTTAACCACATGTAGGCCCTAGTCCGAGTTTTCCATCTACCACAAGAGTAGCCTATTTTTCCTAATCTATTGTAGTTAGGCTAATGTTAATACATATGGTTATTATTTTTAATACAATTATCTTAGTTTAATTAATGCATAATTTGCTATATCTATAGACTTTCAACTGATTTGATCA
Source organism: Gobiocypris rarus (assembly GCA_023029165.1). Taxonomy (NCBI): domain Eukaryota; kingdom Metazoa; phylum Chordata; class Actinopteri; order Cypriniformes; family Gobionidae; genus Gobiocypris; species Gobiocypris rarus. Next base: position 21,391,233 of record CM040931.1, read on the forward strand.
TCCAATGTCAGACTATAGGCTATTTGTAAAATCAAAATGCTGTAATACAGTATAATAAAACAAATCTTTTTCTGTTCTTTTTTCATTTATGTACTTTTTTACTTTTTCTTATATCTGAAGGTACAACCAAATAGTTGTATGTATATACTGTAGTTGCCCCACCTGACATGGAAAGTGTACCAACATATTTGAAACTAGCAGCTTTTACCCGTATTCGAGAGAGCTCTATACAAAACTTTTCTTAACACAAGGATCAGTTGGGCTCCTCTGGATGATGCATTATCATGTTTATTGTTATTACCTTAATAGTCAATTCCTAATAAAAGAGCTTTGTTTGCAGTTGTGCCACCCTGCGAATATACAAATGGCTGGACAAAAGTTTTCAATGATCTCAATAGCTTTAAAACAACTGATATTTATCAAATGTGTTCATATGAAAGCTTTCAAACCTAAAATGATGCCATACTATTTCGTTTTAATTTTTTTATTCATGAGGCACCATTTAAATTTGATTGGACAGTTGTACCACCTGACATGTCGGGGGTTTAATTTGGCCAAAAAAGCCTTTATTTTGTGTTCATATCTTTTGCTGCGGTTTATGACAGATGTCCACAGAACAGCTTTGCAAAAGACTGAGTCTCGCTGTATCGCTCAGGCTGCCCTGCAGTGTCTATTCACAGGCGCGATCCCACTACTGATCGGCACGGGACTTTGACCTGCTCCGTCTCCGACCTGGGCCAGTTCACCCCTCCTTAGCGACCTGGTGATCCCGGGCTCCCCCAGGAGCACCATATCGATACCGAACTTAGCGCGGACACCCGATCGACATAGTCCACTGCAGCCCAGAACCCCTGAGCTCAAGCGATCCGCCAGCCTCAGACTCCCAGTAGCTTGGATTACAGGCGCACGCCACTGCACCCGGCGAGAGCTGCGAGAATCAGCTCTGCTATTGAATCGGAATGTGTGCACACAGCGCCCTCTAGTGTATGAAAGCAGAATAGGGTGCAATTAGGCAGGGTGAACCAAAGCATTTTGCTATCTCTTTGCTAGCTATATTGTTAATGGCAAGTGGTACATTTTCTTCAAAAATTGCTATGCTTATACACAAAGCTGTTTAACCACATGTAGGCCCTAGTCCGAGTTTTCCATCTACCACAAGAGTAGCCTATTTTTCCTAATCTATTGTAGTTAGGCTAATGTTAATACATATGGTTATTATTTTTAATACAATTATCTTAGTTTAATTAATGCATAATTTGCTATATCTATAGACTTTCAACTGATTTGATCATCAAATGTCAGACTATAGGCTATTTGTAAAATCAAAATGCCGTGTAATACAGTATAATAAAACAAATCTTTTTCTGTTCTTTTTTCATTTATGTACTTTTTTTACTTTTTCTTATATCTGAAGGTACAACCAAATAGTTGTATGTATATACTGTAGTTGCCCCACCTGACATGGAAAGTGTACCAACATATTTGAAACTAGCAGCTTTTACCTGTATTCGAGAGAGCTCTATACAAAACTTTTCTTAACACAAGGATCAGTTGGGCTCCTCTGGATGATGCATTATCATGTTTATTGTTATTACCTTAATAGTCAATTCCTAATAAAAGAGCTTTGTTTGCAGTTGTGCCACCCTGCGAATATACAAATGGCTGGACAAAAGTTTTTCAATGATCTCAATAGCTTTAAAACAACTGATATTTATCAAATGTGTTCATATGAAAGCTTTCAAACCTAAAATGATGCCATACTATTTCGTTTTAATTTTTTTATTCATGAGGCACCCTTTTAATTTGATTGGACAGTTGTACCACCTGACATGTCGGGGGTTTAATTTGGCCAAAAAAGCCTTTATTTTGTGTTCATATCTTTTGCTGCGGTTTATGACAGATGTCCACAGAACAGCTTTGCAAAAGACTGAGTCTCGCTGTATCGCTCAGGCTGCCCTGCAGTGTCTATTCACAGGCGCGATCCCACTACTGATCGGCACGGGGACTTTGACCTGCTCCGTCTCCGACCTGGGCCGGTTCACCCCTCCTTAGACGACCTGGTGATCCCGGGCTCCCCCAGGAGCACCATATCGATACCGAACTTAGCGCGGACACCCGATCGACATAGTCCACTGCAGCCCAGAACCCCTGAGCTCAAGCGATCCGCCAGCCTCAGACTCCCAGTAGCTTGGATTACAGGCGCACGCCACTGCACCCGGCGAGAGCTGCGAGAATCAGCTCTGCTATTGAATCGGAATGTGTGCACACAGCGCCCTCTAGTGTATGAAAGCAGAATAGGGTGCAATTAGGCAGGGTGAACCAAAGCATTTTGCTATCTCTTTGCTAGCTATATTGTTAATGGCAAGTGGTACATTTTCTTCAAAAATTCACAAAATGTGCTATGCTTATACACAAAGCTGTTTAACCACATGTAGGCCCTAGTCCGAGTTTTCCATCTACCACAAGAGTAGCCTATTTTTCCTAATCTATTGTAGTTAGGCTAATGTTAATACATATGGTTATTATTTTTAATACAATTATCTTAGTTTAATTAATGCATAATTTGCTATATCTATAGACTTTCAACTGATTTGATCATCAAATGTCAGACTATAGGCTATTTGTAAAATCAAAATGCCGTGTAATACAGTATAATAAAACAAATCTTTTCTGTTCTTTTTCATTTATGTACTTTTTTACTTTTTCTTATATCTGAAGGTACAACCAAATAGTTGTATGTATATACTGTAGTTGCCCCACCTGACATGGAAAGTGTACCAACATATTTGAAACTAGCAGCTTTTACCCGTATTCGAGAGAGCTCTATACAAAACTTTTCTTAACACAAGGATCAGTTGGGCTCCTCTGGATGATGCATTATCATGTTTATTGTTATTACCTTAATAGTCAATTCCTAATAAAGAGCTTTGTTTGCAGTTGTGCCACCCTGCGAATATACAAATGGCTGGACAAAAGTTTTTCAAAAATCTCAATAGCTTTAAAACAACTGATATTTATCAAATGTGTTCATATGAAAGCTTTCAAACCTAAAATGATGCCATACTATTTCGTTTTAATTTTTTTATTCATGAGGCACCATTTAAATTTGATTGGACAGAGCAGAATAGGTAATTAGCAGGGTGAATCCAAAGCATTTGCCATTCCTTTGCTAGCTTATATTGTTAATGGCAAGTGGCATAGTTTCTTAAAAAATTCACCTCCTCCACCCCCAAAAAAAATGTGCTATGCTTTATACACAAATCTGTTTAACCACATGTAGGCCCTAGTCCGAGTTTCTTCATCTACCACAAGAGTAGCCTATTTTTAATCTATTGTAGTTAGGCTAATGTTAATTACATATGGTTATTATTTTAATACAATTATCTTAGTTTACTAATGGCAAATTCCATATATCTATAGACTTTTCAAACTGATTTGATCATCAAATGTCAGACTTATAGGCTATTTGTAAATCAAACATGCTGTGTAATACAGTATAATAAAACAAATCTTTTTCTGTTCTTTTTTCATTTATGTACTTTTTTTACTTTTTCTTATATCCTGAAGGTACAAACCAAATAGTTGTATGTATATACTGTAGTTGCCCCACCTGACATGGGAAAGTGTAACCAACATATTTGAAACTAGCAGCTTTTAATTCGCATTCGAGAGAGCCCAATACAAAACTTTTCTTAACACAAGGATCAGTTGGGCTCCTCTGGATGATGCATTATCATGTTTATTGTTATTACCTTAATAGTCAATTCCTAATAAAAGAGCTTTGTTTGCAGTTGTGCCACCCTGCGAATATACAAATGGCTGGACAAAAGTTTTTCAATGATCTCAATAGCTTTAAAACAACTGATATTTATCAAATGTGTTCATATGAAAGCTTTCAAACCTAAAATGATGCCATACTATTTCGTTTTAATTTTTTTATTCATGAGGCACCATTTAAATTTGATTGGACAGTTGTACCACCTGACATGTCGGGGGTTTAATTTGGCCAAAAAAGCCTTTATTTTGTGTTCATATCTTTTGCTGCGGTTTATGACAGATGTCCACAGAACAGCTTTGCAAAAGACTGAGTCTCGCTGTATCGCTCAGGCTGCCCTGCAGTGTCTATTCACAGGCGCGATCCCACTACTGATCGGCACGGGGACTTTGACCTGCTCCGTCTCCGACCTGGGCCGGTTCACCCCTCCTTAGACAACCTGGTGATCCCGGGCTCCCCCAGGAGCACCATATCGATACCGAACTTAGCGCGGACACCCGATCGACATAGTCCACTGCAGCCCAGAACCCCTGAGCTCAAGCGATCCGCCAGCCTCAGACTCCCAGTAGCTTGGATTACAGGCGCACGCCACTGCACCCGGCGAGAGCTGCGAGAATCAGCTCTGCTATTGAATTGGAATGTGTGCACACAGCGCCCTCTAGTGTATGAAAGCAGAATAGGTGCCATTAGGCAGGGTGAACCAAAGCATTTTGCTATCTCTTTGCTAGCTATATTGTTAATGGCAAGTGGTACATTTTCTTCACCCAAAAAAATGTGCTATGCTTATACACAAAGCTGTTTAACCACATGTAGGCCCTAGTCCGAGTTTTCCATCTACCACAAGAGTAGCCTATTTTTCCTAATCTATTGTAGTTAGGCTAATGTTAATACATATGGTTATTATTTTTAATACAATTATCTTAGTTTAATTAATGCATAATTTGCTATATCTATAGACTTTCAACTGATTTGATCATCAAATGTCAGACTATAGGCTATTTGTAAAATCAAAATGCCGTGTAATACAGTATAATAAAACAAATCTTTTTCTGTTCTTTTTTCATTTATGTACTTTTTTTACTTTTTCTTATATCTGAAGGTACAACCAAATAGTTGTATGTATATACTGTAGTTGCCCCACCTGACATGGAAAGTGTACCAACATATTTGAAACTAGCAGCTTTTACCCGTATTCGAGAGAGCTCTATACAAACTTTTCTTAACACAAGGATCAGTTGGGCTCCTCTGGATGATGCATTATCATGTTTATTGTTATTACCTTAATAGTCAATTCCTAATAAAAGAGCTTTGTTTGCAGTTGTGCCACCCTGCGAATATACAAATGGCTGGACAAAAGTTTTCAATGATCTCAATAGCTTTAAAACAACTGATATTTATCAAATGTGTTTATATGAAAGCTTTCAAACCTAAAATGATGCCATACTATTTCGTTTTAATTTTTTTATTCATGAGGCACCATTTTAATTTGATTGGACAGTTGTACCACCTGACATGTCGGGGGTTTAATTTGGCCAAAAAAGCCTTTATTTTGTGTTCATATCTTTTGCTGCGGTTTATGACAGATGTCCACAGAACAGCTTTGCAAAAGACTGAGTCTCGCTGTATCGCTCAGGCTGCCCTGCAGTGTCTATTCACAGGCGCGATCCCACTACTGATCAGCACGGGGACTTTGACCTGCTCCGTCTCCGACCTGGGCCGGTTCACCCCTCCTTAGACGACCTGGTGATCCCGGGCTCCCCCAGGAGCACCATATCGATACCGAACTTAGCGCGGACACCCGATCGACATAGTCCACTGCAGCCCAGAACCCCTGAGCTCAAGCGATCCGCCAGCCTCAGACTCCCAGTAGCTTGGATTACAGGCGCACGCCACTGCACCCGGCGAGAGCTGCGAGAATCAGCTCTGCTATTGAATCGGAATGTGTGCACACAGCGCCCTCTAGTGTATGAAAGCAGAATAGGGTGCAATTAGGCAGGGTGAACCAAAGCATTTTGCTATCTCTTTGCTAGCTATATTGTTAATGGCAAGTGGTACAGTTTCTTCAAAAATTCACCCCCCCAAAAAAATGTGCTATGCTTATACACAAAGCTGTTTAACCACATGTAGGCCCTAGTCCGAGTTTTCCATCTACCACAAGAGTAGCCTATTTTTCCTAATCTATTGTAGTTAGGCTAATGTTAATACATATGGTTATTATTTTTAATACAATTATCTTAGTTTAATTAATGCATAATTTGCTATATCTATAGACTTTCAACTGATTTGATCATCAAATGTCAGACTATAGGCTATTTGTAAAATCAAAATGCCGTGTAATACAGTATAATAAAACAAATCTTTTTCTGTTCTTTTTTCATTTATGTACTTTTTTTACTTTTTCTTATATCTGAAGGTACAACCAAATAGTTGTATGTATATACTGTAGTTGCCCCACCTGACATGGAAAGTGTACCAACATATTTGAAACTAGCAGCTTTTACCCGTATTCGAGAGAGCTCTATACAAAACTTTTCTTAACACAAGGATCAGTTGGGCTCCTCTGGATGATGCATTATCATGTTTATTGTTATTACCTTAATAGTCAATTCCTAATAAAAGAGCTTTGTTTGCAGTTGTGCCACCCTGCGAATATACAAATGGCTGGACAAAAGTTTTTCAATGATCTCAATAGCTTTAAAACAACTGATATTTATCAAATGTGTTCATATGAAAGCTTTCAAACCTAAAATGATGCCATACCATGTCGTTTTAATTTTTTTATTCATGAGGCACCATTTTAATTTGATTGGACAGTTGTACCACCTGACATGTCGGGGGTTTAATTTGGCCAAAAAAGCCTTTATTTTGTGTTCATATCTTTTGCTGCGGTTTATGACAGATGTCCACAGAACAGCTTTGCAAAAGACTGAGTCTCGCTGTATCGCTCAGGCTGCCCTGCAGTGTCTATTCACAGGCGCGATCCCACTACTGATCAGCACGGGGACTTTGACCTGCTCCGTCTCCGACCTGGGCCGGTTCACCCCTCCTTAGACGACCTGGTGATCCCGGGCTCCCCCAGGAGCACCATATCGATACCGAACTTAGCGCGGACACCCGATCGACATAGTCCACTGCAGCCCAGAACCCCTGAGCTCAAGCGATCCGCCAGCCTCAGACTCCCAGTAGCTTGGATTACAGGCGCACGCCACTGCACCCGGCGAGAGCTGCGAGAATCAGCTCTGCTATTGAATCGGAATGTGTGCACACATCGCCCTCTAGTGTATGAAAGCAGAATAGGGTGCAATTAGGCAGGGTGAACCAAAGCATTTTGCTATCTCTTTGCTAGCTATATTGTTAATGGCAAGTGGTACAGTTTCTTCAAAAATTCGCCCCCTTATGCTTATACACAAAGCTGTTTAACCACATGTAGGCCCTAGTCCGAGTTTTCCATCTACCACAAGAGTAGCCTATTTTTCCTAATCTATTGTAGTTAGGCTAATGTTAATACATATGGTTTTTATTTTTAATACAATTATCTTAGTTTAATTAATGCATAATTTGCTATATCTATAGACTTTCAACTGATTTGATCATCCAATGTCAGACTATAGGCTATTTGTAAAATCAAAATGCCGTGTAATACAGTATAATAAAACAAATCTTTTTCTGTTCTTTTTTCATTTATGTACTTTTTTTACTTTTTCTTATATCTGAAGGTACAACCAAATAGTTGTATGTATATACTGTAGTTGCCCCACCTGACATGGAAAGTGTACCAACATATTTGAAACTAGCAGCTTTTACCCGTATTCGAGAGAGCTCTATACAAAACTTTTCTTAACACAAGGATCAGTTGGGCTCCTCTGGATGATGCATTATCATGTTTATTGTTATTACCTTAATAGTCAATTCCTAATGAAAGAGCTTTGTTTGCAGTTGTGCCACCCTGCAAATATACAAATGGCTGGACAAAAGTTTTTCAATGATCTCAATAGCTTTAAAACTGGCTTAAACCCATTTTTTGTGTGTAAAAATACTAGCTAGTTTTGCACAGTACTATATATATATATATATATATATATATATATATATATATATATATATATATATATATATATATATATATATATATATATATATATATATATATATATATATATATATATATATATATATACAAAAAATGAGTTTAAGCCAGTTATTTATATCTTTTGCTGTAGTGTGTCAGTACGAAAAATCTGATTACATTTATAAATTAATTGCCATTTATTGTAATAATCCAGTGAGATTTTTGTATGCATAAGGAGTCTGGCAATAGTCGGTATGCTCCACATGGAGATCTGATCTAATCTTCATTGAGTCTGTCTGTGGTTACATGAAGCAACATAAAAAACTGAGATCCAGAAGAACTGTGGCTATGTCTCTCTAAGACATTTGAAGAAACCTTCCTGCAAAACTGCATGAAAAACTATGTGCAGGTGACAAAAGCTGTTTTTAAATGCAAAGGGTGATCACATCAAATATCGATTTTTATTTAGTTAATATAAGTTAATTCATAAATAAAATCTATTTATGACATTATTTTTGACAGCATTCTCACTTTAAAGCATTCTGACAAGTGCCTAAACTTTTCACAGTACTGTAGTTTTGCTGGAAGGTTTCTTCAAGTGCCTGGGAGACGTTGCCTTAGTTCTTCTGGATTTAGTCCGTCTCAGTTTTTTCTGTTTCTTCATGTAATCACAGACAGACTCGATGATGGTGAGATCAGATCATACCGGCTGCTGTCAGACTTCTTGTGCATGAAAAGAAAAAACACGCAAAAACATCTCACTGGATTATTACATTTAATTGCTAAATGAATGTTTGGAAATATAACCTGATATTTCATACTGACACACTACAGTAAAAAATATAAATAACTGGCTTAAAAAAATGTTTTGTGAAAATACCAACGTGCCTAAGACTTTTGCACAGTACTGTATATAAACCTTTATTTTAATAGGACAGATGTAATAGGAGAGGAGAAAGGGGAACCAAACTGGGAACACCTAGGCCAAAGAATTTCTAAATATCAATATATTCAAAATAGGATTAAACTAAATTGTTTTCCTTCACTGATGTCACAGTGACAGGTTCAACAGAAATGTATTTGCCTTTGTCATGTATTTTTATGGTATGTGATCACAGGAGACATGCACCACTATTAACAGGTGAGTCTATCTCCTAATCCCATTGTACTCTCACGCATGTCTTAAATTATTGCACATAAAATTACACATGCTTCTATTCTATTAAATCAAGATTAGATAGATTACGTATTGCTTTGTATGCCCTAGCTTCTCTAAAAGAGCTAAATGGTTTAATTACTCATTAAGTGGGTAATTACTTGATTTGTCAGGCTGCATGGTCACACATTTACGCCCATGTTCAAGGTATTTTTCTTGTCCGGTTCTTTCCGGGTGAGTCTTAACACATCAGGCTGGAAGAAAACTATGCTGGAAGCAAATAAATCTAAATAAGATGATGAAATAGCCTACTGCAACAGGGATCCCTCAATTTTAACATGCAAACAGTTCTAAAAGTCTTAACAGCTCCTTGGAGTACTTTTCTAAAAAGTAAAAATAAAAAACAAAAAAAACCTATGACCCCATGAGTTCATTCGGAATTCAGCAAGTTTCCCGAAATCTAGGAATAAAAGAGTGTAACACTGAAACTACAAAGTTCTCTAGGTTTCCTATGATTTCTTGTAAATAGGGCATGATATCTCAGCATACTTCTACAATTAAACACATGGTGTTGGTGTCAGCACAGAAAAAAAACAAAGAATAAAAAACAGAAAGAAAGTAGAAGGGTTATGGTCTTGATATGTTTAAAACAGAAAGAAGTTTCAGGACATTTCTGTACGTCTGGAGAGATTTTGTTAACAGCTTCGGTTTGTTTTGTTGTCTGTTGAAATGGGGCTTATTCTTTAAATATTTCATCTATTAATAAATAATTAAAATAATCAGCTTTATAAATCTATGATGTTGCTGAAAATGTAAAAAAGTTATCTGTGTTTTAGGTTTAGGGGTATGTTTAGGGTTAGGGATATACAGAATATACATTTTGTACAGTATAAAAATCATTATGTCTATTAAATCCCCACAAAACTTGAATCCCCTGGTGGGGACTTCAACCTGACTGCACACAGACTCATGGGGACTCGTGTCACTGTGGAAACCTAAATTGAGGTCCCCATGGGTACAAAAGCTTATAAATCATTCAGAATGAGTTTTTATGAAAATGTAAAAATGCAGTGTGTGTGTGTGTGTGTGTGTGTGTGTGTGTGTGTGTGTGTGTGTGTGTGTGTGTGTGTGTGTGTGTGTGTGTGTGTGTGTGTGTGTGTGTGGACTGGTAATCCCTACGGTATGGGGACAAAATGTCCCCACAAAGATAGCAATATAACTGATATATAACATATTTAACTTGTCAATGACCTGATTCACTCTTGCTTGATCTTTTTAATGAGTGTAAAATTAACTGACAAACATATTATAATTTGCTGAGTACTTTCACATAAGCCTCCATATTAAAAAAATTAATACATGTGTGTGTGTGTGTGTGTGTGTGTGTGTGTGTGTGTGTGTTCATGTTTTTCTGTCCAGGTGGGGACTTAAACCTGAATGTGTGTGATATAACTGATATATAACATATTTAACTTGTCAATGACCTGATTCACTCTTGCTTGATCTTTTAATGAGTGTAAAAACAATGACAGTAATTTCAAAATTAACTTCTCGTTTTATCTTAAAATTATTTTAATTGGCCTCTCTGACCTTACGGGGAAGATTAAGTTAAAGCATGTCTTTGTTGTGAATGCATTAATCTGTTCAGTGACCTTTGAGTCATGTGTATAAATGAAACACCGCCCAAAACTAACTCTCTGCTATTTGTCGTCATAGATTATGAATTTTTAAACTTACTCATAAGTGTCTGCTTTATCCATGTGTGCACCATCTTTTATCAAGTCAAAAATACACACACACACACATAAATTCCTTTGGAGTTTCCTCATTAGGGTGGAAACACAAATCTGGTCTTCGAATACCAATACTACAGGTGCAGGATGCAGGATCTGGCACAGATACACACACATACACACGCACCCACACCCATCAACAAAGTGTAGAACCCGCCCTCAAGCTCCAACTATATAACAGGACAGAGCTTGCTTCGAAGGTACCATCTTCTTCAGGACAACTCCAAAGACTGTGTTCCTTGTGCGTTCATCCCATCTCTGCATTTATCCAACATGTCATGCTCGAAAACCTGCCCCGAGACTTGTCTGAAGACCTGCTCTTTGACTTGCCCTGACACCTGTCCGAAGACCTCCCCTGAGACCTACTCCGAGATCTGCTCCAAGCCCTGCTCCTTCACCTTCCCTGAGACCTGTCTGAAGACCGGCTCCGAGATGTGCTCCAAGCCCTGCTCCTTCACCTTCCCCAAGACCTGCCCAGAGACCTGTCTGAAGACCTGCCCTGAGACCTGCTCCATTAGCTGCCCAGAAACCTGCTCCGAGATCTGCTCCAAGCCCTGCTCCTTCACCTTCCCCAAGACCTGCCCCGAGACCTGTCTGAAGACTTACTCTGAGACCTGCTCCATAAGCTGCCCAGAGACCAGCTCCAACACCTGCTCCAAGCCCTGCTCCTTCATCTTCCCCAAGACCTGCCCCGAGACCTGTCTGAAGACCTGCCCTGAGACCTGCTCCATAAGCTGCCCAGAGACCAGCTCCAACACCTGCTCCAAGCCCTGCTCCTTCACCTTTCCCAAGACCTGCCCTGAGACCTGCTCCATAAGCTGCCCAGAGACCAGCTCCAACACCTGCCCAAGCCCTGCTCCTTCACCTTCCCCGAGACCTGTTTGAAGACTTGCTCTGAGACCAGCTCCAACCCCTGCCCCAAGCCCTGCTCCTTCACCTTCCCCGAGACCTGTTTGAAGACTTGCTCTGAGACCAGCTCCGATACCTGCCCCAAGCCCTGCTCATTCACCTTCCCCAAAACCTGTCCTGAGACTTGTCTGAAGACTTGCTCTGAGACCAGCTCTGACACCTGCTCCAAGCCCTGCTCCTTCACCTTCCTCAAGACCTGCCCTGAGACCTTTCTGAAGACTTGCTCTGAGACCAGCTCCGACACCTGCCCCAAGCCCTGCTCCTTCACCTTCCCCAAGACCTGCCACGAGACCTGTCTGAAGACTTGCTCTGAGACCAGCTCTGACATCTGCCCCGAGTCCGGCTCCTTTGACTTGCTCTGAGACCTGCTCTGACACCTGCCCCGAGTCCTGCTCCTTCACTTGCCCCAAGACCTGCCCTGAGACCTGCTCCATGACCTGCTATGACACCAACCCTAAGTCCTCCACCAGCACCTTCTCCAAGACCTGTTCCATGACTTCAAAGTCCATAATCATTCCTCATCATTGTGGTGCAGTCGCACCAAAAGCCTACAGTGTTTATGGATGTGGTTTTGGAGGAAGGACACGCATCTCTTCCTGTTCTTTTCGTTCGAATACTTGCTCCCCATGTCCACAATACAGAATTGATGGAGCATACAAATGTCATAGTGGACTGTACAGTGGAGGACATGGTGAAAGATTTGGTGCAAGAATCATGGCTGGAGGGTGCTATGGAAGGGATTCTGACTACATCCAGAAGACGGAAAAGGCCACCATGCAAAACCTGAATGACCGTCTGGCGTCCTACCTAGATAAGGTGCACTTTCTGGAAGCTGCCAATGCCACTCTAGAGAGGCAGATCCGGGAGTACTATGAGAAGAAGGGGCCGATCTGCCAGAGGGACTACAGTTGCTACTTGAAAACCATTGATTGCCTTCAGGAAAAGGTATAAGGGGGGACATCTTCTAAATATATTACAAAAATGGTGTCTGCATGATGTTTTAAGTTATAAATGAGCTACATCAATCGTTTCCTATGTCAATGCTCTTCATTATAGATTAAAGATGCTACCATCAACAACGGCAAAATCCTCCTGCGTATTGACAACTCTAAATTGGCTGTTGATGACTTCAGGATAAAGTAAGGCATTTCACATCTAGTTCGTTTGGAGAACATTCAAAACGTTCTGGAAAACTGACAGATATTTATAAATGTTTTCATTAATTTGGGTTAACTAACAAAACAAAAAAAAGATCTGTTACTAATAAGCTCTAATTTGTGTTCCTTTTTCATGCAAGAAAGTAAACAGTAAGGGATTTTACTTTAAAGACAAATAAAAACAGAATAGAATGGAAAATTAGTTCTTCAAAATGAAGCAGGGTGGTGCATAATATATATTCAAATGTATGCAAGCAATTGTATGTACATTCATATACAAATGTTCATTTGAACAGATATAATTCAGCCATAAATACAGTATAAATTTAGTCATAGTGGAAACAATGAAAAATAGCTTACAACAAAATGTATGCATTGCTATATAGCTTTTTGGTTTGTACATAGATCATTTTCATGTTTAGAAATGATCATTTAATTCCCCTCCGACCTTTCTACCAATCAGGTATGAGAATGAGTCATCGATAAGGCAGTGTTTGAAGGCTGACATCGATAACCTGCGTCGCATACTTGATAAAACATGCCTGGCAAAGGCTGACTTGGAGATGCAGATCTGTGCTCTGCAGGAGGAGCTGGTATATTTGAAGAAAATTCACCAGGAGGTTTGTAGCAGTTTGCCTGTGTAGCGAAAAACTGTTTTTAATTGAAGATAAATGGAAGCAATAACTTAAATTCACAACTTATGCTTGAGCCATATGTGGTTATAGGATGTGGCTGCAATAATGTGTCAGTTGACAAACGCAAAAATGTGTGTGGAAGTGGATGCTGCTCCTCAGCAAGACCTGGAAAAAGCTTTGGATGACATCCGCTGTCATTATGAGACCATCATAGACAAACACTGCAGAGAACAGGAGTGCTGGTTCAAAGAGAAGGTGAGACGAGACTTCTAATTCCTCTACATGTGAACACTAATCAGACATCAGTGGCAGACTTTTGATTTCAAATTGCATTACAGTGAAACAATATAGTTCAGTGACTCATGAGTTAAATAGCTCACATGATATGTGTTTGTGACTTTCTTTAAGATGGCAGATCTGTGTAAAGATTCTGCCACCAACACAGAGTGCCAAGAAACCTCTAGGTTACAGATCTCAGATTTGCGACGTACTTTGCAGAGCCTGGAGATCGAGCTACAGTCTCAAATCAGCATGGTGAGACACAGGAAATACAGAATGTGATGGAAAGAAAGAAAGAAATAGAAAGAAATAGGCTTTGAGGGGCAGTGGAAAGAGAGCTTTGGTCCCTCATCTGAGGGAAAAAGGCTTAACTAATGTTAAATTTTAAGTGATAACTAGAAGTATGTTTTTGCATGTTAATCTATGACTTCTAAAACTAAGTGGACAGTTAAGCAGTGTTAAGAAGTGTCTATTCTTTTGGCATTCTAAAGTATGCCAAACGTTTTCAGCCTTGTTATTTAGATATTATTTAGATATGAGCAATTTCAGCTAGGTGTTATCTAAGCCTAAGGTAAACCTGTCTTTGCTTTGTTCTGTTCAATGACTGTAGTTAACCTTCTTTAGACTAATGTAAATCTGTCTTTTTTTTTTCTTTCTGCCTCTTCTCATCACCCACATGCACAGAAAGGAGCCCTGGAGTGCTCACTGTTGGAAACAGAGGCTAGGTACAGTGATATGCTAGCAGGCTTCCAGAAACATATCAACACATACGAGGCAGAGCTTTGTCAGGTGCGCTCTGGCATTGAGCTGCAGGGCAGAGACTATGATGTGCTGCTGGACATCAAGAGCCGTCTAGAGCAGGAGATCGCCACTTACAGGTGCCTCCTGGAAAATCAGGGCATTAAGTAAGTTCATCTTTTTATTTTAAAATAAATGTCTCAGATAATCGGTTTTATATTTCACAATCTTTTCCTGGTTTGACATGTATCTTTCCATCTTTCTTTTCTAGGTTGGAAAAATAAGGTAATTACAATCTCTCTCTCACACTCTCTGACCCATACCTTCACACTATGTGTGTGTGTATAAAGTATACAGTACATTTTTGTTTTTCTATCCTGCAGGTGGGCTGTGTAACAATGAATGCAGTGGAAGGTCCTGGTTAAAGTGCAGTTTTTAGCACCACCACTCTGTAATGCCTTTCTTACCACTGTAAGTCCATAATGGGGCTGCTGACTGGAAAATGTATGGTGTGCATTCCTTATTAAAGTTCAGTCTCAATATTTTGGTTTCTTTATTTTTTGCTTACATCACAACATAAAAGGATTTTTTGTGTAAACGGTTTCATGTGTTGAATGTTGGCTAATTATATTTGAGTAGTGAAACGGAAGCTCACGAATAGTAAACAACTGAAATTGTACTATGCATCTATTCGCATTACAAGTAACTTGAGTTACGTAATAAGATTACTTTTTCAAGTAACTAGTAAAGTAACGCATTACTTTTCAAATTTACAACAAAAAATCTGAGTTACAGCTTTCCCCATGAAATCGAGAGTAAGTACAGAGGCGTCGTGTGTGAACATGATAGTTATTGTAGTTCTAGACTAAATTTGAGCATTTACTCATCTCACTTGCATAAAGATTATTCCTCAAAAACAATAAAATCAGTCAAATGCAAAATTTGCAAACCTCCAATAATTAAATGTTAAATAAAATGAATATTTTTATGCATTTAATCTATCTTTATTGACCAATTTGCTGCTGACCTTTAATGATTCAGTTAAACCATGAGCAAAAATTACTAGATTTTTTTTTTTTTATTGGTAAAATTTTTTTTTACTGCGTCCTATTCTTCCACTACCCAGAATGGCAGCGCAGCCTGGGGCTTATTATTTAAATTTTGGTATGAAGAGGTCTTTACATTTGTACAAAAATAGAACCTTTTTGTTATAAAAAAAAAAAAAGCCCAGTCCAGGTGAGAAAAAGTAACGCAAAAGTAACGTAATGCATTACTTTTCTTAAAAAGTAACTAAGTAACTCAATAAGTTACTTTTTAAGGGAGTAACGGAATATTGTACTGCATTACTTTTCAAAGTAACTTTCCCCAACACTCTATAAGTATCTTTACATCGTGGTTCTTTAAATGTTTTCAGGCTGCACACCATCTTATCTTTGACAATTGCTATAGACACTCTACTCACCCTATTGTAATATAAGTAGAAGCATAATCACAATTTATAAGTATAACTAAATGAGTAGATTGCTTTAGTCAGACTGACTGTCGGCTTTAGCAGTTTTAGGCACACTATTTGATGACAGAAGAATCCCACCACAAATTGCACTGAGCTCAAGCTGATTTAAGAGAGTTTGATTTTCTTGTAAAGCAAATCTCTCAGCCGCAAACAGACATACACTCTTAAAAATAAAGGTTCCGAAAGGGAGTTTTCACAGCGATGCCATAGAATTGGGTTCCCCGAAGAACCTTTTAAATGAACATTTCTAATACAAAAGAACCATTTTTCTTAGTGTGAGGAACATTTTAATAATCTAAAGAACCTTTTTCCACAATAAAGATCAATGGAAATTTGTTGGTTATTCGTGTTTGCAGGATGTTAACATGTGGATGACTAATAATTTCTTAAATTTTAATACTAATGTGATGACAACACACACACACATCTTACCTCCTGTTGAGGACCCCATTTGGCCACCTGCTCTGCTGTTTTTAACCAGTTTGAGCCTGTGTCTCTTTCTTTTTTTTAAATATGTTATTGATCAGATGAAACCCCTTCAGCTGTCCCACAGATGTAGTTCTTCCACATTTTTTATAAAGGGATTTATGAATCCATTGGGCCTACTAATAAAAATGATTCAGTGGTGAAGTTAATCCTACAGAGAAAACAAATGTAATTTCTACATGAAAATAACGCGTAAATATCAACATTATAAAATTAGCTAAAACTACTCAACTTTTCTGATATTGGTGTTCCCATCATGAGCTGGGGTTACTTGAATAATTAATAAGGTTGGTTTTTCCAGCTGTATTTACACGGTTTTATCATTGCTTTTGTTGTATTTAGTAACTTGCTAGCATTTGGAGTTAATTTTCTACTCAAAATGACATATTCATCCTCAAAAGAATCCATTGCATGTTACCGCCACCGTCTGTTGTGTACTAAGTATTGAAGTCTCTGTGTTCAGGTGTTGCGTTTACATTTATTATGTATATGGTGTCTACACAATATCTATTTTGTTATTTATTTATTGGCCAAGTTAAATTTACTTATATTCTTAGTTGATTTAACTTAAATTAGTTAATTATTATTCTTACTTCAATCCTATTTATGATACATATGCAGTCATTCCTTCACCTTTTTTATGATCATCTTTTGCAGACTTATTAACTATTCCAAATTTCATATTAAGATGTTTCAGTGCTAATCTATGACTTTTAGTTGTTACATGCCGTTGGATTCTATTTCCCATCTTAAAACCTTGATTACAATTTATGTAAATTGCTTACACACTAAAAGTAAGTCAATATTTTACAAATATAATACACATATAGGCCTATTTAAACATAAAACCAGCTGAAATCTTTATAACAAATTATTCATTTATTAAACTAATCAGATGTAAGATAAATAGGCTAATCTATTTTATGAAAGGCAATTGATGTTGGTTCAACATCTTATATTTGATCTTGCGTATTGTGTTAAATGAACTTGAAGCATGCATTTTAAGGAAAATGTGGGCTACCACTTACCTTTAACAATATAGTTAGGCTACCAAAGAGATAGCAAAATGCTTCGGTTCGACCTGCATAATCGTACCCTAGTATTCTGCTTTCATACACTAGAGGGCGCTGTGTGCACACATTCCGATTCAATAGCAGAGCTGATTCTCGCAGCTCTCGCCGGGTGCAGTGGCGTGCGCCTGTAATCCAAGCTACTGGGAGTCTGAGGCTGGCGGATCGCTTGAGCTCAGGGGTTCTGGGCTGCAGTGGACTATGTCGATCGGGTGTCCGCGCTAAGTTCGGTATCGATATGGTGCTCCTGGGGGAGCCCGGGACCACCAGGTCGTCTAAGGAGGGGTGAACCGGCCCAGGTCGGAGACGGAGCAGGTCAAAGTCCCCGTGCCGATCAGTAGTGGGATCGCGCCTGTGAATAGACACTGCAGGGCAGCCTGAGCGATACAGCGAGACTCAGTCTTTTGTGTTGTTCATTGGGATATTGGTGACAAAAACGATACATTTATAGATAAATAAATTTACTATATGAACTAAATGTGATAGTGCAATTGTTTCCAGTTTACTTGTTAACTCCACATTAGCTTCTCTCACTTTCAAATTTCAAAACATATTTGATTGTTCTATCTTTAATGGTCATTGCTGTTTTGCACTACGGTATATCGTATGAAATTGTTGGTACAATATCGCCTCTCTCTGGAAGATCTGTGAAATGTCTGCTAGTATTCATTGATTGTATCCCGTGGCCGGATAGAGGCGCTGTTTCACACTTTATTAATACCCTTCCCCAAAATGAGGCCAATCTGACTTTTCTGAAGAACAATGCTGTTCAAAAAGTATTGTAAAATCAGAGGATAATGAATAAAGTTTTACAAAATGCTTTGTACATGCTTTTGACATGGGCAGGGTCAATATCTGCACACCGAATCACTGAGTAGGCCTATGTGCCAATGTTAACATCATTAACATTAGTTTAAAGAAAACCAAAATCAATTTTATTAAAAATTGCAATTCAAATTTTGTATTGCTTTAAGATTTTTATTTCAATTATTTATTTATATACTTTTAGAGTGGCCTACCTTGATTAATGTGGTAATTTAGAACTATGGAAAACAAGTTTTTTTGTGTTTCATAGAAAAATAACGACTGTAAGTAAACAATGGCATAGGCTATATAGATTTGGCCACGGCGCGCCCTCTACGGATTTAAATTCATATTGCACAAAGAGTTCAAAGCTTTTTCCCGTCCAGATGTGTTTATTTCTGTTCTTCCGCTCTGTGATAAGAAGTCCGATTCATTTCCGCGAATCGGTTCTTTTGAACAGTTCATTTAAAAAGTAACGTTCAAAACGGATTAAGCTACATTTTCGTTATGACTTGGCATTTTACATGCTTCAGTGTGTCTAAACTCTACAACTCTCAAAAAACATGTAGGCACACATTGCTATATGTTTTGAAGTGGCAGTTCAGTTTCTTGTAGTCAAGCTCTTCAACTCATAAAGTAATTTAGAACTTCTTACTATAATTTGCATTTACGTTAAATAGTCAAAAATATCTATTGGCTAAAAAAGTTTTGTGAATGTTTATCATAATAACTGTCAACATTTTTAACATATAAAAAACATTAATAATAGATATTAATAATGTAATATGGGCCTAATTTATTTAAAATATATATTTATTTATTTGTAACTTTTCTGCTCTTTGATTTTTTAAATATCCTACTTTTTGCCGAATTGGTCAAATGCATGATGTTTGGTGTGCGGTCACAATTTGGAGAATTTTCACATTCTAGATATCATTTCAATTTTGCATTAGGGCAAACTATTTTTTGCCGCGCCACCTCTACGTGCGGTGTGAATGCTCTAATTTGTTAACATGGGCGGCAAAAAAATGCGCTGCTTACGTTCTGCTTACGCGTGCAGTGTGAAACCGGCCTTAGACATATAAAATACATTATTATGTATGTTGTCTATGGGTGAAACTGTAAAAGCACTATTGCGTCACAGCAGCTGCCGTTAGAAGCTCCGGTTCCCAAAGAAACGAGTATGGGGTCTGCTGAACATAAGTGTGCGTTTCTAAATGTGTGGGTGTTTTCAAACTGATGGGTGTTTATAAACCATGCAATAAAAATGATCCCCTTCACCTAACCCCACTGTGACGTGGACAAATCAGGTAATGCAGAGAAAAACGCCCCTCTGTTTATGGCCTCGCCCACTGATCGAGTAACTCCTATTACTATCCTGCAGAGACCTGAAATTCGCTGCATTGACCAATCCGAATAGTGAACGACTCATTTCTATTAGCGAACGAATCATTTAGACCGGATGGTGAGCCAGTTCAACCACTTCACTGAAAAGCTCCGACTCCAAAGAACATCTCTAACCGAAGAGGGGGCGGGGCACAGCGAGGACCATCTCCAACGGTTTGTATGTTGTTTTTCATGAGTTGTCGGGTGTCTCTGTCAGTCATACGGCTAGCCCTACCCCG
The DNA here is from genome assembly GCA_023029165.1 of Gobiocypris rarus. Lineage (NCBI taxonomy): Eukaryota > Metazoa > Chordata > Actinopteri > Cypriniformes > Gobionidae > Gobiocypris > Gobiocypris rarus. Next base: position 21,411,242 of record CM040931.1, read on the forward strand.
GAATCCGACTCCAGTAGCGAAGCCTGTGTCTCCGACTCTCCGAGCAAGCAAACTCCTAGTCCGTTTTAATTCGGTCTCCAGCGTATCGACATTATTCAGCATGCCCGAGCGGAGGCCCTTCGTGCGGTTGCCCACTGACGTCTACCCCGTCAACTACGGGCTGCGCCTCAAGCCCGACCTCATCGACTTCACCTTCGAGGGCAAACTGGAGGCAGCCGTGGAGGTAATGTTGAGCCTGATGCCATGCAGCCCCTCCACCCCCCTCTGGTCTGGGCCCCAATGTCATGCGTTGATGATGTTAAGCCTGTTTTTTCACTTTGCATTTTTATAACTGCTCATACGGTTGTTGCTGCTAATCTAACGAGCTACCTGCTAGTGAACCAGACAGCGGCTTTACACACCACGTCTTTCGTGTTTACGAGTTCCAGCATGTTTGAATTCTATCATTTGCTATTAAATACTTAAACCTGGTATCCTCTGAGGTCTGGCTCTCACAATAAAGAGAATTAAGCAGTTAGTTTGTTGCCCCGCAAGCTAAAGCGCTAACTGGCGCCACACTGCTAACCATGTTAGCCTGCAGAGCTGCTGTCATAAAGCACGTAAATACACACATAAATGTCGTAATTTAACAGCCTTCCAGGTTATAGTTTTCACGTACATAGCCGAGACGGTGAATCAGTCCTGTCTACAAGCTCCTGAGTCACTCTGAGCCTGTCTGACAGTTTACATGATACTTTATAGCTTACTATAATCACAGTGTAGCGCCCGAGGAAACGCTCAGGTGCGGTATGGACTGTGGCTGCGGATAAAATAAGTCTAAAACACAAATACATCTTCAAATTATGAGGTTAGTTAAAACGGATAAACATTATCCTAAGTAATCTTTTTTATTTGTCTTTTATAAATGGTCGATGTGGTCTGAATAAGTATACCTATCTCTCTCTCTCTCTCTCTCTCTCTCTCTCTCTCTCTCTCTCTCTCTCTCTCTCTCTATATATATATATATATATATATATATATATATATATATATATATATATATATATATATATATAATGCGTGTGTACAATCGCAACAGTTTGAGTAAATTACTGTGGTTGATCCTGTAAACAGATAGAAGAGGTAAATGCGGGCCAGATGTGATGAAACAGAGGTCCGGTCCTACCACTGCCCTTTGCGTAAGATTGTTTGTGGAGCCTTTTTATAGATCAACAGCTTCACACGTTAAGTTGTGCAGCTGTGTTGTGAAAGTCGCCTTGCAGTTGATCTTGTCAAGATGCCAAAATTTATTGGAGCATGAGATTAACTACATCCCCCACAATGCCATACACATTATTACGTTCCTGGACAGCTATGGCTCACGTTTTAAACGCCATTAAAAGAGTGTAGTGCTAGTGGCTGCCTTTTGTCACATGGCCAGTGCACTCATTGCATCCAAGTCACATCCAGCTTCAACAAGCCACATGTGCCCTCTAAAGCTTTACCTTGGCAGATTCAAGCCCCTAAACACAATGTGTATCTTTATGTGGGATCCAACTCACCGTAAATGAAGTGTAATAATAGTTAGGTTGAGGAATAATTAAAACAGTGCACCGACTCTGGGATGTATTGTGACTATGCATCTGTCCAAACTAGCTTCTGGACATGAGAGCCTGAAAGCTATTGATCGTCCCGGGAAAGTTTCACTTCAGCATTATGCAATAAATGCAGTCTTAAACAGCCTATTGCAACATAAGAGGCCATGCAAACTGTTGGTCTTTTTATTTGTAATCTGATTAAATATGCACACGTCAGAATTTCATAGCAGCAGGAGATGGCCCTTGAGCCTCCGAAAAGCCGTGAGGATTCAGACGGTTCTTTTTCCATGTGCTTCGTATTTGCTCGTACTCCTGGAGATTTCCTACAACAAAACGGGAAGAGGGAAATTGTATGGTCTATGACGGCTATTCAAATCTTACCCTGGATGCACTGCAGATTTTAGCTCCAACCCTGATCAAACTCACCTATCTGTGATTTTCTAATGATCCTGAAGACATTGATTAGCATGTTCAGGTGTGTTTGATCACGGTCCGAGCTAAAATCTGCAGTGCATTGGCCCTCCAGGGTAAGATTTGAATAGCCCTGCTCTATGATATGAGCACAGATAAAAACGTCTGAAGTAGATGATCCCAACACAGGCACTCAGATTTTTATTTTTATTTTTTATGTTTTTTTTGAAAGAAGTGTCACCAAGGCTGCATCTCTTTATCAAAAATTAAAGCAGTAATATTGTGAAATATTATTACAGTTTAAAAGGAATATTTTCTATTTTAAAATGTAGTTTATTCCTGTAATGGTAAAGGGTCACATGATCCTTCAGAAATCATTCTAATTATTCTATATAATCATTTATTATTATTATCATGGTTGAAGACCCTTGCTTAGTATTTACTAAACCAGGAAGATTTTTCCTGCTCTGATTGTCTGAATTGTGTGTAGGTTACCATTTCTTTTTTTTTTAATGATTGTTATCTGATACAGTATGAAACAAAGGAAGGTTAGCAAAGCTTGCAAGAGGCAATGAAGTGTTATTAGAAAAGAAATCACACACCAAATTCTGAAAACTTGAGGATCATGAAACGACTGGACACATACAAACATTAAAACTGAACTGTATGTCATTGTTCTTGACAGGTTACACAAGGGACAAACCAGATTGTGATGAACTGTGCTGATATAGACATAATTACTGCTTCTTTTGTGCCTGAAGGGGGGGAAGGTGAGTGCCAAACTCAGCTGTAATCCACATTTAGTGATGTATTTGCTCGACTTTTGCTTGATTGCTGGTTTCGACCTGCATTAAACGCTTTATAGTCAGTTTTATTTTTAGGATTAACTGTGCTCGTTTTCTCCCCGTCCATTTAGAAATTAACGCTACAGGATTTAACTATCAGAACGAGGATGAGAAGGTGACCCTATGTTTCCCCAGCACTCTGCAAAATGGTAAAGAAATCATAATGTGGCCTGGAAGTCGCTTTCTGCTGTCATGTCAACAGTTGCTATAGTCGGTTTATTGATGCATGAAAGCGGCTTTAAAGATGAATGGCCTTTCTTGTTCTGTCCTTCTATTTTATGTGCCTTTTGTTTTGTTTTTTAATCACTGGCTGCTTGTTTTTCAGGGTCAGGATCGTTGAAAATAGACTTTGTTGGAGAGCTGAATCGACAAAATGAAAGGCTTCTATAGGAGTAAATACACGGCTACTTCAGGAGAAATCCGTTACGCTGCAGTCACACAGTTTGAGGTAAACTCATATCTGGGTATGCGCTTCATTCATTTGTTTGCTCGCTCACTTTCTCTGCCACTGTTTGCTTTATCATTTGTCATGTCCCCCTCTCACTCTTCCTGCTCAATTCACTTTCCTCTGAGATCTTTACTGTGTGTCTCTCAATAAAGACAAGATTTTCGTAGTGCTTCAGCATACATGACTTCCAAATGAGGAAAAACAAGCATTTTATTATAAAGGAGCCAATAATGGAGTCACGCAGAAGTAAAACTGAAAAGTAGACTTTTAAAATTAGACTTTTTAAAAATAACTTTTTTCCGACCCCCTGTTACATAATGTATGTCTGGCTTGGTACAACCATTTTATGTATTTACTGGTTTTATTATGATGCTTGCCTTATACATTCATTAAAATAGTCATTATTTAGGTACTCATGCTTATTGCTTTCATACTTGATGGGTTTTAATATGGGAGGGATATTTAACTGAAAGTTTAGCCTCTTAACTTTAGCTTTGGTTGAAGTTAACTTAATCAGGGCTCCATGATAAGGATGTCCTGCTGGCTCCGGGCCAGAGTCTGAGTTGATGGAAAAGTAATTTGCCCTTTCGGTTTAGTGATGCTTTGCCACTGAAATATTTACATGCATTGATCTTCTGCATCCATTTTTATGCCATGCCAAGTTTAAGCATTTGTTATTTTGTTGTTGATGTTATCTACACTGTTGTGTTGTTGTACATTGCACTGATTTGTCTGCAAGACAGTGTTATTCTAGCTGACTAACACTGAAGAGGTTTTGTCAAAATTGCAAAAAAAAGCTTGTTATCGTCTTGTTAAACTACAAACCAGCGATCAATAATGTTTTCTATCGAATGCCGTCGTCCAGCAAAACTGTTTTATTTAGGGTTTTACATTACAGATTTGTAATGTCATTTCCAGCTTATTGCAAATTTTATTTTATTTTATTTAAAGAAAAAAAGTTAGTAATATATTATTTTAATGTACTGTATATAAATAGGCTAGTGAAAATGTTGGCAGAGAAAGTGAGTTTTGTATTGCATTCCTTCATTTTCTAGCAAAAGTGTTTTATTTAGTTAAATTACAGATTTTAATGTACATTGGATATCATTTATATATTAAAAATACTTTCAGCTTTTTATTATCTTGAAAAACGAAAAGAAATCTGTAACCAAAATATGAATTTAACAGAACATTTAAATAATTATAGCGAAAATAAAAATACATTGCTGAAAATATTAGCAGGACAAGTAAAAATCAAAACTCCTGGCCCGATTAGAAAAAAAGAGAATGTTTTTGATGCCATGCAAATATCCCTGCTCGTGTTTGTATCACTGCAGCCCATTCTAACCCTGAGTCCTCTCTCTCTGTCTCTCTGTCTCCATCTTTCTCGACGTCTCTCACCCGCTCCAGGCCACGGACGCACGTCGAGCTTTCCCTTGCTGGGATGAACCAGCTATCAAAGCCACTTTTGACATCACCCTCATCGTCCCAAAGGACAGAGTAGCCTTGTCGAATATGGTATGTGTCAATTTTTTTTCTTCCTTTTTTAATCCTTCCCTCTGGAAACAAACGTCCTTAAATGCCTTTATCCACATTACTGTCAGAACTGCGCATTATCTAACCCAGTCCCAGAGGCATTGTGCCACCCCTAGCAAGCAGGGACGCATTACTGCACAGGCTCCCATGTGCTGAAACCCAGGGGCTTACAGTTTTGTTGCATGCGCGTGACTCAAATGCTCTGCTCTCACACTGGTATTAAGGCTGCAGTCAGTTAATTTGACAGATGAACTCGCTCCTCGACTTTTGTCATTTGAAATGTCAAAAGACTTTACAGTTTTGTTTACGTCACCATCTTTGGTATTACCTTAGTCACTGTCACTATAGTTACAGTTGCTAGATCTCGTTACACTTTCATACAGACAGTATTTGAGATGCTACTGTAAGCGGTGGTGCAAACAGGATTTCTCAACACTCAAATTCTTAAAACATTCTCACAACTGGCCTTGAAAAAAAAAGAAAAAAAAATGTCTATCGAGAGTGACATTCACTAAAAATCTGATTTTACTGATGTTATAAAGGACTTTTCAGCTAGAAAAACAAAGAAGAAAAGTTTCTGAAGTTATGCCACAAATTGAAATGTCTAGTGACATTTTTATTCGGGTATGGGGCCTGCTGTAATTCTGTAACACAGGGGCCTCTGGTTATCTAAAGGCACTCCTGCTAGAAAGTCATGACAATTGGCGCACATTAAGGGTGCTGTGGAAGTCGCTGTCACATGGTGTTGAACCGTACACGTTTACATTACTTGGCGACCACAGAACTGTTGTTTTGCTTTGTAGAAATAAAAACCATTTAGTTTAGTTGGACAAAGACGCTATAAACTGTAAACTTATAAACTGAAAGTGTCTGCTCTGCTCCTGCTGACTTTATGATGATAGTTTGACGTGTGGTTCTGGGAGTCTAGTTCCCATACTGAACACACTCATTTCAATCGTGTTTTCCTTTCTGTGCAGAATGTCATTGATCGAAAGCCATATCCAGAGGATCACAGTCTTGTGGAGGTGAAGTTTGCCACTACACCCATCATGTCCACTTACCTGGTGGCATTTGTCATCGGCGAGTATGACTTTGTGGAGAATCAGTCGTCGGACGGTGTGACAGTCCGTGTGTACACCCCTGTCGGAAAGGCAGAGCAAGGGAAATTTGCACTAGAGGTACGAGAACTGCTCCCTCAGTCTGGGATAATTTGCATTTTTTTTGCATAGCTAATTCAAATCTGTTTAACCTTTTGTACAAACCTAGTAATATTTTTTTAAATATTTTTTTAAATACATTTCCAAACATCTGATTAATATAATTTCTGAAGGATCATGTGACACTGAGGACTAGAGTAATGCAAATACAGCTTTTCCATCACAGGAATAAATTACATTTCAAAACATTAAAATAGAAAACAGTTACTTTATGGTATATAATAATATTTCACTACATTAATGTTTTTAATGTGTTTTTTTTGATTAAATAAATGCAGCCTTTTTGAGCATTAGAGACTTTTTCCAAAAACTTTTTAAATCTTACTGACCCCAAACTTTTGAACGATACTGTATATATTTGTAAAATATGTTTACAATATGATTATTTTATTTTTAATATAAACATTATCATTATCTATACAGTGTCTTTTTTGATCTATGACTGATATATCGGTAATATTGAAATTGTATAGTACTTGGTCTAAATAAAAAATAAATTTCTAAAAACGTAGGACTCCACTGTGTGCCTAATGACGAGGAATTAGCACTTTTTAATGAATGAAGTTAAAACAATACAATGAATAAATAAATAGTTTTAAATGCTAAACATCACAACATTATAGTGTACAGTTTGAGAAATAGATAATCATTTATTTCATATAGTATTTATTGTTAGATGTGGTTGTAATAATACTTTGGTTGTGAATTTATTAACCTTTGGGAAATCTTTTTTTTTTCAGGTTGCTACAAAGACCCTTCCATTCTACAAAGATTATTTCAATGTTCCTTATCCGTTGCCTAAAATTGATCTAATTGCTATTGCCGATTTTGCTGCTGGTTTGTATAATTTACATTATAAATGAAACTTCTGTCGTAATAGACTTTGTCTCTTATGTGTAGTTGTTTTAACTCTCGCGTCTCTTGTGTCCTGCAGGTGCCATGGAAAACTGGGGCCTTGTTACTTACAGGTGATTTTAAGTTTTAACGGAAACAATTAAATAGCAAACCTGAGACTTCACAAATCATCATGAAAACACCAAACCTTGTGCCTTTTGAAAGTAGATATTCAAGAGCTTCATAAATATTTCATCTTTCTTGGTAGCATGTTAATCCCCAGCATACCGCAACAAATGTGCTGCATTATGTTGTGTATTTCGTTCTTATGAATTTTTTATTTGTGGATTTTAAAATTTTGTGATTGTCCCCTTGCAGGGAGACGGCTCTGCTTATTGACCCAAAGAACTCGTGTGCGTCATCCCGGCAGTGGGTTGCCCTGGTAGTCGGCCATGAACTGGCACATCAGTGGTTTGGGAACCTGGTTACCATGGTGAGTGTGTTGAAATGTTCAATGTGGTAGGTTCATGCTACATATATTTTTTAGTAGGTCACAGTGGTATTTGAATATAAATGTTTTTCATGATGCTGAGAATATGTCTCTTGCTGCAGGAATGGTGGACTCATTTGTGGCTTAACGAAGGCTTTGCATCTTGGATTGAGTACCTTTGTGTAGACCACTGTTTCCCTGAGTACGACATCTGGACCCAGTTTGTATCTGCCGACTACACCAGGGCTCTGGATCTGGATGCGTTAGATAACAGCCACCCTATTGAGGTCTGCAAGAGATGAGTGTATCACCCCCATAACCCCAAGCTCTCCCACTGTGTGTCTCTGGTGTTTGTTGCTTTTAAGTGTTTGTGTGGACAGCAGGAAGTTTTGATTTGCACTTTGTTTGTCATTCTGTCTATCTACTCAGCCATATCACTTACAGCATTTAAATTCCAGACCTAGATTTAGCCTGATGAAATATTGATCTCTGAGTCATGTTTCAGTACGTGTGTGTGTGTGTGTGTTTCTTTTGAATCGTAGGTTGATGTTGGACACCCTTCAGAAGTGGATGAAATATTCGATGCCATATCGTACAGCAAAGGGGCATCTGTCATTCGCATGCTGCATAACTACATTGGCGATGAGGTGAGAGTCATGCTTTTGGCCAGCTGCAGAAAGACACTCACAGTTTAAATCTGTCAGACAGGTGGTCGATGTGGGTCCCCCAAATGGATGTATAAAAAAAGAGGTGTTGCTTATCTGTCTATTGTGCTGTAGTCTAAGATCATTAAGCATTTGTTATCTGACAGATTTCTTTTTTTAGTTCTTGCAACCGTAGTTCCAACCATCATTAATACTGACTCACTTATGGTGCGTTCACACTTGGCAGGTTTGTTTCAATTAGGGCTGGGCGATATCTAAAAAAAAATTATATATCGATATTGTCAACATTTTTACGATATTTGATCTATATCGCGATGTGTTTGCAATTGGTTTTAAATTTAAAAAACAAAACATTTTCTTTTGCCCCCATTAAAAATAACAAACTATTTAGATAGATATCTTTAAAAAAAGAAAGCAAAACATGCAAATTACAAACAATATGACAAAAACAGTGCTTCATTTTCAGCTACAGTGGGTCTATTTAACAGTAGCAAGTCAAGAAATAAATCAAAAATCAAATATATAAAAACTATTTTTCTTCCTTTTTTAATCCTTCCCTCTGGAAACAAACGTCCTTAAATGCCTTTATCCACATTACTGTCTTCACTCTATAAATTACCTATAGGGTACACTGATTCTTAGCGCTGGGAAGATGAATCTGTATTTAAACTGGGTCATTAATGTAGTAGAAATGTGAAATTATTTTTGAATTTGGTGCCTTCTAGACTGAGAAAACACATGGCATGGCTAGTCGGCTACTGGATAACTGGATCACTTGCCTACCACGTTCATTTTCATAAAATCAGTTCAGTTAGAGACACTACAGTTAAAAACTAAACGTGTCTGTTCGATATAATGCGAGTGAGCCGATCGAGCGTCACGGCACAAACGCAGCAGGATCGGATCACATTGGTTGAGGTAATCGTGGGATTCGCGGCTGCGGCTGCATTCACAGCTGCGGCTGCATTCACAACGCGTGTTCGGTTCATGTCTTTGGAAGCTTAACTTTCATAGGAAGTTCATTTGAAAAGTTGAAACACTCACTTTGGTCTCCACCGCTCCGTTTACATGAATCTCCGCAGCTCCGCGAGCCGGGTGCCGTGAGTGTGATGTTAAAAACATGTGGAAACAGCGCCCTCTGCTGGCTGTAGTCTTTAGCCTCTAGCCAAAAAACCCTCAGATGACGGAAAATGTCGATATTTGCGTCATCGGAGGAGTTTTTCCAGAAATAAAATACATAATTCTCTCATCTCAGGGTCATATGAGGGGGGAAAGTACGATAATTTGAATATACTCCTGGGTTTCTACTGATACAAAGCTTAATGCCAATCGCTGAAGTAACCCTTTAATAAATATATTAAAGTTGTTTAGCCAAGCATGGGGTGGTTTTCTATGTTTCTTGTTGTTTGATTAACTTTAAATCACACAGAATATGAGGTCCGGCCCTTTAAGACCTCCACGGACCAAATTCACACACGAGTCGATTTCTCACTCAACTCTGTGTACGTTCACTAAAGACATATACTACTATTACTGTGTTTACCTGAATACTCGCCAGGACATGCATTTTTACATTTGTTTGACCATTTAAACCCAATAATCCATGAAAGAACAGAATCGCGATCGCGTTTTGTCTGAAAGGCGTGTGCGCGTGCTTCTGGTCAGAGTCAGGTAGCGCGAGCACATCCTGCGGCACGCTGTTATTTCTCTCATGCGCGCATGTTTCTGTTGCTTTCTTTGTCATGCGCTGCGCGTATATATTTAACTCTTCTGCTTCCAATATTTAGTGAACGGTGGAAGCAGAGCTCTGCGTTATCTGGAAATGTTTTTTTGGGAAAGTATGCATGTTGATTTTGAAATATTCGATATTCACGATATTTTCAAATTTAACATCGTCCTTAAAATTATTGCAATATTATCGCTAATATTCGATATATCGCCCAGCCCTAGTAAAACGTGATTACTCTGTTATGGCGCTTTTCCACTACACAGTACCAGCTCGGCTCGACTCGACTCGCCTTTGTTTGGTTTTCCACTGTGTAAAAGTTGTACCTGTACCTGCATCCAGGTACTTTTTTTTCGTACCACCTCCGGCGAGGTTATGAATGAGCTGAGCCGATACTAAAATGTGACGTTAAAACATTGCAGACTGCTGATTGGTCAGAGAGACTTGTCACTGTTCATTGCGTCATCATAGCACGCGCCAGACGGAGTATCCTGAATAACCGCGCCATTTTTAAATAGTTTGTCTAGAGATTGCGTGTTATTTACTATAATGGAAGAATACGCCGTGGTCAAACGAGGAGGTGCAGCCTTTCCTTTGTTTGGTTGCCGAAGAGAGGATCCAGCGAGAGCTTGATGGGGCAACGAGGATATACACTCAATCCTCCATTGTCCTGTGTGTGTGGGTAGTGGGTGTTTGTCGCGTAGATTACGTCATGACAGTTTCCTGCGGCGTCACTATGACGACCAGGTACTATTGTGGAGGTACTATCTGTAATTGAAAACGGAGCGAAAAGCGAGTCGAGTTGAGCTGGTACTGGTTATGGAAAAGCGCCATTAGTATGTTTCATTTGAATAGGTGGTTCCACTGAAATATAAGCACAACACTGAACAAAGACATATAAACGAAACAAACCAAAATAGGATGTGATGTCATAAGATGTGACCCTAAAAAGCACAGAATGCTCACGGATACATGGTTCTTCTTGTCATAAGAGATATATTGGTCATTATAGTTCGGTACATGCGTCAGAACCGCCGTCTCCTTGCAGCAGATCTACATTTGTATGTGTAATGGAGGAATTCCTGCCACTGTTTTGAGTCATTTACACATTTTATAAGCTCTTCGAGAGTTCTCAGCTAGTAAAAATACCATCATATGTTCACACAGACAACAAGAGGATTTAGCCCAGAACACGGCATTGTTTTGGTTGTTTGTTAAGTTCTGTAGCAAAATCTACACTATGGAAGCTATTTTTGGTTTTGTATCTTTAGGTTTGGTGTTAAAACTGATCAGGAACTAAAAGAATTGAACTACAAGTGTGAACACACACTTAAATTCATTCACTTTTTTTGCAGTTATCTTTAGAGCTTTGGTTTTGAATGATATTTGATTGAATTATCTTTTTCTAGGATTTTAGAAAGGGAATGAATGCTTACCTTTTGAAGTTTCAGCACAAAAATGCATCTACTGGTAAGTTCATTTGCCATAATCTTTGTGAAGAATATGCTTTTATTTTTATCTGGATGACTGAAACAGCCTAATGACCTTGTTAAATGCAAATCAGGATTCTTTATAGCAGTTTTTAGGCCTGTTAAGATTATTACATTATCATCTGTTGACAATTATTTGAAATTAAATCTGAATAAGTCAAGTTGGGTTTTCACCATGAAAACCGCCAAAGAAACTGAGATTATCATTTTAAAAAACAAAACAAAAAAACAAATTAGTTATTTAATCTAATGCATATAACCAAGTCCCCACACTACATTTTTCTCTTTAGATATTCCGTTACACACAGATGCACATCACAATATAAAAAAAGGATCTGATGCTACTTAAATATGTATAAATGACTTCTTAAAGTCTTTGTGTTATAGGCTTACACTGAATTTGACATGAACGCAACTTAATTGTATATCACAGTTATTTGTATGACAATTATTCATTAGCCTAAATCCATAATCACAACAGTTCTAGCAGTTTTATCTTGAACTATGGAAAGCTTGCGGTGTGTATATATATATACATGCAAATACTTTTTAAATATATACATGGAGTGTTTATTTATATACATAATAGTTATACACAGTACACACACAAACTTTTATTTTGGATGCGATTATTAGTGATTCATCGATTTGACAGCACTGTTTGTAATATAAATTAATCATTTATTATTTATTTATTTTCACTTGTGCTCTGTGTATAGGAAAGCGTATCCATAAGGAAGTGATTAAGCATTGCCTTGTGGCCCATGATCTGATCCAAACAACAGAGATTACAGCTGTAGTAATTACATAGTGTGTTACATTGTAATTCTGACACAGCATAGTATTTGGCGGGAGTGTTGTGGGCGTGTGATCTGGCGCCAGTGTTGTTATGCTTTGTTAATTGTTGTGGTGTCAGAAATAAGAGGTGTGACGTCCTCTCTTTCTCTATCCCAGAGGATCTATGGGAGTGTTTGGAGGAAGCAAGTGGAAAGCCTATTGCTGCAGTGATGAATTCCTGGACCAAACAAATGGGCTTCCCTATTATAGTAGTGGATCAAGAGCAGGTAACATTTACAGACCCATTCTCATAATTTTTGTTTTATTTTATCATTTTATTTTATTTATTTTGTTTTGTTTCGCCATCATCCAGCGGAGAGGTATTGTTTTTCTTTCAAATTTCTCTGGATGTTCTTTCCCTAAAGTTTTCAAATACAATTTAAATAAGCCTCGGGGTATTGAGAAGTCCTGCTGAGATGGACTATGAGCTTCTCCGGGAGCATCTGGTAATAACAACTGTTGTCTTGGCAATACAAGATTTAATCAGAGCTGAAATAATTGGTTTTGATTTTTTTTTTCCTCTCCAGCATGGCAGTGACCGTTTGCTGAAAATCTCTCAGAAGAAGTTCTGTGCTAGTGGACCACGTAATGGTACATGGAAATAAAAAGAGCTGTTAAACTATGCACTGAACCTGCTGACTATTTAACTATTTATTTATCTGTCTTTTTCTGACTCTGTCATATCCTAATTTCTGTGTGCTAGATGAGGACTGCCCTAATTGGATGGTTCCCATCAGTATCTGTACCAGTGAGGACCCGAGCTGCACTAAAATGAAGGTTCTGTTGGACCAGCCTGAAACAACAATTAACATCACCAACGTTGCACCTGACCATTGGGTCAAGGTCAGATTGCTATGTTTTAAGTATTTAATAGAAAAGGTTTAGCCTGACAAGCCAGACCCACATCAAGATGTTGGGTCTGGGAACACACCATTGGCAGGGCTCAATCCGAGGGGCGGGATAAACGGTTGTCTTAAAAATCCTCTGCACGCAATAAGCTAGCGCTATAACCAATCAGAGCAACGTAGAAGGTAAAGCGGAGCTAGTTGATAGGTTAAACTTTTGCCGTATCTGGTTGGCAAAACTCCGATAACATCTTCCTTTTTTAAGAATGACTTCAGTGCCATTCTTTTCTCAAAGAAAAGCTTAACTCCAAGTCTTCCAGAGTTGTGGCCCAAGCCGATTCGAAAGACCGCTGTTCGCCAGCTTCTTTGTTTTCAAGTAGCACGTGGAACCGCCGTCATTATGTTAAGCCCGCCCACTGACTCTTTACACCGCGTGATTGGCCTGACTAGAGTTTGGATTTTGAAGCTCGCAAGCCAACGGACACATGGGTACGTCTATATTTCTAGACTAGAAAAGGTTATTTATACTATAGGTTATTTATATATATAAATATAAATTATCTTTGAAGATTGAGATGAATCACAGATTGACAACCCATCTCATGAGCATTTATAAAATGGGTCATATTACAGAAAATTATATAACTAAAACAGCTGATTAATTTTGGGGGTCAGAAAGGTGGAAAATGGTCATATAAAACTAATTCAAGCTTCCTATGCTGTTTGGAAAAGTATTTGGAAAAGTTGTTTTCCAGGTCTGGAAAAGTGTGTAAAAAGAAAAAAGTATTGTGGAAAAATATGTGTTTTCAGACTATTTCCCCTATTCAGGTTTCTAAAATATAAAATTAAGAATTTTTAAATATAAATGTATCATACAAGCAGAGTAAATACATGTTTCGTAATCTAGTGAATGTGTAAACCTAGTGAATGTGTATTTGCCACTCAAACCAGCAATAGATGAAGGTGCAAACAATCATTTAATTCAGACTGTGCTTTGCTCTTTGGTGGTTGTGCAACATCAAACCACAATTACAGCCTCAAACCGATGTGTCAGAGGTGAATATATGCAGGTTTTAAAGCGTTATAGGTTCTTCTCATCATGCAAGCGCATGTTATGACAAAACCAATGGGGGGAAAAAAATACTTGATGATTGTACTATATACCACATATAATGCTGCATGCATCATTTATGTTAAAAATGGTCTGGAAAATCTACATTGAGGTTTGGAAAAGTGTAGATTTTGAAATGGAATATGTGTAGCAACCCTGTAAATTACAGAATGTATGCAATCTGTATCTCCAAACTGTGTTATCTTGCCTGTGCAGATTAATCCAGGTACCGTAGGATTCTACAGGATCCAGTACAGCTCAGCCATGCTGGACGGTCTGCTGCCTGGTATCCGAGACCTCACACTGCTGCCTGTGGACCGCCTGGGCCTGCAAAACGACCTCTTCTCTCTGGTGAGACGCTACATATGAGCCTGAATCATTGGTTTGCAAGTCAGAGTAGAGGCTCAGGTCTCCACCTTGAGTCAGTTCTCAAGTTACACAGTCTTATGGAAGTCAGGTTCTTTCAAGCCTCCAGGTCTGACTAATACGTTATAAATTATTAATCAAATCGTATGAGTTTTGTAACTTAAGCTCCAACAAAAAAACAAAGACTTACGAGACTTAGTAAAACTTTGAAATGTTGAGTTGGCTTTTTACTGGAACATTAAAAGTGTAGAGGAAGTTGTTATCAGATATTGTACTGTGGAAGTATTTTAATATCCACTCGCCCATTTCTGTTTATTTTTATAATAATAAACTATTCATACGGCACCAAAAATTCAATTAAATGTATTAAATAATTCTATCCCCCTTAAAAATATAGCTAATTATAAAATGTATTATGTGCTTGTCTTTTTGAATGCTTCATTGCTTTAGTACCATATTTTCCGCACTATAAGGCGCACCGGATTATAAGGCGCACCTTCAATGAATGGCCTATTATAGAACTGTTTTCATATATAGGGCGCACCGGATTATAAGGCGCATAGAATAGAAGATACTGCAGTCAAACGTTTGCGTTATGCATCCACTAGATGGAGCTCTGTGCTAAAGGGAATGTCAACAAAACAGTCAGATAAAGTCCAACTTTATTAAGCGTTCTGACAACTCCGTTCACTCCCATGGTAACGTTGTTCAAACATTGATGTGCATATAAACAATATCTCCCAGCCTTGCTAACTTTTCTCCCAAACGTGGAGGGGAACTTTTCCTTAATTCAGTAAACGCGTAGCCTACTAAAAGAAACAGTCGAATACCACTAAATCAAACGTTAGTGCATAACTCCACATTGTTCAGTTACGTATAACACGTAAAGCTCACTTTTTCAGTTGATTCCCCGTCCACGAATCCCTCAAATTCTTCTTCTTCAGTGTCCGAATTGAACAGTGGGGCGACTACGGCATCCAACCTGCCCGGCTCCCTCTCATCATTATCCGAAAGCACAGTACCGGTGTTTACTGGCTACGGAAACATTTTATTATTATTAAATAGTTTTTATTGGTTTTTCATACTGAAACATTTTGAGAGAGCGCATTGATCCATATAAAGGCGTTCGGATTATAAGGCGCACTGTTGTTTTTTGAAAAAATGAAAGGCTTTTAAGTGCGCCTTATAGTGCGGAAAATACGGTAGTTTCTTTTATAGGCTACAGATCTTTTTTTCAGTGTTGCTATCACTGTGTTTACTTTTGCTTAAAAGGTTTCTAGAGAAAAGCAATTTCAACAATATTATTAATCATTTCATTCTAGGGGTGTGTGATGTCACAATTTTTGATCGTGAGTGATTTAAAATGTCTTCACAATCTGCTTGTGAAGAAATATACAGTTGTAGTTCCTCTGTCCCAACATATTGTACAATGCATGACATTGCAGTTATTCACAATCAGGAAAGATTATTATTTGCATGCGTTTAAACCTTGCCGTTTAAATATTTTATTTGCTGGCTTTTCTGGAGTGCATTTCTTAAAGTCAACTGTGGTTACAAGTTCCATTGTTACCAACACAATTCAACAGAATTTGCAGCCATAGTTGGCTAACGTTGCTTTTGTGAAACAGCCCTGAGCGTGTACATGTGAAGCGTGCGCGCACTAAAAGCCTGTCTAAAGTACTAAACTAAGTTAAAATTGTGCGTCTTATTGCGCTTAAACTGTCAAATACACGCATGGTTTACATAAACACAGTCAGGTCATGTCTTAAGTTAACGTAAACAGTTGAGGGAAACCTGGATGCGTATCAGTATATTAGATTCGTGCATGAGGTCTTAAAGTGACAGCAGCTTAATAAAAATGTTGCTGTCTGTCATTAAGGTTAATCAAACAACAAAAAACAGAAAAGGGAAAATCACTTGCTGATCTTCACTGAATACTTCAGTAGTTTTAATAAGAATCACTGTGTATATGTAATTTATACAGTGATGTCTGTAGTATATTTTTATAGCCTGACGTTGTCATACTCAGATTCTAGTCAGAATAGGAGTCTGATACTGCTCCATTGGGCTGTGATTGTGGGGCGTGTTTCAACCGAACCAGGAAAGAAAATGACTTTGCACTCAATTGGATAGAACTACAACCAGTGCAACGGATTAAGTGGCATATGTTGAGTGACACATAGTTGTCAACAGAATCCAACTGCACGCACCCTGGAAGAAGTAGAAGAAGAAGCGATCTTTTGTGACATGGAGGATTACATTACTGTTGATCATCTGTCCATCATCGTATAAAGCCTGCCCTGACAATTTGATTGGTCCAGTCCTATAGCCCGTCCTGGGTCGACATTTCATTCAGCAACGCTAGGCAGTTTGGATTTATATGCTGTTTAATGTTGATTATTGCGTTATTTTACTTCTGCACATTGCTTGTTTCTGCGTCGTCTTTTCCTGTGTTTTGATCAATAGATTCAGTACTCTTTCAATAGATGCGTAATAGCAACCCTTACCGTATAACAGTGTGAACATGGAAAGCCGTAAAAAAACGTCTTTGGAAGCACTTTCTCATAAAACTGGTCAATGGCAGGGAAATACAACTACTGTGAAAAAATAAAGCACAGTTTATTTAATTTGTATATTATATTGTATTTGTAATGCACATCTTTGCTCTTATTTTTTCTTAGTCTCCCACTCCTACTTTGGCCTAAATAGTCTGTCATTCTTTTATATTTTGTTACCTTGTTTGGCTGTACTGCTCACTTGCAAAACAGTCAAACTAACATGAAAAAATCCTGAATCCTGAAAAAAAAATCCTGATATGACATTATTGCCTTATCGCCACCCCTATCCATCGCTCATCTCCGCCGTCTGTTACCACCTTCTGTTTTTAATAGTGTTGTGCTGTCTCTCTGTCTGTCATGCCCTCAGGCTCGAGCAGGTATGATCAGTACTGTGGAGGTGTTGAAGGTGATGGAAGCATTTGTGAATGAGCCAAACTACACGGTGTGGAGTGACCTGAGCTGTAATCTGGGTGTTCTGTCCTCTCTGCTCTCACACACTGACTTCCACGAGGACATCCAGGAGTTCATCCGAGATCTCTTCACCCCTATCGGCATGAAGCTGGGCTGGGACAGCAAAACCGGAGAGGGTGAGCCAGAACTCAAAATTTATAAAGGGATAGTTTTTAATACTTTTTTTTGTACCTTAGCTTTTAATAAATGGTCAGGGTTAGTCATACCAAAATATCCGTATTCAGTACGAGTAAAATTGCACTTTGCATTTTCATTATCAATTTTGATACTAATGCAAAAACATCCAGCAGCCATCCTGCTGGCTGGCTACTTCCAGCAGGATAATGCTCCATGTCACAAAGCTCGGATCATTTAGAGTTTCTTATTGATTAGACCCATGTAAGAAGTTAAATTTGCATAAATATCTATTAAATATGAATTAATAAATGCCAATATTAATATCAGTTCAATTAAATTGATACATTTAGAGTTTCTAAGTACACTCACCTAAAGATTATTAGGAACACTTGTTCAATTTCTCATTAATGCAATTATCTTATCAACCAATTACATGGCAGTTGCTTCAATGCATTTAGGGGTGTGGTCCTGGTCAAGACAATCTCCTGAACTCCAAACTGAATGTCAGAATGGGAAAGAAAGGTGATTTAAGCAATTTTGAGCGTGGCATGGTTGTTGGTGCCAGACGGGCCGATCTGAGTATTTCACAATCAGGCAGTCCTGTGGGCGAAAATGCCTTGTTGATGCTAGAGGTCAGAGGAGAATGGGCCAACTGATTACAACCAAGGTATGCAGCAAAGCATTTATGAAGCCACAACACGCACAACCTTGAGGCGGATGGGCTACAACAGCAGAACACCCCACCGGGTACCACTCATCTCCAATACAAATAGGAAAAAGAGGCTACAATTTGCACGAGCTGGAAATTGGACAGTTGAAGACTGGAAAAATGTTGCCTGGTCTGATGAGTCTCGATTTCTGTTGAAACATTCAGATGGTAGAGTCAGAATTTGGTGTAACCAGAATGAGAATATGGATCCATCATGCCTTGTTACCACTGTGCAGGCTGGTGGTGGTGGTGTTATGGTGTGGGGGATGTTTTCTTGGCACACTTTAGGCCCCTTAGTGCCAATTGGGCATTGTTTAAATGCCACGGCTTACCTGAGCATTGTTTCTGACCATGTCCATCCCTTTATGACCACCATGTACCCATCCTTTGATGGCTACTTCCAGCAGGATAATGCTCCATGTCACAAAGCTCGGATCATTTCAAATTGGTTTCTTGAACATGACAATGAGTTAACTGTACTAAAGTAGATCTCAACCCAATAGAGCATCTTTGGGATGTAGTGGAAAGCCAAAGAATGCTTTCAGCACCTTGTTAAATCAATGCCATATAGAATTAAGGCAGTTCTGAAGCCCAAAGGGGGTCAAACACAGTATTAGTATGGTGTTCCTAATAATCATTTAGGTGAGTGTATATAGTAATATAAGTATTTACAGAGTTTCCCGCTGTTTGCGCATACTTTTCTCCTACTTTGCTTCTTCTGTTTGATTTGAAAAGCAGACTTAATATTTATCTATTTCGTGTCCTAATTAGAAGACGACCAGTACATGAACCCTTGTACCGCTCTGCTTATTTATCAAGCAGTACAATTGCCCCTTCTCGTGCCTTAAACAAGGTGTCTGTGGATGAGAGTCTGGAACAAGGACTAGTGGGATGTTGTCTTGCTCGATTTCACAGACAATGAGTGGAAGGAGAATTTTAAAATGATGATAGTCATTTATGTCACTTTATACAACAACAACAGCTCTTACTCTTATTTCAACGTCATTGCACATGCGCATGCTCCAGTTTTGGTTTTCAATCCAATTAAGTGTTTACATGTCCTATCGAACGGATATTAAAAGGTTTCAACCACCCCTTACAATCTGAATACAATTTTGATCGGATTCATTCGATTGACCTCTCTTTTTATTATTCCGACTGTGCTACTAGTTCGATGACAATCGGACAATCAGTCAGGCATTCGCCTAGCACGTTTCGAAAAACAATAAAAAGCAGTGCAGTTAACTGTGAACAGCTCAGACAGACCTTTATGATTGGCCCACAGCAGGCTTCTTATGTCAGCATGTATTGCCCTCGTAGGCACACATACTGAATTACAAAATCTAAAACTAGCCAAAGGATGTGGAGATACATTAGCATAGCTCTACTTCAGGAAGGGGAAAAACATGTTAATCGCATTACATATTTTTTTTACATGCAGAAACTTTTCTTTTTGATAGCCCTAATAAATATAGAGCAATTATTTTAAATTTGAAGCAATAACTATTTAATGTTTCAGTCAATAATAAAGAACACAGTAATTGTTTTTTTTTTACATTTCATTTTTCTTTGTCAATTTAGTTGTCTCATTATTAAAAAAATAAAAAAAAAAATATATATATATATATATATATATATATATATATATATATATATATATATATATATATATATATATATATATATATATATATATATATATATATATATTTTAGCGTGGCCAAGGTAATTTAAAGAAATTCCGTGACACGTATATACAGCTGCACATCTCAGGTTGCATTTACACCATAATAGTTCACTCAAATAACTAATAAAATCAGGACTGTTTCTCTCACAGACATTTGTTTACATGGTACATTAATCCCTTTTTCCCATGAAATATCTCATTTAATGCTGTTTTTCTTTGGCTCAATGCTTTTTGGTTGATTAGTTGTCATTCATTTGTCATGAGACACTCAAATGAAGTGCTCTTTTGTTTGTTGCCCCTCTCCCCTGTCTCTTTTTCAGGGCATTTGGACGCCTGCTGCGAGGTCTGGTGCTGGGGAAGCTGGGTAAAGCGGGGCACAAGGCCTCTCTGGAAGAGGCCAGGCGGAGATTCAGAGAGCATGTGGAGGGTAAACAGATTCTGTCTGCAGACCTCAGGAGTCCAGTGAGTCCTCTAGCATTACCACTCATAACACAGACACATTTGCATCAAAGTGCACTCAGCGTCTATTGTCGTGGAGAAAACAATTCTCCTCTTTGCAAGGGATCACTTGAGTCAGGAGTTCCAGATGCCAAAGCTTAGACTTTTTTTTGGAGACAACAAAGCCGAGATTCCTGCAGAACAACTAACGATTACACTCGTAACTCTAATTTTTATACCGTTTTTGATCAATGAACTCGTATACAGGTGTTTTCTCCTCCTTTTCATCTTCAGACATTCTCAAAACATACAGTTGGGTACTTTCCAACTCTTTTAATTAGCTCATCCACAGTTTTTATCAAATCTTCTAGCTACTCTCTAATAGTGGCGTGGTCTGATTTTAAACATTTATCACATTTTGAAGGCCAAATAAGAGAGATATATTATGCAGGTGCAAGTTCAGCTACAGGCAGATGTACAGTGTAAATCACAGACGCCGAAATCTGAAATCATATTCAATAAATATATCTGAAATGTCTAATAAAACTATTCTGTACTATCAGCTGATTTTAATGTTGTTGTTTTTTGTAAATGTTGGTCCGTATTGTTTTTATTAGATCTGTACCAACATGTTTCTGTAAACATAGGTGTTTTTTTTGTGTGTGCATATTTTTAGGTGTACCTGACAGTTCTGAAGCACGGAGACAGCGTAACGCTTGACACCATGCTCAAGGTGACCATTTTTAAACATGTCTGAGAATTAGTTACAGCATTAAAGGTGCAAACAAATGAAATGGCGTCTTTCATTTTCTGTGTTCAGCTTCATAAGCAGGCTGACATGCAGGAGGAGAAGAACCGCATCGAAAGAGTGCTGGGAGCCATTCCCGCCCCTGACCTCATCCAGAGAGTGCTTAACTTTGCCCTATCGGTACGTGAATACATACACACGCGCACACGCTTACTGTGAAAAATAGGTCAGACTGTGAAAAATTTTAATGCACTAGAAAGACACTTTGCAAGAGTGTGAAATGTTTGAACAGATAAAGGGAATGGTATGAAACATTAGTCATGTCAATAGGGGTGATATGACCCAAATCTTATTTCACAATATAAGAAATTTTATTTCACAGTGACGATGTATATCATATGGAAGCTAGTTTCTGCCATGGAATAAAATAAAAAAAGGTAATTGCATCTTTTTATCTCACAATTATCTTTTTTTCTCAGAATTGTGCTATATAAACTTGCAATTTTGTGATTTAAAAAGTATTTTAATAATCTTATTTTTTTTTATTCCGGGCTGAAAACAAGCTTCCATAATATAATTTAGCTATTAAAATTAAGAACAAAGAAGCAAATAATCCAAGAGGAAGAATACAACTGAACAAAGATATAAATTAAATAAACTTTGAGGTACAGTAGGCTTATTTAGCATAAATACTACAGAAATTGAATTATCAAATGTAAAAAATAAAACACTACATAGTCTTATGTATGAATTTTAATACAATTTGATTCTTACTAAAGATATAAAAGTTATACAGTCAAGTTTTCTCTAGGGCTCCCCCCGAATAATTGACTACACGTTAGAAGAGGCTTAGTCGACCAAGATTGTATGTTGGTTAGTTGCAGGAAAAAAACACTCCACAGGAAGTGGTGACGTCACGCAGTCCGTGAGGGACAGATCATTAACGCCAGGTCCTTGTGGTAATTACAGTATGTCAGACAGGAAAGCCAAATCTTCACCTATCATCCATCAGCCTCAAATATGGCTTATCGTTTGAAAAAACATGTAAGTAGCAACTTTAACATTAACCTAGATAAATGTGCGCTACTATTAGGCGTTCTTGCGGAGTTTGGAAGCTGAAGTATATCGTGCTCCGATGCACGGCATGGAAGCGCTGGTGCGATCACATGCGTTATTTCATATTTCATTTCAAACTGTATAGGGCTTTTATTTGTGTACACTCAGAATAACAACTGAACATTGTACTTGTGTAAAATAAAGAAAACAAATAGGATGCGCTTTCTGCCGTCTCTGTCTCCCTGAACAGCAGCGCGTCACATGAATAAATGAGTGAGTATGCTACTTATATATCTTTGGAAAGCTTGAAGGCTACTTTTAAACAAACCAATTTAAATCGAAAACATACTCTCTGATTATGTAATTCGTGTGAAAGGTGCATTTCACTATACTGCGGAGATGGCGAGCCGACACAGACTATGCTATTTTTTTCTGACTCATAATCCTAATTATTACTTTTACATTGTGGAATGCTTATGCATGCGTCAACATATGCGGGAGGCATATATTCCGACCGTATTGAATTAAATTAATATAAACTTGCAATTAGTCAACTAATGGCTTGAATAAATGACTACTAGTCGACTTGAAAAGTCTTTAGGCGAGGGCAGACCTAATTATCCCTTTGACTTTTTTGTTGTTTGATTGACATTAATGACAGACAGCAGCAGGTTTATTAAGCTGCTGTCCCTTTAAGAACAGATATACTGATTTTTTTTACCCAACTTTGTTAATTTAAGATGTATCTGACTGTGTTTGAGTACTCTGCACAAGGGGCATTTTGACGTAATTGTGTGTATTTGATTTTTTAGCACAGTATAATAATTATATTTCTTTAATATTGGTTGGATTCATTTATTTCATGTATTAAAGGACCAGTATTATTTCTGTCCCTTTGATTAATGTTTAAAGATGCAATGCCTCGATTTTCCCCAGGAGTTCAATAAAGCGCCGTTTCCATCTCTCTCATCTTTGAATTAATATCCTCCCAAGAAATCCAATCTGACACGCTCATTCTCTGAACTCTAATCTGAGTCTGTAAGAATTAAAAATCTGCAGTGACAGTGTGAACTGTGACACTGATTCTGGCTGTGGTATTTTTAGGAGGAGGTTCGTCCCCAGGACACTGTGTCTGTAATCGGGGGCGTAGCTGGAAGCAGCAAACAGGGGCGCAAAGCTGCATGGAAATTTGTTAAGGACAACTGGGAAGAACTTCATAACCGTTACCAGGGCGGCTTCCTCATATCAAGACTCATCAAGGTGAAACAAGTGCAGTACACACATAGAGATAAAATAAGCAGCACATTATTGTGAATTAAGATGAGAAATACAGTACCAAATCTAATTTGATTGTGTATAATCACTATGTGTGTATATACATATATGCAGTGTTGATGCGTTGTTTCTGTTTCTTCACTGCAGCTGACAGTGGATGGGTTTGCAATAGATAAAATGGCTGCTGAAGTTAAGGTGAGCATCACATGCTTTCTCAAGTCACTTACAAAACCTTTTTTGCATTCGACAGACAATGCTGTCCAAAGTGAAAGGACATTTCTGTAATGTACAATTTTATAGTTATGTTCTGCTCTAAAATGTAATTTCCTAGACTAGAAATTTCTCTTAAAACAAACCATGTAAGCAAATTGTTGATTTGAATTGATCTTCTCAATGTCGGTTTAGTAATCTGAATGATTCATTAATAAATCAGATTGAATATGAATGCGTTGTAAAAGTTTTTTAAGAAATATAAGACAAGCAAAACATTTCAAACAAAACTTGTCACAGAAAGGTGTTTGGTTGGTTTAACCACTGCAGGATGCTGTTCTTCACTGAAATGTTGGTGGTTTTTCTGTTTTCAGAGTTTCTTTGAAAGTCATCACGCACCAGCGGCCGAGCGCACGGTACAGCAGTGCTGCGAGAACATTCTACTGAACGCTGCCTGGCTCAAGAGAGACGCAGATGACATCCACCAGTACCTGCTGCAGCGGAAAGCACCCCCCGTCTGACCTCTGAACTTTGACCCCTCCCTGACCTCCTCACTCACTCCAAAATGAGCATCATCTGGCTACCTTCAGCGAAAACAGAAATGATTTCAAAACTGCAACTCCATCTTAAGAATTACCCAAGAGTCAATAAAGAGAAGTGAAAACTAGGAAACAAGACTGTTATTCACGCTTGAGTGTGACGTAGTTCCCCATTCTGCCAGTGGGAGGCGCAAGTGCACTCTGTGACTGAAACGCAAGAGATTCTCCATGTTATTTTATGAGCTGGTAATGCATGTCCACACTTCGTTCCCTCAGTATGGCGCTCCTCTTATGCAGTGGTATTATAACACAATCATCTCTCTTTCCTTGCATTCACCGGTAAAAAAACAAGCATGATGTTGATATGCTCAATTTTTAAGTTTGTTTGTTTGTGTTTTCTTTTCTGTACAAATCTCCTTCAGTTTTATTAGTAATGGCTATATACGCATTTTACCCAGAATCCTCTGTGGCGTGACTGGGCAGAATGGAGGTTAAAGGTTGAGATGCACTGGCAATTGAACGGACTCTATGGTAACGGCTCTGAATCCCATCGTTAGTAACGGTTAGGACTGAAGACGCATAAGCATGGTACTGTGTGTATATTGTAAACTGCGAGCATTAGTTCTGAGACCTTCAATTAATCTGAAATGTGATTATATATACATAATCTTTGCCCTTGTCTCCTGTACGTCACTGTCACCTGTTTTTCTGCACTTCCAGTGGTTTATACCTCCAGAAATCAACACAATGGAAGATAAATTGTACACCGTAAGACAGAAATGTCATTAGCATCTGCCATGTTAATACAAAGCTGTTAGAGAGACATTTTATAAGATGTATTTAATGATTATGTTTTGCTGTTGTTGAAATCAAAAAAGCCCCCCAAAAATCATGATTTAACCGGATTTCAAACTCGGAGGCCTTAAATTGGTTAACCTGAGTGTTTGATGGCATGGTACAACCCTAAACTGAGAATTTATTATCTGCTGTGGCGCTCTAAATCTTTCCCTGAAATGTGCTTTTGTTTAAAAATTGAAATTGATGTTCATTAAAGAAGATGAGAAAAAAAGATAAAAGATGGGCACAACTGTATTGTCGGAATGCTATATTGGATTTGTAAATGTGAGGTATGACTCTTCATGCTCTTATATTTGTGTGCATTTTGTAAACAATACACAAATGAACATGTATCCCTTAAATGTATATGCCATAGACATTCACACAGTTCAAATGAGTGTTTCAAGAACATATCACTTATGAATATAAATGTAAATAATGATTTCAAATCATGTGCAGCAGGTACAATGGGAGAAAAGGCGAGGACTTTGATTTTATCAGCATTACAAATGCTCAGTTTTGGGACTCTGAAGCACAGATATGATTATGAAAGTTGCACACATTTTATTTTGGGAGCTTGTGTTCACTGTGCAACATGCAGACTGAAGTATCTGAATGAATTTGAATAGCAGATTTCAAACATCAATGATAGTGTCCAAGATTTTCATTACATTGCCGAAGACGACAAAAACTATAGGCAATAAAGAAAATCACATCTGATGCAAGAGAGGCGCCCTTGTGCAATGGACTGCTTGCATTTATAAAAGTATTAAAAATGACAAGTGATTCATCTGTATTCCAGCTTTAACATTAGCTGGAAGCTTATCAAATGCAGCCATGAAAAAAATGGAAATAAGATTTGTTTAAAATTGTCATGGGAAATAAAGTCGTGAAAAATCATACATTTCTTTAGTGAATATATGCTCAGAGAATAATACTTTGTCGGCTGTAAAATGTTCTTTGAAAATGCATCTATAAAATTATTTAAAAAAAAAAAAACTTCAAACAACTTTGAAGCGTACGAGGTCAGATACTGTAGCGCTTCTCCTCGCCACCGGAGGGCGCTGATGTCAGATCCACACATTATCCCCATTATTTCAGTTACACGAAGGAGCTGGTGTTGGAAGAACATGGCGACATCCATTTGTAGGACGTTGAAATACTTTCAACCTATAACGTGTCAAAATATTAAGGTAAGAAATTATTAAAGTATTACCCAACAGGGCATATTTATGAAACATAAATACATTTGAATGTGCAAAACGTCAGTGAACATACATCTGTATGGTGAAATCATATTCATTGAGTGTCAGCTGGAGACTTCAGTGCATGTTAAAACTGTCTGTGTGATTTATTTCTTAGTTTTCTAAGGAAAGCCAAGGTTTTTGTTAAAAAGTCAAATATTAATTTAATTTGTTCTTATTTATTGCGAAAATGCCTCCTTTATATAATCCAGTACGCCGCGTCGTTGCTGGACGTGCGGCTGCCGCAGCCGGTGTTGGTTCCGATCCGCACTAAGAAGCGCTACTTCATTCCTCCAGCGGTAAATGTGAAAGAGAAAACACAAACCGAGCAGGAGGCTAAAGCCCGGGCTGCGGGTGTGGTAGTCCGACAGCAGTACACAGAGAGAGCCATCAACATCTCGTGCACAGGTACGCGTGTCAAATTACTGTCCTTGCCTGCACATTCATATTCATATACTCTTCCAGTCTGGAGTCTGGACACACCTACTCATTTTTACTAAGTAATAATACATTGACTGCTTTTAGAAATGTGTACATTGGCGCAATTTAATTCAATGTAAGACTTCAGGTCAAAGCGTTTTTAAAGGGATAGTTCACCCAAAATTGAAAATTCTGTCATTATTTACTCACCCTCATGCAGTTCCAAACCTGTATAACTTTTGTTCCTCTTCAGAACACAAATGAAGATCTTATCGATGAAATCTGAGTTTTCTGTCAAAAAGCTCACAAAGTGATCGCAAAACTAATCCATATTCATATTTATTTATGTGTTTGTTTATTTGCCTGTAAGTAAAAAAAAAATTAACACATATTTGGCAAGGGCGCATTAAAGTAATGCAAATGTAAAGTAATCACCTGTAATGTTTCAAAAGAGTTATATTTTAAATAAAAACTGTTCACTTAAATTTTATTTTCTGTCTGGCGTAAAATCTGCTGACAATTCAGCTTTGCATCAGAGTAATAATTTACATTTTAAATATATATTATTTTAAATTGTAATAATTTCACAATATTAGTTTTACTGTATTTTTGAGTAAATAAATGCAGCTTGGTGAGCAGAAGAAACATTAAAAAGTCTTGCCAACCCTAAACATTTGAATGTTAGTGTACATTCAACCAAGTGTGTCCAAACCTTTTAGTAGTTCTGTATAAGTGCAGAGTTTTGTGATTTATATGTTTAGTTTTTTGTTCAGATTAATCTTCAAAGCCTCTTGGGCATTGCTCTTCAGATGTTCATGATAAATTGTTAAATAAGTGATGTTGGATTTTCACGTAATGGGTAGTCATCACATGTGATCTTCTTTTTTCAGCTGGCATCTTTGATCCATACGTTCCTCCTGAAGGAGATGCTCGCCTGTCCACTCTGTCCAAAGAAGGTCTGAAACAGCGCACAGAACAGCTGCGGCAGAGTGCAGCGTCACAGCTGTCGTAAGGCCCACATCTGCCTCAATGTTTCCCTTCATACTACAAGTCAAATCCAACAGAACTATGCTGGTCTAATATTGGTATGGTTTTCTGTTTGACCAGAATTCGTAAAATAAAGGATCATGACCCAGATTTCTCCACTAAAGTGTTTCCAGGACTAGCTCAACAGATCTTCATAGACGCTCATGCAGCACTCACACAGTAAGAAACAAATCCTATTTTAACAACAATAGTTACTGCTTCAGAGTAAACTCTACCGTTCAGGTGTTTTAGATCAGTAAGAGTTTTTATTGTTTTGGAAAGAAGTCTCTTCTGTTCACCAAGGCTGTTTTTATTTGATTCAAAATACAACAAAAACTGAAAAAAGAGCAGTATTTATCTGAAATACAAAGCTTTTGTAACATACACTACCGTTCAAAAGTTTGGGGTCAGTAAGAAGTTGTTTGGGTTTTTGTAAGAAATTGAAGAAGCTAATATGATAAAATATGTAACATGATGAAATATGTTAATATGATAAAATGTTTCTTGAGCATCAAATCATATTAGAATGATTTCTGAAGAGTCATGTGACACCGAAGACTGGAGTAATGATGCTGAAAATTCAGCTTTGCCATCACAGGAATAAATTACATTTTAAAATATATTCAAATAGAAAAGTTATTTAAAATATTTCACAATATTACTGTTTTTGCGGAATCAAATTCAGCCTTGGTGAGCATAAGATACTTCTTTTTAAAAAGCATTAACAAATCTTACAGATCTAACTTTTGGACGGTAGTGTATTTGGTATTCATTGTCTTTTCCAATTTTCCCCACTTAAAACATCTATATTAATCTTTATGTATTCATAAATGTCCTTTTCCCCCAGATTTAACAAAGAAAAGCTCCATTCTTTGGTGACAGAGAGGTGTTACCCTGTAAGTAAATGTATTTGTATGAACTGTGAAAATTCACAAGTAATTCAACTTATTATTTTCTTATAAAGAGAAGCAGCCTTGTTTTAGTGTCCAGTGTGTCCTTGTTCAGATTTTCCAACCTATGTGTGTGCATGTTTTGCAGGAGATGGTTCGGGGAAACCGTTATAAGACTCTGCGTTGGCACTTTATTGAATCACTGGAGCCACCGCGGGTGGTTCATGCACGCTGTCCTGACATGATCAGCAAGGGCAACCTGTACGGCCAGGTGACTCTCCGCATGCATTCTAGACAGGTAAGTGAAGAAGAATCACAATTGTGTGTAAGAATGGGATTATATGGGAATACTAAATTTGGGCTCATGATACCACTTCAATCCATCTCTCAGACATTAGCAATCTATGACCGATTTGGCCGTTTGATGCTTGGCGATGAAGATGAACCCAGGGATGTCCTGGAATACCTAGTGCTGGAGAGGCATCTGGTCAACCCTTATGGGTGCTGGAGACTTCACGGCAAGATTGTTCCAGCATGGGCTCCCCCAAAAGATCCCATTATTAGGGTAAATGACTGCTGTTTGTTTCCATATATACACTATATTGCCAAAAGTATTAGGACACCCCTCCAAATCATTGAATTCTGGTGTTCCAATCACTTCCTTGGCCAAAAAGCACCTAGGCATGCAGACTGCTTCTACAAACATTTGTGAAAGAATGGGTCGCTCTCAGGAGCTCAGTGAATCGCGCGTGATAGCTTGCCGCCTGTGCAATAAGTAAATTCGTGGAATGTCCTCATTACTAAATATTCCACAGTCAACTGTTAGTGGTATTATAACAAAGTGGAAGCAATTGGGAACAACAGCCATGAAGTTGAAGATCATCTAAAATCACGTGCAGTGCGTAGAGGTCCCCAACTTTCTGTAGAGTCAATAGCTACAGACCTCCAAACTTTGTGTGGCCTTCAGATTAGCTCAAGAACAGTGCGTAGAGAGCTTCATGGAATGGGTTTCCATGGCTGAGCAGCTGCATCCAAGCCTTACATCACCAAGTGCAAAGTTCATGTGCATGTAAAGGCAGACGTCCCAAAACGTTTGGCAAATATATTGTTTTATATATATATATATATATCGGGCGATAAAAAAAATATCGCCGTTAATCTATTCTCAAAGTTGGGTTGGGAGCTGGGTCTATATTACGCAAACTATGATGACTTTCACCGTGATATTTTAGCGCGGATGTATAGCTACCTAGCCGAATTGCACTGTAGGGAGCGAGATCGAGTCTTCGAACCTCCGTGTATGCTGTGAAATTACCACATCAAGCATGAAGGCTGTCTTCCGAACTCGGGTGCGCACCCACGAACCGTACTCGAGTCCTGACGAGCGTGACTGACATTCTGTAACGTTAAGAAGAGAGCTGTAAATCTAATTTCTGCTCGTCATCAGCGTTCTTTAGAGCATTTGCAGTACATCCGCGGCAGATAGACTCAAGTGCCATTACATACTGCAGCTTTGGTAACTAAATTAACGGTTCAAAAACAAAAATATAAAAGTTAGGTAAACAACGCTATTCATTTTGCCACCTTCTCGCTCAACGTCGTTACCAAGCAACGAGGTAAACAGCTGCTGCTTTGATGACGCAAACGCACCCCGGTTTCAGACTCAAATAATATAATATGAACACGGTCCACAATCGATCTCTGGTTCGGTCCAGGCAATCGAACCAAGTGTGAAAGCACCAGTCATTATTTGGGTAGCACACACATTCTGAATCCCTTCCGCAGAATTCAAATGAGCCATTTTAATCTAGATTAATTTCAAGATCACAGTGAGATTAATCTAGATTTAAAAAATTGTATCTATGCCCACCACTTGGATTAGGTGTGTGAAGGAGCAAAACTTGGGATTTTTAAAAGTGGGAGATGTTACTTAATAATTGATATCTGATTTCAACAGACTATCATGATTCCTGGTCCTAAACTGAAGCCTGGGGACGAATTTGAGAGTCTGAATTACCAGGTACCAAAGCCAAAGGCAGTGCAGTGGTACAAGTAATTCTGAATGAGGAATTACTCCACCCAACACAGGTCCACTCTGTACAGACGGATTCCCAATAATCAAAATAAATATTTCTGTATTTATAAAACTTTGGGTTGTTGCTTTTTTGCATATTTAATTGAACTCACATGCACATATTGATTTGTTACATACAGTGATCAACATGATGTTTATTCATTACACACGGAACTGGATGAAAATCCTTGCAGTTGAAAAGTTTATTTCAGAATGCTCAATTGACAGTTTCAAGAATATAAAAATAAAATGTTGCATTTTTTACATTGATAGAAGTTAATTGAGACTTCCTTTGGCTACTGTTGAAAATTGACTGTTGGTTCTTACAAAAATCATACTTCATACAAAAGCGCAGTCTTTGTGTTCCTGGTTTGAAAAGATAACATTGCAAGTGCATTCAAAATCACAGAATAACTCAAAAAACAAACTCTAACTCTGGTAGGAATTATCTAATGGGCATTACCTGTGCTAATTTCTAGTTATTTTAAGAAGAAAGCAGCATGTAAATAGGTTGAATTAAACACGTAGACAAAGATTTTTGTAAACCCTCATTTAGTTTCACATGCTCACACAAGGGTCTTAAAATGTCATTCTACTAAACAACAATAAGAATATGTACTTAATGTTTACACAAATTAAATGGAATCATATTTTCTAATAGATAGTTATTTGTCCTAGAACAAGATTATATTTTATTTTGGTC
Source organism: Gobiocypris rarus (assembly GCA_023029165.1). Classification (NCBI taxonomy): domain Eukaryota; kingdom Metazoa; phylum Chordata; class Actinopteri; order Cypriniformes; family Gobionidae; genus Gobiocypris; species Gobiocypris rarus. The sequence goes on from CM040931.1 coordinate 21,442,642, forward strand.
CCACTTTACATTACTGTCCATTTTACTGCATATAATTCATGAATCTCAGGGGATTCATATTTAAATGTTTTGTGAAGCTATTTGTAATTAACAATATTGTGCTATCAACAATATTGTGAAATCACAATGGTCTCTCTTATAAACCGGGGGTCCGTTCTTCGTACCTCGCTTAATACATCTGAGATGATTTGACCGATCCCAGATCTTCTAATCGTGATAACTGATCTCTGGCTAATTTGGTTCTTCAAACGAATTTGCGGATTGGATTAAAATATCTGGATTGAGTTATCTGAGATCACTGCACGTTCTTGTGTTCCCTGAAGAGGGCAGATGCATCGATACTCGAAACCACGATCAGCAATGCAGCGATTGGCTGGCGTCAAGACAACGTAATGACATCATATAATTAAAAAAGCCAACTGGCAAAAAAAAATAAAAAAATTCTGGACCTTTAAGGAAACAGCCAAACGACCAAACCAACATAAAAGTTATAACAGATAAATTAAATGTGCACTGTTTTGAGGAACATGATTCACAATTATTTATATTCACGATTTTATAGTATTATTTGTACACCCTTTGCATTTTTATTTCAATGTTGTAATTTAAATTACTACTTAAATTAACTCAATTTGAAGCAGATTTGTTACGTGGCAGTATTAATTAAAGTTTCAAGATCAAATTATCTGCATCTCTTGCGCTACATCAAGCCACTCCAATAATATCTGTCATCACTCAGAAGAATGCATGGCTCAGAATAACTTATAAAGTAATTATAAAGTAATTATTCCATCACAAATAAATATCTCAATCAAGTGACCGTGTCTATAGTATTATACGCACCTTTTAGACAACATTATACAATTATTTCCAAATAAACTTTTATATTATTATTATTATTATTTAAAATTATTATTGCCCCTGGTTCAGTAAGGAATTCTTGTAATAAAGTAGCAGTGGCTGGGACAGATTTTAAGTATCACCTCAAGATGCAATCTAATCCTGTTTACATGAACTAAGCCTGCTCCCGAGCAGGTTTAAGCTTACGGACCTGTTGCTATGACAGCAAGTCCAGAACCAAACAATCCGAGATCATGCCAAATCGTCAACAATCAAATCCAGCTAACTGAGTTAGCAACGTTACGAAGAACGGACCCCTGGAATCTATAAATGGCAAAAAAAGTGCCTTGTTTTGTTCCCACAATCATAAACCTTATTTGCCATTGTATCTCTTTGCACATTAAAGTTTGCTAATATTTAGTTGACTGACATTTTTGGAGGGTGGAGTTTTGGAGGAGAAAGTGTGTGGTTGAAATTAGCGAAATGCCTTAAATCACACAATTACAACACTGTTGTATTAAGTGTGTTATATGGATATGTAGTAGACGATAGAGTAATGTAAAGTGTTACCTTTTTTTAAATGAATAATTTGTGGGTGGGAGAATTTGAAGTAACTTGTTTGTTTGTCTAAACCATTGGAGTAGAGCAGAGACTAAAGATCTGTTTAAACTATTCAGTGATGAACAGTAGCATTATGGATGTATATATAAACGCCATCCATAACAGCTTGTCTCTTCACTTACTTGCTTGATAATATAACTTTTTTGACTGAAAATGTGTAAAAATTAAACTTGCTAAATGTTCCACCCAAGGTATGTTGGTGATTACAGGTTTTACTGACAATATAATCTACATAGCCATACAAACACAAATACACACAAAACAATACCAAATTAAACAGGGTTTTAATGTAAGGCTAATGGAAATGTGCACAGGAGAGCAGTCTGTCTTGATATCAGTTGTACTTGAATTTATTAAGCTGAGGGGGAAGACGGTTGCCGTTCTTAAATAATAGTCAGTGAAATGTGCTGATGGCAGTGGACGGACATTTTGCATCAAGCTGAAATGTGTGACCAGTGGTCCATTTTGTATCGAGTCTTTCAAGGTATATAAAGTACAATGATACTGCCCTTGTGGGTCACAAGTCTGAAGGAAAGATGAAGGCCTCTGCAGCAGTTTCTGCATCATCGTCATCTTCCTCTGGTAGTGTCTCCTCCCAAGTGAAGACATCTAAATTATCATGCACTTGTATAGATTCTTGTCTGCCTCCTTCCATTTCCCAAGGGCACATTGCGTCACGCCGAGCCAGAGGAGGGTTAAGCCTTGTCACCTCTGCTGCCCGTGTGCCTGTGTCTGAAGGGTATATGTCTGGGGCAGTTTGACTTTTGCTGCTTTCTGTTGTTGCTGCTGTTCCCATGTCATTTTCCCATGGTGAGACAGATTCTTGAGCACTGTCTTGACTTTTTGATGGGACAGCATAAGTAGAGTCTTGTGGGACAGATTGTTTGAGTGATGCTTTTGCCTCCAATGGACAGACATCTGAATAGACACTTCCTTGCTTTTGCAAGGTTCTCACTGACTCTCCTGTCTGCCATGGACACACATCTGCAAGAACACTATCTTGTTTCTGCAAGATCTTTGCGGGCTCTCCTGTCTCCCATGGACAAACTTCTGCAAGAACGCTATGTTGTTTCTGCAAGATCTTTGCAGGCTCTCCTGTCTCCCATGGACAAACTTCTGCAAGAACGCTATGTTGTTTCTGCAAGATCTTTGCGGGCTCTCCTGTCTCCCATGGACAAACTTCTGCAAGAACACTATCTTGTTTCTGCAAGATCTTTGTGGGCTCTCCTGTCTCCCATGGACAGACTTCTGCAAGAACACTATCTTGTTTTTGCAAAGTATTGACTGACTCTCCTGTCTCCCATGGACAAACTTCTGCAAGAACACTATCTTGTTTCTGCAAGATCTTTGTGGGCTCTCCTGTCTCCCATGGACAGACTTCTGCAAGAACACTATCTTGTTTCTGCAAGATTTTTGCGGGCTCTCCTGTCTCCCATGGACAAATATCTGCATGGACACTATCTTGTTTTTGCAAAGTATTGACTGGCTCTCCTGTATCCCATGGACAAACATCTGCATAAACACTTTTCTGCTTTTGCAAGGTCTTGACAGTTTTAATTGTTTCCCATGGACATACATCTTCACAGACACTTTCTTCTTTCTGTATGGACGTAACAGACTCGCTTGTTTCCCATGGACACACAATTACATGAACAATGTCTTGCTCATGATCTGCTTTCATTGACTCGTTTTTCGCAGCACCTTCCCTCTCTTCTAACTTCTCAGAATCCTCTATTTCCCATGGACAGACAGTTGCTTTCTCAGTCACTGTCTCTTTTAAAGAGGGTCTTGTAGTGTCTTCTGTATTCGGCTCTGGCTCCCTATGACATATGTCAATTACAGGTGAGGGTGGTTCAGGAAAATCACTTTCTTGTTTCAGTGTTTCACTTGTTGCCACAGAACATGCATCTCTCTGAGCCGGTTCTTGGTGTACTGGACTTTGTCTAACATTAACATAAATTACCCTTTCACCAGGTTTTATTGCGTCACTAGGAGTTTTGATGGATCCTTGTCTAACCTGAGAATTATTTGTGTCTATTACATAAGAAGGGCTTGCTTCAGGCTTCACATTTACCTGCTTCTGGGTGTCTCCAGACATAGGGACTTCAACAGTAGTATTGCATATATTGTCTTCAGTGATCCTTGATGGTTCACAGTTTGTTTCCCAAGGACAGACATCAGTAAGCGTGCTCTTGATTTGCAATTGCTCTACTTCCACAACTTCCCAAGGACAGACTTCAGAAATGCTGGTTTGATGAAAAGGTTTTGGGACATCCCATGGACACACTTCTGTATTAGGAACAGACAATAAAGAATTTAGTTGGAATTCAGGGGATTTGAAGCCAACATTGCTTACTGTCATAGAGAGTACTTGCTTGTCACTGCATTGTCTTTGTAATACACTGTCGTTCACATTCTGCTTCTTGACCTCCAAGATAACCTCCTCTGACTCCCATGGACAGATGTGAACTGGAGCAGTATGTTTGGGGCTCCTTTCAGGAGACTCTGTAGATGGCAGCCGTATTGCTGTTTGCTTCACAAGGGACGGTTTTGTGCCTATGGTAGTCATAGCCCGTCTGTGTGTCTGCGGGGTGCGTTTGTCTGAAGCTGCACTGCCTGGGTACAATCTCATGGACGTGGACATGGATTTTTGTAGTGTTCCCTCCTTAACAGTACTTTCTTGTAGGCTTTTCTCTCTGCTCAAACTTCTTCCAACTTCTCCAATGCTTTTAGCTGTAAGGAGATTTTGGGTAGCAGAGCGGAAAGAGAAAACCCGAAAGTCCTTTGGCTTCCCGGAGACCGTAAGTGGAGACCCTGGAGCACTACAGGATATCAAAGGCTTGGGTTTTGTGGAATCAACATCTGACTGTATACCATTGCCAGTTTCTGTTGCAGGAGGAGCAGGAGGTGGTAAGTATTCCCAAGGACAAACATATAATAGCGTTGGTGACGAGGCAGCACCAGGTGATTTGGGTTCTTCTTGATTTGAAAGAGAATATGTGACATGTTTTTGATTCTTGTTTGCAGGCTGCTCCTCTGGAACCTCCCACGGGCAGACCTCTGCCTTGTCAAATGACTCTGAGAGCAAAGCACTTGAAGTCTGCTTCTTTATGTCGACATCCACAGTTAGCTGGGGCTTTTCTGCTGGGGCAGCTTTGCCAGGAAGGGACACATTTTCAATGCTTCTACAATGAGTCACAGAGCGATGGTCATTTCGTTCTATAACACTAAGTGACTTTTGAAACCTGGTAGGCTCGGGAAGTAGAAGGTTAGTGTCTAACGATAGATTGTGGGCACTGGCAGACTTGCAGACCAGCAATGTTGTATTGATGGATCCTGCATCAGAATGCTGTGAAGCCCTCTTGTCTGTTGTGCTCTTTATGGAGAAGTTTAATAGGGAGACCTCTCTTTCTGGGGTACAATCATAGGCACTATGGGACTTTCGCAGTTTTGGAGAAGGCTGCATTAAAGTTTCATTCATAGTGTTAATGCTTGGGGTTTGATGACATTTGTAATAAGACCGGATCGGGTTATAGTTCCTATTGCAGCACTGACATCCTTGTCTTCACGGCTGCATTGCCTGCTTAAACTTTCTGGGATCTCAGTGATCCGTTTTATGAGGGATCGTCCAATGCTGAGGCGAGAGCTGCGCTTCTTTGGAAGGTGGGGATTGCTGTTTGACATCCTCTTGGTCTTGTGGACTTCCAACTGAGAATACAGTTTCTTCAGCTCATCCTGGTGCAGAGGAGAAAAGGGTTTCAGTTGAGGAAAGTAATTGGGAGCAATACAATAGGACGGTACTTGTGATGGTATATACTGTACAAAACGTGATGTTCAAAAGGCAAGTTACAGGGTAATATATCAAAATAGGGCAAGCAAAGGCAAAGGTGGATGAGGAGGAGGCTAACATAGGTAATAATGCAGATTTTTTTTGTAAGTTGATTTTTTTAATAGAGATTCTCAGGGCATGCTGGCTAATGGGGACCCTTGAGTCTGACCTGGGCCATGTCCCAATCCCACTCTCCTCTCTCTCAGCCCTTGCTACACATATTCTTATAAAATAATGGCAAAAATCTAAATTATATTTTAAAAATATCAGAAATGCATACATAAGACAACCAGGTTTATTTAGCTTATCATTTATGAGCTTTTTGTTATGTTCATTTAAGTCCCAGGTATACTTCATTTTCTGCATTCTGCTCCGTCTTGTGCACTGTCGTGTTAGCACAGCTTTCAAAAGGGTCTTTCGCAGCAGGTAGGAAATTTGTTATAAGAATTAACTACCAGGGTGGTTCCCGAAACTAAAAGTTTCCCTAGGGCCATTGTCCTGGTTGCCAGTATAGTAACTCTGAAGTGATGTATTCGTTCTTGAGCTTCTTCTTTTTTTGGATGTTTTTTTTTTTTTGTTTGTTTATGAAATATCCCTTCGTTTTTGTTTATCATATTTTTTGTTTTTTTAAAACAATTTTATGTTGTAAATGTATTCTATTTTTGCTTTGAAACACACTGAGTACCATCCCAAAGGGCCTAGTTCCTTAGGTTAAGGTTCCTCTGTTGCAAAAGGCCCCTAAAGTATACTCAACCGCGGATGGATGAGTTTGACACATGCGCAGTACAACTGATACAGTATGCTGTAGTCAAAGAAAGGTACAAGTGTCCTTACCAGACATCAGAGGGCATGTCATTTACAGGACAATCAAAACAAAAAATATGGACAAGGATATTGTTTTGTATGGCTCTTTCTGTATATTTCTTTGACTACTGCACAGTATATCACAGTTGTGCATATTGCCACCTAGTGGACTCTTCTGTCTCAACATTCACCTTGCAAAAATTATGTTACTCAGACAGTGCACGGACCGTCGCGTAACACAGACGGCTGAAGTATACTTTGGGCTTTTTGTGTAACATTTATATCATGTGTAACACTGGGATTTTGTGTAACGTTTATTTTTGTGTAATTGTTTATGAGAGTTTAGACTTTGTTAATATTCGTTTACCAATTTACTTTACTGAAAAGGTCAAATGTACGATTTTTTAAATAATTTATAAGTAGACATGTCAAAAAAAAAATGTTAGTGTGTGTGCTTTTCTTAAAATGGAAGTGTGAGCATGTGTGTGTCAGTAGGGCTGCAGCAGGGCAAGGTGTTTTACCCGAATATCATCAGGGTCCAGGCTGTGGTCACTCCAACAGTTAGAGGTGAAACTACTGTTGAGGTAAGAACATGAGCGTCGCAGTTCCTCCTCATCCTCATATACCTCTGCAGCTATTTCCTCTCGGCCTGGCCGTGACATGTGAAGAAACTGCAACAAAAACCAATGCTGATTTGTACTTGGGATAAGCTACATAACAGAAATGCGTGCCATACAAAGTTTATCAGACAGTATTTAATTCATAGAATCTATTTTGCATGCTTATGGTATGTATTAAAGGGATGTACTTTTCTGGAAAAGTACATACTTTTGCGTGTGTAATAAAAGAGTATTGTTTTAGGGCAGGGGTGGGGAACGTTGATCCTGGAGGGCCACTCTCCTGCAGAGTTTAGCTCCAACCCTAATCAAACACACCTGAGGCTAATCAAGGTCTTCAGGATGACTAAAGGGTTTTTTTCAGGGTTTTTTAAACTCTGCAAGAGAGTGGCCCTCCAGGATCAACATTCCCCATCCGTTTAAGGGCATACAACCACATCATAAAAGGTTCTTTGTGTTCCTTGCTATTTTAAATTTTAAAAAGTAAAACGTCACAAACTTCTCCTCACAGTTTTAGGCGATATTAGCCAGCAAACATGCATAGATGCACACTTCAACAATTCACCAGAGAATTCATCAAACAAGCTCAACTGGCTTACTATTTTCAATAAACCAAAATTGTATTCTAATCTGGTATAATATTTAGAAAATTATAGTATGTGATTTGAGATGCAAGAGGTGTTTTATGTGTTTATACAACTAACTTTATGCCAAATGTGATTTAAATTGTCTCATTTTAAATTATTAATGAATAGGCTAATATAACATTGCATAAGGAAACAATGCTACTTTCAACAGTACCTTAGGTACAAAAAGCAGGCAGTGTTACAGTAATTGTGACATGCGTGTGAGTGAAGAACAGCAAGAGCATCCAGTCAGGATGAATCGATGGTCTGGCGAATCTGAAAGTGACGAGAACGAAGAAGTCAACAGAACAACCTCTTATTAGCGTTAAAACAAAACCACTTTATTCTCCCACCTGAAAAGATGAAACACGGAGGATAGCAGTAGCTCATTGTGGATGGCGATGCTCATGTAACGTGGTTCGTGAAATGCTGAAGGTACAGTCTTCACTGCGCTGCACAGGAAACTGCCCCAGCACAGAAACAACAGCTCCGCTGAGAGTGAAACACAGCTATTTTTTAACTTCAAAGGTTGTATTCGTCACATACACGAATGTACACAGCAGCAATAAGGGCGAAATGTTTTGTCCTTTTTATGAGGGAAAAAAGGTACAAGGGCCTTGTATTTATTTTTTTTATCATTCTTAATCCATTTGGTTCCTTTTCATTTTGGTTACTTTTTTAAGGTAAAAATATGTCATCTTTAATGTTTTCTTAAAAAAAAAAATGGACAGTGTTAAATGTTTATAGAGCTTCTCTATGATATAATTTTATTTTTGGAGGGTTTTCTTGCATGTTACAATATACAATCGTAGACGCAAGTTTTTTCCTAAAAATGTTAAATTACAATCTTCAGACAGTTACACAGTAACCAACTATACTTTTAAACCCTATGGAAATATCAAAATGACTTTAACTTAGAAATTGAACATGTTAATCATTGAAGACATGTATTTAAGCTGAATGAATTGCATTTGTATGCAGACTAAAAAGAGAGCATCTTAAAGATCAATAGAAGAAGGGATATGTATTTAAAGAAAATGTACAGTGTTAGGTAATACATGCTATAGTGTAGCAGTGTAATACATTTTGTGTGAGCTGTCTGAATGTGCCGGAATGATAGTGTAACTCTATTTTATCTAATGATGTCATTTCAGTCCTTCATTTACTTTATTTTAGCAATAACATTATTATAATTTTTTGTGGTATTTTATTAGTATGGTAGGTAGTGGTTAATGCCGAATCATATCCAATGACAATGGTACTGTGTTCAAATCATCAACTAAATGCTTCAAAGAACATTAAATTATCCAGGACCATTCATCCTTTCATTTGTCTGATCTACTAATGTGCCCCAATTTCAATTAATCTCTCTGCCAGACACCCAAGAAAACCGATGGACTACTGCCACCAGTCAGAAATAACATCACTTGCCCACAGCCATCATGTAGTCCCACCGGTCCAGGTCGCACACATTGAAGCCTTGTCCTTCTGAGGTGGTGGAAATTATCAGCAATGGAACATTTCGGTCTCGATTCTGCAGGACGCCCACTGTCCATGCACACAGGAACCAGCTGACAGTAAGCACTATAACTCCCAGCATCCTCAGCACACCCGTGGTAGTGATGTATGGCACTCTCTGGGCAGTACGCGACAGGAAAACCCTCAGAACCCTGGAAACACGTGCCCACATAGGCTGATTAATTTCGGGAGTTTAATTAGGTTCCTTTATCAGGTTTTCTTTTTTTAAAGGTGCACTCAGTTATTTTTCCCTAATTGCAAAGCAATAAAACTATGTGCACTCATCTGTAGCCTAATAAAAGCTGTTTTATTTTACCAGGAGCGGGTCGACTCATGGAGGCCGACATGTTGTAGCAACCTTATTGGACACATTCGTTAACAAATTAAATTCATTCTAAATTCAATTTATACATATCAATCAATATATACCTATACATTTCTACAATTTTACAATAAACCACAACTAAAACTAACACAAATAAAAAATTACTGAGTGCATTTTTAAATGCCTTGAGAATAGCAACTTATTACACAACATTTCATCTGACAGATGTGCCGGTTAGAAGAGAGGGTTGAGTTTGATAAATCTCAGGTGACAGGACTGAAGCGCTACAGACCGGTACATCTTGAGTGTCACAGTTCCATAAACAATGGCAAAGCCGAGCAGACGGACCCAGCGGAGTAGAATACACCGGAAAGTGCTGGGTTTGAAGTAAAGAATAAAAACCTGAAAACATGAACAGTCGTAGTCAAGAACAGTCATGAAACAAAATGAAATTATTGGTGGAAGGTGCAAAAACTGTTGTTTTACAAAGCATACTAATGATGAAAACTGATACTACACTACACCACCATTCAAAGGTTTGGGGTCGTTATGAAGTCTCTTTTGCTCACCAAGGCTGCATTTATTTAATCAAAAATACAGTAAAACAGAAATATTATAATATATATATATATATATATATATATATATATATATATATATATATATATATATATATATATATATATATTATTATTATTATTATTATTATATAAATGTATTTTAAAATGTAATTTATTCCTGTGATGCAAAGCTGAATTTTCAGCATCATTACTCCAGGTTTCAGTGTCACATGATCCTTCAGAAATCATTCTAATACGCTGATTGTTAAGTAACTCTAAACTAGTAACTAGTAACCTTAAATGTGACCCTGAATCACAAAACCAGACATAAGTCACACGGCTATATTTGTGGCAAATCAATAGCCAACAATACGGGCCAAAATTATCGATTTTCTTTTTATGCCAAAAATCATTAGGATATTACGTAAAGAATCGTATTTCATGAAGATATTTTGTAAATTTCCTACTGTAAATACATAAAAAAATATTATTAGCAGTAACATGCATTGCTAAGGACTTCATTTAGACAACTTTAAAGGAGATTTTCTCAATATTTAGATTTTTTTTGCACCCTCAGATTCCAGATTTTCTCTGCCAAATATTGTCCTATCCTAACAAACAAACAAATCAATGGAGAGCTTATTTATTCAGCTTTCAGAGGATGTATACATCTCAATTAAAAAATTTTTACCCTTCATGGTTTTGTGGTCCAGGGTCACAAATTGTGTAATTTCTTGATCATTTTCTGCCTCCTAAGTACCAGCTATTATGATTTCAACTGCAGTGCAGTAAATCTGTAAAGAAGATTTGAATCCCACACTCACTGGAAAATAAAGCAACAGAGAGCCACACAGGATCATCTCCAGCAGCAAAAGCCCTGACGATCGGATCCGCTGAGAGACGGAAAGATGGAGAGAAGAAGAGATGAGAAGTGGAGAGGGGAAGCAGAGGTGAAATTTCAGAAGCTGTCAAGCGCGCATCAAGTTTGTGCACATGTGGGACCTCTTTGACTGTGTTTGAAATGTTTGATCATAACACATGGCATTGTAGGATATATAATGTTAGGATATGCCACAGGTCGTAATAAATGTTGTGCTGAAATCTTACCTTGGTTCTTCTGCACTGATATGCTACCAGCATGCTAATAAGCACAAGGATCATGAAGAGGCCCTGGACAGCCAGGACGCCCGTTCTCAGGAGCCAGTCTTCCTGCACCCAACAAGGGCCTCCATCCTCACACTCAGCACAGCCGGGCCAACAGGGCAGACACACAGGGACTTCTGGGTAACAAGCTTGGGTACTATTCACACGGTTGCTCCCTGTAACACCATATATCATATTTTTTTCTTTTTTAAATAAACCAAATTTAAATTGATTTAATTAAAGGGTTAGTTCACACAAAGATGAAAATTCTGTAATTAATTAGTCACCCTCATGTCTTTCCAAACCCATAAGACCTTCTTAGCTTTTTTGATGAAATCCGAGAGCTTTCTGAGCCCTCCATAGACAGCTATTTAATTACCACTTTCAAGGCCCAGAAAGGTAGTGAAGACATCATTAAAGGAACACTCCACTGTTTTCAGAATTAGGGCTTATTCAACATCTTTCCTACATTTAGATATGTGGGCAAATTTATTTTTGTCTCAGTGCATGCATTGTTTTAGTTTAGCAGGGTCGCCGCTAGCTTAGCTTAGCATAATTAATGGAATCCTATGTTGCCAGCTAGCATGTTCCGAGTAAGTGATCCATAAAAAAAAGCACTGCTACTTGGGTGCAGAGATATCACGCAACACATGAAATCCCACAACTTCCGTCAACATACCGGCGTATGTTGTGCATGTGTAGCATGATATCTCTGCACCCATGATATCTGTGCTTCCCCATAATATAGTCCCAAATTAATATCTGCCTAGGAAATCGCCTAGTCTTAATCTGCATCGCTATTTGTATTCGTTGTGAATACGCAGGCCACAAGAAGTAATTAGGTGGGTTTGATTTTTTTATTTTTTTGGATCACTTTTACTCGGGTCATGCTAGCTGGCAACATAGGATTCCATTCATTATGCTATGCTAAGATAAAGGCGACCCTACCAAACTAAAACAATGCATGCACTGAGACAAAAATGCATTTGCCCACATATCTAAATGTAGGAAAGATGTTTCTAAAAACGGTGGAGTGTTCCTTTAAAAATCGTCTATGTGACTCCAGTGGTTCAACCATAATTTTATGAATCAACAAGTATACATTTGTGTGCAAAATAATGGACTATTTTAATGTTTTTACTAACTTTCTGGGCCTTGAAAGTGGTAATTAAATTCCTTTCTATGGAGGGGTCAGAAAGCTCTCGGATTTGATCAAATATATCTTAAATTGTGTAGAAATATGATGAATGATGATCTTGCGGTTTTGGAACGACATGAGGGTGAGTAATTAATGACAGAATTTTCATTTTTGGGTGAACTAACCCTTTAATACTTTCACATATAATAATAATAATAAAGCTTAATGATCTTAATAACTTTATTTATAAAAATAACTTTATTTTTTATTATTTATGCACATTGGTCTGAAATCATGACTCCTCTGTTGGAATGAGTGTATCCAGGGCCTAAAATTAACACTCACCAAGCACCAAATGCAGGTAAAAATCCATGTAGGCGAGTATATGAAACACTGTAAATCGCCAGTTGGCTGGTAAAATTTGTATGAATTCTAACAATGCAATATTGTGAGAACATGAACGACCGGCACAGTTGACAGGACAGTGCTGCATCAGTGCAGTTTAAGCCTTACCAATTGAAATATTCAAGTGCAAGAAGACATGAAATGTGACTCAATTCTTTACTCACGCAGTTTTCTGTGCGCAAACATCCAAAGCACGTCCAGAAATCCACGTCTCAGACAGCTTGCGAATAGTGAATTGAGCTCTCTTTCACGTCTTCTTGCGCTTGAACAGACATATTCAAACCAAATTATGTCAAAACACCCGTCTTGACAAGTATCCTCGTAAACATAGTCAGTTACGTCTTAAAGTGCCCCTATTATGGTTTTTCAAATATTCCTTTTCATGCAGTGTGTAATATAGCTGTTTGTGAACATTCTGCAAAGTTGTAAAGTCGAAAAAAATTTGAACCACCTATTTGAGTGGTTTAAATCCTACTTTGTGTCACTTCTACATCAATAGAAAATACATTTGCATAATGCCTGCCTGTTGTATGTGGTCATTGTACGATAGTGAGGACTACAGTTGCAACATTTCATAATGTTCCTCAAAATGAGTAGAGTATCAGAAATGTCCTGCTCAAGACGTCCTTGCAATGGAGTTTCTGGTTGAATAACTAGTTCGTCCAATGTTGTATCATCTGACTCGCGTTCGGATTGAAATGGTAAAATCGACATCATCATTACAGTGTGTACATTCGCTGAGATTTAGGAAGCCTACGGACAGAGCTTAAGTTCAGTTATGGTAATGGGCGTTTAGCTTCCGAAATATGCATTGTACGCACTGGTAGACCAAGTACACCAGACTGGGCCATCTGACCAATCAGAGCAGAGTAGGCTCTAGGAAAGGAGGGATTTAGAGAGACTGAAAGATGAAAAATGTGGTGATGTGCAAAGTATATTATGAGAAAATTAAACAATTTTTTGACCTTTAAAGCATGTAAACCTGTTGTAGGAGACATCCCCAAAAAATTGAAACCATTAACATAGCATAATAGGGGCACTTTAAGTGAACTTAAACAGTTGAGAAAGAAAATGCATGTTTATCAGTATATTGGATCCGTGCATTATCTCTTAAAGTGACAGCAGCCTAATATTCCTGCTGCTGTCTGTGTTTTAATGTTAATCAAACAACAAAAGACAAGTCAATTTTCTTAAGTCACCGGCCATTGGCTTGTGTGGAAACAATTTCGTTTTAGACCCTATTGTTTCTAAAGAGAGGCAAAGCTCAAAATAAAAATTGTTTACAAAAAAATACATAAAAGCTAATGTTTTAATGCCTTTCTGCTATAACTTTGACCCTTGCCCAATCATTGATTGAGATACTGTTATATGGCATCATGTTACATACACTATATTGCCAAAAGTTTTGGGATGCCTGCCTTTATATGCACATGAACTTTAATGACATCCCACTCTTAATCTGTAGGGTTTACCCACCCTTTGCAGCTATACAGCTTCAACTCTTCTGGGAAGGCTTTCCACAAGGTTTAGAAGTGTGTTTATGGGAATTTTGACCATTCTTCTAGAAGCGCATTTGTGAGGTCACGCACTGATGTTGGATGAGAAGGCCTGGCTCACAGTCTCCACTCTAATTCATCCCAAAGGTGTTCTTTCGAGTTGCGGTCAGTCAAGTTCCTCCACACCAAACTCGCTCATGCATGTCTTTATGGACCTTGCTTTGTGCACTGGTGCACAGTCATGTTGGAACAGGAAGGGGCCATCCCCGCAACTCTGCACGATAATCCCCCCTCCACCAAACTTTACACTTGCCTCAATGCAGTCAGGCAAGTACCTTTCTCCTTGCAAACTCATCCATCGGATTGCCCGACAGAGAAGCGTGATTCGTCAATCCAGAGAACATGTCTCCCTGCTCGCTGACCCCGCTCTGTGATTTTGCGTGGCCTACCACTTTGTGGCTGAGTTGCTGTTGTTCCCAATTGCTTCCACATTTGTTATAATACCACCAAAAGTTGACCGTAGAATATTTAGTCATGAGGAAATTTCATGAATGGACTTATTGCACAGGCGGCAACCTATCACAGTACCACGCTCAAATTCATTGAGCTCCTAAAAAGCGTTCCATTCTTTCACAAATGTTTGTAGAATCAGTCTGCATGCCTAGGTGGTTGATTTTATTAACCTTTGGCCATGGAAGTGATTGGAACACCTGAATTCAATGATTTGGAAGGGTGTCCTAATACTTGTGGCAATATAGTGTATATATTATCTTAAAAAATAAGTCTAAACCCACTGTATAGACTGTTTCTGTGCGACTGATTTTTGATTATTTTAAGCCTCTTACATTTGTTTTGTATGTCTGGAATTGGACTGTAGTAGCCCTTTTTACATCGGCAGCAGTACTGACCCATCCGGAAGCCTTGTTGTGGGATGGGCTCACACTATGGGGAAGAGAAAGAAAATAGAGATGAAGTTATTTTTTACCTTCATCTATAAGCAAATAACTTGCTCTTAGAAAGGGAGCATTAATTGCATGTGTAGTCTCTCCTCAGCGGTTTATCTGTGAGAGTCCCATACATCAGACTCACTCTGAGTTAATCTAAGCTAAATCCTAAATGGAGGGGTAATACCTCTATTGGCAGAGCTTTATCTTTTTATACAGGGAAATCCAGCACCGTTCACCATACATTTTATCCATGTCATTTTCACTTAAGAACAAGATTCATGATTATAAGAGGATATTGTGCTTTTGAAGAGGAGCAATTAGGAATAAATAAAATTATAATAGTAATCACTTAGACACCCTTTGTATCTGTATTCAGTATCTAGTATTGTTTTATTTTACAGATCTGATCTTTACCGTGTCAAGTAATTCTTCAGTAAAACCAACACAGGTTCTTGTCTGTCACTTTACTGAGCAGTAAGCAACCTTCATCGTGCCAATCTAATGTTTCATGCAATTAATGCATTGTCATGACACAAAACTGTTCTATTAATATGTTGCTCCTCTCATTTATAGGCGGATCAACTCAATTCTCATTAAATTCGTTCAGTGTGCCAAATCCTGCCGTTGCTTAACCTGCCAACACCTGTGAGCTTGTGCTCTGGTAGGTCAGGATGATGGGGTGGGGGTATGGGTCTTATGGAAGGGGTGTATGAGCCTCTGCCTTCTGGGAGGGGTCAGAGTGGGGTGGGTGGGGTTTGGGGTGGGGTGTGTGTTGTGGTATGTGAGCATCACAGGATTACCAACCTAATCCTTCAGATCATCCTGCACCCAGTGCTCACATCTTTAAATAGAAGGTCTGGATGAAAGTGGGAGGATGATGATGGAAAACAGTGGGAACAGGAAATGGGAAATGTATATAACAGTCCAGCAATACAATGTGAAAACCAGGTGATGCATTAATATACATGCATTTCGTAAAAACAACCTAATGTAATATTGAGATGCCAGATCTGATGGCAACAGGCATTATGAAACAGGCGTTTAATGTGCAGGGCTAAAGTTAAAGGGAGTGTTCATTTAAAAAATTAACTTTTATAACTGTATAACATTAAGTGAAACACAGAAAAAAATATTTTGAAGAATGCTGATAATGAAACTCCCACTGTTTGAACGACAAAAAACCTGAAACATTTATGTCCCGCAAAGAAAAGAAAGTCACACAGGTTTGGAACGACATTATGACAGGATTAAATTTTTTTGGGTGAACTACTCAAGTAATTGCCCAAGTATACATATAATCTAAATTGTGTCAATTTGTAAGGAATGTCAATCCAAAATCTGATTTTGTGACGTAATTTACAGGGGAAAAAAAATATTAGAGGAGAGCATTGCTGATAACAAATTTCTAATGCTATCATAATAGTTGCATTACAGTGGGGAATCAAACATGCTCACAGAGACACGTACAAAAATAAACCACTTCACCACAAATGTCCTCTTGACATTTAATGACAAAGTGTTTTGAGTGGATCTCTGAATGTGTTCTGGCCCTGCTTATCCCTGGTTAGAAAAATCCACCCATACAGCATATAATATATCATTCTGAGCATCTGAAGAAGAGCTCTGAACCTACAATGTAGCAGCTTCTTGTATGACATCGAAATCAAATGTGATGACCTTTAAAGTCATTCTAAATGGCCAAATGGTGTTAAGAACCTGCTTTCAATTAAAAAAAAACGATGTGGTTCTATTAATTAACTTTAGTTGATGCATTAGCTAATGAGCTAACAATCTTTATTAATCTATGTTAATTTCTATACTAATACATTTTTAATACTAATACAAAACAATGAGACATTCTTCAAAATATCTTCTTTAGTGTCTCGAGGAAGAAAGTAAGTCATACTGGTTTGGAACGACATGAGGTTAAGCAAATAATGACAGAGTTTTAATTTGGGGTGAACTATCCCTTTACCTAATGAATTAAACCTTAATGCAAAGTGTTGCCAAAATTGCACACTGCCATCGAGCCCAGTGAAGTGTCTGCAGGTTGCATGTGGAAGTATTTGGTGTACAGTGTACATTCACCTCCATGCTGGTACGATTACATTGGTGTGTGTTTGCAAACCAGATGTCTCCACTGGCACACTGATCCACGTTGAATCCCTGGACATTAACATCAATGCGGATCACACCCCTACCACAAGAAGGCATAGAGAAATGACAAAGATAGGGTTATGAATATAACAAAATAACTTAAATGAAATAAGACTTAATGAAGTTAATGGGATAGATAACTCAAAAAATTGGCATTCTGTCTTAATATTCACCCTAATGTCATTCTGAATATCAAAAAACTTTATTCTGTGAAAGACAAAAGAAAATTAGGAAATTTTATTTTTTTGTCCATACACTGGAGGCTCTGTTTCAGACCCAATTGAGTTTCATCGTATGAACAAAAACAGAATCATTCTTCAAAATATCTTATGTTGTATTCCACAGAATAAAGTCAGTTATCAAGATAAATATTAAGTAAATGATGACAGACTGTCCATTTTTAGGGGGACTATCCCTTCGAGTGAAAGGACACTGAGAGATGATTGAAAGATGTTGAAATTTGAGCATACAAAAATAAGAACCTATTTAAAGAAGTTAAAGAAAGTGCACTGACCTGAACTCTGGGCTGAGGTCTGGCTTCAACCCAGTAAAATGGCATTGAAAGGCTGAGTAACCATCCTGGCAAAAAGCGGCCATCAACACATTCAAGGAAAGGGGCTTCGCCCCACTGAACCCCGCTGCTATTGATCACATAACTATCCCCACGTGCCCACTTGGGAGTATCTAGGGTGCTTAGGTCATTTAGAAGAACCCGTTTAGACAAGGCATGGAGGGGAGGAGAGCTAGACTTAAATGAATCAAACCAGCTTTGGTCAGGTGCAGGAGGACGGAAGCTGCTCCAGACAGATGTCAGGTCCTGTAGGAGAATGTCCTGGGTTGTGCCTTTGGAGGCTCGCAGCACCAATTGAGGCTGTTGGATTGTGGGGTCTGCGTCGAATGTTAGAAAAGCTCGTCTGACCAGGCCTGGCCTGTCCCCTTCGAGCATGGCCCGGACCAGTGCATGGTACCACTCGATATCCTCTCGTACGCTTGTTTCTCTCAGCTCACTAGCTTGAAATATCAGGTTGAGAAAATTGGCCGCATTGGTCAGAGACGCTATGGCTTGCGGCAAAAGAGGGAGAAGTTCTCTAGGCGCAGATCCCCGCTGAACAGCCAGCTGGAACGTCCGTGTGCAGGTGGAGGCGGCCAAGGAGGACGAATCACCAGTGTAGAGGTAGTTCTCCACGGCAGACCGGTCCTCCTCTGTGCTCACTTTTACAGGAGCCGGACTGGTGGGTAGGGAGCTGGGTGACAAGCTCTTCCCTATTATGGTATTTGGGTCAGTAGGACAAGGTGTTGAGGTGAACTCCAAGCTGGACGTGTCCTCAACTTCAGACACAGTGGTGAGCTGAGCAGAAAGCAGGCTAGGCAGTAGCAGCAGTAAGGGTAACACACAAGCACACAGGCCCATCCTTGCAGCAACTGCTCCTCCAATGCTTTTTGTGAAGGAAAGAGCTTTGCGCCTTTTCACATCCTGAAAGATGCTTTCAAAGTGCAGGCCTCCATTTCTTCTCTTTCCCTGGCTTTGCCTCTTCTCTCCTTTTCTTGTTAACCGATTGACACGCTGCACAGGTGTCAGTGGTGATAGTTAGAGTGCAACCACAATTTGCTGCCAACTCTGTCAAATGAGTGTGCATTCATACCCGGACTGACATACACTACTCATGTTTGAAGCTGAAGGTGAAGCTTAAGGGAGGAGGCAACATTTTTGCTCCATACGTCCTGCAATCAGTTGTTTAGGTACTTCTTGGATGTGATGCTGCTGGGACCACAAAGACTCTAAACTCCAAATTGCAAGAAACTGGAACGAGAAACAAAGATCAACAAGAATCCGATATCATGTGGAATACCCCTGTTTATCTCTCTCTGCTTACCTCTTCACTTACTCTGCAGTCCTTCTGTAAATCTCTCCCATCTCTCTCAGTCCCTCTCCCAATCTCCCAGTTGTGGTGAGTGCTGCGAGAGGCACATCTGTTAATGTTGGATTGTTATGATGAGTGTATGTGCATGAGGTTGGGCTGATGGATGAGAGGATGGGAGGGTAATCCTCTCGGTTGGGTATGCATCAGAATCTCACCGCTTTGTGGATTAACCCAACACTCCCCGGCTGGGTCAGTCATGAGTGGTCTTTTATGGACTGTGTATGTGTGTGTGACATTGTGCATCTGTGAATATGTGCATGCAGCGGTTTATAAGTCTGCATCTGTTTGGCAGATGAAGTGCACTGAAATGTTAATCTCTGAAACTGAAATGTTTTGAACTGCAAATGTTTTGTACATCAATCAGGGAAATTTAAAAAAATAAAGAAAGAAGAAAACATGTTCCACATGTGTACTACATGAATGAACGTCTGTCAAAGATGTGAGAGAGAGAGATGATTCAGACAAATCCAGTCAAACTGGGTAATGCAGGCAAATCCTTGTTTTGGTGCCATGGCAACAGGGTTCTGAGATTCAACACTCATTCCTGTGGGGCCCCACCCCCACCCAGGACTGCAGAGGCTGTGACTGTGTGCATGCCCCTATACATATATGTATGTCTATATACATGCACACCATTCTCAAAACATAAACTGTGTCAATGTTTCTTTATGAATAGATATGTGTGTCTGTGTGAGTTCTGCTATGTGCCACAGTATTGTGTGCATTTATTTGGAGAGGATGTTGTCAACGCGTGTAATATTTCTCAGATAACGCACTGTGAAACACATTTTCTTCTGGATATTTGTGTAAACCTATAACTGTAATAAAACCCATAAACTCTGGGAAGATAGCAGGTTTAAAGGGCTCTATTGGCACGTGTAAATTGTTTGTGTATAGCGACATCATTCGGTCCATCAATGTAATTGCATTTCACAAATACAGCTCGAATGTAAATTCTTGACCACAGAACAATGGGCGAATGTAAACAGTAACTGTATTTTGTCTCAATGGGACTTTAACTGGCATACACGTCATGTGCAGGGATTTTACAATAATTATAGGCGTATGATATTAAAATACTTTTAGATAATGCAATGCATATTCCATCTAAAACTAACAGAATTGTGGTACTTTTTTTATTGGTGGCTTAAATTATAGCATGATTTAAATGCATTGAGATGTTTGTACTTTTAAAAATGAATTTGAAAAACATTTCCATATACATTCATAAAAAATATGATAAATTATCATAAATGATTGTTTAAATAAGTTGTCGTTTATAGGCTATACACAATATAATGTCCAGCATCATGATATTAGTTTGATCCTATTTATAGGCCTTATGTTTGACATAATGCTTTATTTTTTCTTGTATATTAGGATGAGAGTCATTATTCAAATGATGATATCATGCAAGTCATTTGTCTTTGACTCAATGCAACCGATTTTCAAGGAGAGTTGCATTTGTGTTGGATTCGTGCGGCAAGGCGATGCCACTACAATTGATGCATCATAAACATCGGTTGGTAAGGCCATCTTCCAGACAACAGCGCGGTAAATGACATGAAAGCAACATTACAGCACGGTGCACGTCACTAAGGGGGACAGCACATAGCCTGCAGCCAAGTGGACAGCAATGGCACCGATAAGACCAAACACGAAACGCATCGAATTTGCGGAAGTGAGCGGGCGGGTGGGGCCTCGACAGTAATGTGACCACAGACGGCGTTAGGATTGCGTGAAACGAAGCGTTATGTATGACCCTACAAAGACCCGTGGAGATTTTTAAGGCCGGATGCGAAATGAGACGAGGACGCGCGCAATGTTGAAGGAGCGACTGAAATAGAGTTTATATGCACTAATTGTCTGGCGCTGAGTGAGAGGGCTAACTAACACCAAGAGGATTACCATCATCACACAACCGAGATCTCATGACTGGAGCAATGTGAAACGCTGATATCGCTCATTCCTTCAGTATATTGAGGAATAATAATGAACAACGCGCAAGATATGTCTCCCGATTTTGTCTTGATGCGCCTGGTCTCCGCGGCCGAAGATGACCGCTTGGACGAGGAGAATGGGAATCTGTCGTCGGGCACTGGACTGACGGTGGCTATCAAGGGGAACTTTGAATGCACGCAGAATCACGGCCACATCTCGGCGGTGAACAAAGCTCCGCAGGCCAGCGGAACGGAGGCACCTGACGCGGGAGTGATGGCGACTAGACCTGCGCTGTCTGTGCCGCCGCCTCCTCTTCATTCAACCGAGGCCCACGGGTACGATCTCACCCACCGAGGTGGAATGGGGCCTCAGCTGTTGGTATTCAGGAACATATCGAGAGACTCTGAAGGATTTTCCGAGAACAACTCGGAGGATCAGCGCAGGGCTTTTGAGGACCAAGCGGTACTCGCTTCAGAGTCTGGCGCTGTGGACGCTCAGCATCCGCCTACATGGACGCTGCATCCACAGCTCAAACTGCCAGCGGTTGCTACGGATACGGATGGAGCAGAACTGTGCCACCGGCATCGCTTGATTACAGACAAACAAGACTGGCCGCCGATTGTGGATCACAAAACGAGCTCGATCACAGAACCGGGCTGGAGCTGCACGACTGCTCAGCGGCAGCTCCAGCTGCCCGAGGGTCCTGTCCTGGAGCTGGCGAGGAAATTCGGCGAGCTAGGAGTCGCACCGGTACCCGAATTTCTACTCAAGGATGGCGAGCTGCAGCACTGCTCATGTCAAAGCGTGCTCGGCTCGGCTGGAATCAGGCAGGGAGAGGACCCGACCGAGACCAGTGATGCTCTGCTGGTGCTGGAGGGCCTCGGGTCAGAAGAGGTGAACGGCCTGGGAATCAATGCCTGTCAGAAGACCGAGTCCCAAAACAATGAGCCGGGTGCGTTTGCGCTCAAATGTTTTCCGTCCGTGCTGTCCGGACAAGCTATGGGGGTGTCCGGGGGACTTTGCTCACCGGCGTGTTGTTTGTTGCGAGACTCGGTAAACACCAGGCCGCAGGCTCTCACCACAGACAAACTGACTCCTGAGGTTTTGTCCCAAGCCGCATCCAGCCCGGACACCCCGTGCTCCAGCCAGGCGTCCACACCTAAAGCCCGGCCGGACAGGAGCACGACCCGGGCGCATCTTTCCCCTGCGAGCGGAGGAGAGAAGACTTTGAAAGTACCAGGGAAATCCAGGAAGGGCTCGCTTAAAATACGCCTGAGTAAACTTTTCAGAACTAAAAGCTGTAGTGGCTCTAACAACATTTTGGACAAGAGACCTTCAGTCACGTTCTCCATATCCTCAGCGGGCAGTTTAGTTGACATGTCTGGAGCGATCGGTGGGGAACAGGACACAGCCAGGTGAGTTCTTCTGCCCAAACAACATTGGCATTAAATATTGAAGATCCTGATTGTATTGTTGTTGCCTAATCTTTTATTATTAATTTGTTCTATTCTATTCGACAACAAGATTTAGGATTTTCGTGCTCCTTCAGGAATTGTATTTATTTATTTTTCTTTTTATTATTGTTATTATTATAGCCTATATTATAGATCTATATATTTTTTAGAATGGCATCTTATGATTAGTTAATTATTATTATTATTATATAAAAATAAAAAAACTCTTGAGGTTAACATAATTTGGAGACAATTTAATGGTCATACATCAAAATTGGATTTTCAAGCAGTTGTATTTTTTAAAATATTGCTTTAAAAAAGTTGCTGACAACTTGCAAAAAAATGACTACAACATTCATATGAATATGAGTTTTAGTGCAACTGATGAAGTCCTGGTTAGTAATCAATTTACAGTTCCTTCACATTTGTGTGTCATTTTATGGAGTAGCCTACATTGTCAGAAACAAATGTACAAGAATTTTATCTTTATGGGTACAACAGGTTGTCTCTGGGACAGCATTTAAAGGGATAGTTCACCCAAAAATAAGAATTACCCACCCTCAAGATGTTCCAAACCTATGTGAATTTTGCTGAACACAAAATAAGATATTTTGAAGGGACCCTACTGACTTCCATAGTATTTAAAATGAATATCTATAGGCTATCTAGTAGTAATATGTACACTTAAATTAATACTATGTATGAACCTTATAGGGGTAAATAAGGTAGAGGTGTCCCTTTAAGAGTACTACCATTGTGGCAAGCTGTTGTATTTTCTTAGTAGAAAAACACAGACTAAATCATGAACCTCTTTACCAAAAACCTATTTGAATTTGCAAAGAGAGAGATAATGGTGTATTGAAGCATTCTGGGTTTATCTACAAATAGACATTGTTATGGAGCCAACTGTGGACTTTCACCTTTGGCTTTTCAGCATGTTGTGCAGCTTAAAAGTTTATATTAAAAAAAAAATGTAACTTTTCATTCAATGATTTAGCCCCACCTCACACATAACAGTGATTATGTGTGATAATAGTGAAACCAGAACCTTTTCTTGATTTTTGCACACTTCACATTCTCCATAAATATTCCATACAATTTCTATCATAAAACACATTTCATTAAACATGTTGTTCTTTAAAACATAATGATTTTTAATAGCTTTTAATGTGAGTCGCAAAGTCATAACTGACCTAAGGATCTCAGGTGAGTGCAAGATTATAGTGTACTTTTAATTCACTATAAACTGCAGATAAAAAGATAAATAATGACCGACTTTGAGATACAGAACAGAATTAATGTAAATGAATATGCTGTCTTTTTTATTTTAATAATTAAAATGATGATTGTCTTTCTGCAGCCAACCTGGACTAACAAGGGCACAAAGTGCCTTCTCTGCAGCCTCTTTTACTCCCGTTTTCACAGGTAAACGTTTTACATAGTGGGGTAGACGCTAAAGGAATCTTTGGAATACATGAAATGATGGCACATTTGCAAGCCACTAATGAGCTTACACAGTGCATGGGAAATATAATGACACAGGCACACGATTTGGATGAGATTAGTCTCATTTTAGGCCAATCTTTGGAATTATGATACATTATTGTAACAAATGTTGTTAATGTCGTTCTTATGGCTCTCGTAATTAAGTTCTATTTGTACTATTGCTCTGGTTGCAGGAGAGACCGTGTCCTTGGTGGATGTGGACATCTCTCAGAGAGGGAGGAACTCCCCTCACCCTCCCACTCCTCCACCTCCCCCTCGGCGGAGTCTCAGTCTGCTAGGTGAGCCCCACTACAGATGTTCACACACCCCCTTGATCTCCTTCAGTTCTGCTTTCCTTCATTCTTTCTTTGCACATCTCCATCTGTTTCGCACTTTTAAAATATTTTCTCCAGTAACCTCCCCCGTCCCCCCGGGAATCTTCCCCTCATCGTTTGTACTCACCTCTATTTACTGTTACAAAGTTTGTGGGTCAGTTTTTTGGCATTTTTTTTAAAGAAGTCTCTTATGCTCACCGAGGTTAGTCTGGTCCTACCAGACTCTTGTGCATTTCATTTGTACAGAGAGTCTGGCCACGCTCCATTGACAAGCGTTTACGTCCTTGAAGGCGGGTACTCTGTTAAAGTTTAAAACTAGATCTGCCCAGAGCCACTCTGGATATGCCATAATCGCTAATGTCTGGTCGTGACGTATGTCGTCTCAAACTAGCGCACAACATCAACGTCATTGTTCTCAGCCACTCTCTCTGTACACTGATTGGACAGGTTAAAATTTGACCAGAGAAAACCAGAGAATATACCGCAAACCCAGACGTAGTATTGAGGGAAAAGGAAAATTGAGTACTTAGGTGGGCGGAGCCAGGCTACACCAAGGCTGCATTTATTTGATAATAAATCAGTTTTATATGAAAACCCTTTCATTGAAGCACACACACACATCACTCGCATATCTTAGATTGCACTGCACACACAGAAACATTCAGTTTATTAATAAAATAGCTTAGCAGAATCACTACATTATATTTCTCAGCGACGCAGGGTTAAAGTCGCTGTTTTTGAGCTTCATTGTTGGTCTCAGACAGCATCAAAAGACTGCCTACTTAGCCTGTCAATCAAATATTTAAAAAATTAGCCAGGTATGAGTGACTTTAAAGGAAAATGATCTTTTGCCTTTTTTTTTTTTTTTGACTTTTAAAGTAAAATATCAAAGAGCCTCCCCTCAAAATCCGATCACAAGTGTTTAAAAAAGACTGTTGAGATACATGTTACTGCAGTTGTACACCTGTGAGCGAGCCCAAGCGGATGTTAAAAATGCCGTGCAGGACGTCAACCTGCTTTCTTATTCTTTCACTTTGTCCTTTCATTTCCCCTTTTTTTTAATCGACCTTCATTCTTTTCATTTCATGGTTACCAGAGTCTCTGATTGCATTCTGCAAGCATAACATTCGCAGAAGCGCCACTTAAAATTAGTCATTGTGTAAGTCTACATGTGGTTAAACTTTACCAGTATTTTGGCACACAGATAAGCAGTTCCTTTTCTAATAAAGTGAGGCCACTCTACAGTTTCTTTCTGTTCATCAGCTCAGTGTGGTCTTTGGGGAGTGAAGTTTGTAATAATCTTGATACTAGAGAGATAGATATTTGATCTGAAGGTGTCTATGTCATGTGTGAAACGAAGATGATTAGGTATGTGGGATTATTCAGTCATTGTGTTTGAAGTTGATTATTTTCCCCAACTTTATTTAGGTGAGTAATATGCACATTTCCAGTAGAGTAGAGGTATATAGGATTATTCTCGGTTCAGCTCTATTTACAGCATTTGTGGCATAATGTTGATTAGCATAAAAAACAAAGTTGACAAAAATGGAGGTTACAATGAGATACCTGAAACGAAAGTGAATAGAGACAATGTTTGCAGTGATTAAAAGCCGTAATTTGAAACTTATAATTTTATAACATCACATACATTAATTGTTTAGTTAAAAACCTATGTATTTCTGAGCTGTGAACCCGTTTAAAAACTTTTACAGATATTTCAGAGTTGTAAAATTACATATAACTTTACACTGTAGGTAGGTATGTGATTTTCCACACTACAATAATGGTAAAACTCTTATTGTTTATGTCTTGTACTATTAAAACAATTAGTATTTTTAATTTGTATAAATTGGCCACATTTACTTCCATTATAAGTGCCTTACTGTAACCCTAAGAAAAGGTAATAAATTAAATAAAAATTTTTTTTGTGGGAATCAACATTGTCACAAATGCTATTAAATAAGATTGTATTGAACCAGTGTTATTATAGTTAACTAAAACTGAAAAAAAAAAATTTTTTTGAAATAAAATAAAATATAAAAAGCTTACATAATTAGTCATTTACATTTATTTTAACAAAGTTAGTGAAATTTTAACTAAAAGTAAAATAAACAGAGAATATAAAATGAAAGTCTATTTCAAAATATTATTTAAAAACTATAATAGTATCTCAATGAAGCACTTTATTAAACATGTAATATTAATTTCAAGTAAAAAATCGAAATGCATTTTCCAGTGTCGTGACTGTGTGACTGAATGCACATACCAGCGTTTGGATTTACCCATGTTGTTTTCCCATGTTGCAGTTCCCCATGTCATTTGCTTCCTGTCACGGTGTCTTAGTCTTCAAGTGCTATAAGAGGATCAGATATTGTCACATAATTGAAGGATTTGTCTTGATCTTTTAAGGTTCAGACCGCAAAACGATGTTATTCATACATAAAGCACAGGTCATTGAATGTAATATTCATGTTTGTTCCAATACTGCAGTTTGAAGTTAATCTAAACAAAATTTTCTGAAATCTGGCTGCATTTTGATCTATTTTTGGTAATATATGCAAGAATATTGTTGCTGTCCCTTTGCTCTGAAGCTGAATGGTGTTAGGGTTGATTTTAGTCATGTTCTGATTCCTCTTCATCGCCCCGGGCTCCTGTCTCATTCTAATAGACTTTAACCTTCTCTACGCTTCCATTGCTTTTTCTGTGACATCTCCTTATTCTCCTGGCTCTGAACCCTCCCTCCTGCTCTCTTCCAGACGATATAGGTGGGCCGCAGCCTGGGCCTTTCCTAGTGAGTGTAATGGGGGCCTCCCTGCAGTCTCTCCCTCTGCCTCTTCCTCCTCCTCCCCCTCTCCACGCCACCATCCAGCATAGTCTCAGCCTCAATGGTAAGACTTGGGTGCAGTGGAGGGGGCGGTGTGTGTTTCAGGTTGTTTCAGGGCGCCTTTCTGGTTCTGAGAGCAGACTCCAACCTCCCCTTCCTTTTCTTCGAACCGGCTCATTCTCTGCCCTCAGAAGCACCTTTATTCCATCAAACATAAAGGGAAATGGAATAAAGTGTAAATGTAACTGTGATGTTTTCGTGAAAGGCAAAGACAATACATGCCATCCGTTGCATGTATCGTTTTGTCAAACAAAGGCTTTGGTTGACCGCATGGTTTCGTTTCTCAGTTCCTTTCTCAGTTTGGAGGAAGAAGGCTGTGTGACTAATGTGCGTTTATAAAGAGAGGAAGTGTGAGCGAGATGGTGCCATACTATAGGGTTCAAACTTAAGCTGTGTTGTCGTTCTTTTGCTGAAAAACTCGTATAGCAATATAACTTTTGTATAAGATATAAAGGTTGATGGTAATTCAACTTAACTTTATTATCTATAACATAGCATGTATACATTTATTGGTAGTTAATACAGCATTTCATCACTAGCTGTTTCAAAGTTGTGTCTCATACAAAGTTGCGAATTTAACTTATGCGCAAAATTGGAATATAGCACCGTTTCCATCAAATGTTCTAGAGAACAAAATGATCACTTCCTGGGAAATTGCCGCAAAATGTCTGTAATAAAAATGGAAGTTGCTGCAATTGGGAATACAGTCATTTTGGGAGGTCATTATACCAAATCATTCTGATGACAGACTTTGGGTCAGGTAATTCAGAATGATCAGACCAACATTTGAGATCTTGTGCAATGAAATTGGTCTGCTTAGTCCAAGTACCCAATCACATACTGCTGAGGCACATAGGTTAAGTTAAGTCACAGTTTTTTGTTGCACATCAAGGGATTCATTCGGTCAATGTGTTTCCATTGTAGTTTATGCTCAAGTGTTCTTATCGGATAAAAAAAATTTCTGCCTCAATTTTTATGTGCAATTTTATAATGTATGCACATGGTGGCATTTCCATCCAGCGTTTTTTGTAATGCAGTATACCAAAATGCACAACAGGTGCAAAAATAGGTGGATGGACACATAGCTAGTGAAAGATGTGTCCTGCAGTGTGATATGCTATAGACCGTCACAGATGTCACAGAGGGAAGTTGTCACAAGAGAAGTTGTGTGTTGGTTTTAAAGGGGTCATGAACTGCATTGTTTTATAATGTTTCCTGTGGTGCACTTGTAATGTTAATATTATTTTTACATCAAAAATGGTCATAATTTAGAAATAAAAGGCATTTTTCCTACCCTGATTTTAGATAGCTGATTTGAACACTCTGTTTGAAGGGGCGTGTCTGCTGGGAGACGTCATTGTAAACGCCCACTGCTGTGATTGGCTAACATCTTTGCATAATGAAATAGCTAAGTAACTTTTAGCAGGTGTTTACAGTTAGAGATCTCAAGGTTAACTAATCGTGAAAAGTGTTGATTATATCATTGTATTTAGATCTATGGCATATTTAGAGTCAAAATAAAGTTATTCAGACACCAGATATCATTTTTTACTAGTCAGTGCAGGGCAGTAATAGTTCATTAATGTAAGTGAGGGTAGAAAAATAAAGTAAACTAACATATTATTTCCAAAAATTCTTCATACATTGGACTACCAGTAAAATAAAAATTAAAAATTGGGACCAAAATTATTCAGACTCTTTGACCTGACCGTGTTTTGCTTGAATTGCTAATGTGACATTTTACACCACAGACTGAACAAAATGAAGCGTTGCTCTGTAATTGGTTGACCTACATTGGTATTATCTAATTGCGTACTTAAATTCAACAACTGACAGCTGATTGGTTGATTGTAATCTATTACCTTTCTATCAGTTAGCTGACATTATCAAGATGAATTTGTTCTGACAGTTTAACTTTGAGTTCTTGTCATATTTTATTACCATTTTCTAAACTATAGCAAATAAACTGTGATAATGTGAGAAAATGTTGAAGGTGACTGAATACATTTTGGTTTCACTGTAGATCGAGGCATGAAAGGTTGCAGTGATGAGCATTGTAGCTGATCACAGACAAGTTGAGCGCATGAATGCATTGATCTCGTCATTGTAACTCGACTTCTACACATTCACAATGTTTTCATCATAACTAACAGTGCAAACACAATGTAAATAAGAGATTTGTTGATTATAACGGGAGTTTTGGCACAAATCCAGATAAATCCAGTCACTGATAAATATGATGCAAACTCCAGTGACTGTAAAGGGAACATTCTTTGATCGCTTTTCTATAATTTAATCACAGTTTAAATAACAGATTTTTTTCATCCTTCTAAGAGAAACAATGTGTATCTGAGTGTTTAGTCACTGGTTTGATTTACTGACACATAGACAAAGAACATCTGACTGTACATGAATTATTACATATCAGAAATCACTGGTCACAGATCAGGCATTAGAATTAACACGGTTACTTACATGTTGTGGCAATACTGTCAAGTCAATATCGAAAAAGTCTGTTTGCAAAACCTGCGCCGAATTGCGACTGATTTATCAAAGAATCCACAGTGAAATGTACAGAATACAAATAAATAATGCTCAACTGAGACATTCACATTGTTGAAAATAAATAACCACATTCCTAGAATTGGGATCCTTTGGAAGGTAGTTATTTGTAGTCAATCCTGTATTGCTCTTCTCTCCTCGTCATCTCACTAACACGCCAATGGGCAGGGCTAAAGTTGCAATGATGAAGTAGGCGTTGATTATCAGCTGCAGAGGCAGTCTTTCACCTGTCATAGATATGCACATTCCACTAGAGTCGTTCTCTTGGCTTGGTTTCAATAAAAACTGGTTTTAGACAAACAAGGAAGTTTTCAGTTCTGAAACTTACAGGATATTCTTACAGAATGATGACCCCTTATATGTCAAAAGCTCAAGGAAATTTGATTTCTCAGTCCATGACCCCTTTAAACAACCCAGTTTAGAACTCTATTCAATTAGAACTTTGTTTTGCTCTAGCTGTTAAGAGAACACTAATGGGGCATGTTGTCACAAAATGTCAGTTTGTATTGAATTGAATTGGGCAATAATGGTGAAAATGTTGAATTTTTGTAGCTTTTAAGACTTTTAAGGTTTGTTGATACAGAAATTAACCTGCATTGATAAATAGTCAATGACTTAAAAAAAATGTGTCTAATCCGAATTCATACAGACATATTTTAAATAACATATATATTTTTAATTCTTGTCTAATTGTTACATACACCCTTTTTTAATAACCTCATATTATTAAATTGGGCTATTTGTACTTTTTACAATTTACACAAAAGTAAAAAATAAATATACCTTCCCTTATATCAATACATTTTAAACTAAAATTATTGCAAATTATTACAAATAACTGTTATTTGTCAGTTTACACTACTGTTCAAAAGTTTATGGTCATTAAAAACTTTTATTCAGCAAGGATCCATGAAATTGATCAAAAGTGACTTAAGATATTCATAATGTTACAAGATTTATATTTCAAATTAATGCTGTTCTTTTAATCTTTCTATTCATCAAACAATCTTGAAAAAAAGTATCAAGGTTAACACAAAAATATTGATCTGCACAACCGTTTAAAATATTTATTAAGCAGCAGATCAGCACATTAGAATTTCTGAATGATCATGTGACACTAAATACACACTTTTGTACTGTCTTTAGTAGTGTATATTTGTTATTTGACTTAAAGTTACATACTTAAAAAGAAGGTATAAGTTCTCATTAGTTTGATGGGATACTAGTCTTAGCTGTTTACAACTCTATATTTGCTTCTTTTTGTCTCAGATGCTTTCTTCCGAGCACTTCCTCATTCGGCCGCATCACCAACGGATACTCCGGCCCCTGTCAGAGTGGCCCCGCCCCCGATCATGTGTCCATTGAGAGGTGCCGATTCCAGCAGCTTCACTGCCAGCCTGAGAGAGCTGGAGCGGGTGAGAGACAAAATCATTTGATGTGAAGTCAAGAAATAACTGAACATTTCCAGTCATATGACTGTAATATCATTGGGCATGACTTTTTAACTAGGAAATGCTTCTGTGGCTTCCTGTGGTTGTCTATGTCATTTTGTGGGTTTTGCATGTTTTCTCTATAAGCAGCTTTTTTTAGCACTGTTGGATGGTCATTGTGTGTTTGTGTGTCTGCAGTGTGGCTGGTATTGGGGGCCGATGAACTGGGAGGATGCTGAAATGAAGCTAAGAGGGAAGCCAGATGGCTCGTTTTTGGTGCGGGACAGTTCAGACCCACGATACATCCTCAGCCTCAGTTTTCGCTCACAGGGAGTCACACACCACACACGAATGGAGCACTACAGAGGTAAACACACATATATTCATATACATGAACACACACATACTCTTTTTTGGCATATCAGACTCGAGTGTGTTGCCAGAAAACACATGAAATCCTATGTTTACAAACCCAATCGACACCATATTCTCAGAGTCCGATTAAAAGATCAATGTTGACTACACCGTGGGAACAAACAGATTACATTTCATCACTTGCAGAATGACAGTGCCGACAGTTAGTCCTAAAAATTCGGATTTGAAAATCAAATTGGTAGTCATGAAATGTTTTCACACTCCCATTTAATTTCTTGCACATTACACTGAAATATATAATGAGTGTCATTATTAAAGTGCATTTAATATTGGACTAAATCGAAGATTATAGTTTCCAGTTTAAACCTGCTTTGTTTTGACTAAAAGCAACTCCTATTACAAAAAAATTGAAAGAAACAATTTTGTTTAAATAGTATTTTCACTTGACTCCGGAGTGCCGGCTAGCTTTACTGACTGTAGAAATGATTGTGGATTTTATTCCTTTTTCTGGTGTGTGTGTGTTTTGTGTGTTGTTAGTACATAACAGACAATATGATGCATATTTTAGTATATCACAGTAAAAGTTGTCTTTGTTTATAGTAAGTAAACTATATTAAACATTGACTAACAAAATGTTTATGATTTTATCTTAAGTGAAAATTCTACTTTAATATTACAGCATTTAGCTTTTGTTTATAATGAAAGTTGTAAAAAGCCACACATTAAAGGGTTAGTTCACCCAAAAATGAAAATTAGCCCATGATTTACTCACCCTCAAGTCATCCTAGGTGTATATGACATTCTTCTTTCAGATGAATAAATGTTGTAAGAGTTATATTAAAAAAGTCCTGGCTCTTCCAAGCATTATAATGGCATTGACTGTTGCTCTGTTTTTGAAGTCCATAAAAGAGCATTTGTCCATCAAATAACGTGCTCCACACAGCTCCGGGGGGTTAATAAATGCCTTTGGAAGTGAATTGACTCGTTTGTGTAAGCAAAATATACATATTTAAAACTTTATTAAGTAAAATTTCTGCCGATCGCCTTCCGTATTCAGTTTATGGAAAAAGTGATGAAAGTGCCTCTACAGTTCAAAGGCTTACGCTACCAGGTAAGTTCGTCAGACGTCGCGTATGCATCTTAAACTCCGACAAGGCACTTTCAACACTTTTCCACAGAAGACGATCGGCTGGAATTTTAATTCAAAAAGTTTTAAATATGGATATTTTTCTTACACAAATGCAACGATTTGCTTCAGAAGGCCTTTATTAACTCCCCGGAGCTGCGTGGAGCATATTATTTGATGGACAGTTGCATTTTTTATCAACTTCATAAACAGAGCAACAGTAAATGCCATTATAAAGCTGGGAAGAGCCAGGACTTTTTGAATATAACTCAACTTTTATTCTTCTGAAAGAAGAATGTCATATACACCTGATGACTTGAAGGTGAGTAAATCATGGGCTAATTTCATTTTTGGATGAACTATCCCTTTAAGTATATTAAGTAACATTTTGGCTTATTTCTAATAAAACATGAATTTGGTCTTTGTAATAAATAATCTTTTTAGCCATGTTTCCACCGCAGGAACTTTCCCCAGGAACTAGGGACTTTAGGGGGGTACTCTGTGTGTTTCGACCGCAGTGACCAGATTCTAAATGAAGTTCCGGGTAAAAATTTCCCCCTAAAAAGTCCCTGCTCGCGAGGTAGTACTTTTTCAAAGTTCAGGAACTTTTGGGGGTGGGATTTGGACACTGAACATGCTGATTGGTTGAGTTCATGCAGCATTTTGATTGGTTTCATGCAGCATTTTATTTTTTTAAGTAAGAGTTCCTATTCGAATTAACAATAGAGTTTAAAAAATACAACAGATGGACTGACGACGAGATTCAGGCTTTATTTAAAAAGAGTTCCTGGGACAAACTGTTCCGGGTAGTTTCGGTGGAAACGGGGCTTTAGTAATGAAAGTTTTTGCCTGAGAAAATAAATATTTTCAATTAATAGAAAATCAAGAAGGTTTGAACCAAACCAAAAATATATGAGAAATACTAATACATTTGGCTGTAACAAAGTATTTGCCTTTAACTCTTCAGGAACCTTCAGTTTATGGTGCCACCCTAAATTTGAGGACCGCTGCCATTCTGTGGTTGAATTCATTGAGCGAGCCATCATGCACTCTAAAAATGGAAAATTCCTCTACTTCCTACGTTCACGTGTACCTGGTAAGGCTACAAATGTCCTGCTTACATGACAAGACATTAGCAGACACTACAGGATTCTCAGCCACTACTGTTGAATAAAAATAAAGTGCATTTAATTGTTCTGTTTACTGATGCAGGAGGGACAAATAGGGACAAAAAAGTGCCTTAAGCTATTTAGCTTATTTATTTTTTTTTTTTGTTTTAGTAATTTTAGTATTTCAACTTAAAGTCTTCATTTTCATTTGTACCCTTTATTTATATTTTATTTCAGCTTTATTTAAGTTACAGTGCCCCATTATACTATTATCTTTCATGTAGTGTCTAAGGTATTTGTGAATATAAGAGGTCTGCAAAGTTTTAAACATCAAAGTGCAAAAAAAATAAAGTTATTGTCCCCTAAAAGAAAGAAAGAATTGATTCTGAATTGCCGAAACAAGTCATCAGCAATTTCAGTCGTACTTTTAGCCACCCTCAAACTGTAGGCTAGAAACTAAATGTTGTAGCAACATGTCATGTTGTCAAAAAGACACTGTGCTGCGAATCCACTTTGCATGCACTTTCAAAGGATGAGGACTCATGATGAAAATGACCCTTTGCATAGACTCGCCGAAGCAAACCAATCTGGTTTGTTTGTCGGACAAAATGGCACATTTGGCATTATGATTGGTCAGATCGCCAGTCAATCAAACTCCCAGTGAAAAAGTGGATTGTTATGGGAAAACCAACACTGTCATTACTATTCTTATTACTGTGTATACAAGTGCTAAGGAAGCCTCTGGAGTTGAAATTCAGATATGGTAATGGACGTTTCGTTTCCGACCAATCACCAATCAGGTAGACCAATCACAACAGACTGGGCCTTCTGACCAATCAGTGCAGAGGAAGCTCTCAAAAAGGAGGGGTTTAGAGAGACCGGATTCTTTATTGAACTGCTTCAGACACTGTACGAAAAGAGGTGATGTTGCAATGTATATTATGAAAAAAAGGGTTTTTTGACCTTGAATGCATGTACATTTATTGTAGGAGACCTCCAACACAAAATTAGGAATGTTTAAAATAGCATAATGGGGCACAAAAACTAATTTTAATATATTTAGTTAATAATAACCATGGTTTAGTCTGAAGTGTTTGTGGTAACAATATGCACAGAAGGGAGAGGCAGAGTTTATTTTGTTTGTAAAGACCTAAAACAGGTTTAAGGGTGCGAGAGATGGAAGGTCATTGTAGTGAAACTGTCTGGTGTCTGTCTCAGGGTTGCCCCCGACCCCTGTGCAGCTGCTCTATCCAGTCTCACGCTTCAGCAATGTGAAATCACTCCAGCATCTGTGCCGTTTCTGCATCAGACAACTCGTCCGCATAGACCACATCCAGGAGCTGCCCCTCCCCAAGTATGACTCTCTCACACTTTGCTTATTTAGATTTCTGATACGCTGTAATTCAAACGTTTTAGGTCTGTAATATTTTCACATTTTATTTTTTAGTCTCTTCTGCTCACCAAGGCTGCATTTATTTAAAAACTTTTAAAAACTGTTATACAGTCCCTGACAAAAGTCGTGTCGCTTATCTAATTTGTAGAAACACCTGCTATTAACCTGATTTTTAATTCATCAATTGGTGTTAGAAAAAGCTCATATGAAAAGCTAAAACCCTCCCAAATGATGTTTAATGCACTGAAATAAATTAGTTTCACTGAAAAAAGATTTATCATTTAATCAAGACAGAAAGGTCAAATTTTGGAAAGACAAAAGTTGTCGCCTTTACAGAAATTTAACAAATTTACTGCAAATACAAAAATATGTCAGCCAATTAAGTAGTGGTGCTGTGAGATCCAAATTTAATATCTTGTATGGCTTTCATGAGCTTGAAGGACTGCATCCATGCGGTTTGGCAAGGACTCATACAATTTATTGATGAAGTCATCAGGAATAGCAAAGAAAGCAGTCTTGCATGCCTCCCAGAGTTCATCAATATTCTTTGGTTTCGTCTTCCATGCTTCCTCTTTCATCCTACCCCACATATGCTCAATGATGTTCATGTCTGATGACTGGGCTGGCCAATCCTGGAGCATCTTGATCTTCTTCGCCTTGAGGAACTTTGATGTGGAGATGGAAGAATGCGATGGAGCACAATCCTGATGCAGAATTTGGCCTCTTTTATGGTTGGGAATACAAGAGGTAGCTAAGATTTCTTGGTATTTTAAACTATTGAAGTTGCCTTCCACCCTGCAGATCTCTCGCACACCCCCATACTGGATGTAACCCCAGACCATGATTTTCCCCCACCAAACTTTTCTGCGTGAATCTCGGATCCATGCGGGCTCCAGCAGTTCTCCTGCAATATTTGAGGAGGCGACTGTGGTGTAATTCAACAGAAGATTCATCTGAAAAATCCACCTTCTGCCACTTTTCCAGCGTCCATCCTTTTAGCAGGCTGTGGGCTTTGGAAAATGCCCCACGGTTTTTCAATTGTCTTTTGTTTAGTGCTGGCTTCTGGGCACTGATTCGACCATGGAGACCATTTCGAGACAGAATCCGACAAACTGTTCTGGTGGACACAGGGACTTCAGGTGACCAGGTCTCGTGGAGCTCTGCTGCAGTGGAAAATGGGCTGGCCTTGGATTTTCGAGCCAACAAACGGTCCTCTCGAGCAGTTGTATTGCAGGGTCTGCCTGACTTGGGTTTGTCATAAATGTCTCCAGTCTCTTCAAATCTTTTTTTTATCCTCTGTACTTGACGCTGAGACACTTTGAAGGTGTCTGGCACATCAGCAGTGGATCTGGTCTTCAGCCTCTTGATAATCAAAACTTTAGTCTCAGGGTGAAGCTTAGGCATGTTTGCAGAGGTCTAGTTGCAGTTGATGTGAAGGTCTAGTGCACTGGGGTTCTTTTTATACACACCTGAGACCTAATTGATCCATTATTAGTCACAGGTGAAGCTCATATGACAAGGCGACAACACTTAAGTCTTTGCAAAAATTCACTCAATGGGCTTTACCAAGCTGTGAAGCTGTTGGGATTAAAATGAGCCATTTCTTGTAAAAAAATCTTGATAAGAAATATATTTCAGCGGCACTTCAGTTCAATTTGTACACAAGCGACAAGACTTTTGTCAGGGACTGTATTGTGAAATATGATAAGTTTAAAATAACTGTTTTCTATTTTAATTTATTTTAAAATGTAGTTTATTCATGGGATGGTAAAGCTGAATTTTCAGCGTCATAACTCCAGTCTTCAGTGTCACATGGCGTTTTAGAAATCATTCCAAATCACTGATTTGGTGCTTAAGAAATATTTCTTATTATTATCAATGTTGAAAACAGCTTAATATTTTTGTGTAAACCGTGACACATTTTTTTCAGTATTATTTGATGAATAAAAAGTTTAAAAAATATAGCGCTTATTTGAGCGCTTTACTGTCCCTTTTGATCTATTTAATGCCTTCTTGCTAAATAAAAGCATTAATTTATTTTAAATAAAATCTTTATACCCCAAAGTTACTGATGCTAGTTGCTAATTAATAATGTGCTCTATTTAAAATAAAATCTATTAATATAAAATAATAAAATCATACATTTTTGTCAATTGTGCATCCCTAAAACTTTTAGTTAATTTTCAAGTGGTTATGGGTGTATCACGTCTACCCACTGTAATTAGGTTTTATTTAAATAAAAATGTTTCTCTTTTTTTCATCTTAGACCACTCATTATCTACTTGAGGAAGTTCTATTACTATGATCCCGAGGAAGAGATGTACCTGTCAATCAAAGGCATGCGCCAGGCAGCAGGTGTGGGACAGGAAGCCGAGTCTGAAACATAGCCAGATCGTTCCTTTTCACCGTAAGAACTTGCAGCACTGACTGTTCTACATATATTATGTTGTCCTCAATGCTCTGTAGCCACAACGTATTTAATTAACGAAAAATAAATGGATTCTTTTTTTAGGATTTGTGTTTGGGTAATAGATGGAACAGCGCATGGACACTTCCTGGTGCACAGCTCTGCTCCAACTCCCTGCCAGTCTTCCAGCAGAAGCCAATGAACATCAGCCGACTGGCCCCTCCTCTTGACCAATACGCGGACAGAGGGAGTACAGAGGAGTGCTGGAATACTGTCTATGTTGAGCAGGCAAATAAATCCAGAGACTGACATGATAGACTTAAAAGACTTGAAAGGTCACTGGACAGCAAACAGTGGACTTTAAAAAATAAGTTGAACAAAAAAACGGAACAAGGACATTTGATTTGGGGTACTAGCAAGAGCCTTCATCTGTAGGTTATATACACTGGAGTTTTTAAACTGGCCAGTTTGTGAATCCGTCTCTGTTTGGTTCTTCTTTCTTTCCTCATCAGGCCCCTGCCCCTGGGTGGAGTGTGTGACCCCTTTATTTGTCCTTTCCCTGATTGTAACTCCTTCAGTCTGATCAGGCCACATGAACTGTATTTTGAGTAAAAGACAAAGTAAACTTGAAAATAAGTGGTGGTTGACTTTTTCCACATTATTTATGTATATCTCTCCATTGGACGCATCTGTTTTTCCTAAAAAAAAAGAAAAGGAAACAAAAAAAAGCATTTGCAGATCACTGAGTTACCATGTGTTTGTTTGTTTGTTTGTTTTGGGGCATGTACTATCATGGTGATTCCAAGGTTTTATTTGAATAAGCATGGTGTTGTGTATTAATAG
This sequence comes from Gobiocypris rarus, assembly GCA_023029165.1. Taxonomy (NCBI): domain Eukaryota; kingdom Metazoa; phylum Chordata; class Actinopteri; order Cypriniformes; family Gobionidae; genus Gobiocypris; species Gobiocypris rarus. Next base: position 21,480,934 of record CM040931.1, read on the forward strand.
CATGGTATATGACTATGAAAATCTGTCAGTACCCTGGTATTTCTATTTGATACCATCATTATATTATGGTAACACCACAGTTCTTTTTTTCTTTTTTGTGAGGGGTGTTATAATTTTTTTTTAGCTGGAAATACATACTGCACACACACACACACACACACACACACACACACACACACACACACACACACACACACACACACACACACACGCATGTCTGGTTTACTATCTTTGTGGGGACTCTCCATAGGCGTAATGGGTTTTATACTGTACAAACTGTATTTTCTATCCCCTACACTGCCCATGCCCCTGCCCCTAAACCTAATCACAGGAGACATGCTGCATTTTTACATTTTCAAAAAAAAACTCATTTATAAGCTTGTTTCCTCATGGGGACCTCAATTTAGGTCCCCACAGTGACACGAGTCCCCATGAGTCTGTGTGCAGTCAGGTTGAAGTCCCGACCAGGATAGAAAACATGCACACACACACACGTTTTCTTAGCTATCTAAATGGGGACCTTATAGATTTATTTTGTTTTTATATGCTGCTGGTCATAAATACATTAACATACTAAAAATTTGGATTTTGCTCAATTTTGGGCACAAATTTGTCGCCATAATATATAAAGTAGGTACACACCCACATACAAACTTACGTTTTTATACTCATCTAGGAATACCTAAACACTAAATTTAACTAAAATTGGGGTAATTTATCAAAACAAATATCTTTTACAAAAAGCAAAATGAGGTGTTGAAGGTTGTTGCATTAATGAGATGCACCGTCCATCACCTGTAGGTTTCGTTACTCGTTTCAGAAGACAACGGCTATGCTCTGGTGGAGCACCTGCGTTTATATTGCAATAGAAAACTAACACCGTCCTCGCAGGATGATCAATTCAAATTGCTGTCAATTACTTTTGATTGATATGCTTTTTCCATTTCTAACAGGGCGAGCTAAACGTCAGTGAAATTCACGCCGGTGTATTATTGGTTCGGCTTTTTATTTTGACTTCTTCACAACGCCCGCCCTTCTCCTAAAAACTCGACAACCTATTGGCCAAATATGTATCCTTCAACTGTCATAGAAATACTACCTTATCTCATTGGCCGGAACAAACGTCAATCAAGCAAATGCTGTACTCTGACTGGTCAGTATCGCAAGCTCTCGCTGATTGACAAGTAACCAGATTGGCCAGAGGGCGCGGGTGGGGCGGTATCTCCTGTGGGCTCTTCAAGGCTTCACGGAGAGTGAATGTCGTCATGAGCGGTGGGTAGGAATTATAACGTTGGTGTTTATATTACTATGTTACTTTCATAAACATTCTATTGAGCGAATGCACCGATACATATTTTATGTCGTAGCTTGCACACACGAGTTTTAAAAATCACGCGTAGCACGGCGATTCTGCCAAATACACACTTCCGGAAACACGGTTCTTTTCCGCAGCGAAGAGTTTATCTGGCTAGTTAGCCCTTTAGCATGCTAAGCAAGCAGTTTCCTCCTCCATCAGCGAACTCTTGAGTCTGTCTGCCCGCAGACAGAATAACTCTTTCATAGCGCGCTGCATGCTCGTAGAAAGACGTAAACGTGTAGACGGCTGGTTAAAACATGATATAAAGAAATATTTTAAAGCCCTCAATCATAATAGCTCAACCATTTGCAGGCATCTGACGTTTAGCCTTTTAGCGTTAGCCGCTGGCTTCAGCCTGCAGCTTTAATCAAACTGTATTTTGCATTTATATAGGCGTAAAAACATAATTTTCTTACCGCCAAACACGAATTTTACTGTGAATACCCCCGCTTTGGTTGTGTCCTGATTTTCAAGCCTAATTAGCTTGTTATTGAGAGCAAGTTTTTCATGTGGTAAAGTTGCAAAACCTTTGAATTTGATGGCAAAAAGATCACTGTGGTGAAATTCCTTTCGACATGCTATGAAATGTAACGGCGTAAAATAAAGTGAATAACTAGTTCGTTTTGCTAGCTCTGACAGCCAATTAGCAAGCATCATAACATCAAGTGTTTATTTGGGTTGGAATCTGAGATCTTTGTACATGCGTGGCCAATGGGGTCAGTGCTGGCTGTTTACCAAAGATGTATATATATATAAAAGAGTAGTGACAGTGGCTCTCAGTTCTGGTTCTGGAGTAGCCCAGCACTTCAGGACCAGGATTGAGAACATCTTATGGTGTAAAGTGCCACTGAGTGCAGTGGATTGAGTGTTAAACCCTGTCCCGCTGAATCACTCCTCTCCAGTGTTTAGATCACCGCAGGTAACGCCTCCTTAGATACACTGTCATAACTCATAACTGAAAGTGCATGCCATTCATGTTTTGTTTATTTTGAACAATCCATGTATTCGATTTGTTCAGTATGTCCAGTTCTTTATGCAAACAGTGATAACTATACTGTAGTGCCTTAGAAAACAAGGACATGCAAAGTCTAAGCACAGAATTATATGACTTTAGTCCTGCTTCCTTATTTCATTCTTAAATGGAAATCACATTCGGAGAGTTTATTTTTTCCATGCATAAATAGATTCACCTTCTTCTTGCAGATCAAAAGGAGAGTATGGCCACCACTGTCGCAGTCAGCCCCAGTGAATATCTTCAGCCCTCCACCACCGCTTCTCAAGTAAGGACCCATGAGTCTATATTTTAGATTGTATTTTAGAGATGCACTGATGTTGTTATTGCGTTCTTATATATTTCACATTATTCAAAATATTTTTTCTGTCATCACATTGTTTTTGTTGTAGTTAATGTATAGTTTGAAATAATTAAAAATGGATAAAAAGGAGGTTAATGTAGCAATAACATGGTAATAGTCAAAGCTTTCATCAAAACCTGAACAGTGATTCACAAAAAAAAAAAAAATTGACTATTTTTATTGATCTCATGGGGAGATAGACAAACGTTTCAGCTCTCAGGCCATCTCTTTAGTATGAACATTCAACTTTTAAATGTTTACGTGTGCACTCATTAATTAGAGGTTATTCATTAGATACAATGCAGTTTTAGTTTATAAAGTTATGATTGTTTAATATGCTTGCGTTCCCTGGACCTGAGAAAGGTTCAAATGGTGTCAGCTATTTTTTGATTGCTTTAGAAAAGTGCATCATAACATTTGTAATGTACCATATGAAAAATAGTTGGGATGCACTGATAGAAAAACTTTGGCCCATATGATAATTCTTTATATCTGAAAACCGATAAATTGGCCGATAAATATAAATCCAAAATTTCCAACAAAAAAAAAAAAATATAAATCCAAAACACGATTACAATTTCATGTAGCCTATATGAGAGACTTGTGCTGCACATGTTGCACTTAGCCGTGTTTTCCTTGTTTGAGTGATTCCAATTATATTTCAAGGAATCGATCTGACTATACGCATCTGAAGTGTCTCACCTGAAGGAAATCAACAGAAGCAAATTGCATAGATTAACAACCTCGTAGCTCATAGTAGGGTTGTCTTTAAAGGTTTATAAGTTATTGTTAAAAGAGTTTTTACTGCCGGAACTCGACGGGCTGCACACTATTATTATTACTCTGGAATACGTAATTCTGATTGGTCAGTTGCTGCATTCCACAGTCAAGTTTTTTGGTGTAATTACTGCTAAACGGTAGCCTGACAAGCCAGACCCACATCAAGGGTCTGGGAACACACCATTGGGAGGGCTCAATCCGAGGGGCGGGATAAACGGTTGTCTTTCAAATTCCCTCTGCACGGATAGGATAGCGCTACAACAAACCAGAGCAAAGAAGAAGGTGAAGCGGAGCTAGTTGATAGATTAAACTTTCACTGTATCCGATTGGCAAAACTCCTAACACATCTTCCTTTTTTAAGGATGACTTCAGTGCCATTCTTTGTTCTTTTCCCAAAGAAAAGCTTAACTCCAAGTCTTCCAGAGTTGCGGCCAAAGCTGATTCGAAAGACTGCGGTTTACAAGCTTCTTTGTTTTCAAGTAGCACGCGGTACTGCCGCAACTCTACCGTCATTATGTTAAGCCCGCCCACCAACTCTATACACAATGTGATTGGCCTGACTAGAGTTTTTCAAGCTCGCAAGCCAACGGAGAGTTGCTAGACCCTGGCTGCAAATTAGATTTGATGCCGCTAGGGTGCGTCTAGATTTCTAGGCTAGCTAAACTCTATAATTGACTTCTGTCCAAATAAAAACAAAAACAATTTTATTACATAGCTATGCCAGTTTATTGTGTTTTTGTCTTTTCTCCACACATAATGAAATATTGTTCTTTTTTTATTCATGCTTTCCATTCTAATAATTGTCAGTCAGCTCAAACTCTGGTAAATCTTTAAAAGTTTGCTTCTGGTAATTGTGTATTGACATCCTCACATATGTAGGATTCACAGCCTTCCCCACTGGCACTTCTGGCGGCTACCTGCAGTAAGATCGGTCCTCCTGCTGCCCAGGCCCCAGTCAGCACACAACCATCTCAGCCAACCACGCGCCGTCTGCACCCCATCAAGCCCGCCCCTATTGCTCCGGCTCCACCCAAAAACCTTGGGTTCCTCTCAGCGAAAGGGAATGTCATCCAGCTGCCTGCAGGACTTGGTTCATCAGGGGCCAGTCCCATCGTCTTCACTATTCAGAGCCCTTCACGTCCAGGAGGCACATCCAATGCCAACATCCAGTACCAAGTGATTCCTCAGTTCCAGGGGTCTCAGACCATTCAAATGATGCCTCAGGGAGGACAGATCCAGATCATCCCTGGAACCAACCAGGCCATTATCACCTCACCTGTCACAGTTCAGGCTGCCACTCCGGCCCCGCCCCCTTTGGCCCCGGCACCCATACACCAGCACAGGACGGTTGCGATCAAGCCGTCCTCCCAAAAGCGGCGGCAGAATAATGTCAATGTAAATGCTAACGTAGTACGACTCCCAAGTGGACTCACGCTCCCTCTTAATGTTACTACTAGTGATGTGGGAGGAGCGCAGATTTTAACAGAGACTGCTGCTGCTCCAGTGAAAGGCAAGAGGGGAAGGAAGAGACAGGTGGCAATAGCCCCGCCCCCCACTGCCCCTCAACCGGCCTCACCGCCACCTGTAGCCGAGCAGGTTGAAGCGCTGCTAATAGAGACCACAGCCGACAACATTATTCAGGTATGCGCGTTTCTGTAATTCTGCTTTGGCTAAAGTGCTTCAGCTCATTCTTCTGTCATTTTGTGAATTGTTGGTTTTCTGGATGTCGTCTATTAGATTTATAAATTAAAATGACCTTTAATTGTTTACACTGTTCTCTGTTGGCATGTGTGTCAAGGGAAAACCATGAGCTTATCTGTCCTTTCGGGGATTCTTATCAAAAACATTTTTTTTGTCGTTGTTATTGTTGCACAGCCTGTCCTATTTCACAATTCAAATATGTTGAGAAATGATATAATGCTAAAAGAAAAATGCTGTTTTTAAGAGTTTAACATTCTACTTGACAGTTAAGACCCATGCAACTTTCATTATCATAATTAAAAACATTTATTCTCTACATTACTGAAAACCAAAAAAAGAATATAAAGTATATTTTCACCATATTTGTTTGAATGTTTTTATGCTGGTTTTAAATAAAATAGTTATTAATGTGCATTAATCTTGAATAATTATTAATCATTAATATTAAGCAATAATAACATTTAAAAACAACTTAACTAAATTTTTATTAATGTTTTTTTGTAATTGTATGTTTTTGCCATTTATTTCACTATATTAATTTATATTTAATATATATTTCACTATTAAATTTATTTTTATTTCAGTTTTAGTTTTAATTCAACTTTAGTTTGTATTTTGAGTTAATAATTTTAGTTATTCTTCAACTTAAACTTGTTTCAGGTAGATGCCAATGCAATATTTATTGATCTTATTTAGATTTTTATTTAATATTTATTTCGATTTTTAATTTTAATCCAATTTATATTTAGTTTTATATCAGCTTTATGAAAAATATTGTTAAAGGGTTAGTTCACCCAAAAATAAAAATTTTGTCATTAATGACTCTAATGTCGTTCCACACCGGTAAGTTCATCTTCGGAACACAGTTTAAGATATTTTATATTTAGTCTGAGAGCTTTCTGTTCCTCCATTGAATGTATGTACGGTATACTGTCCCTTTCCAGAAAGGTAATAAAAACATCATCAAAGTAGTCCATGTGACATCAGTGGGTTAGTTAGAATTTTTTTCAGCATTGTCTTCTTCTTCTTTTATTTTTTTTAAATTTTTTTTATGGCGGTTGGCATACAACTTCAAGGGCATTACCGCCACCTGCTGATTAGGAGTGTGGATCAAGATCGCAACATACTTCCTATATTCCTATCCTTTTATCTAAATTAGTCATAGTTTTGATATAGCATTAAAAAATCAATACAATGACGACTGTATTGATATTTTTAATGCTATATTTAAAAATGACTCCTTTAGATAAAAGGATAGGAATATAGGAAGTTCTAACTAACCCAATGATGTCACATGGACTTCTTTGATGATGTTTTTATTACCTTTCTGGAAAGGGACAGTATACCGTACATACATTCAATGGAGGAACAGAAAGCTCTCGGACTAAATATAAAATATCTTAAACTGTGTTCCGAAGATGAACAGAGGTCTTTCTATTTTTTTTTGGGCGAACTACCCCTTTAATAGTTTGTTAATAACCCTGATTACAATCATGAAAATGTAATGACAATTATGGTATTAAAAATGGCAATTGAAATTTTTTTATAAAATTCTCCCTTTAAGTAGGTAGAGAACTGTTTTTGTTGATTGCGTCTGTTTCTAATAATGTCTACCTGTAACAGGCAGGAAATAATCTCCTGATCGTGCAGAGTCCAGGGGGGAGTCAGCCTGCCATGTTGCAGCAGGTGCAGTTGGTACAGCAGAAATCCGATCAGCAGGTCGTCCAGATCCCCCCGCAGGCTCTGAAAGTGGTACAGGCTGCCTCTGCCACACTTCCTCCTGTACCACAGAGGCAGACAGTCACGCCCAGTGTGCAGATGTCCCCCCCAGAACCCACACAGGTATGTCAAAAAAACATAATTTATTATCTCTTTACAGTAAATAATCAAGTTTAAACAAGGGCCGTGAATCTAAGGCTATGTTCAGACAAATCCAGTTTGTTTGGGGTTTTTTTTGCTCGCTCATATGTCTGATCTGTTATTGTCATGACAACCACATGGAATCTGATCTTTTCTATTCTGATTTGAGCCACTTCCATATGTGGTCCTAAATCCCATACCGGTCTGATATATTCCATTGGGACCTCAGTCTGAACAGTCATATCAGAATTCTACGTCACTCTAGATCAACATTTGTCACAATTCTGTGCTCATTAAAGATTTAACATAACCAAAGTTATCAACACACTGGTGAAAGGTAGCCAGTGAAGGACAGTGATGTGTCAGAGCTCTAAGGATTGTAGTGACAGCTCTATTTACAAGCAAAACATAATAAATAATGAACAACTCTGCTCTCTTTTTTCACATCATAGTCTTTTGTTTTAATATTGCTTAAATTTGCTTGCATAAATTTGCTTGCATGCGCGGCAGATCACACAAGAAATAAACATGTAATGGCTTACTTTAATGTCCTCCGCATGACAGCGTGCTGCGTAACGTCTTTGTCATTCTTTTGCGCATTCTGGTCAGTTCAGGACCATGATCTGTTCGCACTGGCCACATTTAAAACAACAATGTAAACAGCTATACAAAAATTGAATCTGAGCAATAAATCAGAATTGAGCACTAAGGCTTGCAGTGTGAACATAGCCTAATGTGTTAATTTCATTTCCATTTGCAAACAATCTAAACAAATAGTTAGTTATCTAATGCATGTGCTCTGCTGTTCCAGGTGCTGATTAAAACAGCCTCAGGTGAATGGCAGGCTGTACAGCTACAGGAGACCACTGTTACCACGCCAACAACACCCACCAGCAGCCCCTCACCTGCGATGGTTACTAAAAAGTCTCAAACAGGGACACGGAAAGAAAGGACTCTTCCTAAAATTGCTCCGGCTGGGGGGGGTCTGATAACCCTGAATGCAGCCCAGCTAGCTTCTGCTGCTCAGGCTGTTCAGACCATCAATATTAATGGCGTTCAGGTGCAGGGTGTTCCTGTTACAATCACCAACGCTGGGGGTGAGTTGAGTGCTGCCTTTTGACAAACAACTGAAAAAGGCTGTGTTTAATTATTACTCAACTCTCGCAAAGACATTTTGACTGATGTTAACTTGATGCATTTTGATTGACGCGTCCGTGTCTTTCAGGCCAGCAGCATCTCACAGTGCAGACGGTTCCAGGCGCGGGTCTGCAGTTGGGCGGTGTGCAGACTCAAACGCAGACCATGCAGGTGGAGCAGACACAGACACTCGCACTGGAACTGCAGAGTCAGCCAGGAGAGAAAAAACGGCGGATGGCCTGCACCTGTCCAAACTGCAAAGATGCAGAAAAGAGGTAAAGCTTTTATTTATGATGGGATTAAAAAAATAAGATCTGCAATCTAATTAATCACAATAAGCTTTGTTACTTTTGATTTGAAACAAAGTCTCGGATTTCAAATTCTGTCCATTTTATTACAAATTCAACCAATAAATACCTTTTTTGGCACTCTAGACAGATCGCTGTATCCACCTCAGATTAAGCAAAGCGAATTGAGCATCTTTTCCGCTTTAATAAAAAATAAAATAAATGTGAATGACCATTGGAAGGAATGTTGATAGAGAAAGAACAATTTACCAAAATCCGTATCACCTCTCATGTAATCTTTCAATCTGTGTTTTAACCACGGAAAGACGTCAGTAAAACAGCTTGAGAACAATGTGTCACATAGCATTACATTTACCTAAGAAAAGCCATTCTAAAACATTTATCGACCATGAATTCAATAGTCAGCTAGAAAAATGAACTCGAGGAGCATTTTTATATGCTCCAGTATACATATTCATTATATATTGTTTAATGAGTTTTTATGTTTATGTTCATAAAAAAAGTTTTCATGACAGCCTCAATTAAAATGTATAATGTTTATAAAACGAATTGGACTAGAAACATAATAATGTAATTAATATTACTTTTTATTATAAAAACTTCCTTGTGTGTATATAAAGTGTTTTCTATACAAATTAGTTCATTTTATTTTTTTAATTATTTGTTACATTTTATACAGCACTTTTCAAGGCACTCAAAGCGGTTTACATATAGAAGGGGGGAATCTCCTCAACCACCACCAATGGGAATCATCCACCTGGATGATGCGATGGCAGCCATATTGCACCAGAACGCCTACCATGTATCAGCTTCTGGTGGAGAGGAGACAGAGTGATGAAGCCAATCGTATATATAGGGTTATATCGTGTATATATAACACCGGAAAAGTGACAGAATGGACAATATTCGTCTGTATTTGCATTACACAGGCCGCCGTTAAGCTGCCTGCGACAAACGCTGTCTGTGTTGTAAAAGCACAACGGGCGCGTGACTCCTGCTCTCCATACGCACAGCTTCTGCGCTGCCGCACCAACTGCTTGCGCGTGCGGTATAAAGCCGGCTTTAGCATCAGGTATCTTAACTTTTTCACCGACGAAAGCAGAGCCGTGGAGAGCCGCCGCCATACTTTCATTGTTTTGAAGGAGGAGTTGAAATGACGGGAGTGGTTGTGGTGCCCAGATTTGCTTCCCCCGGTCTGTATTTTCCCCAGAGATACGTTCATCTCCATTCCACATATGTAAAATTTTTATAGATTTTTTATATGACCACAGAGAGTCAGGACCTCTCATCCTTCAATATTATAGTAATGTAGTATCAAATGGCTCCCTGTATAGTTTACAACATTAATGTAGGGGTGTCCCAGACTAAGGATTTACATAATTGTCAAATTGTGTTTGTGTGGGGGATTAACATTCGTAAAACAAAATTTTCCTCATAACATTTTAAAGCCACAATGTACAGAACATCACACAAAGAAAAACATTTTTGATCATAAACCTAAAATATTACACATAAATGCAGAAAGGCCACACTGCAGACAGGATTTGCTTTTTTCACATGTCTGCAAATCGGCTAAATTGCCTGTGCGAGCATGCTCTATGTGCAGCGCAACATCGATATACAGATATAATAAAAATTAATTTACAGAATTACATTAGAACAGAAGACCCTTAAAAAACTAAATAAGTCAGAATCAAGTCACAAGGTGCAAAATACCTGAAGTACAGGGGAACATAAATTCAAAACACAAGCCTGGAGTGGCTGTCTTTTTTGCTAAACATGTCCACAGCATCTAAAAATCAGACAAAAAAGCCTCCAAAAAGCCTTGTTTCATAACACCTCTTCGTAGATTCGACTGTGAGATTGGTAGCCGAATTAGGCTCCTCCTATCAAAGCATCGAATCTTTGACTATTATGGGTCACCCTTACATTAGTTTACTACATTTACTATAGTACTATACCTGGTATATATTCAAATCAATATCAAATCAAATCGAATTTCCATCGTTATCAATATCCAGCCCTAGTAAACATAACTTTATAAACTCTGGAGATCAAGCTTCCTTTTAATTTATTTGAAATCAATCCCAAATTCTGTTGTTTCAGTTTTGTTTTCTGGATTCAGTATTTTATGACTTAATACATATTCATCATAAACCGCATCAGAACTGCAGCCTTCATTCACAACGAGACAAGCAGAATATGCTCTTTTGGGACACATACCTGATAATATAGATGTTAGCTAAATGTTGAAAATGAATACATTTATTATCAATATCATAAATGTATTTTTCCAGATAAATATCCATATTGGTTTATCACCCAACATGGGCTGGGCAATATGACCAAAATTAAAATACAAGTACCTTTTCTGTAAATTCAATCATTTAATAGTTTATATATATTGACCATATGGAAAGGACTATTTTTATTTCTTCTTTTTTTTCATTTTAAAGTATATACTTATTCATGTGTGATTATTTTTCTCCCTTTATTTAGAAGTGTTTGTCATTTAAATAAATGATTCAAAGATTTATTCACAAATGCTATTCAAATGATTCCATTTTCACGAATCTGTTATAAAAAGCCTGCTCTAAGTTTTTACTCTGTGGTTTATTTTTAGCCCCTGATGTAGGGCTGGACGATTAATCGGAAAAAAGTCAAACCTGAAATTCAGAACCTCTAACCGACTTAATTTTTCCATGTCGGTTATTTAGCTTTTTAATCCTGTTAATACTTTCCCCTTAAAAACATACTACAGCGCGTGTAGTCATATGACTCTGCCCTGCCCATTCAGGGGCATGGAAGTAACACGGAGGCGAACTGAAACACAGAGTCAACACACGCAGACAGCGTCCTCGCGAAAGTTTGTCAGTTGTATGTGTTTAAAGACTTGCCAGTATCATTATATTGAGCTACTCTGCTGATGCATTGTGACCAAGCTGAAAAACATGTTTATAGCCTGGTACAAATTGTGGTTTTGGTCTATATGGCTAATTTTGACCTTGATGACAACTGTGAGGGGGTGATTTTTTTTTCAATTATATTAAGAAATTGTATTAAGCCTTAAAGTTCTGCATAATTAAGGGCGTGGTCACTTAAGTGACAGTGCATTTTGGCTGCTGTCACCACTAGCCGTTTGTCTGCTGTCTGTTAGCTCCACCCACTCCACCTGTTAGCTCCTCTTTGCCGCAGAATACACAATAGAGCATAATATTAACGAAAGACTTATTTCGTCCATCCGATATATATCCTCATATCGCACACGCCCAACCCCCCTAGATTGCTTTCCTAATGAAAAATGAACCCAAACGGTATATCTGGTTACATTTTAAAAAAGTAATCCATAAACTGGTTTTGGTTCCATTCCATTTAGGTTAATTTCCATTCAGATATAACTGTGATGCAGATTTTACAATGATCAAGTTTCTCAATGGCACAGTTCTGATTACCATTTTATAATGAATGACTGTTATGACAGGAAATACTTTTTGTGACTGCCCATATTTGGTTTATGTGAAACAGGCCAGGAGAGGTGGGGAAAAGAAAACACATCTGCCACATTGCAGGCTGTGAAAAGACCTTTAGAAAGACTTCCCTGCTACGGGCGCATGTCCGACTGCACACGGGAGAGAGACCCTTTGTGTGCAGCTGGGTCTTCTGTGGAAAACGTTTCACACGCAGTGACGAGCTGCAGCGACACGCCAGGACACACACAGGTAAGCAACCTCCAAATGCACACATGCACAAAATGCAAATGTTGCTTCAGTGTGTAAATTCTCTTTTTTTCTTCTGTTTTTAGGAGACAAACGTTTTGAGTGCAATAAGTGTCAGAAACGTTTCATGCGGAGTGACCACCTCACAAAGCATTACAAGACACACATCAACACAAAGAGCCTGTGAACATAATCTTTCACAGAGTTTCAGGAACTTTGGGGTAGAAAAGAAAACCGCTCTTCCCGGGGCTTGAAGGCTGGGAAGAAACAGAGGTCAACCCCCCTTCACATGTACGACATGGCCCTGGAAAGTCACCTGTGTGTACCAGCTGTTTCAGGGTAGACTACACTCCCGCTGTCCACTTTTTTACTCACCCTCATTGTCAAGGGAAGGCTGGCAGGCCGTAAAGTGCGGCCCTCACCTGTGTGTCTTGGTTGATTCCTCTGTTGTACGGAGCGGAGAGGACGTCTGTCTCAGCACCAACAGACACTCCAGCCAAAAAAGAAGAAGAAGAAGAAGAAAAGCAGTTACTTTTTTTCCTTTCCCCCCTCATTTACAATTTTTCACATTTATGTTTTGGTTGTTTTAGCTATATCATGCCCCTCACAATGAATTGTAGCAGCTAATGGACAGTGTTTCCTGGCTTTTATTGTGTAAATGTTTGTTTTCATACATACAAACATACATTTGTACATACTATGGCAAATTTGAATACGAACGTGGTTTGGACAAACTCTTTGACCCGGTTAAATTATTTTCAGTTGTTAAATGATTTTTTAAATGTCTGCTCTAGAATTTTAAACTGAAGCTTGAAACTTTGTATATCTAGTTGATTGGTTTTAATATTAGTGGAGGTTTGAAAAAAAAAAAATTGGGCTTTTACATATTTGTCGATGGTTAGACAATCATGTCATGTGTATAAAGGAGATAAATAGGAGGGTAAATATCTTGGGATTTGCTACACATTTAAATGTTGATCATATCAAATAAGGAATAATTTATTTAAAAAAAAAAACATACATGGAATTGAACGTTTGCAGATTGTATCTTTGTCAAAAGATTGCTAATATGTCCATTCAAAAAATGTAGATAACTCATGTTTATGTTCTGGTGTAAAGCAAGGAGAAGTTTCTCACAAACGTGATGAAAATGTGTTTGTGGTTACATTATACCAATTTAAAATGTTTTTATTTCATTCAAGGTACGTGTAAAGCGGCTACTGGATTTAATGGTTAGTTAAATTCAGTCATTCCATTTAAGTTCATCTAAGTTTTTGTCCAAGCTCTCTAAAGAAGGCCTTAAGAGGGGAAACAAAATCTGTGCTCATGTATGTTTGTATATTGTCTGAGTTCATACTGCTCTATTTGGGTGTAAAATGTAGGATAATTGTTACATAAATGTGTATTGGCTGTTGTTGCCAAACATGAAAGATGTGGACTGTGTACAGTGTAAATGAGAAGGATAAAAACTTGTATAGTTTCATTCCTATAATATGTAAGACTAATAGATTACCCTTTTTATTGACTAAAAGTTGCCTTAGTCTGCAGCACCCCATATTTAAAGAGATTTGTCTTTTTCCAGGGAACTGCATTTGTAGACCTGCTTTATTTTTTTGTCTAACTTATAAAGTGTTAAGAAATGCCAATTTATGTGCACTGACCAAATTCAGGGTTTTCACTGAGTGGATAATTTAATTATTTGGTTTATGTACCTACGTTTGATTTGAAAGAATAAAAAGTTCTCTATCTATCCTTGATAAACCCCACATTTAAGAGCCCTGGCTTTGAATATCGGTAGATAAACTTGTGTTTGTATAACTTGTATTGAGGAGCTTAGACCAGAGAACTTGCTATCTTTTTCTACAGTCAGACCACCTCTCCCACTCAACTAATAAAGCATAACACAAAACACTCAGCGTTTCTGTTTTTGAATGAAATGGTTCAGCCAAAAATAACGTTTGTCTTCATCATTGACATCCTTGTGTCCAAACCCACATAGGCATTTTTGTCATAACTATGTGTAAACATCAGGGGCTTATGGTCCATTTAGATTTAAGAGAGAAATGTGACCTGATCAAGTTACCGCTGTTAAACTATGGGTATAGCATTTTATTTTTGTAGTTTTATTTAAATTTGTTAACAGTAGGCTAGTACATTTTACAAGTGCAGAGTAACTCTTAATTCATATAATAATGGTTTTCTAATTGGTCACCATAATGCTCAACAATTGTTTTTTTTTGTTTGTTTTTTTTTTGTTGCAGATTTCCGTAGTACAGAAGAGGATTAGGGCCAAGATAAAAAAAAATGCATCTCGAGATTAAAGTCATTATAATGCGAGATTAAACCCGTTAAATTTCGAGAAAAAAAGTCGAAATACAATCTCGAGAATAAACTTATTAAATACCGAGAATAAAGTCGTTGTGTTTCGAGAAAAAAATCGTTATATTTCGAGAAAAAAAAAGTCGAAATAAAATCTTGAGAATAAACTCATTAAATATCGAGAATAAAGTCGTGTTTCTAGAAAAATACTCTTTAAACTTCGAGAAAAAAAATCTTGAGAATAACCCCTGATACCATAAATTGCATTATTAAACTTGTTGATCCTCAAGGTGTGGTTTAATCTCGCATTATAATGTCTTTAATCTCGAGATGCATTTTTTTTATTATCTTGGCCCTAATCCTCTTCCGTAGTGTACATGAATGAACTGAATTATTTTAAATTACATTTATGATTAATTGTTTTATTTTGTAATTCCCAGATATGTTTTGTCATGTGTAAATATAACTAAAGGTTCCCTTAAATGGAGAATTAATATAAGTATGCAGTATTTTATTGATATTATACGATAATTCGAATATACTCCTAGGTTTCTACTGACACAAAGCACTGCATTGGATCCCTGTTAAACATCGCATAGGATTTTAAAATAGGCCTATTGTTAATTACTTACAAGTATTTAGCTCCTCAGTACTCGCTCGCATTATTATCCTTCAAGTCTATTGCGATCTCAAAATTATGGCCAGTTGATAATACCTCAACAGCAGGTGCTAGATATCTTTCCTATGTAGCACCTAAACTCGGGAACAGTCTAGCCTTGTTTGGGAAGCAGACACAGTCTGTCAGTTTAAATCTAGACTAAAAACACATCTATTTAATCTGGCATACACATATAGATAGAACATTATCAATTTCTATTATTCAAATCAGTTAAATGAATGTTAGGCTTAATAAATTGGGTCAACTGGAACTGGGATCATTTCCTATGACACCAAGTGTACTTGTTACATTGTAAGAAGAATGGGGTTCAAAATTAGGGAATGTGTATAGCTGCCCATTCTTGTCAATAAACTGGTTTACAATTAAAATGTGTCGAAACCAATTCTCCATGTACAATGACTTCTTATTATTAATGCTACAGGCCCTTCTCAAAAATTGTTGTCATATTGTGATAAAAGTTCATTATTTTCCATAATGTAATGATAAAATTAAAATTTCATATATTTTAGATTCATTGCACACCAACTGAAATATTTCAGGTCTTTTATTGTTTTAATACTGATGATGTTGGCATAGAGCTCATGAAAAATTTGCATATTTCATTCAATAAAAGAAAAGTGTTTTTAATACAAAAAAAGTCAACCTTCAAATAATAATGTTCAGATATGCACTCAATACTTGGTCAGGAATCCTTTTGCAGAAATGACTGCTTCAATGCGGCGTGGCATGGAGGCAATCAGCCTGTGGCACTGCTGAGGTGTTATGGAGGCCCAGGATGCTTCGATAGCGGCCTTAAGCTCATCCAGAGTGTTGGGTCTTGCATCTCTCAACTTTCTCTTCACAATATCCCACAGATTCTCTATGGGGTTCAGGTCAGGAGAGTTGGCAGGCCAATTGAGCACAGTAATACCATGGTCAGTAAACCATTTACCAGTGGTTTTGGCACTGTGAGCAGGTGCCAGGTCGTGCTGAAAAACGAAATCTTCATCTCCATAAAGCTTTTCAGCAGATGGAAGCATGAAGTGCTCCAAAATCTCCTGATAGCTAGCTGCATTGACCCTGCCCTTGATAAAACACAGTGGACCAACACCAGCAGCTGACATAGCACCCCAGACCATCACTGACTGTGGGTACTTGACACTGGACTTCAGGCATTTTGGCATTTCCTTCTCCCCAGTCTTCCTCCAGACTCTGGCACCTTGATTTCCGAATGACAAGCAAAATTTGAGCGACAGTCCAGTGCTGCTTCTCTGTAGTCCAGGTCAGGCGCTTCTGCCGCTGTTTCTGGTTCAAAAGTGGCTTGACCTGGGGAATGCGGCACCTGTAGCCCATTTCCTGCACACACCTGTGCACAGTTGCTCTGGATGTTTCTACTCCAGACTCAGTCCACTGCTTCCGCAGGTCCCCCAAGGTTCGGAAGCGGTCCTTCTCCACAATCTTCCTCAGGGTCCGGTCACCTCTTCTCGTTGTGCAGCGTTTTTTTCCTTCCCACAGACTTCCCACTGAGGTGCCTTGATACAGCACTCTGGGAACAGCCTATTCGTTCAGAAATTTTCATGATATGCTAATTTTTTGAGAAGGACCTGTATTACCATTGTTTCATATAAAACCTGCTATGAGAAAAATTGTGTTTGTATAAAAGTAAACAGTACAGTAATGCTTGTTTGTGATAACTGGCCAAAGTAGTAGGAATTGTACAGTTATATAAGGACATTGCAACAAATAAATGAATCCCCCAATTTTTTAAAATAAAAAATATGGGGCTATATTAAATATACTTGTTTTAAAAGTTTTAAAAATATTTTCATAAATGTTTTTTTTATAAATATGAACAACTTAAATAGATTGCCTGAATTATGCGATGTTGATAAATGTGGAAACGGTCCATTATATCAGTTAATATGGCAGTTATGAACTAATATACAGCCACCATAAAGAGCTGGTGAGCAACAATGCAAAGCTTTGCAAAGTTCCTGTCCTGAAACAACAGGCTTCTCAAGCCACTTCAGCATCCTAAGGACACACAAAAGAAGAGCTATCAACTTTTTCCGGATCACATGACTAATTCGAGTATCAGTTGCTATAGTAACGCGTGTTATGAATTCCAGGTATACTCATCGATTTTTGATTGTTGGGTTGACGGCGATACTTTGGCGACATCTAGAGACTTTTCTGTGCAGAGACTGAGTGCGATTTTTCCATTGAGATTTGCTTATTCAAGGAGTTTGGAGAGTTTCGTTGTATTATTTGTTGTTTATTTTATTCATTTTATGCTGTGTTGACTAATTTCTATATTTCTTGGAGGATGTGTTTTTTTATTTTCAAGTTGAGTTTATAAGATATTGATTTTATTCAAGGAGAGCTTTATTTTTAAGTTGAAAGTTCGTTTTGATGGCCCACAGCATAGAGACAGGACAGGGTGAGTGTTTAAAAGTTTATTTCTTTATTATTGCGCTAGTGTTAGCATGTTATGCTATTATTGTTTGTGTGTAGTGTCTGTACAAACAGATGTAATTTTGTCACAGGCCTGGCTCAGAGGAAGAGAAAGCAAGAGGAAGCACATCCCTCCACCTCTTCTGACAGGCCTGGAAAACGCAGGCGCATAGGTCAGTCTTGTGCTTAATATGCGTCCAGAATAGTTAATGCTGAAATTGCTTGATAAAAAATCAGTAACGTTTCACAGCAAAAGACGTTTACCAGGACCTGAAGGCTAGTATCTTTAGAATTAATCTAACAGCTTTTTTACTTGGGTAGAAACTATCAATCTGCAGAAGACGGCAGAATGTATATATTGTATTGGCCTACAACAGATTTTTCAGCAAGGTTTGAATCATGTTGATCATTTGAGGCCTTAGAAATTTGTGTATCAAATATGGCACAGTAGGCTTTATAGGGTTAAAGAAAAATTGCTCATTTAAAATTCTTTGTTATTCCAACATGTTTTATTACTCATTGACATTGACGTTTTGCTATGATATTTTACATGTTGCAGGACGCCCGAAAAAGGCATACAAAAAGGGCCGTTTGCTGGGCAAAGGCAGTTTCGGATCTGTGTATGCTGGGACCCGCAGATTCGATCGATTGCCAGTAAGCTTTCAGCTGAGCATTGGAAATAAATTATCCTATCATTATTATCCATGTAGTGACATGTAAGTTATTTCTTTGCAGGTTGCAATCAAATACGCCACTAAAGATAAGGATACCGTGGAGCTGGAAGTTGTAAGTTCACATCTTATTGGTCTGCATGCACACATACATCAGCATTCAGTCGTATACCAATGGAGATATTGGAGCATGTCATTTTTTCTGAATTCTTCTACTACTGCAGGACGGCCAGGGTCTGGTTCCTCTGGAGGTGGTACTGATGCAGCGGGTC
This sequence comes from Gobiocypris rarus, assembly GCA_023029165.1. NCBI lineage: Eukaryota > Metazoa > Chordata > Actinopteri > Cypriniformes > Gobionidae > Gobiocypris > Gobiocypris rarus. The sequence continues at coordinate 21,499,522 of CM040931.1, forward strand.
AATGCAGCTCCGGCCTGTCCCAACATCATCCAGCTTGTGAAGTGGTTTGACCGTCCCACTCAATACATCTTGATATTAGAACGGCAAGATCCTTGCCAAGATCTTTCCACTTTCTGTGCAGAGAACGGCCGTTTGGACGAGAGCCTGGCGAAGAAGGTGCTGGTGCAGCTGCTCATCGCTCTCAAACACTGCAAGAGCCGTGGAGTCCTGCACCGGGACGTTAAGCCAGACAACTTGCTCATCTGCACGGAGACACATGACATCAAACTGCTGGACTTTGGCTGCGGAGACCTCCTGAAGGACTCTGCCTACACCGAGTTTGCAGGTTGTTAATGCCACAGTACGAATGAAGAATCTCACTGACGCGATGCTCCACAGAAGATCTTGGAAATATATGGATTACCAAAACAGAGACTTGAAGGTGTGTTCCTTTTCTTGGGTCTCTCAGGCACTTACGCCCCTCCTGAGTGGTATCATTACAGGCAGTATCATGCAGGACCAGCTACTGTTTGGTCAGTGGGGGTGACTCTGTACAACATCCTGTGCCGTTGTTACCCATTCAGAACCGGAAAAGTCACCTTTAAGACCAGACTGTGCTTTACTAGACACCTGTCTCTAGGCAAGAAACCACAAAGTGGAGACTAAAATCATACCAAATCAGGTGTTGTTCTGTGTAACTGAGACAAGTATGTTCTATGTAACAGAGTGCCGTCACTTGATTAGATGGTGTCTTAGTGCAGAGGCGGAAGACCGCCCTAGCCTTCAAGACATTGAACAGCATCCCTGGTTACAGTCAACAGGTGGCCAATGACATTATCTGATTCATTTATAGTCCTTTAGACAGTTAAACGTCAGCTTTTATTGTAGGGATACATCTAGATTCATGATTTTTTATTTATTTATGTAGGGTGACCAGGAGTGTAGGGCACAGGAACAGTGGAGACAGGTGCAGACACCTGCAGTGAGGAGTGCATGCTAGGGGGTTTGTGACCACTATGGATGGACCACCAGCTTTATTTTATTTCAGCTGAAACAGAGCCTCAATGGGTCTTGACGACCAAGATGACCATCAGGAAGGTCCAAACCTTCATCAACAGCTGTCTCGGAAGAATTCTCCAGGTCTGATGGCCCGACACCATCAGCAACACCAACCTTTGGGAAAGGTCTCACCAACTCCCTGCTGAGGAAGAAATCAGAAAGAGAAGATGGGGCTGGATAGGGCACACTCTTCGTAAACCATTAACCAACATCAACAGACAGGCATTCCCCCAAGGAAAGCAGAGAAGATGCCGTCCAAGAAACACCTGGCGATGTGACACTGAGGCCGACATGACCAAGATGGGCTAATCCTAGAACCAGCTGGAAAGAATGGCCAAAAATCTGGAGACCTGGGGTTGCCAGCCTATACCCTGGCAAGGGTGATGGGTGTATGTAAGTACCCAAATAATGAAGGTAGAAGACCATTCAATACCATTCAATAGCTGCTGCAACTCTCATATTCTGTCAATTCTCATCCACTGCATATATGACAAGATGTATTTTATTACCTTATGAAATATGTTTGTCTAATTTGTACAATTTGAAATTGTGTTTCAGGTCCCCTTGTAGGTCATGGAGAAGAGGGGCAGCCTTGCGTCTGGTGGCCTGACATGGGTGGCCACTCCATCCCTCCAGCCTAAACGTCTTGCGGGACTGGCTGGCCTTGGTTGCCTCTGGCGCCTTGGCTTGAGGCGTTAGTTTTAGCGTCTTGCGGAACTACTCGCCTAGGGATGTGTATTGTAAATAGTTTAAGTTAGTTTGGTTAGTTTAGTACTGCACCATCCACTTATAATTTTAATAATGAAGTCACCTAAGACAATAACACAAAACATCTATAAACCTAATAAATACATATACATATACAGCAATTTGTGTGATGATTTGTGATATGTACACTGAACATCAGCTAGAGGCTCGCTGATTCACATTCAGTCAATGTTATACATATACAGTGTAAAACAAGTATGCAGCCTCCAATCTCCATGCACTATGAACTGAGTGAAATCAAAGTTCATCTTCATATTTTAATTATTTGTTTTATGACATGCTTTTACTTAGGCACTATGAATGAAGGTCAGTTAAGTTCAGTTAATTTCTGAGGTTGAAATTAGTAAGAGTTAAGGTTTTTGTTGTTTTCGACCCACGTATTTTAATAAATAAGGTTGGCATGTCACCAACATTTTACATACCAGTGAAATTCTCTATTCCAATTTTTAAACCACAACAAAAACTACTAGCCTAACTAATAAAAAAGTTCAAACCTTTTAATAGACAACTAAACAGTCAGTAATCAAATAAGAACCAATAAACAAATTATAAGCAGTATTACAATAAATACAACAGAACAGAGATACAAGTGAAATAAACAGTGCTTTAAGATTTATTGTTTAACAGTAATATTCAGGTAAGAAATAATGTCATCAAATGTAAAACAACATTGCATAGTCTTCACTGTATAAATTAAATATAGATTAATCCATATTAAAGAATTACACTTTTGTAACTGGATCTCACACATTTATGATACACATCAGGTGTAGGGTAAAACTGGGCTAAAGGTACACCTTTAGAAAAATGAGCTTTTCATTACACCCATAGTGTATGATTGCAGAAAAAAAACATACATGTTTGTATTAAACATTTATGGAGCAACAGATTTTGTGTGAAAATAAATCATAAAAGTGGCTTATTTTGTTTACAAATCTCATAAAAATGTATGAGGTGGCGAAGGTGCCTTTTACCCCACACACGGGATAAAATGCTCACCAGCATCTGGCAAAAGGCACACAAATTTAATTTAACTTTAACAACATTTTAACTATTTTCGGTTTAATTTGATAAATTAAATAATTATTTTTTTGTTAAATAAATATGCTGTCATTAAAATGTTAATATAAAAATATTTTAAAAATATAGAAAGAAAATAATTTTAAAAAGTAGGTTGAAGGAGATCCCATAATAATTTAATTTAGATTTACAGCCGTAACAATAAATGATCATTTTATTATAGTGATTAATATTATTTCATTATAAATATGGTGATTTTCTCTGAGGTGGACACCCAACTTAATATATGACATTTACAATCTGAATCTAACCCATGCCATGATTTAACCATGTCATGTCAACAAAAGAAAAATTCAGCTAACTATTTACTATCATGTTAAATATGGTGCCTTTTGCCCCAACAGCAAGGTTGCATTTTACCCTAAATACCAAAATTCTTCCGTTTTTGAAAAACTGTTGCACACTTGCACAGTCTTTCAACATAGCCTACCATATAGACTATTTTTGACAACTTGCAGGCCCAGTTTTCATTTATTTTCAGTGTATGGAAAAGAGCAGCTTTGACATTCTGCCTAACACTTTCTTTCTTTTACAATTTGTATATAACATCGTTTTGGATTTACATAAAGACATTGTTTGGGGACCTTTATTTTGAAGGCGAGTCACGGCAGTATTTTGAAATGCGCTTGCAGTGTTTCGCTTCACGCTTTGCGCAGACGTCCGAGATGCCTGGAGAATAAAAGCATTGCAAGTGCCCTCAGGTAGGAAGCAGAATTCGTTTTACTTTACTACAGAAATGTTGTCAGAAATTAAAGCACGTCCTACTATGCACAATAATTGGTTATCAACTAAGGAAATGCTCTGCCCGTTGCTGAAACATTTTTCTCCTGATATGTCTGACAGAGTAATTAGAATATACTCTGATCGAAATTATTAAAACCTTGGGAGCTGCTTACCTAGGCGGCAGCACCTATGTTGCCCAAAAGTGCTGTCTATGTAGGCTGCTTACTAGGTAACTTACGCACCTGTTTGATTAGGTTAAGTACTGTGAGTGCACTTTGCCTGTCCTTCACATCACACACAAACCCCTTTTCGCCCTAGGACCTTATTTCAGGTCTTCAGAAGGCCATGGGGAGGAATACAGGTGTGTTTGGAGCAGCTGAGTTCATATCAGAGCTGTGTCACACTGATGTAGACAGACCATTTCCTGTGTGGCAGAATGGCACCATCAGTCCCTGTGTCAACCAGCTTCTGTTGGGATCACTGTTACATGCTGTTATTGCCATTATCAGTGCCTGCTACATTAGTGTGCCCAGGTGAGTGTAAAGCTATTATATGAAAGGCTTATGCTGAAATACACATTCAAAAATATGGGGTTAGTAAGATAAAAGAAAAAAGAATGAAAGAATACTTTTATTAATCAATGATGCATAAAATTGATCAAAAGTGACAGAAAATTTTACGAAACATTTTCAAATAAATGTTGTTCTTTTGAACTTTTAATTATCAAAGAATCCTGGAAAAAATATCAAAGTTTCCACAAAAATGTTAAGTAGCACACCTGTTTTCAACTTTGATAATGATAGGAAATGTTTCTTGAGCATCAAATCAGCATATTAGAATGATTAGTAGGATATGACATTGAAGACTGGAGTAGTGATGCTGAAAATTCAACGCTGCCATCACAGAAATAAATTACATTTTCAAATATATTCAAATAAATAAAAAAACTGTTATTCGACATTGTTGTAACATCACAATATTACTATTTTAATGTATTTTTGTATCAAATAAATAAGGGTATAAGAGGGTATAAGAGACTTCTTTCAAAATCTTAAAAATATTATTACCAACCCAAAACTTTTGAATAGTAGTATGTGTGAAAATCTTAGGGTTCATTTTTATTTCATGACATGTTGACTTTCACCTGTTTACTTGCATAAAACACAATCGTTTTCTAAAGATACATTCATATTTACCATTTTCAACTAATTTATTGACACATTCAGGACGGTCATGCAGAATCATTGTGCAGACCAACAGAAAAATTATTGTTTGAAAATGAGTTGCACTTCATCTCTACACATTTGGCAATAGACAATATACCTTTTTTGCCCTAAAATTTTGCCTGACCAAATTTTGCTTAATATTCCTCTCAGAAAAAAATCAGATATAGCTTTGAAGTGGGTTGCATTTTATACTGACTTTGATTATGTCAATTGTCTTGATGCCAAAATACTTTTCAGATTGCTTTCAAATACAATTTCAAATGATTGAATTATATATTTGATTCTTGTTTTATTATCCACAGACTTAGCCATATTGTATCCTCCCTTCCCATTGGCTGGGGCTTCAGGACAGCGTCGACAGTGCTGTTAGCTCTCTTGTTTTTGGGAGACTTGGTGCTGGTTTTTGAGCTCCAGGCCCCAGACATTTATCTGGATGTTTTAGCCGATGGATGTGGCATACTCGCCTGGATGGTTCATTTTGGGGCCATTTTGGCCTTACAGAGGACAGTGTTCAGAAGGACTCGTGGTCCTGCTGTGCTTCCTGTACTGCTTATTCTCACCATCCCTAATCTAGTTTTTATTCTCACTGCCTACATCCAAGAAGTCAACCACCTCGGAGTCTCAGAGCCTCTGCAGGTTGTCCGTCTAGCTCTAACAGTAACCAGGGCTGCTCTTATGCTGGTCTACCTGCTTGGTTATATCTTCCCCTGTTACAGAACTCAAAGGGACCTTCTGTCTTGTAATGCAGAAGATGTAGCTCCTTTAATTGTCTCCTTTGAACCCGATGAAGGGGTTACCGTAGCCGAGGATGGCTGCAGTTGGCTGTCCAGGCTCCTCTACCTGTGGCTGAACCCTTTGCTGAAGCGAGGTAAACGTGGAGAGCTGGAGAGGCCATGTGATGTCTTCCAGCTGCCTCATCGACTATGTACTAAAGCAGTCAATCTCAGGTTCTACCAGTGTTGGCAGAAATGTGTCCATCCAAGAGGTCAGGAAAAACCTGAGAGACTGGATAGACTTCTAAGAGGAAACCTGCAGGACAACTCTTGGAGTGAGGCAGAGCCTGAGAGGATATGTGAAGGAGGAACGCAACATGATGTCAAACTTCTGCAAGTTTTGCACAAGGCCTTTGGTCTGCGCTACTACCTGCTGGGTGTGTTGAAGTTAGTAGCTAGTATGCTAGCTTTTGCAGGACCCCTGCTTCTCGGTGAATTAGTGGGTTTCATGGAGACAGAGGGGGCACACCTGAGCAAGGGTGTGTGGTGTGCCGTGGGGCTGTTTTCTAGTACTTTTCTTGCTGCCCTGCTGAGGAACGTTTTTGTTTATGAAGTATCAAAGGTTGCATTAGAAGCTCGGGCTGCTGTGATTTCCACCATTTACAGCAAAGCTCTGAAAGTCAGTGGGTCTGCTCTGGCTCGCTTCAACATGGGCGAGGTTGTCAACTTCATGAGTACAGACACGGACCGTGTGGTGAATTTCTTCAACAGCTTCCATGAAGTTTGGAGTCTTCCTTTCCAGTTTGTCCTTGCACTTTACCTGCTTTACCTACAGGTGGGCGTGGCCTTCTTAGGTGGAGTGGGCGTGGCCGTGCTGCTCGTTCCTTTGAATAAAGTCTTGGCTTCCCGAATTCTGGAAAACAATAAACATATGCTGCTACACAAGGATGGAAGAGTGAAGGTGGGACTATATGTTAATCTAATGATCTGGAATAATTTTATTTGTTAATAAGTCTATGAATTGTGGCTTTAAGTAAATACACTACTATTCAAAAGTTTGGGGTCAAGTTTTTTTTTTTGAGAAAGATAAATTAATACTTTTATCCTGCAAGGATGACAATAAAGTATTTTAAATAAAGACTTTTTTAATGTTACAAACTATTTATATTACAAATAAACACTGTTCTTTTGAACTTTCTATTCATCATAGAATCCATCATAGTATCTGGGTTTACACAATTAAGCAACATTGATGATAATAAAAATGTTTGTTGAGCATATAATCAGCATATTAGATTGATTTCTGAAGGATCGTGTGACACTAAAGACTATTCTGCTTTGCCATCATAGGAATACAGTAATATATGAAAATAGAAAACACTCATTTTAAATATATTTTTAATCAAATAAGCCTCCTTGGTGAGCATAAGAGACTTCTTTCAAAACTAAAATTCTTACCAACCCCAAACTTTTGACCGTAGTGATGCAGTAGTTCTCAATCAGGGGGGCGGGGCCCACAAGGGGCCCTCTGCAGACTTCCAAGAGGGTCTCAATATGACAAATTCAAGACAAAAGAAGCATTTAAATGTGCTAAAACAACTAAAAATCAAACCTTCTAGAGCTATCTAGACCTGGACAAGTAATGTAAATTAATCAAATAAAAAAATAAAATGAAATGTAAAGCTTTAAAATATTTTATTGGGTAGAAATTGAATACATAAAACAAAAAAACTATCCAGTAAATCATGAACGGCTAGAGAAGTCATTGGGACTTTGAATATTGTTGTGGATGACGGGGGGGCCTTGAAGTCAAAAAGGTTTAGAACCACTAGTGCAGTCACTTCCAGTGGATAATCAAATATCTGATATCATTTGTCTAAAGCTAATGACAGAGATACTCTTTGGAATTCGGGTCCTGAAGTACTACAATTGGGAGGAGCACTTCACTCAAAAGATTGCGGTGGCCCGTAAAAAAGAGCTACATCACCTAAAAATTCTGAAGTACCTGGATGCTGTATGTGTGTACACCTGGGCTGCTCTGCCTGTGGTCATCTCCATCCTCACCTTCATCACATACATCCTGCTGGGAAACAATCTCACCGCTGCAAAGGTGTGTAGGTCACGCTTGAAAGGAATATACTGGGTTAAATGCAACAACTGTCTCAACTGTCTTCTTTTTTTAAGTGTTAAATACCACAGCTCAAATGTTTCATTAAAGGGGAACCGAGTCTGCTCTGTGTTTAAATAATTAAAATATTTTTGTATGAATGGCTAAATATTGTTTTATAGCTTCCCTGAATTTTTCTTTTGCTTTGCAGGTGTTTAGTACTCTGGCTCTTGTGGGGATGCTCATTCTGCCTCTCAATGCCTTTCCCTGGGTGCTGAATGGAACCCTGGAAGCGAAAGTGTCATTAGACCGCATTCAGCGCTTCCTCACGCTACAGGATCAGGATCTCACCGTCTATTACACTCAAGGTACCTGACCTGTGTCTGAAAGATTAAACCAATCCATAGCACAACCCAAAAATCCACATGGTGTTATTTTATGTTTCTGTTGGACTGTTATAACATGGCTTTCTGAAATACTTTATTCTGATGCAGGGTTTCTGTTTTGATGAAAAGCTTTGAATTAAAATGAAAATTTTTAATAAATAATTGTAATAAATCAATAAAATAAAACAAAACTTAAATATTTTATGTTTACTTGCATTTCATGTGACCATTAACTGATGTTAGAGAACCATACACGTATACATGTGTTTTAATGACTGAAATAAAGAAAATAACTGAAATAAAATACCTGAAATATCTGGGAGTACTTCAAAGGTGTAAAAAGTATTCAATTGTTATTGTAATAAAATATTCATAATGTAATCATTATGATCTCATTAAATCAAACATTGATACATTTTTAAGTCACCAAAAGCATGTCATATTTTCATTAATGTAATAGCTTTTAAAACAAAAAAATGATTAGTATTCCCTTACAGTACATTTTTAAAAGTCTAAGTCCAGTTTTAAACTACCTGCGAAATGCAACAGATTTAAATATTAATGGTATATTATTATTATTATTATTACTAATAATAAACAAAGCATTGGTATTCCTTAACAGTACATTTTAAAAATCTAAATCCAGTCTTAACCTGCCTAAAAAAATATGCCAGATTACTGATAATATTGCTACTACTAGTATTACTTTATTACTAGTAGTAGTAGAGTAGTTTAAAGGTGCAAAAGTTCTGTTTTTTATCGATCTATGTATTTGATTTATTTATCTACATTTTTAAAACTTACTGTAAAGGAATACCAATGCTTTATGTTTAATGAACATATAAAATAAATAATAATAATAATTTCATGAATATTTAAATGTTAAGGGAATATAGTATTTTTTATGTTTTAAAAGCTATTACAATTATGACAATATGACACGTCTTTGGTGAGTTTATAATGTAATAATTTTCTCATAATGTAAAAATTATTACATTATAATGAAAATTGTATTAGAATAATAATGTAATACTTATTACATTATGTGCAGTTATTACATTATGAGTTGCTACAGTGTTTGAATGGCAAAAAAATTGGGGAATCACTATTCTGATTCATCAGTGTTTTTGTTTTTCTTGTTACTTGTCATTTAAACACGGTTATGAAATTCACCTAAATGAAACTCTTTATTCATGGCAAATTCATATAATTAATAATATACATAAAACATTGATTAATGTATGTCATTATCTTTCTGCAGTGTGTCCTGAGGACCCTCTGTCTGCTGTTCAGATGGACCAGGCAAGTTTCTCCTGGAAACAGTCAGAGGATCCAGATTCTGTCAGTGTCCCTGATGACAAGACGGAGGACGGGTCACCAGCACGCAGCTTTTATCTGCATGCACTCAATCTCAGCATTAAACGGGTATGTGCTGCAGCAGGAGTGCTTTAGTTGGACCATCAGTAGCTCAATTGTTTCACCATGATAAATAGATAAAAAGAAATGTATTTTGTTGCAGGTTTGAATAATGAAAAAGTATGTTAGTTTGTAAATGCCTTTGCTTTCTGGCTGCAGGGCTCTCTGGTGGCTGTGGTGGGAAAAGTTGGTTGTGGGAAAAGTTCTTTGTTGGCTGCCATAACAGGAGAGCTAACCAGGTACTAATTCATAATATCAAAATAAAATAGCAAAACAATACAGTGCATCTCGAAAGTATTCACAATTTAAAATAACAGTTTTCTGTTTGAATATATTTTAAAATGTACAGTGGGGGAAATAAGTATATTGTATTTAATACTTGGTGGAAAAGCCTTTGTTTGCAATGACAGCTTTAAGACGCTTCCTGTATGAACAGACTAATCACTAATCACAGGTGGGATTTTGGTCCATTCTAAACAGACTGTCTTTAAATCTTCAATATTGAAAATGGTCTATTGGGTTTAAGTCTGGTGATTGACTTATCATCATGTCAATATTTCTGATGTTCCTTCCACTTGCGGACAATGGCCCCAATTGTGCTTAAGGGAACATTTGTGACCCTGGAGCACAAAACCATAAGTCACACGGGTATATTTGTGGCAATAGCCAACAATACATTGTATCGGTCATAATTATCGATTTTTCTTTTATGCCAAAAATCATTAGGATATTAAGTAAAGATCATGTTCCATGAAGATATTTTGTAAATGTCCAACCTTAAATATAAAAAAAATATTAGTAGTAGTAATATGCATGGCTAAGGACTAAGGAGTTTTTCTTCTGATATTTAAATAGTTATAAATATTGATATTTAAAACCCTCATTATTTTTGCCATTTTGTTTGATTCTGTTAGATTACACACTTAACATTGTTCATAATTTTGTGGTTTTGTCTCCTTTAGGTGTGGAGGGGAAGTATCTGTTCAGGGAAGAGAGCAGGGATTTGGGTTGGCCGTCCAGGAGCCGTGGATCCAGCATGCAACAGTGCAGGACAACATTCTTTTTGGCAGGGACTTTGACAGCATGTTCTATCAAGCTGTGATTGAGGCCTGTGCCCTTGCTGATGACCTAAATGTAGGTTTATAACTAGCTATCTTTAGTTTGCATGCAGTTCTCCCATTAATTGCTTGTTTGAATGTGCTATTTTGTTCAGATCTTGCCTGGTGGTGATCAGACAGAGGTGGGAGAGAACGGTGTGACACTGAGCGGAGGACAGAAAAGCCGCCTCGCTTTGGCCCGGGCTGTTTATATGGTGCAATGTTTTTTTTAGACGTCAGAGAAGATGACGGATTTGGGCAGAAATATGATGTGTGTATTTATTGTGCATTTCATATTTCAGGATAAAGAAATATATTTGCTAGATGATCCTTTGGCAGCTGTGGATGCTGATGTTGCCCACCATCTCATGGAGAAATGCATCTTGGGAATTCTCAAAAACAAGACCAGAATTCTTTGTACTCATCGGATAGAGCTTGTGGATAAGGCAGATGTGGTGGTGCTGATGGACAATGGGATGATTGTGAAAACAGGTACCAACTATCCCCACCAGGCAATGCCCTCTTGGCTGTTTACTACTGTATGTCAAAAAACAGAAGCTTTGTGAGTTTATTAAAGGGTTAGTTCACCCAAAAATGAAATTATGTCATTAATGACATACCCGTAAGACCTCCGTTCATCTTCGGAACACAGTTTAAGATATTTTATATTTAGTCCAAGAGCTTTCTGTTCCTCCATTGAATGTATGTACGGTATACTGTCCCTTTCCAGAAAGGTAATAAAAACATCATCAAAGTAGTCCATGTGACATCAGTGGGTTAGTTAGAATCTCTTGAAGCATCGAAAATACTTTTTGGTCCAAAAATAACAAAAACTATGACTTTATTCAGCATTGTCTTCTCTTCGGTGTTTGTTTTCAATCCGTGAACAAAGATTCGAACGGTTATGAATCAGCGTATCGATTCAGAATTCGGTGTTTTTACTACCTTTTCTGGAAAGGGACAGTAAACCGTGCATACATTCAATGGAGGAACAGAAAGTCGTAGTTTTTGTTATTTTTGGGTGAACTAACCCTTTAATGAATTGACTAATTCATTTACTAATAAAATTCTGCTTTGTCTGTTTTTATGGTTAAGGGACACCAAATGAAGTCCTTTCTCTGGTAAAAGCCCCTAAAGACAGCAAGAACAAAAGCAATGATAAGGAGAAAGGTAATGATGCTTTTCAAATGAGTGAGCAAACCATTTCCATTTTTTTTCTTGGTGCACGTCAACTGTGAGTATGTAAATAAAACTTCTTTCTCAGATGCTATAGTCAAAAAGGAAGAGGAGGGCAATGAGCCGGAGCTAGAATCAGAGCTAAAGATGTTTGGGGAGGAGCAGAAGCAAGTGGGAAAGCTGTCCTGGGCTGTGTACTGCTCCTATTGGAGAGCAGTGGGTGGATGCTTGGCTGTAGCTGTTCTGCTCTCCCTTTTCCTAATGCAAGGTACTAACAACTTTATCAATATGAGATGTATGTATTATAAAAGTATCGCTGTAAGACAGTCACTGCACTATTGTACCATTAATACTTTGATTTGCTTTATACAGTCACCAAAAATGTGTCCGACTGGTGGCTCTCTCATTGGATTTCACATATGAAGGACAATACGACTGAGCTGGTGTCACTGTCAGCTGATCCACTCTTTATTCTGACTTTCCTCTCTCCTGAGAGACTTATGTGAGTTAGACATTTCATTAAATGTTTTTTTCTGTTTTTTTTCTATTTACACTACCAGATTTTTTAAATGTTTTTGAAAGAAGCCTCTAATGCTCACATAGGCTGCATTTATTTAATAAAATACAGTAAAATAGTAATCTCGTGAAATATTATTGATGCAGTGTGATCCAAGCAGACGAGCAAAGATTATGACAGAGATCAAATTTTGAATAAGGAATAACAAATTTTATTAAAGCCACAATATGTAATTTTTCGCCACTAGAGGTCACTTATTCAAAACAAAGGCGTAACTTGATGACGATTTGATTTCGCAGAGCTTTTATTATGCCGCAGACGAGCACTTCCGCTTCTTCCGGTTATGCGTATGCAGCGCTGTTGTATCATATTACATTCATTGAGTGTGTTGAAAGTTGTGTTATAATGCTTCTCTGTGCATTCTCTCAGCAGCTGCTATGAGATACTCGCATACTGCAGTTAGATAGATCAATATAAGGCATGGTAAAACATGGTACTCATAGTAAATCAGGAAAACAAGATTCAAACAATGACTAAACGTGTTGAGCTAAATAACAATGATTCGTTTTCTGTCATTGAATGTATACAAACAGGTGTTCACCTGTCTAATAAAACGCATAATATATTAAAGCATCTTTGGTGTTTCCATGAGGGTCTGTGACCTGGGGCCTATACCATGAAGGTGGTTTAGCTGGATAGCCAGATATGTTTAAGCTTAGTTTGTGCCAATCCTGGGTTTTAGGTACCATTAAAGTGGTTTAGGTTTTAGCAGCGCTCATCTCCATAGTAACTTACGCTCCACAGCTAACCTGCTCCAGGGTAGGTTATGTTCTGGATAAGAGATTGAAAACTGAAATTGGACCAATCAGATGTGAGCAAAGTGACTCATCTCTGATGCAATAAAGCCACTCCCCTGTTTCTCTTGCTCCAAATTAAAGGTCACTACATGATAATTAATATATATATATATATATATATATATATATATATATATATATATATATATATATATATATATATATATTGTCTAATGATGATTACTTAATATAATAATTGTTCAATTATAAATTGCATAGTAAAATATGTTCAAATAGAAACTACTTTCACAACTATTTTCTTTATTTATCCTCTTACATGGAAAAAAATTCTTCTTTGTAAATGCTTTTAAATTCTTTATACATACTTCATTGTCTCTATCTTCAGCAGAAGAGTTTTGAATCACGTTAGTTTCTCTCGCGAGAAATGAGACAAACACGTTGAAAGGCATGTGATTGGCTCCTCACTGCTGTAAGACCGCTGAAATCGCTCCAATGGCGGCAGCGAAGAGCGGGCGAAGGGATCTGCGTTCGGTGTTCTCAGCTGGGCAAAATGGATCTAATTCCAATTCCTCTTTATCTGACTCCATTTTATTATAATTTAGAATTTAGATTAGAATGCCAATTTGGTTATTTGGTCATTCATATTTAATAGTTAGACACACATTTAATTATTCCGCTTTAACCCTTTGTGGAAAGTACTCCATTCATGATCTCATAGAGATCGCATAATTCCAGAGTAAGTCAGAATAAATGTAAACATAATGATTTATTAACCAGGTAAGAAACATCGATCAAACTTCAATTCAAAGGATAAAAAGCATCAATCAATCATATATAGAAACAATAATTCAAGAATCAAGGATTCCAGAAATCTTTACCTGGTCGTGAAAGACTACACACAAACAGTGTGGGATATCTAGATACAGACTCCTCGAGTTTAGTGTCACTTTCCTTTAAATACCCAGATAATTCAATAGATACCAAATGGTGGTTTACTGTGATTATAATTAGGTTTTGGCCCTTATTCAGGGGTCACAAATGGGCAATCAGAATTTGTGTTTGAATGGGTTCTCACCATTTGTGAAGGAGAATACTTATTTACATACAGGAGGTATCCTGAATTAGCAATCTGTGGGTGATCACCTCCTTAAAGTCACACAATATTTTCTCAACTTATAGAACTTCTTGGAGGTTTGTATTCTGGTTTGGAGAATGAGACCATTTTACCAGACGCACTGACACGCTTTCAAATGATACTAAACATGAATGGTTACACACTGTACATATTTAGCATTGCATAGGTTCAGAATGGGTTTTCAGTGTGGTGGCGAATGGGCAAAACAGTGGGTGATGGGTAGATTGTGAGTGTGAGGTGTGTGTGTCTCAGTATGGTGTGTCTCGGGTGTGGCTGTTATGTATTGAGAAGAGTGTTCAAATGTTGATCCTTAGAAAAGTCCTTTGTTCCCAGGAAGTCACCGTTTTTTAGGCCAGACGCCCTGGCAACTTCCTTACAGATTTGCCCCTTTTGGCACCGTGAGCCATTCACAAGGGTTTCGCTGGTGTCACTTCAGTCTTTGTAAGGTGGGTAGTTGCAGGGGACTGAGGGCCAAGATAGCGTTGGTGGATGATTTCACAGATCTGATGAGATGTCTGAAGTAACAACATTGGAATACTGTGAGGAAGAAGATGAGGGCACTTCCCACAGCACATCCTCGAACCAAGAGTATGCAGTCTGTGCTGATCGAATAGATGAGCTAGTCAGAATCTGTGCAGTCTTTCGCCAAGTTTGTCTCCACTTGCGCTTGAGAAAGGTGGTACTCTGTTTGAAGGATGACTTTCTGTACCAAGTCCATCGTCTCGACCAGTGCTTGTGTTCCGTGTTCATAGAAGGTGTCATCCCACCATGGAGAGACCTCGCGCCTCCGGCATCCTTCCAAGGATGTCAATCTGACCCATGGAAAAGTCCTCTGTCACTTCCAAGCAAAAGGAGTGGTTGGCAGGACAGGTCATTCCTCCATATGTGAAAGAATTCATCTCACTGATGATGCACCACTGTGTATGAGACACTTGAACAGCATTCGAATGGCCATGCAATGATTGGACATTCACAAGTTTGTTATCATTGGGAGAGAAAGGTTGTAATGTGTTACATGTACAAACAACATAATTATGAGTTTCTTGACAACAAGTGCGACTGGTAAATAAGGTCTCAGTACCCTTCAAAGTCATATAACCAGTGAGGTGGTCCCATTTAATTACCTGATCTTTAACTACCATGCCGATGGAACGGATCGTAGTGGAATTTGGATAAACTTGGTCTGGGTGGATCAAAGGAAAGGTGGCAAAACCCAATGCAACCAGTACATTCTTTTCCAGTATACATCATAATTGTAGATAACAGTTCTGAATATCTTACATTTTTCATTTTCTCCGCATAGAACCATCTATGTAGGTCTAAAATCTCAATCAAATCGTTTAAAACATGTCTTGGAGTTTTATGAAGACGAAGGTCTAAAATTTCCTGTCTTGTGGCAGTGAACAAATCTTGTGTATATGATCTACAGGCTAAGTCACGTTCGATGGTACGGGTCTGATTGAACAATGTATGGCTGATCGTTAGAAGCGCCCGCGCTCGGATCTAACCGCTTTGATTAGGTTATCATTGCTATTGGTGATGTGTTGAAACCCAGTGGCCATCTGGTCCATCAACCATGTTGAGAATTGTGATTGTTTGGTTATTTGATAGGTGTTAGCTGCTGAATTAATTGATCCGAATAAGCCTGCTATGTTACTAAGTAGGTCTCGCTTTGAACGAGCAGATGGAATTTGGACAGCAAGTCTGTCTTTGTAATCAGAAATTAAATCATCGATTCGTGACTGTAGCCATGCATATGATTCATCGTTGGCATTACAATGTTTTGTATAAGCAGAAAAATATTGGAAATGTTGTAAGTTCCATGCGCCATCACCAAATTTACATCATGTAATAGAGTCTTGTTAAGGTTCCTCTAATCAGTCCACCAGGAGGAATTGGGTGTAATTTTGGACATTCTTTGATTTGGTGTATCCACAGGTGGTCAATTCAAAATTTTTAGATGTCTATGTACAATTTTGTGGATTGGTGAAATTGTCTATGTTATTTGAACATTCACCTACACAATAAGTTATCGGTATATAATAACCACTGTGTTTGTTCAGGAATCCCATATGTTATTAATGCAGATCTAAATATGATTAGTCATACAATAATGGGGATTGTGTATTCCTGGTAACAGTGTGTGTGTGTGTGTGTGTGTGTGTGTGTGTGTGTGTGTGTGTGTGTGTGTGTGTGTGTGTGTGTGTGTGTGTTTGTTTGTGCGTTTGTGTGTTTGTGTGAAAAAATGGGCAATAGATCTTTAGTGAAGTACACTTTTAGACTCTATGCCATCTTTATCGCCTATGATGTGTAATGTTCAGCCTGAATAGATTTGGTCTATTCCAGGTGATGTTGTCGCGTGTAGGGTGTGTTCTATGTTCATGTTTGGGAGATGGGTGGAATCTAATCAATATCAATCTGTGTTGCATAATTTAGTACCAGTGGTACACTGGGAGGTCGTGTAGTCATATTGTGAGATGTGAATGACCCCATCATATTTATATTCGCACCCATCTCTCCAAGTTCTGACAATTTTCCGTTGCTCTGGCTCTGATGCAGGGGAGGGGACTTTTGGTCGTCCATCCTCCAAGGAATTGCAATTGTCAACCTGATATAGAAACAAATTTAGAGAGAAACAAATTTGGAGAGAAAACAATTTAGAGAGAAACACAGTTAATTTCTGCTGTTGTTTCAGTTTTTAACACTTAAAGCTGCTCTTGCAGTCAAGCCTTCACAATCTGCTGTGTTTGAGCATTATGAACTCCAGTTCTGCTGGAGAATTTTTCTTTGTTTTAGCATTATAAACTCCAGTTCTGCTGGAGAATTTTTCAGGATTAATCAGAAACTTCTAGTTGCTCTCATTACAGTTAGTTTGAGTGAAGGATGAATTGGTTTTCTATTATCCGTGCACACTTCTAGTTTTTCTAGTTCTGTAGGCATAAGATAATATCACAACTCCTCCATTTTGGCACTGGGAATTGAACCAATGAAAAGTATTAGAACTTGCTCAAATTAGAAATTGCAAAGGTCATAGTTATTGAGTCCTGTTGTGATGGAAACATTTTCATGGTTAGTGCAATTGTAATTCACACTGTAGCCAGACGGCAATTCTATGCTCCTGTACATGGTTTTACTGCAGCTATATGGGAAATAGCAGAGTTTCCACTCAGAAGACAAACAAATTCAACATAGACAGACACACATGCAACTTGAAATTGCTATACAATTCCAGTATTGCGATTATTCCAATTTACACAAGATACGTGGCCTAGAATGCGTAGCATCTCTACAACCTTTACCTAAGTGTTGAATGCAACATTTACAGTAAAGCAATCATGTGTTTTAAAGAATAAACTTAACTAGCCTATGTGCATCTATTAGCACAAACAACTATAATGTGTGTTCTATGCGCACGTGTTTAGTACAATTACAAATTTGAAAATACAGACAGGATCATTGCAATTTGGATGTTTTAATTATTAAACTCACTGCTATTGACCACTTTAAAGAGATCAATAGCTGAAGATCTCGCATGAACACTGCAGTTGAGGATATTCATGTCAAATCTTTTACATTGTGTTATACTCAGCAATCAAGATTCCGATAACATTGAGCCTCGTGACCGCCGGGTTTACGATCTCTTGCCACAACTCGTCAGTCTTGGTCATTAAGGCAGAGGTGACACACTGATATTCTGGACGTCCGTTACCACTGTGATCATTCCAGAATATTTTTATTCAGTTCTCTTGGATCTGACTTCGCTTAATTAATGCAAAATTGTTTCCAATCAGAGGCCATGACCATTATCAATGAATTAAGCGACCAACTTGTTATAACTCTAATGATAACTTTCTATAATCATGCCGTGGTTTTCCACGCTTACGTAATTAGAACAACGTTACAATAATTAGGAATTGAGGTTGCCCTATTTAGATTGGTCTAACAATTTATTATTGTTCTAAACGGAATAGACTCGCTTGGCCTATCAACTTCTTTCAGTCCAAGTATACGCACTTTAAGCGCAAGTGTTAGTCGGAGCTCTAAAACATCAGTCTGGTGTGTTTCACCAATAACCATCTTAGTCCGTAACTAACCTGAGCGTAGTTTGTGGTGTCATGGACACAACATGATCTACTGAGTTATTAACACAACATACATCATAGTAAGTTCAAATGTATAAAACAAATCATTCCATGTTACCTTGTTATTTGAGCTGGCTCAATTAATGAAAAGGTTTTTATTGATTTCCAATACTTTACAAATATGAATAAACGTTTGATTATTCTACTTAACTCTTTACATTTATTGAAATCGCTCATTAGGTTCTCAGAGTCGCACAGGGTCCTCGCACTTTCCATTATGCGGGCCCACGATCACATAACGTGTCAGTCTTGGTAATTAATGCCAAATGTTAGGCGGAGCTCTGCAATCTCAGTCGGTGTGCCTCAAAGCTCCACCCCAAACCGGACTGCAGTCCGTTACTAACCTGACACAGATATGCGGAAACAATGGGTACACATAATGCACTAAAATCAATACTTTCGAGTAAATCAGAACGAAGTCAAACGCAACAACATATTTGTCAAAGTGTATTAAAGACCGTGATTTTGGTTTGGCCCTGCAGTTACAGCCGACTGGCATGTTCATTGCATGCACAACAACAGTCAGGATTAAGGCCAATGAGAGGACTCTGTTTAACATCCAATGAACTAGCAGCACATGCTGGGTGCAGTCCAATCCCTGCTCAAATTCTGTTTTTTGAGAGTGAAGTTTCGTATTGTATTTTCGTGTCATTGCATTTGAATATGAAAAGGCTGTGGTTCAGGGATGATGTGGCACATTCATTGTATCTCTTTTTAGATTTCAAATGCCTATTTGCTTGATTTAGTCTATTTAAAGACTAACCTGCAAGATGGCACAGTGGCAATTTTAACTGATTTACAAAATGTGATAGATTTAGCTTGTGTTACTTCTTTGGCTAAACGCTCCCATGGAACAGGGAGAGAAAGTGTTCTCCGAGTGGGCGTGGTATGCCCTGGGCTCAGATGAGCCACTCAGAAACATTAAATCGTCGTTTTCTTGACAAAATAGTAACAAACATCACTATCATTCTGTTTATCAGTTTTAGATTTTAATCTTACCGCCTCTTGATTATTTTTTGTCGAGTATTTTCGATTTTGTAGCAGTAACAGCAATTGGTCAAACAAAAAGTTTTCTTAGCTTTAACACATTGCATTGCATCACCCTGTTTCTCCCAATTTTGCTTTTCATAAACAAATGCATTATCAAATCGCATGTTTTTTAATTGTTTCTGAACTTAGATTTTTCATTCTATTGTCTGATCGCTCTCATCGCGCGATGCACATAGTTAATGAGACAATGGAGACTCATTTAGCTGATTTTATCACATTAGGCTCTCTTCACGAGTCTCAGAAAATAGATCGTTTTAGTTTAGTTTCAATCTCTTGTTGCGCTAATGCCGACAAGGAGATATTTAACAATTAATAGCAAGAGTTTTCATTTCTTATCTGCGCTGTTGTTAACCTATGTCTGATATGTGGTTATGTCTATTCAATAAATTCACAAACTCCGATTTACACGGTCAAACATTCGGTTATCCCAAAACATTTCTAAACAAGACAGAATGAATTTGACTTACCACAACAGCTGAAGAAAGAGAAGCTCAAACCTCTTGATGATTTTAGAATCCAATACTTCGCTGAAAAACATGCTGCTCGTTGTTCGAGCACTGCAGCATCACGCCGGGTCACCAAGCTGTAAGACCGCTGAAATCGCTCCAATGGCGGCAGCGAAGAGCGGGCGAAGATCTGCGCGTTCGGTGTTCTCAGCTGGGCAAAATGGATCTAATTCCAATTCCTCTTTATCTGACTCCATTTTATTATAATTTAGAATTTAGATTAGAATGCCAATTTGGTTATTTGGTCATTCATATTTAATAGTTAGACACACATTTAATTATTCCGTTTAACCCTTTGTGGAAAGTACTCATTCATGATCTCATAGAGATCGTTAATAATTCCAGAGTAAGTCAGAATAAATGTAAACATAATGATTTATTAACCAGGTAAGAAACATCGATCAAACTTCAATTCAAAGGATAAAAAGCATCAATCAATCATATATAGAAACAATAATTCAAGAATCAAGGATTCCAGAAATCTTTACCTGGTCGTAAAAGACTACACACAAACAGTGTGGGATATCTAGATACAGACTCCTCGAGTTTAGTGTCACTTTCCTTTAAATACCCAGATAATTCAATAGATACCAAATGGTGGTTTACTGTGATTATAATTAGGTTTTGGCCCCTTATTCAGGGGTCACAAATGGGCAATCAGAATTTGTGTTTGAATGGGTTCTCACCATTTGTGAAGGAGAATACTTATTTACATACAGGAGGTATCCTGAATTAGCAATCTGTGGGTGATCACCTCCTTAAAGTCACACAATATTTTCTCAACTTATAGAACTTCTTGGAGGTTTGTATTCTGGTTTGAGAATGAGACCATTTTACCAGACGCACTGACACGTTTCAAATGATACTAAACATGAATGGTTACACACTGTACATATTTAGCATTGCATAGGTTCAGAATGGGTTTTCAGTGTGGTGGCGAATGGGCAAAACAGTGGGTGATGGGTAGATTGTGAGTGTGAGGTGTGTGTCTCAGTATGGTGTGTCTCGGTGTGGCTGTTATGTATTGAGAAGAGTGTTCAAATGTTGATCCTTAGAAAAGTCCTTTGTTCCCAGGAAGTCACCGCTTTTTAGGCCAGACGCCTGGCAACTTCTTACACTGCTGATGTCACACTTTCACGCAGCACGCGCTCCACAAACTCAGGATTAAAGCCTGAGTTGACAGAGAAAGTTGACGATCAGCATCATGGGACTAACAAAGCCTGAATTGATTGGTTTGGTTTTGTCAACTCAAAACTAATCCTATAACCCTGAGTTTGTTGATCTACCATCATGGTACAGGCCCCTGGTTAAAATTGCTTATCTCTCTGGATTTTAACAATTCTCAGAAACGTTTGGGATAATGTAAGTACACAAGTCAACAAAATATATAACGCTGTTCTAGTGGTTGCTGGATATTTTAATCCAAAAAATTGTACATGTTGTGCCTTTAAATAAAATGTAAAAGTATAAAGACAACAACTGAATCGAGTAAATATTAAAACTGTAATAGCAAATAAGTTTCAAGAGAAGATACATCTATTTTAGTCAATAGATTATAATAAAACCTATGTATCTAATAGATGAAGTTTGTGAATAGCAGAGAATAGAGAATGAAAGGCCCAAAAGAAGTAGGATATACAATTATTTGTACTTCTCTTGCAACCATTTAAGGATGCACTCAGCACAATATGCACCCTAGCAGGTCTTAATTAGGTCACCATTTCCTCGTAAGCAATTGTGGTTTGAACACCTTTAATGGAATGTAGCAGATCTCGCAGATCTAATTTCTGCAGTGATGAAAACAGATGCACTTTGACACCATGGAACATCATGCAGTCATGTCTGAAGGAAAATGTGCAAAGAAATCAATAGTGTATAGGAAAAGTCATGTAACAAGGCATAAAAAGGATCTAGAATGCATAAAGAAAAGTTTAATAATATTCAATAAAAATGAATAAAATAAATGAATATAAGACATCAATAAAAATAATAAAGTTGAATAAATTCAAATGTGAAAGTTTTTGCATACACAAATTATATATAATACAATGTTACAGTTTTCAGCCTCATTACTCCAGTCTTCAGTGTCACATGATCCTTCAGAAATCATTCAAATACACTTAATAATTATCAATGTTGAAAACAGACGTGGAAACCGTGATGCGTTCTTCGAAGAATAGAAAGTTCAGAAGAACAGCATTTATTTCAAATAGAAATAAATGAAGTAAAATAATCACTAAAGGCAGAACATTCTATAATTACATATTTTCCAAAGCAATAAGACTTACATACTAATACTAAAACGTCATGTTTTTTGCATCTAAATGTAAAACAGGAATGTTTAGTCTGGATATCTCATTTAAATAAATGTCCAAATGTAATTTTATGTTTTATAATGTTCTGTTTTTGGTAGATGCTTTAGAGAAATGTGCCACAGTTGGAACTCATTTAACTTGACTTGACTGGTTTATCTCTCTCTACTCCATAACTTATCAGATTTCATGCACCTGACAGAGGTTCACAGACTTCTGGAAATATGAGCTCTGAGCTGAAGTTTTACATGACTGTGTATGGATCACTGGCAGGAGCCAACACTGTATTTACAGCTGCCCGTGCGTTTCTCTTCGCCTATGGAGCAATCTGTGCTGCTACTGTCGTTCATAAGAGACTTCTGTCTAGTATGCTTAAGGTAATGATCGTTGTCTCTGCATCTCTGATTGTAAGCTATTACTAGGCCCAGTTGATTGTAATTGCTAAAATGTATAAAATATTATTGTTATATTACATTTAGATTAAAGTCATTGCAATTATTATAATATACAATAATGTATAATGTTTTTAAATGTGTGTATTTACATTATTCATATCTGCTTCTCCCATTCTAGGCCACTATGACGTTTTTTGACACTACACCCTTGGGTTGTATCCTGAATCGATTTTCCTCAGATATTAACTGTGTGGATGACTCTCTCCCCTTTGTCTTAAACATCCTCCTGGCCAATGTGTTTGGGCTGCTTGGGATGCTTATCGTCATGACCTATGGGCTGCCTTGGGTGCTACTTCCTTTGGTTCCTCTGGGGGTTCTCTACTACCAAACTCAATGTTTTTATCGCCACTCGTCCCGTGAGCTGAAACGCCTGTGCAGCCTCACTCTCTCCCCAGTTTATTCACACTTCTCGGAAACCCTCAGCGGCCTGTCCACAGTGCGGGCCAGTGGACACACTACCAGGTATGAAATAGTTTCTTTCAGAAGAACAGCATTTTTTTCCCTCAAATCATTTAAATGAGTCTACGGCAGCCCATAAAACCTCTCGGGGGAAAGTTATGAAATTTGCCACACTTATAGAGGACTGGCCCAACATTAACACAAATTTTGGAGTCTCTAACTTAATCCCTCTTATGCTTGTGCTAATATTCGTTAGTGGCAATTTTCTCGCCAAAAAAATACTTTTTCGAACTCTTCCTAGATGGTTTATCCGATTTGCATGAAAATTGAACCAGAGCATCTTCAGACATACTAACAAAAACTTATGGAATTCAAGTTGATTCATCAAATAGTTTTTTTTTAAAATGCGCAAACTAATTTTACGTAGCACTTGCGAAAAGAGACATATGGCTGTATCTCCGCAACGCTTTATCGTACTATGACCAAACTTGGTACATATCATCGCAATCACGACCTGAGGCTACATGTTGCGTTTCGGCGCAGTGCCACCTACTGGTCCGGAAATAAGATTTTTGGCTTACTTCTGAATGGTTTTCCCAAAATATAAACGTGGTCTCGTTAGATTTGGTCGAATGATATCCAATTTTTCTATCAAATAAAATGCTGTCTATCATGAATGCATTAGCGTATCGTTACGAAACTCTGTATTGGTCATTGGCACGATGCCCTGCAGGAGCCTGAGAAGTTTCGAGCCAGCACCACCTAGTGGTTTATGTTTATAACTTTGGATTTGGTGGACTTTTTTTCACAGGATTCCTGAATCCTTGCAGAGTCCAACAATACCAAACATGCTAGATTTTAGATTATGCTATGCTTGGCCCTGATAATTGCTGCTTGCAGCTGTAATATTTAAAAAAAAATTTGGATTGTGACATTATGACTATTATTAATCTCCTTCTCACAATAAAATAATTAAATCATTTATTTTTTCATCAGTATAAACTAAAATCAGTACAGCAAATTCTACCATTTTACTTTTTAATAATGTGTCATTGTGTATATAATTCATGCTGATTTTAATAAAAAACAAAAGGATTTTCACTTGTTTATTAAAGAAAGATACTAGTGTATTTCAGTAATATTTTCTGTAATCTGTATTTTTTATCATTTGACTTTTTAAGGTGAAATAGGACCTGGACATTTGTGATGGTAAATTTGTATTTTTATGTGTTTGAGAGCAGATTTGAGGAGGAGAATGAGAGGCGTCTAGAACAGAATCAGCGATGTCTCTTCAACAGTAATGCTGCCATGCAGTGGCTGGACATTCGGCTGCAGATGATTGGTGTTACCGTAGTAACCGGCATCAGCGTGATCGCTGTGATCCAGCATCAGCTCAAATCCATCGATCCAGGTTAACCTCTTTATGAGATAAGAGTATAAATTGACATTTTAGGCATTTAACAGATGCTCTTTACCAGAGTGAATTAAACCGGCTTTAGCTTCATGTCAGACTGCCATGGTCAACAGAGCATCCAGAACATTCTCTACTGGGAATCAAGTGCTACCTTTACAAACAAAAAAAGTTTACAAAAATAGAAAATAGGAAGATTTATATTTCTGTATCTTAACTTTTTTTCAAAACAACATCAAATCCGAAAGCATCTGAAAAACCATATCTATTACTGGCTTGTGCAGACAGACAGATTCACAAGTACTTCATTGGTCTCTATTGGGACATTTAGGAAACTGCTCAACTGCACTATTGTCCAATTTTAATAAGAGCATTTTGCAGTTCAACCATAAGGCATATAAAATGGTTTCAAGATATTTAAATTTGAAGTACCTAAAATCTTGTCTCTTCTCTGTTCTGTCAGGTCTGGTAGGTCTGTCTCTGTCCTATGCACTATCCATCACCAACCTGCTGTCAGGGCTGATTTTCAGCTTTGCGCAGACAGAGATGCAGTTGGTAAGCATTGAACGTACCGAGGAGTATTCCACCAACATCCCGCAGGAGCCTCAACATGCCAGCATTGAGGTTAGAGGAGTGATCTTTAGCCTAAAAATCTGAACCAGCTGTCAATTTTTTTTAAAGGTTTTGAACATTTTTGTTATTAGTTATAGTCTAACCTTTAATAAATAAATATTAAATTAATAATAAATAATAATAAAAAAAAATATATATTAAAAAGTAGAATGATAAAATTGTGTATGTGATTTTTAAAAGTATATTTTTAATATAATTAGTATATATATAAATTATATGTTTTTGAAAGTCTCTATGATAAACAAGCCTGCATTTATTTGATCAAAAATACAGAAAAAAACAGTAATATTGTGAAATATTATTACAATTTAGTATAATGGTGTTCTATTTTATTTTTTAATATACATTACATTTTATTTATTTCTGTGATATAAAGCTGAATCTTTGGTTAAAAACAAAACAAAAACAGTTAAAAAGTTTGCGGTCAGTATATATATATAATGAATACCTTTATTCAGTAAGGCTGTGCTAAATTGATAAAAAGTGATGGTAAATATTTATATTGTTAAAAGATTTATATTTTAAATAAATGCTGTTCTTTTTTTTAACTATTTAATCATCAAAGAATCCTAAAAAAAATATCACAGGTTATAAAAAATATTAAACATCACAACTGTTTCCAACATTGATAATAAATTAGCATATTAGAATGATTTCTGAAGGATCATGTGATCACAGGAATAAATACTATTTTTAAGTATACTAAAATAGAAAACCACTATTTTAAATGTTAATAATAATTCACAATATTAATGTTTTTTCTGCATTTTTGATCAAATAAATGCAGGATTGATGAGCATAAAATATTTATTTAAAAAACATTAAAAATAGCAGTGTTTACAAAATTTTGACCAGTATTATATGTATATATAACTATAGACAGTCAAACCAAAAATTATTCAGACACCAGATATATTTTTTTACTAGTGGGTGTAAAGTAAAGTAACAAAAAAATTAAGTAAACTGTGACATATGTCCAAAAATTCTTCATATAATTTAAGAACAAAATTATTCAGACACTTTTACCTGACAATGTTTAGCTCAAGTGTTTTTCTTGAATTGCTAATGTGACCTTTTACACCACAGACTGAACAAAATGAAGCATTGCTCGGTAATTGGTTGACCTACATTGGAATTATCTAATTGCGTACTTAAATTCAACAGCTAACAGCTGATTGGTTGATTGGAATCCATTACATGCCTTTCTATCAAAGTTATGACATTATCAAGATGAATTTGTTCTGACACAGTTTAACTCTTGAGTTCTTGTCATATTTTATTACTTGTCATATTTTCTAAATGGTATATACAGTATATATACACAGTCAAACCAAAAATATATTCTTTATATATATATTTATATAGTAATCAAGAAGTTTTTCTACTATCACAAACCCCTGGTTGGGAGACCCTGTATAAAACATTTAAAAAATGTCCTTAAAGTCTAAAGCTCAACCTTAGCCTGAAACTCTACCATCTGCAGGTTCTGGACTCATGGCCTGAAAAGGGCAGAGTTGAGTTTGTGGGTGCTGTGTTGGCTTACCGGCCAGGTCTGCCCAATGCTCTTGATGGGGTCAGCTTGGAGGTATTACCAGGGGAGAGGGTTGGCATAGTGGGGCGTACAGGCTCGGGGAAATCCTCGTTGTTCCTTGCCCTTTTCCGTATGGTGGAGCTGAACCAGGGTCAAATACTGCTGGATGGAGTTGACATCAGCTCGGTCAGGCTTAGTAACTTGCGGTAAGTGTTAAAGTCACTGTTTGTTTGGCACCTTTTATTCTGATAAACTAACATTCAAAAGTTTTTGGGTAAGACTATTTTTTTTCTTTGAGAGAAGTCAGCAAAAATGCATTAATTTGATTAAAAGTGACAGTAAAGACTTTTATAATGTTACAAAGATTTTTATTTTAAATAAATGCTGTTCTTTTGAACTTTCTATTCAAAGACATCTTGACAAAAATGGTAATTGCTGCTGAAAATTTCAGCTTAAAATTGTATTTTAAAGTAAATTAAAATTATTTTTCAAATGATCTAGAAGTAGTCCAGAACTGTAAATATTTCTTATGCATTTTACGTCGTAAGTCTTGTCTTTGTTTTGTCTTGTATTTTTTTTTATTATTATTTAAATCCTCAAACTTCTTCTAGAGAAAAGTTCCAGATGAAAAGTAGATTTGGAACCTTGATTTGCAGTGTTGTTTCAAGAAGGTCTTAGACTTAAGTCTGTATTCAAGTAAGTATTTG
Organism: Gobiocypris rarus; assembly: GCA_023029165.1. NCBI lineage: Eukaryota > Metazoa > Chordata > Actinopteri > Cypriniformes > Gobionidae > Gobiocypris > Gobiocypris rarus. The sequence goes on from CM040931.1 coordinate 21,526,868, forward strand.
TTTTATCCTCTTTAGATCAAAGCTGGCCATCATCCCTCAGGATCCCTTCCTCTTCTCCAGCTCAGTGCGAGAGAACCTTGATCCCCATGGCCATCATCCAGACTTCCGGTTGCTAGAAGCTCTTGAGCAATGCCACCTGGGAGATGTAGTACAGAGAATTGGTGAGAGTTGATCACCATGTTGTTTGATTGTTGTGTTCAGTTTCAAATACACCTCTGAAAGGATTAATCTAGGACATGAGGGTTTTTTGTGCTATGTCTGTCTATCCCATTACAGGTGGCCTGGATTCGGAGGTTGGAGAGAGGGGAAAGTCTCTGTCTGTGGGCCAAAGGCAGCTGCTGTGTCTTGCTCGTGCTCTGCTCACAGAAGCTAATGTATAAAACTAATGTATAAAGATTTTCAAACAAATATCTGTTATTCCCTCTTATCTTCACTATGTATTTTATTGTCTATTTATGGTCCAATAGATTTTATGCATTGATGAGGCCACAGCAAGTGTCGACCAGAAGACTGACATGCTTCTACAAAAAACTATCAGAGAAAAATTCAAGGATAAAACCGTTCTTACCATCGCCCACAGGTCACAAACTGCTTTTATACTTGCATATGATTTATACTTGAGTGTTATTTTAAAAATTTTTTACTTGATACTGTTGTTTTATTGAATGAAAAGAAGGGGAAAAGATCCCTTTATCCAACTTTCTTTAGTGATGTGGAAATTCTAAACAGTAATACCAAAACGCACAGTTTTGTGAGCCGTTTATTAAATGAAACTGAGATTGTCATGTTGACATTTTTAAAAGTATCTTTGCAACTGTTTTATGATCATTGATACCTTTAACTCTTTCCCCACCATTGACAGAAATTTCGTCATTTATGAGACAGCGATTCCCCGCCGTTGATGGAAATTTCCAGCTTTCCATGTTTTCAATGTTATACGGTAGTATAACATTATATGAAATCCAATGGTTTTCATACCTGTCCTGGAGGCACCCCAGCCCTGCACATTTTGTGTGTCTCCCTCATTTATCACACCTGATTCAACTCATCAGTTTGTTAGTAGAGACTGAAAGAACTAAATTGGGTGTGTCTCATAAGGGACACATTCCGTGTTTGTTTTCCGTGGAAAACCGAGAGGCAGAGTAGGGGAATGTAACTTGCCAGACATGCTCATTGATAATGATCATTGATCCAACAAAGACTGGGTTTTGTAGATTTATTTGCATGGGAAACAAACAAGGTTGTGTATCCAATACATTCCATAATTGTTTCACTGGCATACAAAATGATGTCCAAATTTCATGATAAATGGCATTAAGCAGTGTTATAAAAACTCGTTCTACAGTGGTCAGCAAAAATAAGCCTTCCCCCGTCACCCCCTCTGTCATTCACAAAACCACACAGGTGAAAAGATGATATACTCTTGCTTCCTTCACTACCACCAGGTGCCCTAATTATCTTAAGTGACCAAAAAGACAGTGGGGCAAAAGAGTATTTAGTCAGCCACCAATTGTGCAAGTTCTCCCACTTAAAAAGATGAGATGCCTGTAATTTTCATCATAGGTACACTTCAACTAAAAATCCAGAAAATCACATTGACTGATTTTTAAATAATTTTTTTGCAAATTATGGTGGAAAATTAAGTATTTGGTCAATAACAAAAGTTAATCTCAATACTTTGTTATATACCCTTTGTTGGCAATGACAGAGGTCAGCCGTTTTCTGTAAGTCTCCACAAGGTTTTTACACACTGTTGCTGGTAGTTTGGCCCATTCCTCCATGCAGATCTCCTCTAGAGCAGTGATGTTTTGGGGCTGTCGCTGGGCAACACAGATTTTCAACTCCCTACAAAGATTTTCTATGGGGATGAGATCTGGAGACTGGCTAGGCCACTCCAGGACCTTAAAATGCTTTTTACGAAGCCACTCCTTCGTTGCCCGGGTGGTGTGTTTGGGATCATTGTCATGCTGAAAGACCCAGCCACATTTCATCTTCAATGCCCTTGCTGAATCGAAAGAGGTTTTTACTCAAAATCTCACGATACATGGCCCCATCTATCATTCACCCCAGTCGTCCTGGTCCCTTTACAGAAACATGATGTTTCTACCCCCATGCTTCACAGTAGGTATGGTGTTCTTTGGATGCAACTCAGCATTCTTTCTCCTCCAAACATGACAAGTTGAGTTTTTACAAAAAGTTCTATTTTGGTTTCATCTGACCATATGACATTCTCCCAATCCTCTTCTGGATCATCCAAATGCTCTCTAGCAAAATTCAAATGGGCCCGGACTAGGGTTGTGTCGATGGGCGATATCATCGTCCATCGTGATGGCTGACCAACATCACGATGGAGCGCCACCATCGTGATGACAATCCCCCCCCGTTGCGAGTGCGACACACACTAATCCTCTTCTATAGTTAAACTAAAAACTGTGCAGGGATTGCTCTGTAAATTAAATTGAGAGTATAACTAAAGCATATATGCTTTTTAAATACTGTAGTATATGCCAGATATATAGCCTACGTTTTTAAATAATCCATTTCATAAGCATGGGTGTTTATTTTAGCACTTCCGTCAGTGAAACAACACACTACAGCCTGTAAAACATTTAAACGATTATCAGTTAATAATGGTAACATAAAGATTAAGACAATTAAATATTAGTTTAAAATTTTTTTTTATTTCCCCACAAAGAATCGTCAGCTTTGAGATGAATGTGGGACACGAGCTGGATAGACTCCTTCTCGAATATCTTTGTCTTAATGTTTTCTCCTGATGTTGCAAAGCAACACGTGTTGTAAAACGTCTGAAGAGCGAATTTGATCTTCCACAGGGTCAAGACATTTAGGCTGTTTGATTATGCACTGCCAGAGAAAACAAAATTAAAATCGCCTGTGTGTGTGTGTGCGTGAATTGCGCTATTCAAATAAACTTGACGTGCCAAGTCTAATAAGAACAAACTGTGTTAAATAAAATTGGAAGTAAAAAGGTATTCGTCCTACATTGTTTTTTCTACTTCACCACAGTAAAGCATGTGAAGGGGTAGGCTATAATAGACTTAATTATAAGCAAACGAAAGGAAGAAACGTTTACAATTCCCTGCGAAAATGAGTGTGAGTGAAGATTTATGAAAAGAAACGTGATGTCCAGTGGGATAAAATGGACTAACTGTTAGCCTTTTGGTTATGCCTATTGTTAAAGTTCGCGGAAATCGGAAAATCGGGTACAAACATATTTGAAAAGCTGGCAAATTTTTAATTGGGCTCAGCCTCCCTCTTTCATTCGGCATGAATCCATATGTTTTCATGGCTGCGATGTAACTGCAAATTTATTTCCTTTGAAAACAATTCTTTGTGCTTCTGTCCTGTGGTAATATATTCACGTAAAACAGCATTCACATACAAAACACGGGGATAATAACGAAATTATAGTTTTAAATAGAAAATAGTATTTATGTAAGGAGGTATATTAAAATAAAAAGTGCACAACTTTTTACTTTTTTTCCCCTCACGTGCAACCTAGCGCGGGTGAGTCCTTATTTGCGTTAGCAAAATAACGAAATAGAAAATAGTACTCATGTAAAGAGATAGTAAAATACAGATATAGTAAATTATATTTTTTTATTTAAAAAACGACGATATCGTCCATCGCAATGTTTTACTGTAAACATCGTCAACTGCCAATTTAGGGGACATCGCCCAACCCTAGCCCGGACATGTACTGGCTTAAGCAGGGGGACACATCTTGCACTGCAGGATTTGAGTTCCTGCGGTGTAGTGTGTTACTGATGGTAGCCTTTGTTACTTTGGTTCCAGTTCTCTGCAGGTCATGCAGGTGTAGTTCTGGGATTTTTGCTCACAGTTCTTGTGATCATTTTGACCCCACGGGGTGAGATCTTGCATGGAGCCCCAGATCGAGGGAGATTATCAGTGGTCTTGTATGTCTTCCATTTTCTAATAATTGCTCCCAGAGTTGATTTCTTCACACCAAGCTGCTTACCTATTTCAGATTCAGGATTCCCCGCCTGGTGCAGGTCTACAATTTAGTTTCTGGTGTCCTTTGACAGCTCTTTGGTCTTGGCCATAGTGGAGTTTGGAGTCTGACTGTTTGAGGTTGTGGACAGGTGTCTTTAATACTGATAATAAGTTCAAACAGGTGTCATTACAGGTAAAGAGTGGAGGACAGAGGAGCCTCTTAAAGAAGAAGTTACAGGTCTGTGAGAGCCAGAAATCTTGCTTTTTTGTAGGTGACCAAATGCTTATTTTCCACCATAATTTGCAAATAAAATCTTTAAAAATGTGATTTTCTGGATTTTTTTCTCTCATAGTTGAAGTGTACCTATGATGAAAATTACAGGCCTCTCTCACCTTTTTAAGTGGGAGAACTTGCACAATTGGTGACTGACTACGTACTTTTTTTGCCCCACTGTATGTGTTTCAAAATAATAGTACTATACCTGGCTCTTACACGTGGGTTGATTTCCACCCCCATGATTTCGGCATTCTAACACCCCCAAAACACTCCACTAATACCCATCTGGATCAAGCAGAAACCAGGGGTAGCATATGTAAGCAGATGCATATGTAAAATAATGTAAAATAACATTTAACAGCACATAAATCAAAACTGCCCAACATTACCAACTGAAATGTTGACCCAGGACGAGTTATAGGACTGTGAAGCTTTGGGGGCTTTGATGGACTCAATCTACTCTATGGATGTTTTGATCATTGCTCTGAATCCAATTTTTGCTCAAAATGTTGCTTTTTTAAATGAAACTTACCCACATTCAAGTGTTGATAAAAACACACTGGTGGGGAAAGAGTTAAGTTACCAGAATTATTTCTGTTAACCTTTGTACCGAACGGCCACATTTATAACATGCTAGCAGGCATTTTTAAGTAGGCTAATGTTAACATGCTAGTTAGCACATGATTAAGCTTCCACAGCAAATGACGAGTTCCCTGCTTTTAGAAGTTGTTAAAGTCAGATTGAAGTTAATTTAGCTTTTAGGGTGTCTTGGTGTCTGATTGATGGCACCAAAAGACCCAAAGAGACCCCTTTTCTTCTTCTACCTTTTATATAACAAGTTATTATTTTTGAATGATAATTTATGTTTATTTGAAACATCTGTCAAGAAATGTTCTGTTGCCATACAACCCAACCTTGTCTTTCTCGTTCAACAGACTGAATACAATCATGGACTCTGACAGAGTACTGGTGATGCATGCTGGGAAGGTGGTGGAGTTTGACAGCCCTGCAGCTCTGTGCCAAAGAGAGGACTCTGTTTTCCAGAAACTGTTACGTGGCGGGGAAGAGCACGTTTAAATTACTGTTCAGAAAAGAATGTTGTTGGAGTCCAATGAATGGACATTGCACATGTGCAAAAACCTGCAGTTTAGATCATGTAATGCCATGTAGCACAATCTGAAACTCAGGAAATGTTTTTATAATGGTCACATTTGTAAGGATGAAAATGTAATTCTGTCTTAGAAGTAAATGTGTTTTTGTTTGTTTTTTAAGTTATTTGTGTCAGATTTTTTATTATTATTTTTTTTATTATTAAAGTTTTCAATGGGATCTACATAAAGTAATTTCCCCTTCTTCAAACATGTAAAAAAAACTTTTCTTTTTTTTTCATTCTTGAAAACTGAGTCACACTGTGTTCTAATATTTATTTCTGTGGTTTGAACACATGATCTCTTCTGAGAATTGACAAGGCATAATTGGTTTCATTTAAGGTGTGAACGTTTGTAATAAGCCATCTCCACCCAGACAGCCTTGGGTGAGAGACTACACCTTGTTGTGTTTCCCAACTCATATGAGTCATATGGGAGTACATGTGTGCATAGTTTAGCCTTTCTTTTTAACCATTTCTTTTGATTTCCTCCCATTAATCTAGTATAGGGAGAGGTTTGTTATTGTTATGTCACCCTAACTCCAATGCAGAACAGGCAGTGATGCTGAAGTTTTATGAGGTATGTGTTGGGCCAGATTGAGGTTAAACCAGTTTGTCGACTCTTGAAGTGTATTACTCTCTGCAATGAGAATTTCATAAACAGTAAGAAGAGAACAGAGGTAAACACGGTCTCATCCTGCGGAAACTGTCTTCAGCATGGCACATTATCACTGCTGATATTGAACAAGGATTTAATACAAGGGATACAAGGTAAGGCTTTTCTTTGCTGTTGAAGTTTACAACAGTACTTTTGACTTTACTTTTTTACGTAAAGTAGTCTGTATAGTACTAAAAGTTAAGTTTGAATGTATAGCAAGTGCAGCGTTTTCTGTTATGTATGACTGTAGCGCTTGCACAAGTTATGCTGATTTAATCATGTTTTTACTGTAATTTAAGACTGGTTTGATGTATTCATATTACAAATTGCAAGTTGCATATTAAAACAAGAAGTATTGCACATGGATTATTACAAGGCACTGTTATCTAAAGTTGTGACTGAGTGAAAAAGAACTTTAACATAATGTCTTTATACCGCTTTATCAACGAATTGCTTCTGACTAGTACTTCATATTGAAAATAATGCTTCTGAAGCACATTTTCACATCCTGTACTCTTAATTTGTGATTACTGTAAATTATAAAAGAAAGGTTTTGTGCATATTAAATAAATCATATGCTGTAGATAGTAGTTAGTAATTGGATTGTTTTTGGAGCCGGTTTCATTGAAGTGGGACTTCTTTAAGTATTGAATCTTTATAGCTGAACAGGTTATTAAAATATGTGTCCTTGCAGATGATCATGGGAGCACCTGCTACCTCTGCGATTACGCATGTTTAAAACCTAGGGTGTGGTTAATAAGGTGAGGTCTGTTCACATTTCCCTTTTATCTGGCCTAACCTGTTCCTAACGCCCTCCGTACACTATCCCTGAACAATTCCTTGAATACCTCACAGTTTCGTCAATCTGTTTATTTTGCCAGTTGGATGAATTCAAACAATTGTATTAAGCATTAACGTCCAATTTAAATTAAGTTTGTATTGTTTGCTTAGTCTTGTTTCATTCTGTGATGATGTGCTTCTTTTTATTTACTGATTGCCCCATATGTTCATAATTAATATTTTCACATTGAATTATGACCAGTCATTAATGATTATCACTGCTGCTGAATTATTTATTTTGCATTTACAGGTTTGAGTTTGAGGCTTTTCTTCATTGTAAATATTTACAAGTGAAATGGTATGTTATACTTTTATTTATTTATCCCATCTGCATCTAAACTGTATTTGATGCATTTTGTGTTATCAATCAAATATATTTTTTAATCCTTTTGTAACTTCTTATTAGGAATAAATAAGTGAATTATTAATTAAAATTATAGTAGTGCATTTGGCAGAGGTGAATGTTTCTCATCAAAAACTCATGTCATTCTGTTTTTTATTTTATATGCATTTAATTTCATGAAATTTGTTATTGTATGTTACCATGTTATTGTAATTTGCAGGCTCTTCTTCGAAGAAGCCTTTCTGACAGCCTGCTGCTTGAAGATGATAACATCTCTGGAGAGAGATCGGAATACTCAGACCTGCACTTTCTGGAAGGTGCAATACTGTTTGATCATGAATTTTATATATCATTGTATATTTATTGAGCATCATTCTTTTACAGAACGCTTGTAATGTGAATGCAACTGCTTTTGCAGGATAAAATAGACTACATTTCACATTACATTTCCATTTCAGATGATGAAATTGTGAATGCCAGTGGTCAGTTTGATCAAAAGAGGAATAAACAAAAGAAAAATGAAGTTGTGGACATTTTGAAGTTGATTGATAATGACAGGGGGGGGACGAATCATGGTTTGAAATCCAGCAAGAGCTTGGAAAGTCTGGATGTCAAAGCTCCAAATGAGGTCTGTGCTCATTGCATTTACAATTTTCATAAACCCTCAAACATATTTTGTTCTGATTACAATATTTCAACAGGTGTGGAAAGATTCATATGACAAGCTCTATAATACTAAAGTCAGAAAATACATGAAAGGAAATAAAGCTGTTAAGGAACACAGACAGGGCATACAAAATGATCCAGTGACAGTCCAAACACTTGACCGCAAAGGGAAGATAAACGTTTCAGCCTTACTTGAGAATTCAGACCGGATGCGTCTCACTCCATATGAAACAAAACCTGATGAGAAAGTGGATCATGAATGGCCCATGATCCATTATAATACCAATGATTCTACACGTGACTACAACTCTCTAATGAGAGCAGCAAAGATCAAAGCTGACATTGCAAGTGATGTTTCATCACATCAGTCCAAAAGGAACTTAACCGATGTTCGAAGTAAAATCAACTACGGGGTCAAACATACACCGATCCAAACCTAAATGTTGGTATTAGTACACCAGATTCAAATCTCACACCGCCAAATACCCAAGGATCTCCTGTGATGCACCTCACAAAAGGTCATTTTAAAGCACCAAATGACATGCTTAATTCCTCTGATATGGATATGGATGTACCATCAATTAATGTCAAGAAGTCAAAATTTAAACTGGGAAAGTTTAGCTTATCTGGGAACAAGAAAACAGACATCAATTATGATGGAAGTATGAAGGGGTCAAAAGTAGCTGGTGATGATATACAAATTGGTGGACCAAAGGCGGATTTCAAAACAGACCTTCCAGACATGGACATGCATTCTGGAAAACTGAAAACACCCACTTTCACTATGCCAGATTTTGATCTGTCAGGACACAAAATGAAGACACCTGAAATGGATCTGTCTGCTCCAAAGTTAAAGGCAGACTTTGATTCACAAGACATCAACATCAGAGGTCATAAGACAGATATCACAGCCCCAGGCATGGATTTTGATATTCCTAAAGGCACATTTAATGAACCAAATTTCAAGAAACCCAATCTTGATATGAATGCATCTGACCTCGACATAAATGTCCCTTCAGGTAAACTGAAGCTGCCAAATTTTGGCATCTCTGGAAGCAAGGCAAATGGACCTGATCTTAAAATCAAATCTCCAGACCTGAATCTAAAAAGCCCCAAAATTAAGGGAGGAATCGATACCCCAGAGATGGATCTGAATGTGCCTCAGTCTGATTTGAAATGCCCAAACCTAGATATCAAATCACCTGACATTGATGTGAATGGCCCTTCAAGTAAATTTAATATGCCAAAGCTTAAGATGCCCAGTTTTGGCCTATCAGGTTTGAAAGGGCCACACATGAATGCTGACATTGATCAGCCAGACCTTAATCTAAATGCATCAACTCCCAAACTAAATACAGGGATAAGTGGGCCTGACATTGACATTCATGGACCTAATGCTAATATCAAAGGTCCAAAAACGGATCTTACTCTTCCTGACATGGACATGCCATCTGGAAAAATGAAAATGCCCACTTTCAAGATGCCTGATTTTGGTCTGTCAGGACCCAAAATAAAGACACCTGACTATGATCTGAAGACCCCTGAAATGGATCTTTCAGCTCCAAAGTTCAAGGCAGACTTTGATTCCCAGACTTCAACATTAAAGGCCATAAGCCGGATATCACAGTACCTGATATGAATGTTGATTTCCCTAAAGGTAAAATCAAAGGACCAAATTTCAAGAAACCTAATCTTGACATGAATATACCTGACCTTGACATCAATGCTCCTTCAGGTAAACTGAAGCTGCCAAAATTTGGCTTCTCGGGTAGCAAGCCAGAAGGACCTGATCATATTGATGTTAATGGCCCATCAGGAAAATTTAATTTGCCAAAGCTAAAGATGCCCAGTTTTGGCCTGTCAGGTTTGAAAGGGCCACACATGAATGTGGATGCTGACATTGACCGGCCAGACCTTAATATAAACGCATCCACTCCTAAACTAAATGCAGGGATAAATGGTCCTGACATTGACATTCATGGACCAAATGCTGATCTCAAAGGTCCAAAAACGGACCTTTCACTTCCTGATATGGACATGCCATCTGGAAAAATTAAAACACCCACTTTCAAGATGCCTGATTTTGGTCTCTCAGGGCCCAAAATGAAGACGCCTGACTATGATTTGAAGAACCCTGAAATGGATCTGTCAGCTCCAAAGTTCAAGGCAGACTTTGATTCCCCAGACTTCAACATTAAAGGCCATAAGCCGGATATCACAGTACCTGATATGAATGTTGATTTCCCTAAAGGTAAAATCAAAGGACCAAATTTCAAGAAACCCAATCTTGACATGAATGCACCAGACCTTGACATCAATGCTCCTTCAGGTAAACTGAAGCTGCCAAAATTTGGCTTCTCGGGTAGCAACCCAGAAGGACCTGATCTTAAAATCAAATCTCCAGACCTGAATTTAAAAAGCCCCAAAATGAAGGGAGGAATCGATACCCCAGACATGGATCTGACTCTGCCTCAAACTGATGTTAAAGGCCCGAACCTAGATGTCAAAACACCTGATATTGATGTTAATGGCCCATCAGGAAAATTTAATATGCCAAAGTTAAAGATGCCCAGTTTTGGCATGTCAGGTTTTAAAGGGCCACACATGAATGTGGATGCTGACATTGATCGGCCAGACTTTAATCTGAGTGCATCAACTCCCAAATTAAAAGCAGGAATAAATGGTCCTGATATTGATGTACATGGACCTAATGTAGATCTCAGAGGTCCAAATACAGGATCTTACACTTCCAGACATTAACAAGTCTTCTGGAAAAATGAAAATGCCCCATTTAAAGATGCCAAGTTTGGTGCATCAGGACCAAAAGTTAAAACACCTGACTATGATTTGAAGACCCCTGATATGGATTTGTCATCTCCAAAGTTTAAGGCAGATTTTGATTCCCCAGATATCAACATTGGTGGTCATACACCAAATATCACAGCACCTGATATGAATGTTGATTTCTCTAAAGGTAAAATTAAAGGACCAAATTTCAAGAAACCAAATCTTGACATGAATGCACCAGATCTCAACATAAATCCCCCTTCAGGTAAACTGAAGTTTCCAAAATTTGGCTTCTCAAGTGGCAAGCCAAAAGGCCCAGATCTTAAAATCAAATCTCCAGACCTGAATCTCAAAAGCCCCAAAATGAAGGGAGAAATCGATACCCCAGACATGGATCTGACTCTGCCTCAAACTGATTTTAAAGTCCCGAACCTAGATGTCAAATCCCCTGATATTGATGTGAATGGCCCTTCAAGTAAATTTAATATGCCAAAAATAAATATGCCCAGTTTTGGCATGTCAGGTTTGAAAGGGCCACACATGAATGTGGATGCTGACATTGATCGGCCAGACCTTAATCTGACTGCATCAACTCCCAAACTAAAAGCTGGAATAAATGATCCTGATATTGACGTACATGGACCTAATGTAGATCTCAGAGGTCCAAATACAGATCTTACACTTTCAGACATTAACAAGCCTTCTGGAAAACTGAAAATGCCCCATTTAAAGATGCCGAAATTTGGTGCATCAGGACCAAAAGTTAAGACACCTGACTATGATTTGAAGACCCCTGAAATGGATTTGGCATCTCCAAAGTTTAAGGCAGACTTTGATTCCCCAGATATCAACATTGGTGGTCATACACCAGATTTCACAGCACCTGATATGAATGTTGATTTCCCTAAAGGTAAAATTAAAGGACCAAATTTCAAGAAACCAAGTCTTGACATGAATGCACCTGATCTCAACATAAATCCCCCTTCAGGTAAACTGAAGTTCCCAAAATTTAACTTCTCAAGTAGCAAGCCAAAAGGCCCAGATCTTAAAATCAAATCTCCAGACCTGAATCTCAAAAGCCCCAAAATTAAGGGAGGACTCGATACCCCAGACATGGATCTGACTCTGCCTCAAACTGATTTTAAAGGCCCGAACCTAGATGTTAAAACACCTGATATTGATGTTACTGGCCCTTCTGGTGAATTTAATATGCAAAGCTAAATATGCCCAGTTTTGGCATGTCAGGTTTGAAAGGGCCACACATGAATGTGAATGCTGACATTGATCAGCCTGACCTTAATCTGAGTGCATCAACTCCCAAACTAAAAGCAGGAATAAATGGTCCTGATATTGACGTACATGGACCTAATCTAGATCTCAGAGGTCCAAATACAGATCTTACACTTCCAGACATTAACAAGCCTTCTGGAAAAATGAAAATGCCCCATTTAAAGATGCCGAAATTTGGTGTATCAGGACCAAAAGTTAAGACACCTGACTATGATTTGAAGACCCCTGAAATGGATTTGTCATCTCCAAAGTTTAAGGCAGACTTTGATTCCCCAGATATCAACATTGGTGGTCATACACCAGATTTCACAGCACCTGATATGAATGTTGATTTCCCTAAAGGTAAAATTAAAGGACCAAATTTCAAGAAACCAAGTCTTGACATGAATGCACCTGATCTCAACATAAATCCCCCTTCAGGTAAACTGAAGTTCCCAAAATTTAACTTCTCAAGTAGCAAGCCAAAAGGCCCAGATCTTAAAATCAAATCTCCAGACCTGAATCTCAAAAGCCCCAAAATTAAGGGAGGACTCGATACCCCAGACATGGATCTGACTCTGCCTCAAACTGATTTTAAAGGCCCGAACCTAGATGTTAAATCACCTGATATTGATGTTAATGGCCCTTCCGGTAAATTTAATATGCCAAAGCTAAATATGCCCAGTTTTGGCATGTCAGGTTTGAAAGGGCCACACATGAATGTGAATGCTGACATTGATCAGCCTGACCTTAATGTGAGTGCATCAACTCCCAAACTAAAAGCAGGAATAAATGGTCCTGATATTGACGTACATGGACCTAATCTAGATCTCAGAGGTCCAAATACAGATCTTACACTTCCAGACATTAACAAGCCTTCTGGAAAAATGAAAATGCCCCATTTAAAGATGCCTAAATTTGGTGCATCAGGACCAAAAATTAAGACACCTGACTATGATTTGAAGACCCCTGAAATGGACCTGTCATCTCCAAAGTTTAAGGCAGACTTTGATTCCCCAGAGATCAATATTGGTGGTCATAAGCCAGATATCACAGCACCTGATATGAATGTTGATTTCCCTAAAAGTAAAATTAAAGGACCAAATTTCAAGAAACCAAATCTTGACATGAATGCACCTGATCTCAACATGAATTCCCCTTCAGGTAAACTGAAGTTCCCAAAATTTGGCTTCTCAAGTAGCAAGCCAAAAGGCCCAGATCTTAAAATCAAATCTCCAGACCTGAATCTCAAAAGCCCCAAAATAAAGGGAGGAATCGATACCCCAGACATGGATTTGAATCTGCCTCAAACTGATTTTAAAGGACCAAACCTAGATGTCAAGTCACCTAATGTTGATGTTAATGCCCCATCAGGAAAATTTAATATGCCAAAGCTAAAAATGCCCAGTTTTGGCATGTCAGGTTTGAAAGGGCCACACATGAATGTGGATGCTGACATTGATCGGCCAGACCTTAATCTGACTGCATCAACTCCCAAACTAAAAGCTGGAATAAATGATCCTGATATTGATGTACATGGACCTAATGTAGATCTCAGAGGTCCAAATACAGATCTTACACTTCCAGACATTAACAAGCCTTCTGGAAAAATGAAAATGCCCCATTTAAAGATGCCTAAGTTTGGTGCATCAGGACCAAAAATTAAGACACCTGACTATGATTTGAAGACCCCTGAAATGGATCTGTCTGCTCCAAAGTTTAAGGCAGACTTTGATTCCCCAGACTTCAACATCAGAGGTCATAAGCCAGACATCACAGCCTCAGACATGGATGTCAATGTTCCTAAAGGTACATTTAAAGGACCAAATTTTAACAAACCCAATCTTGACATGAATATACCTGACCTTGACATAAATGCCCCATCAGGTAAATTGAAGCTGCCAAAAATTGGCTTCTCGGGTAGCAAACCAAAAGGGACAGATTTTAATATAAAATCTCCAGACCTGAATCTTAAAAGCCCAAAAATTAAGGGAGGAATCGATACTCCAGACATGGATCTGACTCTGCCTCAAACTGATTTAAAAGGCCCAAACCTTGATCTCAATTCACCTGATATTGATGTGAATGGTCCTTCAGGTAAATTGAATATGCCAAAGTTAAAGATGCCCAGTTTTGGCCTGTCAGGTTTAAAAGGGCCGCACATGAATGTGGATGCTGACATTGATCAGCCTGACCTTAATCTTAGTGCATCAACTCCCAAACTAAAAGCAGGAATAAATGATCCTGATATTGATGTACATGGACCTAATGTAGATCTCAGAGGTCCAAATACAGATCTTACGCTTCCTGACATTGACAAGCCTTCAGGAAAAATGAAAATGCCCACTATAACGATGCCTAAGTTTGGTGCATCAGGACCAAAAATAAAGACGCCTGACTATGATTTGGAGACCCCTGAAATGGATCTGTCAGCTCCAAAGTTTAAGGCAGACTTTGATTCCCCAGACTTCAACATCAGAGGTCATAAGCCAGATATTACAGCACCAGACATGGATGTCAATGTTCCTAAAGGTACATTTAAAGGACCCAATTTTAGCAAGCCCAATCTTGACATGAATGCCCCTTCAGGTAAACTGAAGCTGCCAAAAATTGGTTTCTCGGGTAGCAAACCAAAAGGGCCCAATTTTAATATCAAATCTCCAGACCTGAATCTTAAAAGGCCAAAAATTAAAGGAGGAATCGATACTCCAGACATGGATCTGACTCTGCCTCAAACTGATTTGAAAGGCCCAAACCTAGATCTCAAATCACCTGATATTGATGTTAATGGCTCTTCGGGTAAATTGAATATGCCACAGTTAAAGATGCCCAGTTTTGGCCTGTCGGGTTTGAAAGGGCCACACATGAATGTGGATGCTGACATTAATCGGCCCGACCTTAATCTGAGTGCATCAACTCCAAAATTAAATGCAGGGTTAAATGGTCCCGACATTGATTTACATGGACCTAATGCTGATTTCAAGGGTCCAAACACCAACCTTGCATTTCCCGACATGGACATGCCATCTGGAAAAGTGAAATTGCCCACTTTCAAGTTACCTGATGTTGGTTTCTCAGGACCCAAAGTCAAGACACCGGACTATGATTTGAAGACCTCTAAAATGGATCTGTCAGCTCCAAAGTGTAAGGCTGACTTTGAGTCACCAGACATCAACATCAGAGGTCATAAGCCAGATATCACAGCCCCAGATATGAATGCTGATTTTCCTAAAGGTAAAATGAATGGACCAAATTTCAAGAAACCCAATCTTGATTTGAACACTCCAGACTTTGACATTGATGCACCTTCAGGTAAACTGAATCTTAAAAGCCCCAAAATGAAGGGAAGAATTGATACCCCAGACATGCCTCAGTCTGATTTGAAAGGCCCAAACCTTGATATCAAATTGCCTGATATTGATGCTCACGGCCCTTCGGGTAAATTAAATATGCCAAAGTTAAAGATGCCCAGTTTTGGCCTGTCAGGTTTGAAAGAGCCACACATGAATGTGGATGCTGACATTGATCAACCAGACCTTAATCTGAGCACATCAGCTCCCACACTTAAGGCTGGGATTAATCGTCCTGATATCGACATTTATGGACCTAATGATGATTTTAAAGGTCCAAGAACAGATTTTACACTTCCAGACATGCACATGCCATCTGGTAAAATGAAGATGCCAACAATGAAGATGCCTGATATTGGTCTGTCAGGACCCAAAATAAAGACACCTGACTATGATCTAAAGACCCCTAAAATGGATCTCTCAGCACCAAAGATTAAGACTGATTTTGATTCCCCAGATTTCAATATCAGAGGTCATAAGCCAGATTTCACAACCCCAGAAATGAGTGTTGATTTCCCAAAAGGTAAAATTAAAGGACCAAATTTCATGAAACCCAATCTTGACATGAATGCACCAGACTTTGACATTGGCACTCCTCCTGAAAATCTGAAACTCTCAGGACACATGCCAGCACCAGATCTTAAACTCAGCAATCCAAAGATGAATCTTAAACACCCCCAAATTAAAGGAGGAATTGATAGCCCTGACTTTCAAGGCCTGGTTTCTGATGTTGATTTTGTTGCCTATACGCAAATGCATAATAACAACTTTGCAGCCCCAAGAGGTAAAATTAAGGCAGCCAAAACAAATGATCTTGATGCTATCAGAATACCGACTCATCAGAAATATGGTGCCTCAGAATTTAATATGCAGGACCCCTATTTTGACTTAAGCAGAGACATGAACATTTCAGGAAAAGACCAGTGGCCTACAATGCAAAAACATCTCTCTGGCTCACCTGATATTACAATGGCTTTACCCACCTCAAAGACCAGAATCTCTGGTGTACGTCCAACATCCTCAGATGTTTACTACAGTCATATGCCTGGGGCACTCAGGTCAAGAGATCATAAAACACAAGCAAGTAACTTTGATTTTGATGACAACTGGAACAATATATCAGTGCCTAAACTTCACGTTTCAAGAAGTAGAGAGAATTCGGCTGTGAGAAATTCAAATATGGGAATGAGTACCATGCAAAGATCACCCCATATGGGAGCTAATGCAGGTTATAGGAAAACTCATATGGTTCCAGGACGTCATTACACTACTGATGACATATGCTACACTTATAAAGGGATGCCTAGAAGAGATGGAAGGGGAAATGGGCAAACTGAACAAAGTCGCAGACAGACAATGAGACTTTTGCAAATGCATGCAATGGATCTGGAGGTTCCAGAAAGCACTTTGAAAGGGTCAAAATTCAGTGTTCGTAAACGAATATAATAGGGTATTAAAAGGAAGGAACATGATAGACAAGAATGAGTATGTCCTTTATGTTTAGAGAGATGTTAGTGGGCTGATTGAAATAACCTGTTTGTATAAAAAACTTCAAGTATACTGGTTTGAGCAAACTTAACACTGATGAACAACCCTTATAGAGGAGATGTTATATTGGAAAACATAAACTTGCACTTGTCATAGATCATTATAGTCTATATAAAAACATTCCAATTAGAGTTTCTAAATCTTATTTTTTATGTATAAGGACAACATTATGAGGAGCTTGCCTGATTAAATATTGTAAATCATATACATTTTGTAAAGTATGTTAAATGCTACAATAATGTATAAAAACAATGTGGATGAGGTATATATGTGCAAAAGGTTTTGTCTGGAAAATAGTTAGTCTGATGAATGTCTTGTTTCTTGCCATTTTTTTTATTTTTAGATACTCGCCTATTCTCATATTTTTAGCATTGTTATGCTCAATGATACAGTAAGGACTGGGGGATTTTTTTGTACATACAAGGATGTACATAAATAATTTGTGAAATAGTAATTCTAGCATTGTTGCTACATATTTTGTTGATATACCAAAGTAGTTGTTATTATAGAATACTTCAGATGTTATGTGATTGAAATAAACATCAAATATATACCCTTTGCTGAAGTGTTTTTACATTAAAAATATATTGCTATATCAAACCTGGAAAGCATGTGAGAATGCTAGAAAGGAACGTTATTAACATTGGAAAAACAAACAACAAAATATAAATAAATAAATATTATAAAATATTAATAAATATTATATATATTACATATACACATATATATATATACGCATATTAGTCAAATGAAATACAGCTCCACCTTTCTGGAAGTCTAAAAGGTTGGAGAGGTATAGGGTTGGGGCGTGGTTGAATATTCTAGCTCCACCCATTAGACACCCATTTGCTCTGCAGTGAGCAACCTCTCAAAAAACAATCACAAAAGATTAACATTTTAAAGCTAGAAAGTTAGAGCTTATTTGTGGACTCTTATTTCATACTATATATATATATATATATATATATATATATATATATATATATATATATATATATATATATATATATATATATATATATATATATATATATATATATATATATATATATATATATATATATATATATATATATATATATATATATATATATATATATATATTTATTTGTGATTTTGTTGAACACATTTTATCATACACTGTAGGCTACTGTGTCAAATTTGATGATTTTGTGCAGCAGCTGTTTTTTCACTGTACATCTCTTACGAGAGATGGATATTTTACCAACTTGTAGTGATGTTAAAATATTTGGAATATGGATGGAAATCCATTGAATAAAAGGGTGAAAACAATGAATCTATCAAAAAGACTAATATTATTGGGTCTAAATCAACAAAATTGAAAAAAGAAAACTTGAGAACTTCAAAATGAAAATCTGGGCCTTTTAAAATAAGTCCTACATTAAAGTTATTAGAAGTTATTAGAAATACCATAAACATCTAGTTCCTGGCAGGCTATTAGTCACCATGGTAAATAAATAAATGACTAAATGATTTAACGAAGTTTATTGTTACATTACCTTTGCGTTTTGGCAGATGCTTACCGTTTCAGGGTTACGCAAGGAAAGAGGTTAGCCATGTAGTTACAGGTTTTGCTTTCCGGATGCAATCGGATTTCTTCGGCCGCTTGCCTCCATTTTGTACCGGGATTTCCGGGATTTCGCAGAACTGGGTTCGCTGAAGCCCAGTGGTCCACCGTTGAACAATATCGCCCTTGATCATGGGGCAGCAATGTTAATAGCAGCAAGCGGTCCGGGTTCGTAAATCTTTGACTTTCGTGCTTTTATTTCATACTGTGAACTGTTTGGAATAAGTTTGCAGAGTTGACATTTACCAGCTTTCAGTATGACAGCGGTCCACAGTAAACTCTCGCCCAATTAGTTACTTTGTTACCAGTTTTTATTTGGTGGCCGATCAGACAGCGGATCATCGGCGAAGGAGCTCACGGTTACTGTTTAACATTAATGTTGTTTGGGACAAGATCTCGCATCGCGACCGACAGGTAAGCTTTGCCAACGTCTTTACAGCCGGAAGAGCTGTTAACGTGTCAAGTTAACCTATTTGTCACAGTTCTTATTATATGTTTTAATGGATACACAAGTGACTTTGCGCTAATTTTTTGCATACATACAGTTTTACTGGTGTTGTTTTTATTAATCAACGAGTCGTTCAGACCGGTTTGTGAACCGGTTCAACCGATTCATTGAAATGATTCGCTTCAAAAGAAACATTTGTTTACGAATCTCCATCATATGTGCTGTTCATAACATCGTTTGTTGATCAAAAGTTTTGGTTTTGCCCAGTAACGTTACATACATAAGTGCTTAAACCGTGCTTAAGTCGTATCACATTTTACGACTGTTCAGGATCTTGTATGGTATGACAGGAATGGTCACTTCGGTCTGTGTGCACACGCACAGTTTAAATATTTGTTGTCTCAGATCATGTTAACCGAAATTATACACAACACGTCATTTTCACAATCTGGTTTGACCTCCTTCCATTCATTTCCTTCTTTTTGGTCTTATATGACTCCCAGCAATTTTTTTTTAATCTATGAACATCCATGCCATCAGTTTATGATACTGATCTTAAATATTTTGTGCATCAGGTTTTTATGGCCTATATAACATTATATGGTAACAACACTCACTCTCGAGGAGAAAAAAAAACACCTCAGTTTTATTCAGAGGCCTAAACATTTGCTTTTATTTATATCCACAAAGGAATATGTAATTCTGATGGCTTGTTATGTAAATCTTTATAACAGTAGGCTATAACGTAACTACTTACATAAAAGGCATGTAAATCTATATCTCCTAATAATATGGTTAAGATGATATTTAAATTCTCTGTAGTTTTCATTATGGGGTTCAAAACATATAATGCAATGCAATGCAATACATTGATGATTGACTGATGTGCAAAAAACATTTCTCAAAAGCCTCATGGTATTGTATTTGAAGCTCACATTTTCTGAAAAGTTTTTTCATCAATTTGATAATGGTGATAATTTAAAGGACTTAGAAATTTCTGCATCATATGGGATACTGTAGGCTTTATAAGGTTGAACATCTTCGGTCATGAGATTATTTACAGCTGCCAAGTAAAGTCATTCTGTGAAGTTTATTTGTTTGCCTCTACAGGTCACCATGTTTAAAAGTGGGTTGATGAGTTTGTGTAATAGAGGCTGGTTTATTGCTTTATTGTAGTGTCCATGTGATTTCAGGGATCAATCCATGTGCTATATGTGTTTTAGTTTTGGTTTGTGTGCTACCTTTGTAGTTTCATTCATTTGACATGTTCATAGACAAAGCATGATTAAATAGAGCAGCGACAGGCGTTTCAATTAATGTAATAGCTTGAATGTAAAGAAGATGAGCCATTCAGGTCATAAGCGTACAGGTTTTATTCAGTGTGTCTCCATGTTTCACCCATTTTCACACTCTCTCACTTCCATTAGTCGTTGTGTGACTGCAGATCCTGCTTAGCGACATTCTGGTTAGTCCTGCTGAAGCTTTGTATCACTCCACTTTATCTGTGGACGACGTGCGAGCACTTCTGTCTGAACTGGTAGGGAAAATTTCTGGAGTTCCATACGGGAAAAAAAGAGGGATTGTTTTATTTTTTAATCTCCATTAACCTTCTATAATTTGCAGAGTAGTTCCTGAAAGTTTCAGGTGGTTTCAGGTTCTGTGACGTTACATTGATGACGTTAACCACTAAAGAATGTCTCTGTGATGAGTCATGTTTTTAACTTTTGAAGACGTTTTTTAGTGATCTTTTTATTTACCTGAAGATGGCTGTAATTCTTTCACCTTGCAGAGTTTTTGTGAGAATACCGAGAGCAGAAGATTGAGCTAGCGATGTGTCCATTCTCATACACAATCTCTTTTTTTCTTTCTTTAATTCATGTTGCCTTTTCCATAGGGCCGCAATCAACCAAAGAAAATCTTGGTCGACTGAAGTCCCGAAATTTTAGACTAAAAATCGACTAAAAATGTTAAATTGATTAGCTGCGCACTGTGCACAGTACTTGGTAGCCTTGTTGTCTACCTAAATTAATTATTAATAAACATAACAACCTAGTAGGCCATTTGCAGTATATTAAATAGTTTTTTACCTAATAGTTTTGCAATGAAATGAGTCTGACACACAAGTCTTTCGGCTCTGACAGCATTGCATCACGTGCACCTGCGCAATATCATAGCCTATGATTTCCTGAAAATATAGTACTATGTTGTCAACTAGTGATATCGTCACAAGAACTTTTGAGGAAAATACAACATAATTTAGACATTTGTTTTTGTTATATGTATTATAATTACTGTATTATAATAAGCCGCTCTGTGCAACTCAAACATAGGAGCTCAGCTTTGCGGCTGAGACACGAATAGACTGTTAACTTAAAGTTTTTACTTTTAAACACAAAAGGCACGTCCACTTTAATAAAAAAGGAATATTTATTAAAGAAGCCAGATCAAGAGCAGAAACTAAATTAAGTGCATAACTGAAAAATAAAGCATAGGCTCCAAACTAATACAAACAGTGGCTGCACAGCGCATTAGGCTCCAAATAAAAAATAAAATTATATAAATAATGAATAAAAGTGCCCAAATCCAATAAATAATACTAGAAAAAAATTGCATTTTGCAAATTTCATTATTTCAAAACGAAAAAATGTAAAATAAATGATATACATATATATATAAATGTATCTAGCATCAAGTTCTTAGAAATGTACTGTTTGTATTCATGTAGGTCTCATAGTTTTGTAAAGAAGATTCCAAGTAAAGTTACATTTTTAACTGTGATCCTTACCTGTGAGTGTAAAAATGTGAAATAATAATTAATTCAAAAATATCATTAGATTTATTTCAGAAATATTTTTTTACATATTTTTCAAGGCCATTATTTTACAAGGGGAAAAAATGTATCATTATGTTTTTGAAGTTTGGAGAGTGACACCACATAAGGCTAAACTAAACTGATATTTTAAAAGACTTTCTTTGATTCACAGTCATCAGGGTCTGTAGACTCACTATTATATTATTTCCAGTTTTGTGATTTTTATGTATGCTAGAGTGTTGACTTTCATTTGGCGAACAATTTGAAAAACAATATTAATAAGCAGTTAAGCATTGTTTTGTTAGTTTAAATTATTTTTAAAACAATATATTTAATTTGAATCTTTTTTCTTTTATGCTCCACAAAAAAAAAATCATTACAGAAATTACCAACAAATTTCAGCATAGAAATTTAAATAAAGTTGATTTTAATATTTAATAATTGAATAGATCTGTTTTGGAAAATGCAAATGTATTTGCGTTCAGGCGAACACCGCACCTCCGAAAATCAATCGAGATGAAGCGAAAGGAAGAGGAGCTCTGCTGTCAGACATCTGCAAAGGTGCCAAACTGAAGAAGACCAATGTGGTCAATGACAGAAGTGCACCTATCATTGAAAGTAAGTGAGCTGTGTGCTTTTATGCTGAAAATACAGTTAATGTTTGACTTCACCCACCTAAAAAAATTTTTTTGGCAGAGCCTGGAGGTCGAGGTGGCAGTGGTGGTGGAGGTGGAGGTGGAGGTGGAGGAGGTGGAGGATTTGGAGGGGGTTCTGGTCCGATGGCTATGGGAGGGTTGTTCAGTGGAGGAGTGCCTAAACTACGACCAGTCGGAGGTAGGTTTCCCGTTTTACACCAAGTACTTTAATGATTGGTTATTATCTCAAACTGCTTTTTAATGTGTCTGCACAGACAGCTCTGTAGGACGGTCAGCATTGCGTCCGCCTGGCTCTCGCCCTGCAGTACCTCGTGTTCCAAGTCATTCTGAACCGGACAGCTCCAGTCGTGGTGATGGAGGTCGCTCCTCACCTTCTGAACAGCCACGACATCAACGTCCCTCTGTACCAGATGTCTCCAAACCATCTGCTGCCAGCAGCTCTGCAAAACCCGGCAGTGCCACAAAACCCGGCAGCTCCGCTCCACCTCCACCCCCGCCATTCAATCGCGGTGGCAACCGCGGACCCTCCTCAGCCCAACAGAGTCCTGGGGCACATAGTCGTGAGAAACCCCTTCCACCACCACCTGCAAGCAAGGGGCCTCCACCACCTCCATCTTCTGCTCGTGATGGGCCTACTAAACATCCTCCCCTTTCATCTCGCTCCTCTTCATCCTCCTCCTCTTCTTCAAATGCACCCCCACCCCCTCCTCCTTATCGTCAGCCACCTTCTGCAAATGGAGACCCTGCCCCTGAGTTGCCGCAGAGGCGAAACTCGCTGAACAAGAGAGGCCATGCCAACGCTAACGTCCGTAGCCAGGCCCCTCCTCCTCCACCGTCTGCCCAGCAGAACAGACGACCCCCACCACCAGTACGCGATCCAGTGGGCCGCAGCACAGGTAAAAATGTTCGAATCGGTTTAGGTCACCTCAAGATGTAGTCTCACTAAAGAGTGAAACAGTGCCTGCCCAAATATATATATAAAAAAAAGTATTTGCTAAACAGTTATAAGCCACGAACCAAACCAACTAGCTACGAGGTGAATCACAACATTACAAACTTAGATTTGAAGCAACTAGGGATGTCACAAGTACTGGTACTTCGGTACCAGGTCCATACTGAAATTAAAAAAATGTGACGATACCAGCATTTCTGTAGTACCCACTCCCGAGTATATCCGGTACCCGCAGCTGCGTTCAGTCGCCTCCGTGTTTATCTAAGCACAGGGCTCCAGACTGTAGCTGGATATATACTAGTGTCTGTGACTGAATATTAAACTGCAAAATACTATTTAAATATTACTCCTGCAAACATTACGTCTCTGTGTGAATGACGGATGCCAATGCGCGGGCGCGCACACACGCGTGACACTCGCTATCTTTGTAGTCTCTGCCGTGTCTCTATATGAGGACACGAACGCATTAACCTTCACTTCATGAACATTTACCGTTTCATTTGAGAAAACTGTCATATCTGTCACATTTGAGTACAGACACTCAAAGGTCTTCAAGGCAACTCGTCAAAATTAAAGATTGGTTTAACGTGAAGAAATTCACAATTTATTAGGCTACTGTTGTACAGTAGATTTAGCTACGTGCTTTTGTAATAACAATACATCTCTACTAATAATTATAATTATGCCTAGATCATTGCTTATTTTAGATTTTTTTTTATAAACAATGTTTACTTTTAAACAGCATACACCCTTTAAATGTTTATGTATTATTTACTTATAATGATTATCATCATAAATAATAAACTCATTGAATTTAATTAAAGGGGTACTTCAGCGCTTGGAAGATGAATCTATATTTAAACTGGGTCATTAATGTAGTAGAAATGTGAAATTATTTTTGAATTTGGTGCCTTCTAGACTGAGAAAACACAGAAAATGTATTTTTGTCTCATGGGGATGAAAGACAACAATTCCCAGAACGCACTGCTTCACTGCCCTACTCTAGTCACGGCTACTGGATTACTGGATCACTTGCCCACCGCATTCATTTTCATAAAATCAGTTCAGTTAGAGACATTACAATTAAAAACTGAACGTGTCTGTTCGATATAATGCGAGTGAGCCGATTGAGCTTCACGGCACAAACGCAGCAGGATCGGATTACATTCATCGCATGAGCTGAGGTAATCTTGGGATTCGCAGCTGCGGCTGCATTCACAGCACGTGATCAGTCTGGCACGTGTTCACTTCATGTCTTTGGAAGCTTAACTTTCATAGGAAGTTCATTTGAAAAGTTGAAACACTCACTTTGGTCTCCACCGCTCCGTTTACAGGAATCTCCGCAGCTCCCGAGCCGAGTGCTGTGAGTGTGATGTTGAAAACATCTGGAAATAGCGCCCTCTGCTGGCTGTAGTCTTTAGGCTCGGGACAAAAACTCCTCCAATGACGCAAAATGACGATATTTGTGTCATCTGAGGAATTTTTACCTTAAAATACATAATTCTCTCATCTCAGGGTCATATGAGGGGGGAAAGAACGATAATTTTAATATACTCCTTGGTTTCTTCTGATACAAAGCTTAATGCTAATCGCTGAAGTAACCCTTTAAATCCATTTTTTTGCTGTGGTACCGTCACATTGTGGTAAAAAATGTATGGTATTCTACCGACTACTGGAATTGTGGTACCGTGACATCCCTAGAAGCAACAAAGTATTTGAAAATCGGGCAAATAAACAAGTGTGCTTAACAACTTTAACTAGAGTCTCATGAAGCATTTCCAACAACATAACTGAAATAAAAATAAATATAAAACTATTGATTTTAGATGTTGATTATGTATATAGAAACAATATATTTTAAAAGGATTGCAGTAGTTTGAGACCATTGGGAGTTTGACTTGATTATGTAATTTGCAGTGCTTAATGGGAGTGGACGGACACTAAATTGTTTCCTTTGGTGCGATTTGTTTGTTTCTCTGCAGAATCAGGAATTTATCTGTTAAACACAAATATATATATATATTTACCATCAATTAACAACCTTGTAGCTCATTGTAGGTCTGTTTATAAGGTACTGTTAAAAATCTATTCCTCTATGGAGAAAATTAATGGGATTTTTATTCCCAGAATCTATATAGTTCCAAAAACAAAAATGTGGAATTTGGGTGCAATGTCACAACGCTTTTCCAATAAAAACTAATGGAGACGGACATTGTCACACTAGAAAAATGATTTTAAAAAAGCACCACCAAAGCACCACAAATGTTTTACATTGGTCTTGTATGCTGTTTTTCTCTTCTGAAGATGTACAATAGTTTTGTGTGAGGAACAGAATGACATTTCACACAGAGCTTAAAGGGACAGTTCATCATTTACTTGCCCTCAAGTTGTTCCAAACCTGCACGGGTTTCATTCTTCTGCTGAGCACAAAAGAAGATATTTCCAAGAATGTCAGAAACCAAACAGTTGATGGTCCCCATTGACTTCGATAGTATTTTTTTATTCCTATGGACGTCAATGGGGACCATCAACTGTTTGGTTTCTGACATTCTTCGAAATATCTTCTTTTGTGCTCAGCAGAAGAATGAAACCCGTGCAGGTTTGGAACAACTTGAGGGCGAATAAATGATGACAGAAGTTTCATTTTAGGGTGAACTATCCCTTTAACATAGCTTCTGAAAACTTGGAATATAGCATACAAATCCTATGTAATGTATATTTCGCTGCTTTAAGAGCTGAGAGAGAGATGAAGCGTAAATTCAGTAACTGAAATGTAAAAAAACATTTTGGGGTGGTGAGATCATTGGCAAAAACATTGATGTTTCTCTAATGCTTTTTGACTGTTTCAGCACCTACTTTACACACACAATGTTGGATAAGCTACAGGACTTGTCAGCAGTGTGAAAACACTTCACTGTGACCAAAAATAGTGCAAAAGTAGCAATATTTTTAATTTGTTCTGCTGAAATATCAAGAGGAGAGTTCAATTACTCAAATTTGATTACTGAAACTGAAAACTTCGGTTTTGGTAAAAGGTCTATTTCGGTGCACCACTACTGTCTGTTTTCATCCCAATATACTTTTATTGTGTGGTAAAGAGCAGTGTAAATATTCTGCCAAATATCTCATTTTGTTTCACAAAAAATAATACAGAGTAATGATTATAAATGAAGTTAACTTATTTCTTTAAATCAAGGATTTACTACAATATAGTCCTCTGAAATGTGAACATCATTTAAAATGACTTGTTCATTCAGCTCCTCAGGTTCCTCCTCCTGCATCTCGTAACGGGGTTCGGGAAACGCCACCCCCTCCGCCCCCTTATCGTGGCGGGCCACAAACGTCTTCTGAACCGCCTAGTAGAGGGAAACCGCCTCCTGTCTCCTCTACAGGACGTCAGTCTTCAGGACACGGACCTTATCCTCCTCCTCCTCCACCAGTGCGGAATGGACATACGTCATCTGCCCCCAAGTCCTTTGCTGGTGAGTTCCATCAGTTTCATCAAACAGATGATCAAACTTTTTTGGAACACGCGTTCCATTCTCTTGGTCACTAATTTGTTTATTTGTGGGACATACCTGTAGATCAGGTCTCTCTAGCTAATTTGTCGTACTGTATCTGAAGTCTACTGTGCATCAGCATATGGAAAAAAAACCTGCAGTCAACTGACCTTTAGGAATTCAAATTTAGCCCTCTTATTTCCTCATTACACCCATCAACAAAAGCCTTCTCAGAACACAGAGATGTAATGTCAGATAAGTAGTCCTGAAAAATAAGGTCATCATTTGAACTTACAGCCAGATACTGATTAGTCATTTACAAATAAAACACGCTTTTAATGTTTTTCATACAGGCTTCCAGCAGACAGCTATAATGCAAATGTAGGCCTAGAGCAGGGTTTCCCGAACAGGGGTTTTCAAACTCTCATGAAGGAATTTCATGGGTTTGGAAAGTAAAAAATGTATTGAATCCTAAAAATGTTAAATAATTAGGGCTGCACAGTTAATAAAATTGAAATCACGATATGGTTTAGTATGATTATCATTCAGTGTCTGTGCGGTTCAGATCACAGTAAAGGATGCTCCACACAAAATCCCATCTCTGCATATTGCTTGTTTAATCCAAGTAAAATGTTTACTAAAAATAATAAATATTACACAAAAAAAGACTGTTGTAAGATGTGGTGGTAAAAAAAAGGTAACAAATCCTTTCCTTTAAGGGGTCAATTTGACCCCCACAAGGAATGCATACATTTTTTTTGCCACAATCGCCTGCACACGTGCACAAACAAAGGGATGAGACTATATAATGTCCCCAATGCAAAACACATTCACATACACACACACACACACACACACACACACACACACACACACACACACACACACACACATACATAAACTTTAAATTAAATCAATAACATTGTTATATTTTCTTTTATGTCTAAATGTATATCTGAATACCTAAAAAACTAATTTAAGTCAGAGATTTGTTCCCATATTCCAGTTTATTTGCACTATATAGAATAACCATAGAGAAACTAAAGGCTCTCTAGTGGCAAAAATCATAAAATGCAGATTAATATAAATTTTTCCTCCCACTAGAGGTCAGCAGGGACACACTGAATGCATGATTTATTGACGTGTTCACTAGAATTGGACTGGTCTAAATAAAGTACAACAATATGCTTATCTTCAATTAAAATGATACACTTCAAGAATTTAGAGGTCAATAAAATAAAAAAACGGCATAAATATAAAAGATTATATGTTATCATAATAGACTGCTATAAGATTTCTTGACCAAAAAAAAGCAAATGTTTAGGCTTCTGGTCATTTCGACACCTCAAGAGGAGGCAGTGTTGCACCCTGGGGAGGGAAGGAATAGGGTTAAACATCAGCATATGCAAAGCTACTTGTCCAATGGTGGAGCACAAAATAGCTTTGTCATTGTTAAAGGGTTTATATTTATAAAATGTTTGACGTCTCTTCTCAGATGATTTTGAGTCCAAGTACGACTTCCACCCTATAGAGGACCTGCCTCCACCCGAAGAATACAGGCACTTCCAGAAGTCCTATCCCAGCCAAATCAACAAGGGTAAAGACCTGACTTAACTTTGACCTACAGTTTATCCAAAAAGATCAACTTTTACTTTAACTTTTATTTTATTCTACACATTACCTCATGTCCTCTTTATCTTTCTCCCGCTTTAGTGAGAGGAGCTCCTCCACTGCCTCCCGTTGGAGGAAGATGAATGCCATTCAGGGAAGAGAAGGACCTAAAAAGATGACACAAACACACACAATTACATAAATGCTGTATACAATATATATTTATGTGTTTGCCACAAACATTCATTACACATAAAAATACACTAATAATGTGACATCTTTCTTAGGGAAACACTATCAATACCTACATGATCTCTGATCCAAACCACTCTAGAATGCTGTACCTCTAGACCTGAAAACACTGTGCAATATTCCTGTGCTGCCTAGAAAATGCACCTTCTGTTATTGTGTCTGATGACAGCGGCACAGCAAAGCAACCAAGGCAGAGTAGACAACTCCAGTTACCATGAAGCTAGATGTGTACATTCCGCCACTTTCTTACGGCAACCAAAGTTTTTTATTCAATGAGAAAATGTGTTGCGCTTGTAGATTATTGACATCTATGCATATCAGACGCAAAGTCTGTATTTCTCCGGACAATCATTTTATTGTCACTTTTTATTTTTTGCTTTCCAAAACGTTCTATCAGGAATGAGGTCGTTTGAATTCTTAAAGTGTTTGCTTACACTACAAAGGCCATGAAACAACCTTGTTTCTTGTTCAGTCCGCAGGTATGTGTTTTCCTGGTCACACTACAGAATCAGAGACAATATTGTCATATACGTTTTAAGAGGAGAACTGATTTTTAAAAATATATATATATTTTTATCGGCCCTATGTTGAATCTAAACTGACCAAATATACACTAAGTGCCAGCGGATCTGCCGAAGACTGTGTTTTTGAAACAGTGCCATTTTCTGGCTCATCTGCATCCCTTTTCCTGCTGGGTACCAATGTTTCTGTGTCATTAATACATTGCCTTTTTGGCATTTTCGTTTTAAACCTAAGCTGAGTTTCAGGAAATAAATTTCGGTCGATTTTGTGTAAAACACTACAGGTTTTTCTAATTGGCATATTTTAATTATGTTGCATTGTATTATATGTTATAAAGTGACCAAGTGTGTTAATAATGTTAAGTATAGAAGCTACTATTGGGATTTGGTGACCAATCATTCTGACTTGGTAAATATCATTTTATCTGTTTCTGGATGTGTTAAAATTTGTGTCAACATAATTGTGAAATAAAAGGTGGGAAAGGGAATTTGATTGTGCTTCTTTATGATAACGACATAAGATTTAAAAATTATCACTTTTGAAACACTTTGCTTTTGCAAATAAGTTTTTTATGCATACAGTTCATTATTTAAATATAATAAAATGGTACAAAGATATCATCATTTACATTTTTCTGTATGGACCATTATACTGTTAATCAAAGTCATTTTTTTCACCTGTTACACACACACACACACACACACACACACATTTATGATCTTGTTAAAAACAAGATTAACATTGTGCAGATTCTGCAAGTTGTATGGAAGCTTATGACTGCAGCTGCATTTACTATATTTACAACATATGTAGATAATGTTATCATGTGCAGGATTATGATGTATCGTCCGATGTATTATTCAGTGAAATAATTTTAGTTTTTTTTGCACATATTATTATTACAATTCTTTTTTCATAACATGTTTCCCCAAGAACACATTAATATGCGAATTAGATACAGTGTATGGATATACATTGTATATAATGGGAAAACCTGTTTATGGCCATAATATTTCACACGTAGTAAAGTGATATATAAATCTGTTATATCTTTTATAAAATTATTTAAAGAATCATCTTTATACAAAGTCGAGTATGTTTTTGTTTTAATGAGTCATGGTGTCCTCTACAGAGGACATAGCATAACATGTCATTTTTCAAAAATGTAATTTTTTCTTATGCTCTAAACAATGGTTTGACATGGTATAGAGTATTTATAGTATAATTTAGAATAGTGCATCATATACTGTGTCTATGAGAAAGAAATGCCTGTGAATGTGAAAATGTGGTCCACACCTGAATGACTTTTTTTAAGAGTGTCCAAATATGATGTTGGAGTAGTTGCCTTCTCTTTAAGCAGCATTTCAAAACCGCAGTCCACAACGTTCTTAATATTTCCCGGCAAATTCTTTCCGCCAAAATAGCGACAAAGATCTACCCGCCTTTACAGTCAAGTCAATGGGGGAAGGGACTAAGCACCATAAGCACCCTATTGGTTCCTTAAAACAAGAGCAACTTGGGCAGCCAATGAAATTCGTTGTCATGAATCTACGTCAGACGCCAGCGTCTCAGCTGTTTAGAGTTCACAACACATTTGGCGCTAGTTTGACGGCGGGCCAGTGTAGTGAGGAGCATCGAGACTTACAAGTTAAAATTACTACAACGATTGGCAATACAATTTTAACTTTGATCAGGTAAGACATGAAATATATTCAATCTTTAGTCCTTCAGATGTTGTTAGACAGAATGTTTCTATATAAACTGCTTTTATTCAGTGTGGTTTAGCGCGTGAACAAACAGCTTGGCGCCAAATGACCCACGACAGAAACTGCCCACATTCACTTAAAGTATTTGTAGGAGACCTGCACGTGTTTTAAATTGCAACAAAAACACTTTTTAATTAGTAAATGGTATTTATTTTTGCCGCGTGTTTGTGAATTTGAGCTGACAGGAATCATTGTGTGCTTAAACAAAATAAGTAACTTAACGTTAGTCACAGCGCCTGTAGGCGCCAAATGGAAGGAACACATTAACGTTACTTATTTGTGATCTGATCAGTGTGATAAGGAACACAATGTATTAATTCTTTGTAAGACTTGATGCTATTATACTAAACACCCCCAACAGGCTTTAGTTCGTAACGTTATGCCTTTGTTAATGATTCACACCCCAGAGTCTACAGGAAAAACAACACTCACTTGCTAAATTCCTCGCGGTTTCCCTGTTTTCTCCTCAAAGTATAGTTTTGATCCAACAGATGTTCTTAACTCGAATAAGCTTTGTGCACTGCAGCTTAATGATTTGCTTTTTTTTTCAGATCTGCTTCCTGGTTTTAAACTAAAAATGCCCAGCACTCGCTCACAGAATCAGCCCACCCTTCAGTTCCCTAGAAGGAAGTCTTCCAGGTTGGGTTCTCGACCTAAAAGTTCTTCTGAGAATGCAGTGGATATCCAGGCCACCCCTCTGTCCCCTAGAAAGACAAATGTGGGGGATTCGCTTGCTGTCTGCCAGTCTCCCAAGAACTCTTTGTTAAAAAACACCTCTCTGGCTGAGAGGCTGCCCCTGAGCCCCCGTAAACGCACGGGTGTGTAAATCATCACCTTTAAGTGACCATTTTGGTTGCTGTACTTACATTAATTTGGTGTGCTTTGTCTTTTATTTATGAAGCTCTCGTTTGTGTTTCAGGTGATGAAAACGGATGTAACCTCCCACTTTCTATGCTTGGCTCTCCACCTAAGCAGCGCTGCGCTCCTCTGTGCTCCCCTCGTAAGCTGTCCTTCAATGAGAACACGCCGGCCTTCTCCTCACCTCCACGTCTCACCACGTCCTCACCTAAAATTCCCCTGTCTCCTGTTTCTCGTCCATCGCCAAGACGGCTGCATGAGACCCCCTGCTCCAAGCAGGTCCCTCGTACAGAGGGAAAGATCCCTGTTACTCGACTGTTTCCTGTAAAAAGTAAGTTTTAATATTAGTATTGGTGTTGATTCTTGTCACATATTTTTAACTCTTGATAACTGACTGTATCTTTGTCCCTGTAGAATCGGGTTTTCAAAGTGTAAAGCAGGCTCTTCACACCGCAGTACCCGAACGTCTTCTGTCTCGTGAGGCAGAGAGAGCTGCCATTGTCTCTTTCCTGGAGAACCATGTAGTGTCGGAAAAACCATCCAGCCTCTATATCTCTGGAGCTCCTGGCACAGGCAAGACTGCCTGTCTAAACTGTGTCCTCCAGGAACAAAAGGTGAGCTCAAGAGAAACTATGAGCATATGCAAATCAAATAGCATATATTTTAAAATACCCTATCATTCACAAGTTTGGGTTAAGTATAGAGATGCACCGGAATCGGCATAGACCGTTGACTGGCCGGTCAGTCTCTCGTCTTTCCAAGCCGGTCTGTTTTGCTGCCAGCGGCACATGCAATTGTCAGCTGCGTGTTCTCGCTCTTCTCACATGTTTCTGTAAAGTACAGAGATGTATTGTACAGTTCCAGGTATCCACATATGATTTTGTCCTCATTGTCTCTACTAGAGCAAGCATCTGATTGGTTAATGCAGCACGAATATCCGCCAAAGTTCAACTCACACAAAAAATCACGCATCAAACGTCTGAAATGGGCGAATCGCACCGCAGAATGTCTATTCACGTCTTTGCTTTGACTTGACATGCAAATCACTCGCACTTAACACTGATAGTATGTAGTAGTATTTCACAAGTTTTTAAACTTTATGTCCGAATGGATAGTGTCGCCTCTTAACTCGCCTCTCTTCTGTTTCTAGGCTCTGTTGAAAGGAGTTCAGACTGTGGTCATCAACTGTATGAATTTGCGTAGCTCTCATGCCATCTTTCCATTGCTGGGAGAGAGACTGGGGGTTCCCAAGGGCAACAGCGAGGCTCGCGTGGAGAAACTTCTGACCAGCTCTGGGCCCACTGTGTAAGTCGCCTTGCATTCAGGCAGTGCTTCGCTAGTGCTAATTTGCATGCTAACTGTTTCTGTTTTTTAGCTCATTTTGTACTGTGACCGAGTTTTTGTAGGCCTTGTTCATGTGATTTTTAAATCTTATTGTGGTGTTTTTGTGCAACAGGTTGTTGGTTCTCGATGAGATGGACCAGTTGGACAGCAAGTCTCAGGAGGTTCTCTACACGATCTTTGAGTGGCCTTACCTGCCCAGATCTCGTGTTTGTCTCATTGGTAAGATTGTAATAACATATTTGTGGATATTAAAGGTGCAGTAAGTGATTTGATATTTGATCACAGTTGATATTTTGGAATCAATCCAACAAACATACACATTAGTCTGCCTTGCACAAACACCGTGTAAGAGTGGATCTCTTTATCATAGCGGTAAATTAAGCAAATAATGCTTCATGAAAAGAAAGCGTTGATGACAAAGGAACGACAAGAACAAATTAACATACAATAAGCAAGAGTTGGTTGTTAGTCGACGACAGCACATACGCTAGTCTAAACCAATGTTACTCGCATATGGATCAGAAACAACGCAACCTTAGCACCCGTCTTCCCACTTTGGTTTCTCCAGTGCGCAAAGCTTTATTAACTTTACCTGATCATAACCCTTCTTTTTCTAGTGATATTCCTCTGGCCTTTTCTCTCTTGTCATGTCTCAGCCATCTCCCTTTTAAAAAATGTTTTTCTCCAAATCTCCCTCTCTTGCTCACTCTCTCCCCCATCATGAGTGTATATTCCCCTTCTGTTGATTGTCTGTTGTGGTGCTCTGATCCACTTTCAAAAGCATTTCTCAGAAATTGCTTTCTGCACCTTTAATAATTGGCTAGATTCCTTCTAATGATCATCTATACATAGTGGATTGTACTGAATATCTGCTGACGTGAACTTTGACCCCTTAGGTATTGCTAATGCATTGGACCTGACGGACCGTATTTTGCCCAGACTGCAGGCAAAACCGCATTGCCGACCCAAACTGCTCAACTTTCCTCCCTATAGTCGTGAGGAGCTGAATGCAATCGTCCAAGACCGCCTTACACAAGTATGTCTACTTGTGTATTTTGTTACTTGCACTTATCCAGTTTCACGTTCTGTGGTAATAACATTGGCGTGTTTGTGTGCATTTTAGGTATCCGGTGAAGGTGTTCTGGACGCGGCAGTTCAGTTCTGTGCCAGGAAAGTCTCAGCAGTATCAGGAGATGCCCGCAAAGCACTCGACATCTGCAGGTAAGAGAACGGCTCTAGACTGGGAAATGTCTCTAAAATGTCCAGCACAACAGTGTGACAGTTAGATTTGTGAGGTTCTCACACACCTGTCTATCCTTCAGGAGGGCTGTGGAGATTGTGGAAGCGGATGACCGGTCTAAAACGACATCAGAAACTGCGGTCAGCCCTAAAGGTAGGAATTACTGTACAAAATGTACCTGAGAATAAGTTGCACCAGACTTTAAGCTTTGAGAGGGAGAGAGAAACACAAGTTAAATGTGTGTTGATGTAACATTTTATTACATTCATAAATAATATAAAATGTAGGTAAATCAAATGAAACATTTACAAACATTAAACAAATCCTCTAACCACAAATCCTTAAATTCACAACAAAACCGTTTTCAGAACAGAATTGAAAAGTAAGGACATTTTGTAGGAAATGCACTTTAAAAAATTGACTTGGACGAAACCAAACGTGCACTTTGCGTCATTGATGTTAATTGTATTATAAAAGTTGCTTTGGAATATTAGGCATGGTACTTTACAGATAATAAAAGCAATTTATATTTTGAAAAATACAGTAGACGGTAAACCCCACAATTTAACAACGAAGATGCTTCATTTTTGTTTTAGATGATTTGTTTTGCTTTTAATAGATTACACTTTCAATAAAACATTTGCAATATGTTTTTAAAAGCCGTCTGCATGGTTGAGGTGAGTTTTTGCTGCATTTGCACCATTCCGACCAGCAGGTGTCAACGGTGTCTCGTTTCGAGCACTTGGAAACGGAATCATTTTTATGAAGTAATTCATTGGTTCAAACTTAGTTTCTCACAGCATTAGTGATAACCAATTCAGAAAATGAAATAACAAGGGATTTGTCTGGTCTCTCTCGTTGCAGTGTCGCGGGTGAGCGTTCCTCAAGTGGCACGGGTTTTGTCTGAGGTGTATGGCGACCGCATGGCATCCAGCAGCGGGGACGGTGAGAGTTTCCCTTTGCAGCAGAAACTTTTGGTCTGCTGTCTGCTTCTGATCATCCGTAATGGCAAGAGCAAAGAGGTCCAGTTGGGCAAGGTGAGTCAAAGTTTGATACATTTTCTGAAACTTCAGTGTAAATGTTCAGACTGCATTGAGGAAGAAGTGTTATTAAAAAAAATTCTTCTGGGACTGATAACCCTCTTTTTGTTTCTCCAGCTGTGTGAAGTGTACAGTAAGCTGTGTAAGCAGAGGCAGGTTGGTGGAGTCGGACAGACGGAGTGTCTGTCTCTCTGCAGTCTGCTGGAGAGCAGAGGAATCCTCACTCTCAAAAAGGCCAAAGAGGCTCGATTGACTAAAGTAAGAGCACTTATGAATAGTATGGCTTTTCTATCATAAGTAATTTGTTACTATAAGGGTTCTAAATTTAAATTGTTTTTTCTTTCCTAGATCTCCCTGAAGATTGAAGAGCGAGATGTGGAAAATGCTTTGAAGGATCGAACTCTCCTTGGTAGCATATTAGCGGCTGGTCTGCCATAATCTACACCCAATTTTTAAAAAACTTTTTATAATTTTTCTTCTTTTTTTTCCTCATTCCTTTAAATATTTTATATTGAGCTGTGAAAGTCTTGTTTGAAATGAGATGTGCTATTTTGAAGAGGGATGATTTGATCCAAAAGGTTTCATGTCATTTTATTGTTTGTGTCAAACGTTTTGCCTGCCTTTTTAAGTGTAGGGTTGCTTTTATGTATTTAATTGGCATAAATTCTTCTTTGATGCTTCCAAACAGAAGACATTGCCTTCTATTTTATTTTGTACATCAGCTTTGTAATGGTTTTGGGAGTATACACTTTTAATAAAGTAGAATGTACATGATTTTGATCCTGAGTTTCTAATTTAGTTCTCGAAACAATTGAAGAATTAAAGAAATGTTTGACTTTCTTGATAGCTAACACAGTAACTGAATTTGCTGACAAATTCCCGAACCATTCGGTTCTCAATACACTTCACAAGAAGTATAACACATTTCACCTGTTTTCACACATTCCAATGTTCGTAATGATTGCTGATATACAGAAATGCTCTCATTTTACACCTGTTTAACTATTTTCTCATTATGTAAACATTAAGCATCACAATGTAAACTCATAGCAAACATTTATCCGTCAGTAAACCTTTTGTTATTATGCACACACAAAAAGGAATGTGATGCATATGAAATAACCAGGCCCAACAACCATGCATTCCAACAGCAAACATGAAAAGTATACTCTGATAATAAATCGAAGCCTTCCTCTGATCACTCCATGGCCATAGCAAAGGTAGGTCACCTGCCCGTGTCACCACACAGGACGTCAGGGAGAGATGTGGCCCGAGACCCATCCTCTCACCCCAAGCTTTTAACAGTGTACGTCTCAAC
The DNA here is from genome assembly GCA_023029165.1 of Gobiocypris rarus. Classification (NCBI taxonomy): domain Eukaryota; kingdom Metazoa; phylum Chordata; class Actinopteri; order Cypriniformes; family Gobionidae; genus Gobiocypris; species Gobiocypris rarus. Next base: position 21,563,635 of record CM040931.1, read on the forward strand.
TAGTGTGTGATGCATTAAAAAGTGAGGCGTGCAATGCAAAAACAGCCCAAGACGAGAAATCCAGGGCGAAGGAATGTGGGGAGACGGCGGGAAGGCATCCACCCATAACCAATCTGCACAAGACAGGGTCTGAGATGCCCTGGCCTATGGGGTCTCGAATCTTTACATGTATTTAACTAGGTTCAATATTGATCATTGTTGCCTCTTCCCATTCCTAAAAATAGGTATATACATGACTCAGGGGTTAAAGTGGGTCGGAACTGCGTTCTGGCACCTCAGATAAATTAATAAATAGATCCAGCAGTCGCAGCTGGGACGTCTCGCGCACATAGCTGACAAACTCTTTTGGAGCGTCAGGCAGTCGCTTTACCCATTTGAATTTAATACAAACGCAACATCATGTGGGTAGTAAACCTCTCTGTGGCGAGACTAGCTGTACCAGACCTCTAGCTCCGACCATGTGAACGGAAGTGTGTGTGTGTGTGTGTGTGTGTGTGTGTGTGTGTGTGTGTGAATTCATTAATTTATTAAACGTATTTACCGAGCGGTCGTACTAGCCCCAGTGCCCAGTGAATTAACTTGTCTAAGAAAATGCTTAATAATAAACCTTTAAACACTTAAATAATTTCAACATTCCAGTCACAAAGCATTTGATAACATGGTTTTATACCTTTTTCTTTCTTTTTGGGGGGGACAAAGTGTGAAGTAAAAATTCAGCTTTAGGAGGGGAAGAAAGGGCAAGAGAAGGAGACTGAGAGAAAAAGAAAGAGTGATGGAAACGAGGAGATTGATGAAATGAGGAGAGAGCAGGTATGATCTACTCCATTATATATAATCTCCTGCCCACTAACTTTTTTTTTTTTTTTTGTGCCTTCAACCATCTTAAAATGCATATAATGTAGATCAGACAAATAAAACATTTCTTGGGGGACCATACCCCCTATAGCTCAAATTTGGGACCTGGTTGTAAAACTCCAGTTTTACATTTGTAAATGCTCAAAAGTTGAAGGCCTGGTTGCAGTGGAGTTAAAGGACAAATCACAGTACCAGTCAATATGAGAGCATGTCTTATCATATTTTGACTGGATGTGAGAATAGCCACAATATTTGGACCATCATACATTGTTGTTTTGTAGTTGTTTTTTGAAACAGCAAAACTTTTGATTCTGCATACTGTGACATTGACTCTGCAATAGGTCTTTCTAGATTGTGATTTATTTCTGTTGTAGTTGTGTCTTCAGCCATTTTGCTGTTACATTTTAATCAGTTTTAGACTTCCATTTTTATGTTTGAATTTACATTGTGAAAAACAAGGTTGTGTTCCATTTTGTGGTGCTCAGAAATGTTAACATAGTATCATCATATCAGTAGATGGACCAAAATAAACCATTACAATATCAAGTAAATAAGTATTGTGATACTTGGTGCCATAGGCGTAGATTACGCGGGGACGTGGGGACGCGGGGACGTGTCCCCACTTTATATAAAATGTAAATTCGTCCCCTCACTTTTGCATTCGGCAAACTGTGTTCAGTTGATGTTTTCACGAGGCAATGTGTATAAATCCAGATTTAAAAGTAAAAATTCAAAGAGACGAGATCTATCTACATACGTGTGCCTTTCACGTTTCCATGGTAATCAGTCCTCACGTGTCACGGCCGCCGCACGCCCATGCTCACACCCGCGCTGTAATCATCATTTTCATAGAGGTCGCGATGAGTTCAAAACGGCAAAAAACGATTCACTCCTTTTTTACGAAAAAGTCAAGCACAGTAAGTTGGCATGTATCCGAATTGTGTTGCACAACGATGAATAACTGCCCTTTTCTCTTGTTGAATAATTACGTTAGCAGGTTTTGCTGGAAATTGAAAATATTTGCTCTCCGCACAAACGTGCACTTATTTTCAGTGTATTTTCTTTTGTAACGTCTTTTATTTTCACATATATGTTATCAAAGCTCTTAAAATTAGAATATAGATGTGATTTTTAATGTTGAATTCAGGTTTTTTTATTATATTTTATTTTATTTATAATTTTTATTATATTATACAATTCATTAGCAATGCAGTATTCAATTGTATGCATTAACGTTCTAACATAGGTCTTAATTTATAGTTTTCTTTTCTTTTATTGTTTAAAATGCAATTTTGAAAGTAATTTAACTTTCTTTCTGTGTTGTCAAGATTGAACAAGACACAGGCAGTTTAGGGTTATCAGGTCAGAAACAGGATGACACACAAACAAAAACGTCACAGGGGAGAAGTGATAGAGTGGCTTTTAAAAATGTTTTATATACATTGTACAATTTTTCTATACATCTATGCTTAATGTTCAACCAATATTCAGTAGTACCATATAGACCAATCATAAAATTGTCATTAGGAAAATATAGGAAAGATAATTTAGGATACAAATGATTGGCTATTGTCTAGCAGTGTACATCCTTTCTTCTGTATGTCATAATTCCCTGTATGTGCGTAGTTCAAACACTTCTTTATTGTCAATAGACAGAGCCAGAAGTTAATTCAAAGTTGAGAGAGGATCAGGCAGAAAGTTTTGAGGAGGCTTCAGAGGTGAGGAAAACAAACGACTGGAATAAGATAATTAATGGAATAAGTTTAGTTGTTTTCCATTAAACAATCATTATGTGTTTTATGTCTACACTGCCTTGCATAAGCAAAACAAAGTAACTACTCCGTTTGTGAAAAGTTATTACTAAAGTTATAACTAAAATCAAGTCTCTTAGGATTTGGCTTAGATTTGGGAACCAAAAAATGGGTCTTTTGTTGTTGTGTACCTTTTATCGTATGCATTTGCAAACTGAATGGAATGTACAAAATATTTAGCAACAATTTCTGCTACTAATCAGACTAATTTGTAATTTTTTATAGACAGAACAGAGAGCATCAGACTTAGGTTGACTGTTGTAGAAGGAGGCTTATTGCTTTAACATAAATAGCATATTAAGCCAATTAAGCAAAAAGATATAACATTAAAAATAAAACCAGTCAATTAGACGAAAGTCAGAAAAACTGATATCGCTTGACATTCTGTCCCCTCACTTTTGAAATGATGGCTACGCCTGCTTGGTGCCACATTGACACTCTTATCCCAAAAAGTATTGCTATACCACAATACTCAATATGTTGCCCCACGGAGAGCCATTTTTCCTTGTTGCACCTACACAAAATGTGAGGGTTCCCACACCTGCCAAATCCAACTTTAACCACTGTATACACTATATTGCCAAAAGTTTTTGGACGCCTGCCTTTACATGGTCATGAACTTTAATGAAATCCCATTCTTAATCCATACGGTTTAATATGGAGTTGGCCCACCCTTTGCAGCTACAACAGATTCACTCTTCTGGGAAGGCTTTCCACAAGGTTTGGGAGTGTGTTTATGGGAATTTTTGATCATTCTTCTAGAAGCGCATTTGTGAGGTCAGGCACTGATGTTGGACGAGAAGGCCTAGTTTGCAGTCTCCACTCTAATTCATCCCAAAGGTGTTCTATCGGGTTGAGGTCAGGACTAATTTCCATTCCATGAAGCTCTCTATGCATTGTTCTTGAGCTAATCTGAAGGCCACACGAAGTTTGGAGGTCTGTAGCTATTGACTCTGCAGAAAGTTCTCAGCATGCGCTGACCCCGCTCTGTGTTTCTACCTTTAAGTGGCTGAGTTACTGTTGTTCCCAATTGCTTCCACTTTGTTATAATACCACTAACAGTTGGAATACTTAGTAGTGAGAAAATTTCATGAATGGACTTACACTGGTGGCAACCTATCACGGTATCACGCTTGAATTCACTGAGCTCCTGAGAGCGACCCATTCTTTCTCAAATGTGTATAGAAGGCCTGAATGCCTAGGTGCTTGATTTTATACGCCTGTGGCCATGGAAGTGATTGGAACACCTGAATTCAATGATTTGCAGGGGTGTCCCAATACTAAATACTAGCAAAATAGTGTAGTTGTGGTTAGTTTCCAGACAAAGAAGGTCAGTGGATTCATGACTGTAGGAAGGTGATGAGAGATGACTAAGAAGGGTGTATGTCTAGTCTTTTCTTTTGGATGGAAGGGGACAGGTTTTCCATGGGTATCAATCTATTAGTAAGTTTTTCCACTAAAAGGAGTAGTTATAGTAGTTATTATAAGCAAATATTGAGTAGCAAAACTGATTATATAAGATTTTGTTGGACTCATATCCTGAGTATGGATATAACTGGCAGGAGATACAGGGTTATGTTATGTAGGCATAATCAATATAAATATTAATTTGCTCCACTGTCAGTTAAATTGATTAATGAGCAACTCCAGCAGGGTGTTGAAATAATTGCAGGTACTAATGGTTCATAGGTCAAGCAACTAAGGGGGTTCTATGTTCTTTCTTTTTCTCATAAGGGAGACAATAAATAGTATCTCGATGATACAACAAACAGAATCTCAGGATAATACAAACAGGAGCACATGTGATTGCATCCTAACACTTCAGTGAGAAATAGAGCTGAAAGAATCATCTACAGGGTTTTTTTACACCACTTAGTATAATTACAGTACACAGTAACTACTTTAAATGAGAGAAATGTCACTATACTATGTACAGTAAACTCATTGAACACCCTCATACTTGCAGGCAATTTTTTACTTGTACTCTATTTTTGCAGAACTGAAAAATGCCTAAGAGAAAGTCTTTAGCCAAAGACCAAGAAACTGCTACAGTACTGCATACCATAATGGAATTTGTCTAAAGGTGCTGAGGATGCAGAATTTATATTTTGCTGTAATACTGTAATTGACAGTATACCGTATTGTGTTGCATACCGAGTTCAGATTTAATTATTTTGGTATTTTTCTAGTTTGTTGTATCTGGACTTTTTTTTTCTATTTACTGTAATAGACGTTGAGCTGAAAATAATTTCGAATCCTAATAAGAAGTTTTGTTACAGTATTATGAAATGATCTCACTAGTGTTCACTTGCCAGGAAACTAGTGTGTATTTGTTAGGTTTTGTGTGTCAGTTTGATTCTGATGAAATACAGTTTTTGACAAAACTGTTTGATTTTGACATGAGTTGGTGTGTAGTTCTGAGATTGTGTTAAAGTTGTGAGAAAATGGTGATTTAGTTTCATGAATTGAGTATAATCGATCGTATAATAAACCTTTAAACACTTAATTTCAACATCCCAGTCACAAAGCATTAGATAACATGGTTTTATTTCTTTTTTTGGACAAAGTGTGAAGTAAAAATGCTACAAAGAATCCATTCGTCAGTAATATTTGAACAAACGTGGAGCTAGTTTTTATAACTCAAGGTTTAATTGTTTAGTTAAACATTAGTCCCTTTTAATCAGCACAGCATTTATTCATCATGTAAATTAAAAAAAAATCTCCATACACATTGCATTGCAAGACAAACAAAATCATTATTTCCTTGTCTATACATTAAGACAGTTTTAGCAAAACAAATATATATGGAGTGAAAAAAAAAAAACAAGTGGGAAAAGTTCACAAGAACTCCAGTATTTGACAGTCTCAGTAAGGGAGGAAATATAATGCACTGCACTGAGATCCAAGCGCTGTAGAAAATCAACATTCCAGGCATTTCCACTCACTAAAGCTGACTAAAACCCCCATGAACGAAGCTATAAAGCTGTTATTGTGAGTTCGCAAGTCGAAATCATTGATTTTTTCCAAAATCTTAAAACTATAAAGCAACGTGATTATCATTATAAAATATTTTAATAAAATCTCTTTGGCATAGTTAACCAGTCCTCTTACCAACAATGTATTAATGCACCCATAAGAAACACTAAAATATAACATTTTCTACAAAAAGACATGTAAAATGCAACATGCTGTCATCCTTGTATAAAGGCAGGGTAAAGTTGCTCGGTTCTGCCTCTCCCAGCACAGCGAGAATTGCATATATTACAGCAGTGTCAGTGTGTGTTTACTGAGAAATGGACCACAGGCACCCAGCGATGAAAAAAAAAAACTGCTGGGAGTTTCGGTCTTGTGTATTTTTTTTAGGAACCTCTTTCAGTGGAGCTGAATTCATCAACAGGCTGTGAAATAAAAAGGAAACACTCAATTTTACTTAATGCAGCTTCAGACTTCAGCAGGTAAGACCAATCTTAATTGATTATTTGAATGACAAATAATGTATTAGAGTAGTACTAACCAGTTAGAAGTTTTCATGGTAGCTTCTGGCCATGGAGTTGTAAGCCATACTAGGCACAAACTCATCTTGCATTTCTGGATCTAGAGGCATGCCATCCATATGCATGCCATCATTGTATCCTTGATATCCTGCGGGCGGGTAGCCATCGAGCTCTGTATGAGACAAGACACAATAGAGTCATAATGTCTAGAGGCATAACTGACAGTCATGGAGAGAATTAGCTGGCAAATCATGGTGAGATGATATACTCACCATCTTCTGGAAGGCCAGGATCCATCATGGGGCTTTGTGCCTAAAATGTAACAAGGACATTGTTAAAAACCTGCACCATTTGTGCATATTTCTGATAAATTATGTAATTTGTTGTACAATATGCATTACCATAGTCATTTAAGGACCATTTGGCTTTAAGGTCAGCTTTAAAGTAAAAAAAACAAAACAAAACAAAAATAATAACAATAATAGTAATATATCTCTGAAAAAAATTATGAGACCAGTTAACAATGATTTCTGAACTTGGAGTGGTCTCAATTTTTTTCCTGAGCTATAGCTAAATACAATCACCCAAAGGATTATTAGGAACACCATACTAATACTGTGTTTGACCCCTTTTCACCTTCAGAACTGCCTTAAAAACGTGGCATTGATTCAACAAGGTGCTGAAAGCATTCTTTAGAAATGTTGGCCCATATTGATAGGATAGCATCTTGCAGTTGATGGAGATTTGTGGGATGCACATCCAGGGCACGAAGCTCCCGTTCTACCACATCCCAAAGATAATCTATTAGGTTGAGATCTGGTGACTGTGGGGGCCATCTTAGTACAGTGAACTCATTGTCATGTTCAAGAAACCAATTTGAAATTATTAGAGCTTTGTGACATGGTGCATTATCTTGCTGGAAGTAGCCATCAGAGGATGGGTACATGGTGGTCATAAAGGGATGGACATGGTCAGAAACAATGCTCAGGTAGGCCGTGGCATTTAAACGATGCCCAATTGGCACTAAGGGGCCTAAAGTGTGCCAAGAAAACATCCCCCACACCATTACACCACCACCACCAGCCTGCACAGTGGTAACAAGGGATGATGGATCCATGTTCTCATTCTGTTTACGCCAAACTCTGACTCTACCATCTGAATGTCTCATCAGAATTTGAGACTCATCAGACCAGGCAACATTTTTCTAGTCTTCAACTGTCTAATTTTGGTGAGTTCATGCCAATTGTAGCCTCTTTTTCGTATTTGTAGTGGAGATGAGTGGTACCCGGTGGGGTCTTCTGCTGTTGTAGCCCATCCGCCTCAAGGTTGTGCGTGTTGCGGCTTCACAAATGCTTTGCTGCATACCTTGGTTGTAACGAGTGGTTATTTCAGTCAAAGTTGCTCTTCTATCAGCTTGAAACAGTAGACCCATTCTCCTCTGACCTCTAGCATCAACAAGGCATTTTCGCCACAGGACTGCCGTGATACTGGATGTTTTTCCTTTTCACACCATTCTTTGTAAACCCTAGAAATGGTTGTGCGTGAAAATCTCAGTAACGGAGCAGTTTGTGAAATACTCAGATCGGCCCGTCTGGCACCAACAACCATGCCACACTCAAAATTGCTTAAATCACCTTTCTTTCCCATTCTGACATTCAGTTTGGAGTTCAGGAGATTGTCTTGACCAGGACCACACCCCTAAATGCATTGAAGCAACTGCCATGTGATTGGTTGATTAGATAATTGCATTAATGAGAAATTGAACAAGTGTTCCTAATAATCCTTAAGGTGAGTGTATATATTTTTATTATGGCCAATGTATAAAGTCAACATGACATTTAAAAAAATCTTTTTTATTATTTTATGGCCAATATATAATAGACATCTGACATACTTTTCCAGAAAGCACATGCTTTGTGCTATAATGTTAAATACTGTAATAAAATAAAATGCAAAATAATAAGACTAATAATTAGGGATAGTAAAGATCCATTAACAAAAGCACAAACATAAATGAACATTTGAAATGTTTTGTTTTTTTAAAAGTTGTAATTAATGTATAGGGCATATTCAGTTAGTAAAACTTTAAAAATGCATTTGTTAAATATGGTTTTATTTACCATATATTCTAATATTTTTGTAATGTTACATTTATAATTTTGTTATTCTATAATACTGTTTTGATCTGTTTGCTATTTTGAATGGTTACTATTTACTATTTTTCATAATTTGAATTTTTGGTGAATTATATTGAAACTAGTTAAGGTCAGTTTGACCTGCAAACATCATAATTATTAATTATAATAATTTTATATTGAACCCACATCAACTGAAAACAAAAACATACAAAAATGTATTGTCCCTGTTAATAACAAGCGATATCTTAATGAATTGTTTACCAGAGGAAGAAATTTCCCTGCTTTTAATTTCACAAGTGTGGTCACTACTATAAAAGACCACTTATCAGGAGCAAGTATGATAAAATAAGGTCTATATTTGTTTTTATTTTTGATTATACTGTTACAGTCTGAAATACATCACATTGCAGAAGTAAAATCTGTTAAAATTACACACTAAAATAAACTTGCTATGAAACCTCCACACCACCAGGGGGGCAAACTCACCATCTCCCAAGCAGCGGGGTCGTGTTTGAAGAGCGAGTGTGTGAGCTCCACTGACACTCGTTTCTTATAGTCAGGGTTTTTGTCCTCAGAAATTCGGAAGAGAACAGCAGCGGCATAGGTGGCTAAAAAAGAAAAAAAACAAGCTTTGTTACATGCTTTAAAGTATACTTCAGTTTTGATGCAAACTCTCAGTGTGAACATAGAGCCGAATGCATAGACCAACGGTGCATGCCAATATCGCATACTATCCTTCATAAATAGTATTCGAAAATAGAATTAGTACATCGCCAAATCGTAGTGTTGAGTATTCCAAAGATATCCAGATGGTCTACTATTTCCGCACTCTAATGGCTAATATTGCCCGCAACCCATTGCTCGTTGGATGAGGATTTAATTAGAACTACAAATATGGATAAAAAGTGTTAAAAACTACAAACATGGCGGATGTGTTCAACGGTTAAGTACAAAACTTTAGATAAAGGGGTTTGAGTGAATAATTATTAGTATCTAAATTTACAAAATATATGTATACAATGTTATCCACATATTTCATATGCAACAGCATTGTGAACTTCTGTAATGATACTTTGGGCAATTAACTTTTGAATGCATCATTATATTTAAATTTCAAACACAGCATGAAAAACCCACAACTGGCAGATCGACCTGCTACTACGTTTCTCTCCGATTCGGTAGGAAATTAAATGAAATTGAATGTGGAGTGATAACTGTGACAAGAAGATTGACAGGGCAGTTTAAACTGTGACAGGATGCACGTAACTAAGTGACAGAGAGCAAGGGTGTCCAATCCTGCTCCTGGAGGGCCACTGTCCTGCAAAGTTTAGCACCAATCCGAATTAAACACCTAAACCAGCTAATCAAGGTCTTACTACTAGGCATACTAGACACTTCCAGGCAGGTGTGTTGAGGCAAGTTGGAGCTAAACTCTACAGGACAGTGTTCCTCCAGGACAGTGCTCGGACACCCCTGGCATAGACTTTCAAAGTATACAGTATTTAATAGCATTTAATTAATTAAATCAGTATTTAATGTGCAAACACAGGCCCTTAGCACAAGGACACTAGAGTGTTTTATACTTGTCCAGTGTTTTCTCTCCAGAAGTTGAGAGATAAAAATGCTTTTTTTCACTTGTTTCTCTCTCACTTACCAATTCCTTCGTTGCTGGAATGGAGGAGCTCCATGAGAGGCGCACAGGCTCCTTCTGAATCAATGATCTCAGCCGACGGTTTATCAAGAGCCAGTTCACACAGAACACCAGCTGCCACACGCTTGACGTTATCCAATGGAGAATACAACAGCTGCAGGGACAGAAAACAGATGTCTATTATACACACTGAGCTTGTTAGACTAATGGCAAAGGCTACATACAGATGCGGTCTCACAAACTCATAAAAACAGCCAGAACATACTAGTATATTGGTGGAAAGGTGTAAGAGTTACCTGAACAAACAGAGGAATGGTGTGCATGCTGGCAATGGTGGCTCTGTTCATAGGATCTCTGGCCAGGATATGCAGAGCACCAGTGCTGCCCTCCACAATCTCTTCCATTCTTACCCCATCCTGAGAGAGAGGGAAAAAAGGGTCAGGTAATTAATAAACTGACAAAATATGCTGTATGCATGTAAGGATGGGAATTTTAAAGAATTAAAAAATGCTGGTATCGATTAAAGTCAGTAAGTCTTTCATTCACAAATGAATGACTCACTTTTAAAAAAATCATTATTCATTAAATCTTTTTATTCACCAATAAAGAACTGGCTCATTATGGTCATTCATTGGTAAACGGATAAATACTAGTTTGGCTACATGTTTTTTATACACTAAAAAGCGCTGACTCTGAATCATTAGTTTGGGAATTGGATTACTCTGGTTGCCCTACATGTTTTTGAATCAATATAAAGAACTGGCACATATGAGTCATTCATTTGAGGGAGTCATTTTAAGTGTAATTTCATTGAAGGAGTAATTTCATATGGTTAAGCCTTGGTTCCCCACCCTAATTGTGTGTCCGTGTTACAGCGACAGGTGAGGAATTCATACCTGGTATTGCTGTTGATTAGATGAACCGTGTTTCTGATTATCCTGATGAGCTTTCGAAAGCAAAGTGACCAGTTTGGGAATGGCTTCAGCGTCTCTCAAAGGAGCCTGATTGGCTTGACACAGTGCCAGGTTACGGATCAGACCAACCACAGCCTGTGATGGAGACAAACGTGAGGTCAGCAAGATATGGTTATACTGCACAACAGGAGACCCAATAAGGCCCTATATGGTATAAACTACTCATTGAGAGGGAGGACCAAGTCCCACAGCCTCGAAAAGCTTTTAAAAAAATCTAAAAGCTTTTAGATTCTGTGGCTTATTAAAGGCTGTTTTACTCTACATACGGCCCCCTCACATCATGTCAATTTTACTTCATTTAACTTGTTAACCTGCCTATTTTGGACACTTTCAGTAGTGGAATAAATTAATCAAGGGCGACAAAAGCTCCTGTGAATGGGGTATTTCTATAGTGCCATTGGTTTTGTGTAATGCTTCATCCACACCAATAGGTATCAGTTTATAAAAATTTTACTGATTTAACTTGTTAACCTGTTTTCCTGAAAACTTAAACTTAAATAATAAAAAAAGGTTCTTAAATATAGTTTTTTTCTTTGGGATTTTTTTTATTTGGTATCACTGAGGGTGTTAATCTGTGGAAGCATATGGGTAGCAATATTCAATTTGGAATCTCTATTTCTATTTTCTACACTAGACACTTTACATAATTTAAACACATTTTAATTTTGTATAAGTTGCGAAACTAAAATAAACATATCTAATCATTTTTGTAATACATTTTAAACATGTTTAAGGAAAGAATTGTAGCAAAATTATTATTTTTTTTTTTTTATTGCATTTACACACATTTAAAACACGATTGCATGTTCATTAAATGTCCCGCAATGAATGTAGAAAAAAAATCAATGTGGGATTGAATGCAACTAGTGTAGAAAATAGCCAGTTTCAATTATATTACTGAATTAGCATTTTGCTCCAAACGTTACACATTTGGTTTGGAAAAATACAGAAATACATTGCCATTTTGCATATTACATTTCAAACTGAATATTGCTATCCATATGCTTCCATACTAATCTGTCAGTTGTCTGTTTTACTCTCACTTACCTTAACAACAGGCCAGTAGTAGGGCTCATTGAGCAATCGGACAATAGCGGGGATGCCGTAATGGATTCGCACGGCATTCTGCGCGGTCTCAGCCTCCGGGTGCCGGCTGGTGAGGTGGCGCAGGGCACAGACAGCTGGCTCGATCACATCCTGTTTTGAACTAGCCCTAAGGATAGTGTGAATCAGTGCCTCAACGCCGTTACTCTGGGTCACCTGTGTTTTGTTGCGTGTGTTGTTGCAGGTGAGGTTGGACAGGATGCCTGTAGCGCAGGTCAACATGTTGATGTCGTCAGCTGACAGCAGACCAACCAGCACTTGGAGCAGATTTTCCATTCCGTCCTGTAGGGGGTGAGAGAGAGAGAGAGAGAGAGAGAGCGCATGTGTTGGCACCAATTAATATTATCATGATAAGCAATCCAGTTCAGATAAGCAGCAAGGCTTTGACATTTTATTTGAGAATACAATTTGTATAGAGCAGCGGTTCACAATCTTTTTGACTCAAAGGCCCCCCACTCTCCAACACAATAGAGAATGGGAAAGTGACGTCAGCAAGAAAATGCATTCAGGGACTTTAGGACACAGATACCACATTAGAGACTGAGTAGTAGTGGAGGTAGACGATAAAACTTACAGTTAAAAACACATTAGAATGGTGAACGCTTGCCAGTAACAATACAATGGAGAAAGTGAAAGTAAAAGCTGATGAAAATAAACAACTTAAACAAAATGTGGCTTTATAATATATTTATGATGTTACAGATTTATAATTTCTAAACTGCTTGAAACTGTAAGTGCTCACCATAAATAATGTATGAAAACATGTCTAGTTACTTGTGTGGTAGCTCATTACTCGCTCCATGTTTGTACAGTAGCACTCCTTTGCTTGTTATTCAGCTTCTCTCACTATAAGGAATCTTGAACTTGTTCCATTTAAAGGTGCACTGTGTAAATTTGAGCCGCATCTAGCGTTGAGGCTGCGAATTGCAACTGCCCACCGCTAACCCCTTGCTTTCGAAGCACTTAGAGAAGCTACGGTGGCTGACACAGGACAAAGATGTCATTGTTTGAGACAGCAGAGAGTAACTAGCGCTCTGTAGAGCAGTTTGTCCATTTAGGGCTACTGTAGAAACATGGTTCCACAAAATAGCGACTTCACTGTAAGGGTTAGTATGAGTAAATACATACTATATCTATTAAGTACATCTATCTACATATTTAGTTGTATGTAGATAGAAATGGCTCATTCTAAGGTAATAAAACATAACGGTTCATTATGTAAGATCTTTATACACCACTATATATATATATATATATATATATATATATATATATATATATATATATATATAGCATTTCTGTCAATAGATCCTCATAAATACTACACACTGCACCTTTAAGTCCAGTAAAACATTGTAGTAGGTTAGTGCTTTCACAATAAAACATTTCAGAGCTGATTTACAACAGAGGGCCATACTGTTATGTTATCCCTTAATGCCTTTACAATAAGAAATTAGGCCAATAGATCAAGCTATATTGCATTTATTATTTTATCTAACAAATATATCAGTGCTACTTTTTTGTTATTAAAAAATAAACCGCAAAAGAGAAATCAATTTGGTCTTGTGTGTGGTCCGATAGAAGGAGTTTATGAAATGTGACGGATATGTGCAGTGTCTGTTGGCTGCACGACTGAGCGCTCGATTGTACGCAAGCGATTCAAATATTAACCCATTTATTCTAAGCAAGCAGAGTTGTTTTTTTCCTCTGGTGAATTGTATTTTTTGTCATTGTACGCTCCTGAGTGTGTCCTAAAACATGGCGGCGACTACCCAGAATGCAATGCGCAATAACGTAGTTTCCCAGAACCTATATTCGAAGGCCCCCCACCACATAGGCTATATATTTCCATGATTTTTGCTTTAATTATGAAAACACTGCTAGTTCTCAAAGTTTTTTAATGAAGAGAAACTAGGAGAGTCGGTACATTACTTTAAATTAATTAACCACAATTCATTAAACACAATAAGATACTTAATGATTCTAGAAGTTTCGAGAACTGTATGTTTTCCATACAAACAAAAGTTATTGAGGGGGGAAAAGAAATTTAATTTCAGTCTATATCTCAAGTTTAAGTTTTTAGCATGTTCATTTAGATTGAAGTAAGATTATTTAATAAATTAATAATAATGTATTATTTAAATAATTTTAAGTCATCCTGAGTGTCTTTGGTTTAGATCTACTTGTATAGCGGTAGGTTGTGTGTGCAAAATATCCCCAAAAAGTGATGCTGTAAAAATGTAATAACATTTTCTCTGAAGGTTGTGTTTGGGTTAGGGGATATATAACAGTAGTACAGTATAAAAATCATTATCTCTCTGGAAAGTCCCAATAAAACATGGACACATGAGCTGTGTTTGTGTGTGTAAGATGCTGTTAGATGCATAAATTGACCTGTTTGGTTGCAGCGTCTGACAAGTTTCTCAAGGTCCACAGGCAGTTTTGCATCAGACGTTGAGTAGAGCCGGTCAGATGCTTACCAAGAGCTTGCATTCCACCTGAGAGAAAATATTAGATTCATTTGTGAATCGTAGTTATTATAGTTAACTAAAACCATAAAAAACATCTTTGTTAATAAAAAACAACCAATTAAGCACAACCAATTAAAAACACTAATTACTATATTTGGAAGAGTGGTTCCGTTTTCCAGTTTGACTTACCAGCATCTACAATAGCAGGCTTGTTACTAGGGCAGACAGAGAGCACTTTGAGCACACGGCTAGTGGTCCAGAGCAGCTTCTCATAGTTGTAGGTTCTCATGATGTTCACAAGACCCTCAGGGCCTCCGTTAGCCAGAATAATCAGCTGTGAGACAATCAGACGTTAACATGGCAAACAATCACATTTGAAAGAAATGACTTAAACAAGAACACAAGAAACACAACATCAACAACTAATAGATTTATTTGTATATTAGTAATGTAGCATATATACATTTTCTAACATTATCTATCTTACATAACTATATTAACAAAAAAATTATATATATATATATATATTATAAAATTATATATATATATATGTGTATTTGATCAAGATGTATAACATAAACACCTTGCTCTCCTGGTTGCCATAGGAAAGCAACTGTAGGCAGTCTGTGGTGATGGCCAGGAACTTGGGGTTGCTTTTCTTCAGCAGGGGAACCATCCTCTGCAGACCGTCAGCCAGACGCACCGCCATTTTGGCTCCCTCTTGGTGCAGGAGCAGGTTATGCAGGGTGGTAATGGCATAGAAAAGAACAGAATCCATCGGAGAACTGAAAAAGAAATGGGTTGGATGGTTAAAATCAAGACCTGGATTAATTTCCAAATAATTGGGGAGATCCATGTACCTAATAATGTAAATAAAATACTGAATCACATATTTGCAATATATATATTTTTTAAAATAGCTTTAGTTTAGGGCGACACATATAAAGCGTATGGAAAAATATGATTTACCTAAAAATGTCTTTCCAACTAAGACTAGTTTTTTATTTCACCAATGAAAAACAAAAGGAGGTCTTATTGCGATTTCTCATTCATATTGCAGTGGGTGTACCTCTTTATTTTCCCTTTTTTCTCTCCCTTGCTCCCCATTCTCTTAGGCTCACCCGTATTGATTATGGCGCAGGAAGTAGCAACCTTTGTCCTATATCAATATCCTCGAACATTATTCATAATTTTGCACTTCCGGTTTTGTAAATTCTCACCTTAGCTTACGCTACACCTACACCATACGTTGGAGTCCCACCAGAACTCACGGAAGCCAGTGATTATAGTTTATAGTTTTAAATATGATTATTTTTCTTACAAAAAAATGTGTTTGCTTAAGACATTTGTTAACCCACTAGAGGTATATGGATCGCTTTTATGATGGATAGATGCACCTTTTGGAGCTTCAAAAACTGTTCAACAGAAAGAAGAAAGCCATATACACCTAGGATGACTAGAGGGTGAGTCAGATATGGGATCACTTTCATTTTTAGGTGAACTATTCCTTTCAGACTTTTTAAGTTTTTGCTTTGTGAAGTATGAATCATCATAGACTTTCATTGTATTGAGGCTTGGACATTGTACCTCTGGACGAACTAGTCCTTTACTTCAGTATTAGTCTCTCTCACCTCAGCATGCGCACCAGAGCTGGAATGCCCCCTGATTTGAAGATGGCGAGCAGCCCCTCGCGGTGGTGCGAGAGGTTGTGCAGGATGCTGGCCGTGGCGCGGGTTGTCTCCATGTCGGATGTGTTCTGCATGGCTCTCACTACGGCGGCCACCATCTGCGGGGACTGCATCAGAGCCCGGCGGGATGCCTCCTTGCGGGTCAGCTGGTTGACGATCATAGCGGCCTTGTTCACCACGACCTGAAGTCAAGGGAGAGGGTATACATTTTTGTGATATAGAAATAGAGAAAGAGCAAAGAGTGAGTGTTATGACATCAGATGTTTGACACGTGCAGCGAGGTACCTGGTCGTCATCGTTGAGGAGTTTGGTGAGCTCTGGAATGGCGCGTGTAGCGAGTTCAGCATCATCCTGGTAGTTAATGAGGTGAACGATGGCGGCTTTGAGTTGCTGAGATGGTTCGGCTAGCTTCTGTACATTGGTCTGCTGGGATGAATCGATCTGTGTGGAAAGGATGGACGTTCCCTCCATCACCGTCTCAGGAAACATGGCCGCCCTCACACGCTGGGCACGGGTCATATTGTATTGAGACTCCACCTCTATAGGAAAGCATTATACAGAAAGAATTATAAACTAAACAGCCTGTTTTTGTATTTCTATGCTTGTTTTGGAGGGAAATAATCTGAAATATATCTGTATAGTGTGGCTTCTGGCAAAGGCAATAGGTGAACTGTTATGGAAAAATTGCTACATAATAAAGTAATTTTGATATACAGTATATGCTATGCTTTTCACCTGCAGGGTTCTCTGTGAATGTGGTAGAGTAGGTTATTTTCTTGGTGCTGTACTCTGCTCCATCTTCGTCTGAGCGAACCGTAGTGGCTCCTGATTGGATGCCTGAATCTGTCCCGTAATACGACTGCTGCCACTCTGTGACCTTCACCGTGCCTGGGGCCTCTGCCACTGATACACACACACACACAACAATGATTTGAGTTAACTCCTATAATCATGCAAAGCATCATGGAACAAAGGAAAAAGGATAATGTCTAGATAGATGCCCTCAAAGTTAATAAGCATAGATTACAAGGCACAAAACTCCAATGCTGACTTCATTTTAACCTCTTAACTGTCAGTGTCCCCATAACTAATACTGATAATCAAATAGTTGATGGTACCCTTCCATAGTTTCTTCAATTGTGTCGTCAAATCGATAATATTTCTGAATATTAAGTGTCTTTGAACCCCAGTCATGTTATGAAGATACTCCATGACCATCTACAGATTATGGGACACGTTTCCTTATTTCACATGCGCACACACATAGCATACATTTTTACTGATTTTTGTGAAGCTGGAAAGATATAAAAGGGTTTGGTGCCATATATGTATGACTGTTATGTGTAAAAATTTGTGAAAAAGTGTTGTGTAAATGTCCGAAGGCGGGGCCACAACGTTAAGATGGCCACCGTAACATTCAGTAGTCAGGTGTGGTGAGAGTGGCGTGAGCATGGTCGGAGTACCGCCACTTTAGTCTGTGTGGTTCATCAATAGACTGTTGGCACGAACGTGTTTCCTGCACTGTATAGTTTTATTTATTTCTTTGATTTATTTTTGTTTGTAGCACTTTTTTTTTCTGCACCGTGGGATTTTTTACAACTTTTTGTAAAATATATTTAGCCTTGAACGGATTCCTGCTTGTCCCGGTCACCTCATTGCCTCTAACCGTAATGTACATCCGCAACAAGTCATAACATTAAAATAATAACTGGATTATGTGGAGTTTTAATACTGTAATAATTATTTGTACTTACAGCGCATTTCCATTTTGGCCTTCCGGAATCAAACCAAACAGCCCAAAAGTAAAACCTGCAAAACAAAAAACACTCACGGATTAAACAAATATTAAGTGTCAAAAAAGCAGCTGAAGCTTGTTAAAAATGTTATTAAGTCATCCTGCAATCTGTTCTTGATCAGGAGGACAAAACACCATTAGAAACTGGAGTTACCAAAACATTCACAAGCAATCGAAACTGGTGCAGAGGATCATGGGAGAAGTGGAGGAGGAGGGATGGGGGGAGGGGGTTAGGAGGGGGCCAGTGACGAGGGAATGAGAGCGATAGGATTTGACCCCTTGGCTTCTCAAACAAGGCGTGAGCTAATGCTCGACTGCAAGCACAACAACCTCACAAAACCGGCTCCGCATGTTTCGACATTTACACACCCCTACACACCAAAGCCCTCCCCTTTCTCCAACTCTCACACATTTGAACACACAACTAAAATATTCATTACTGGGGAAAGCATAATATGGGAACAGTATTGTTTCTTAAAATCCATTTATAACTTAAAACAAGGCAACAATAAAACCTCGTTCTCAAAATAAGCAGGAACAGACCAAATAGATTTACCTGCCATAACTTTTTTCCCTTTTAGTTTTATCTGCACGCCATTTTACTTTCTCTCTCCTGGCTTTATTTGAACTCCTCCTCATTCATTACCAATTATTTCTCTCCCACCCTCCTTCAGGTACTCTACAGTACATCCTCCATTTCTCTTGCTCTCTTTTATACCTCGTTCTGACTGTGTCTAACCAAAACCTTTAAACTCCAGAGGAGAAGAGCAGCATTTATCAGACAACCTATTTAGTCTTCATGCTTTTTTATTGATCTGATTGCTATCCAACTGGGTAAAAACATTCCATTTACACGTGTAAATGTGTCTCCATAAAACACATAATCTGACTTACTATATCTGTGCAAATATGCAAATATCGGTTTAGAAGGAGTAAAAAAAAAAAAAAAAACACATTACAAGTCACATCTTGTATGCACCTCAATTACAATCTACTGAGGTAATCTGTCTTTTATAACTGGATAGTTATAAACGCATAAAAAGACTAAGTGTAAATATCCCCAGAGGAGACAGATTAAAACACAGAACACTGACAGATCATAATTATCAATTATTTTACAAGTCTATTAATCTACATAAATTATTAGCAATAAGACAGACAGAAGAAAAATAATAATAATAATCAAAAAATCGTTTTTTTTAAATAATTATTATTCCAGAATCAATATTAATTCATATTAAATTGCTTTACTTCAGTTACCTCTCATGTCAGCAGAGGGCAGAGCTTGACAATAAGGACTGCACGATGATGGTCGCTCGGAAAACGCAATTGTCACTTGTCCAATCGGGTCGTCAGTTCAACCTCACAAAAGTATATCATTTAGCATGTGTTTTTAAGCCTTGCCAATTTCAATATTCAAGCGCAAGACGCGAAAGAGAACTCAGTTTAATAGCGCAATACATTTTTTTGTGCGCGCGCACATCTGAAGCGTGCGCCCAGAAAGCTGTTTCTCAGAAAGAGTGCGAATGCTGAATTGAGCTCCCTTTTACATCTTCTTACACTTGAACAGACATATTCACAAAAAATTACGTCAAATGCCAATCTCTGTGAGTATCCTTGTAAACTTTGTCTTTCATATCTTAAGTGAACATGAACAGTTGAGAAATAAAACCGCATGTCTAACAGTAGAGTAGTGCAGGGATGACGTCAGAACCCGGAAGAATAATTCGCCACTGGTTCCTTTGAGATTTTCCTATGGGGTTTTATAGGAATTTATGTGTTTTTTGATTTATGTGTAAAATAAAGCCGGTGGTAAACATAGCTTGATATTTTGACGTTTTGCTCTAAAGCAAGTAAATTACACACAAACATATCTAAAAAGTGAATTTTGAAGCAATTATGTTCGCTCACGTCTGCGTCAAGTTTACCACAAGCTTTATTTTACTCATTAACTGAAAAACCCTATTTTAAAACCCCATAAGAAAATCTCAAAGGAACCAGTGTCGAATTAGACTTCCGGGTTCTGACATCATACCCGGCTTCACGACTCTATTGGATCTGTGCAGCTCTTAAAGTGACAGCCACCTAATAAACCTGCTGCTGTCTTTGTTTTAATGTTAAACAACAAAGGTCAAAAGACAACAAAAATATAACATTGCTTTTTACTGAATAACTTCGTAAAATGATGGATTCAATCCATCAAAATGCATATAATCAGAGGGCTAACATTCCCCAACCAGCAGGAACGTCTGGCCACAGCCCTACAACCAAAAAGCAAAAAAATGAAAGATTTCAGACTCACTCTGTAAAAAGATCCCATGATCAAAAAGCCTCTTTCATGTACATGTGCCGCACTAACGTCATGAGAAAAGATCGGACACATACTTTGGATGCCTTGCATGTCAGCACTCGAAGACAGCCCCTAAGAGGAGTTTTTGGCAAACTTTTGCTTTAAACAGCACAAACAACATTACTAAGCATTGCAAGCAGATGTTTGTTGGTTTGCAACTGCTTTGAGCCTTTGCTGGCACAAATAGTCTTTCGTGTGTTACACTGAAACGGTTCTTTAGAGTTTAGAATTGATTTATTCAACTAGTTTTCGTTCAGGGTCATAATTGCAAAGAGATTTGCATATAAAGGTCCAGTGAGTGCTAACTCCCTTCACTATAGCAATGGCGTCAGGACACACCTAGCTGGGTGTAGCCAAGTCAAAAACTTGTCAAAACACATCAAACACAACAAGCAGCAACTCCTGCCAGGCCTGCAGGTGAAAGATAGCAAGTGCCTGTGTGAACACTGGGTGTGGGTGTTTTCTCAAGAATCACATTTACACACCCACTTTGGTATGTCCATACACTGTAATGTAATTTGCACACACGAAAAAAAGAAGCAGCAAAAAAAGCAATAAAACAGTAGATTATGACAGATTAGTTTAAGATAAGCTCTACGCTTTTCTGATTTTGGTCATGGACCAAACAATTACAGTTAGTAAGTCTTGCTAGTGCATACTTGCATGCAGACACAAGGTCTGTTTTTAAGGGTGAGGTCAATCACACAACTACAGTGACACACCCAAAAATAAATTACAAAAATCCAAAAGATTTACACTTAAGGAAGGACCTGAGGCATATCTAAAAACCATGGACTCTTTTGACTTGAGGTAGTAAGCAGCCACCCACAATATCTACATCTAGCGTGTTATCTGCTTTGAAGGAGAAATGATACATGAACCATTGATTCACTCCTGTTTCTGAGCTCATATGAGGCATGTACTGTTGTCTCTACTTTGGACTTCACACACAGTTGGGATGATGATTAGTTAATGAGTAAAAGTTTATTACTGTACATTCAATTTGGTACTGAGAAAACTGAGCAACAAATCACACGCCCTTCAGAATCATCACCCACCCCCACCTGACCTGCTCCACCTACCTATCCCTTAACGGACACAGGGCCTCTATCAACGTAGCGGTCTCCGAAACGAGGCTGAGATGTGTTTGAGTCAGAATGAGCTGTGGATATGACACATCCCAGAGCTGATTCCCAAAACTCTAATCCTGGTGAGACATTCCACACCAGTCCATGGTGTGCTACCTCTCCCATCCACTTTCTCTTATTCACACCCTGTCAATGACTTTCTGTCATGTACTGGCATACATTTACTAAATCGTGCTCATACACAATATTAGAGCAATACAGCGAGCACATGAGCACTCTATAAGCAATTTTTCTTATTATTATTCAGTGAACAAAACCAACCAGCTCTAAAATTATTAAAACAATTCAAACATGGATTCAAAACAAATCCAAATAAAAAACTGGTCTTAATTTTAGTTTCATGTGTGAATTGCAAATAACAATTATATAAGAACCAAGGAATGCTGCGATATTAAAATTATGGGTGACTACCAATAATTATTTTTATGTTATGGTTGATAACTGATAACCAAACAGTATGGAAGCTTGTTTCCGCCATGGAATAAATAAAAAAAACTGTAAATTTTTTTACAGTTTTTAAAACTTTTTTCCATCGCAATTGTTTTTTTCCTTCTCAGAATTGCATGATATAAAAATATTAAGTGTTATAAAGTCAAAATTGACAAAAAATCTGAGCAAAAAGTCAGTATTGTGAGATAAAAAGGTCACAATCTTTTTTTATTCAACCTTTTTTTATTCAGTTGCAGAAACAAGCTTCCATAAAATGTTTATATTAAAAAAATAAAATACCAAAAACTGAAAAAAAAAGAGTTTTAAATGCTACATAAGTAAACTTAGGAATCAGAACACTATCATGTACAGTATGAAAAACCATTGCAATTTTGATTATATTGCTAAAGATTACATATAGGCCTACTGTTAATTAGTGTAAATTCTGAATGTTTATAAAGATTAAGAGCATGTAGAAAAGGAGTATGCTAAATTAAATTTCCAATATCAACCAATACTGGTAACTAATATTCTCATTATACAAAAGTTAATTCCATTTCGTATTTTAACTGGCCAATAAACTATTCCAGTCTGTCTGTTGCTTGGTGACATGCAAATCTTGGTGTATTGTTTTCTTTTGAAATAAAAAAATATATTAATAGTAAATACTATTTAAAATAGGAATGAGAGACCTTGAAGTTCTCTTCCATCACTGTTTTTCTGTGTTCTTCTGTGGGGTTTACTACTTTATATTTCCTGTTTTAGCTGAGTGGGCGTGGCCTTAAAGAAAGCGCAAACCATAGGGAAGTGCTCATTTTAGCCATTCATGGAAATGTTTGTGAAAATGTATGTGTTGGTTTTATTCATCCTGTTTATTGTTTTTTCTTGTTCTTTGATTTAACTCTAGTTTTTAAAGGGATAGTTCACCCAAAAATGAAAATTCTGTCATCATTTACTCACCCTCAAGTTGTTCCAAACCTGTATGAGTTTCTTTGTTCTGATGAACACAAAAGAAGACATTTTGAATAAAGTTTGTAACCGAGCAGATAGAGCATCCATTGACTACCATAAAAGGGTGAAAAATTCTATGGTAGTCAATGGTTGCTCTATCTACTTGGTTACAAACTTTCTTCAAAATGTCTTCTTTTGTGTTCATCAGAACAAAGAAACTCATACAGGTTTGGAACAACTTGAGGGTGAGTAAATGACAGAATTTTCATTTTTGGGTGAACTATCCCTTTAATGAACATGGCGAGGAAAGAGTTCAATAAATAAAAATGGTATGCTGCAATTAGTAAGCGGCGTGGGGAAAAGTGTCTATTTAAGGAAGCCGTCACTAGTTGAAGGGAGGATTGGATGACGGATTATGGTTTGAGTGAATTTGAACAAAGGTTTTTGTAGCTCTGCTTGGCCTCAATGGTTGAAGAGGAGAGTTGGTACTGTTTTAGTACCTGGGAGTTCTAGTTTTTATTGATAACCCATTTTATTTCTGCTCAACCATATTTATTTGCATATTGATAACCCTTTTGTATCCTTTTAGGCTGTGCACACAAAATCACTGTTTGTCTCGATCACTCACATTTCCCTGTGCCTCGCTCTCACATGACCTGACGGCTAAAGAATGTCAGAATCAGATGTGCTGATGGTGTTCATTCACACAACAATACTGAGTACTGACAGTGCAGCCAGTCATCATAATCTCTCTCTCACTGCCCTGCCCTCAGGCTCTCACAGACAGGGAGTGCCACTGATAAGACTCAGGTTTGTGTGGTCTTCTACTCGGAGTC
Organism: Gobiocypris rarus; assembly: GCA_023029165.1. NCBI lineage: Eukaryota > Metazoa > Chordata > Actinopteri > Cypriniformes > Gobionidae > Gobiocypris > Gobiocypris rarus. The sequence goes on from CM040931.1 coordinate 21,587,330, forward strand.
AACCTCTTTTAACACCTCTCGTGATATTTGAAGATTTCCTTGTCCTATCTTGTGATTTATTCACAAATACATAAAAATGCAATTCATATTTGAATACACATAAATAAGCACGTTTTTAAATTTCTGAAATCAGATTAATTTATATAATTGTATAAATAATATACTCACATTTTATGTATATACATTTTTAAAATATGTTTCTATTTAATCCTGTTATACTCATTATGGTACATTTACTTTTTTTCATATGAAATACTTCCTCACTTTAGTTTATTATTATTTTTATATTTTTGCAAGTCAAAAATGTCAGGGTGATATTACTGTCTTAATATCAACAAATTAATATAACATTAATTAATATCAACATAACATTTAATACAAAATAATGACATTCTTGAAAAGATAATCTAGTAGTTTGATAAACTTTGATTATTACTTTTTATTTGTTATTATATATAAACAAAAAGAAATCAAAACAACCAACCAACCAACATGCAGAAGAAAAAAACAGGAAATGACATCATAGAAAAGACTACTGGTCAAGTGCAACTCCTAAAAACTTGTTATTTATTAATTAATAATTCAAGATATTAATGTTTAAAGAAAACATGACTTTTTGACTGTTACACCACATGACAATTTTAGAGTCATTAAAAAAAACCTTTTCCTAAAAATTGTGGGAAAGTCTTTCAAAATCATATGAAACCAACATGAATGCAAATGACTTTCTAACAGTTATGATGTTTCTTGTTGATACCAATCCGGTTTTATTTTAGCTTACTTTTTTTTAAACAAAAAAAAAATCCTTATTGTGTAATTACAATAAAGACAAATGTCTTCTATATGAATATAACGTTCATCATAATATCACAGTATACTCAGGCTGCGGCCAGCCTTTATTTTTACAGTGACCATAATGAGCCATTACTGTATTTACATTTGAATTACAGCCAAAAAGCAGCCATTTTGGATTCAGAGTCAGTCTCCAGAGATTACAGAGCTGCTATGCCTCATAGCTTGAATTCAGTAGTATGAAATCCAAAGCCACACACACACACACACACACACACACACACACACACACACACACACTTAATGACTTTGTGACCTGGCAGCCACCAGCTGAGCCTATACTGTTGAGAGCCTGCTCTGTCTGAGATCTCCCTAGACGCTCAGATTGCTTCCGCTGGAGATAGCAAGTGGGCAAGCGGGTGGTCTGCACTGGCTCGGGCCCGCGGGTTACTTTAGCCCCAAACTAAATGCACACACGGGCCTCTCAGCATGTAGATCCATCAACCAGCACATCCAATTAAACAGTTATCATAGGAGGCCAAATGAACACAGCAAATTATAAAGTACATTTCTGACTACTGCTGCATACCCTCAGATTAATAGATAGCTATTAGAGAAGACTATCATAAAGACTTTCAATGTAAAAATACTGCACAATAAGATGCTAATGCAACATATCACAAAATACAAATAGATTTTAAATGACTTATCACATTACATTACTGAAGCTAAAACTGGTCAAATTAAACATTTCCCGTTCTTTGTTTTCAGTTAGCCTTTGGTTAGCAAGCTAACATCTTTGCTTACTAGCTTAGCATAGGGCTAACTTGTTGTGTATTCCTTAAAGGGATAGTTCACCCAAACATTAAAATGGTCATACATTTTGGCATATTCCAAACCTGTATTACTTTCTTTCTTCAGTTGAACACAAAAGAATGTTGAATATTTTCAAGAAAGTTGGTAATCAATTGACTTCAATAGTAGAAGAAAAAAAATGCTATGCTACCATCAACAATTTCTTAAAAATATCTTCTTTTGTGTTCACCAGAAGAAAGAAACTCATACTGGTTTGGAACACATGAGAGTGAGAAAATCATGACAAAATGAAAACATTTCGGTGAACTATCCCTTTAACCATAAATGTGTGTTGTGCTATCTATAGTACCACAGTAAATTATTGTCGTTCAACTTAAATATTTAATATTGTGAATAAAATTGCACATTTGGCAATTCATCTCGCATTTTGTTTCGCTTTAGACCTTTAGATGTCTATTGAGATAGAACGGACCCTGCAGAAAATTGTTCATCCTCCAAAAAAAAAAATAAAAATTGCCTCTGCACCCATTCATCAAACTTTAAATGTTTCCGCACCATTTACATGATTTTTCTGTCATTTGTGACAACGTTTAACTGCAATTGACACACTTTTTCAGCTTTCCATGTTTTCACTGTTATACAGAAGGCGCTGTTATTAGTCCAGATACGTATCCCAGAAGGAGTGGCTAAGACTGCTTACACACAATTAAGCTAACATGATCATCAGCAAACAGATCAAACCAAATTAAATGTCAAACTCACTAGGGTTGTTGGACTCAGTCTAGGTTGATCACCATTCTGAATCCATTCTGAAGTCTTTAAAAAAACACGATATTCAATATGTAAAAGTTCACTAGTACAATCACTTGCTTCAGTGAACGTGTTCTTCTTGTGGCCAAACAAAAACAGCTATCACTCTAGCAATTGGGGTGGTTTTAATCAGGCAGTATAGGGTTAAATGTTTGCTTAAAACAACCCAATTGCTGTGTTTGTCCATTTTCAACCCAACTTGGGTTGTTTTTAACCCAGCATTTTTTAGAGCGTATGCATATTCTCATCTGCTCATGTTGCACAGCATTATTAATGCAAAGTAGAATGCCCATTTTGGAAAGTAATTATGAGATAAATGCATGATCACAATAAGTACGCAGCAGTAGGTAAACTCCTCTGGAAGCTGTTGATGTGTAACACCACAGTGAGGTATCCAGGCATGTACGAACAGGCTGCGTTATTTCAGCCTCAAGCTAAACCATTAGCACTATTAAAATGACATGCATGTCTAGGAGAGAAAATGGTTCACGATTGATAACAACATATACAGATATAAGAAATGTGCAAAACTGCACGTTTTCAAAGCGACTACTTGTCAATGAATTGGTCTTGAGGACCAAATGCATTTTTAGAGGTGTTACATTAGCATTCTTTCAATAAAACCATCTCCACAGACTGTAAAGGAATAAAAACAAAATTAAATGATAAAAAGGGGTTTACATAAAGAATGGTAATTATAACTATAAATATTTGAGTGTCCACACCAACGCACAATAATAATGTTCCGTTTATAATAAAGAAAAGTCTCTTTAAGACAAGTCATTTCACTTGGCGGCCATCTTTGAAACACCTGAATTCTTTGATCGTGTTTCTAAACACGAAAATCATGACAAAAAAACCCCCAGCATTTTCCAAATGAACCAAGCTAATGCGCATGCACAGTCCTAAAACGCGCATCTTAGAACACAAGTTTCTATAGGAACCGGAGCTTCTAACGGAAGCTGCATTGACGTTACCAATTGGCAATTGGCTCATTTCTTTAAAAGGCGGGACTTATTCCGCCATATTGCACGTTGCACTCTCCCATTTATAATAATAGGAGTGAACTGTCTTTCTGTATATAATGTATTCGTGAAAAGAGTGTACTGCAGTTTTGTCAGCTGCCCTATTCAACGCTTGAGCTCTTTAAAGCCAGGTTGATTCTGATTGGCTGTCAGATTGTTCGCCTGCTAGAAAAAATAATAATTCTGGAAGTGATTTCAACTAAAATTGTTCCTCTATGTCGTAATAGAAATAGGATGGTTATTAAAACTTTGTAGTTATCATCTTTGGTGTGAATGGGCTTTGAAAGTTGCTTGTAAAAGACAATATTGCCTATATCCTATGTTGCCAGCTAGCATGTCATGAGTAAAAGTGATAAAAAAACAAAAAAAAAAAAACACCTAATTACTTCTTGTGGCCTGTGTATTCACAACGAGTACAAATAGCGATGCAGGTTAAGACTAGGTGATTTCCTTGGCAGATATTGACTAGGTTCATGCTAGCTGGCAACATAGGATTCCATTCATTATGCTAAGCTAAGCTAGCGGCGACCCTGCCAAACTAAAACAATTCATGCACTGAGACAAAAATGCATTTGCCCACATATCTAAATGTAGGAAAGATGTTGAATAAGAACGGTGAAGTGTTGTGAAGTGTCTAAAAACGGTGGAGTGTTCCTTTAAGATGACTTATCAAGTTAAAAAAATGAAGACGCAATTTTTCTATACAAACGGTCTAACGTGTAAAGCACACTGTTACCATGTTACCAAGTATTGTGGCTCAATTTTTCAAAATTAAAAATGTAAAGACATAAATAATCTACCCCATTAACTGACTAGACGTTTGTTGGACGTAATCCATCTGTAATGCTTATAAATGCAACAATGCATAAAGCTGTACTTTAAGGACAGTTTGAGCAAATAGTCCAGTTTTAGCAAAGCTAATCTGTCAATCAGTGTTACTGACACAATGCTGCACATGATCCATACTATTCCACTTATCTGCTTTTAAAAAGATAAATGATGTGCATTTGGTCATGGGTGTCACTTGCATTAAGTGCTTAGATTAACACAAACAGGAAACCCTGTCTGTCTGCTCGCTGCATCCTTGTGTCTCTATCCCGTCGATGCGATAGATTGAGAGATATGCGATAGGAGAGACTCTTGAACAGCGGGCAAGTCCCGTTTCCAGTATCATGTAAATATTCAGACGCCGTCAACTAACCCATAATCCCTCTTCTGTTTTATGCCAGTTGAGATGAAAGAGGTCATTCCATCTGAATGGAGCACTTGACTGAATGTGGGCAGCTGTGTGACTGCCCGTGGCTTGATGGACTATCACTAACAATTCATGTTATTGTAAGACGTTTCTCGTCTGAGTCATTAGCAAAGGCACTTAACGGTAAGTGGCACGTTATCTAATGCCGAGTCAGAGTTTCTGATAGTTTACCAGCATTCTGAGGACTAAGTTTCAACATCCACCCCTCCTTGTTTTTGAAACGCATCATTTCAAATAGAAGGAAGCTTGATTTTAGCCCATTGAGCCATCTCTTCCTCAGAAAGGAGGGAAGCTGCCTCATCATAGCTTGAGTTTGTAGAGCACAACTAAGCCAATGTGACAGTTGTTGAATATTTTATCAGTCTGAGGTTTCCTGAGGGAAACCTTGCTGCTACTGCATAGATGTGAAAAGATTTGAAAGAATACTACACTATTCTAGAGCAAGTTTAACTCAGGGAGACAACCTGGTTAAAGTTTGACGGGAGAAGAGACTGAATTAGGCTACTGCTTTATGAAGAGACGGAGAATAGCTGGACTTCCGCGAGACAAGAAACGGAACCTAGATGTGTAGAGATGCATATTGGTACCATTTTGGTTACTGGCTGAAATTAAAAATGTTGTAAATTTGTCTCTAAATGATCCAAATGCAAAAACGTCACAATTAAATATCGAACGCAGACTGCTTTATATAGCACAAAAAGTTATTCTTTACAGAAACACTTAAGATAACATTTTCAGTGTTATAAATTGTTATTCTCAAAATGAGTATCTATTTTTTATACTGTACATCATAAGATGCAAACTAAAAAAATATATTTTGAAGCATTTTATGTAGACAAAACTGTGTATAAAAATACTTTCTCATGTAAGCCATTTATCTACTGGCCTTAACATGGGACAAGTACAGTACAGTGCTGTTATCTTCTAAACTCTAGAGAGAACAAACATGTGGTTTTGGCCTTGAAAAGATGGTAGTAGCTTTCAAACAGGTTGTTTCAACTCATAGGGGTCAATTGAGAACAAATGCACTATTACAAAGGACAATGAAATGTTTCTTCGCTACCAAGTTAAATGGAGGCCTCTTTAGAATGATTATTTATTACCCCGAGATTGTGTCTCTAGTGTGCAAAAATTCCCTGAACAGCCCCCATCTCCACCTCTCCCTGGTTACGCTACACTTCCCTAGCCCTGAATTAAGGAGTGGAGATGTTCTGTCTTGATGATACATGCCCGGAACCTCCCACAACTTTTGACTCATGTTGAGCGAATCTGCTCTTTCATAGGAAAGTGGTCTAGATGCAGACACGTATAACGCATATCATTATTTTGGTTATCACACCCAGAACATCACCCAAATGCGTGTTAAACTAATCAAATCACACTCAATTTTCAAGTTGAATACTTGGGGTTCGCCACTTCCCTTTTCTCGCTACTATCTCAGAAACATCTACTCATATTATGCAGTGTTAAACTCACTTTTCTCACTCTGTCTGTCAGGATATGATGGTCTGAGGTTAGTTTAATATTGAGTGGAATTTGACTCCTCAAAAACAAGGGGGAGGGGGCAAAGGACCTGTTATGTTCCTTTGTGACTGCTCAGTGTTAATTCAATAGGTCTGTGCTGGTGTTGGTGTGTTTTACTGACATCCAAGGAGAGCTTTGTTAATATTTCATGAGAGCTGAGCTGACCGCACGAAGTACGGAAAAGATATCAGTGTGAAAAAAGATCCTAGACAGGTAATTAAGTGTGAATCACACTTAAGTTATGCCAGTGCAACACATTGTTTCAGTCAGAGTATTAAAGCCCATTCACAACAAGAATTTTAAAAAGAACTATAACATTAAATACTTGGTTCAGTGATGTAACTGTTAGATGCTGCAGTCTGATAGGTCCTTTACATGCAATCTTCAATCACATAATTTAGATGATTCTGCAGCCAAATACCACTATTTAAATGATTGCCCAACATTTCCCTGTAAGCTGGTCCTGTAGCGCACCATCCGAGTTCATCTGAAACGCCTCCACCTCCCTCAGCTCCACCTGTCTAGATCTGCTACAGGATTTATGTATGCCTATTCATCAGGCACGTGCAGAGGGGGCTTTGGGTGCTCGAGCCCCTGCCCTTTATCAAAATGAATCAAAAGTGCCTCTCAGACAAATATCAATGATAATATTTGTGGTCAATAAAAAGGACAACGTGTCCTATACTAACAAACTGCTCAAAAGTCGAAAAACTTCTGTTTATTTTTTCATATCAGTCGGTCTGAGGCGTTGCCATAACCCGTTGCTATGGGTTGCATGTGTTTTACTGGCTGATTTTCCTCAGTCTGTTCGGAAACGGCTCTGAGCCATATATGGTTCTTTCAGAGAGTGTCTGTGGCTTTACGGAGAAAAGCATTCCCAAACAGACCAAAACATTTTTTTCATCAGTAATTAACGCTAATGTGTTGATTTAATTAAAAATCTATATTTTAGATATTTTTAAATTTTACATAAATCGTCAATGCCCGGCCGCTTGTCATATACACCAACCAATCGTGATCTGGCAAAGTTCAGATTCCATTGGACAATGTGAAGTGGAGCGGTAATTTTCTGTTCTAATTCATAAATCGGTTGAAAATGACATGGACAGACGAACTAACGCTTTGTGGAACGATTTCTGATTTAAATGGATCATCCTGACAATCGCCCTGATGTTCCTGACAACAAACAAAGCACTGCACAAAACCACGCAGCACCAAAAGTTGCATTAATGTAAGTAGTGTTAAACTCACTTGTATTTATGTAAATTGATACACGCTTACTATTTGATGAAACGATCAAAGCTAATGAAGCCAAGTGCCAACGCACCTACAGGCCAATTATGTGAAATGGTGGCATGAAAGGACTTTATTATATTACCATTTTTGATAATGATGCAGCATTATGAAAGAAGTCTCTTATGCTCATCAAGCCTGCATTTATTTGATCAAAACAGCAAAATTGTGAAATATTTTTATTTTTAAAATTGAAAGTATATGTATACCTGTGATCAAAGCTGAATTTATCATCATTACTCCAGTCTTCAGGGTCACATGACCTTCACAAATCATAGATTTGACGTCAATGTTGGAAACAGTTGTGCTGCTTAATATTTTTATAACCTGCTGTGATACTCAAGATGAAATATTCTTTGATTAATAAAATGTTAAAAGAACATGTAATAATATCTCACAATATTAGGCTATCGTTTTTCTGTATTTTGATTAAATAAATGTAGGCTTAATGAGAATAAGAGACTTCTTGCAAAAATAAAAGTTTAAATGATTGCCCAACATTTCCCTGTAAGCTGGTCCTGTAGCACCATACGAGTTCATCTGAAACTCCTCCACCTCCCTCAGCTCCACCTGTCTAGATCTGCTATAGGATTTATGTATGCCTATTCATGCAGCAGCAGCATATCTTACACGCTCACAGCAATGTGTCTGTGTATCTATTGGCAGTAGCAAATCCATACTTGCTTTGCAGCAGCAGCAGCAGTGTGAATCAGATCTAGTTGGCCAGTACCAAATACATTAACATTGTCATAACCATTAACATGCTAAAACTATTCAATGACTGAACTACATTAACAGTGGACGATAATGTTTATTATAAGCGTGGGCTGCAATTATGCCACATTTTAAATTCCTGTTTTAAATTCCCAAGCTCTTCAAACTTAGGTAGATTCTGATTGTCTATGAAATTTTTGTTTATTTATCAGCTGGAAAAAAACATTTTGAAAGTGATTCCAGTGATGTGTCTCCTTGTCGTTATCATTATAGTTGTGGTGTGGACTTCCCTATTTTCATAGAATCAGAACCTTATATTTATTGTTAAGATCCTTGGATTAAACAGGCCATTTACAGAGAGTTTATAAAACAATTAACCTTAAAAAGTCCTACAGAGCAATTGGCTTGGCCATGTGCAGATTATTAAGCTATCAGACAATCTTATCCATCTCAGCCAGCTGGTCATTCACCACAGATTTCATATAGCTACGGATCTCACTCCACGTTCATTAAAGATACATGGCACATTAGGGATTATAGATATGGATAGAGTGTGTAAAGGAAATATGCTGGGACCATAAAATGCAGCAGACATGAATTATACAGAAAGGTAGGGAGAAAGAAAGAGAGAAGCAAAGATAAAGATGCTAAATGAGCTAACAAAACTGTAAAATACAAGCAAACGGATTTCCTAAGCGAATGGTGCTTATGGGTAATCTCCTTGCCCCCTCTGAAAGTGTATTTATGAAGAGGGGATCACGCTGCCCCTTGCTGTCCTAATATAGGACAATATCAGGGATTTGTGCCTGTTGGGGGATTAACGGCTATGTGTGAGCCCAAATGCTGTAAATCTCATCCTAAAACCAATGCCAGTCAGTCGGTAAAGCAACCAGCTGGCCCCTGACTGCACTACTAATGTGCACAACTTAGGAACTCCCACAAAGAGCAAATTCCACATCCTGTCTGTGTTAATATCTACTACAACTGACCCACATAAATATATAAATAGACTGTCATATGGTCTTTCATCTGTTCATATTTATTTCACATTTTGTGAGAAGAGAGAGAGAAAAAAAAATTATATCCTTGTCTAGCAATCATCCCCTTTCTTGTGTGCCAGTAGGGCATGTTGATGCCGTCCAAAATCCAACTGGAATTCAATTGGCCCAAAACTAGACTCTGTAATGCTGGCTAAATCCATGTCATTAAGTTTTGCAGAATTTAGTTGCTTCTTTAAGAGATAAACCACTCACAGAGGCCAGGACTTCTTGCTTCCTTGCTAACCAGACAAACAGGAAAGGGTGTATCATAAGGAACGCTATTTCCTCCGAGGCAGATTAAACACGTTATTTATTTTACAACTTAAGTAGAAACTTAATTATGAGAAAACTTTGATTGTTTCGTATTTCTTCAGACTGAAAGAGATAAAGATAAACCAGCTTTTCAGCTGTGGTCACACTTGGGAAGTAAATAAAACATGGTACAGCCCCACCCAGACAAATGCACTAACATAAGACCCAGAGTAACAATGTAAAAGGAGGAGGAATAAATAACATGAATTAGACATGTTATATTAACTTAACATTTCACCGTGAAATGTTAAATTAATATAACATGTCTAATGAGTCTTTAACACAGTTTAGCTAGTTTAAATTCATTCTTCATCTATACCCAGCAAGGTGTTACAGGTGTGGTACAGACCAGCGTTTAAAGCAGTGGTTATATGTCAACAGTATACACATCAACATCAGTGTGTCCAAACGAAAGCTATATGTTTTATAATCTGATACAAAATCCAATCTGAGAGAGATGAATACAGTGAGTGTATTAAAGGGCTAGTTCTCCCAAAACATATCTCATTGGCCTTTAAAAAGCAGAAGAAAATACGTATATTTTGTACACATAATTTTCTACAAGTCAGTAAACACAAAAGTTATAAGCCTACTACAAGTTTAAACAGCAAACGGTCGCGAACAGAAATAGTCTTTGCATGAGAAGGAAACCATAGCAACAGCTGCTCTATCCCTGTCTGTATCGGACAGTACATCAGTGAAACGGAAGTAGCCTACTCTCATTATTTCTCAAGTTAACATAAATCGTAGGTCTTTTTAAAATGTATTTTAGAATAGTTGACGCGTAGCTAACTTGCGCTCGAGGCGGCGAAAGACAAGCTGTGTTGTGCAAGACGAAGCGATTGAAACAAATTAAGTTAACGTTGCTTGGGGAAATTATTTTAAAAAGTTGACCTTTCACTGCTGACAGCCTCAGTCTAAGTAACGTTACTTTTTATTATTATTTCCATACAATTAATGGTTTCTGAGATATCCTTTGTATCCTCAAAAGAACGAAACTCCTACAGGTTTGGAGCAGGGTGTGAGTAAATTTAAGGATTGAATGTTCACTTTTGGATTGAACTATTCCGTTCAAATCTGTCGACGTAACCTACAGTAACGTTACGTTACTTCAATTTTTAATTTATTAGCCTATTTAATTGTAAGACTGTGAGTAGGCCTAGGCTATTACGTATGTTTAATAACAGTTGACATTGCGAAAGTAGGGGGGTTGCTTGTGTTTCTTTGTTGGGGACAAACACACACGTCTAATAGTTATATAGAGCTGAATTTAAATGCGGTGTACGATTAAATGGCGAATATTTGGCGACAAGCATTTGAAGTTTGGATCAGCTGTAACCAGACACGGAAGTAGGAGCGAATATCGTACAGGTAGGTAAACCAACACCGACAACCCAGATCACCACAACGAGCCACTTTCCCAAGGGATCTATCCACGAATTAATGACTGCTTTATATGATCAATGTTATAGACTGGATAAAAGCAGATCAAGTTGAACTATAACAACAAAGGCACAAAAAACACAATAAAACAATCCCTCCCTTATTAAACATACAATTATAAAATCAGATTTAATTTACCTTAAAACGCTAGTCTCCGAACACTGCAGCTGACAGCGATCCAAGAGTCTTTTAGTTTTCCCCACCGCTCAGAGTTCCAGGGAGTGCGACACTTTCTCCTGCATTCAGATGAGGGCGAACAATGTGCGTTGGGGAGAGGGCAAAGTCTCCTCCAGAGCTCCTCCCCCGATACTATACTAGTCCCGCACCACACCCAAACCCACACCTCCGCACTCTTAACCAGCACTTACGGGACACTTTTGAACATGCAAACACTTTCACTGAAAATCTGATTTTTTTTTGGTTGAGACTCACTTGAATATAATTAAAAAGCAATTCAAATGCAGGTTTAAAACATGCATAATATATCAACTTCAAAGTATTTTCTTGGTTTTGGTACTTATTTTATTTTCTATTTTACTTTTATATTGTCAAAACATCAGTACACTCTGTAAAAGCATCAGCTGGGAAAGGTTATATATTTTAATATAAATAACTAGAATAAATTAATTCCTGATGTCAACAATTAGCATTTCTGACATCAAGAATTTAATTCCTGATATCAATAAAATTTCAGATATCTAAAATGGCTTTCTTACTAGTAACAATCACATTCATGATATCAGAAATTAACATTGTCACTATTGAATTGTTGATATATATAAAAAATAAAATTTGTACTAGTAGCAATTTAATTGTTGATATCAAGAATTGAATATGAATGGCAGCCTATGACATTTCACTAGTGAAAATACAATTCGTTTTTACTAATTGAAATTCAATTGTTGATATCAGGAATTCAAATCCAAAGTCAAAACAGCTTGCCATAGTAAGGCGTTTGTGTGTGTGTGTGTGTGTGTGTGTGTGTGTGTGTGTGTGTGTGTGTGTGTGTGTGTGTGTGTGTGTGTGTGTGTGTGTGTGTGTGTGTGTGTATGTGTGTGTGTGGACTGGTAATCCCCCTACGGTATGGGGACAAAATGTCCCCACAAAGATGGCAATATCCAAAATCCTTGTCCTTGTGGGGACATTTTTGGTCCCCATGAGAAAACAGGTCATAAATCACACTAAGTGGTGTTTTTGAAAAAGTAAAAAGCAGCATGTCTCCTGTGATGGGTAGGTTTAGGGGCAGGGGCAGTGTAGGGGATAGAAAATCGGTTTGTATGGTATAAAATGCATTACGCCTATGGAATGTCCCCATAAAACATGGAAACACAACATGTGTGTGTGTGTGTGTGTGTGTGTGTGTGTGTGTGTGTGTGTGTGTGTGTGTGTGTGTGTGTGTGTGTGTGTGTGTGTGTGTGTGTGTGTGTTGTTTCTGGTCTGTGATCATTGCTAGTATTTGTATCTGCTTTCATAATCTGTCATAAACTTCTTATCAGAAGCAGTGAGATCTTCTACCTGTAGGGCATATTCCCATCAGCGGCCACACCTTAGCATTGCGACACACAGGGTGCTGTTACATGACTCATGTCATTCTCACAATGAATATGATGACCCGTCTGTCTAATCACCTCTTAAACTATACACTCGTCCAATTCATTTAAAGAGCTTTTAAAATTACACTTCTCAGGCTTCAACCAATTCCACAGGTTGTGAAATCTACCATTTTTAATATTATAATTATTTATAATCTTTTTTTTTTTGTATCTCCATTTTGTTTGTCTGTTTATCTACTTCAGAGTTAGGCATCAACAATATTGTGTATCAGCACTTATATGTTCACGGACATCTTAAAGATTTTCTAAAGACTAAACAGTCTTAAATTGACAGTAGATTTTAGATAATATTGTATTAAAAAAAAAAAAAAATCATGCTTGAGAAGGTTCTCAAAAAATGCTGGTGTTGGCTTTGAAGAGTGATGCATTTGGCAATGATTTGATTTCTGTGGAGTGAGTGATTCAGATTACTGTTTACCAATGTGCAAAACATAGTTCAGAGGAAAAGTGAAAAGCCAGAAAGGGGTGGAGGACGGAGAGGGGTGTGGCTGGGACACTCCTTTGTGCTAAAAGCATGACAGCTGTAAAAAATAATAATAGAAGAAGTCAAAATCAATTGGTCAAAAATCAGGAAGTTTAGCAAAGGAGAAGAATAAAAGTGCATGTTGGATTAATGGAAACTTCTTGAATTTCTGCTTTTTGACACATAACCAGGAACAAAGACATGCAAACAAAGAGCTCAAAGGGCTGCTTTCATCCCAGCAATCTTAGAGCACAGTGAAGAAGTCAAGTCACCTTTGTTTATATGGCACTTTGCACAATAGAGATTGTTTCAAAGCACACACGTGCACACACACACACACACACACACACACACACACACACACACACACACACACACACACACACACACACACACATACACACACACGTTGCGTTTTCATGTTTTATGGGGACATTCCATAGATGTAATTGATTTTATACTGTACAAACCGTATATTATATAATAAATAATAATAATAATAATAATAATGCATTTTATTTATAATGCACTTTACATTAGGCAAAATCTCAAAGTGCTACAGATTTGAAACAATCAAAAACTAAAATAAATAAATAAAACAGAAAAATAAGTAACATCAAATCAATTAAAAGCTCTCCTAAAAAGGTGGGTTTTAAGTCCACGTTTAAAAACATTTAACGTCTGTGGGGTCCAAGTGGTCAGGAGAGCATTCCACAGACTGGGGGCTGCAGAGCAGAAGGCCCGATCTCCCATAGTACGGAGATTGGTCCTGGGAGTCCTGAGAAGACAAGCCGAAACAGAACGGAGGTTACGTGTGGATGTTTGTGTGGTGAGGAGTTCCTTGAGATAGGTGGGAGCGTCACCATGGATGCACTGGTGAGTAAGGAGGGAGATCTTATACTCAATCCTGAGCGAGACAGGAAGCCAGTGGAGTGTTTTGAGAATGGGGGTGATATGCTCATATTTGCGCACCCTCATCAGGATCCTAGCAGCACTGTTTTGAATATACTGCAGCTTCTGGAGATTTTTGCCAGGGATGCCGATAAGGAGTGCATTGCAGTAGTCCAGCCTGGAGGAGACAAAGGCATGGACAAGCTTCTCCGCATCTGCCAGTGTTAGTATAGGACGAAGTTTGGCAATGTTTCTAAGGTGGAAGAAGATGTTTTGTCTTACACAGATGTTTGATGTGAGCTTCAAAAGTGAGTTGCGATTCCATTCTGACCCCCAGGTTGGTGACTGATGTAGAAAGTGGAATGTCCTGATCAGAGAAAGCATATATTATATCCCCCTACGCTGCCCCTGTCCCTAAACCTACCCATCACAGGAAACATTCTTCATTTTGACATTTTCAAAAAACATCATTGTATGATTTATAAGATGTTTTCCTCATGGGGACCAAAAAATGTCCCCACAAGGACAAGGATTTCGGATATTGCCATCTATGTGGGGACATTTTATCCCCATTAGGTAGGGTTCATTGCACACCAACTGAAATATTTCAGGTCTTTTATTGTTTTAATACTGATGATTTTGGCATACAGCTCATGAAAAGCCAAAATTCTAATTTCTCAAAAAATTAGCATATCATGAAAAGGTTCTCTAAACGAGCTATTAACCTAATCATCTGAATCAACTAATTAACTCTAAACACCTGCAAAAGATTCCTGAGGCTTTTAAAAACTCCCAGCCTGGTTCATTACTCAAAACCGCAATCATGGGTAAGACAACCTGACTGCTGTCCAGAAGGCCATCATTGACACCCTCAAGCGAGAGGGTAAGACACAGAAAGACATTTCTGAACGAAGGCTGTTCCCAGAGTGCTGTATCAAGGCACCTCAGTGGGAAGGAAAAAGTGTGGCAAAAAACGCTGCACAACGAGAAGAGATGACCGGACCCTGAGGAAGATTGTGGAGAAGGACCGATTCCAGACCTTGGGGACCGGAAGCAGTGGCTGAGTCTGGAGTAGAAACAAGCCTGACCTGGGCTACAGAGAAGCAGCACTGGACTGTTGCTCAGTGGTCCAAAGTACTTTTTTAAATGAAAGCAAATTTTGCATGTCATTCGGAAATCAAGGTGCCAGAGTCTGGAGGAAGACTGGGGAGAAGGAAATGCCAAAATGCCTGAAGTCCAGTGTCGTACCCACAGTCAGTGATGGTCTGGGGTGCCATGTCAGCTGCTGGTGTTGGTCCACTGTGTTTTATCAAGGGCAGGGTCAATGCAGCTAGCTATCAGGAGATTTTGGAGCACTTCATGCTTCCATCTGCTGAAAAGCTTTATGGAGATGAAGATTTCGTTTTCAGCACGACCTGGCACCTGCTCACAGTGCCAAAACCACTGGTAAATGGTTTACTGACCAATTGGCCTGCCAACTCTCCTGACCTGAACCCCATAAAGAATCTGTGGGATATTGTGAAGAGAAAGTTGAGAGACCCAAGACCCAACACTCTGGATGAGCTTAAGGCCGCTATCAAAGCATCCTGGGCCTCCATAACACCTCAGCAGTGCCACAGGCTGATTGCCTCCATGCCACGCCGCATTGAAGCAGTCATTTCTGCAAAAGGATTCCCCACCAAGTATTGAGTGCATAACTGAACATAATTATTTGAAGGTTTAATTTTTTGTATTAAAAACACTTTTCTTTTATTGGTCGGATGAAATATGCTAGTTTTTAGATTTTTGAGAGATTTTGAGATTTTGAGAATTTTGGGTTTTCATGTATGCCAAAATCATCAGTATTAAAACAATAAAAGACCTGAAATATTTCAGTTGGTGTGCAATGAATCTAAAATATATGAAAGTTTAATTTTTATCATTACATTATGGAAAATAATTTATACTTTTCAACTTTTATCACAATATGCTATTTTTTTTTAGAAGGACCTGTATATACACACACACACACAGGCACATAATATATTTATATTATATTTTATAATATAATATATTTTAGTAATTCCATTGTGTTTTGTAATTTTTAATAGTATAATATGCTATTTTATATTAGTTTTAATATTATAATATTTCTAATTTGTATATAGCTTTTATTTACTTTTATTTTAGTTTTTGTTATTTTAGTATCAAGTTAAACTAAATCAAGTGTTTTTTTTATATTTTAGTTTGATTTCAGTTAACATTTATCATATTCCATTTTAGTTACAGTTTTAGTTTTATTTAATTATAATAACCCTGGTTTGTGGTCTATATTTCAGAAAAGCCTTATAGTCTGAATGGAGGTCAGAGGTCAGCATTCCCAAGCTGCCTTTCATGCTTAGCTCAGGAAGCCAAAATAGCTCATGTGCAGCAGACACACACATGTTTCCGCATCCACTGCTCCAGTGAATTCAGCTCAATACTCTTTAGAGAGGATCACTCAATGTACAATAAACAGCATCGTTGTTTTAAAGAGAAAGAAGACATATGGACATGCAGCTTGGAGGAACATGTTCATCCAAACCAGAGTAATTAACACGAGTGAAAGCAAGCGGTATTGTAATTGAAGGCCGTCTTTGTTGATCGGTTAGTGTTTTGCAGGATATTTCTAAAGCTATCGAGCCAAAATTCAGAGGATTTAAAAGGGTGGCAAAAAGTGAATGCAAACAATAGGCCTATCATAAATACCCTCGTCACTTTCTTTCAAATGTGAATTATGATGTTAGAAAGAGTATAATTTTTTTCTTCAACCACCCACTAATCTTAGCTAAATGTCTACATTTTATATTGTGTTACAATCCAAAAGCTTTCACTGTTGAACAATTTGATGTATCCTTAAAAATGATTTCATTATTTTATTTTCAAAAGTAATACGGTCAAACTGACCCTAAACGTTTTAATGGTAGTGTATATAATAAAAGAAGCATAACAAACTACTAAAAAAAACTGAAACATCAACTACAACAATCAAAACAAGGCTTTTGAGTTCTTATAGCAGTACTGCAATGACCTGAATTACAATTTGAATTCAATAAAATGTATAATATTACTGAAGCCCAAACATTTGAACACAGGGCTAGCAATGCCAAGGTTATAGGTTCGATTCCCAGGAAACACATGAACTGATTAAATGTATAGGCCTACTTTAAATGTGGGCCTACAGTAAAGCTTTGAATAAAACGCATAAATATGTAGATTTGCTTCATAGTATAGGGTGAATTCAAGCAGTTGACAAGTCATAAAAGAGCTGTGGTACTGTCATAAATAGCATAAGCAGTGGCTGCGACTGTGAGCAACATAGATTTGATTAACAAAACTTTTATTTTTTATTAAGATTATTTTCACCTTGCAATCATTGTATTGTAGATACAATTATATGATTGCATAACCCAAAGTATCTGTGTATCTAGTTTAATGTGATGCCTTGCAATAATGCTAACTTCAAACTCACAAGCTAAAACAGTTAGCTATGTTATGGCTGTTTGGGGTGGGGATAGTCCATTAAAAATGTTACAATCAACCCCTTTTGATGATTCTGATGAGTCCAGTTATCAGTCACATCCTCCGATGAGGCAAAGTGTTTTTTGTTATGCATTGAGTGATTTATTCAGTAAATGTGTTTCCATCTTAGTTTATATGCGTCATCTTTTCTTCTAACCGCCTCAATTGGGAATATTTTTTTTTATTTGTGCACAATTTTCTATTTATTTATATGTATCTTAACGTTTCTAGTCAGCATTTTTAATGTGATATCCCAAAATTCACCTAAAAATAGGTGGATGGATAAAAAAGCTAAGGTGAATGACCCCTTAGGTGACAGGAATACACTCACACCGACGCTCACACAAACACGCATGGCAATTGTTTTTGTGCTAAACTTAAACTTTTTGTAATTTTAAATTGTTCACTTCTTTGTTCATAAATAAAGTTACTGCATAAATTAGATAGTATGGATTTTATTTCAGAAAATGACCTCCCCAGCTACTGTTACACCTCAGTAGTGCAGTAACAACAGAACTCTTTATATTTGACGTCATTCAAATAATCTGTGATTGTGAAGTACACATCCAAGTTTAATTTGTAGTAGACAAGTACTACTGCTGTGTAATTTGGTGATTATTCACTTAAATGGATCTCCTGAAAGCACATCTGACACTCCGTTTTTAGATGAACAGCTGAGCATTCCTCAGTGATGGGGCGACCTCTGATGGAGCACGAGCACAGCGCGTTCACAGCGGATCTGCCCACGGGCTCTTGACAGCCCGAGGCGCTTCCGACAAACTTCACCCCGGGCCAAAATCATAAGCGATACATGGACAAAGGAGGACAAACAAGATTAAGTAAGTTTCACGCATTTATAAATAAACTGTCAAATGAATGAACTACTTGGCAGCTGTGATTCGTGAGATGAATAAGTTGGACAGAGAGGAGACTGTTCTCGTTGTTTGGCAGGGTGGGACTTTTCATCTCTACTCATGCATTTGAAATATCTAGCACTACAGTTGAGTTCACTTGATTGTGTTGTTTATAACGGACAGCAGGATTCAGCGCGCGCAAAACAGTTCTCTACATTAGACAAACCCCTCAAACTAACAGCTCTTGTGTTTTATTTAGAAAACAATAATTTCCTGATTACCTACGATCATATGAATAGGCCCTATACTGTCGATATAAGTCGTCACATGTTAGTGCTTTAAACAATACAGAGCGTTTCAAATCAGCTTTTTACTATAGTAACAAATTTCAAATTCTCCTGAAAAGCAGCTCTAACAAGCCAAAAGTGTTATAATTTAGCTAAAGTCAGTTCAATGTTGATTCCGTCCAGTTCAATAACTGTAAAATACATAAATTGTGCTGTACTGTACAGTGTGTTTGTGCTGAAAAAAAATTGTGTGTAGTTTAGTGTGTGTGGCTAATCATTTGATGTTTGTGTCTATAGAGTTACAACGCAAAAAAACATTTTTGGAAGAGTTAAAATAGTTTTGAATTAATTGTTTGATTTTGCAAGAGATGTGTGATGTTTTGCGTGTTGTGTGCGTGTTTTGTGGTTTTGTGGAGTTTCAAGAAATGGAGCCATAGTTTCAGAAATTGTGTGTAAGCAAAAAGTGACGTCATTTTAACGTTTAGACTACTAGGATAAGAAAGTATTGCACTCATTGTAGTTACGTATGATTTAGCAAGCAAACAAAAATGTTAATGATAATGTTCCCATTAAGTTTTATGAAGGTTAAAGGAACATTACAGATATTATGAAAGGGATAATCCACGGCTAACTGTGCATTAAACGATTTTAATGCATGACACCAAGCCTTAAAGAAGCCATTAAAATCGTTTAATGCACAGCTAACCGTGGCTTATCCCGCTTATACCATGATCATTTGCCAATAATGACAACTTAGATTACAATTATTTGAATGAATTATAGCATTTATTTGAATTAATTATTGAGAGAGATTCGTACCTGCGTCTGTCCCCAGAATGTGTCTGTGAAGTTTCAGAAGCCCCTCTCAAAATGTATTATAGTTTATCAAAGTTGCCCCTATTTGGGTGTGTTTGGGTATAAGGCAGTGGTTCTCAACATGCTGTTTTTGTGTGTCCCTTTAAATGCAAATGAGCTGCTGCTCCTCACCCCTATTCCAGGAGAGAGCAGATCCTTTACACGAGCAAACAGCAAAACAGGCAAATCTCACTCAGCCAAAATGTAAGAAATGACCAGCTGTGGAGTGCAGACTTATATGTCGGACACAGACGGAGAGACTCAGGAAGAGATTGCAACTTTTAGACTGCACATTTTTGAATAGTTAGTGGATGCATTTATGTAACGTTAGATATTGTGTTGTGGAGTTATGTTGATTTAACTCCTCGACTAGCATGTACCATCATGTTACAATGTATACAATCTATACTGTACAATGCATAATAAATGTGCATCTATGAATTACGCACACAAATTACTCTGGGAATACAGTCAGAGACCATAGTAACTCTAGCCATATTAGCCGTACAGCATTCTAAAAAGCTAATTCAGAAAGGAAATTCGCACACATTCACAAAATATGAAGTGCCATCCTTACTTCTGGATATGAAGTTGGTATTGACCCATCCTTCAGAATTTTATTTCCGCAAATCCACTGTTGTACTGACCCTCGTTGGTAAAGCAGTCATGCATAAAATGATTTGCGCAAATATATATAACTTTACTGAAATTCTTCAGCACATTTCCTTCAAAAATGAAATTCAACCATGGTGTCCTCAGTGGCTCGGTTGCCGGGAGTCTAACAACAGAACATTTGTAACGTTTCTTGGTGCAAAAATAATACTCTAGCTAGCTGATACAGCGAGTAAACAGATATGGTGGTCTCTGTGCTTCTCACTCAGGGGTGTGTCTAAATGCTAAAAGAGCAGATCATCTCATTAGGTTTCCCTAATCCCTACTCTTACATAAGAGTACGGGGAAATATGAAGCAGTGGGCACGTTATGAGAGATTGATAATGATTGATGGGGATTATACAAAAAAAAAAGTATTGGGTGGATTTTTACCATTATAGGCTGGTGTTTTACACACACTGTTGACAAATTGTAACAAATTTTGCATAATACGTCCACTTTAACAACGAAGATGTGCATTTATTATTTCAAAATAGCGATGTAACCCCCTCGTTGCTGAGAAATATAATGTAGTGATCCAGTAGCGAAGCTATTATATTACTAAAAGTCGTGGGCAGCGTTGATAACCAGTTTCTGTGTGTTTGTCCGATCTCTGTATGTGAGTGACTTGGCCTATGTGTGTGCGCTTCAATAAAAACAGCGCATTAATATAGAACGGTGATTCAACTGACTTGGAACTACCTATGTATTTAACAGTTTTATTACACATTTTCTAGCCAATCAGATTTGAGTACTCAGACAGACAATGGTATAAGGCAGTGGTTCTCAACCCTGGTCAACCCCACCCCTGCACTATGGCTGAATCCAAAATCCCCCCCTAAACCTTCATTCACTATTCCCTGATTTAGCCCACTAATACAGTTCACTTGAAGGAGTGAATGAAACCGAGTGTGTGAAGTCGGACAGCCGTTGAGTGTACATCGGCTGTACACTCGTTATTGCGGTGCAATGTGGGATTGAATAAGTGCACTCGAACATGTCCACTATGGTTTCGGACACCACTACATATGGCTGTCCCCTCAAATAGTTCCCTATTTGAGGGTATATGGGGTGATTTCAAGTTCAGCCTATGTCTCCCTCATCAGGCACACCAACTTCATGTTTTGCAGTCTCTACTAATGAGCTGATGTGTTGGATCAGGTGTGTCTGATGACGGAAACATGCAAAATGTGCAGTGGTGGGGGGTCCCAAGGACAGGGTTGAGAACCACTGGTTTAAGGGAACATTACCTTTGAGTGTTCTCTGAACAGTCTGAAACAAGTAGTAACATTGAAGTATTTTACATGGACATTCAACTAAACTATTTTAGAAAAAAAAAGCTCCATGAATGATTTCTTTGAATGATAACATTAATAAAGACCAGATAACGTTGAAAGAACGTTACTTGAAGGATGTTTGTTGTGAGCTTTGAGAGAACCTTTCCAGAACGTTTCCTGTTAGCTGTGAAGACATTAAAGTATTTGCTCTGTGGAGCTCCTTACTCATCAACTGGAATAAAATAAGTGGAAATTATGAACATGAACGTGGGTGAAATATTTTCACCTGACACATATTTCTAGGCTAATGTTTTTTTTTTTTTTTATCCCTTTACACAGTGTGCTTTGTTTGAAATGGACTTTACCCTGAGTTGACTACTGGCTTCTGTGGATTTTCCCACTGAAATGACACCCAGCAACCGATAGATGTAGACACACCTAAATAGATTCACTGACTAGGTTTACATGCACAAGAATATTCATGACAATTTGGGTTGTGTTCTTATTATGTTTGCATAATGTAAAACGCCTTATTGCCAAAAGCCAATATTCCAGTTTCTAGAAATCTGAATAAGACACCTATACCTATAATCTATAAATACCTTATTTCAGAATATCAATGCTTTTATTTATGAAAATCTGCACATGTGCAAATGAAAGTATTATTAATGATGAACCATAAAAGTCATGTAAATTTATCTGGAATAGTTTTATCCAGAATATGGACTTTGATTGGAACCTGTGCTTATAAACATGACTATTGTTCTCTGAATGCCCCCCGATTGGATTAATTTGAATACAGCGTGAGATCATCAGCTCTCCAAGCCTGTCTGCACCTGTTCTTTGATTTGCTGTGTCTGTGTGTGTGGTCAGTCCTGCTCAACTAAATAAAGCCTTTGCCATCAAATGCAAAACAGAGAACCCTGTTTGTTTGTGCTCCTGCTCCTATTGTTGTGGAAGAGAAAGAACATGGACATAGACAGTGTTTCCAGGATGATGTTAAAATAAGTGGTGACTCAGAGGGTAGAGTCTGATTCTGGACTCATGGAAAACATTATGAGGAGAAATATGAACTATGTTCCTGTTTTGAATAGTAGTTGTTATTTTGAAGGACAATATCCTGTGCTGTCATTATATCATGTGAACGATACAAAATTACTTATTTTTCTCGCTCCATTTCTCTCTCTCGCTCCTGTCTTTTCCAGTCAGCTGTTGTTGAGAACACTTAATTTTTTGAATTTTTTTTTCGTCCATGTAGTATTGGCATTTTTGATTCTATAGAATTTTTTTATCTACTTTTGAACATGCATTAAAGGAAAATTCTGCCATCACAAATCCCAAACAAATGTTATTTTCATCTTAAATCAAAATTCATTTAAAATTCAGTTAGAAGTGACATTTTGGATAAAAGTCTGACTTTTCATAGGTAGTATTTTATGTATTCTAAATACACACAATTCTTATATTTATCTTAATTTTAATAATTAGTCATACTTTGAAAATGTTCAAATTTGATATATATTTGTATATTTTTTATGATGGATTATTCATTATGGAAAATTAATCGTTGCAGGTATGTTTATTATGATTATGAGCTTAATCACATTAGTTTGATCATATTGCGTTTACATGAGGTAAAGTTTAATCGTGATATTGCCAAAATTCAGTGTCAGCATTTAGTGTCAGTGATTATAATGGGTTCTATTTGCTTTTGAAGAGGTGTAGGCATAGGTCAGTGTCGGACGTGACACTATGGTGTGATTATGTAAATCTGTTCGACAATGTCTTGCTCTGGAGTGGAGACAGTCATATGCAAATATGCAAATTTGCCTGTGTGATGTCACAGATCCCACAATATCCAAATGAGTCGTATTTTTGAGCTTGATTAAAGGCCCATTCACACCAAGGACGATAAAGATAATGATTAAGATATACTTCTGAAAATCATTCTCAATATAACAGCAAGGTCCATACCACAGCTATAACAATAGCGGCACAGAGAAACTTGTTGGATTTTGGTTGGAATTTTTCCCTAGCTCATGAAGGATAAAACATTGACAGCCAATCAGAATCCATCCTGCTATAAAGAGCTCAAGCATTTAAAGTGGCTAACAAGTACTTGCTTAGAATAAACAGATCTATATAGTCCACTGGTGTGGATGCTAATATAGTTATCTTTATAGTTATCGTTTTTGGTGTGAACGGGCCTTTATATAAGGAGGATGTTTTAAGCTATGAAACTTGCAGGATGTTTTAATAGTACAAAGACCTCCTATAATACACCCAACGAAATGCGACGCCAGACGCAACGCAGGTGTTGTTGGCTAGTTTCAGCCTGACGCAGTTGTCATTTTCACGTCCTGCACCACGTTGTTTAAACAGCAAATGCACTCGTGCCCATCTGTTCGCCCATGGGCGTGCTGTGCTTGTCTGAAAACGAGGTGTGTTCAGGCGCATTGTTGGCATGTTGATATTTTGAGGCATCTGAAAACAACTTCGTTATTAAAGGGAATGGGAGACTCTAATTGGTTTATTGCACTTTACGCACAAAACACACCCATGACTCATTAAGAGACTAGGTACAACCCTTTTGGACTATGCGCCTGCTGCGCCAACCGTTTTTTCCCGTTGTTAAACTAGTAAAAGTGGATTCGGACACGTCTTAAGTGCTTCTGCACCATGCGCTTCAGACCATGCATCATTAAAAATAGGGTCCTACACTTCAAAAGCTCAAAGCAAAGGAAATCTCATATCTTGATCCCTTTAAGTATAAATAAAAAGTAGCCCATGCAACATAAAACTGGCAGAAGCCAAAGATTCTGCTATGCAAGTGTCTTTGTCACATACAGCCATATCATGACACATGTCATGACTGGAAATCATTGACACATATAAATGAGTGATTCAGTCATCAGTGTTAATGTTATCAAATTAATGAAGTATTGAAATTTAATAATCAATTTAATAACAATCAAAGTTGTCCACAAATCATTCATGAGTGTAAAATGAATGATATAGGTTAAATTAATAATCAGTAAATCTGTTGGTTCCATGAATTGATGAATTGAGCAATTTGATTAAATTGACCTGGCAGTGGTGAAACTGCTTTTAGCTATATGAGCTGCAGACTGCCGGCTCACAGATTGCCTTTCTTTTATTTTCTCTCTTTACTCTCTCTCTCTCTCTCTCTCTCTTGCTCACACCCACTCCTCTTACTCCACCCTCCCTATCGCTCTATTCAGAAAGTCGTCTCAGTGAACAGGCCAGTCGATAGAGTGAGCACAACAAGACAGGGCAACCTTGAGCGGGTCTAAAGGACAATTTCAAGAAAGACACAGGCTCCTGTGTGTGACCTATCTTCTGTCCCACAGAGAGCGACTCTGCTTTCACCCAATGCAGAGATCATCTATCAGTTGCTGTAAGTAGCTCTAGACTTCTTTTATGTGCCTGACTCTCAGTTGTAGCTCTCAGCTGTCCGGACATCCTATTACGGGACCCTCAGTTGTGCTTCGACCTGCTGCTGTGTTACTGTAGATGTTTATGGGATATGACACAGATGGACATGACATCTTTGGTGCAGTCTGTTTTAGTTTCTAACATTGTTAGAGAGAACATAGAAACCCTAAATTGAAAAGAGACAGGAAGCGAGTGTGTTGTCTTCTGGTGTTTAACTGATACCAGACCTGCTGTGAAATGTGATATATCTACAGTTTGTTTACAGGCCATTTAGGCACTGTTTAGTTTTTGTGTTTCAATTACACAAGGTCACGATTGTTATTAATAACACTACAAAAAAAAAAAAAAAAGAGAGAGAGAGAGAGAGAGATTACAAGAAATACAATACATAGCCTATATTATATTGTTACAAATATGCAATTGCTTTAAGGACTTCTAAATACCATACAACACATAATATATAGTATATACTGTAGCTCTTAAGGGATTTGCATATTGTTATGTCACAACATTGTCCATTGTGTAATGAAGGAGGTTAGCATAACGTTATTTTTTGAACAAATATTCAGAGGACTGGTTTAAATATACTTCAACAATGGGGCTTAGAAGTTTATTCTTTTCTCTTAAAGAGATAGTTCCCCCCAAAAAACTGTCATAACTTGATAACCAAACAGTATTGGTGCCTCATTGAATGAAAAAACACTTCTCAAAAACATATTTCATGTACTACAGAAGAAAGAAAGTTTAATAGACATGAGGATTTTGGACACATAGTTAGACACATAGTTTTGGAATGACATGAGGGTGAGTAAATGATGACAGAATTGTAACTTTTTTTATGAACTATTCATTTAAATCTTACTTAGTCTGATTTAGCTTATAAATCTTTTTAGTCATGTAAATTCCTAATTCACAAACTCACTGTTTTTCTGTTCAGTGTTTAAATGAGAGGCTGTGCCAGAAGGTTATGAATCATTTTGTTGTAATTTTGTATCAACAAAGAATAGAAGGGGCAGGAGAGATTGGCAATCTCTGTCAGCTTTCCTATGACCTCCAACTAAAATGACTGGATAATTGGACACTTTGATATTGTTATCAATATAGTCCACATTATGAAGTGTACTGGTGTTTATGTTTGATTTATCTAAACTAGAATTTTACACTTTGTTTGTCATGTCAAGTCACCTTTATTTATATATCGCTTTTAAAAAGTCAATTTTTTTCAAAGCAGCTTCACAGTGTTAACAAGAAAATAATGCAACAGAATTTGATTCGGCTGTACAGCTGTCTGGTGAAAATGGTGATGTTATCCAGCTAATTTCAATGATCATATAGTGTCAATGTGGGCAGATCGGTAATATAGTTGAAATGTAGGTGTCCCCAACTGAGCAAGCCAAAAGCCAAAGGCAACGGTGGCAAGGAACCAAAACTCTTTCAGGGCCAGAATGGAGAAAAAAACCTTGTGAAAAACCAGACTCAATCGGGGTGCCAGTTCTCCTCTGGCCGACGAACAAACAGTGTATGATTATAATTCTGGCAACATTACAGTTCAGTTGTCATATTAGATAAATAGATATTCGTAAGATTATTTGAAAGATTGGAGTCGTCGTGCCGGAGACGGGTTTATTAAGGATATCGTGTCGATGTGTCATTTACAGGGTAGAGTTTGAATTATATTTGAATTATAGCAATTTATAATGTTCTATGTGTATGCCAAAGTAAAGAGATGTGGTTTTAGTCTAGATTTAAACTGACAGAGTGTGTCTGCTTCCCGAACAATGCTAGGAAGACTGTTACAGAGTTTAGATGCTAAATAGGAAATTCTAGGTATTATCAACTGGCCAGAGTTTAGAGACCACAGTAGACATGATGGAGTATAATGAGTTAAGAGTTCGCTCAAGTACTAGGGAGCTAAACCATTTAGTGCGTTGTAAGTAATAAGCAAGATTTAAAAATGTATACAATGTTTAATGGGGAGCCAATACAGTGTTGACAGAACCGGGCTAATGTGATCATACTTCCTGGTTCTAGTAAGAACTCAAGCTACTGCGTTTTGGACCAGCTGGAGTTTGTTTATTAAGCGAGCAGGGCAACCACCCAGTAGAGCTTTACAATAATCTAGCCTAGAGGTCATGAACGCATGAACTAACTGTTCAGCATTTTGCATTGAAAGCATGTGCCGTAATTTAGATATATTTTAAGATGGAAGAATGCAGTTTTACAGATGCTAGAAACATGGCTTTCAAACTCAAGATTGGTATCAAAGAGCACACCCAGGTTCCTAACTGACGGCGAGGGCTTGACAGAGCAGCCATTGAGTGTTAGACAGTATTCTAGGTTACTACTTGCAGAGTTTTTTTTTGTCCAATTATTATATATTTTTTTGTGTCTGTACAAAATTCTTGTTTGTGTCATAATATAGAAAATGTTTAACAAAATCATTTTTTTAATTTAACAAGTGGTATCTTCATCTTGTGATTACAGAAAGAGGAAAAAACTACTTGTTATTTAATACCATGCGGAACCACGGCAACTCTCCGCGCACCGACTCTATAGACGATGAGATTGGCCTGACCAGAGTTTGGTTTTTCCAGCTCGCAAGCCAACAGAGAGTTGCTAGACTACCCTGGCTGCAAATTAGATTTGCTGCTGCTAGGGTGCGTCTATATTTTTAGGCTACAGTTTTACCATCACAGTAATAAATTAAATTTTAAAATATATTAAAATAGAAAATAGTTATTTTAAATTGTAATAATTTATCACAATATTTTTGTTTTACTGTATGTTTGAGCAAATAAATTCAGCCTTGGTGAGCATAAAAAAACTTTTAAAAATCTTACAGACTCTAAACATTTGAACAGTATTATGTGATTTATTGTATTCTACCTTGCTGGTAGGAAACAGTAAAGGAAATTGTAGCAGATCAGCTGATCACCTTGGTATGCACTGATGTAATTTGATACATGAGCATAAAGTTGACCTCTTATTTGTGCTACTGTATGATTGTTGATCTTCTCTCATATTCCAGGTCTAATATAACTATCATCTTCAAGGAAAATTTTTATTACGCAACTGCCTAATGTTACTGAATGAAATGTCGACCCAGAAGAAGCTATAGGACTGTGCAAGTATTAGGGGTGTTGTCAGACTCAATCTACTCTTATCGTTCAGAATCTAATCTGGATGTAGTCTTTGAGAAAATGTTTTGATTTTCTCAGCTTTTTGTTCAAAATATTAGCTAGAATAAAAAGTTTTTGTTTTGTTTGTTTAAAAGCAGAGCACGTCTGTTCTCTCTTTTGATACATTGCATGCTCAGATATTCATACAACAAAATATTATATGGTCCGTTACATTTTTGTGAAAATGATCAAAAACCCTGGCAGTGGGTGGCAACATTTTTTAAAAACGCTAGCAGGAAGAGAGTTAATGACCTATAATTTGCAGTTAGGGAGTTTTTTATTATTCATGTACTTAGGTTAATGTGTAACACGCACCACTCTTTGTTAGATGTGATTTACACTGAGGTGAAAACTGGAACAAACCACCTGTCAGAGAGAAAGGGAGGGGCTGGACAGATAGAGGTGATGTCATATGTATGACTCTGAGCCATTTAGTCTTTAGCTGGAGTTCAGAGCCTTGTCAGAGTCGGTGTTCGGTTTCAAGCAAATAAACTTAACCATGATTGTCAGCTCTCATTTTTTGATTCACATTGTCCCTGTACATATGTAATTAACTACACTTATTGTTGCCCTAAAGTCTCATATTGGCCTTGAAATTGATCCTATTTTAACAGAGCCTTAAAGGGATGAAAATGAAAATGATCCCATGATTTACTTACCTCAAGCCATCCATACAACTCCAGGGGTTAATAAGGCCCCTGAAGACAATGAGTTATGTAAGAAAAATATTTCAGACAAACACAATTGCAGTTATATTTAAATATTTAAACCTTTATCAACTAAAATAACTAGCTTTCTGCAGCTGGACTACTCAAGTCAACTTGTGTCTGATGCGATGCATGACGCAGGATGTAGGAGTAGTGTAAACTTTGATGTCTCTTGCAGTTCAAACAAATAAAGCTGGAGAACAAACTCAAGCTTCTCCGAAATGTCTTTATAAAAAATTCTCGTTTTAGACTTCAAATTCGTGACAAGTGTTTTATTTTCCTCCATCCTTTGCTCTGCGCTTCCTTGTTCTTCAATACGTCATGCACCAGGTCAAAGGTTACTCTTTCGCCAATCAGTGTGTAAGGCCGTTTGCCGGAGGCTAGTTATTTTAGTTTATAAAGTTTTAAATATGGATATTCTTCTTACACAAATGCATCACTTTGCTTCCTAAGGCCTTTATTACCCAGCCGTATGGATTACTTTTATAATGGATGGATGCACTTTTTTGGGCTTCAAAATCTCAACTCCCATTTACTGCCATTATAAAGCTTGGAAGAACCAGGAATTTTTTAAAGGAACACTCCACCGTTTTTAGAAATAGGGCTTATTCAACATCTTTCCTACATTTAGATATGTGGGCAAATGCATTTTTGTCTCAGTGCAAGCATTGTTTTAGTTTGGCAGGGTTGCTGCTAGCTTAGCTTAGCATAATGAATGGAATCCTATGTTGCCAGCTAGCATGTCCCGAGTAAAAGTGATCCAAACCCCCCTCCCAAAAAACACCTAATTACTTCTTGTGGCCTGCATATTCACAGCGAATACAAATAGTGATGCAGATTAAGACTAGGCGATTTCCTAGGCAGATATTAACTTGGGACTATATTATGGGGAAGCACAGGCGAAGCACTGCTACTTGGGCGCAGAGATATCACGCAACACATGAAATGTATGTTGACGGAAGTTGTGGGATTTCATGTGTTGTGTGATATCTCTGCGCCCAAGTAGCAGTGGAGTGTTCCTTTTTAATGTAACTCTGATTGTATTTGTCTGAATAAAGAATGTCATATACACCTAGGATGGCTTGAGGGTGAGTAAATCATGGGTTTTTGGGTTTGGGTGAACTATCCCTTTAAATGAACAGTTGAAAAGAAAAAAAAAATCATTATTTACTCGTCCTCTTATCCTTAACCTTCCAAACCTATATTCTGCAGTGTTGGAGTAATCAGACTACTTTTTTTCAAGTTACTAGTAAAGTAACATTAGTTTTAAATTTACAGCCAAATATCTAAGTTACTTTTTCAAAAAAATTATTGCAAGTTACTTTGTTTTCCCATTTATTTTCTGACATCTCTTCTGTCCCCATATTGAAAGAAACCTGGAGTAAGCGCAGAGGCGTTGTGTGCGCTATCTAAACATAATGGCAAACTCAGAATTTTATACAAACCCGCAATAAATAAATATGTTTAATTACACAAATATACTTTATATATTTAATCTCATTTTATTACTTTATGTCTTTGCTGCTGATCTTCGATTATCCAATTCAACCTACTAATAAGCAAACATGACTTTAGATAAATATCACATTTCTGTTTCATTTTTTCTTTTTATTGCTGAAGTAAGAGTTTTGAACTTTCTTCTTTTGTATCCTATTCTTCTGCAATTCAGAATGGCAGAGCAGCTGAAAGGTTTTTTGAGTTGCTCCTTCTACTGTACAGGTGTGAATTTTCATTTGGGTTGGAAACAACAGAACAAAAACAAAAATGTTCTAAATTGTGTAATTTTGAAAATATAACAATATTGCAAAACATTTCAACTGCATATTGCATCATCAGAGTTTTACTTATTGAATATTGAGCTGATAATCCTATTAATTCAGATCAGAATAATAGGTTGTTTGTACTTTTATGATTTATTTGTCATTTTAAGTCAGAGAGAGTGTGTGCAGGACTGCTCGTAGGCAATGAGGATTGTTTGTATAGTCGGCACACATGATCAGATACAGCAGTGATAGGAGAAACTTATCTATCACCTGTTGGGCAGAGGCAGAGTTCTTCCTTTAGATCTCTTTAGAAACACCTGATCCTGCTTTTGGGAGCCAACATCATGACTACAGGACTTCAGACTGTACAAACTTATTTAGCAGTTTTTATGATATAGATCAGGCAGAAGGTAATGGATTATTCCTCATGCATTTTCAATTTTCTGCATCTCTGAATGATGAAAGAGGGCTAAAGTGTAGTTCCTAAAAGACATATCCTTTCAAACTCATTATTTAATGATATTTTGATTGTGTAGATTGTGCCTTATTGTACTCATTATAGCTGTATCCAACCACACCTTTGTTGATCTGAACTGTCGTGGTTTATTGCCGGCTATTAACCTACCTGATCTGATTGATGCAAGTTATAGGAAAAGATTCTTGTAACTGACAGTCATTTACAGAAACTGAGTTTATGCTTCCTTGTTTTTCTTTATGTGTTTCTTTGCACTAATTGTTTGTTCTAGATGTGAATCTTTCTGTTCAATGATAAACTGATATATCAGCCAGGCTGGTTAATTTGTGGATATTTGAAAATTTTGAGATGTTTGGTATTCGATTCTCATGCCTCAGAATATTGCCAAGAGAGTTCATTCACAATTTATTGTAACTTTAAACTTGGCGGTTGCCATCCGCCATATCGAGGTTTGCTCTCTTCTCTGTGAAGAGAGTATAGCTGAATAAATTTAAAGCTGCTGTATGTAAGTTTTTGACTGTATTAAAGCAGAAAAATACTATAATATGTTTGCAGATATTTAGGAAACATGCTGAGTTCTCTGACAAAACAATGCTACAGCATGTTTTTGTTTTTGTCTGAGTGCTAACTCACGTTGCCAATTTGCCCAATAGTATTTCGACACCACAGGTTGTCAGCTGGCAGAAAACACAGCATATTGTTGCCATGGAAGCCAGCAAACTATCTGGGTCAGAAATCGCAGATTCTTCCCGACCTAAAAAGCCTCGGCATCCATCAAAAAATCTCAAGCACATTAAAACGTAGATAAATCTCCTCATCTTCAATAAATACAATACAAAAAATACAATAAATCACTTAAGTCACTTATAAAACTGGCACAATGTACCCAGATATAAATGTTATTATTAGTGTTATTATATATTTTTTTGTTATTACATATGTTTCTTTATTTCAAAAATAATATTGTTTTCTATTGGTAACACTTTAGAATAATGGTCATTAGTTAACATAGCTAACATGAACTAATAATTAACTAAACTTATAAAGTATTTATTTATCTTTGTTAATGTTAATTTCAACATTTACTAATGCATTATTAAAATCTTGTTAACATTAGTTAATGCACTGTGAACTAACATGAACAAACCATGAACAGCTGTATTTATATTAACTAATGTTAACAAAGATAAACAAATACAGTAACACATGTACTGCTCATGGTTAGTTCATGTTAGTTAATACATGAACTAATGTTAACTAATGACCATTATTCTAAAGTGTTACCTTTTATTGTTTTAAAAGTTGTCGAATCCTCATATTCTATCATTAAGTTGCATTATATACTGGCATTATATTGAGTGTCTGCCACCTCAAGATATTTTGGCATCGGCATTGGCCATTTAAAAGCTATGTTGGTCAACTAATATATTTGCTCTATTAAGGTGAGAGAGAATAGGACAATTGCATTAACCTTGACAGGGTTTATCAGGAAAAACTGTGCAAATAAAGATTTTCCTAATGAACTGCATGTATATTCATAAAATGGCTGATTCTCATTGAGCAGTTTGTAAGAAAGCTTTTTGATTTTAGCATAGCACATATTTTGATGGAAAGAAATGTTTTGTGAGTTACAGCTACAGTAACGTGAGTCCTGTAGCAAAAACTAAAGAAAAATGGATTGAGTGGACATAGTAATCACTGAAATTGGACTCAATTCTTTGCGACTTACAGAATTAGTGATAATGTGTTCTTTGTGTTGTTTACAATGTGATTTATAATTACTAGATTATTAAGCGTGAGACTGTTGGGACACATGTAAACAAACGTTGGCAATGTTGTAAACTTTTAAAAACTCAATCATTGGTGTTCAGTGGAACAGGAACACTGTATACATGCATACAGACATCTGTGTGTACGTGTTTGCATGAGCACTTATTTGCCCATAAAAGCCCACTGACAGATGCATCATGTGACCAAGCCGCACGTTCACAGTCCTCAGATCTCCTAGGAGACGGCCGGTTCAGAGTGCACGCTGCTTTCAGCCAAACACATGCTTTCTGAACATTGAACTTGCCCCTCCCCCTAACTTAAGCCGTAATTCAAGTGTGTCAGTTCTGATAGGCTGATAAAAGACTTTCTTTGTTCCTCCTCTCTCTGTCTCTCCCACTTTCTCTTGTTTTATCACTCGCTCTCTGTCTCTCTCTATGGGCCTCCTCTTTCTCTGAGATGAGGAGAGCCCTAGAGGCTATGTGAAAGGACACACGTAGGCACCTCCAGCAAGAGTTTGGTTGGCAGTGAGTCCGGTATTGTGTACAGTCACCTTGAGCTTGTCCATAATCTTTCAGTAAAAGCGAGAGTGACTTAAGACCTTTGTCCATATTTAAAAATCAACAACAAATATAGTGTTTGAATAGAGCGCTGCAGCGATGACAAATTTATGTAGGCCAACCCTGGTTCCCTTGATAAAAATCCTATAGGATTTTCCCACTGGTTTTTAGATTGCTGCAGAAAATAAGCTCTCTGACCAACGAAAGTTTATAATTCTTACATGAACACAACTTAATTTATGAATTTTGAAGCCAAGAGTGTAATGTCAAAAACCTCTACGGTTCATTTGTTGCACTGGTTGCAATTGTACTGTGTGTCATTTGGGTTCTCTTTGCATATATAATATGTGCATACTGTGTATAGTATGCATACTAAATGCATGTGTACAGTATACTGTAGTATGTTAAAACGCTGTTCTGCACCTTTAAATGAGGCTTCTCTGTTTTCATGAACTGTTGGAAGTGTTTGTTCAGAGCAGTTTTTGTGTTATTTAAGAATTTCTTTGCAGAAAATGCTTAGCAATTTGACAACTTATTGGTATATATATTATATCCAATATCCAGTTTAACCATTTATGAGTACATTTTGGCTAAAAATCTGTTCACTGTTCTCCAATTCATTCCTATTGGATGTTCTGTAAAGCTTGTCTGATAAAACACACAGTAACCAAAAATGGCGGAGCTTTACTCAACTGGAGGATTTATATTGCTTTAATCATATTTTAGCATTGTCATAACACATCCTTTACCAAAATTTCTGATTAAGCTTGATATATATTCTCACCACTTTGCTTCAGATTGCCATGACTCAAAAAAGTCACAAAATTTTATATGCCACCAGCTGAATTATTTAAAAGTGTGTCATGCCATTTGATATTGGATCTGATAGACATTGTACGTGAGGGCCTATCAAGTTTCGCATCAGTAGCACAGGACAATCAATGGCCTTCTTTCAATGAACGTGATCTGCGCCCTGAGCATCATTGTTTTCATACGCCTTTTTCATTTAACTGGATAGTGATAGGGGACTCTTTAATACACAAAAATGCTCTTTTCTTATAATCAGTTTGTTAATATCAGCGTACTCTTTCTTTCTTTCTGTCTCCTCCAGGTCACATGAGGACGTGCGCTTTGAGTCTGTCTGCCTATTTCACAGCCATTCCCTGAGGCAGCACATAAGTCTGTTGAAGGCCTCAAGCACCCATCACCCTGAACCCCAGCAGGCCTGTCACACTGTCTCACTCGCTCGATTCTGCCTCTTCTCCTCCTGCGCGCCCCCCTCAGCCCTCCCTGGAGCCCTCAGGGCCCCTCACCCTCCATGGAGAGCAGGGAGAGGGATGCGGGACCCTCGCCCAGGAGATTGGCCTCACTCCTGGGAACTTGAGGGAGGATCCTATGCCAGCACAAGGCTTTCATGATGTCTCAACTCTCACAGGTACATTAAGGGGTTCTGTTGGTGTGTGATTGTTCCCAGGTTGTATCTGTTT
This sequence comes from Gobiocypris rarus, assembly GCA_023029165.1. Lineage (NCBI taxonomy): Eukaryota > Metazoa > Chordata > Actinopteri > Cypriniformes > Gobionidae > Gobiocypris > Gobiocypris rarus. Next base: position 21,622,179 of record CM040931.1, read on the forward strand.
GCTGTAGTGCCATCTACACGCTAATGTACGTTTAGCAGATATTCTACCGTTCAAATGTTTGGGGATCATGAAAACTTTTATTTAGCAATGACCCATGAAATTGATCACAGGTGATAGTAAAGCTATTTATAATGTTACAAAACATTCCTATTTCAAACAAATGCTGTTATTTTGAACTTCCTTTACTTTAAAGGCACAGTATGTAAGTTTCACCACTAGAGGTCGCTTATTCAAAACAAAGGCGTAGCTTAATGACTCCGTGAGTGAGTGTGGAATCATGAGAGTTGTGGTCTTGACTCTTCACCTCCACACCCGAAGCGGAATCCAATGGGCTCTGGTAGAAATCATGTTCATGAATGAATGAATGTATTAAAGTTTTATGAAGCAGGGCGTGCCAGGAGTCCTTGGGAGTGAATGGTAATGAGAGAGACCTGTACAAAACACTGGTCTCAGAGCTTTTATCACGCTTATGCCGCAGTTGCCGGCTTCCGCTCTTATTGTTGCGTACAGTATGTGGGGTAGGGGTGTCGAAATTAATCGTTTCTTCGATGCATAGTGATGCAGACGAGGACGAATAGGTATCGGTTCAGTATTAGGCCATAACCGATTATAATGTACTGATTCTTTTCTGACGCCATTAACATACAATGGCAGAGGGAGGTGAGACGCGAGTTAGAGTAATTCAAATGCTCCAACTACTTTAAAAGCTGACATCTGGTCACATTTTCGGCTTTAATGAACAATCTCGTAAGCACGACCTGGAAAACACGCACGCTGTGTGTAAATCAAAGCTATCTGATTTATCAAAACTATTTTATTTATACTTGGGCTCATAAATGTATCTCCGCAAAACGGATATACATCCGATCTTCAATTCCCGCTCTATATGCAGATTTAATGGAGATCACGTCACCGAAAACAACAGATGTGAGCTGCATTTTATTGATCAGCAGCTAATTTCAAATTCAAAGACCGCAATATGAGTGAGCGCGGCAACAGCACTGGTGAGATCATTCAGTTTCTTTACTTTTAATAAAGAGGATTGTGTTGAGCACCTATGATCGTCTGTGGCGATGCATGCTGCGGTAGCGCTGTCATATCTGGTTATAACATGACATATAGCCTATAACACGCTCTCATAGGCGACGCTAATGTTTTTAGCATTGCTGATAGGAGTAAAATTTACATATGTGGTTTCAACAACCAGATGCATTAGACTTTAGTTTTGACTGTAAGGCTTCTAAATGCTCCTGTTGTCTTCTGTGCCCAGACTTGAGTTGTGTTTGATACATTCAAGAAGCGTGTTTTCTTTGAGCAGGTAAAATGAAAGGTTCAGTTCATATATCTGATTTGTTGCACTTTGCAGTAATCAAGAGCGATATTTACAATATCATATTAATAAAAACAGGATGACTAAATGACTGTTGCTAAATGACATGCAGTTAATTTTAAAATATATTGAATGATGGAGAAAGCTCTCTCTGATTAATGCTATAGCCACTCGACAAAATAGTGTTGTCTCTGAGGAATGGTAAAAACCTTACTCGCGCTGAATCAAGAAAAAGATTGATTCAAACAATAACAATACGTTTTCTGTTGACAACTGTACATTCAAAAAATATATACAGGCTATATTAAAGAGTCTTTGGTGTTTCCATGTTTTTTTTTTACGGAAATCAAGGGTAGCGCTGATATGACGTCATTGACAGGCGATGCAAGAACATGGTCTGTAACAATGGTTAAAATGGCTTATTTCTCTGGATTTAAACATCGTTGGAAACGTTTGGGATAATGTACACAGTACACAGGTCAACAAAATATATAACATTGTTCTTTTTTGGATATTTTAATTAAAAAAAAATCTTACATATTGTGCCTTTAAAGCATGTTTTTCAATGTTGATAATGACAAGAAATGTTTTTTAAGCAAAATTAGCATATTAAAATGATTTCTGAAGGATCATGCGACACTGAAGACTGGAGTAATGATGCTGAAAATTTAACTTTGACATCACATGAATTAAAGGTACACTATGTAGGATTTTTGCAGTCAAATATCCCAAAACCACCAGGCCAGTGTTATATATTTTGTTCAGTTGAGTTCTTATAATATCCCAAATGTTTCCAACTATTTGTAAATATATTGTTTTTACCAATGAACCGTGACGTGTGAGCATAGAGTGTGAGGGAGTCACCTGTCAATTGCGTCATATCTGCGTTACCCTCGTTTCCGGTTTGATTTTGCAGAAAAGCTTTACTCTCACTGGAGTGTGAACAAGTGTCACAGCAGCCGCCGAGCGAACGCACAGAGTAACGCCATAACATCATTTTAAACACACTTAAATGTATCTAATATAATAAACAGAGCTGAGTTACCTCATACTCATGACCAGAAAAGCAGAGATTGTGCCGGCAAGTGTGTCCCGTCATAATAAAAGTCCTGTTGCTCGCGAGAAGTGTGTTTTGTGTAACAATTTGCTTTACTCAGCTCCCACAGCACTCGCCCCTGCTCTGCTTCATATACAGTAACGTTAATAATCGCATCCATGAACATGATTTCTGCCCGAGTCCTGTCCCGATTCTTTTCCACCAGCTGTGAGGTGAAGACAACATGTCCCAAGATTCTGCGCTCAAACGTGATGTCATCAAACTATGCCTTTGTTTTGAACAGGCGACCTCTAGCGGACGGAAAAGTTGCATAGTGTACCTTAAATTGCATTTTAAAATATATTGAAAAAGAAATTTGTTTCAGAATATTACTGTTTATACTGTATTTTAGACCAAATAAAGCAGCCTTGGTGAGCATAAGAGACTTCAAACTTTCAAATTTTATTCAAACTATTTTCATTTAACATGTACATTTAACTTTTTCACTTCTGGGACCAAAATATTCTTGTAACTAATCATGCATTTACATATGTATAATTTTTTAAATCAATTGCTAGAATCAGAATGTCCACCTCCTCGTAGTGCCACTTGCCACCAATTAGAAATAACACATAGTGAATCAAAGGCTATGTTCTAAATCCAATAGCTGTTTACCTCATATACTGATTATGTGCATTATGTGCAATGTGGACAATTTTGCAAATTTAGGTAATCTTGGTTGTCTATGCAAATAAAAAATGCTTGTGTACAGAACAGTAGTATACCCAGTAAGAGTAGAATGTCGATTGTCATTATGAATAAATCCTCCATTGTTCAGCAGTATGCCTTCAGTTGCGCTAATGCTAATATTTAATTTTCTTTCCCAAACATCAATTGGTTGAAAAATAAATCAGCTTGTGCTAAGTGGGGTACTATACTGTTCACATGTAGCATACAATTGTTCTTTACTGCCGACAATATACTGATATGAGTTTAGGCAGACAAAGGCAGGAAAGGTGGTACAAACCATAGTGACTTAGGAAGTACAAAGTTTCTTATTTTGGGCTATTCTGAACGCTCAAGAGTGTGTGCTGTAGCTTTATTAATGGCTTCACTAAAATAGGATTTTTAAATCATATTTTTGATTGAAACATCTCAGCCATATGTTAGTTAATCAACCATCAGTAATTTAGACCCTTATGTTTTTTATTTTTAATAACTGACTAATTATATACATATAGCTCTTTTTTACTTAGGCCTCTGTTGCATGTTTTCATGTCCACACATGTTAATTTCTCATTCAGGCCTACTTTCTGAGCCTATTTTTTCATCCCATCAATGAATACAATCTTCTAAATCATGTTCATTTACATTACATAACTAATTAGTAAAGTAAATTTTTGTCTTTCTGTTCATCACACAGATCTGTGCTCCAGTGTGGATCTGCCAGAGGTGGAGATCGTCAGCTTGCTTATGGAAGATTTGCCCAAATACACTCTGCGGGCAGAGTCAATGTTTGGGTACGAGCATGACGACTGGCTGCACACACCTCTGCTGCCACCAGAGGCCGCTCTTGGACTTACACAGGAGCAGATCGACGAGACATTCAAGTATTTCTGTGAGTCAACACTCCACACATTTCTCCCTTAATATAAAAAACACACAGTGTTTCTCCCTTAATATGTTGTCTTTATAATATCTTAAAGGTAATATATTAAAATGTATGCCAGTACGTCAGCTCACTGTACCAGCTGACCCTGCCAGAGAGCAATACTGTAATCCCAGCCACATCCCTTCCTCTTGGAGCACAGATGCAAATGCCATCAATAGGATTAGCTCCTTAATGCTTAAGGATAATGAGACATTCTGCTGTTCTCAATGGCTTCACTCTACGGCTTGGCAAACAGTCAGCCGCTCTGATGTTACACCAGCACTGCAGTATCTATCTGCTGCTCAGATTGGCTAAACTTAGGTCACTGCAGTTTTGGATTTTCAGACGGGTGCTCTTTGAGATTTAACATGATTGAAAAAAAAAATCATTAGTTTGTTTCATGGCTCTGATTTACATTTATTAAAGAGAAAGAAAATGAAAATTCTGTAATTAATTACTCCAATGCCAATTAGCCAATGGTGAGCCGCCGTTCTGACATAGGACTCAGACGCTGTATTTACAACGTACACTGCGCAGGAGACTGACACAATCGAGAAGAAATTGTTAAATAAAGTTACTTTTTTGCGCACAAAAAGTATTCTCATCACTTCATAAAATTAAGGTTGAACTATTGTAGATATATGGACTATTTTAACTGTCTTCTCTTGACTACCTGGACCTTGAATGTGTCAATTAAATAGATTTATATGAAGGGGTTAGAGAGCTGTTGGATTTCATTAAAAATACCTTAAAGGAACACTTCACCGTTTTTGGAAATAGGGCTTATTCAACTTCTTTCCTACATTTAGATATGTGGGCAAATGCATTTTTGTCTCACTGCAAGCATTGTTTTAGTTTGGCAGGGTCGCCGCTAGCTTAGCTTAGCATAATGAATGGAATCCTATGTTGCCAGCTAGCATGTCCCGAGGGGATGCACAGGTGAAGAACTGGCACTTGGGTGCAGAGATATCACACAACACATGAAATCCCCTATTCACGCTGGTTGTGGGATTTCATGTGTTGCATGATATCTCTGCACCCAAGTAGCAGTGCTTCGCCTGTGGATTCCAGTTAATATCTGCCTAGGAAATCGCCTAGTCTTAATCTGCATCGCTATTTGTATTTGTTGTGAATACGCAGGCCACAAGAAGTTATTAGATGTTTTTTTTAATCACTTTTACTCGGGGCATGCTAGCTGGCAACATAGGATTCCATTCATTATGCTAAGCTAGCGGCGACCCTGCCAAACTAAAACAATGCATGCACTGAGACAAAAATGCATTTGCCCACATATCTAAATGTAGGAAAGAAATTGAATAAGCCCTATTTCTAAAAATGGTGGAGTGTTCCTTTCATTTGTGTTCTTAAGGGTTTGGAATGGCATGAAGGTGAGTAATTAATGACAGAATTTGTAGGTGAACTAACCCTTTAAACTATTTTTGTGGCATTATAAAACTCTCTGATTGACCACAAATACCTGCTGGATATACACTACCATTCAAAAGTCTGGGGTTAGTTTTTTCTTTATTTAGAAATTATACTTTTATTTAACAAGGACACATTCAATTGATCAAAAGTGAAAGTAAATCATCTTGAATTTAACTGAAAATATTTCTATTTCAAGTAAATGCTGTTCTTTTGAACTTTCTATTCATCTAAGAATTCAGAAAAAAGTGTCACAGTTTCTAAAATATTATCAAGCAGCACAACTGTTTTCAAAACACTGATAATAATGAGAAATGTTTCTTGAGCATCACATCAGCATATCAGAATGATTTCTGAAGGATCATGTGACACTGAAGACTGGACTAATGATGCTGAAAATTCAGGTTTGATATCACAGGAAGAAAATCAATTTTAAAACATTCAAATAGAAAAAAAAAGTTATTTTAAATAATGATAATATTAATGTTTTTCCTATATTTTGAGAAAATAAATGATGAGCAGAAGAGGCTTTTTTTTAAATCTTACCGACCCTAAAGTTTTGAACTATAGTGTAATCAGTAAGTGTTTATTTTACAGTTTTAAAACAATGGAAAAGGAAACAGACTTGGTGCTAATTTAGCTCTAATCCGTTTGGCATGGAAACGTGTTCTCATACCTGCACTGATCTCTTTACGTGGGCTGTAGCCCAAACACAGCAGTTATTTCTAGCCGAGCCTAACAGTAAACACGTAGGCCTGTCACGATAACAAATTTTGCTGGACGATAAATTGCCCATGAAATTATTGCGATATACGATAATATTGTCGTTCTGAGACCATTTTCATCTAAAATAATGATAATGGAACCTTTTCAAAGATCAATAAACTTTTATTTCCAAAGCCTATTTAACACTGAAATGGAAAGCATTTTAAATATCCACAATAAATGAACAAAACAACCAAAACAAAAAGCAATGGACTCAGTCTATTAACAAAAAAAAAGCACTTGAATAAACAGCTGGGAAAACTGCAACGGATGATTGTGTTTTAGGTATAGTGCTGGGAATCGATTAAAAAAAATTAAAATCACAATTTTTTCTGTAATTAATAACGATTAATATGTTTTTAATGTTTTGATATTGTAATAATTTTAGTTACTCTCCAAATTAATGTAGACAAAAATTATTGACAGCATATTTTAAATAGGTGTTGTAGTCAATAAGTTGTTTTTATGAATGAAGGCCAGTATCACTGATGTCTCTTTGAAACATTAATGACGTTACATTACAGTATAATTGAAAGCTACCAATTTCAACATTTATTAGGCTTTAAAAAAACAACTTTTAATTTAAGTGAACTTAAAACAATCTTTACATAACCCCATTATAATAAATATTATTTTACCTGTGCCTTCCCTTGTTAGACATATACGTAAATATAATAGTTATCAAACACCTTTCTTAACTGCATAAATAATAAATGAAATATAGATGAATCATCATTAAAGCTATTTTCTCTGTTCCCGTTGTTCTTTGATGAACATTACTGACATCATCAGTGCTCCTGTCACTTTAAGAACAGCCGTTGCCGAACATGACGCGGATCTCATTTCCTCAAAACTCTTTAAGTTAATTTAAGACGTTAGAAGTAGATTTGACTGTAATGTTGTTAGTTGAATAAGGAAGAGGGAAAAGTCCAGGCCTGGTCCTCTCTCGTCCTTCGCTGGTGTCGCTCGTCCTTATATGCCTCCGGGCTCTTTCATGAGAGGACTCGAGACCGGTGTGCCTCGCAGGTGACGCTCATTCTCAAATCACACTCGCTTCCCTCACGTCTCTTGCTCGCCCATCTCGCCACATTGACTCAGGAAGTAGTTATTTCTTTTTCATATTTCTTAGGTTATATGCTATAGGTTATTAGCCTGGCGTGGCCATACTCAAGTGTAGTCAGAATATGAGTCTGGTACTGCTCCATTGAGCTTTGATTATGGTGTGTTTCAACCGAGCCAGGAAAGACCTCAATTGGATAGACCCACAACCAATCAGAGCAACGGAGCGACGCATAACGTTAGTTGTCAAATGTCAACAGAACTCAACTGCACTGTGTTGCCAAGTCCTTGTTTTTTCTCCATGTCCGCGGGTTGAAGCGACCCCAATTATGTGATTATATAAACCCTGGAATGCAAATTTTAGCAGGCAACTTGCCAAAATAACATTTTGCCAACCAAACGCCTTTTTTTTTCCGGAGAACCCCCCCGGAAACTTATTGTTTTGGGCTATAGGAGTAGCAATTGTGCGCGACATTGCAAAAAAACGTGGCAACCCTGTCTGGACGCACGCTGGATTAAGTAACGTTACCATAAAAAGGTGAGTGTAAACGATCTTTGCCAGTATTGTAATAAAAGAATTTAAGGATACACAGAGTACTTACCAACATGATCATCGTTTCTGAGAGAAATAGTGAAGGTGAATGCACATACGAACAAGTTCTCTGTTTAGGATGAGAGCAAATTCAACCCAAAGCGCCTTCGATGACGTGGATGATTACGTTTCTGTTTATCATCTGTCCATCATCGTCTAAAGCCCGCCCTGACAATTTCATTGGTCCGAACAGTTTCTGTTCGGGCATAATTACTCCTCTATGGAGCGAGTCCAGACCGAATTGCCCGAGCAAAAAGTTTTGTGGGCAGGGCTAAATTCGTCTGGCATCCAGGCTAATAAGTTATAGGTCTATTACTTAAATTAGGATCTTTTGTCCAGTCTGGAAACTGTTCCATGCTTAGTTGCACCAGGTTGATATTATAAATGACCGTGTGCACAGTTGTTGCCTAATGGTTAGAGAGTCATACTTGTAACCGGAAGATCATGGGTTCCATTCTCAATACTGGAAGAAAATGCGGTGCCCTTGAGCAAGGCATCTAACTCCCAATAGCTCCCCAGTGTCACATAAGATCCACTGAAGGCAAGTTGAAGATGAACCCAAGTGCAGTTTATTGCATCAAAATCAAAATCCAAAACAGAAACAAGGCTTGGCAAACCAATAAACAAAAGACTTGACTAGACTTGAAACTCACTGACAGTGGTTACACATTCAATAACAGACAAAGACACATGGCAAACATGAGGGCTTAAATACACAGACTGAGGACAAGACAAGACACACCTGTGAACAATAATCAACCAATGAACCAATGACAACATGACACAACAGAACACAAGACCAGGGAGCACATGGCAGGATCACATGACAAACCAGGAAATGCATGACAACACATGACTGTGAACATGAGAAACTTAAAACATGAAACATGAACCTACACCTAAACACCCTGTGACACCCAGGTGCCATTGCAAAATGGCTGCCCATTTTCCACGGTTTGCAGTGTGTGTGTCACTACTTTTAATATGTGTGCACTATCTCTAAATGGGTTGAATCCAGAGGACACATTTCGAGAATGGGCTACTATACTTGGCCTTCACGTCACTTCACTTCACAATTAGAAAATGGTGATTTCTCCATAATGGTGAACTTGGTGAAGTTTCCTCACAGTGTGTTGAGCTCTCACTGGTAGAAGGCCCAGTGTTTTGTAGGTCAGATTTTAAGCACGTCACGCCACTGCATGTGGTTACGTGACCTGCAATCCACTGACCACAATAAAAAATTGACACGGTGTAGTTTAATATTTGATAGAGCCCTTCAGAATTTGGCTAGAAAGCAATTTTGACCCAGATTATTTTAACATGTCTGAAGGAGAAAGCAAACGTGTGGCAGGCGAACGACATTCGATAGCATGTTTTCACATCGCCACTGTCATTCGGCATTCAACAGTGGTATCATGGTATGCATTTAGTGGCAGAGGGATTGACAGCATGAATGCTAAATGGTTTGCTTTGGACTAAAGCATAAAACATTTGACACTAAGATTCAGATGTCTGTAGTTTTGGCTGCATACACACACCCCTCCTGGACATGCAGTGTTATTTTAGTATTATTTATATACTATTATAATGTTTAATGATGAAAATTACCCCATGATTTACTCAACGTCAAGTATTAGTGGGTGTAAATGTCTTTCTTCTTTTAGACAAATATAATCAGAGTCATATTAAAAAATGTCCTGGCTCTTCCAAGGTTTATAATGACAGTGAATGAGGATTGAGATTTTGAAGTCCAAAAAAGTGCATCCATCCATCATAAAAGTAATCCACACACAAGTAATGCTTTTTTTTGGATTTCAAAATCAGGACCGCCATTCACTGCCATTACAAAGCTTGGAAGAGCAATAATATATATTTTTAATCTGTTTGTCTGAAAGAAGAAAGTCATATACACCTAGGATGGCTTGAGGGTGAGTAAATCATGGGATAATTTTCATTTTGGGGTTAACTAGCTCTTTAATATTCAGAACTTTTATATATAATTTTTTAATATTTAAAACTATTATTTGTTTAACTGACTTTTTTATTATTATTTTAAAATATTTCTACAGAGCTGCAGATTCTTTCATCATTTACTCACCCTCATGTTGTTCAAAACCTGTATGAGTTTATTTCTTCTGTTGAACACAAAAGTAGATATTTTGAAGAATGTTGGTAACCAAACAGTTGACAGCACCCACTGACTTCCATAGTTTTGTTTTTCCTACTATGGAAGTCAATGGCTCCCGTCAACTTTCTGGTTACCAACATTCTTCAAAATATCTACTTTTGTGTTCAACAGAAGAAAGAAATGTATACAGATTTGGTTCAACTTTAAGTAATTTTAGCTTCAACGTCATTTAATTTATTTCCTTTATTGTGAAGCCAACATTTAACATTTTTGTTTTAGGCTTCTAATATTTATATTTTATTTTATTTCAGCTTTATTTCAATTTCTGAAAAGTTTTGGTTTTAGCTAACAATAACAACACTGATGTGTCCTTTGAGTGTGGGAGTGTCCGTATGTTGTGCTGCAGCAGTATTAGGACTTTAATCTGGAAGATACCATTTTGTGTTTGAACAGGGGGGGGTGTTCCATCTGTACAATAACACAAGCTGTTTCATATCAAATCAACAAAATTCTTTTGTAAATAAACATGATCCAATAATCATAGACACCAAATGAACAAAAACATGCACAAATCCTCTGGTCTTTCATGTACCCATCTAAATGTCCTTCAGCCGTCCTCCCCTCCTGTCGATGTCGATGTCCTCCTGTGGCTCAGTGCAGCCAGGTGAGTCTGAGCTGCCATCAGGCATGAGCTGCAGTGACACACACTCTCAGCAGATTCAATAACAACATCAGCATGCTTGCAGGTGCATTAGTGAGCAGAAGGCTTAGGGGACAGCCGTGGTGACTGGCAGCAAACACAGACGGATCGCATAACGTGTCATAAATCAGCCTGGCACAGACTGTGGGGAGAGAGATAGAGAGAGAGAGAGAGAAAGACTCCAGACTGACCGCATTGCAGAGCAGACATAGATTGTAGCGAAGCATGAGTGAAGAAATGGAGGTGTGGAGCAGTTCGGGACTGGAAGAGAGCGAGAGAGATAGCAGCACAAGCCATGATGAAGACGATGAAGAACCAGAGGACGAAGAGGAACCCGACACTGAGGGACTGTGCAGGGAGCTGGTGCAAGGTAACAGAGAAAGATAAAGAGAGAAATAGTGTGAGAGGGCAGTTATTCATACAGGAAAGCTAAAAGAAAGAATCGCATGCTGTGAGGCAGGAGGAGAGAAAGCGACTCACCGTGTGAATTGTGAAGGTCTTTATTTGTGAAGAGGGTATTTAACAACATGCACAGCATGTCAATAAATCCTCATTGAGAAGGAGAAGCCTGGAGAAGAATTGGTTTGCTCTTTTCTGAAGATGTTAGTGTTGTTTCACCTCAATCATGCTGTTACAGTATCTTTGTCCTTGTGTGATATTGTCCTCTTTTTCACAATGATGGAAACACAAGGTTCTGGAGTTTTGACCTTGTTGATATGTGTCTCTAAAATATGGATTGTAGTTGGATAAATTGCAGATAAATTGTGATTTTTGTTTTGTGTGATAGATTAACCAACATGTTTTGTGCTTTAAAGACATTTTGAGATCTCTGAATATACATTTTTTAAAATGTATTTTCTTTCTTTTTATGTCAAGGTCATTTATTCCTTTAAAAAATGTACATACAATTTCCAGAACACTGATTTCTGTATCTAAGTCTGTGTTTTAGTCATAGCAAAACATTTAATCACAATTTCCTGCTTTATACTTCGAAGGATGTAGGGTTCATTGCTGCCGTTTTACAAAGCCTAAATCACTTTAATCTGTCCGGTCACTTTATCCTGCCTACAGAAGCTCAGTCCAGGTTCATATAGTACAGACTACTGTCCTTAATGTCCTTAATTCTGTCAGTGACGTAAATCACAGCAGAGCTGAACTCCTTTCAGGCCAGGTGAGCAGATTTAGCAGCGTCTCTGTCACTGGCCAGAGCATGTGGAGGACTGAATGAAAGGACACATGCTGACACTGATCATTATGTACGCTCTGCCGCTGAACTGGTTTTGCTTCAGATTTTACGTCACACATCAAGTGACGGGCAAACAGTACAAAAATTGTTTCTCGCATAAACAAAAATTGTTAGTTTTAGTTTCTAAATGTCTTGAATTGCAGTGGTTTCATGCTTTTGGAATCCGAAACACATTGTGGTTTGCGCAAATCATAATTATCGTCATTCCAAGCTAGCAGATATTTAATTAAGTCAGGGTTGTATTTTCATTTAATATATCCCTTTTGTTACATTGTTCATTGCTTTCAAAACACACATACTTTCATTGATGCATAGTCATAGTTAAAAGGTTAATAGGTCTATTTCATTTCTATCCAAACTCTGTACAAAGATGTGGTCATATTGCATTTGATTATTTGCATTTAACTTTATTTTCATTGTTGTCTGCAACCCTATCAGCTTTAACATCTGCTCTATGATGTCCCTCAGAGGACCCTCAGAGAAGCCTTTAGAGCAGATCTTTGTTATTTGCTTTGCTATCACCCCATTTCTGCAGTGCATTTCACTGTCCCTAGAAGGTTAAAGCTTTATTAATGTGGACTCTGCTGAGCCAGGTCGTCATTTGCAGAGCTGGGAGCCACTGCCAAGCTCTTATTTTAGCAGAGTCAAACACGCCTCATTCCAGTTGAAATTTGATTACGCCTCAGGGAAAAACAAGAACCAACCAAGTGAAAATACCTTTCTTGAAAAAAAGCAAAATATATTGCACTTATGGTAGTGCTTTATACGGATTACTTAAAAAATAAATTAATAAAAGTGAGCAGTGTCCATATTTAATCCTAGCTTTGATCTGTGTCCAGGGAATGTGACTTATGTGGGCAAGTGTTTCCCAACCATTTTTTTTTAAACTTTGTATCCTGACAGTTCCATCAAGTACCATTAGCTAGGTTTGCATTTACCTACTCTCTCAGAAAAAAATTGCAAAAGCTGGGGCGGTATCCTTAAAAGAACATCTTTGTACCTTTTTTTTTTACCCCTTAAAGGTTCATAGTACATACGGGTGAAAAAGGTACAAAGATGTCCTTTTAAAGGAAACTGCCCCAGTGACAAGCTGTTGAACCCCTAAAGGGACAGTTTTTGCTAATTTGTTCTGAGTGTATTTTTATGCACATTTTGGGATATCGCATGAAAAAATGCTGGATGGATACACAAAGATGTGCGATGCACATAAAAAACGTAGCTATGACCGAATGATTCCCACAGCTTCTCAAATGTTGGTTAGATCATTCTGGAATGTTTGAGCCAGTGTGTCATCAGAATGATTTGGTATAATGACCTCCCAGATGTGCCTCACATGTTTTGTGCATATGAACGTAAGATAACCTGACAGCGTTTATTGCTTTTCGTCTGTGGACTCTGAGACGCAAGTCATTTATGATGTAGGAAAGCTAGAGTGGCTTCCCCGATTGCAGCAACTTCCATTTTTATTTCATATATTTTGCACCAATGTCCCAGGATGTGATGTGTTCTCTTGAACGCATGGGATGGAAACGGTGCTTCATTTGAAATGTTTATTGCGATATTCCAATTTTGAGCATAAGTTAAATTTGAAACTTTGGACGGAAACATATTGTGATAGTGTTCCTTTTAACTCAAATCTTTTAGCAAATATATCAATCTTGCACATTTTTTAGCAAATTTTTTTTTCTTTAAAAAGTTTAAAAACTGAAAAAAGAACAAAAATCATGAGATATTTATGTTTTAATAATATTTGTTATATTTATATATGTATTTATAATTATTTAATTATATTATATTTCATATATATATATATATATATATATATATATATATATATATATATATATATATATATATATATATATATATATATATATATATATATATATATATATATATGTCAGTGTTGTACAATAAAAAATACTGCGTTATGTTAATGTTTATATTTTAATTTATTTTTATATTTAATTTATATGTATAATCTTTATATTTGATTAATTATATTATATTTTAATATTTCATTAAAAGAAAAATGTTCCTCCTGAGAAAGTATGCCTAGTTGGGAACCACTGGTCTAGAAGATGTTTGTAAACGCTGGCCTGATCAGTATTTATGAGAGATGAAAATGAGAGAATTAACTCTTAATGAGGATCAGGCTTAGAGGCTCTTGTTGACTGCCTAGACGTCTCTGTTACCTGTCTCGTTGAGGTTAGGTCACATTGACTCTACAGTGCTGTATAAGGCAGTGTATGATAAGCAGTGTTTGATCCATTTGAACATCAGAGCTGTTTTCTGACACATTATTCTATCGTCTTTATTACATTGTTTCTGATCATTATCATGAGCCCATCACTCAGCCAAATCTATGCCTCTTTCTCACAGTCTTACTCTCTCAATATCTTTTTTTTCCTCTGCAGTGTTGTGTTCAGAGAGAGTTGGTCAAATCACAAAGACGTATCATGACATTGAGGCAGTTACACATCTGCTTGAGGAGGTGAGAGACACAGCATGGTTTGCTTCACAGTCACAGACATAATAGCTGGTGTTACCACTGCAGTACTTCAGTGATGGCATAATAAAAGTCCCACACATGCTCGTCTTCCTCCACAGAAAGAGCGGGATCTGGAATTGGCAGCCCGGATTGGACAATCGCTGCTCAAGCAGAATAAAGCCCTGACTGAACGAAACAAACTACTGGACGAACAGCTGGAAATTGCCCAGGAAGAGGTCATAATTGTTAAAAGAAAAATAATTTCACTTGTTTTATAAGGAGTATTGCTCGCAAGAATTAAAATCCTTCATTATGTCACCCCATATATGTGTGTAAAGCTGGTGGTATTTGTGGATTTTTTTTTTTTTAATCAGAATTTTTAGGCATCTCTTTCCATACATATGTGTGCCAAGCATCATCAATTATGACAATATATATATATATATATATATATATATATATATATATATATATATATAATTTGCTGATCATCTTCTTTTTATGACACATTTATTGTTTTTTTCTTTTGTCCTTTTTAGAGCTTTACAGGTCATTACTTGTTGTATGGAAAGAGCTGTGTAAAATATATTATACTTCTGAATTAGATTTGTAATTCAAATGCTACACCGATCAGGCATAACATTATGACCACCAACAGGTGAAGTGAATAACACTGATTATCTCTTCATCACGGCACCTGTTAGTGGGTGGGATATATTAGGCAGCAAGTTTGTCCTCAAAGTTGATGTGTTAAAAGCAGGAAAAATGGGCAAGTGTAAGGAATTGAGCGAGTTTGACAAGGGCCAAATTGTGATGGCTAGATGACTGGGTCAGAGCATCTTCAAAACTGCAGCTCTTGTGGGGTGTTCCCGGTCTGCAGTGGTCAGTGTCTATCAAAAGTGGTCCAAGGAAGGATCAGTGGTTAACGGGTGACAGGGTCATAGGTGGCCAAGGCTCATTGATGCACACGAGGGAGCAAAAGCTGGCTTGTGTGGTCTGATCAGAAATGTAGCTCAAAGTGCCAGCGGCATTGTTACAGACCATGTACAGCCTTTCATAGAAACGGTATTTCCTGGTGGCTGTGGCCTCTTTGAGCAGGATTTCCTAGACCTCAATCCATTTGAGCATCTGCGGATGTGCTGAACAAACAAAGTCTGATTCATGTAGGCCCCACCTTGCAACTTACAGGACAGGATTTGCTGGTAACATCTTAGTGCCAGATACCACAGCACACCTTCAGGGGTCTAGAGGAGTCCATGCCTCAACGGGTTAGGGCTGCTTTGGCAACAAAAGGGGGACTGTCACATATTAGGGAGGTCATAATGTTATGCCTGATCCGTGTATATACTGTAAGAGTTTAGATCTAGATATATGATAATGCACTTAGTATTATATGGAATTTAACAGTGATTCTGGGTCTGTTCTTATAGATTTCCCAGCTGCGTCATGAGCTCTCCATGAGAGACGATCTCCTGCACTTTTATGCCAGCACTGAAGATATAGAGCATGCCTCAGAAACACTGTGAGTCAAACACACACACACACACACACACACACACACACACACACACACACACACACACACACACACACACACACACACACACACACACACACACACACACAACAAGGTGATCAAAGACTTCATTCTGTAATGCTGATAAGTGTTTCCTCCTCCTCCAGGCTTGTAAGGAATGATTCATCCTTGTCTCTCAGCAACTACGTCAATTACGACTTTCTGCAACAGAAACTCAAGGGTTTGGAAGAGGAGAACTTCAAATTGCGTACAGAGGTGTGTTTTAACACTAACTACATACAATCACAAAAAAGTATAAAAAAGTTGTGCTACAATTAGATACATGTTTTCACACCCACCACTTTTTTTAGGCTAATGAGTTAACCTTTGAGACCAACAATTACGAGGAACAAGAGCAACAGCTTATGATGGTGTGTGTGGATGAACTCTGTGAGTAAATAACCCACAATGACCAGCTCATCCTTCATTATCTTAAATAAGTTAAAAGATTAAAGTTTCCTCTTCTTCTCTCTCTCACCAGCGACCGCAAATAAGCGGGTTGTATCTCTGTCGGAGGAGTTAGCCCGGAAGGTGGAAGATTCGCTAAGACAACAAGAGGAGATTAGTGCCCTCCTGGGACAGATTGTCGACCTGGAGCAGCGCTGCAAAGGGGTTAGACACACAAACACACACACACACACACACTCTATTTCATCTTTTACAGCATTTAGAGAATACATTTATATAAATTAATACATCAAATTTGCTTCCAAATTCAGTTCGCTGCTGATAACGAGGAGCTAACGCAACATCTGAATGCCTCCCGGGAATCCCAGGCGCAGCTTAAAACAGAGGTACACTCCTCACAATATCACCCTCACAATATTCACACAACATTCTGCTGCTCTCATGTTTTCAAGAGTTGTCTTTTGTGCCTCAAGTGACAATTTATTGTTCTGTCTTCCTCTGGTGGCAGCTGAAGGAACTGCAGGAGAGGTACTCTGAATGTGAAGACATGCTCCATGAAGCCAGAGAGGACATTAAAAACCTGCGCAACAAGAGTCTGCCCAACAGTACTGTGCAGCGTTATAGCACCTTGGCTGCGGTCTTCCCAATGGATTCACTTGCGGCTGAAATCGAAGGAACCTTCCGGAAAGGCCTAGACAGCCCAGCGCCCACTGAGTACAAGTTAGTCACCTGAGTGCATGTAGCAGCTGTCCATATATTGCATTGTGTTTAATCACTTTTGTTTTACAATAATAATATCTAAATATCTGTAAAACCATTTTATTAATATTACTAAAATATTAAATATGAAAGATTTTCAGAAAAATATTCAGTGTTGTTTAAAAATCTTATTCAGGAAGGTATTTAGTATTCTGCAAGGACACGTTCAATTGATAAATAGAGACAGTAAAGACATTTGCTATAAAATATTTTAATTTTAAATAAATGCTGTTCTTTTGAACTCTGTTTAAATAGAAAATAATGCATCCTGGTTTATAATAATGTATATAATAATATATAACTAAAATATTAAGCAGCACAACTGTTTTCAACATTGATAATAAGAAGAAATATTTATTTTTCTTTTACATTTTAAAATATATTAAAATAGAAAACAGTTCTTCTAAACCGTAATACATTTTCACAATATTATTGTTTTATATCTTTTGTCAAATAAATGCAGCCTTGGTGAGCATAAGAGACTTCTTTCAAAAACATTAAAAGATCTTACCCAAAACTTTTGAACGGTTGTGTATTTTGAATTAATTTTTTTTTATATTTTATTTTTCTACATTTATTTTTCTCATTCCGTTGGCAATTTTTTTTCTAATTTTAGCATAAATCTTAAAAAAGTATGCATTATTATTATCTATATGCTTTATTAACTATGTTAGTTAATTTTTTGTTGGGAAATATTATAAAAATAAATGTTTTTCTTTCAGTTTATTCAGTGCCTAACATGTGTTATGCATATAATGTATATAACTGTTGTAAATAACCATGGACATGATGTAATTCTCTTGAATTTTGTTTTGCAGGAATCATCCATTGCGGGTGTTTGAGACAGTTAAAGTGGCCAATCAGGCGGCTCGGCTACGTTCTCAGAATCTCTCCCCCCAGGTTCCGGGTTCGAGCCCTGCATCACTGCGCTCTAGCCGAATCAGTACACCGCGGACCAGTTATTATGAATCAGACAATGTTAGCATTAACCTGGAGGATAAGCACTCGCCTCCGACACACACACATGATCATGGGTCAGTGTCTGCTCTTACATTTTTCACAAAAATGAATTTTAAGAATAAATCAATAATGAATTCTAACATATTTCCTGCATAGGTTGCTGGAGTTGAAGCGTTTGGGCCAGCCAGGTACTCCAGGTGGGCAGGATTTAGAGGAAGCGCTTCGCTCTCTCTCAGAGCGTCAGGAGAGCCACACATCAGAGCGTCCATTCTTCGAGGTGGAGCGAGAAAGAAAACTGCGCGCCCTGCAGAGCGGAAGCAGCGGCAGTGGCGGCGGCTCCAGCGGCTTCCTGACGCCCAATGGCAGCGTTGCATCCACAGGAACTAACTACTCTGGCACCTCCACGCATTCGTCAGGCACAGGCTCCTCCCGCTCGTACCTGCCCGAACGACTGCAGATAGTCAAGCCGCTGGAGGGTCAGTAGATACGCACACAAATAGACATGAAAGATAAACTTTTAGATCAAACCCTAAAATTGTGGCCACAAAATATTAAATAATAAAAAATAATAAAATAATAAAAATCATTGATATAATCAAAGTGTGTGTGTGTGTGTGTGTGTATATATATATATATATATATACACACACACACACACACACACACACTCACACACTCACCTGTATATATACACACACACACACTCACCTTAAGGATTATTAGGAACACCTGTTCAGTTTCTTATTAATACAATTATCTAATCAACCAATCACATGGCAGTTGCTTCAATTAGCATCCTGGTCAAGACAATCTCCTGAACTCCAAACTGAATGTCAGAATGGGAAAGAAAGGTGATTTAAGCAATTTTGAGCGTGGCATGGTTGTTGGTGCCAGACGGGCCGGTCTGAGTATTTCACAATCTGCTCAGTTACTGGGATTTTCACGCAAAACCATTTCTAGGGTTTACAAAGAATGGTCTGAAAAGGGAAAAACATCCAGTATGCAGCAGTCCTGTGGGCGAAAATGCCTTGTTGATGCTAGAGGTCAGAGGAGAATGGGTCTACTGTTTCAAGCTGATAGAAGAGCAACTTTGACTGAAATAACCACTTGTTACAACCAAGGTATGCAGCAAAGCATTTGTGAAGCCACAACACGCACAACCTTGAGGCGGATGGGCTACAACAGCAGAAGACCCCACCGGGTACCACTCATCTCTACTACAAATAGGAAAAAGAGGCTACAATTTGCACAAGCTCACCAAAATTGGACAGTTGAAGACTGGAAAAATGTTGCCTGGTCTGATGAGTCTCGATTTCTGTTGAGACATTCAGATGTAGAGTCAGAGTTTGGCGTAAACAGAATGAGAACATGGATCCATCATGCCTTGTTACCACTGTGCAGGCTGGTGGTGGTGGTGTAATGGTGTGGGGGATGTTTCATTGGCACACTTTAGGCCCTTAGTGCCAATGGGGCATCGTTTAAATGCCACAGCCTACCTGAGCATTCGTGCCCTGGATGTGCATCCCACAAATCTCCATCAACTGCAAGATGCTATCCTATCAATTTCTAAAGAATGCTTTCAGCACCTTGTTGAATCAATGCCACGGAGAATTAAGGCAGTTCTGAAGGCGAAAGGGGGTCAAACACAGTATTAGTATGGTGTTCCTAATAATCCTTTAGGTGAGTGTATATATATATATATATATGTATATATATATATGTATATATATATATATATATATATATATATATATATATATATATATATATATATATATATATATATAATTACGGTTTAGGGGAGTTGCACAATTAGTTGGACATTCAAAATGAATCTTACCATGAGAAAATTATGGGATTTCGATGTATTGACTCTAACACACAGTGATGCAGGGATCCTCTGTATGATATCATTTCCAGTTTTATATTTTATCCACATCATGTTTCTGCATGGCTTTGATTTGATGAAAAATGTTTGAATACTAATAAGCAGTGAAACTAATAAGCATCTTTATTAAAACATTTTAATAAAAAAGTTTTTAAAAAGTATGAAAATTGATTTGAGTAATTTCCAGGTCTAGATTAGTATGTAAAAATGAAAACAGAGTATGAAAAATATTTGTTTCCAGACTATTTTCTCTATTCAGTTTTCTAAAATATAAAGTTAAGAATTTCTAAAAATAAATGTATAATAAAAACAGAGTGTTTTCATGACAAAGGTTTAGTGATTGTTAAACAAAAGAAAGAAAAAAAAGAAATTAATACTTTGATTTAGCAAAGGCACATTGATAAAAATAAAAAAAGAAGACAGTAAAGACATTTATGAAATTAATAAATATTACAAAAAAGTTATATTTATAATAAATGCTCTTCTTTTATACTTTCTATTCATCCTGAAAGAAACCTGAAAGAAAATAAGTTTCCACATAAATATTAAGCAGCACAACTGTGTTTAACATTAATAATAAATGTTTCTTTAGCATCAAATCAGTGTATTAGAATGATTTCTGAAGGATCATGTGACTGAAGACTGGAGTGATAATGCTGAAAATTCAGCTTTGCCATCACAGGAATAAATTACATTTTAAAATATATTACAACAGAAACCAGTTAATTTAAATTGTAATAATATGTCACACTATTACTGTTTTTTGATCAAATAAATGCAGCAATGATGAGATTAAAAAAACGTAATATTACCAAACTTTTGACCAAATGAACTGGCCCATTTGACCTATTTTACTTCATCTTTCCACTGTCCACAGGCTCAGTGACTCTGCACCAATGGCAGCAGCTGGCCAAGCCCAATCTTGGGGGCATCCTGCACCCACGGCCCGGTGTCCTCACCAAAGACTTCAGAGAGCTGGACGTGGATTTTCAGCATGTCTACAGCCTCAACGACCTCGAGGAAGATGAGCCTGATCCGTCCAAATTCCCCAACCTCCTGCACGGCACTGTGGGTAAGAACCCAGTCACCTACGGCAACACGTTTTCTTTTTAATTCTTTTGTTTGTTGGATTTTTTAACTGCTCAAAACACTCCAGATCCAAAAAGGTTTTAGATTTCTGTATATATATGTATTTTTAAATGACTAGTTTTATCATTTTTCCCATGCTTCATAGCAATTATCATGATTTTATTCCACCCTGTCTTTACTGTAATGCTGTAGGTATTGTAACTCTGCCATGCATAGCTGAGATTTAGTGTGTGTTTGTGTTTCCTCAAATAAACTTGCAGTCACTTCATCCAGACCTAACATCCCTCTGACCTCCCCCACGCACCCGACCACTAGCTGTCAGATCCTCCATCCCTCTGTCCTCCTCTCCTCCTTCTCCACCAGGTAAGACATGATTCACACTGTGATTATTATAGGACTATCACACATCCATCAAAATTATCTTGCACTTGCTTTTAAGGAACATTTGCATAAAACTAGACAATGGGTTTAATTCTTACATTTTAAAAACAAAATGAGGCACTAGAACATTAGAAATGTCTGTGTCAAATTACACAGTCAAATTATTTGAATATCTTAGAATTCTTGCTTATTTTCCCTCCCTCCTTCTGTAACAGGAAACGCTGGAACCGGCTCTTTGTACAGTTATAATCCCATCCTCTGTAAAGTAAGACGTGTCAGGCATGATCATTTTGATCCCTTTTTTAGGATCACCCGTGCAATTGCGAAATCCATTCACTAACTTTCTTTCTCTCTAACCTTAGGTTTCATTCATGTGCTAAAAAACATCAAGAAGTTTTGTTATTAATTCCGTCTTCTCTCCTGTTTAGAGATAGGTTTAGGTATATCTCATGCATCGCACGTCTGTTTTAACATAACACTTTTCTGATAAGATCATGTTTTATTGGGGAAAATGTATGTACTTGGGTCATTCTCAAAAAATGCTGAAGTTATGAATTCAGTTAAATTCTCTCATAAATGAAAACAATGAGCAATACTTCTACAGCATTTATTAATCTTAGTTAATATTAATCTAAACATTTACTAGTGCATTTTAAGATTGAATGTTGTATTCACATTAGTTAATGCACATTTGTACACTCCACCGTTTTTAGAAATAGGGCTTATTCAACAAATTTCCTACATTTAGATATGTGGGCAAATGCATTTTTGTCTCAGTGCATTGTTTTAGTTTGGCAGGGTCGCCACTATAGCTTAGCTTAGCATAATGAATGGAATCCTATGTTGCCAGCTAGCATGTCCCGAGTAAAAAGGAACCCCCTCCCCCCACCTAATCACTTCTTGTGTCCTGCGTATTCACAACGAATGATTCACACGTTATCAACTAATATGATCATTATAAAGGCATTTAAACATCAAAACACATTCACTTCCACATATTTGACAATCGGAATATATCATACAATTCATCATCTACAAATCAAATCAAACTATATCACGCATCACGCACGATACAAATCAAAGTATATCATGCATGATGTGACACCAAGAAAATGTCCCCTGAAAATAAAGATAACTCCAGCCCACACACCCAAATACAGGAACAATGAATTAATATTTCTCAGAAGAATTTTTCAATTGTGTTTTTGCACACAGAAGACTACAGACTTCTTGAATTAGGTCTTTCGACACATCCGCAATCAACAATCAACTATCAACAATCAAACATTTTGTTTAGCCTATTCTGATTCTTAAGGGAAACTTCCATCCCTTTAATGTCATCTTCCCTACTTTTGTTTTGTTTTTTGACAGGTGCTTCTTTTCATCCATCGTGTTCTTTTTTTTGCACAGCTAACTCATCATGCACTTTTTTTGAAGTGACGCGAGCTCATGTTCACTTCTTACTTTCAATAATTCACAGATTTGAATTTTATTTTACATAATTTTTGTTAACGTGTTTGTGTATGTAAGAAGAAGAAAAAATCATGCACACAAAAAATCCAAAGTCGTGATTTGGGGCCCCCTAGCGTCCTGGGCCTATGCCTGGCATACTCTGCACCCCCCTAACGGCACCCCTGTCAGTGACAAATTTCTATAAATAGACACTTATACAAATTTAAATTCAATAAATCATCCCTTAAACCTCAATAACATGCAAATGCATGTTAAAAATACATTTAAAGGTATATTGATAATTTCAACATCATGGGGAAACATCACTTTGTGCACATTTTAACAGAACGGGGCTCCTAAACGGACATTGTGATGGAAAAAATTAAATTATAATTTTTTTCTTCACCATGTCCCTTTAGGAGCTCTGTAGAACAATGTTCTTTCGCTGAACTTTGACTTTGAAAGTAAATTTTCAAACATGTTTGTGCCTTCAAAATACTAGTTTTTTAACATAAACAAAAAATGGACATTCTTTTAAAAATTGTTTATATTATGAATTACTTTGTTTTGCTTTTCTGTAAACTTTTACTAATACTTCACCTGGAGAATATTTTAATTAATTAAATGGGTAGCTTGCTAGCTGTACATTTCATTTAATTGATATACCAGATGACGAAGACATTTTTTTTCAGGCACCTGGCAAATAGCTATTTTAAATTATCATTAAAATGTTATAGGTTATAGAACGTCACACTCCTTTTTATATGGGGTTTCTTGAATATTTGAAATCTTTATTATGACTGAAATGTCATAATATTTTGACAATGACTTACTAATACTAGAGTGCATGTTACATTCAAGTCTTCCTCTAAATGCCGTCGAACCTGTGCGAGTCTCATCTTCACATCCATTTATTCATAAGCATGATAATTTTTCTTATGTTTCTACCCGGAAAGGCTTTCACTAACACTTCTGCCCTGTTTGTTTCTGGTGTGGCTGAATAAATCTTCCCGTGGAGCATCTGACATTGTTCTTCTTTGTTCTCTCCTCAGCATTCGGCCCCGCAGTGCGTCCGCTTGTGGGAGCTGTGAGCATGTGAGGACGTCATCAGACGTCCAGTGCGTCTCTGGGTCCACATCACACCTGCACCCGATCTCATCCCTCGGCCTGCTTCAACTTGTATCACAGCATGGCATCTCAGCCGCAACCCATCCCAGCTCTTCTCTCATTCACTCCCTCACCGCATCCTCAGAGGAAAGACAGCGAGAACAAGGAAAAAGAGCAAAGGAACGGCAGAGAAACATTTTCAGCATCAATCTTGTGGAAAAGCTCAGAAGCCTGGGCCTGTACAAAGTGGTTGCCAGAGGATTGGTGGATTATGGTCGAAAAGAAAAACCAGACGCGCATAACAGTCCCCCTTGAAACGCGCAGAGCTGTTCACCATTGAGGGTCCGTTTCGTGAATCACGCTCATTTTGGCATGCAGCTAAACTTTCCCCATTTGTTATGGGGCATTCCGAAAGCCATATCAGTGGAATGACTTACCAAGTTTTTGTGTCTGTGGTGACTTCCTTTTGTATGTGTCACTGGGAATTTTAAGCATGGACTGCACCTCAATACATTTCATGATGAAATCGAACGCATCTCTTTTTTTTTGTATCATTGTTGTCATAGGGTGTTTTAAACACTCTTCAGAAGGGAACAGCTGTACATTTGTTGACTTTTTAACATGACTTTGTCATCATCAGTCTTGAAATCACTGTTATTGTTATGAAATTGTAGCAGCACTACAGAAAAATGCACTATGTGGCCTCAATTTTTGCTTGCTGCCAACCAAGCATCAATGTCAGTAGTGCGTTCTGTTTCCTGAGAAATACATTTGTTCATAATAGCACTTTTCAGGGCATTCAAACCCCTTTTTTTTCTAGGGAATGTAGGGTACATTACATGATGTACTGTACCCGCAGTCTAAACACTGTAAAAATGAGAAGCTGTTGGTGCTCTAGGGAACATTATACAGACTTGTGGAGCGAATAGAAATGATCTTGTGCTTTATTTTCACTGTGCTTTAATGCATGAACACCTCATGTGATGGTACACCATGCACACACATGTTTGTACTGTATGTAATGCAACTTTAATGTCACAGACATGTTTTCACCCAATTGTAAAGTTTGTAATGCACATGATTGTGTTTTGTCAGAATCAGGGATGCAGTATTAAAGTCAATGGTGCAGTTTCTGCTTGAATTAAATGCTGTAGAGCCATAAATAGTAAATGCACAATCGGTTAGTTACAATATAGTCGTCTTGGGAATTTATATCACTGGATACAAGATCAATTGGGTGCATTGTTCATTTAACAGCTTTTATTTTCCCTCTCAACAACCTGTCCATCAACGTCTTTCATTGTGTCCACTAGAGTTTGTCAACCAAATGAAAAGAAACATGGTAATATATCTGTATGTGGAAAGCCTTCTATGCATTTGAGATTTTCAGAGGGACATGATGAAGTGTAGTATTTACTGATCTAGAGTATCAGACAAAATGTTATATATAAATTAATGTGTACCTGAACTACCACTACAAAATACGCCTGGTCACAATTTTTGTAGAATATGTATAGTTGTTTAAAAAAGGCTAATGTCAAAAAATGTAAAGAATTATTAATTTAAACAAGGATAAAAGGTTAAAGGTTGAGTAATGGTTGTATTTTTACATTAGAACAATGTTTAGACACTGTCTAGTCTCACAGTGAATTGAAGCCCCTGAGTTCACTATAAAGTAAGTTTTTGGGCACTGATATTGTGTTACATGGCAATAAAGACTTCAGTGTATTTTGATCTGTCTGCATGTGTGTATGTTTATGTGCGAAACAACATGCTTTGTTTAATGCTAATTTCAAATTCATAAATTAAATAACCTGCATTTTAATATTATAGTAAAGAAAGTATCAAATGTGTCCTAAAATGGTCTGAAAACAGCATAACAAACAGTGTAAAGAATAGAGAACCAAAACCCGGAAACAAGTTAGCCTTTCTGGTTCCATAGTCCCGAAACCAATTTTTTTTTAAATGCCTAAAATAAGGTTTGTGATTAACACAAGCTCAAGATGCGTTTTCAGTCCAATCCTGGTCCTGGGATTCCACTATCTGCACATTTTGTATATCTCTCATATCCCAAATGAAAAAAAGGTGAACTAACACTTTATTTCAGTACACTTAGTACACTTCCATAGTGTACTTAAAGTGCTGTATTTTCGCGCACTAATTTTGTGCTTAATTTATGTGCAAAATTCTTAAAGAAAGAATTGAGTGAATCTTAAAGAAAATCTAAAGACAAATTGCTTATATGAGGGGTCTGAATTGAAAAGGAAATGATTATCGTCCTAGGTTAAATTATTAGAGTAAGTAAGTAAAGTAAAATTGAAAGATAGGATGGTCTGACCAATGCTCTTTTCCGGGTCAGCTAGGACCTGGGCTGAAGGCTGCTCTTTGGTTCTCTGGTTCAGTTGTGAAGTGGTTATTTGAGGGGTTTGGTGGTTGAAGCTTTTCAGTTTAAGGTTCAGCTGCACCTGGTCAATTTCCACACATTGTTTTTGTGGAGGTGTCTCACACAGACCTGCATTGTCCTGTTGAGGGAACAGATATATGTATATAGGCAGGTTTAATGAGTGCTTCTACTAAAGGCATTTCTTTTTATCTTTTTGAAATATAGCATTTTGAAGACACAGTAGCATTGTTAAGTGGCTTAAACAAGCACTATTCAAAATCTCCTTACCTCAGCCCCATTCACAATGGTTAGCTTGTAATAATGTGTTGTAATTAGAGTGGTATGGTGGATTTCAGCATGAAATTCAAACATGTCTTCACGTCATTATGTCACGTCTGTATAGTAGTTACGCACGTGAGGAGTGGACCGCATGTTTTTTCAGCGGATCATTTATAGCCTTTTCACACAGCAGTTGGAATAATTATCATAGTATCATTTTGATGGCGGATTGTAATCCAGAAAGGCCCAAATGACATCATCAGAGACAACTGGAGATTCACCCGTAGTCAAAAGCAAAAGATTAGACTGTATAGAAATTGAAATCTACAGGTAACTAAATACACAAATACACTAAATAATGCTGTTAACATTACCAATTTGAGAACAAAGTATAACAAAGTATAACATGGTTTGATGTTATATGAGCGATCTTTAGATCACCGTTGGTAGCGCGATTTATTGTAATGTTTTGTTCCCAAAAGTGGCAGACGTTACTTACTTGTTCAGATGACATTTTCAGGTGAACATTCTTTTTTAGGTTATACTCCAGGATGTAGAATCTGTGATTCTGAAGTAGCCTACAGTATCCACACCAGTGCGGTGAATGAATGACTGCCACACATACTCCTTCAAAACATTAGATTCATTTGCGCTGAGAAGCCACGCCGATGTAGCCTGACAAGCCAGACCCACATCAAGATCTGTGGTCTGGGAACTCACCATTGACAGGGCTCAATCCGAGGGGCGGGATAAACGGTTGTCTTTCAAATTCCCTCTGCATGCAATTGGATAGTGCCATGAGCGCCACAACCAATCAGAGCGAAGAAGAAGGTGAAGCCAAGCTAACGATAGTTGATAGACTTTCCCCGTATCTGGTCGACAAAACTCCGAACACATCTTCTTTTCTTAATAATGACCTCAGTGCCGTTCTTTGTTTTTTTCTCAAAGAAAAGCTTAACTCCAAGTCTTCCAGAGTCGCGGCCAAAGCCGATACAAAAGACCACTGTTCGGCAGCTTCTTTGTTTACGAGTAGCACGCAGAACCTCCGAAACTCTGCCGTGATGTGCCGTCATTATATTAAGCCCGCCCACCGACTCTACACACGCTGTGATTGGCCTGACCAGACTTTGGTTTTTCCAGTTCTCAGGTCTACCGAGAGTTGCTAGACTACACTCGTGGCAAAATAAATTCTGCTGCTAGGGTGCGTCTAGATTTCTAGGCTAACGCCGATGCACAACTCAAGTACAGATGATAACTCCGCAAATAACTGCAACTGCAGGTTTCAAACAGAGATGGCGACACAAAAGCAAACCTTACGGACTGCAGCTTTAAAATAAGTAAAAAAAGAGGTAGAAGGGACTTACAAAAGCTTCTGTCCTCCATTGACATATCCTCTCCTGTGCATGGATGCTCCCTCGGGAGACCCGGGTGGTTGCAGTGGGGAACACGGTGGAACAAGTGTTCTCTGTGGGGTCTTGGCAGGTACAGACACTCCCTTTGGGATATTCTGCTGCTGCTCCCACTTTTCCTTCTACTTCTCTCCCTTCACTCCCGGGACGGCAGTGGCTCAGTGGTTGTCTACAAAACCAGAAGGTTGGTGGTGCGATCCCTGGTTCTATCCCCTGACCAAGTGTTGAGGTGTCCATGAGCTAGACACCTAACCTCAGCTGCTCCCGACGAGCTGGATTCAGCCTTGCATGGCTGACACTGCCATCAGTGTATGAGTGAATGAGTGAATGTGAGGCCATATGTAAAGCGCTTTGGTGGCCATGGATCTGTTGAAAGCGCTATATAAATGCAGTCCAGTCCATTTACCATTCTACCTCTGCTGCCTAGGGATCCTGAGGTTTGACACAACCACTGGTGCATTTTGTAAATGCTGCCTTGACAGCTCCTTTCTCTGCTCAGGTTTTTTTTAAAGATTTCTTATCTTGGAGATCTTGTCAATAACAGGTGCTCCCTGTGTGCAATAGACAGGCTATCTTCAGAGAAGGGGCTAGAGGCCTATCAATGGCTCAGCGATCTTTAGATTTCGCCTATCAGTGATCCTGTCATGAATGGGTGCTCCTTACAGAAAAGCTTGAGGATTCTGCTCCAGCAGCTCCTGCCTCAGTGGCTCAGGGATTTTAGATTTCTCCTATCTGCGATCTTGTCTGGCATGGGTGCTCCATGCGGGGAGCATGCAAGCATCTTTGAGGCAGCCAGAGATGCCCTCTGTAGAAACTTGGCGAGCATGGACATTTCAAATGAGACATTTTGCAGATGTTGTGACCTGACGGACAATGCGGAGGTGATCTCATACATCATTCACCAAGTGGGTATTTGTTCTTGCCAACTTTAAAGGCTGGCAGAGTGTTTCCTTTTGTGGGCGGACTGGAACCACATATCGATACGGGCAGTCCATGTTCCTAGCCATCTAAATTGCGTCATGGACATGCTGTCCAGGGGTGACACAGCACATGGAGAATAGAGGCTACATTCTTAGACAGTCCAGATGATTTGGAGCCTGTTTGGAGATATGGAGGTTGATTTGTTCGCCTTGAAGGTTGTGGCGAAGTGGACGAACAAGAGACATGGGAGGAGCGAGTCCTCTCGATTCCTCTCATGAGGGAGTTCGGAGACATATAAGGACGAGCGACACGAGTGAAGGATGAGAGAGGACCAGGCCTGGACTTTATGTTGTGTTTCGTTTACGTTTTATTATGTGTGTGCATGGCAGACGTCCTTATATGCCTCCAAACTCCCTCATGAGAAAACTCAAGACCTCTCACTGGCTCGTCCCACGTCTCTCGTTCGTCTAACCTTGCGACAAAGGTGAAAGCGCATTGCCCGCTGTTCTTTTCGCTGATTAGTTCTCCCCTGAAAAGGCATGTTTTATCAAGCCACTAGCCAAAGAAGCGCAGGCCTTTTCCCTGGTTAAAATCATGCTGCTGGTGCTGCACAAGATCAGGCAGGGACAGGAGACTGTGCTTCTGGCTGCGCCAAACTGGTCCAACATGCCAAGGTTTCCAGAACTGGTAGAACTTCTAGTGGCTCGCCCATGGCCGATTCAATTACAGAGGAACCGAGGGGCAGGCATTGAAAGGGCTGTATATGGTCTTGGATACAACTGCGAAAGCAAGAGCTCTGTCGACCAGACACTTATACACTTCGAAATGGAAAATCTTCATTTCCAAGCATAAAAGCATCTGGTTGATGGGGCTCTGGCTTACGCAGCCGTATCTTGCGTCCTTCTCGTCCTAACCTGGTACCTGTCTGGGATTTGTCTTTGGTGCTGCCTACTTTTTGAACCGCTACATGCTACGGAGTGGTAAGTGCTCTTATTAAAGACAGCACTTTTATTTGCTCTGGCGTGTAGGAAGAGAGTAGGTGATTTACATGCTCTGTATACTGACATGGCTTTTGGTGTTCGGTAAAGATGACAGTATGGTCAGGTCCCAGATGTGAATATGTGTCCACAAATTGTCTAAACGTTTAGAGCACAGGTTATAATGCTGCAAACATTTGCTCGTCAGGAGATCACATCTGCGGCACATCTTTAATGCCCTGTTTGCGCTTTGTGTGCATATGTGGACAAGTCTATAGTCATTTTAGACTTTCAAAGCAGCTGCTTATCGGTTTCGGAGGTCGTAGTAAAGGTCTGCCGCTTTCAAACCAGCACTTCTCTCATTTGATTGTGGAAGGTATTTCTAAAAATTAGACGTTCCTTTGGATTTCATGATCACTGCACCATGAGTTTGGTTTCTTCATGGGCTTGGAATAAAGGATGTAGATTCAAAACATTTGCCAGCAGGTTGGTTTTCTCAGAACATTTTTGGTACATTTTACCCACCAAATTGCTAATTAAAACTAGCCCACTCACTGCCAAAACTAGCTAATTTAAGCTTTTTACTTCTAGCCATTGTGTTTAGGCTTCTAAATCCATAAAAGTTGTGTTCATTTATGGATTATAATGATGAACAAAACATGAAAGAATCATTGTCTGCAATTATCCAGTCTATTTACTGATATCATGATGGTGGACTTTTTAAAGGAATTGTATCTATTTTTTATGCCCAATTGGTTGAGACTTTGCAGTCAGCCATTAGTAATTAATTTTGCACACAACCCCCAATATAGGTATATTTTGAAGCATGACAGCTGGTTTATGCTGGTCCTAAATTGGTCATGGTTTAAGCTGGTCCTGAGCAGGAGCTAGTTTCTTAGGACCAGCTTAGGACCAGCACTTGATCAGCTTAAACCAGCTCAAACTACCTCAAACCACCTGTCATGCTGTTTTTTCAACAGGGATGACTGTCTTGAAGGCAGTGTCTTCAACTTTATCTCACATGAAAGTACATCATTTTAAATTAATTCACAATCTAATGACACAAACTTGTATAGTTGCAAATATATTTAATGACAGATCACATTACAGAGTTTATACTACTTTGCATACAGTCTCAGTTTACACTCCGGCGCCCAAAATCTACCCAGCCTTGGTAGTCTGTAACGCAGTCCTCCCGTTGAATGATTTCTGCCCAAAAAATGAAGCACAGCAAGTAAGAGCGAGGCTTCGTTTCTTCTCACGTTTTTATCTTCAGAGACACGCACCTGATAGTGCCTGTAAGAGCTGCCGGGACATGAGCTCGCGTTGATCCTCGGATAACTGCAAGGAACGCCTCACAAGGGCCTGAAGTCGCTCAGGTGTCTCAGGCGGTCTCTCTGGAAGCCCTGTCATCATCTTTGTGTTCGCAGGTGTGTCTTTGGACAGAGGAGAAGCCACACACGCCACTGCCAGCATCGCTATAGCGGTCAATACAACACACTTGGCCATCATTTCTGTGAAGAACAATTGCAAGTATTTAAAAGCTGTGTCAAACAAAAATAAAATAGAATAAAAATGACCCATTCCTGCTGGAAACCCATTTTAAGATGTTAGAACAAATTTGGAACATGGTAGATGGTTGTTAGCTGGTCAACCAGTAATCATGTTCCAAAAAACAACTGAAGTGACCACCTGGTAGCTTGTTTGCTGCTAACCCGAGATGGTCTGCTAGCAAATGACCAGTTTAGATCAACTAAAGACCAGCTAGAAACCAGATATCATAATCCAAACATATACTATCTTAAGATGGTTTCTTCAGCAAGGAAATATAAAAGATATTAAAAGACAAAAACATATTTAAAGTACCTGTATAGTGCTGAGCCAGAAACGCTTTAACAGAGTGAGAATAAAACCTTGTAATCCAAAATATTGGGTCAGTCCCTTTATATTTAATTTTCAGGTAAAAAAAACAAAAGTGTTAATCAATGGATTTGGATAATTATTGTTCAGGAGGAGGAGCATGCTTAAACCAAATACGTCAGACATGAAATGGGAAATTCAATAGTTTTTATGAGAATTTAACAGAGCAAACATTACAAAACCATATGATCAGGAAATCATGGCACTTAACTAATGGGAAACAACATGTACGTGAGCTGTGAAAAAAAAAGAGCACTGGCTTTTTTATTCAAGTCAGCACCCGAGTTTTCATCTAATCATTTGTTCTAATGTAATAGCCTATTATATGATGTGCCATCAATAAGTGACATTTTTAAAAACTATCGTATTGATTAAAATGAACTGATGGAGAAAGGCTGTGACGCAGTGCTTTTGATTTTATTGCTGGAGAGGAGTCGGTTGCTTCCTCTCAGGACCATTAGATTTATGTACCTAAAGATTTTACCCAAGATCACGATCCTCTGCTATCATCTGATTCTGAGGTGAACAAATAATTGCCAATCCACCTTTGAAAGTATAGCCTATATATGACACTAGAGGATGTGCTGCATCCTTCTTTATTACCAGTTTTCCACTTTTCCATATCTTCAGTATTAGCTAGTGATGACATAATGGGACAATGATGTGATCTATAAACGTATGTTCAGAATATACATAGAATTAAATGCATAATCTATGATAAGCATTTTTTTTAATTTCTTTTTTTTGTGAAACATTTTTTATTGGATTTTACAACACATGACAAACAAACATAACACACGTAAGTACTAACAAACCTTACTTAATTCCCTCCCCAATAGTCCTGACAGTAAAATAAATAAAAATAAAAATAAAATAAAAACCCCCTTACATATAAAACGTTTTATATTGTACACTCCTATTAAGCACTTTGTGTTTATACAATAACTACACACATCTATAGCCTCTTCAATGTCTCCTTCTTTAACAAATTCCAGAAACATCTCCCAGATATCATAAAATTCTGAAGACTTCCCCTTTATTACATGTGTAAGCTTCTCAAGGGCCAAACTGGATATCAAGTTTATCAGCCAAAGTCCAAGGGAAGGACAGCTAGCATTCTTCCAACACAGGGCAGACGTCTTGCTTAAAATAGGCACAAGTCCACCAGTTTTCTTTCTCTGACAGGCAAAGAGCAATTGTCCACATAGATACCCAGTATACATATTACAGGGCTTAAAGGAACAAAAGTAGTAGTAAATTGAGACACATACTGAGTTACCTTACTCCAGAACTTTTGAAAAAATGTTACCTTATTACACTTAAAACATAAATCAGGAATACCAGGGTTACATTTATTTAATCTCACAGGTGTGATACTCATTATCTAATTATATTGTAAGAGTCTCATCCGAGTGTTTATAGTTTGTGTTTGTACTTTTAAATATATATTTTTAAATTTCATTTTGATATTTTGTGGGGGACATAAAGTAAGAATGTCAGGCTGATGATATAACCAACCCTATATCATAAAAAAGAAAACTGGTTCATAACAAGAATGAAACTCTTGAAAATAACCATAAAATTCCATAAAAATCTTTCATCATTTACTCACCTTCATGTCATTCCAAACTTTACTTTCTTTCTACTGTTTAACACAAAAGAAGATATTTTTGAAGAATGTTGGTAACCAAACAGTTTTTTTACACAGACTTTCAAACTTTCAAGTTTGTTTTGCAAAACCCCTCAAATCCTCAAATGGCAGATTTGACATTTTCAGGTAAACAATATATATATATATATATATATATATATATATATATATATATATATATATATATATATATACACTCACCTAAAGGATTATTAGGAACACCTGTTAAACCCATTTCTAGGGTTTACAAAGAATGGTGTGAAAAGGGAAAAACATCCAGTATGCAGCAGTCCTGTGGGCGAAAATGCCTTGTTGATGCTAGAGGTCAGAGGAGAATGGGTCTACTGTTTCAAGCTGATAGAAGAGCAACTTTGACTGAAATAACCACTCGTTACAACCGAGGTATGCAGCAAAGCATTTGTGAAGCCACAGCACGCACAACCTTGAGGCGGATGGGCTACAACAGCAGAAGACCCCACCGGGTACCACTCATCTCCACTACAAATAGGAAAAAGAGGCTACAATTTGCACGAGCTCACCAAAATTGGACAGTTGTAGACTGGAAAATGTTGCCTGGTCTGATGAGTCTCGATTTCTGTTGAGACATTCAGATGTAGAGTCAGAATTTGGCGTAAACAGAATGAGAACATGGATCCATCATGCCTTGTTACCACTGTGCAGGCTGGTGGTGGTGGTGTAATGGTGTGGGGGATGTTTTCTTGGCACACTTTAGGCCCCTTAGTGCCAACTGGGCATCGTTTAAATGCCACGGCCTACCTGAGCATTGTTTCTGACCATGTCAAACTGTTTATGACCCCCATGTACCCATCCTCTGATGGCTACTTCCAGCAGGATAATGCACCATGTCACAAAGCTCGAATGATTTCAAATTGGTTTCTTGAACATGACAATGAGTTCACTGTACTAAAATGGCCCCCACAGTCACCAGATCTCAACCCAATAGAGCATCTTTGGGATGTGGTGGAACGGGAGCAGGCACGTGCTTGGGGCTTTGGGTGCTCGAGCCCCTGCCCTTTTTCAAAATTAATCAAAAGTGCCCCTCTCAGACAAATGTCAATGATAATATTTGTGGTCAATAAAAAAGGACAATATGTCCAATACTAACAAACTGCTCAAAAGTCGGAAACCTTCTGTTTATTTTTTTTAATATCATACGGTCTGAGGCATTGCCACAAGCCGTTGCTATGGGTTGCATGTGTTTTACTGGCTGATTTTCCTCAGTCTGTTCGGAAACGGCTCTCGAGCCATTATTGGTTCTTTCAGAGAGTGTCTGTGGCTTTACGGGAGAAAAGCATTCCCCCAAACAAACCAAAAACATTTTTTCATCAATAATCAAAGCTAATGTGTTGATTTATTTAAAAATCTATATATTATATGTTTTAAAATATTACATAATTCGTCAATGCCCGTTTGTCATGTATATACACCAACCAATCGTGATCTAGGCAAGGTTCAGATTCCATTGGACGATGTTAAGTGGAGCGGTAATTTTCTGTTCTAATTCATAAATCGGTTGAAAAGGCCATGGACAGACGAACTAACGTTTGTGGAACGATTTCCTGAGGTTTGTCTCATTTTATTAATCAAATTGCATCGCTGACAAAATGGATGCTAACTGACAACAAACAAGCACTGCACAAAACCATGCAGCACCAAAAGTCGCATTAATGTAAGTAGTGTTAAACTCACTTGTATTTATTGATACACGTTTACTATTTGATGAAACTATCA
The DNA here is from genome assembly GCA_023029165.1 of Gobiocypris rarus. NCBI lineage: Eukaryota > Metazoa > Chordata > Actinopteri > Cypriniformes > Gobionidae > Gobiocypris > Gobiocypris rarus. The sequence goes on from CM040931.1 coordinate 21,657,514, forward strand.
AAGTTAATATAGCAGGCCAATTATGTGAAATGGTGGCATGAAAGGACTTTATTATATTACCATTTTTGATTATTATGCAGCATTATGAAAGAAGTCTCTTATGCTCATCAAGCCTGCATTTATTTAATCAAAAACAGCAATATTGTGAAATATTATTATAATAATGGTTTTCTTTTTTAATATACTTTAAAATAAAATGTATATGTGATCAAAGCTGAATTTATCATCATTACCAGTCTTCAGGGTCACATGACCTCTCACTAATCATAGATTTGACATCAATGTTGGAAACAGTTGTGCTGCTTAATATTTGTTATAACCTGCTGTGATACTCAAGATTCAAGATTCTCTCACAATATTAGGCTGCTGTTTTTTCTGTATTTTTGATTAAATAAATGTAAGCTTGATGAGAATAAGAGACTTCTTGCAAAAACAAAATTTAAAATGTAGTACCTAAACTTTTCACACAAACACACACACATATATGTATATATATATATATATATATATATATATATATATATATATATATATATATACAGATCATGCATGACATTATGACCTAATATTGTGTTGGTCCCTCTTTTGCAGCCAAAACAGCCCTGACCTGTCAAGGCATGGACTCCACTATACCTCTGAAGGTGTGGTGTGGTATCTGGCACCAAAATGTTTGCCGCAGATCCTTTAAATTAAGTTGCGAGGTGGGGCCTCCATGGATTGGACTTGTTTGTTTAGCACATCCCACAGAGGCTTGATTGGATTGAGATTGCTTTGTGCCAAGGGCGCATTATCCTGCTGAAAGAGGCCACCGTCTAGCCTGGCTTTGCCCTCCTTCGTACTTCCGCTCAATTTTCATTTTCCTTCAGTACTCTGTCTGGGATTGTGGTATATTTTCTGATTTTCTCCGGTCAAATGTTAACCAGTCAAATCAGTGAACAGAAGGAGTGGCTGAGAACGATGGTGTTGATGTCATGCGCTAGTTTGAAATTACATACGTCACAACCAAACGTTAGTGATTGGTTATGGCAGATCCAGAGTGGTTCTGGGCAGATCCAATAATACGAGAGTCTGGTGGGACCAGGCTAGCCACAGCCACCAGGGAATACCGTTTCCATGAAAGGGTGTACATGGTCTGCAACAATGCTTAGGTAGGTAGGACCAAAGGTTTCCCAGCAGAACATAGCCCAAACTTCACACTGCCTCTGCTGGCTTGCCTTCTACCCAGTGCATCCTGGTGCCATGTGTTCCCCAGGTAACCGACTTACACACACCCGGACATCCACATGATGTAAAAGAAAATGTGATTCATCAGACCAGGCCCCCTTCATCCATTGCTCTGTGGTGCAGTTCCAATGCTTACTTGCTTTCGGCAGTGGACAGGGGTCAGCATGGGCACTCTGACTGGTCTGCGGCTATGTGCAACAAACTGCAATGCACTGTGTAATCTGACACCTTTCTATCAGAACCAGCATTAACTTCTTGAGCAATTTGAGCAAACTCATCTGTTTGATCGGACCACACGGGCCAGCCTACGCTACCCACGTGCATCAATGAGCCTTGGCCACCCATGACTAGGGTTGGGAATCGTGAGAAATTTTCCGGTTCGGTTCTGGTTCCGATTCCGCCTAATGATTCCGGTTCGATTCGGTTCCATTAAAATTATTAAACAAATAGTGGTAAAGGAAAAGGCATAATACGCAACTCAAACAATCCTTTTGTGTTTATTACATGATCTCTGATTCATTTACAGGTTGGCAATGTCAAAAAAGTCCTGTACTGTACATATATTACAGTATTCAAAGCATTCTTGCAAAAATATTATATATATATTAGTTATATTTATTAGTTAGTTGTATATTAATTTAATAGAAATTCAGTTATTCAGTGAACTTGTAAATAATAAATGGTAATTCAGCATTGTAGGGGTGAATATGTGTGCTACCCAAATAATGACTGGTGCTTTCACACTTGGTTCGATTGCCTGGACCGAACCCGAGTTCGATTGCTCCCTGGACCGTGTTCATATTATATTTTGGGATCCGAAACCAGGGTGCGTTTGCGTCATCAAAGGAGCAGCTGTTTACCCCGTTACTTGGTAACGACGTAGAGCGAGGTGGCGGCAGAATGAATAGCGTTGTTCACCTAACTTTTATAGTTTTGTTTTTGAACCGTTAGTTTTGTTACCAAAGCTTCAGTACGTAATGGCACTTGCGTCTATCTGCCACGGATGTACTGCAAATACTCTAAAGAAAACTGACGACGAGCAGAAATTAGATTTGCAGGTCTCTGTTTACAGTACGTCAGTCACGCTCATCAGGACTCGAGAACGGTTCGCGGGTGCGCGCCCGAGTTTGGAAGACAGCGCTCACGCTTGATGTGGTAATTTCACAGCATACACGCAGGTTCGAAGACTCGTTCTCACTCCCTACAGTGCAATTCGGCTAGGTAGCTATACATCTGTGCTAAAATATCACTGTGAAAGTCATCATAGCTTGCGTAGTATAGACCCAGCTCCCAACCCAACTTTGAGAATAGATTAACGGCAATATTTTTTTATCGCCCGATAAGAGTCTCACGTTAACGCAGCACGTTAACGCCCGCCACTAATTAATTGTTTGCACTTCTGGAAGCGGCAGGCAACGTAATTAATATTCATGATGAGGTTAGCTGTCTCCCGCTATTAAAGGGTACGCTCCCAGCGCTTCGCACACACATTGCACCAGAACCGTTTTCGGAACCGAAACTCAGGAATTTTGCACGATTCCGGTATTTTTCAAAAATAAGTATCGGTTCTGCATAAGAACCGGTTCTCGGTTCCCAACCCTACCCATGACCATGTTGCCGGTTCACCACTGTTACTTCCTTGGACCACTTTTTGATAGACCAGGAACACCCCACATGACCCAGTCGTCTAACCCTAACAATTTCAACTCGCTCAAATCCTTACGCTTGCCCATTTTTCCTGCTTCTGCAACAAATCCGAGGACAAAATGTTCAATTGTTGCCTAATATATCCAACCAACTAACAGGTGCCGTGATGAAGAAATAATCAGTGTTATTCACTTCATAATGTTATGCCTGATCTTTTTCTGCAAAGTCATGTGGTCCAAGCAACATAGAAAGGAAAAAAAACAACAACATAAAAGCGAGCATCTATAATTTAATAATGTTTTAAAAAATTTTAATTAATTTCTGAAAACAAAGATGCTTTTTGACAGATTTTTGGAAATCTACCAAGAGTGAAAATATTTTTCATCAGAATGGGCCAGGCCTTTTGAATTTGCATGTGCTGACAATTGAAGCCAAAATAGCATAACAACAACTAAATTCTAATGAATGATCCACCCACTTTGAAATGTCAACGTGTATATCCCATTTATTGCCAAATGCACCAGCAAAGCTGTTTTATTAGGGGTTATGACTACTTTTTAAGAGACTGTGATCTGGCATTAGGCTACTGATGGACAAAAACATACTCAAGAGATGTTTTTACTACATTCTGACACACAAATCCATTCATCATAATTGATGGTTATTGTTCAGGTACTTGACATTTGAGTCTAACATTGAGAAAGAACAATGTTTGTCATAAGACCTAAACAGCAAAGCAAACCTGATGAATGTTGTGGTGAATACTCAAAGAAAACAAACATCTGAGGAAATAGCTTTAAGAGTTATTATTTCAGTTATTCAGTTTATACAATATTAAAACAGTTTAAAAAAAGATGTAATCTCTGTAAGCTACAAATCAGTTTAGATAGTTTTGAAGGTCAAGGGTGTGTATGGCAGGTATTTAAGTAAATGGTTTTAATCAGCATCCGGGCAGAGGCGAGTCTCCACTGACATTCCATCTATTCACTGGAACTAGAAATCTGACACCATGTGGAATGCAACAGGGCTATATAAGACAATCTTTAGTGGAAATTAGTTTAGATGTTTAGTTTCAACATTGAAAGACGTCTTTCCACAGATCTTCTCACTTAGCCATGTCAGTCCGTCGCAGTAGTAAGACATTCTCCTCTCGTAGTGTGTTCGGGTCAGCTAGCCTTAGTTCCTCTGGTGGATTGGTCATGAACGGACTGGGAAGTTCAGGGGTCTCTTTGTCTTTTGGTGAACAAAACTATGGCAGCGCTGTGGGCTACGGAGCCCGCATCTCCAGATCTTTGTCCACTTCATCCTTGACGACGGCTGTTAATGAGTTCGATGTGTATGCCAGCGATAAGCAGACAATGAAGAACCTCAATGACCGGTTGTCATCTTACCTACAGCGGGTAACATAAATTTTTAATGGTTAACTTGAAAATCTAACAGAAATGACACCAAAACAATTTAATCTTATCTTCTTCTAATGAGTCCAGATGAACGCTTTTTATTTTTCCTGTAAAAAAGGAAAAACGTATTTTTCCTGTTTTTTTTTTTTTTTTTACAAATATGTGTTTTAAAAAGCGTTCATAGGTTGTTTGCATATTAATTCATTACAGTTGTACTTAATAAATGCTATCTTGTTCAAATCTGACCAGAATCCCTAAAATCATTAAAAAAATTCTAATTTTGTTACATTATATATTTACATAATATTAATATTATATTACATTATATTAATATGCATGAATTAAAAGTAATAATTATAAATCATATTCTTTTTTTTGTCATTTCATTGCATTTTTCTGGGCGTTTTTATCAAACAATTAAAACATTTTTTTAAAACAGTATCAATGCATTTGGGGTTACTCTATATGGATGACGTTATTGTTTTATTTTCATATAATCAGTTATAAAGGTTTTACTCTAAATATTTAAGCCTAGCTAAAAAAAAAAGTAATAAAATTGTATTTTTATTTCTATAATAATTTCTCAAATCAAAAGATGCAAGATTGAACATTACAAACGGCAACATTCTTCCTTGAGAGTGTGTGATCTGGACTCTAATCTTTTCTTTAACAATTTTCTGAGAAGATTTGCACATATGTTTTGTGTTTTAGGTGCGCTCTTTAGAGCAGGCCAACAAGAAACTCGAGCTGCAAATTAAGGAGTTTTACAACAACAAGAGCCCTCTGCAGAGCAAAGACATGAGTGCTTATTTCAAAACCATTAAAGAGCTCCGCACACAGGTAGAGCTGCTATCACTCATCGGAAGAACCACACCCCTGAAATAACCAAAATGCCATGAGATAAACACTGCCTCACCTATTGCCATTATGTCATGTTTTGTGTTTCAAACATCACAAATACCATAGGGCAATCCTCTTAAGCATAATTGTTTAGCTGTTAACAAAACCTAAAATATTGTTTCGTTTCAGCTATGTAATATTTCTATTTTTCAATGCATCCAGATAATTAGTTATTATGATCATTGAAAGCTTAACATCCCTCGATCAAACACACGTTCCCATTTGTCCTTGAAAGATTGACAGCCGTTTTGTGGCGAACGCACAGCTCCGTCTGAAGCTGGACAACACCAACATCGCAGCTGAAGATTTCCACTTGAAGTACGTGATGTGTAAAGCAATACTATTTCATTTAGTATTGAATTTTGAGTATTTTCAATTGTCAGTGTTGGTTGAATCTTAAAGAATATATGATCCTTTTCCTCCTTGGCTGTGGCAGGTATGAGTCTGAACTGAACATCCGTAGAGTTGCGGAAGCGGATTCGGCTCGACTGCGAGGGATTCTGGGAGAGATGAAACTGTCCATTGGAGACCTGGAAAACCAGTTTGATGGATTAAAAGAGGAGCTGCTGTACATGAAGAAGAACCATGAGGAGGTCACTGCATTAGTTTTGTCTAACAAAGCGAATTATTTCACAAGAGACTAACTGCTCTTTTCTCTCCTCTTCTTTTTTCCACAGGATCTTCACTTGTTGCGAGAGAAGCAAAGCGGCTCTGTTAACGTGGAGATGGACTGCACAGCTCAGTCATATCTTGACAAGGAGCTGGAGGAGATGAGAGCTCAGTATGAGATGCTTATTGAGAAAAACAGCAGGGAGGCTGAAAGATGGTTCCAGAGCAAGGTGAGCCAGTAAGACAAGTCTTCCCCTGCAAAAAACAAAACATATGCTAGACATAGCAGAGGCATGTGAACTTTCTGACAGGTCAGAGTATTTAAAAGAGTGGAATGTAATTCATTGTCTCATTTTTATAAAGAAGATTCCCTAGTAATGCTTGAGATGACAGCTGCCTGATGGTATGCTTTAGAACAATTGACTGTATTATCAGAAGGAATGTGATTGCCATACTCAAGAAATCGTTAGTCTTTCAGCTGTCAAAACTATCTACATAGTTTGTTTTTGTGTGGCTTAGACAATTGTAGGGGCAGGAACTGTGAAAAAAAGTATTTTAATTAAGTCTTTTAGCCTAGATATCCTAAGATTATCCAACACACTTTCATGGCAATTCAAAACTATATATTGGGAAATTAAAATTTGTATGAATTCATGCGCTTGCTTGTGTTTTCGTACAAACTCAGAAGTGGGGTTAAGTGGACCTTTATGCTTTTTTACATATTTTATAGTCAAATTGTGTAAATTGATACAAAATCACAATTCACCTAAAATGTAAAATAATAAAACCATATGTCATGTATTCCTCATTACTTACTGGGTTTCAATATTTTAGGTGGAGGTGTTGAAGACTCAGGTGACCACCAGCTATACTGAAATCAAGACATCTCAGACTGAGGTCACTAATCTGAAGAGAACTTTCCAGAGCCTGGAGATAGAACTACAGGGGGTTCTCACAATGGTATACTCTTGCTCTTGCTCATTCTGATGCTGTCACTTTCTCTGGCAGGACATGAATAAAGATCTCTGCTTATTTTTCATGATACCCTTTACAAAATATAAGTATACTTCAAGTTTATTTTATTAATTATATAGTTAAAGGCACAATATGTAAGATTTTTGGATTAAATATCCAAAGACCACTAGAACATATATTTTGTTGACTTGGGTACTTGCATTATCCCAAATGTTTCCAAGAATGTTTAAAAACCAGAGAAATGTCCGTGCCCGTGCGTGCGCCTATAAATGACTTAATTATTTTGTAGAAACCATGGAAAACTAAATACGCTTTAATATAGACACGTGAGCAACTGCTTGAACATTCGTAGACAGAAAACGAATCATTGTTATATAGCTCAAAAGGTTAGTTCCTTTTTAGTTTTTATAATCTTTTTCTTGATTTATGTTTAACCATGCCTAAAATTGATCAAGCTTACTGCAGTGTGCAACAAGTGTCTCTTAGTAGCTGCCGAGAGAATACACAAAGTAACATTATAACATAACTTTTAATGTATCGTTAATAAACGTTAATAAATCTTTAATACATTAGCTCATCCATGAATATGATTTCTGCCGAGTTCCATTGGTTTCTTTTCCACCGACTGTAGATGTGAAGACAACAACTCCAATGAATCAACATACGCATTTGTTTTGAATAAGTGAACTCAAGCAAAAATAACATATTGTGCCTTTAAGTAAAGTTCAGGTATTTTTAAGTATACTTTATGTAGTAAGTATAAAAATATCAATGTACTAAAAGTATACTTTTAAGTGTCCTGTTTCATTACTACTTGGGACTAAATCGGCCCCCTTTTTGTGTATAAAAGTATACTTTTAAGTCTACTTTAAGTGTGACAGTAGTAAAGTTTACAACTAAGTTTTTTTTGTACTGTAACTATATTTCAAGTAAAATTATAGGTTTACTGTTGGTTTACTTGTCAAATACTTGTAGCACATCTTTTAGTTTATGAAAGTATACTTTAAAGTGTACTCTCAGTAAACTAGTTTAGTATTTTTATACTACAAGTATACGTTAGTCTTCTTTAAGTGAACATAACATCATACTAATCATTTACTATTTGTTTGTTTATTTTTTTGCACTTTAAGCACACTACTGAAATATAACTGTACTTTAGAGTAGATCCATCAACACCCCCAAAGCATCACAGTCGTTTCCTCTTCATGGGTTCGACATTTCATTCGTAATGTTAGGCAGTTTTGAATTTGAACTTATATGCTGTTTAATGCTTTATGATCGCGTTATTTTACATATACGTAAGCAATTTTCTATCACTTGTTTCTGCTTCTTTGTCTGTTTTGATCCGGATATCCTGTACTCTTGCAGCGCCGTATAGCAGTGAAAACATGGATAGCGAAAAATTCAGTCAATGGCGAGGAAAGAGTAAAGTAGATTTAAAGTAAATTCCTATGTACTCTATCAATGGACTAGCATACACAAAAATGTATCTGTTTTCATTATAAATCATAAATCATAATAATCAATATTTTCAAACAATGCAAATTTACAAGACAGTATGTAAAACTTGATTAAAAGATTGAGTAAAATATAGGTCAAATATACTTAGGCCCCTATCATTCACCCGTGCAATGCGTCGCCAGGTGCGACGCAATTGTTTTTGCAACATGACATCATGACTTTGTGTAAACATACACGCCACTTTCTAAAGCCAAATGACATGTTATCTGTACGCATGTTGGGCTAGCCGTGTGTATGTCTATGCCGTGTGATTCCGCATGCGTGTGCGCGAAACGAACCATCATCTCTGTATGTCACGCCGTGTGATTCTGTGAATGTCTACTCAAACGAACCATTATGTGTGTGTGTGTGTGTGTGTGTGTCCACAATGTAAATGGATTTATAAACATACTAAATTATGTTTTTAGAAAATGTAAAAATGCTGAATGTTTCTTGTGATGGGTAGGTTTAGGGGCAGGGGCAGTGTGTGTGTGTGTGATGGGTAGGTTTAAGGGTAGGGGCAGTGTAGGGGGATAGAATGAAATGGCATTGATAAACATGCTAAAAAGAGATTATGCGTCTTGATTGTTTGCCAAAATGGCATACGAATTGCAGTGTCATACATTCGCCATTTCATGAGATCAGTCTGGTTTTTGCTAGTTTCATTCCAACGCAGTTATCATTTTCAGGTCCGGCACTACGTTGTTTAAATAGCAAATGCACTCATGCCCAATCTGTTCGCTGGTCTGAAAACGTGGCACGTTGCTATTTTGAGGCAACTGAAAATGACTGCGCCATTGACCAACAAAATCCTGGTCTAAAGTCCCACAAACCTTTTTAAATATTAAAAATAAAAGGTTTCCTCTCTGGAGAAGCGTTCAGTCTTTCCACTCGCATATTCCGCCACGGTAAAAGCACAACTGGCTTTTAAAGGGAATGGGAGATGAGACTCATTAAGAGACTAGGTACAACCCATTTTTTTCCCGTCGTTAAACTAGCAAAAGTGGATTTAGACACGTCCCAAGTGCATCTGCTCCATGCTGTTCAGACCATGAGCTCTGAGTTTGTTAAAATAGGGCCCGTAGACTTTTCTGTCAGTGTAAATCAAGTATACTTAAGGGTAATTTTACTGAGAAGTAGGATATATAAAGTGTATTTATGAGATAAAAAGTCAACCGAAAGTATACTTTCTTATTTTTAGTTTAAAGATGTACTAATAGCACACTTGGCTAAACTTCTTTCTTGTAAGGGACAACAGTTAGTTCTGGTCCTTGAATGTGATTGGCTGAGCATCGTTCAACAAGCACTGATATAATATTTAATAGTCAAGCTGGAAGCAGCACTGTGACTTCTCTGGGTTTGTATCATTCTACTTGTCTGTGTTTGCGAATTTCAGTCAGAAATGCGTGGTCACATTGAAAGTGAAGTCACATCCTACAGTTGTTTGGTGACAACATCTTGTCATTACAATAGAAATCCACGCAATCAGGAATTTCATGTGAGGGCGAAAGATTTTCTCACGCAGATTTTGCATCTCGTTGACTTAGTAATGCGAATTCACTGCATTGAACAAAAGAAAGCTGTTTGGTTTGAAAGTGACTTCTAGTGACTTCACAATGGACCTTCTCTGTGAAATATTGCCTAAATTTTGCTAATGTGACCGCACCTTCAGCGTTGCTCTGTACATTTTGTGAATGAAATCCCAGGCTTATCTCACGAAAATGCGTATAAATAGTTAGGTCTGTGCGGAATGTGTATAAATGTCAGCTCTGTGCGGAACTTTTTCGCGATTCCTATTGAAATGTCTGGATTTCCAACACGATCTCATGACAATGCGTATAATTAGTAAGAGTGTGCAATCTCGTAGAAAGTATACGCCAAAACTCACTTTGGCGTGCATATGGTACGCTGCGTTTCTGGCGTGCATATGATACGCACTTTATGGCGTATTATATGTACGAACCCCCACACCGCCACCCTCACCCTACCCAAAAGCGTGTCATATACACGCCATAAAGTGCGTATCATATGAACGCCAAAAGCGGTGTACCATATGCACGCCAAAACTCATTTTGGCGTATACATTCTACGAGATTGCACACTCGTACTATTTATACGCATTGTCATGAGATCGTGTTGGAAATCCAGACATTTCAATAGGAATCAGCGAAAAGGTTCCGCACAGAGCTGACATTCAATTGGCAATTTACAACCACATCTTTTCCCAGCAAAATTTTGCTAATGTGATGGCATCTTTTATGGCACACAAAACTATGTCAAAATGCCTGTCTTGTCAACATTGTCATTATGTTTCAAATGAACGTACACATGTGAGAAATAAAATGCATGTGTAACAGTATTGTGCAGCTCTTTAAGTGACAGCAGCCTAATATTCCTTTTGCTGTCTGTTTTGATGTTAATCAAACAAAAGACAGAAAAAATTGCTCACTGTTCTTAACTGAATAACTTTAATAAGTGATATTTATACAGTGACATTTTTGTACCTGATAATCTAGTTTAGACCACTGAACTGTTTATTTCAGGTGTATATGTTTGTTCTGTTGTACTTATTTGTGCAATTGTTCGTAATTTAATTATTTGTTCTTATTTTATTACTGACTGTCTTTTACAATATTTAACATTTATACGAGTAAGGCTAGAAGTTTTTGTCCATAACATAAAGGTTACATGGACCAAAAACAACTAAAACAATAACTAAGCCTATTACATTTTATTTATTTATTACTTTTTATGGCGACTGAAAATTTTGAAAATACTGGGCCAGTAGAAAAAATCATTAGTGTTGAGCCCGAATTATCAATCAACTTTCAAGTTAGTGGTCCTGACAGAAATAAAGGTTACATATATATAGCTCTGAATTTGCACTTTTGAGTTATATACATTCGTTTTGACATAAAATACATAAACACAATACCTATTTTTAATGTATAAAACCATTCAATTAGTTTATGCGCTCAAACTCCAGTCCACCCTGTTATATTGGTGCTATTTGCCCTTTCAAATCTTAAGCATATATGCCCCAAATTACTTGACTTGCTAGAAGTAACATACTTTCCTTTGAAGTAAAGCAACTCTCTTTTCACACTTTTCTCTGTTTTCCTTGTTTTTAGACTTATCTAATCTTGTAAAACATAACATATCGATGTGTTTCAATTTATACTGAAGATATATCTACTGCTAGCATATTGTTCTTAGCTAATAACGGTCATCATAATCATAAAACGTCCACCTTGTTAATGTCCAACTCATGTAACAGGGTGGATAAACTTCATAGAATGTGAAAGTGAATTTTGAAATATTTGGTCAGAGTGATTAGGTTATATTAGCCTAGGCTTCACCAGTGTGTTTTTATGATAGACAGTCTTCTTATTCTCCTCGTGACAACCCTAAAAAATAGTTGAATCAACAAACCTGTCCAAAACTGTAGGAATGATCTGCCTACTTCCCTACAACATATGTGTACGTAATCGCCCCATACCCTTAAATAGGGCACTATTTGAGGGGACAGCCATTTGTAGTGGTGCCCGAAACCATAGTGGACGTTACTTAATCCCACAATGCACCACAATAACGAGTGTGTTGTACATGATGCACACGTGATGTACGCTCACCGGCTAGAGTATATCCAAATATTTTTGTTTTTATAAAGCATGAAGAAACAGAACAATGAACGAAATTCTAGGTCTATTCTAGTTGGGAAATAATCCTTTTGGGACTATTTACAAACAATATTTGCATTAATTTGCATCAAATATATTATTAGTCCCGAGATTCTTCGCATTAGTGAATAAATACAGATTTATTATAGACATCTGAATTCCTGGTCTGGTGGCAAAACTTTTTGTAAACCGTGTCAAAGGTTTCGGGTTCTAATCCACTCTCATATAGTTTTTTTTTTTTCTTCTTCTTTAAAATCAAAGATGTTCATCAATGATTTGTATATTAAAAACAGGGACATGTTTGTGTGCATTTTATTTTGTGATTTAGAATAGAGTCTCTCTCCGCAATGATATTAAGTGATAGATTGAAGTGCTCATCTTTGTGAAGCCAAAAGAGAACGTAAACACCGCCTACTTTGATTTGATTGGCCATCTCAATCATTTTGACATTGACGAGCGCTGTTAGACCATTGAGGCAAACCAGACTAAAAATGTAACTTTTAAACCTTTTTTGTCATTCTAACATACAGAGTGCTGCATAATGAAGTGCAGCAAGCAGTGCAACAATTTCTAATTATTGGGGGGGACTTGTCCAATGTACCAAATGTAGCATCTACTAGGCAATATGCAATTTTGAACCGCTACTGTCTTTAAGAGTAAGTCATTGAATTATTCATTCAACCGATTTGTTCAAAAATGGTAGGTAGGGGGGATTTGTGCTGAGATCATTTTCTTGTGGTGCCCCCCTCAGCACTTGGTGCCCTACGCGGAGCGTGTGATGCGCGGGGTGGGAGTGGTGGCACTGCTTGTTTGTTGAACAACATAAAAGCAAAGACCATCACAATTGTGCTGTTAATCAAAATTATTTCCTGTCTTCTCTCTCTCTCTCTAAATATCCTAATCAATAAAAGTAGCTTTAAAAAAAACTTTTCAACCATTTAATCTCCCCATGTCATGTTCAATCGTTTTCTCCAGAAACAAAATCTGGAGCTGAGTATGGCTGATGTGGGCATTCGCTATACGACCCAGCTGAGTCAGCTGCAGTTGCAAATAGACCACCTGCAGGAAGAGCTACAGAGTCTCAGTGCCAATATCCGAGAACAGGCTTCAGAGTACCAGCTGCTGCTGGACATCAAGATGAGGCTGGAGATGGAGATCGCTGAATACAGGAGGCTGCTGGATGGAGAAGCTCAAACGTATGTACAGTAGAACGGATTCATTTAAATGATTTGCTCTGTTGCATGTCACTACATTTCTGAAGTTGTGAACATGACCCATATCGTTTTGTTCTGAAGGACCATCATAAGCACGTCTGCATCTTCCACGACAGAAACAGTCGTGGAAGAGGAAGGTGAGTGAATTATTTCTGTTGGTCCCTTCATTCAGCTAACATGGAGCAGAAATGAATGAAACTAGTAATACAAATGTGTCTTTTGAACCCTTGCAGAGTATAACCCTCACCTCCAGCGCAGAGTGAAGGTCATTGTGGAGGAGCTTGTGGATGGCAAAGTTGTATCTTCTTCTGTTGAGGAGAAGGTCCAAGAAATTAGCTGAGAAGATGCCATCTAATGCAATAACAAAAACTATCTGATATGTAAACTCTACTCTGGTGTTAGATTTGGTGTGTTTTGGATACTAGCCACTAGGTGTCGCAGTACATCAATTAAACGATCAGCTATAGTCTTAAAATAACAGGTGAAGGTTGAAAGTAAGAGCTTGATTTAGCATGTTTGTGGTTTGAAGGTTTTTGTTGTTGTTGTTGTTATTATTAAACTAAAATTAAATATGAACATTGACACTCAGGAAATGGCCCAATTTGTGTAGGGTAAAATAACATTTATAAATAAATAAAAAATAAATATAGGCCCCGTTTGCCGTTTCATTGTTTTGCGGTTGAATGTAACAAGGTAAAAGTCAGTGCAAAACACGTTTAATAATGGCCATATCAAATATTGCCGAATTGACGAATTCATTTGAAACAATGACTCTTTATATATATATATATATACAGAATGCTGGCCACTAGGTGTCGTAAAACATCCAGTATGTGCTGTGATAGTATAATAGGCTAATGCAATTTCTGTCATCCAGTAGACTACATTTATTTTCATACAGATATATCTGAAATACTATATTCACAATTTGTAAAGATGAAAAACACAGTAGCCTACCAAAATTAAGTGAACATTTAAATAAAATCTTTTTAAATTTTTAAAGAAAATCACTATAGGTCCTACTTTAATTTGAGTGAATGATGCCATGTTTGTCATATCTGGGTTCTATGCTTATGACAGGGAAAAGTGACATTAATAAAATTAATCAAATTTTAATCAAAATGTTTCAACCACAATGTTTTTTTGTGTGTTTGTGCAAAACAACAGGACAAATATCAGAAAGTACTGACAATGGATTTGATTAATTGTGTGATGTTTTGTGGTATTAAAAGATATTTTTCACAATAAAACATCCCTTTTGCTACAGTTAAAGAATATTATCAAAATCTCAGAAGATGGATAAAAATATCAACACCCTAATTTAAGCTATAACTGTCAATCACTTGCTGAGCAATCGCTGTACCTGAGCTTCAATAAAGCCCTTGAAAAATGAATAAGTGTTATGTCATTTAACATGCTGTAAAATACCTGCATAACAAAATCAGGCATAACATTATGACCTAATATTGTGTTGGTCCCTCTTTTGCTGCCAAAACAGCCCTGATTCATTGAGGCATGGACTCCTCTAGACCCCTGAAGGTGTGCTGTAGTATCTGGCACCAAGATGTTAGCAGCAGATCCTTTAAGTCCTGTAAGTTGCGAGGTGGGGTCTCTATGGATCAGACTTGTTTGTTCAGCACATGTTCCCACAGATGCTCGATTGGATTGAGATCTGGTGAATTTGGAAGCCAAGTCAAAACCTCAAATTCATAGTGCTCCTCAAACCATTCCTGACCCATTTTTTCTTTGTGGCAGGGCGCATTATCCTTCTGAAAGAGGCCACAGCCACCAGGGAATACCGTTTCCATGAAAGGGTGTACATGGTCTGTATCAATGCTTAGGTAGGTGGTGTCAAAGTAACATCCACATGGATGGCAGGACCCAAGGTTCCCCAGCAGAACATTGCCCAAAGCATCACACTGCCTCCGCCGGCTTGCCTTTTTCCCATAGTGCATCCTGGTGCCATGTGTTCCCCAGGTAATCCACACACACCCAGTCATCCACCACGTGATGTAAAAGAAAACATGATTCATCAGACCAGGCCACCTTCTTCCATTGCTCCGTGGTACAGTTCTGATGCTCAAGTGCCCACTGGTGCTGCTTTTTTCAGTGGACAGGAGTCAGCATGGGCACCCTGACTGGTCTGCGGCTATGCAGCCCCATACGCAACAAACTGCGATGCACTGTATTCTGACACCTTTTTATCAGAACCAGCATTAACTTTCTTTGCCCCCTACGTGCATCAATAAGCCTTGGATGTCCATGACCCTGCCGCCAGTTCACCACGGTTCCTTAATTGGACCACTTTTGATAGACACTGATCACTGCAGACCAGGAACACCCCACAAGAGCTGCAGTTTTGGAGATGCTCTGACCCAGTTTGTCTAGCCATCACAATTTGGCCCTTGTCAAACTCGCTCAAATCCTTGCACATTGCATTTTTTTCCTGCTTCTAACACATCAACTTTGAGGACAAATGTTCACTTGCTGCCTAAATATCCCACCCACTAAGAGGTGCCATGATGAAGAGATAATCAGTGTTTTTAACTTCATCATAATGTTATGCCTGATTGCTGTGTAATTAAACTATGTAATGTATAGTATTAAAGGATGTAATATGGGCTAATTAAACAAAATACCTTTTAAATCCATAATCTTTTAATGTGCCGATTAAGGAAATAAATCTGAAGGATTACACAAAGATAAAGGGTTTGGTTGGTGGTTAAATCATTCCTAAAGCTGGTGTTACAATAATACACTTTAGACAATACTTCTGGATGTGATAGAGCTGGACCAGGTTTCATTTTGCATTCACAGCCTGCTTGAATTCAAGTCAAGTCAACTTTATTTATATAGCGCTTTTAACAATGCAGATTGTTTCAAAGCAGCTTCACAGTGTTAAACAGAAAAATAATGCAACAGAATATATTTTGATTATCATACAGAAACAATGTGGGCTTTAGATCAGTAATTAGATAAGTAATTTGGTCTATATGGTTAATTTTGTTTAATAATTAGATTTATTTTGAAATAATAATTTCTTTTCAGTAAAACATTAAAGGTGAAAAAGAACATTACATTTTTTATAAAGTATAGAATTTATTTTATTCTATTTCTGTAGGCCTATATCCTGTGCACTTCTGGTTAAATGTTTCTGATAAATGAGGTGGGGGAAAAAAAACAATGATTTTTTTTGCACAGTTTTCATAATTCATGAAGGCTTTGAGGCTCCTCGGTATAGAAACGCTCTTGTGATTATTATTTATCTTATTTCTGATTGCGTTTCTCTCAAAGCATCTTTTAGGCATGTTTGGCCCTGGCCTTCTTAATTTTGTTATATAATGGGAGCAGAGATATTAGATGCCAGATGTTCCAAAGTTCTTTTCCATTTATTTCTTTCACACTGAACTGAATGGTTGTCAAAAGAATAAAAGTCTTAAGGTTGACACTGGCATTTTCAAAAGAACTCATCTTTTTTGAAAAGTTAATTTAATAATGAACAGTGTTAAGAAGATAAATTGACTGATATTCAGGCCCTTGGCAAAAAAGCTCTGAGATGACATCAGATTAATAAATGAGTCACCAGTGAAAACTAGTTTTGTCAAGCTCATTCAAGCTCTCACACTTAGTAAGAGGTAAGATGCCACACCCATGACAGACTCACTATCAACACAGCTGCTCTGCCTAAAGCTGCTCAAACCAAAATGATCTATGCAACCATGGAATTTTCCTCAAAGATCATTCAGTTCAGAATAGAAATGCTGCTTTTATTTATAAATTCCTTTGCTTGTGTAGGTCATGGACAACTAAATAAATTGCATGATATATATGGCATATATATTTTTACACCATGGCAATAAATGATTCAGAATTTATTGATTCTCTCTAACTTTTCTTTTATTAATCTTCTCAAATTGTTCATTCTAAAAAAGCCTACCGCTCATTTATGTCTAAGGTCTTCCAGCCATTAGTCACGAGAACTGTCACTGAAGACTGAGACCCAACTTTGATCAATTCATATAAAGAAATCAACTGTTTTGTTTTGAAATATTTGCATTTCTCATGAACTACTGATTAACACATTATTGAATATCACTTAATATTTAAATGATCACACAATGGGCCATTTAACCATGTATTTTCATCAGCTTTTGTCTTTCAAACACAAATTAAATTTAAAATGCACAAATTCAACTTTTACAAATTCAACCTTTTGACCTAATATGTCTATTTGAAGTACCCTCTGAGATTTTAAATTGATAAGTTAATAATTAAGTAAATGATCTAACAAAACATTTGTGTGGGTCTCTTAATTGTCACATGACATGCAGTTAAACAAATAAAATATTTCAACATTTTTAGTAAGGGTTTAATTTTTATTAATTTTATGATTGAATTACTATGAGGCAATGAAACATGCCAAATTGTGCATACATCATTTTTGGCAAGGGCTGTCATCCAAAGAAATTGGCCCCACTTTATATTAGGTGGCCTTAAACTATGTACTTACATCAGAAAATAAGCATGTTATTGTTCATAATATATTGCAGAACACTTTTGCTGATATTGAGGTGAGATACGGGGTAAAGGGACAGGTGTGGTGGTGTGGGTAAGTTTAAGGGTAGGGTTAGGTGTAAGGGAACTGTCAACAGTGTAATTACAGATGTGATTACAGTACAATGTAAAAACATGTATGTACACAATAAGTGCATTGTATCAAATTATTAATTTAAAT
This sequence comes from Gobiocypris rarus, assembly GCA_023029165.1. Lineage (NCBI taxonomy): Eukaryota > Metazoa > Chordata > Actinopteri > Cypriniformes > Gobionidae > Gobiocypris > Gobiocypris rarus. The sequence goes on from CM040931.1 coordinate 21,675,398, forward strand.
GTTAGTACATAGTAGTTAATGCCACCTAATGTAAATAGGGTCACATGCAAAAACAAGACAGAACCAACTAAATATTAATAACTGATTATGTTGTACTAGTCAATGTATGCTTTTTCCTGTGAGTTTTTTTTCTATGCATTTTATTATAATTTCTTTGCGTAGTAAAGTAAAACCTGTAGCTGTAGTTGCCAAATAATTTAGTCAGATAAATACCTTAACAAAGTTTAGTATTTGGTTTTTCCCTTATATTTAACTAACCCTCATATTTGGATGGTTTCATTTAACAAATATTCCCTTTTGGCCATTACTATTTTTGGTAATCTAATTGAGTTGACATATTTTTTATTGCTTCATTTGAGATTCAAATTTTAATTAAATATTTTAATTAAATCATACTTAATATTTAATTAGTTTTAATTAGTAATAGTTGTATTTATTTATTCCAGCCATTTTTTTGGTGCCCAAACTGAAAAAAGTAAAAATCTGAATACACTTTCTACAAATGATCTTTAATCATGCACCTGAACAGTTAATCCTCTCAACAACAGAATAAAGAATCCACCCATGATTCATGCATGAATTGAGCTTGTTGTGCATGACAGGTCAAACCCTTGACAAAACATGTTCAGATCATGAGAAATAAAAAATTATGAGACCAAAGCTGTCACAAAAACCAATGCCTGACCTCTGATGCTTTCTGTCTAAATGGGAGCAAGTCCCTGCATCCATGTTTTACTTCAATGAGCCCATTGTTTGTACCTTACATTGTTTATTAATACATTGTTAGCTAACTGTGTGATTTGTATATGTACTTTTCTGAAATCCATAACACAGTCTCCTCTGATAACAAATCGCTTTAAATTATAATGCAGACGCATGCATTTTCTGTAAAACTGCTTTGAAACTATACATGTATTGTGAAAAGCGCTATATTAAATGTGAATTGAATTTTCCAACATCTAGAGTAAAGCCTTCAGAAAATTCTTTAAGAGAGGAGCAACTCCCTTTATTGCCCATGTTTTGAAATCAAATCTTTGGAAAGAAGATAAGGGTGTGGACTATGTGGTGATTGTGTATCCACAATCATACTGTGTATCTCTAAATAGATCTTTGATTTAAAAAAACTATGATATTAGAAAAGCCTCTTGTGTTGGGTCCTTACGGAGACCCTAAAGGGAAGTGATGGATAAGAGCAGGGACAGCAGCAATAACCCCCCAAATCAAAACCAATGCCGATATCCCCCAAACACAAATTGATGCGAAAATCTGAATGCCTTTTTTTTGGGGAAGCATCACTCCGAGCCGCAGCAAGCAAGGACATATTTGCAACAAGCATGTTGCTGTAGCCAAATTTAAATTCATTGCATGGTATCTATTGGGGGAAGCTTACCGGCAGCAAAATCTGATGCAACAAGCATGTTGTAATCACAGAACTAGTATTAAACTAGTAGTAGTCTGGTCTGGGAAACATACACCCTGTAGCAACAGCTCTAAGTTAGATGCAACATGCAGCTAGCAATGAAATACAGTGCTTCCTCATTTGTGATCATGATTCTGCTTCTGTCAGGGGTGATTCCATCGCTGTGGAGAAGACGGCGACTCCTATTTAAAGGGGTCATGAACTGGCTTTTTAAAATTTTTTATACATTAGTCTGAGGTCAACTAATGACGTTCGTGTGGGTTTTACCTTCAAAAACATCATAATGAATCAGTAATAGGTTTTTTTTACACTGGTTTTGAGGCTCTCTCCTGAACGCTGGGTTTCGAAGGGGCGTGCTGAATGGAGACTTGGAAGTAAACTGGGATTGGATAAGATTTGCATATTTAATGAGCTTCAGCTCCCCTGTCAGTTCAGTTCACATTAGGAAGGGTTTGTTTTGAAAGCGGCAACCGGAATGGTTCTCTCGATCACAGGGCTCGTAAACGTCTTTATCAAACAAACAATTTATTTCTCATCCACCCGTGATTGATTGGAATATTATTTCTGTATTACATGGCCCGATCGAAGCACAAACCGCACACACACACACACACACACACACACACACACACACACACACACACACACACACACACACACACACACACACACACACACACACACACACACACACACACACACACACACACACACACACACACACACACACACACAAACACACACGCACACGTGAGCACGCCCAGATCAAGAAAGGAATATTATTTCACTATTTGAGATTCATGGCCTCCCGACCATTACATATAAAAAAGACGTTTTACTCACATAAGTTTGTTGCACCATTCCTGTCGAATCCAATGTAGAAGGCACAACACTGTGTCTGCAAATCCAGCACCTGAGACTTGTTTACAAACGATTCTGCAGTGAAATGAAGCAAACACACATACATGTCTTCCCACGTGAGCTGGAACTTCATTAAAAATAAAGTTCAACCACTAATAGTAATAATTCTATAGTAAATAGTAGTAAAAATTCCTAATAGTAAAAATTCCTATAGTAGCATCCGAAGGAAGCTTATGCAGCGACTGTGCTCTTCAGCAACCTGGCACAGAGCAATATATTACTTTGCTTGCCATGATCACTGCTCTGTAAACCTGTAGCTCCTCGACTCTGTGTGCGGGGCTTCAGAAGCACGCATACATATTCATCAGTTGAGTTGTGTTTCTTCTTCCCATGACGTCATTGGATTCCAGCTCTCGTTTTCTGGACCTGGTGTCTATAAAAGCTTTTCTTTGACTAACAAGGACGTTTTCAGTGCTGAAACTTACAGAATATTCTTATATCATGATGAACTTTGATATATCAAAGGCTCATGGTAAAGTTGGATTCTCAATTCATCACCCCTTTAAAATCATGCGTGATGTGAAAGCATCGTGTCTCTTTGGACATAGTAACAAAAGGGGCGGGTCTTTGCGAAGGGTGAACTGGGACACACCATCAGACACTGGGTTCCGCAGGGACGTGGCCCATAGTGTCAGCAACTGAGACACCGTTGATTTCCCTGGAAAGGGAATTTTGTGAGAGAACGCAAAGGCATTACAATTAATTTTTTCTCGCATCCCATATTTTTATCCCCACCATGTCCCTTTAGGGGCTTCGTACATTTCAAGCATAGTGAAGAAGAAACACAGCTCAACTGATGAATATGTATGCGTGCTTCTCAAGCCCCGCCCACCTGAGGCGCCACAATTTTACAGAGCAGTGATCATGGCGAGCAAAGTAATATATTGCTCTGTGCCAGGTTGTGGAAGAACACAGTTCGCTGCATAAGCTTCATGCTACTATTAGGAATGAGTGGTGGAAATAATATTATGTAATATAATATATAATATGTGTGCGGTTCGTGCTTATCAACCGATCGGGCGGGCCATGTATTACAGAAATATTATTCCAATCAATCGCGGGTGGATGAGAAATAAATCTTTATGTTTTTTGATAAAGACGTTTACGAGCCCTGTGATCGAGAGAATCCTTCCATTTGCCGCTTTCAAAACGAACCCTTCCCAATGTGAACTGAACTGACAGGGGAGCTGAAGCTCATTAAATATGCAAATCTTATCCAATCACAGCCGTGGGCGTTTACTTCCAAGTCTCCAGTGTGGCACGCCCATCAAAACCCAGCGTTCAGGAGAGAGCCTCAAAACCAGTGTAGAAAATAACCTATTACTTATTCATTTCATTATGATGTTTTTGAATGTAAAGACCACACGAACGTCATTAGTTGACCTCAGACAACAGTATAAAAAAAAGCCAGTTCATGACCCCTTTAAAAAAACATTGCGGAGCCAAGACAGAACAGTTTACTTTTAGTAGGAAACAAAGTCTCAGCTTTCAAATTTTGTCTTTTTTTATCACAAACAATAAATACCACTTTGCTTAATGTGTCGTGACAGATCTCTTTAGCACCTCAGTTCAAGTGGCACAGATTCATCTCTTCCTACTATCTAAAGCACAAAATAAACATGATTGACCATGACAAGGTATGTTGTTTCAACCAGGGAAAGACGTCAAGGCACACCATTTTCCAAGTTCAAGTCCACCAACGTTGATCTAACCCTCCTATCTGATTTGTTTGTCTGTCTTCGGTGTTATGGTTGGTCAGATTGCCTGTCAGTCAAACTCTGATGGGTGAATTCAAACTAATGCACTATTCTATGCCGTTTTGTAGTATAAATAAAATTCCCAAAAGAAAAAGTACACTTTAAACACTTTTTTAAATATCGATGCAGCATCTCGTTCCCTTCACAGGGAACCAGGGTTACATCCATAACCGTAAGATATTTTTTGCATTCCCTCTAGAAACATCTAGAAAACCTTTGCATTCACTAGCAAACTCAAAAGTTTTGCGAGCACACGCACACATTCTAAGTGGAGTGCAAAACATTTGTGAGAGAACACAAAAGCACTGACATTTTTTTCCTTCAATCTCATATTTCTTTTATCACCATATCCCTTTAGGGTCTCCTTAAAGGGATGTTGGTAGGTCCTCAATATGATGATACCCATGTTCTTCAATCATCATCTGTGTCTGCATTGGTAATGTCTTATATTTACAGGTTAACTGTAATAATGTGGCAGCAGTAATGTGGCACCAAAAGTACTCTGTCAATTTTTACAGTATAAGATAATTATACTTTTCATGCCATTTACCACCATGTGTGTGATTCAACCCTCAAGGCCAGTCTTTGAGCATGAATTTTGATTTGAAATGAATTTTCACAGATGTTTGCCAGTGCTGCAGAGAACAACGAGTATTGGCATGAACTTTGCTGCGTGAACAAAACAGGAAGCTCAGGCTGGGGTGAGTCATGAACATTTGCATCCTGCAGGCGATAATAGGGTGGATACCTCAACAAAAGCAATAGCTGTCATTCAAACCACAGAATCCTAGATAGATGTAATTCTAGGCAGCAGTGCTTCATTCAGGGCAGGGCAGGGCAGAGAGAGTCATATTCCTTACTACACTCTTAGAAGAGATATTTGAACTGTTCAAAGACCTTTAAACCTGTTTTCTGACCTAAAGTAGAATTAATGCTCAATGCAGAATATTGAAACGTATGTCATTTTTATACTGCAATTTAAAAAAATATTACTAACCAGCCAACAAGTTATCAAAAAGACAATTTTAAATTCATTTTTTAAGCATATTTCCAACTGGCTTAATACATAAAATTATCACAATTGTCACATAGAAAATGTCTTATAAGACCTAATAAGGGTTTCATGTAGAATGACCTTTTCTATAGTTTTTCAACCATTCTGTTCTCAATCATTTTAATACATCTTACCATAATTTACAGTAATACAACTGCTCTTATTGTAATGGTCTTTTTTTAATGAGTTTTTACAAGTAAGTGTATTAATATCTTAATTACGTGAAACAGGAAAACCAAACACATGCATTCTTTTTACAGTATTATATTTATCTAGCATGTTAAACACAACTGTTAGCTATTTACACATAAGATGTATGTCACTTTTGCGATTTTTCAGCATACTGCAGGATAGACTGTAAAAGACTGCAAAGAGCCTGATAAGAGAGGTCAGAGGGGTGAGCATGTAAAAGGTGTATTTTTTTATTTTATGGAGTCTCAGCACTCATTGTTATTCTTTTTCTTTTTTTCTTATGAATTGCTACTACAAGACAAGAAAAACCAGTTTGATTCTCTAAAGTTTGAGTTTCGGATGAATCTATGTGTAATGCAGTGTTTTGATTGTCGGCTTTGAAACAATGACTGTTTATTTAAGTTTTATCATCCCTTACTGTACAGTTTATGAACCAAAGAGGATGTAATTACTTTCCTCAATTTAGATATCAAAACACCTGATGTAACATTGGTTTTGACTGACACTATATGAATGAATGAATGAATGAATGAATGAATGAATGAATGAATGAATGAATGAATGAATGAATGAATGAATGAATGAATGAATGATGTATTTATATAGCGCATTTCCTATGTACTAACTGTACACCCAAAACACTTTTCAATAATGTCAGGGGTCTTTCCTCATCCACTTGGATGAAGTATTATTTTAGTTCTTCTATTTTCTCTGCCCCTTACTGAATGTGTTTCAGAAGTTCAGCATGTTTCTTTTTGCAGGGTGTAGTGCAGTCATAAATCCATATTTTAGATAGCCTAATGTCAGACACTTCATATTCATATTTTTCTTACGTAATCACAATAGCAAAATAGTCTTTATTGGATTAATTTAACACAATTTTTATATTTAAACTAAAATAATACTTCATCCAAGTGGATGCTGCACACTGGTGGTAAGTGAGGAGAGACACCTGATATTATTGAAAAGCGTTTTTGGGTGTAGTTAATACATAGGAAATGCGCTATTTAAAAGCCTCATGTGGTCGAATGTGCTCTCCGCCTACTGAACGAATGTGTAAACATAATCGGAAGCGCTAGCCAGACGGATTTAAACTTTGTTGGTTGAAGACCCAAGTTTGGTTTGAAGACGAAAAATGTACTAAAGACAGAAACAAAAGCTGATGCTCTCCATATGTTTTTCCGTCCACTCCAGGCGCTTTCATAAGTAAATTTTGCAAGCTTGTTTTGTCCATTAGATTAAAAAAGATTTGAAAAACAAAAACCAACACATTCAAGATGAAACTATAAAAAGAGCTTTTTGGCAGAAAACCCATCAGATGGGTTTAGTGCAAACAGGGATAAAAAAGTACCCCATGCCCACGGATACAGCTGGATCTTTAATGTTGTGGGGTCTATTTTTTTGCTGGAGGTCCTGGACATCTTGTTAAGATACATGGTATCATGGATTCTTGCAACTATGATAGGTTAATCCTATAGAAAGTGTCTGGGCTACAGAATTCTATAGAAAGTAAGGATCAGGATAGATTCTCTATGGAAGAATGGTGTCTGATTTCTTGTCAGAAACTCATCAGACATTATAGAAGAAGACTCAGAGCTGTTATCTTGGCAAAAGGAGGTTGCAAAAGTATTCAATAAAAGAGTGCAAATAATTATGTCCAACGTGTTTAGGAGAAAATCATGTATTTCATAATGTTAGTTTCCCCCCACTTCAATTGTTTTATTTCAATTAAAGGTTAGATTTTTGCACATTTTTGAATGAAAGATCAAAAGGACAAACAATGCAAATTTATTTTTGCAGCCATTTTTGATTTGCAGGGGTACCAATAATTCTGACCAACACTGTACAAAAATTAAGGTTCTTTTCACGATCACCAGCTGGAGTGCCCTTGAAAGCCACTACAGCCTCTCAATAAAGGACTGCATTTCCCACGACTCATTGCATAGTCTCATCATTCATGATTGTCTTCAGCTGTGTCTCATTAGCTCATTATTAACTCTGCCTATATACGCCTGGTTAACTCAGTCATTCATTGCAAAGTTTTGCCTAGTGTTATACTGGATTTCTGAGCACACCTTTTGTTTTGACCCGCTTTGCCTGTCTTTTGGATTTACCCTGTTTATCTGTCTCTTTTGGATTTTCCTGCTTTCTAGTGATGGGCAGACCGAGGCTTTGCGAAAAACTGAACACATTTGAAGCAAATGTGCAGTGCATCGAAGTTTCAAATCAATCTGACACCTGTCTCTATGGCAACCCCTGCTGGTCAGAATGGTGTAAATGCAACAAAAAAACAGGCCAAACATGCATTTGTTACGTTTTCTGGGTTGAACAACATGTTTCCTGGATTCGGTGTGCAACGGGGTTTGGGATACGTTGAGTGCGTCTCAATCACCTCCCTGTCACGACAGAATACAGGAAGCAATAGCAAGTCAACTCATTTATTATGACACAGAAAATAGAAAGTATAACCACAGCTGTTGTTGGGTGGCGCAGGGACAGAGATGGTCAACACGGAACAGATGAGGATGGTGAGTCGTTGTGATCAGGTGCAGGTGCAGTAGGAATCCAGAAAGAACGTAATCCACAGGAACACTGAGCAGGAACACGGCACGAGACTGGAACGTCAAACAGGACCGAGGAGACACACAGCACAGAAGACATCAACAACGATCTGACAATGGAGATGAGAACCGGATGAGTATATGTAGAGGAGAGTGATAAGCTTCAGCTGGTGCAGTAATAACGATCAGCTGAGTAGCAGATCAAACAATGAGTCTCAGCCACGCCCATACACACACACATAACACAGACACAAGACAAGCAGGAAACAATGCATTTCTAAACCGTGACAGTACTCCTCCTAGGAACGCCTCCTGGCGTTCCCAGGCTCCCTTACCTGTCGATTGTAATCATCGATAAGGGAGTGATCCAGAATGTCTCTAGCAGGTACCCAACTTCTCTCCTCCGTAACCTTCCCAGTCCACCAAGTACTGGAACCCGCCCCTCCGCCTAGAGTCCAGAATGCGATTGACCGAATAAGTGGGTTCCCCATCTACGAGTCGCGGCGGGGTTTGAGGCGGACTGCCACCGGACTAATGATCTTGGTGACAGTAAACGGACCAATAAATTTGGGAGCAAGTTTATTAGAAACGGAGCGGAGAGGAATGTTCTTGGTAGAAAGCCACACTTTTGACCAACGACGATACGGGAGGCCTTGACCGGTGGCGATCAGCCTTGGCCTTGGTGCGCTCCCTCACCTGGAGTAGAGTCTCACGGGCTCTAGTCCAAGTGCGGTGACACCTCTGGACAAAGGCGTGAGCGGAGGGGACCGCGACCTCGGGTTCCAGACTGGGAAAAATTGGTGGCTGGTAACCTACACTACACTCAAATGGAGATAGGCCCGTGGATGACACTGGTAACGTATTGTGGGCGTACTCCACCATAGACAGTTGCTGGCTCCACGAGGAAGGATTCTTGGAGACCAGACATCGCAACGCTCTCTCCAAATCTTGGTTGGCTCTTTCAGTTTGGCCATTGCTCTGGGGGTGAAACCCTGAGGACAGACTGACAGTCGCTCCCAGTAACTTACAAAATTCTGTCCAAAATTTGGACACAAATTGGGGTCCTCTGTCAGAAACCACGTCCGTCGGGAGGCCATGTAAGCGAAAGACGTGCTTAACGACTATCAACGCTGTCTCCTTGGCTGAAGGTAATTTGGGCAAGGGAATGAAATGAGCCGCCCGAGAACCGTCCACCACGGTTAAAACCACCGTAACCTTGAGAGAGCGGAAGGGCGGTGATAAAATCTAGCGCTATATGGGACCAGGGTCTCGAAGGACAGACAGCGGTTGAAGTAACCCATCAGGGGGTCGATTGGAAGTCTTACCAGTGGCACAAACTGAACAAGCCAAAACAAAACTGTGAACGTCTCGAGCCATAAGTGGCCACCAGAATCGTTGCTTTGACTAAAAATCTAGTGCGACTGACTCCTGGATGACAAGCCACATTAGAACAATGCCCCCACTGAATAACGTTGGACCGCAATTCCTCCGGCACAAATAACCGATTCGGTGGGCAACCGGGCGGAGGCGTTACCCCTTCTAAGGCCCTCTTGACCTTCGATTCGACCTCCCATTTGAGTGTGGAGACCACTAGGTCTCCGCAAAATGCACTCGGAGTAGACGGGCGTTCGGAACGGTCAAAAATGCGCGATAAAGAATCGGGTTTGATGTTCTTGGAACCCGGGCGGTACGATAGAGTAAAATCAAAACGACCGAAAAAAAGTGCCCACCGAGCCTGCCTGGAGTTCAATCTTTTAGCAGTTCTAATGTATTCCAAGTTCTTGTGATCAGTCCAAACGATAAAAGGCACCCCCGAACCTTCTAACCAGTGGCGCCATTCTTCCAATGCTAACTTAACTGCCAACAACTCTCTGTTACCAATGTCATAATTACGCTCTGCAGGGATAAACGATGGGAAAAAAACGCGCAAGGGTGCATCTTGTCGTCTGTGGGAGAACGTTGAGATAACACCGCACCTACCCCCACCTCTGATGCGTCGACCTCCACCACGAACTGACGTGATGGATCAGGGGCGATTAAGATGGGGGCTGAAACAAAGCAACCCTTCAGTTTGGCAAACACAGCCTCGGCTGTGTCTGACCACCTGAACGTAGTTCTGGGGGAGGTCAAGGCAATCAGAGGCGCGGCTAGCTGGCTGAAGTTGCGAATAAAACGCCGGTAGAAATTAGCGAATCCCAGAAACCTCTGTAGGGCCTTACGGGAATCTGGACTTGGCCAATCTACCACAGCCCTAACCTTCTCGGGATCCATACGCATTCCCTCAGTCGAAACGATGTACCCCAGGAAAGGAACAGACTGTGCATGAAAAGCGCATTTCTCCGCCTTGACAAAAAGCCCATTCACTAGCAACCTCTGAAGCACTCGTCGAACGTGCTGCACGTGTTCCTGGAGAGAAGAGGAAAAAATCAATATGTCATCCAGGTAGACTGTAACAAGGTTCGTGGGGGGTGTGAGGAAGAAGACACAGGGGTCGGCTGGCTGGCACTCGAGACGGTTTATTACTCAATTAACTCAGGTGGTAAGACACAGTGCACTTCGCACTAATAACACAAAACTCAATTTCTCAAATGGTCCGTCCGGTTTAGGCAGTTCCTCTCTGCTTCCGCCGAGCCCCAGCACTGTGTGTGTCAGCCTCTCTCTCTCCCGGTCCTCATCTCCTGCGTGGCTTATGACCTGTCTCTCCACGCCAATTACTGAAACAAGAGACAGGTGTTCATCGCTTGTACCTGATTCACTTACGTGCCGCTCGGCCTCTGACTCTCTCTCCCGTCACAGACCTCGCTAAACCACGCCTCGCCACATACCCCACCGCCCGACTCAGGCCGGGAGCCATCCGCCTGCAGCCTCCCCATTTCTGGAAAGGAAGTCAGCCACAACCATCTGCGCCCGCCTGTGGACCACCTTGAACTTAAATGGCTGTAAAGCGAGATACCAACGGGTGATCCGCTGGTATCCTTCATGCGGTGGAGCCACTGCAGAGGGGCGTGGTCCGAACAGAGGTGAACTCCTCCCAGGAGATAGTAACGGAGGGTAAGAACGCCCACCGGATTGCCAAACACTCCTTTTCAATGGTGCTGTACATCGCCTCTCTCTTTGAGAGCTTGCGACTGATGTACAGCACCGGCCGCTCCTCCTCCTCTCCTGGGTTAGGACTGCCCCAGTCCCCTGTCCGACGCTGGGCCAGTCTGCAACATAAACGGGAGAGAAAAATCAGGCGATTGTAATAGCGGCCCGCCACATAGAGCAGCCTTCACCTGGGTAAAAGCCTGCTGGCACAGCTCTGACCACTGGATTGGATCTGGCGCTTCTTTTAGTGAGGTCAGTCAGTGGGCTAGTGAGTTCCGAATAATTAGGCACAAACCTTCTATAGTATCCCGCTAGCCCAAGGAACTGCCTCACCTCCTTTTTGGTCTTGGGTCTCGGGCAGGTTGCAACTGCTGCTGTTTTGTCAATTTGAGGACGCACCTGCCCATGACCCAAGTGGAAACCCAGATACCTGACCTCCACGCGCCCAATTGCACACTTCTTCGGGTTGGCTGTCAGCCCAGCCAGTCTCAGCGATCCCAGGACGGCCCGCACATGCTCCATATGCCGCTGCCAATCATTACTATAGATGACAATATCATCCAAGTAGGCAGCGCATATGCCGCATGCGTCGAAGAATTCTATCCATGAGACGCTGAAACGTGGCCGGAGCCCCAAACAACCCGAAAGGAAGGGTGACAAATTGGTGTAATCCGAACGGCGTCAGAAAGGCTGTTTTCTCTTTAGATAAAGGCGTTAAGGGATCTGCCAATATCCTTTGTTAAATCCAGCGCCGAGTAAAACGAGCCGCCCAGCCGATCGAGCAACTCATCAACCCTTGGCATTGGATATGCGCCGAATTTCGACACAGCATTCACCTTGCGATAATCCACACAGAACCGATTGAGCCGTCCGCTTTAGGGACTAAAACTATCGGGCTAGCCCAGTCACTGTAGGACTCTTCTATCACTCCCATATCCAGCATTGCCTCTAATTCATCCTGAACCACTTTTTCTTGTGTTCTGGTAATCTATACGCCGGCTGCGAACTACCACCCCGGCTCTGTCTCGATATGGTGCTGAATGAGATTAGTTCGACCGGGTAGGCGAGAACACATCGAAAAAACTTCCTGCAACTGGGCTATGTCAGTGAGCTGCAACGGCGAGAGGTGATCTCCCCCTGGTGCCAGAGCGAGGGATGTACCTTTTGTGCTCACCTCTGGCCCGAGATCCTCCTCCCCACTCACTGCCGTTGCCAGCATCACTGACTCCCCCTCACTCCATTTTTTAAGGAGGTTAAGGTGGTATATTTGATGTGCTCCGCTCCTATCCGACCGAACTACCTCATAATCGAGATTTCCTATTCGTCGTGTGACCACAAAGGGCCCTTGCCACTTGGCGAGCAATTTTGAGCTAGAAGTTGGGAGTAATACAAGCACTTTATCTCCCAGTGCAAATTCCAGTTTCGTTCCCCTATTGTATAGCCGGCTTTGTTTGTCTTGAGCCTGTAGCAAATTCTCCATGGATAGCCGCCCCAAGGTGTGGAGTTTTGCTCTCAGGTCCATTACATACTGAATTTCGTTTTGCCTTGCGAAGGTCCGTCCTCCCAAGCCTCCTGAGGACGCCCAACACCCCACGGGGCTGACGCCGTCCATAGAGAAGCTCGAATGGGAAAACCCTGTGGAGGCTTGCGGGACCTCGCGTACAGCGAACAATAGGGGTTCCAACCATCTATCCCAATTTTTGGCGTCTTCTTGTACGAACTTTCGGATCATTGTCTTCAATGTGCGATTAAATCGTTCCACCAAACCATCCGTCTGTGGGTGATAGACGCTGGTGCGGACCGATTTAATGCCCAATAACCCGTAAAGTTCGCGTAACGTCCGTGACATAAACGCCGTGCCTGATCAGTGAGGATCTCCTTCGGATTCCCACTGAGATTACGAAACAACGCCTCCGCAACACTCTTCGCCGAAATGCTACGGAGGGCAATTGCTTGAGATCGGGTTGCATAATCCACCAAGACCAATGCAAACCGATGCCCTCGTGCGGATCGCTCTAATGGTCCGATGAGGTCCATGCCAATTCTCTCGAAGGGACCTGCATAAGCGGTAGAGGCGCAATGGCGCAGGCGGTGGATTTACCAGTTGACATTCACGACACGACGCGCACCATCTGCGCACGTTCTCGTGAATGCCCGGCCAAAAGAACCGGACCATTAAGCGATTTAGTGTCGCCGCTTGCCCCAAATGACCGGCCATTGGATTAGAATGAGCCGCCTGGAAAAGCATTTCCCGACGGCTTTTTGGGACTAACAACTGGGTTGTATCCTGGTTTGACTGAGTGTCTTGGGTCACTCGATACAACCTGTCTCTTAATATGGCAAAATAAGGATACGAGAGCGTCTGATCAGGGTGGAGAAGCTGTCCGTCGATTGATCGGACCTGCGCAAACGCATTTTTGAGCGACTCATCCCGGGACTGTTCCAGAGGAAAATCATCGCGGTTAGTGAGGTCCAGCCTCTCTACCCCGCTCCCTTCCTCTGTAAGAGTACCCGGTGGTCAGCTCAGCCTCTCCCACCTGCACAACCGCTCTCGCTCCCCGCCTTTTCTCCCCCCAAGAGACATCCGCACATAAACATGCCAATAGACTCCCAAATGCAGGCCAATTTGTCCCCAAAATTAGCGGATGTCGGAGGTGCGGATTAACTGCCACCTCCACTCTATGGTTTTGACCCCGAAATTGAATTATAACCGTCACCAGCGGATAGTTCACCACATCCCGTGCACACGAACCCTAACCAGGCGGCTATTATCCAGTGCCAACGATTGTATCAGGCTTTGATGGATAGAGGTCTGGTTACATCCCGAATCCACCAAAGCCGGATAGGTACCCCCCTGAATACTCACTGGTATTTGGTACAGCCCGGCGTGATCGGGGCAGCTTGAGGCGCGCCGGGACCCGGATCAACGTCCCCACCTCCATCACGGGACACCTGTCTATAAAGTGACCGGGTCCCGACCGCCAACAGGCCGGCCCAGACTTCCCGCCGCCCCAGTGGCAGGAAGTGAACCAGGAATTGGCGTGGAGAGAGGAAAGCGGGACCGGAGGCTGAAGACAAGGCGGCGGCTCCGCCCCTGGATGGCGCCGAGAGCCCGAAGCTCCGTCCGGGATTCCCGAACCTCCCGCGTCTGACCCGTGATGGGTAGCCTCCTTATGCGGGAGCTGGAACTGGCCTATAGGGGAAGGGAGGAGAAGAAGAAGAAGAAGGGAGGGTGAGAGAGAGAGAGAAGCCGCCGGCGCACGCCACCATCTGATCCTCCGCCAGCTCGATGGCTTGGTCCAGCGGCGTCGGCCGGTGGCACTGGACCCATTGCGCGGTTTTCCGGGCAACCGCGCAATAAACTGCTCCAGTGCCACTCTGTCCACGACCTGGTCGACCGTCGACTGGTCCGCCATCAGCCATCTGCGGCAGGCGTCCCGGAGCTGCTGGGCCATCACGAAGGGCGGCTGTTCTCCCCAGGGTCAGCGACCGGAATCGCTGGCGATGTTGTTCGGGAGAGACCGACCGCTGAAGGATGGCCGCCGTAGGTCATCATAGACCAGGAGGTTCTGGACTGGCAGTTGTTGGGCGCTATCTGCGCCTCACCGGACAGCAGCGGGATGAGGCGCACCGCCAGTCCAGTCGCTGCCACCCGCATGCTTCCGCGACCGCTCGAACAGGTCCAAGAAGGCTTCCGGTCGCCCTGCGGTCCCATCTTGGTGAGCTGCATGCGGGTGGCGCTGGCCGGGGATGATGATGTATCCCCGGCGGGAACCTCCCGGTCAAGGCAGCTCCGGAACAGCTCGCGGTCCTGCTGCTGGGCCAGGAGGAGCGCCTGGAATCGTCGCTCCTGCTCGTCCCTGATCTCCAGCATGGATTGGTGTTGCTCCTTGTGCAGGCCCGCGAGCGCCTGGATGATATCCGCAAATGGCGTTGCTGACGGCGCTTGCATGGCGGCGGCTCTGGTCTTCTTCCTCCCGGGTTTCGGCTCCAATGTAACAAGGTTCGTGTGGGGGTGTGAGGAAGAAGACACAGGGGTCGGCTGGCTGGCACTCGAGACGGTTTATTACTCAATTAACTCAGGTGGTAAGACACAGTGCACTTCGCACTAATAACACAAAACTCAATTTCTCAAATGGTCCGTCGGTTTAGGCAGTTCCTCTCTGCTTCCGCTCGAGCCCCAGCACTGTGTGTGTCAGCCTCTCTCTCTCCGGTCCTCATCTCCTGCGTGGCTTATGACCTGTCTCTCCACGCCAATTACTGAAACAAGAGACAGGTGTTCATCGTTTGTACCTGATTCACTTACGTGCGCTCGGCCTCTGACTCTCTCTCCCGTCACAGACCTCGCTAAACCACGCCCCTCGCCACATAGACATATATGAACTGATTAACCATATCTCGCAGCACGTCATTGACGAGTGCCTGGAAGACCGCTGGGGAGTTGGACAGGCCGAAAGGCATGACCAAATATTCAAAGTGCCCCCTGGGGGTGTTAAAAGCAGTCTTCCATTCATCCCCCTCCCTAATGCGGACCAAATGATAAGCGTTACGTAAATCCAATTTTGTGAAAATCGACGCTCCCTGCAACCTCTCGAAAGCTGAAGACATCAACGGTAAAGGATATGTATTCTTTACCGTGATGTTGTTCAGCCCCCGGTAATCAATACAAGGACGCAGAGATCCGTCCTTCTTCCCCACAAAAAAGAACCCCGCCCCCGCTGGAGAAGAGGAATGGCGGATGAACCCTGTTGCCAGTGAATCAGAAATATATTTCTCCATAGCCTCCCTTTCTGGAGCAGAAAGTGAATATAACTTGCCTTTAGGCGGAGATTTACCTGGCAGTAAATCTATGGCACAGTCATAGGGACGATGCGGAGGGAGAGAAGCAGCCCGAGACTTACTGAACACCTCCTTCAGGTCGCGGTACTCCGCAGGCACGTTAGACAAATCCACTGCTTCCTCCTGAAAAACAGAGACAGAAACAGACGGACATGCAGACACAAGGCAGGACTCATGACATCTATTGCTCCAAGCCAAGATTTCTTTCTGATGCCAGTCCACTCTAGGGTTGTGATGGGTGAGCCAAGGGTGACCAAGAACGATGGGTGCGAGGGGAGAGTCCAGAATATAAAAAGAGATTATTTCAGAGTGGTTGCCTGACGTGATGAGGGTAATCTCTCCAGTGGTGAACGAAATGGTGGGAAGTAGTTGACCGTTAAGGGCGTGTACAGCGATCTTGTTAGTGAGGGTCTGACGGAATATGAAGCTTGTGTGCAAATGTCTGATCCATGAAGTTACCTTCAGCCCCAGAGTCCAGAAGTGCCTGACAGTCGTGGGTGTTGTTTGACCATCTCAGTCTTACCGGGAGGAGTGTAGATGTCGATGAGGTCTTCTCGGCGGAGATCCCACCCGATAGTAGCCTCATACTTACTATCGGGCTTGGCCTTTACCGGGCAGTTGTAGCGTAATGGCCCGCTCCCCGCAGTAGAGGCAAAGGCCCTGAGATCTCCTCTCCCTCTCCTCCCGGGAAAGCCGAGCTCGCCCCACCTGCATGGGTTCGTGATTGTAGACGGGCTGACCGCGCACCCACCGCTGAATCGTGGACCCTCAGCTCCTCCAGGGAATCGGCTGGGCAGGGTCCGTCGCTCGACTCTGGACAGTCGAGCATCCACTCTTAAAGCCAGCTCGATCAGTCCATTGAGTGATGTAGGAAGGTCCAAGGCGTAAATCTCCCTCTGGACGCGGTCAGCCAACCCATGCAGGAAAACGTCCCACTGCGCCTCCTCGTTCCATTGACACTCTGCCGCTAGGGTACGGAACTCAATAGAAAAGTCCGAAACGGATCTCTCTCCCTGACGAAGATCCACGAGTATTCTGGCCGCCTCTCTCCCGGCGACGGCACGATCAAATACCCGTTTCATCTCCGCGGAGAGTGTCTGGAACGAGGCGCAGCATGGATCCTGGTTCTCCCACACTGCCGTTCCCCATAGTGCTGCTTTCCCAGTCAACAGCGTCAGGACGAATGCGACCTTGGCTCGTTCACTATTGAAGGTCCTGGGCTGAAGAGAAAAGTGCATGGAACATCGTGTTAGAAATGCTCTGCAGTAACTGGGTTCACCTGAATATGCCTCAGGAACTGGTAGACGTGGCTCTGACTGGGAAGGGCTCTCTGGTGGTGTGGGGGGAACGGCCGGTGTGGGTGGCGCAGTGGGGGCTCGCAGAAGTTGAATTTGTTGGGTGAGCTCAGACACCTGCGCCACCAGGGCCTGGACTGCGCGACCCGTGTCATTTAGATTCTTCTCCTGTGAATCCATGCGACGAATACTGTTGTTAACAAAGTCCTCCAGCCCTGACGATGGGTTACTCGCTGCTTCCATAGCTGGTCAGATCGTTCTGTCACGACAGAATACAGGAAGCAATAGCAAGTCAACTCATTTATTATGACACAGAAAATAGAAAGTATAACCACAGCTGTTGTTGGGTGGCGCAGGGACAGAGATGGTCAACACGGAACAGATGAGGATGGTGAGTCGTTGTGATCAGGTGCAGGTGCAGTAGGAATCCAGAAAGAACGTAATCCACAGGAACACTGAGCAGGAACACGAAGCACGAGACTGGAACGTCGAAACAGGACCGAGGAGACACACAGCACAGAAGACATCAACAACGATCTGACAATGGAGATGAGAACCGGATGAGTATATGTAGAGGAGAGTGATAAGCTTCAGCTGGTGCAGTAATAACGATCAGCTGAGTAGCAGATCAAACAATGAGTCTCAGCCACGCCCATACACACACACATAACACAGACACAAGACAAGCAGGAAACAATGCATTTCTAAACCGTGACACTCCCTAGTTCAGAAGTCAGGGCACTGATCCGGGAGTCAGCCCATTGACTGATTCCATGATGCCCTGACTACTAAACAAGGGGGCTGAATGAGATAAAGCCCTTTTCTCTTGTTTGGTGGGTGTGTCAAAAAATGTCAGCCCAATCAGCAACAACATGTATATAAACCACGCAGTATTAAAGAGACAGCTCGCACAATGGGTCCAAGTAGTTTACAAATGTGTCCGCTGCAGCTCGGTATAGTATACTGAAGATATTAGAAGACATGTTTGTCTTTTCATCCTGAAATGCGAGGCAAATGTTGGATCACAATAATTAGGAACCACAGTTTCCACAAATCCCTTCACTCCATTGGGATGTTCTCTTTTATTCTGGATGGCAAGGGCACTGACTGTAACATAGAGCGTATTTTGTAGTATTAAATTCATACCGATTTCATCAGGCTCAGAAAAATCTTCAACAGTTACACAAAGAATGGCCTTCTCATCTGCCTACTTGCAACTCTTGCGTCATCAGAACAGGGTGTTCAATGCACCACTGTTTCCGTTTAAAAACGTTTTGAAACGTTTTGTCGGGGCTGAACGCCGCCCTGGTCTACCCTTTACAGCGTGTTTTCGACGTTAACACCCATTATCAACTGTTCTTCAGCTGTGTCCGGAGGTTTCCTCTGTCCTTGGCAAATGTATACACTGTAAAGCCAATTTTACCATATCAGTCTGAGCCTGAGTCTAATGATGAAACATTGGAAGAACTTATTAAACCAGAACCTCCATCGCCAGGCACGACTTGAGCAGGACGTTTCTCAGTGATACGCTATTCAGTTTGAGGCACATATGAGATGTTGCAACAGTAATTCCTCACCATCAGCATTTACAATTGTATTTCCATCAACAAACCAATGTGCATATTTCTAATTCATTGTGGTGCAAATGCAGGAACTGTATCAATAACAGCACATAAGTTAGCCCAGCACTAACATGAATGACTGATGTATCATTAAAGTTTGCAAAACCAATCTTGCTCGATTCTTTATCTTTGCTCAAAGTAGTAAGAATGATAAACAATCTGCATTAATAGACACACTTTTAGGTATTAGTGGCCCACAGCTGCTTAGCAGAAGTATTTCAGTAACACAGAAATAACGTGAGCTAGCCGGTTAGCCAGAAACCTAAACCTAAATAAAACACAAAACTACGCATTTTGAACACCAGGTAGAATATATAAATTATTATTCATACTTACAGGTTGTGATTCTGAGGAGCAAGTTGGTTAAATAAACTGGGTACTTACCCGTCTTTCAAGAGCAAGCGTTCTACGAATCCTGCACTGAAATCCGAGAAGCAGTCGTCAGTAAAATGACGTGTTTGAGGGCGGGTCAAGTTGTTAGCAGGTGGACAGTATACAACATGGGTGGGCATTATGTAAATGTATTTCTAGTTACGTAGAATCGTCACGCAGTAGGATTCGAAACAAAAACAACTTGTATTGGCGGTTCACAGTCGATTCTTTCTTTTAGGAGATGGCTTTATTGGTAACACTTTACAATAGCCTACGTGTGCACTAATATGCTTCACTAATGGATCACTGGAAATGCTTCACTACTGGATCACTTGCCTACCACGTTCATTTTCATAAAATCAGTTCAGTTAGAGACATTACAATTAAAAACTGAACGTGTCTGTTCGATATAATGCGAGTGAGCCGATTGAGCGTCACAAACGCAGCAGGATCGGATCACATTCATCACATGAGCTGAGATAATCACGGGATTCGCGGCTGCATTCACAGCGCGTGTTCAGTTAATGTCTTTGGAAGCTTAACTTTCATAGGAAGTTCACTTGAAAAGTTGAAACACTCACTTTGGTCTCCACCGCTCCGTTTACATGAATCTCCGCAGCTCCGCGAGCCGAGTGCTGTGAGTGTGATGTTGAAAACATGTGGAAATAGCGCCTCCTGCTGGCTGTAGTCTTCAGCCTCTGGCCAAAAACTCCTCCGATGACGCAAAATGAGGATATTTGCGTCATCAGAGGAATTTTTCCAGAAATAAAATACATAATGGTCATATGAGGGGGGAAAGTATGATAATTTGAATATACTCCCGGGTTTCTACTGATACAAAGCTTAATGCTAATCGCTGAAGTAACCCTTTAACTGATTGAGATTATCTGTGCATTAGTTAAGCATTATTTAATGCATATTAGTGCACCTGTATTGTAAAGTGTTACTGCTTTATTTATTGTGTGCTTTCGACTTTACAACTTTAGAGACCGTTTATGTGACAAGCAGGGCGGACGAGAGCTGTGAGAGAGCTTGCGAATCCTCTCACGGAGGAGCTCGGAACTATAAAAGGAGGGGCGACAACAGTAAATGGACAAGAGAGGACCAGGCCTCGACTTTATGTTGTTTTGTTTATGTTTTATTATATGTTTGCGGCAGTCATCCGTGAGGACGTTTTTTTTTGGTTTATTTTAAGATTAAAATCTTTTGAACGTTCGCCGGTTTCCGCCTCCTTCCTATAACAACAGACCGTTACATTGGTGCCGAAACCCGGTAGGAAGGAGGGACATGGAGAGCCCTCGCTGCTGAGGGGGATTGCGGTGCTGAGGAGGTCGGGCAGAGTGGAAGAATGAAGACCGCGAGTGGCTGCCTGAGGCAGTGGTACTGGAGCGAGTGACGAGCCTGTGGGACGGAGAGCTTGCTGCCGTGCTCCTGGGTCAAGGTGGGGTGGCTGCCATCCAAGAGGGAGCGGAGGAGTCGCCGGCGTTTGCCGTGGGCCGGAGCCTGCTGCCGTCCACCATGATGGGGATGAGCAGGGAGCGCAGGACTCACTGCCGGCTGAGGAAGAGCCTCTCGGCTGGCTGCGGATCAAGTGGCAGTGTGTTTGAGAACCTGATTTTTTTTTCTATCATCTTTGTCGCTCCTTGTGCTTCCGTCTCCTTTTCTCTCGTCTCGTCTGTCCTTACCCCCAGGTGCTGCGGCTGCCGAGACTGGCGCCGGGGGGAGTAGAGCGCAGTCTTGTGGGTACTCCCCGGGCTGCGAGGGGCGATGGGGTTATGTGACAAGCAGGGCGGCGAGAGCCGTGAGAGAGATGAATGCCAACTGCGCGTCACACCAATCTCGAATCCTCTCACGGAGGAGCTCGGAAGCATAAAAGGAGGAGCAATGACAGTGAAGAACGAGAGAGAACCAGGCCTGTACTTTACGTTGTTTTGTTTGTTTTATTATGTGTGTGCAGTGTCCGTGAGTAGGCAGCCATTTTTGTTTTAAGATTAAACTCTTTTGAGCGTTCGCCGGCTCCCGCCTCCTTCTTCCCACATCAACAAACGCTGTTACAGTTTAGATTCACAAACAGCTATATTACACACACTGCATGAAAGAGAATATTTAAAAAAAACAACAGGGGCACTTCAATAGGCTACTAAATAAAAAGAGTAAGCAAGCCACAGCCAAGCAGGGTAATTATACTTTTTAAGTATATCTAAGTCAAAAGATTGAGTATAAGTTTAGGCCAAATATACTGTCAATAGCCTATAAGTCAAATAAACTTGAGTGTAATTTAAGTATTTCTCAGAAGTATATAAAAAGTAGACTGAAAGTATACTTTCTTAATTCAATTTAAAAGAATATACACTTGAATAAACCTTTTTTTGTAAGGGTTGCTGCTTTTATCAGTAGCAAATTCCCACAGTGAAAGTATAAGGCTTACTAAGTCATTAATAGATTAACTCCTCACAAAAGCGTGCACATAAATTTGTCCTTTAAATCACAAAGCTAGCAGTCTTGCAGTAACAAGGTGATCGCTTAATCCGGTTAATACATTCTTTGAATTTGTGATTAAAATAAAGTAGAGCTTGCAAGAAAGCAGGTAAGAGCTTGTTTTGGATCCAGTAGATGGATCAGATTTATCTTGTCATTCAGTATCTCATGAAATTCACATCATTCTTCACCTTATAACTGCAGGCACTTTCACTCAGTAAAAATTGATGAATTGATACATACACTAGTTCAGGTATCCTTGCCCCATTGTTTTCACTTGATTGCGCAATGGCAGCTATACACAGGTACAATGTATCCTTTGTAAATGTATTCAAACTATCAGTTATGCTGCTGATGTACTTCTTCATGTGACAGCTTTTTCAATTATGCTTCAATAACTGAAGATAGAAATTAATTAGTTGAGTTGCATGGCCATGCTTTTCAAAGCAAAACTTCAGTCCTCAGTTGAAAGTTTCTTCTACATGCAAGAGTTTTCTGAGATAAAAGTAAAGCCTTCTGGAGTGGGGTATCTGACTCATGGTTAAAGCTCTCAGAAAAAGATATTACGCAAGACGAGCAGCACCATGCTAGTACGTCTCCAGTTGGCTTTAAAGTTCACTTTGGAAAATGTTTCTTTCTCTCTCTATTTTTTTGTTTTTTGTTCTGTTCATATTTGAAAAGACAAAGGGAGGTCTGTTCTGGGGAAGCTGGCAGCATTCCATTTGCAAGAGACCATTTCACGGTGTGGTTTTAGCTTGCTGTTTATAAGTGTTTATCACATCCAGCACTCTGTTGTCCTGGAAACGCCGCTGGCAGGCGCAGGTCATCCTGTCAGCACACATGTTATGAAGCCTGTAACACAGACCGTATGGCAGTAACATTAGATACAATGCAGACATGCATGGGAAAATTTCGTCCCTCTTATCAAAAGAATCACGTCCTGTGAAAACGTTGACAAGTTATAAAGGCATGCATACTTTTAGATAAGAAGTGCATATGCCTTGTTCTTTTGTACATATCCCTGGGCTATAGGCTCTCAGAGATCATTCCAATAATTCATGTCATTTCACCTGCCAGATCCTCTGCCTCCAGGCATGTGCTGGGCGGAGAGTGAAGTTTTGAGTTCACATTCTCCCCTCACCCCCTCCTCCATCTCCACCTCCACCCACCCCTTACCACATCCCACAAACATATAAAAATCGATCAGCCTCGTCTGTGAACCACATTCCCTCTCCTTCCAGCAAAAAGACTCTCTCCTCTGCACCCCAGCAATGACGTCCTTCAGCAGCCGTAGTTTTGTGTCTTCTGGAGGGGGCTTCGGTGGAGGCTCCATGCGGGGTGCTTCTCGGTCTTCACTGATGGGCGTCGGAGGTGGTGGCCGTATAAGTGGCATGCGTGCCGGCAGCATGTATGCGGGTGCAGGAGGCCAAGGGGTCCGTATCTCCACTGCGTCAAGCACCTTTGCAGCTGGTGGTGGCGGTGGTGGAGCAGGTTATGGCCTTGGTGGTGGAGCAGGTTATGGCTTTGGTGGTGGCTCTGGTGGTGGTGGAGGAGGCTTTGGCTTTGGTGGTGGCGCTGGGGGAGGGGATATGGACCTCAACGTGACCGCCAATGAGAAAGCAACCATGCAGAACCTGAATGACCGTCTGGCAACTTATCTGGAGAAGGTGCGCACTTTGGAGAAGGCCAATGCAGATCTCGAACTGAAGATCAGACAGTTTCTGGAGAACAAAACCTCACCTTCTGCCAGAGATTACTCTGCCTACCAGGCCACAATCAGCGACCTGCAGGATAAGGTACTGCTACTGTAAAACTTCACAACATCTCTTGCACAAGAAATGTATTGTTTTCATAGCTGCAGGATTATGGGTGTGGTCATGTCCTCATTGAGTTTTCTGCATGTCAAAAAAAACAAAGCCTTTCGAGTGCATTGTACAGTTGTGTGTCACGGTTTACATTACATGGGTGGATCAGACAATATTTGCATTTTGTGAATGCATATTTGGAAGCTAAATGTGCTGTGCATTTGCAAAAGCATCATTGTTTGAATCCTCTCTTGTCTCCGACAGATCCAAGATGCTACCCGTGTCAATGCAGGAGTCTACCTGGATGTTGATAATGCAAAATTAGCCGCTGACGATTTCAAGACCAAGTAAATCCAAGCCTACAGTTTACAAAACTTCTTTTGGTCTTACTTTGGTGAACAGTTGCTAATAAGCTTTTCTGGTTTGATCCATTCAGGTATGAAAATGAGTTGGCCATGCGTCAGTCTGTGGAAGCAGATATTGCTGGGCTGAAGAGACTCCTGGATGAGCTGACATTGGCAAGATCTGACCTGGAGATGCAGATTGAGGGCTTAAAGGAGGAACTTATCTTCCTCAAGAAGAACCATGAGGAGGTAAACCACTGAAAAACGTGTGCAAATCAATCATAAGATGATATTACTGTTTGATTGACAAACATAATCTTTTGATCTTGCCAAAACACATGTTCCTCTGATGAAATAACAAGGCTGTCTGATTAACTAACAAGGCTAACAGGGCTGAAGAGCACTGTAAATCAGAGGAATGTGCCTCAGGGGCCATATATATACATAATTTTGAATTTTCTTTTCTTTTTAGGAACTTGCGGCCATGCGCACTCAAATGACTGGTTCAGTGAACGTGGAGGTGGATGCGGCTCCTCAGGAAGATCTGAGCCGTGTGATGGCTGAGATCCGTGAGCAGTATGAGGGCGTTGCTGCCAAAAACCAACGTGAACTAGAGGCCTGGTTCAAAACCAAGGTAGAAGAGGGCAAATAAATCTGTTTCCTGAATTAGCCAAAATTAGAACAACTAAGTTTTGTTCTTTAGAGATGCTTGACTAAACTTTGAATGTTATTTATCTGCAGTCAGAGACAGTGATTAAAGAGGTTGAGACCAATACAGAGACCCTACAAATGTCCAAGTCTGAAATCACAGAGCTTCGACGCACCCTTCACAGCCTGGAGATTGAGTTACAATCTGAACTCAGTAAAGTAAGTGTGTCTGAGTGTGTTGGGATACACCTATAGCAAGATAGTAACGGCTGCTGATATAAACATTTTAAACCAGTCTAAGCTGGTTTAAGCTACATTGGGCCAACTGGTCTCCCAGCTTGGCCAAGCTAGTGTTCTGTTTGTTTAGTAGGCAGCCAGGTTGACAAGTGCCCAAAACAAATCAGATAACTGGGAGACCTAATAAGACCTAAAATTCAAATTTTGGTTGGTTTAAAAGTTTTTAGCAGCCTAGTTGAACGTCTTCCATGTTTTACCCAGCATATATACTTCTTATTCCAATCTCTACTAATAAATACTCAGCACCTCCACTCTTATTTTACAGAAAGCTTCTCTTGAGGGAACTCTTAGGGACACAGAATCACGCTACTCCATCCAGCTGACTCAACTGCAGGCTCACGTAACAAGTCTGGAGGAGCAGATTGTTAGTCTCAGAGCTGACACGGAAAGACAGTGTCATGATTACAAAATGCTGCTGGACATCAAGGCCCGGCTGGAGATGGAAATCGCTGAGTATAGGAGACTGATGGATGGAGAAGCAAGCAGGTAGGAGGTGGTGGAAGGTGGATAGTGATACTGTAAAATGAGTGTGTGTGTTTATGATTGGGTTTTACCATTTCTGAGGAATACACATAACATTTTTTCTCTTTATCACCATTAGCAGTTTCAGTGTAGGAGGAGGAGGAGGAGGAGGAGTAAGCTCTACCAAAACCGTCATGGTGAAGACCATTGTTGAAGACATTGTTGATGGGGAAGTGGTGTCAACTACTACAAAATAAACACCAAACACCATCAAAGACTGCCCATCTACACCTGTCACACCAGTTTTCAGGCCTTGTGCTGCACTATTGTTAAAAATAAAATCAGTGATGGTGCAGAAACATGACTGTGACTTGTCTCAAGTTAAATCTCTTTACTGTTTTGAGTCGATATTAAAGCATTGTTTCATGTGAAAGGATGATACATTTTGAGTTATGTGCTTGCTTGCAGTACATCAGGCATATGTGTTTGTCATTCAACAATGGAAAACAGAGAACTGAAAGTATTTGCACAGAAAAAAAAAACTAAATTACTTTGATATATTCATGTTCATAATCTAAGGTAAACTTCCAATGTAATTGTGGATTACAGAGGTCTTGAACATAAGGCATTAGTAAGACATGTGATATTGTCAGATGAAGTGTGCTTTTGAGCAGATTAGTTATTTTCCTCATTCAAATCCATGGTCTCACTGCTCTCTACAGCACTCCCATTCAAGACGGTTTCCACCACTGTTATGGTTTTGGTGACAACTTCTAAAAACAGACAATAAGAGATGGTTAATTAGTAGTGCACTACAAAGCTTCATAGTGATGAATGTAATGCATTTATACAAAACATATTTACTTATTATAAAATTAGTAATAAATCACTTACTGCAGGACTCACTGTAAAAACAAGGGAGAGAGCTAGTGTCAGTAAAGCATTTTTTTCAAACTTCTAAATCAGCATCCACTAAATCACAAGATATCAAGAAATGACTTCTACGAGCATCACCTTTTATCTCCATCCAGCAGTCTCCTGTACTCAGCGATCTCACGCTCCAGTCTGGACTTTACATCCAGCAATGTTTCATAGTCTTGTTTGTTGTTGCCAATGTTAGCATGAAATTGACTAAGCTGGTCCTCCAGGCCTGTGACAGTGACCTGAAGCCTAGCCAACTGGTCCCCGTAATGGGCCTGTTTGTCCTCCAGTTCCCCGTCAAGGGCTGACCTCTGTTGATAGGCATCATATATATATATATATATATATATATATATATATATATATATATATATATATATATATATATATATATATATATATAATATGTATATAATACAATTAAATTACAAAATATTTGATATATAGTAGCATTTGTATATATTATATTTTATATGTATAATATATGCATATATATTTATAAATTATTTAATTATATTTATTTTGCTGTGCACACAGTGATTGTTTAATGTTATTGGGTGCATTGGGGAGCAAATTATATATAAATAGTGCTAATAACCCACACTTTTGAGGCACTATCTTCTATTTAAACAGTCTATCTCTTGTTCTTCTAAATGTGTAAGCATAGGAAATTTCAGCACATTTCCCCTGACTGTTCTTAAAGCTGGCAGAGTGCTGGTTGGTGAACTAGAAGGGGAGAGGCTGGAGCTCATGGACAGAAAAAAAAAACAGCCTGGCACAACACGTGCTACTTAGACATGTTACCATAGACTTGGAAATTATGCTGTGTTGCTTCTTCACTTTAAACTACAACTCTGTTTTTTTCTATAAAAATAAATGTGTGTGTAGGTTTACCATGCTCTTGTGAGTCTGCAGTTCAATCTGTAGTCTTTGTAAGGTGCTTGTCAACTCCTTTAGCTCTGTTCTGCTGTACTGAAGATCTTCATTATGTGTGACCACCTCCTGTTGCACTGTGGTGATCTGCAGTTAACACCAACAAAAACAATGACATTATGACATCATACGCATCACATCCCCCCATAAAACAAGATTTTATTCTGTTAAAGGGATAGTTTAGATATGTGGGCAAATGCATTTTTGTCTCAGTGCATGCATTGTTTTAGTTTGGCAGGGTCGCCGCTAGCTTAGCTTAGCATAATGAATGGAATCCTATGTTGCCAGCTAGCATGTCCCGAATAAAAACAACAACAACAACAACAACAACCTAAAATAGTAAAAAAAAGTAGATATTTACACATTCAATAATACTTAAACATATAAAGGATTAAAAATATGATTTTTCCTAATAAGAAGAGAGAATATAATGCCATGATGACCTGCCAAATATGTACTCTGCATATAAAACAAGATTATTTCCTTGGAATTGTAGTTGAGTAAAAGTGCAAGTGTTCAGTTTCAATAGAAGTAATAGTTAATCATAATAATAAAGTTACTCAAGGACAAATGCATTTATGGTTTCACCTTGCTTTCATGCCAGGACTCCAGCTCTTGACGGTTTTTCTCAGTCATTGTCTCATAGTGTTGTCTGATGTCGTTGATGGCCTGCATCAGGTCCATAGAGGGCGCCGCATCCACACAAACGTTTACCTGTCCTCCAACCTCAGCACTAACCACCGACATCTCCTGTGAAAACACATATCAGAAAGTGTGTGATTTGGCACAGAGATGGAATGTATTATGATGCAGACATGGTATTAATTTTCAGTATCAGTAGATTTAATAGGAATAAAAAATGAAGTGGGAGTGGTGGGATGAGCCTATAGTCTTTTAATCCCAAACATGTCTGAACGATTTCAGGAGAAAGTGTGTTTTCCCTTGATGATTTCTATTTATTAAAAAAAGATTTTATCAGTTGGGATTTTTTAGTTTTTAGGTTCATGTGTTTATACATGACTGATGACCTTTCGTAGACCAAAGAGGCCTAGTGATAGTACTGTTTATTTTAAAATGATGTAATGGGACAGAAAATCCCCAGCAAAGCTGGCAGCAGAAGAACAGGAGGAAAAAGGAAAAATTGAAGGAAGGAAGGAACACTCTTAATGTGTTTTTCTGGTGTGGAAACGGTTATCTCTGAAGGGCCTCTTGTGGGCAGCTACAGTAACCTAACCTCTCTGCCTTTTTAAATAGTTTTAAAAAAAATAAAATACTTTAACAGACTTTCTTTCCATTTTCATTAATTTTAGAAAACATGAACATGACATGTTGAAAGTTTGGGATCAGTATATATGTAGTACAGTAAATGGACACTTTATTCAGCAAGGATGCATTAAATTGATAAAAAATGACAATAAAGACATTTTATGATGTAATAAAAATATTTCCATTTCAAATGTTGTTCTTTAACTTGTAAGGTCATCATCAACAACAAAAAAATCATAGAAAACAACAACAACAAAAACACTATATCATGGTTTCCACAAGCAGTTTCCACAATTACGGACTGCACAAAAACTGAAACAACCGGATTTAAAGTTTGCATGTCACTTTTTCAATATACGGTAATATTATATTTTGATATCTGTTACAGGCCTATATATTCCACAGGTTTAAGCTGTCCTGTGTTCAATGTGTACCAGGGTGTGTGCCCGTCTGTTTGTGGGATGGTTGGAATGTGAGGAGTGGTGGAATCTCACACTGAGAGAAGATCCATGTCTTTACTTTTGAATTAAATGGGCCTTTGAGAAAGTATATGAACCCGAAACAGAATCCTTATATGTTTACATACCAATAAATCTATAAATCTGGCACAGAGCAGCACAATGGTCTTCTAGGCACGGCCCCCCTGCAGAAACTGAGTATGTTTTGGGGTGTTCATACTGACCGTGATTTGCAGCGACATAGCAACTGGAAATCATTCATTTTCAAGGAAAGATCCTGTGCTATAAGTAGTTGATCAAACACATTGCCTTATGCAATATCTTCTTATAGATATGCAAAATAGTCATTCATTTGTAGCAGAGGTGGCTATAGGTGTAATAAGGATAAATAATGGTGAAGTAGTGTAACTTGTAAATGCTAGCAATATAATGCAGGCTAACTGGTTAGCTTACAAGCTAACTGAAATAAATATGAGAAATGCTTTATTTGCTTTATTTATATCATCATCATACCACATCACCATGGTGATATTTACTGTATACAGTTCAGTGGAAATGTTTACAACTTACTAGGGCTTATATAACAGCTTTGTGTAAAACAGGAATCAATTTGTGGGTGGAATATCTGAATGGCCAGTTTCATGGGCAATGCCCTGAATAGAAATCCTGTCATGGTGATATTATTGATGTTTACAAGCTAGAATTTGCCCTTCTTGGGTATGTATACTAATACACTATGGAACAGAACACCAATCGACTGAGTTCTGTCCATTTTAATGAAATTAAATAAGATTTTTTTTACAGATAAGAGATAAGATAAGAGACAGAATAGGCATAACTCCACTGAATATTCAATGAGACAGGTTAAGATGTGAAATGTCTGTCATCGTACCTCCTCATGGCTTCTCTTCAGCATGATGAGCTCCTCCTTCAGAGCCTCAATCTGCATCTCCAGATCTGACCGACTCAAGCTAAAGTCATCCAGAATGTTCCTCATATTGGCGATGTCAGCATCAATGACCCTACGCATCGCCAGCTCATTCTCATACCTGAAGCGATGGTTCACAAAATTAATTGCCATCAAATGGCCAATTAAATCAATCAATCGCAAGATGTCAATATTTCGTTTCTCACTTTAATTTGAAGTCATCAGAAGTCAGTCTAGAATTGTCCACATCCAGGATGAATGAGGCATTGCATTGGGAAACTGATCGAATCTGGCAGTAAAAAAAAAAAAAAAATTACACAAACAGCACGTGTCAAAGATGTCTGTCTTTTTGGAAGGTTACAGAAAATACGGCCCCAGAACATTGAATAATTTCATGACTTAATTGATAATATACAATGTTGCATGCTTTTAATTTGACAGGACAGGACTTGTTACGAAAATGACATATTGCGTGACAACAGAATTTTTCTCAGGCACTAAACTGCGTTTGACAGACGTGTCAACAAGGGGGTAATCCAGCGCCCAGAAAGCGTACCTTCCACAGGGGTAGCCATTGTTAACCAAGCCATCACCTGCTGTTAGCATTCCATTGACTCCCATTCATTTTGGTGTTACTTTGACAGCGAATAACTTATAACATATAAGGTATTTAAAGACTCCACAAAGACTCCAAAGGGTCCTTTAAGGCTCCATTACCTTGCATCTTACACTGTCGCCTCGTAGAAACCGTTTTTGTAAAAACAGGCTAACGATTGCGTCATAACCACGCGGCGCTCTGTCGCAAAGTAGAGAAATTATAGACCTGTATAGACAGGAGGAGAAGTTCGCAGGCAATCTTTTACTGTCTATGAGGCAATCGGGGGGACGTGGAGGCATACAGTCCGATAAAGTCAAGGGAGAAGCATGGGGAGAAGCCCATAGAGAGCCAAAAGCAATGGGACAAAATATTTCAACAACGTGATTTAGATTTTACCAGAAGACTTACAACTGTCAGACAGGTTGCTCACGTCACATCTGCGTCGTTAAGCTCAGTCTCAGTCTGCGCAGTACGCTCAGCCATCAGGAAGTGAGTGCTTCTAATTTACTTCACTTATCTCCGTTGAAGTCTGTGGGTCGCTGTGTCTATTTCTTTTACTGTCTATGCATGTCAACGGCTTTCACGCATATCTTTCAAAATAAAAGTTTCGCATCAGAAAAGTTTGTTTTTGTTGTTTTTTTGACTACTCACTTCGTGAACGCTTAAAATTGCTATGCGACCCACCAGCTGAGAAACACCACCGCTGGCTAGTCTATTGGTGCTAATAATGAACATTTTAATAATTGTAATAATGTTATATATATGTTGTTATATGCCTTTTTTAAGGTTTATATTTAGCCTTATTTTATTTTTTATTTCAGTTTTAGGTTTAGTAATTTAAGTAGGCTTACTTTAATTAGTATTATTATTTTTTTAAGTTTGAGTTTTCTTAATATTTATTATTGTAGGCCTATATTGAATTTTTATTGGCTTTATTCAATTAATAAAAAAAATATTTTTAATAGTTTTAGTTTCACAGTTCAGAGAAGTTCGGTAATGTCACGTCTGCATGCAGTATCATGTCTCAAATAGCATCCACTCTGTTTGAAGAACCTGAGATCCTCATTCCACTCTGAACTCACCTCTTTTCTCAGGCCGTTGATGGTGTCCTGGAAGACGGTGTGGTCGAATGTCACATTTGTGCGACTGTCATACCATTCCCTGATGCTGCCCTCCAGATCAGCATTGGCCTTCTCCAGTGTGTGCACCTTGTCAAGGTAAGAGGCCAGCCGGGTGTTCAAATTCTGCATGGTGGCCTTCTCATCAGTGGGCAAGTCTAAAGCATCACCCAGGTTGAAGCTCCTTGGAGAAGAACGAAGAAACCCTGCAGGGGACGAAGATATCCGGGTTCCTAGACCACCGGCTCCTCCATAAACACTGATGGCTCTGGAATTAGAGGGGGAAGACATAGTGTCTTCTTCAAAAAGGTCACAAACGTAGAAGTTAGAGACAAGACACAAAAGCAAACACTTGGCTGTGACTTTGTCAGATCAAAAAAATCTTTAAATACTTGCCCATGATGGGGGAGGGGAGAGTACGTTTTGCTTTCCAATGAACAGGTGGGTATGTACGTTGCCCTCTAGAACCTGAATATCAACATTTTTTTGTGCTGTTTAAAGTCAAAATGTGACATTCCTGTCCTGGACCCAATTATCAAGAATTCTATTCATAACATTTCCATTAAACTGAAAACCAAATGTGTATCTAAAATAAATACACCCAGTTATAGGAAATACAATTATCAAACTTTGGAAAGGCAAGTTTGACTCCTGTATTTAAGTCTTTATAGGCATTTTGAAATGACAAGAATAATAAAAAGTTATATTAACTAAAAATTGTGCTCATTGACTGAGCTGACTAAACACCATTCCACTTAACACTAAAAAACACTTTTAAAAAGAATTTTTTTCCATTTAGGCAAGCCATTTAGGCATAAGTTTACTAATACATCATACTAATACATCATACTCAGAAGATCATATGACTATAAACTACAAAGTCATGGGCAGCATCTGAAAATCTGGCAATGACTTGTAAGGCAGCATAAGCGGTCAAAGGTATCTAACGAAACAGACTTCTGAGGCAGCGTAACAGTTTAATGATCTACAGCAAAAAAAAAGCGAGCTTTGGTGAGAACTAAATAAATAATTAATTACTACAGTAGTAATTTCTCGCTAGAGATGACATCAGAAGTGGAAAGCGTTGGTCAAAAACATACACAAACTGACCAGCAACTTAAACTTTCGACGAATGGAATGCAAAGGGATTGTGGGATATCAAAAGTAGCGAAGGATACATCTATGTTGTCTTCAAAATTCGATCAGATGAAGTGAAGCTAACATTGGATTCGGACGTGCCTTATGCCTTATCTTGTAATGTGTCCACCGAAGGCAGCATTTTCCAGTTTTCGGATGCAGCCAAGTGCTGTGTTTGAAAACACCCCCTAAACCCTCATTAACTATTCCCTATATTACTCCACTAATAAAGTCCACTTGAAGGAGTGAATGAAACCGAGTGAGCGAAGTTGGACACTGACACTACCGCTTTTGCATAGTTTCTGCTCGCTGTTTAGAAATTATTTGAAACATAGCAAACTGAAGCTCCAGTAGTAATGAAAAGATTTAACTTGAACTCTGCCACTGAAACTAGCATGTATATACCATAATTAAACAATTTAATAATCAATTAAAAAGGATTTTATGCCTGTATGATATTACGCTGGACCAGTGTGGTATGGAAAATGGATGGATGGATGATTGATTCAGCTGCGGGCGCCATCTTCAGGCTAAACGCGGGAATTCGTTCAGTGCGCGATTCTCACAGAGCATTATGGGTATTCTCTAGACGTTGAGCGTACCTAGGCTCTGTCCCAAATGGCACCCTAAACCCTCATGGTCTTCCTTCCTTCTTTAAGCTTAGATGATGACTGGGACACCCTACGGTCTTGTTAGACACGCGCACGCAGCAGCCAAGACCGAAAGTGCACATGAAGTGTGCCATTTGGGACAGGGCCATACACTCGTTATTGCGGTGCATTGTGGGATTGAATGAGTGCACTATGGTTTCGGACACCACAAAAAATGGCTATTCCTCAAATAGTGCCCTATTTAAGAATATAGGAGGCGATTTCGGATACAGCCAAGGTCTTTTTTTTTTACACTGGCAGATATGCCATTCATCTTTGACTTATACTGACACCTAGTGGTGTGGATGTAGTATCAAGTAAAAGCATGTTTTTGGGTGCGTCTCAATCAGTAGTTAGGGCACTGATCAGGGAGTCGGCCATTTTAAGTCTCATTAGCAGAATCCTTCCAGTGCACTAAAACATTCACTCCCTAAAAAGTCCCACAATGCACCGCAAAACCCAGGGTGCATCAATGCTCACTATATGTTTCCTTAACGGAATCGCGAAACTTAAATTACTTGAGCTACCTCACTACGCAGAACAACCGATAGCAACACGCAATATGCGTTTTTACAAATAGAAACCATTATTTTATTATATTTCAGCATAAACATACATCGTTAGACAGATGAACACAATCTAGCTAACATTTATAATTTATTTAAGGTTGAAATGTTGCATGTATATGTAACAAGCAATGTATCATTATGTACTTTAAATAACATTACAACTAATGTCAGAAAGATATCAGCTCTGCTGTTGTTCATAAATATCAGTAGTGATATTGTACAATGAGGACGTCATGTTGCCGGAAATAGAGTCATCAGTGTCCCAATGTGTATTGAGCCAGCATCCTTTACTGTCCTTACCAGTGCACAAATTTGTGTACACAATAGACTGATTCACGAACTTGGGAGCTAGGGAACTGAATGAGACGCACCCTCTTTCCAATGATTTTATTCTTAACAAGGTGACAGGAAAAATCAGAAAGTAGAGGAATTTGTAAAGTACATAAATTTGTCTTGTTGACATGAGCTTCCGGTGCAAAAGACATACATAGCAATTAGGTAAAATAACAACATTATTAGACAACATTTTAATATAATACAATACAGTAATAGAAATATAGAACAATATATAATAGATTGATGAATGTACAGACATGTTATTTATAAGTGTACAGTGTGAGATTTTATTTACAGATATACAATTCTGACATGTTTTGTAAAAAAAAAAGTAATGAGAGACAATGTACGGTGATAAGAGTTTTAATTGTTCCCATTGAATATAACCGGAGGGAAGAAGCTGTTCTGGCTTTCAGTGCTCTGTAGCGCCGGCCAGAGGGCAACAGTTCAAAGAGAAAATGGGCTGTGTGTGTGGTGTCCAAAGTGATTTTCTTAGCCATTTTTCTCGAAGAGTAAAGATCTTGGAGGTTGGGCCAGGGGCATCAATAATCCTCTCAGCCTTAATCCTAGGCCAACTTTAGTCTCTCAAATCAAATAAATATCTGAACATCTGATTGTGTGTGCCAACACTATGTTTAA
This sequence comes from Gobiocypris rarus, assembly GCA_023029165.1. Classification (NCBI taxonomy): domain Eukaryota; kingdom Metazoa; phylum Chordata; class Actinopteri; order Cypriniformes; family Gobionidae; genus Gobiocypris; species Gobiocypris rarus. Next base: position 21,710,105 of record CM040931.1, read on the forward strand.
AATGTAAACAAACATGTCTTCTGTTTTATGAGGAGGGTGTGTGCATGTCTGGTTTCACACCAGAAGTTTGTGATGTTTAAGCTGATAACAACTTCCTCTCATGTAACTGAACCTGTTGGTTTACTCTAAATGCATGCTTTACTATTATAACATTAAAAAAATATATTTTCTCTTTGTGTCTTTCTTTTATTTTTCTATTAGATAAATGTTAATATTATCATTTTGTACTGTTGTTCGTTACCATTAAAATACATACAAGGGTTATACCCCAGAATGCTGCTTTACCAGATATATACAGTATCTTCTCATCTTGACGTATGTTGTTATGAGGGCCCAGGTACATTACTATGACAGCATAAAGAGATAAGATTTAGATGACTGTAAAGATATCTATACTTAAAAGAGTACCTTTTGACATAGCCTGCGTGCCCATTCTGACAACAGTGGGCATGTGAGCATCAAAACTACACCACTAAACAATGGAAGAAGGTGGCCTGGTCTGATGAATCACATTTTATTTTACATCACGTGGATGGCCGTGTGTGTGTGCGCCACATACATGTCACCAAGATGCACTGGGAAAAAGGCAAGCCGGTGATGCTTTGGCCAATGTTCTGCTGGAAAACCTTGGAAACCTCCTTCATGGAAACGGTATTCCCTTGTGGCTGTGACCTCTTTCAGCAGAATAATGTGCCCTACCACAAAGCAAGAATGGTCTAGGAATGGCCTCCAAATTCCCCAAATCTCAATCCAATCAAGCATCTGTGGGTTGTGCTGATCAAACAAGTTTGAACCATTGAGGCCCCACCTCGCAACTTACAGGACTTAAAGGATCTGTTGCTAACATCTTCTTGCCAGATACCACAGCACACCTTCAGGGGTCTAGAGGAGTCCATGCCTCAACGAGTCAGGGCTGTTTTTGGCAGCAAAAAGGGGGACCAGCACAACATTAGGAAGGTGGTCATAATGCTATGCCTGATTGGTGTATGTTGTACTGTTCCCCACATTACCCAACTATATTTGCATAATGAGAACTTTAAAGTGATTTCTCATAACCTGAGAAAGAACATTTTAATTAGTCAAAATCAGCAACACTTCAGCTTCAGTGTTATGCACAGAAATATTGTCAATGATTTTGTTATGACATTGATGGATTTAAAAGGAAATTTTGTCACCCTCATGTCATTCCAAACTTGTATGACGGTTTCTCTTCTGTGGAAAAAGAAGAGAAATGCTGGCACTGGCAACTATTTGATATGCAGTCATTGTGACATTTCATGCGTGTCAGCCCTGAAACGGGGAAGATTTTAGTGAATAACAACTTAAAATGTGTCCATCACACAAAACGATGACTTGTGAAAAGTTGTACAAGCTAACTTTTACAGTCCCAAAACAAAAGATAAAATAAAAGATTAAAACATGGTAATTAAAACAAGACATTTTAAATGTATAGTATTTATTTTGTTTTTGAGGTCAACTAAAACAGGTTTTCATTCTTGAATGTAAAAAACAAACAAACAAACAAAAACATTATTTTTCACATATTTTGGATTGTTGCAGCACCAGTCTGTCATTTTATCCCCAGTCTGTCATTAACGCTCTGTTTAGTTCCAGTCTCTATGAAGGCCCTCCTTCTGAAAAGCATGATTTGCTCTGGTGGGTGGACCGGTGTGTTGTGATTAATCAGCTGTTTTGAACATGTAGCAACTTATAATGTAATAGCAGCACATAATGTAATAACTGCACATAATGTATTACATTATTATTGTAATAAAATGCTCATTACATTTCTTCAAAATGTAATAAAATCTTTAGCTCATAATGTAATAATTTTTACATTATGAGAAATGTATTTGCCTACATTATAAACACCAAAAACATGTCATATTTTGTAATAGCTTTTAAATAGTCATGCAATTATTATTATTATTACAAATTATTCCTCTATAGTACATTTTAAAAATCTAAATCCAGTCTTAAATGACCATAAGTGGTGAAAGTAAACGTGTGTTGTTTTAAAGTAAAGTGTGATGATCTGAACTTTCTCTGTGAGGTTTTCTCTAAAGAGGAGCTACAGAAGTTTCTCGAGAAGATGAGGGAATCCTCTCTTTTGCTGGATAAAGGCCTAGCTGGATCCGCTTCGATATGAGATTCAGCCATAGACACTGTTTTCTCATGCTGTTTATGCCCTCAGTCCTGTTTGGAAAAAAAATGAGCTTATTAATTTTGTATTTGAATAAAGATCAGTCGATTGTTTAGCTACAGATGTATTTTTTTTGTGAGTCACTGATTTTTTATTTATTTTTTTTCTTCTAAAAAATATATATATTTACAGAAACAGGTTTAGGATTGTCATAGTTAGAAAAAACAACTTAGTAGGCTATGTTTTCAATCCAATGTGCTCTTTGGCTTTTACGCGCTTTTTGATTTGCATCTTTATTTCCATCATTAATATCATAAATTTTTATTTAAGCTTTTAACATTCCAATGTCCAGATTAATGTGAGTGTATATACATTTTAGTTTGATTTAAATGCTTCACTGCATTTTAGTGATCTATTGTTCTCCATACTTTGAAGTAGCGATGTCTTTCTTTTTGTCTTAAAAACAAAAACAAAAAACAAACAGTGACTATCTAAACTAGTAAGAAATCGCCCCAAACGGCTCAGTGCGCGAGTGAGCTGTCCGAATCATTCAGACTGAACCGATTCAGACCGGTTTGCAACCCCGTATGACCGTTTCATTGAAAAGAACCGTTAAAAACGATTCATTTGCGATGAGGTTATCGTTAGTTTTAATTAAAAACAGCTGACAGAAAATACGGGACACACTTCTATGACCATTTCTGACCACAGTTACATAGACTGAAGTAAATATAAACGGTACCGAGACCCAAATGATTGGAAAGTCTTTCACAGCTGTCACGACAGCGTCCAAGAGAGACGCGAGTTCATCATCTGTCAGTTTTAACTGACAGTCACGCGCAGATATAATCTAACGGAAGCGTTTTCGATGGAAGACCCAACACCTTCAAATGACACACCAGAGCTCATATCTGTAAGTTTCCCCACAATACACGAGTGTGTGAGCTGTTTAAAGTGCTTTATCATGCTGTAAGGTTATAGTGACAGATCTTTTGTTTCAGTTCAAATTTTATCTAACATTTGAATATAAACTCCAAACTTTTTTTCTAGCAATTGCGAGTTTATATCTCTCAATTTGGAGTTTTTATTATTATTGTTTACTGTAGGCTACTTATATACCATGAATTATGCGTGTTAAACTTGATCCATCAATATTGATCTTTACAGTCACACCAAAAATGAAATAGGCTAGCCGTGTTGACTTTGACCAAAGGTGCGTCTCAATCAACTCCCTAGTTCAATAGTCAGGGCACTGATCAGGGAGTCAAGCCCATTGACTGATTCCCTGATTTGTGCCCTGACTACTGAACTAGGGAGTTGATTGAGACGCACCCCTTGTTAACTTCTTGACATTATATTCTTTTTGGGTTGTTTTGGTTAATTGATCATGTCACAATAAAAAAAAAAACACTGACACTGATGTCAGATTCAAGCTCCAGACCCCAATCATCAATATAGTCTGAATGTTCAATGTTTAAAACGAGTGTGTAACCTAAGAATGTTTTGCTGTATGCACTGATTCTCAACCAGGTAACCTGGGCCCAATAGGCAAAAAAAGTGTAAACTGTTTTTTATATTTATAATATAAGTCTATACGAGTTATCACATAAGCAAGTAAATTTCAACTTTTAGTTTGCAGACTTTTTTATTTACAGAGGTGAAGAGGGACGGTGATCTGCGGTGATTAGGAGGAGTTGTAGTTGCGGTTGTGCTTGTTGATCCACAAGTGCTTCAGTTTCTGATCATTCATGTAGCGTTCAAGCAGTAACTCTTTTTCTTTTCGCTCCTTCTCCTTGACTATTTTCTTCTCCTCCTTTTTCTTTGCCTTCTCCACTGCCCAGGTGAATAGAACAAGTGGCACTTTTCTTTTACACTTTTTCTGGACATTCACATTGTTCTGGGTCTCATTCTTGTCGTCAGGAGAGGCTACGCAGAAGAGCTTCATCATGTGCTCATCGATCTGAGAGGCATCATCCGAATGGCCTTGTATGGCCTTGGAGTCTCCCATACCACTGGAGTCACCTTCCTCTTCCTCAAATCCATGGACCTCCACCACTTCGCTCGCCCACGCTTCCTCCTGCACCTTGCTGTCCTTCTCCAACCAAGCAACCATCTTTCTCGGTTTCATTTCAGCCTCCAGCGTTTGGGGGCATTCAGACTTGAGTAAGTAACTGGCCCGGATGGTCTTCCCTGTGTACTGTACGTACTCGGTCTCCTCATCCTCTATGTCAACCAGAATGAGTTCTGGAGGTGGCTCAAATGGGGAAGAAGTAAACGGCTGAGGCTTCCGGCTGGGAGGACGTTGCAGACCAACGACTTCATCAGGTGCAGGAGTGGGGCTCGGAGGAAGTCGTTTGGGAGGACGCACTTGGGATGAAGAGCGTCGGATGGAAAACAGTTCATCAGGTGCTGGAGTGGGACGCGGAGGAATCACCAGCAGTTTGGGAGGATCCTCTTGAAGTGGAGAACATGGAAGGAATAACACATCCTCACATGCTGGAGCTGGTTTCTGAGGCTTTGTCACTGGCGGCAGGGGTTTGAAGTGAGCAGCTGGTAGAGTGAGGTGTCCAGAGACACTTGGAAGCTTTGGTTCTCCCTCTATTGGATTTAAGAAGGAAGATCTGACTGTAGTATGCAGAGGTTTGACCTCCACAAAAAGTGGCGTTGGTTCTGTGATCTTCCGTTCCTTCCGTTTTCTCTCCCTCTTTTTCTTTTCTCCAGCTTTTCTAAGCTCACTTCCTCCCTCCATCAGTACATGTCCTCTCTTCTTTGTCTTTTCAAAGCTGAGTGTTACTGTGTCTATATCAGCCTCATTCTTATGACTGCCTCCCTTATTGATATTCACCTCTCTTTCCTCCTTTCTTTCTCCAAGCTGGTACTTCTCAGGTATCTTGCGGCATCTCTTCCTGCACTTCCTGTCAATGGCAGGGAAGTTGAAGGCCTCATACTCCTCTTGAAGTTTCTCTACTGCCACTAATTCTTGCACTGCACACTGCTGTGCTCTCTGGGGTGTCTCCCTTCTGCACAAGAAGTGAGCAAAACATTCAAACAGTTGTCTGAATACGCTAAACAGCGCCATCACTGAATGCTGCAAGTGAATTCAATATTTGTCGTCAATATCTGAAGAAAGTCTCGAAAGTCTTTCAATCTGTTCACTCCTAACACACCAACAGCAGACCAGAGTCAGAGCTGCAGTTCAGAGCTGCCAGAACGGAATCTCCACTATGATGTCACAACAGTGAGCTCAACCTGCTGAGTGAGAACTCTGAGCAGCTCCAGAAGCAGCAAACACACACATTCACACTAGTGGCACCAAATTGAATACTGAAAAAGTTTCCTAAACAGGGGTGGACTGCCTTCCGATAAACGTGGTTTTCTACAAAGGGCCCCAATTTGTGTCCAAATTCTGGCGAGAGTTTTGTAAATTACTGGGGGTGATGGTCAGTCTGTCTTTGGGATTCCATCCCCAGAGCAATGGCCAAACCAAGCGAGCCAACCAGGACCTTGAGAGAAAGTTACGATATTTGGTGTCCAAGAATCCTTTCTCCTAGAGCCAACTGATCTCATGGATCTCATATATAATCCTAATATAACAGCATAAGTTGACCTACACACTTTCAAATGGCAAACTTTTCTTTGTTTTGATCATGGAAATTAATGGTAAAAAATTATTATTCTAAATAAAAAAAATAACAAAATTGAATAATTAGTAAATAAACATTTTCCCTTGTGAAACGGCTTTAACACTCATCATTCTGCATTGACATTTATATGTGCACTGGAACAGGGGATTGCGGCTTTGAAATCGAGTCTATTTGGGCTTTTTCTTCCAAACTGTCAGTAGTTGTCAGGAAAACACTATAACGCCTCAAATGAAGCCTTTTTTTCAATTGTCGAAAACCGCTGTGTAAGAAGGACCTGCCCGAGAACCACTTTCGCCTCCGTTACGGAAAACATACAAGATGACAGCACAATTGAGGAAAATGTTGGTGACATTCATCATCATGCAAACATAATGGGCGATATAGTGCATTACAAAAAATTATTGAGGTCATATATTGAGGTACATATTTTGTGTGATATATCGATATATTGATTATTGTGACAGGCCTAGTTCCTGCAAGGGACATACTGGAGAACTCCCTTATCGATGATTACAATTGACGGGTAGGTTCCACTGGGAGATGCTCCTAGGGGGAGGGGTACTGTCACGGTTCATGGATTCACTGGTTCATTTCTCTAAATATGTGTGTTTGGTTGTGTTGGAGGCGTGGTCACTGATCGCAGCAATCATCATTATCATCACCGCCAGTTGCACCTCATTCACCTGCCTATATAATTGCCTTGCCTGCTATCTGTGTTTGTCGATCGTTGCAGTTTTTTCCCTGGGTGTCCTCGTGTGCAGTTCAGTCTTCCCTGGTGTCGTGTATGGAGGTTTTCCGCTTTCTGGAGTTCCCTTTGCCTGGTCCTTGCCCATTGAGTCTATATGTCGCAGCTTGCTTCGCCAAGTCTCTTTCTTCCTGGTCACCCAGCCTGCTTCGGACATTTTCACGACTCAATGACTATTTGCTGTCTATTCTCTGAATCTTCTGAGTCTGTGTCAGTCAATAAAGACCTGCATTGCACTCGCTATTGGATCCTCATCTTTTTCCTGCATTGTCCACGTGACACAGTTATAGCAAGGATTCAGAAGTGTAAGGAGGTTACTCTCCTGAATATTGAACTAGCGGTTATAGACATTTTCATGAAATTTTCCTACCGTAGCGCAAAATTATATCCATCCATGCTGCCGCATGGAAAAATCCTGCTGCATGTTAGCGTTTGTGACTAACTTACGTGAAATAATTCAATGTAACTTTACTGATGATTCTTATTGGGGGAAACAATTTCACAGTGCAAAATACCTCATCAGATTGTTGTGGATCAAGCAGTGTGGGAGAATCTATATATAAAATATAAGCGGGAGAATGTTATCATTGCAAAGTGGTCAGCAGTGGCGGCGCCAGGGGGGGGCTAGGTGGTGCTGCAGCTCCCCCTATAATAGCCATAGCACCTGCCCAGCACCCCCAAGAAATGTCTGTAATTTTTTATATTTAAATTATAATGTCATGTTTGAATGTTCTTTTTCATGTTTTTAAAATAGGAATTAATAATAATTTAAAATTATATAAACAGCTGATCTTCTTTGGCCAATGGGCTCGGCGCCCGCGAACCTCTTACCTTAACTCATTTCAGCTTGTTTTTGATAGCGAGTTTTAGCAAAGTAAAATAACGTTACACCAAAATGGATCGTTTTTTGCTCCCTAAACGTCCAGCTGTGAACACAGTTTTTCTTGCCTGGGCCGTGTAAAAAGCGACCGAGGAACAGCGCAGTGGCGGAGCCAGAGGGGTGTCCAGGGTGGCCCCTGACATCTGACTGGCCACCCTGGGTGCCACCCCAAAATCTAGGTCGCTATTTCCATTTCATCTCTTATTAAAAGAAACATTTATTTTGGCGTGCGGCGCAGCACATTGTTCATGTATCATGAATATTAACAGAATATTAACAGTTGACAAACAGACGATTAAAGGGGGTCGCGCATAAGCACAGAGTTGTTCAAAATCCTGCGGCGCCATTCACATTGTTTTCCATTAAACGATACAATTTGTCTTAAAACGTTGTTAATGTATAATGACTTCACGCTAGCCTGGAAGAGTGCGTATAGGCATTTTTCTGTATTTTTCTTTCTGTGTAAAGTCTGTACTTATGGAAAGATATAGGCTATAGATTGCTTCAACTTCAGTTCTTACAGCAAAACACACCGACGCCACATTTATTTCATTATTGAAGTGAACTTTTTGCCTGTATGGTGATTAGATTCAATGTTTTGCATTGCCGGCTTGAACATGAGAACACGATGCATCTGGTGTGTGGCATATGCCGTTTCATCCATTGCGCGCACAGAGCACTTGAACGGACATAGTAGCCTATGCCATAGATAGCGAGTATCATAGTTAACACAGTCTGCTATCAGTGCTATGTCTTAACCGAATGTAAGCAGTTGACAAATTAATTCGGAAGCGTGTCAGTATTGGATTCAATATTGTGCATTTGGTCTTAAAGAGACAGTAGCTTGTAGTCCTGCCAGTTAATCAAAGTACAAAGAAAAATCATCCACTCATCTTGACTGAATAACTTTTGTTGCCAGTTTTAACATGCATTAATCTATATTTCATTTATACAGTGAAAATTACCTAATGTTATTTGTTATTCTATTTCTGTAGCTGAATTAATGTTAGACCTGCAACATCAATAACTTAATTCTTAGCACATTAATTCTCAATTATTAGTTCACTTTTATTCAATAATGTTTTCAATTTACATTATTAGGCTTGTAGTTTTGGCTGTGGAATATCAGTTGGAATCAAGAATTTTACTGGTATCTAAAATTGTGGTTGCTTATTTATTAGAATACAATGTTACATGAGTAAAAACGATGAAAACAAATGAGTATTAAACATTATATTTTTTCACATTCTATAGACCCCCTATAGTAGCCTCGGCCACCCCATGTATAAACTCTCTAGTTCCGCCACTGCAACAGCGTGTGTCTGTTGCCTTCTGTTGCTGCTCCATTGTATTCAGGGCTCGACTGTGACATAATTGTGTGAAATAGCTAATATTTTCAGAGGTTTACATTGGCATGCTTTTGTGTATATGTATATGTATATATGTATATGTATATATAGGCTATATATATAGTTGAACGAATGCGGGCGTGTAGGCCTACGCATTAATTTATATCACGGTGGTCCAATGCGACTCCATAATGCCATAATGACCCCGCAAAATTCAAAGCACCTTCTCCTACGAGTTGAGCATCCCCATAGCACCTGCAGCAGAAAATCTCTGGAGCCGCCACTGGTGGTCAGGCTAATTTATTGTGTTTATTCCACAAGTCTTATGGATAAGCTGTTTGATTTATAATTATTAGATTGTTTTCTAATTTCACTTACCCTGCTGTGCATGAACAGCTGATCCTCAATTTGTGAGTTTCCTATTTGAATGGTCAGCGTATGAGGCAGATGCTGCTTGCACTGCAACCTATAGGCTTTAACTTCAATTTTGATGAAATTATTATCTAATCGGTTGCATATTATGCCATAGATATATCCCTCGAATGCATACTGCAGTCCCTTTTGTCTTGCTCTCTCAGATATTTCACCTGTTCGCTAAAAATGACTAATTATCTCCTTGGGAATGTCTGACACCGGCGCATACATTCTGTAATAGATGGGCCAGGCGCAAAAGCTTGACAGGGGTAGCAACAGTAACTAAGGAGGGCGGGGCTTAGCGAAGGGTCAATTGTTGTGATTATTTTTTTTTCATGTGACCTAAGATTGAGATCAGACACATGTATGGCGAGTTGAGCGAAAATATCTTGTTCCGTTCATGAGTATTAGCCATTTTAGTAAAAGTGGCCCGGTCACATCGAAATTGGGAATTTTGTTTTCATAATTATTGATCTTCTCTCTCCAGAGAACATTTCTGCAATTGTTTGGTTCTGATCAGGCCAAAGACCTGGGAGTAGTGCCCAAAAGTATGTTTTTCAAAAAAATTATCGAAATTGGCGTCTGAAGGGTGAGCCAATCCGAGGCATTAATTTTGTCCATCTTGGGCCAAGAATTCCAACAATATAAGACACCTGAGCCTATGCCTTAGGAGTTAACGGTTTAGGAGTAATGAGCCATTTCGTTAGCCTAGAACTCTAGACGCACCCTAGCGGCAGAAAATCTAATGTGCCGCGTCTAGCAACTCTCGGTAGACCTGAGAGCTGGAAAAACCAAACTCTTGTCAGGCCAATCACATCATGTTGGTTGGCGGGCTTAACATAATGACGGCAGAGTTGCGGAGGTTCCACGTTCTACTTGAAAACAAAGAAGCCGGTGAACAGCGGGCTTTCGAATCGGCTTTGGCCTCGATTCTGGAAGACTTGGAGTTAAGCTTTTCTTTGAGAAAAGAACAAAGAATGGCACTGAAGTCATTCTTAAGAAGGGAAGATGTTTTCTGAGTGTTACCGACCGAATACGGTGAAAGTTTAATCTATCAACAAGCTCCGCTGCACGTTGATCTGGTTGGTTGTAGCGCTATCCTATTGCGTGCAGAGGGAATTTGAAAGACAAGCGTTTACCCCGCCCCTCAGATTGAGCCCTGTCATTGGTGAGTTCCTAGACCCAACATCTTGATGTGGGTCTGGCTTGTCAGGCTACCATTTTGTACTTTTGAATGCTGTGGCGCCCCCCTCAGGCCAATCAGGCCTATCATTTCATGCTTGAACCCCTAATAATTGCATGAATAGATTTTTAAAAATGTACTGTAAGGGAATACTTATATTTTTATGCTTTAAAAGCTATTACAATAATGAAAATATGGTGAGTTGATAATGTAAAAAAAATTTCATAATGTAAAAATTATTACATTATGAGCTCAAGATTTTATTACATTTTGAGAAAATTATTACATTATGAACATTTTGTTGCAATAATAATTTAATACTTATTACATTATGTGCAGTTATTACATTATGAGTTGCTACAAACGTGTTTCGGACAGTGTCACGCCCCTTACCATGGTTTCAGCGTATCTTGAACATAGGGAAAACTACTAACGCAACTCAACCAGGCCTCGCCTCTTTTTTGTGTATGCTTGGGCTGAGAATTATTTAAATGAGGGATATTGTGACATGTTTACTGTTAGAGAATAACTCCCTTTGGAGTGAATTTGTGCTTTGTAAATTTGCAGACCTTTTTATTGCTCAAACAGCGACATTACACACTAAAGGACTTATGTAAAAAAAACATAAGTCCTCTTCAAATAAGTCCTTCATCATTTCTCATATAGGTTTAAGTAAATGATGACAAAATAATTTTTAGGTGAGCTATTCCATAGGTGTCAACAGAAGAAAACATGACACATTTAGTTCAGTGTGAACAGGTCATAGACAGATTATTGATAGTAGACCAGTGTGAACTTGAGGTGTCGCAGTGATTCATTGTTGGATTTAAGGTGGGTGCAACTCAATGGGTGTGTTTGGATTTAAAAAATGCTTCTTCAGTAAACTACAATCAAACAACTACTCAGACATGACTAATGAGAAACAAGCTAATTAATGGAACTGACAATCAATCTCAAGTCTGAGGACAGAAGAAGGTGAATGTAAAAAAAAAAAAAAAGGAATAGAAAATATATAGTGTAAAATGCTTGTGAATCAGAGGAGGTGTGTTGCAGTGGCTGTGTATATGGGTGTGCTTAATGCCACAGAGGTGTTTAGCCACCAGGTGATGCTATGTGACTTTTGAAGCAGGTTAAACTAGAGAACTGGGCTGATGGAGTGTCGCTGCTGGAAAATCCTGTAATAGTCTCCATGAAACTAAAATGTATGTTTTTTGGCTTTTAGTATGAGTATATATAGTTATCTATAAGCTAGTGTGCGCTAAAACAATGAAAACATTTGCATTCACATTATGCCGATTGGCACATAATGCACTACATAGGGAATAGGAAACGAGTCAGAAAGTGCAAATATGCTTTCTATGAAATCTGGTTTAGCGTTAATGTCACGCGAAGCGCGCACACAGTACGCTCCGGTCCAGAGACATGATAGCACAGAGCAGATCAAATGGCAAAACATATCGGACCCATTTGAGTTCTACACAGAGTGCTGTTCCGCTGGGCCCTAAAGTCAATTCTCTTCAGTTTCTTCAATTTCAGACTGAAATTCACAGTCATTAACTGGCAGCAAGTGACAAGTAACTTACTGTAAAATAAAAATACAGTAATTAACTGGCAGCAAGTGACAAGTAACTTGCTATTAAAATATTCACAGTAATTAACTGGCAGCAATTTTCAAGTAACTAAGTGTAGAAGAAATAACCATATTTTCACTGTTTTATTTATGAGTATTAGACAGGACAATGTAGCAACTGACAGGAAAGCATGGAGTGGAGAGATAAGCAAAGGAAACTTGAGGCAGGACTTTACTCAATTGCTCTGATTGTCAGTGTGCTAACCACATCAGCACTGACTGGTTCTTAATATTTAAGTGCTGTTTTGTTATATTTTTAGTTGTGTGTGTGTGTGTGTGTGTGTGTGTGTGTGTGTGTGTGTGTGTGTGTGTCTATGTATGTATGTATGTATGTATATATATACATATGTATGTATGTATATATATATATATGTTTGCACATAATAGGTTACTGTGATTTTCTGTTGGTTACTGTGATTTTACTGTTGGTTACTGTGATTTTCTACTGTAAAATGGTTATGGTGTTTTCTACATTACATTGGAAGTTACTGTGATTTTCTACAGGACATTGCTGGTTACTGTGACTCTCACAGTACATCTTTGATTACTGCAATTTTTGACTGGATCTACAGTATTCTACTGTGAACGTGTGTACAGTAATTTATGTAATTATATTTACAGTGTGCATTCAGGTACACATGGACTGATGGACATCATGAAATAATTTTTTGGTAAAGCACATTTTAGTTTTCATTTTGAGGCTGTACACTAAAGCATTCCACGCATTTCATTCATTTCTAACGGGGTCAAATTTGTTACTTTTTTTATTAAAACCACATAAGCTCCTCGAATCCAGTCTTTTTGTGTGTGTGTGTGTGTATTCGTTGTTCAAGTGCGACAAAAGTCACGGGGTAAGGATGAAGGTTAAAGCGATATGGAGAAGATTAGGAGGAGAAATGGCTAGATTCGGCATTAGAAACAGCCCTGACATGTAAGAAATACCACCGGTGCCATGCATTTTCACTTTTCAAATTACACATTCTCAGCATGATTATATGCACTGTTTTGTTTTAGTAACGGTTTCATATTAAATCTAAAAGGGAAATCTATTAAACTGTGCCTGTGAAATGCAGCTTTGCCGAGCTCAATGGCTCTGACCAAGCGGTGAAACGCTATTGACTATTTTAAAAAGGGGAGGAGCTGCTCAATATGTTCTTCCCTATCTTCCTTTTTCAGTGGAGATTACATCAACACATTGAATAACGCTGCGCATTTCAAGGCACTCCAGTGGGCCTTTAATTACTACAGACCTGTAGCTCCCACATCTGTGGTAATTTGAGAGACTGGTATTGGCCCACCTGAACGACATCATTGGACCCCTGGATTATTTTGCATACCGAGCAAACAGGTCTGTCGATAAAGCACTCACAATGAGACTGTACAGGATTTAGCAAGTATCTGTGGACTTCAGTTCTGACTCAGTTCTCTGCGCCAACCCCAATCTGTGACAGACAGACAGGCTGCAGCAGCAGTGGTGTTCCCCAGGGTTGTGTTCTTTCTCCACTTCTCTTCTCCCTGTACACGAACGACTTTACTGCAAAAGACCCCTTTGTCAATCTCCTGAAATTTGCAGATGACACCACAGTTAATGGCCTCATCCAATATGGGGACAAGTCTGCTTACAGACTGGAGGTTGGCTGTCTGGTGCAGTCATAACAACCTGGAGCTGAACACACTCAAAATATAGTGGAGATGATCGTGGACTTCAGTAGAAACCCCCCTGCACTCCCCCAACTCACCATCAAGAACAGCACTGTGGCAGCAGTGGAGTCATTCAGGTTCCTTGGCACTACCATCTCTCAGGACCTGAAGTGGGACACATAGACTCTATAGTGAAAAAGGCCCACCAGAGGTTACACTTCCATCGCCAGTTGTGGAAGTTCAACCTGCTACAGGAGATTCTAACAGTTCTGCTCAGCGGTCATTGAGTCATCACCTGTCCTGTGTTCACCTATAACTGTCTGGTTTGGTTCAGCCACCAAATCAGACATCAGGAGACTACAGGGAACTGGCTGACGCTACAGAGGACTGAGCACCAGAACAGCAATGCAGAAAGTTTTTTTTTTTATCCTAAGGCTATAATTTTTTTTCTTCTATATTTCTATTACTGTACTATATTGCAATATTAATTTATTTTAATATTATTATTGTGTTATATATTATTCCCTCTCATTATTTGATTGCCTAATTCCTATGTATGTATGCACTATGTCTGTACTTTCTCCTGCACTTGAAGCTCCTGTCAACAAGACAAATTACTTGTGTGTGTAAACATACTCAGCAATAAAGCTCTTTCTGATTCTGATTCAGTTATTGTCATGCAACTGTGGCTTCCTGATTTTTCCAAGTTAGATGCATTCCTCGGTCAGCATATTTTGTTGACCCTAACCCTAACCATATCATTACACCTAAGCCTAACCCTACCCATAAGTTATCCCTAAAATCAGAGAGAAATTATATAAATAACAGGAGGACGAGGTCGAGGGGCCGTGAGAACTGGGCGAGTGGTGAGTGATGATGAGCGCCACCTGTGTGCCACACCGGTCTCATGTCTCACAGAGGAACTTGGGTGCAAAAAAGGGGGAGTAATGACAGTGAAGGATTTTATTATGTGTGTGCGTGGCAGCCGTCTGTGAGGGGCTGCCTGCGTTTTACTTTCATTTTGTGTTTATTTTGGATTAAAGTCTTTTAAATGTTCGTCGGTTCCTACCTCCTTTTTCCCTGAACAAAGAACTGCGTTACATTGGTGCCGAAACCCGGGAGGAAGGAGGGACATGCTGTTGAAGAGCCCTCACTGCTGAGGGGGGTCGCGGTGCTGAGGAGGTCGGGCAGCGCGGAAGAGTGAAGACCGCAAGTTGCTGCCCGAGGCAGTGGTGCTGGAGCTATGGAAAACCCAGTGGGGCGGAGAGCTTGCTGCCGTGCCCCTGGGTTAAAGTGGGGTGGCTGCTGTCCGAGAGGGAGTGGGGGAGGTTCCAGCGTTTGCCGTGGGCCGGAGCCTGTTGCCGTCCACCATGATGGGGAGGAGCAGGGAGAGCGGGACTCGCTGCAGGCTGCCCTCAACCGGAGGAGCCACCGCCGACCGCCAAGGGGCATAGGAGGATCGAGTAGTCCCCCGAGCCGTCCAGTACCATCGCATGACACCACGAGTAAGAGCCTCTCGGCTGGCTGAGGACTGAGCGGCAGTGTGTTTTTTTAATTTATTTTTCTTTCTCCTCTCTCTCGTCTCTGTCGCTCATCATGCGTCCCACTCCTTTTCCCTTCTCCTCGTCTGTCCTTACCCCCACAGGTGTTGTGGTGAACATGATCGGTCCCCCCGGAGGGAGGGGAGAGGAGTAGAGCACAGTCTTGGGAGTACCCCCCGGCCTGCGAGCAGCGATGGGGAAATGTAGCAAGCAGCATGAGGCAGAGGGACCGTGAGAACGGGTCGAGGCCAGTGGTGAGTTATGATGAGTTCCACCTGCGCACCGCACCGGCCTTGTGTCTCACGGAGGAGCTTGGGCATAAAAGAAACGTGATTCATCAGACCAGGCCACCTTCTTCCATTGCTCTGTGGTTCTAATGCTCACATGCCCACTGTTGGTGCTTTCGGCGGTGGACAGGGGTCTGCATGGGCACCCTGACTGGTCTGTGCACTGTGTATTCTGACACCTTTTTATCTGAACCAGCATAATAATAGTTATAAGTGTTAATAAATGTTATTCACTTCACCTGTCAGTGGTCATATATGCCTGATCAGTGTATATATAGGCTAGTAGTCAGTGCTTTTTGGGGGATAATTCATTTCTAAATTCTGTAACAGAAAAGTTATAAATCAAACTTAAAGGGAAATGTTGTCATAATTTGCACCCTAAAGTTTGGGACACACCAAGACTTAGTTTTTTCGGTGTGTTCTGCACCGTTGGCTCACTGTCTGGGTTTTTTGGCGCCATGTTGAATCGGCGTCGGGCTGTTGGTGAAAGTGAGAACTCTGATTGGCTGTTCAGCTTATCGAATGAGTCAGTGCACGAGAGAAGCTCATACAAGTTTGGAACAACTTAAGGGTGAGTTAATGATGACAGACTTTTAATTTGTGGGTGAACTATCCCTTTATTAACTGCAGCCAAAATAGAGAGACAATACAAGGCAACTGTCTGTCACCCAGGAACATTGTCAGCCAAACGGATATATCTATAAAAAGTCTCTCTCAAAAAAACCTGCAGATTTACTCAAAGCACATTCATGATAGAGCTGCCTGCTAGAGAACAAGACTTTCCATTGTCTTTTCACATCACACTCCCATCAGTAGTCACACCTTCCACAACAGGTGATAACATGGTTGTAGGAAAAAGTCATCAGAAGTCTGACATCGTGAGAAAAGTACATAGTATCTGTCTGCATGCCATTGACAGGCATCCCTAATGCAATTTGACTTATGATAGCAAAATGTAAAGCCAGGAATCTGATATATCCTGAACCAAACAATAGGAGGGGGCTGCAGAGGACAGAGATAGATAGAGAGACATTAGAAGGTACACACCTAGCAAAACATCCACTAGCAAATGTTTATACTTTACCTTGTTGTCATGGCATTAGTGCATGAATGGGAGATGATTACATGGACAAGTTCAAGCCACGCTTTCTGAGTACAACGTGGGTGTTAACATTCACTTCATGTCTGTTATTCATTCAGGTGGTGCTCGCACAAGCATTAAGGGTGTTACACAGTGAGGTGATGCTTATAGAGGGAGGTATCTGAAACTTTACACTGTAAAGGCAAGATGAGCCAGTGGGTAAATTGAGTCTCCCCAACTATCTCAGGAGCTGTGCAAATTTCAAAGATTTCCCATCATAATATGCTTTCTGTTATTGGAAGTATATAATGTGCCATGTTTATGTGTCCCAAAATTTTGCCCGTCAAAGTGAGTTCTCAGTATAGTATAAATTGCCCTTTATGTCAATTCAAGTTTATCTGGATCAAAAATATATTCAATATACAAAATGATATACAATACACAATATCATACTATTGTAAGCTACAATAGTGCATCAGTGGTTTAACTTCCCTCTGTCACTAAAACTATTTACATGAAGTATTTTGTATCCAGTGCTTGGGGTAACATAATCAGTTACAAGTTACATATTCAGATTACTACAGTAACTACAAATTTACAACAGAATATTCATTTTTAATAGTCACTTTTTCAGATAAGCAATGCAAGTTACTTTGTTTGTTTTTTCTTTCATTTCTTACTATGTTTTTCCACTTGTTTTCCCAGACTGACATCTCCTCTGTTCCCATGTTGAGAGAAATCATGAATAAGAGAGGCATTGTGTGCGCTGTGTGCGAACATGATAGTTATTGTAGTTCTAGACTAAAAGTGAGCAGGCATTTACTCATCTTACTTGTATTACTCAAAATTAATAAAAATGCAAACTTGCAATAATTTCATATGTTAAATAACAAAAGTACACTTTATGTATTCAATCTCACTTTATTAACCAATGTCTTTGCTGCTGAACTTAGATGATCCAATTCAAC
Source organism: Gobiocypris rarus (assembly GCA_023029165.1). NCBI lineage: Eukaryota > Metazoa > Chordata > Actinopteri > Cypriniformes > Gobionidae > Gobiocypris > Gobiocypris rarus. The sequence continues at coordinate 21,727,611 of CM040931.1, forward strand.
CATATAAGCAAAAATGACCTTGGATAAACATCACATTTGTGTTTCTTTTTTTTCTTGCTGAAGTAAGAGTGTTCTTCTCCTTCATCCTATTTTTCTCCAATCCACAGTGTCAGCACAGCTGCACGGTTTCTTCGAGCTGCTCTTTCTACTGTACTTTTCCTTCAGCCTGAGGCTTATTGATTTAACATTTGTTGTGAAAGGGCTTCTACATTTGCCAAAAATAAACAAAAAATAAAAACAAACAAGCAAGCCCAGCCCAGATGAGAAAAATAAACGGACAAGTCACATAACGCATTACTTTCCATCAAAAGTAACTAAATATGGCAATTCGTTATTTTTTTAGGGAGTAAAGCAATATTGCAACACGTTACTTTTAAAATTAACTTTCTCCAACACTGTTAATTACTGTTTCTATAAAACTTTTAAAGTTTATATTAAACATTAACTGAACTGAAACTATTAGTAAAAATGTCTTCAGATAATAATATAATAATTCAAATAAAAAGAAACTAGTTTTTTGTTTTTCATGTTATGCATTCCAGAGATGAAGCTGCCTTAAAAAGCTGAGGTAACAGAAATGAGGGAGGAACACATCATATTTCCTGGCATTCACTGGCTCCTTGTGTTGTTGATTGTTTAGGCCAGTAATAGATCTTTTGTATCTTTTTTTTCCTTTTCCAAAAATAAATATCTATAGAGGTAAGTAGGAATTTGATTGTGTGGATTTCTTTGTATTTAAATGTTTTTAACTTTTACCACTTACATGTAAATAAAGAATACTAAAATAAGAATAAATAAACTTTTCGCCCCATGCATGCTTTGCTGAGGAACTGTACCGGACAAATGGCTTTGAAGACAAAAAGAACAATCCAGGAGACCCAAAAATGTCATAAGAGATGAATCGGAGTTTGATCAAACATCTTAAAATAAGAATTCAATGTTCTCATAAACTACCAGAAAAAAATAACCTAAACCATACATATTGTAAACAAACGGTATACTTAAAACTAGGTAGATATAAAACTATTATTAAAAGGGATTTAAGGCTTTTCTGTTTGAAACTATACCTACCCATTAAACAGGGGCATTTTTTTTCCAAGGAGGCGAGGGAGTGCCACCTGAAAAAAAGATTATATTTAACAAACGTGTTTTTGTCTTAACCTGATTCACTATGGTAAGCCTATTATAAGTGTTTATATATTAGACCTGTCGGGATGTTTTTTGAGGGAAATAGCATACATACGTTACTCACCCATGCAAAGGGTTGGGGAAAGTTACTTTTAAAAGTAATGAATTACAATATTGCATTACTCCCTAAAAAACTTAACTAATTGCATTACTTAGTTACTTTTTATGGAAAGTAATGTTACATTATATTTGTGTTATTTTTTCCCACATTGGCTGGGCTTGCTTGTTTGTTTTTAAATAACAACAAAACAGTTCTGAAGGAAATGCAAATACACACCTGTACAGTATATACTCACCCAAAGGATTATTAGGAACACCATACTAATACTGTGTTTGAATACCCTTTCGCCTTCAGAACTGCCTTAATTCTACGTGGCATTGATTCAACAAGGTGCTGATAGAAATGTTGGCCCATATTGATAGGATAGCATCTTGCAGTTGATGGAGATTTGTGGGATGCACATCCAGGGCACGGCTCCGTTCCACCACATCCCAAAGATGCTCTATTAGGTTGAGATCTGGTGACTGTGGGGGCCATTTTAGTACAGTGAACTCATTGTCATGTTCAAGAAACCAATTTGAAATGATTTGAGCTTTCAATCAATCAATCAATCAACTTTATTTATATAGCGCTTTTACAATGACGATTGTTTCAAAGCAGCTTCACAGTGTTAAACAGGACAACATTGCAACAAAATTTGATTTGGCTAGTTTAATTTGGATAGTTTATAGAATTATATATGACCAAATTAATAAATTCAATTTGTATATTTAGTTGAGTAACTTGGATCATAATTTGAGTGTCCCCAACTGAGCAAGCCAAGCCAAAGGCGACATGTGACATGTGACATGGAGCATTATCCTGCTGGAAGTAGCCATCAGAGGATGGGTACATGGTGGTCATAAAGGGATGGACGTGGTCAGAAACAATGCTCAGGTAGGCCGTGGCATTTAAACGATGCCCAATTGGCACTAAGGGGCCTAAAGTGTGCCAAGAAAACATCCCCCACACCATTACACCACCACCACCAGCCTGCACAGTGGTAACAAGGCATGATGGATCCATGTTCTCATTCTGTTTACGCCAAATTCTGACTCTACCATCTGAATGTCTCAACAGAAATCGAGACTCATCAGACCAGGCAACATTTTTCCAGTCTTCAACTGTCCAATTTTGGTGAACTTGTGCAAATTGTAGCCTCTTTTTCCTATTTGTAGTGGAGATGAGTGGTACCCGGTGGGGTCTTCTGCTGTTGTAGCTCATCCGCCTCAAGGTTGTGCATGTTGTGGCTTCACAAATGCTTTGCTGCATACCTCGGTTGTAACAAGTGGTTATTTCAGTCAAAGTTGCTCTTCTATTAGCTTGAATCAGTCGGCCCATTCTCCTCTGACCTCTAGCATCAACAAGGCATTTTCGCCCACAGGACTGCCGCATACTGGATGTTTTTCCTTTTTCACACCATTCTTTGTAAACCCTAGAAATGGTTGTGTGTGAAAATCCCAGTAACTGAGCAGATTGTGAAATACTCAGACTGGCCCGTCTGGCACCAACAACCATGCCACGCTCAAAATTGCTTAAATCACCTTTCTTTCCCATTCTGACATTCAGTTTGGAGTTCGGGAGATTGTCTTGACCAGGACCACACCCCTAAATGCATTGAAGCAACTGCCATGTGATTGGTGGATTAGATAATTGCATTAATGAGAAATTGAACAGGTGTTCCTAATAATCCTTTAGACGAGTGCAGAGAGCAGAGTTAAAAAAATTATATATAAAAAAGTTTTAGTTTAGTAAAGATTAGTTCACTTTTAAATAAACTTTTGCTGATAATTTACTCACCCCCATGTCATCCAAGATGTCTATGTCTTCCTTTCTTCAGTCGAAAAGAAATTAAGGTTTTTGATGAAAACATTCCAGGATTTTCTCCATATAATAGACTTCAATGGACCTCAAACAGTTCAAGGTCCAAATGACAGTTTCAGTGCAGCTTCAAAGGGCTTTAAACCATACCAGACCACACCAATTTTTTTTTTTTTCAATTCAAAAGTTTAAGTTTTACAAGCACAAATGTTCGCCTTGCTCTGTTCTGTGAAATGTGTTCGTGACGTCACGTAATACGCAATTACATTGAAAAGGTCACGCTTATCATAGGCTTATCCGAGTCAGTGTTTACAAATGTGCGGAAGGAGAAAAGCGTGACCTTTTCAACGTAATTTCGTATTACGTGAAGTCACGTACACATATCACAGAACGGAGCAAGGCGAACATTTGTGCTTATAAAACTTAAACTTTTGCATTTTTATAAAAATGACAGATCGTTTTGTTAGATAATACCCTTATTCATCGTTTGGTATAGTCTGGTATGGTTTAAAGCCCTTTGAAGCTGCACTGAAACTGTCATTTGGACCTTGAACCGTTTGGGGTCCATTGCCTCCATTATAAGGAGAAAAATCCTGGAATGTTTGCATCAAAAACCTGAATTTCTTTTCGACTGAAAAAAGAAAGACATGAACATCTTGGATGATGGTGTGAGTAAATTATCAGCAAAAGTTTATTTTAAAGTGAACTTATCCTGTAAGTATTGTTGAATTGGATCATTTTGAAAGTCAGCAGCAAAGACAATGGTTAATAAAGTGAGATTAAATACAAAAAGTATATTTGTGTAATTTAATATATTTAATTATTGGAGGTTTGCGCAATATTTTGAGATTGCATTTCACTGTTGTTATTAATTTTGAGTAATACTGAATCTGTTTTTTTTTTTTGCAAGTTAGATGAGTAAATGAGTAAATGCCTGCTCACATTTATTTTAAAACTACAAGAACTATCATGTTCGCACAGTGCACACAATGACTGTGCACTTACTCATGATTCTCTCAACATGAGAACAGGAGAGATGTCAGTCAATAAATGGAAAATTGACTTATTTGAAAAAATAAGAGTAAACTGAGATATTTTGTAATGCATTACTTTACTAGTTACTTGAAAAAAATAATCTGATTATGCAACTCAAATTTCTTTTAATGCGTTACCCCCAAAACTACCTGTGCGTGTAAAATAGAAAAATAGAAAATGACTCAATGCTTTTGACTGAATAGCTTCTGTAGCTTTAATAAGGATTCATCTATATTTCATTTATATTTTAAAATTGATAATTTAATTCAATTTCAATAGTTTTATTACCTGAATGACTACTACTGTTAGACCAAAAAAATAAAGCACTGTTTATTTCATTTGTGTTATAACTTGTAATTAATTTATTTGTTCTTAGTTTATTTTAAGTTTATTGGCTCTTGATTGTCTTTAATAATGTGTGAACTTTATATAAGTTAGGCCAGTAGTTTTTGTTTTGGTATTCATACATGTTTGCATAGATAAACACTCTACCTGACAACCGTCTGCACCTCATGAACTATCTTGGCACTTATCTAGATTATATCACCATGATGTCAACTATTAATCATAGCTCAACCTAAATTGAACTAGACTAGCTAGAACAGATAAAGCTAGATTAGTGACAGTGAGAGAGTTTTACTCTATCAACAGTACATCAAGTCATTTCTTCAATGCAGAGCATCCTTTTTTTTCTTGTCTTTGTTTTTTACATTTTATTGTTTACAGCTATTATAATGTAGTAACGTGCCATATATGGCTTTTGTGTGTATTTCCTTTTTTTTTCTTTTTTGTAAATTAAAGGATAACATTAACATTTACAAACACCCTTTGGATATGTTTTGTCTAAGGTAAATTTCTCCGCACCTTGTATTTTTCCACACCCTAATTCACCCTAATTAGCACTTTCACTATGTTGTAAACTATTACAGGTAATTCAAACAATAATAGCTTAACTGAAATATAATAGAAATATAAAAAAATAATGGTCACAATAATTTTCTCTGCCTTGTGGCAGCAGGCCATTATCATACCTGAGTCAAAGCTGGTGCTCGCCTGGGCAAAACAGCCAATTTCCTTCATTTCCATGAGTAATAATAGTTATCAACTCTCCCATGAGCTCTTTGAGGACAGCTCATACAGCAGAGAGAGGTGGGGTGGAGATCTGTTTATACAGTGAGTCATGAATGAGAGTCACCCAGACTAAAGCCTTCTCAACAGAGACAGACTTGAGAACAAAAAGAAGAACACATCAAGCAGATTATTATATATATTAATTGATACTTTCTTATTGCAGTATCGCATTGCAGCTTGTTGTGGAATATTCTATTTTTTTACATGGCATTATACAATTCTTGATTCTGATGACTGTGATATTGACCCTTTAATTAAATAATTGTCCCAGAAAAAGAATTTCCTATGCTAGTTGTATTTCTCTTGTATCACTCTGCAGTCATTTTCTTCTGAAATAATAAAATAATATTCATTTTTAATTAATATTATTTTATTTAAATAAAACATTAACAAATTAATCATGTCAATTTATTTACATTTTTGATTTCATTTTGATTTCACCTTGATTTCAGGGTTCTGGTTACAATCGCAGGGTTTATTTTATTTTATGATAATAACTCATAAACATGCAATTCGCAGGAACAACATTTCATAATCCCCCACCCCTCCCCCTTAATGCTCTATTGTTGATCAGTGAGGTATCCAAGTTTATGCAAAGTTCCAGATGTGACCTGTTAAGAGGGTGATGGTGAAATGGTCAGATGATGTCACAGACACAAAATACATGCTTATGATCTTACAAATGTCACCACCCTTAACATCAAGTGCATGTTTAAAAAAGCTGCTAAATTACAAACCTTAAAACATGCACATGATGTAATTTTGCACAAATCTTTGCTCCTGGCCTGTTACTGCTTATACCATTCATTAATCTACCAGTTTGCTTAGACAAACAAAAAAACTATTGGAACACCCTAGCAACTACATAGCAACACCCTGGCAACCAAACACAACATCATAGAACATTGTCTGAAAGAACACTGCACATTACAAATTCTTGCTCAAATAAGTAGACATTTTATATTATGAAAAGACTGAATGAACTTCATACAAACTTCACAGTATGGTGGTGAATGACATAATGCTATATTTCTTTTTCTAGATATATATTTATTTCTGGATGTATTCATATTAAAAAATATATCAAATATGCAATTCATGTTTACACTTTATTTCAGTAGTCCACTTTAGACATTCACTTTAAACCTGTCAACTAACTCTCATTTATTTGCAACTTCATGTCAAAGAACTCTAGTTCATTTTGATATTTTTGGTGGGCATAAAGTCAAAAATGTTAATGTGATAGTTTAGACACTTATAGCTAAACTTAGACTTATATTTTAGCATTTTAATTTAATAGTAACTCGTATAGAAAAATAATTGCTTAAACTGTTAGACAGCTTATATTTGACAAAAATCTTTTGTCCACAAAATCAAAATCATCCAGTACAACAAACAATGTAATGTGGTGCGACAAACACAAAAAATGAATGAAACCAACATGAATCCAAAGATTTAACTCTTCTTTGTCACTGACCCGTGGGTCTTTAACAGGACAGAGAACAAGTGCCCTCTTGGTTTCAAATTATGACTTTCCTTCTCACAGCTGCAGCCTGAGAACAAACTTTTGAACTCTGAAACTCTGAAGTTTGGTTGCTTCCAGGTTTATATTTACTGCTTGATCAAAAATAAATGCTCACATTACGGGTTAAGTGTCTTTGTTCTGTTTCAAACAGAGAAAGGGAAACTTGCACAAAACACTTGCATGTGTGTGCACGTGTGCCTGTGTATGTATGTGTGTGTGTGTGTGTGTGTGTGTGTGTGTGTGTGTGTGTGTGTGTGTGTGTGTGTGTGTTTGTGTGTGTATGTGTTTGTGTGTGTGTGTATGTATGTGTGTCAAAGTGCTCATAATCTTATTGCACTCCCTTCATTGAAATCTCAAGGGTAGTCATGAACAGCGCAGTTCATACAGAAACAGAGACATTCCTTTGCAGTTTCCTCACTAGGGTGGAAACTGAACTCTGGTCCTTGAGTTTCAACATTGCTGGAGGTTGCAGAAGGGTCTGGCACACACCCTCCTTCCCCCCTCCCATCCACAAGTGCAGGACCCGCCCTCGAGCTCCATCTCTATAAGAGGTCCGAGCTGAGCTCAAAGACACCAATCCTCTTCAGGACCGCTTTAGCAGTTTCCTGCAGTGTCCTCTCTGCATTCTTCTCATCTCTGCATTCATCCACCATGTCGATCTCTTTCCATACAACGTCCTCCAAAGGTCCCAAGACCGTGACTTCAAAGTCTATAATCACCAAGAGTCGGAGCAGTTCGACAGCCTTTCCACATAAAGCCTTCAGCGTGCATGGAGGTGGTTTTGGAGGAAGCACCCGCATCTCTTCCTCCAGAATTGGAGGTGGTGGAGGATATGGTTTTGGTGGAGGATATGGTGGAGGATACAGTGGAGGATACGGTGGAGGATACGGTGGAGGATATGGTGGAGGATTCAGCGCTGGACACTTAGTTGCAGGGGACACTGACTACATGCAGCTGAATGAGAAGGCCACCATGCAGAACCTGAACGACCGTCTGGCGTCCTACCTTGAGAAGGTGCGCTCCCTGGAAGTTGCCAATGCCGCTCTGGAGAGGCAGATCCGTGAGTACTATGAGAAGAAGGGGCCGATTGCACAGAGAGACTACAGCGCCTACTGGAACACCATCAAGGACTTGAAGGACAAGGTACAGTGATCTCTAAATGAATATGATACAAGACCAGCAAATTCTAGTGCACTAATCTAGTTGCTAAATAATAGACTGCAGATTTTAAACCCATTAAGAAAGCTTGAAACAAAATGCATACTGTCCTCGTATAAAAGTTACAAAATCTATAATTTTGCATGCAAATTCTGCAGTTCTCTGATGACATTTTCCCCTATATTTATTAAATTCACTTTTCATTACAGATTAAAAATGCTACCATCCACAACGCCAACATCCTCCTGCAGATTGACAACTCTAAACTGGCTGCTGATGATTTCAGAATTAAGTAAGTTCTCTCAAATGATATTTCTCCACAAACATATTTTGGTAGCTTTAGCATCTTAAAAGATCATATTGGTCATGTTTAAAACATGACTGGTGAGTTTATTCCCATTCCCATTCCTCTCCACCAATCAGATTTGAGCACGAGCTAGTAATGCGGCAGTCTGTGGAGGCTGATATCGCCAACCTGCGTCGCTTGCTGGACCAGACAACACTGACAAAGGCCGACCTGGAAATGCAGATTGAGAGTCTGCAGGATGAGCTGGCGTTTATGAAGAAGAACCACCAGGAGGTTAGTAGTAGCTTGCATGTAGTTGTTTTTGGAACTTGTGAATGAGATCAGTGAACTGATGCTTGAGCCTTGTGGGTTTACAGGACTTGGCTGCACTGAGGTCTCAGCTGACAGGCACAGTGAACGTAGAGGTTGATGCTGCTCCTCAGCAAGACCTGAACAGGGTTCTGGACGAGATTCGTTCTCATTATGAGACCATCATACAGAAACACCGCAGGGAACAGGAAGATTGGTTTAAAAACCAGGTAAGACCTTGCACCACTGAATAATAAACCACATATTCCAACTCGTATTTTATAGTAGTGGTACCGTGGTAAATCAGTACATCTTAGATTACAATATAATTGAATTCATATTGTGTGTTTTTTTTTTGTCTCTCTTTTAGACGGCAGGTTTGAACAAAGAAGTGGCCCAGAGCACAGAGACCATACAAACAACCAAGACACAGATCACAGATCTGCGACGCACTTTGCAGGGTCTGGAGATCGAGCTACAGTCTCAACTCAGCATGGTGAGACACAAGTGGAATGTAGGAACTGTGGGGGGAGAGATTTCATTATCTGAACCAAGGGCAGGAAAATTTTACGTAAGAGGTTAGGGAAGCAGGCCAAGAAGAGGACACAGAAAGGGAGGCAAAGATGTACGAAAAACAGGGAAAGGAGGGTGAGTGGGAGATATGTCAAGAACACTTTATTTTATGAAGCCCTCCAAATCCTAAATAGTAGGTGAGGTGCAGTGAAAGGAATGAGGAGAAGCCATTTATAACATCTGAAGGGTCCATTTGTGGACTTGCACGTTGGTGTTTTTCCTGATACCAAGCATGTGTAAAAAGACATAGTTTACCCCCAAAATGACAATTCTGTCATAATTTACTCCCCCTCTTCTCATTCCAACCCATTTGACTTTCTTTCACAGAACACAAAAATACATAGTGACCTATTTGTGCTTGTCTTCATTACTCAAACAGAAAGGAGCATTGGAGAACTCACTGGCAGACACAGAGGCTAGGTACAGCGCTATGCTAGCAGGCTACCAGAACCAAATCAACATGTTGGAATCCGAGCTGAGTCAAATGCGGGCTAGCATTGAGCAACAGGGACGAGATTACGTCTTGTTGCTGGACATCAAGAGCCGTCTGGAGCAGGAGATCGCCACCTACAGAAGCCTCCTGGAAAATCAGGACATTAAGTAAGTTCATTTCCTTTATATAATTTTGTGTCAAAAGCAGTGGCGCATGGATCATGTTACATATTCTTGTTCTGGAATTGCTTCACTAATGCATTTTTTATTTTTGTTCTTCCAGGACTCAAATTCCAGGTACGTGAAATCTCTCTTTGCACGTTGTGGTGGGATGGTCAGTTTCACAGTGAATGCTGTATATTATGCACTACTGACTCTTTTTCTCTCTGCCTTCAGGTGGAACCATCACCGTCACCACAGGTGGAACAACTATCAAGCAGACACAGCATTCCTTCAACTAAGCAGAGCACAGTGCTTTATGAGACACACACATACGTTTGGTTTTGAATGTATATTGAAAGTATTTTTGAGAACGAGGAAACAAGTGTTACGGAAAGAAAAATGGATGTTACTCATATTTGTGTTTTTGTGTGTCTCTGAAAATAAAGCTGCTGTCAATAATAACGTTTTACATGTTTTATATTTATCTGAACAGTCTAAAATGTAAATATAAGATGAGTCATTACTCATCAAAACAAAATGAGTCTAATCCCAGTCCTGATATCATATTTATGTACCTCATAGTTCATATGTTTACTGACAATCACTAGAAAAGTTTTTGAGGGAAATGAACTCATGGGTTCCTTCCATAACAGGCTCACAACAATATTGTTTAAGTTGCCTGGCAACAGATCCATCACAAGAAGTGGTGAAGTGAAGGTCAAAAAAGCTGGCTGGCCATTGACTTCCTCTTTATCAGCAAAAACCCTCATAAACAATTGCAATTGTGTGGATAAAAGAAGATGTAGTCTAGAGGAATATGCACAAAACATATGCTCAGAAAGAGATGAAACCCAGAGGCCATGTATGTTTAATACACATGTATATGATAAATGAAAACGCAGTTTGGAATGCAATTCAATGGCTTTATTAGGCTATGATTAACCACAAATTTGTTCTACATTTACATTTATGTGGTTTACAGGATGTAACAAGTCATGTAATAAGCTGCAATAATCTTCATTAAGAGAAGTACAAAAGAGTTGTAGAAAAAAATTGTAGAAAACTATCTTTTGGAACTATGTCTATACATGAAAACCAGACTTAGGTGTGGCATTATTTTTGCTCAGATGCTGACTGAAGGGACATGCTATGTTACTGTTTAATTTGCTCCAGTTCTGTTTTAACATATTAAAAGAAAGTATGAAAAAAGTTACTGCAATCGGGCTAGGAGGTTATCGACTGGGTGTGGCACAGCACTTTCACCACCAAAAACAAATCTTAAGTGATAGTGTTATATTGCTCCGTTTGTTCTGCGATTCTGGTAAATCACCTGATTTCTTACAGTAAGTGCATTATATGCATCATTAACATCAATATAATGAAATCTTACATCTGAACACTTCAAAAGTCCTGTCTAGCAATGTTTTTCACTATTTCTGTTCTATTTCAGTTTCAGTTGTTTGCTTGTTGCAAAAAGTTTATAATAAATGGAATGAGCTACCTGTTACCTTTATCTATGAAGAAATACTAATGCGGAATAATGGAATTTATACTGGAATCACAATCACAGAAAAACGTGTAAAAAATAAATAAATAAATAAAATATCACACTTGAATGTTGATTCTCATGTCAAGATGGCAGGGAACCGAGAGACGATTGAACGTTTTTGTAAGAAATTTAAAAATATGAAAAAATTGACACTAAAGATAACTCTATTAAACTGTCCACAAATATCTATAGTAGCAGCACTGCTCAGATGACTGTACGTTGTGTATGTATGCTTGTGCAGAGAATAATTTATATTTAAATGACCCTCATCATCTGTGTGTCTATCAACCACTCAACATTTTTTATTCAGGCGTAATACAGATGCATTTTAAATAATACACAGTGTATAATGTAACTTATGGAGTTGTACACTACATGTGCACATTTCTCTAAATAATGTTTTTGATTAACTAAGTACAATAAATAGTGCAAAAGAGCAGAGCTGTCACAAAACATCTTTTTTTTTTTTTGTCAGAGTTACGTTTTGTGCTCCTAACAACGGGTTGTAGCTCTGTCCTTATGCAGACTAAGTAGCCTAGCCTACAGGGTCTTTTTTTGTCTGATCTGTTAGTTGCCACATTATCAAAGTTGTAAAGCACTCTTTTATAACTGAAACGTAGCGACTGTAGGCTACTGCAAACCTGAAGTCACATTCCCATAATTATTAACAGTAGGCTACCATTTTGAAATGCAAACATTCGCAACAATAATTATATACACTTTAAACGTCTATTTTGAAACAAAACGGAAAATATTATGCACACAAAAGACTAAGTCTCGCTGTATCGCTCAGGCTGCCCTGCAGTGTCTATTCACAGGCGCGATCCCACTACTGATCGGCACGGGGACTTTGACCTGCTCCGTCTCCGACCTGGGCCGGTTCACCCCTCCTTAGACGACCTGGTGATCCCGGGCTCCCCCAGGAGCACCATATCGATACCGAACTTAGCGCGGACACCCGATCGACATAGTCCACTGCAGCCCAGAACCCCTGAGCTCAAGCGATCCGCCAGCCTCAGACTCCCAGTAGCTTGGATTACAGGCGCACGCCACTGCACCCGGCGAGAGCTGCGAGAATCAGCTCTGCTATTGAATCGGAATGTGTGCACACAGCGCCCTCTAGTGTATGAAAGCAGAATACTAGGGTACGATTAGGCAAGGGTGAACGATAGCTTTTGGAGATTAATATTTTCAAAAGTGGTACATTTTCAATAGGCCTACGAATCTCCAATCAGATAATACAAAATTCAGTTTTTAAGCATGCCGTCAATTGACTAAGTAGCTAAAAAGTTTCAAGACACTTTTATTTACATTAATTACGTCTTTCATATTGTAAGTACACAGTTTTAATTTTTCATCTGTTCTCATTCGTTTGAATCTATGCTAATACAATGAATTAATAATGGATAATAAATTATTAATTGGATCTCTTAATTTAACTATCTACAGAGCTTTGTTTTATGTTCATTTTATAAAGGTAAGAGAATAATAGTGCACACGAGTCTCGCTGTATCGCTCGGCGTGAATCAGCGCTGGTGTCGAATCTAATGCGCTCACAGCGCCATCTTGTGCGAAATAACAATTCTCTCTCTCTCTCTCTCTCTCTCTCTCTCTCTCTCTCTCTCTCTCTCTCTCTCTCTCTCTGTAGATGTAGAAAAAAAGCTTTATTAGTAAGGAAACTAAGAACATGTAGTTTACTCTAAATTTAATGTATACATTTGTGCAACCTTGTAAACAAAAAACATGATGCAGTGTTGATTTATACTGTTTTTACATAAAGCATTGTGTTTAATTATAACCAATGCTCCAGACAGATAAACATGCACACATGGATTATTTCTAAAGAAAAATAAAAGTTACTTTTTTAGTTTTAACTACTTAAAAGTTAAAAGTATAAACCTTTGTACTTTTTCCTCATGTTTTTTTGCAATGTAACCATTGGTAAATACACCAATTTCAGTACAATTTCTCTGTACCACACATGCACCATTTACATACAATAAAATAATAATAATAAATTAAAAAAATATATATATATATATATATATATATATATATATATATATATATATATATATATATATATATATATATATATATATATATATATATAATATATATATATATAAAGAAATACAAGTAAATAAGCAAACTGGTCATCCAAGTACTCAAGCTGATGACCTGTAAAAGGGTGGTGAAACTGTCTCAGATGATCTCACATCACCTCAGGGAGCTACCTGTCAGCCAAATCCTTCTTTATTATTAAAATGGTGAATTTATAAAAATCTCTGTCCTCGTCTGACTGGCTGAGCCTCCTATTTCTACCTCTAATTGTCAAAGGGATTTCCTCCACTGGCACAAAGCACAAACATACACACACACACACACATAAATACATATACACACAGTGTGTGTCGCAAGCCTAGTTGTCTCATTGCACTCCCTCCATTGTAGTCTGAAGGGTGACTACATCCCAGGAGTACAAAATAATTTTGCAGTTTCCTCACTAGGGTGGAGCCTGAACACTGGTCTTTAAGTTTCATCTCTGCTGGTGGTGACAGGTGGGACTGGCACACACATACTCTCATACACACCCTACCTCCCTCACCTACCCACATAGTGCCGGAGCCGCCCTGGATCTCATCTCTATAAGAAGTCAGAGCCGGGATAATATGTGCCATCCTCGTAAGGACATCTCTAACAGTTTCCTGCAGTGTCCTCTCTGGGTTCATCTCATCTCAATATCCATCCACCATGTCGGTCTCAGTTCGCTCAACGACCTCCAAAGGTCCCAAGATCGTGACTTCAAAGTCTATAATCACCAAGAGTCGGGGCAGTTCGACAGGCTTTCCGCATAAAGCCTTCAGCGTGCATGGAGGTGGTTTTGCTGGAAGCACCCGCATCTCTTCCTCCTTACTGCATTCCAGAATTGGAGGTGGTGGAGGATACGGTTTTGGTGGAGGATATGGTGGAGGATACGGAGGAGGATACGGTGGAGGATACGGTGGAGGATACGGTGGAGGATATGGTGGAGGATATGGTGGAGGACATGCAGGCATACTGGCTGGAGGCTGTGTTGGAGACTTCCAGCTGAATGAGAAGGCCACCATGCAGAACCTGAACGACCGTCTGGGGTCCTACCTTGAGAAGGTGCGCTCCCTGGAGGCTGCCAATGCCGCTCTGGAGAGGCAGATCCGCGAGTACTATGAGAAGAAGGGGCCGATTGCACAGAGAGACTACAGCGCCTACTGGAACACCATCAAGGACTTGAAGGACAAGGTACAGTGATCTCTAAATGACACATGAGTAGAAAATTCGAATGACATTTCTTTGCATAAAGCATCTTAAAACAGACTGCAGATAATCACTTCTGCAGATAATCACTCACTTCACAGGTTCTGATGATCTGCATCTTTATATGATCTAACGTATTCAATTTATTTATCCATATTCTACCTTTCAGATTAAAAATGCTACCATCCACAACGCCAACATCCTTCTGCAGATCGACAACTCTAAACTGGCTGCTGATGACTTCAGGATGAAGTAAGTTAAACAGTGTTGACCACTAACTTAGACATAACTAGTCGATGCCCAATGTAATATCTTTACGTTGTTTATATATGCCTTTTAAAAGTTTTACATTTACATGTATTACATTTTTCATAAAAATATTAAGCATCACAGCTGTTTTTAACATTGATGATAATAATAAGAAAATTTCTTGAGCAGCAAATTATTTCAGAAGGAGACACTAAAGATTGGATTAATGATGCTGAACATTCAGCTTTGCTATCACAGGAATAAATTGCATTTGTAGTATATTTTTAGTATTTGTAATATGTAATAATATTTGACATTGTTACTGGTTTACTGTATTTTTGATCAAATAAATGCTACATTGGTGAACATATGAGACTTTCAAAAAACATTTAAAAAAT
Organism: Gobiocypris rarus; assembly: GCA_023029165.1. Taxonomy (NCBI): domain Eukaryota; kingdom Metazoa; phylum Chordata; class Actinopteri; order Cypriniformes; family Gobionidae; genus Gobiocypris; species Gobiocypris rarus. Next base: position 21,742,761 of record CM040931.1, read on the forward strand.
CGTACAGACCACAAACTTTAGAACAGTGGTGATTATATATATATGATATTCGTCATGTTTAAACATTGATTGGTGAGTTTAATTCCCTGTGTGACCTCTTCACCAATCAGATTTGAGCATGAGGTGATGATGCGCCAGTGCGTTGAGTCCGATATCGCTAACCTGCGTCGCTTGCTGGACCAGACGAACCTGGCAAAGGCCGACCTAGAGATGCAGATCAAGAGTCTGCTGGAAGAGCTGGCCTTTATGAAGAAGAACCACCAGGAGGTTTGTAGTAGTTTCATATACAGAATCATGGCTGATTGTGACATTTTTTTAACTATTATATTATATTATTATATTATATTATATTATATTATGTTTCAGGAGCTGGCTGCACTGAGGTCTCAGCTGACAGGCACAGTGCATGTAGAGGTTGATGCTGCTCCTCAGCAAGACCTGAACAAGGTTCTGGAGGAGATTCGTTCTCATTACGAAACCATCATACAGAAACACCGCAGGGAACAGGAAGAATGGTTTAAAAACCAGGTAAGACCTCTTCTGTCTACATTTAACCTACAAATACCATGTAATCGCAAATGGTAGTGGAAACTTGACTTGCTTTAACTAGCTAAATCAATAAATGCCACCTTGCTGATTGGTTACAAATTAACATAGCACTTGCGGAATGAGGACAGCAATACAATACATTTAACATCTGTTCTCAAACTAAACAAATGCTCCACTCCCCACCATGATGGTTACCCTAAAAAAAGCCCCCAACATAACAGAAACTCTACCAACTCTCCCACTTAACGTTAATCTTGCACACAAAAAATATGTACACAGTATAACACTACATTTTGGTATTTACTGTCCGTTTTGAGTGTCATGGCAAAGCATGCTGGAAATAGTTAGTCTGAATTAAAAGAAACAAGTTCATAAAACTCAAAACAACAATTCAGATTACTTAAATTGTGTCAGTTTTGAGAACTCAAAGGAAAAAAGAAAGTTCTAAATACTCATAAAAGTGAATTAGTTTGTTTAATTTGATTTGGCTCTACACAAAACAATTAATTATTTTGAGCGTTTGTGTTCCAGCATGACACTTGAAGTACTGCCTGGATTGTGATGTATAGTGTTTTTGTCTCTCTTTTAGACGGCACCATTGACCAAAGAGGTGGCCCACAGCACAGAAATCATACAAACGACCAGGTCACAGATCACAGAGCTGCGAAACACCTTGCAGAGTCTGGAGATCGAGCTACAGTCTCAACTCAGCATGGTGAGACACAAGTGGAATGTAGTGCGAAAACTCTCAAAAGCAGTAAACAGTGACATAAGACTTGAGGAAATCAGACCAAGGATGCTTTATTAAGATCTTTGTGCTGGTCTTCATTACTCAAACAGAAAGGAGCACTGGAGAACTCACTGGCAGACACAGAGGCTAGGTACAGCGCTATGCTAGCAGGCTACCAGAAGCAAATCAACATGTTGGAATCCGAGCTGAGTCAAATGCGGGCTAGCATTGAGCATCAGGGACGAGAATACGTCTTGTTGCTGGACATCAAGAGCCGTCTGGAGCAGGAGATCGCCACCTACAGAAGCCTCCTGGAAAATCAGGACATCAGGTAAGGCCAATTATTTATCAAATTTAATGTGAGTTAAAGTCAGTGGCGTATGGATCATGTTACATTATCTTGTCCTGGAATGGCTTCACTAATTTTTTCTTCTTCCTTCTTCTCTTCCAGGACTCAAATACCAGGTAATTCAAATCTATCTTTGCCTGTTATTGTTATGGTCAGTTTCAGGCATGTTTTACATTAAGCATTAATGACTCTTTCTCTTTTGTCTTTCAGGTGGATCTCACTCTGTCTCATCGGGTGGATCTCACTCTGTTTCCTCAGGTGGTTCCCACACGATCTCAACTGGTGGACCAACAATTCAAATAAAGCAAACCACCACTTCACACCGTACTTACTAAAAACAGAGCACGCTGCTTTGTTAGACAGTATTCAAACACATGCACATATGTTAATACACATCATTTGTGATATGACAAAGAACAAGGAAACAAGTGTTACTTTAAAAGCATCGAAAGACACTCACTGTTGTGTTTTTGTGTGAAAGAAAAAAAAACTGTATCTGAAAATAAAAGTGCTTTCAACAATTATTTCTTATGTGTTTTTTTTCCACATAACACTATGAACTAAAATGTAAAGTGTTGCAAAACACATGAGGTTCCCATTCTCAAAGTCACAGTGTATATTCAATCAAGCTTAATTTGACTAATAAGTGAAGTTCCAAACATAATTTAGGGAGGAGCGAGCCCATCTAATCTTCCAATCAACAGCCAGACTATATAAACAGCTCCTTAACTCTCTTCAGTCTCAGATGTTCCAGCATCCCACCACCTCCCCAAACTCCACCTTTATAGGTACCTTGCCCTTCATAATATTTTAGTCACTGTGGGGGCATATCAGAGCTCGAGTTGAAACTGCTTCATCAAGCCCCTCAAGATAGCAAGCCAAATAAGCTTAACCTATAAGTATTTTAAGATTATATGGGCAAACGAATTTGTTAAACTACCATTAGGCAGGGTGAACTATACCCACAGAGCAGCTTTTTACACAAAAGACTGAGTCTCGCTGTATCGCTCAGGCTGCCCTGCAGTGTCTATTCACAGGCGCGATCCCACTACTGATCGGCACGGGGACTTTGACCTGCTCCGTCTCCGACCTGGGCCGGTTCACCCCTCCTTAGACGACCTGGTGATCCCGGGCTCCCCCAGGAGCACCATATCGATACCGAACTTAGCGCGGACACCCGATCGACATAGTCCACTGCAGCCCAGAACCCCTGAGCTCAAGCGATCCGCCAGCCTCAGACTCCCAGTAGCTTGGATTACAGGCGCACGCCACTGCACCCGGCGAGAGCTGCGAGAATCAGCTCTGCTATTGAATCGGAATGTGTGCACACAGCGCCCTCTAGTGTATGAAAGCAGAATACTAGGGTACGATTAGGCAGGATGAAATAAAGCTTTATACAATCACTTTGGTATCTATATTATTAAAGGTAAGTGGTACATTTTCTTAAAAAATACATTTTCCCTATTCAAATTTATGCGTATACACAAAATCAAACAACAGCTGTTTATGTAGGCCCTAACCCAAGATTTCATTCTACCATAAGAGTAGCCTATTTATCCTAATAGTTAGGCATGCAGACTGCTTCTACAAACATTTGTGAAAGAATGGGTCTCTCTCAGGAGCTCAGTGAATTCAAGTGTGGTACCGTGATAGGTTGCCACATGTGCAATAAGACCATTTGTGAAATTTCCTCACTACTAAATATTCTACGGTCAACTGTTATTGGTATTATAACAAAGTGGAAGCAATTGGGAACAACAGCAATTCAGCCACTAAGTGGTAGGCCAGGTAAAACCTGTGGCCCAAGACTGGTTTCCCACTGAAGCTAAGCAGGGCTGAGCCCGGTCAGTACCTGGATAAGAGACCTCCCGGGAAAACCAGGTTGCTGCTGGAAGAGGTGTTAGTGAGGCCAGCAAGGGGTGCTCAACCTGTGGTCTGTGTTAGTCCTAATGCCCCAGTTTAGTGATGGGGACACTATACTGGACACCATCCTTCAGATGAGAAGTTAAACCAAGGTCCTGACTCTCTGTGGTCATTAAAAATGCCATGGCACTTCTCGTAAAGAGTAGGGGTGAAACCCCTGTGTCCTAGCCAAATTCCTTCCATTGGCCAATCATGGCCTCCTAATAATCCCCATCCACTGAACTGGCTCTATCACCCTCTCTCCTCTCCACCTATCGCTGATGTGTGGTGAGCGCATTGGTGCCGTTGTATTGTGGCTGTGGTGTAAAGCGCATGTCCCCTCCCTGTTCCAACATGACTGCGCACCAGTGCACAAAGCAAGGTCCATAAAGACATGGATGAGTGAGTTTGGTGTGGAGGAACTTGACTGGCCTGCATAGAGTCCTGACCTCAACCCGATAGAACACCTTTGCGGTGAATTAGAGTGGAGATTGTGAGCCAGGCCTTCCTGGCCAACATCAGTGCCTGACTTCACAAATGCTCTTCTAGTAGAATGGTAAAAATTGGTAAAACAAAAAAAAGAAGAGTTGAAGCTGTTATAGTTGCAAAGGGTGGGCCAACTCCAAACGAAACCCTACGGATTAAGAGTGGGATATCATTGAAGTTCATGTGCATGTAAAGGCAGACTTCCCAAAACTTTTGGCAAAATAGTGTGTATAAAATAACAAAATAGCAAAAATATCAATAGCCATAGTACTCACTGGCTACATAGGATGAAGTAAACCATTGTTGTAACAAACTTAAGCGCTTAAGTTTTAGAGTTTATCACAAGTAAAAATTTTTGAATCTTTTCAAACCATTTGTGTTGGGTGAGACTATACAAAGATGCCAAAATATGATATGCTTACAGACAAAAATGACCATGATATAAGGAGACAAAGTGTGAGTGACAATAATAATAAATAATTCTTGCTTTGTTATAGGCTCATTATGTTGGATTTATTGATTTTTATTGGACAAATAAAAAAATGCTCTGAATTATAGTATATCCCATTCATTTCCTATGTGTGCCGACTTTTGTCCAGGAAGGACCAATAAAGGAGGTTTTTTTCAACCACTTAACTGTTCCATTTGTGTGTCTTCAGGTGGCTTAGTAATGAAACTTGGGAATTTAGGAAAAGTAGCCAAATCTTGTACCCCTCAGATTAAGGAAACAAACAAACAAAACAGATTTTGCCTGCATTTGTCCTGAAGGACCTTGAGGGTTAAATGGTAATGTTTGTTATAAATAAAATAAAAAACAATAAAAAATACAGCACGATTAATCTCAGATAGGATATTATAATGTAACTATTTTTTTCAATGACAGTCACGATTTCCATGATAGATTTCACTGCATAACAAAAACCTCCGTCTCAGTCAGAGCTTCACCCATCCTGTCCACGTCTGGGCCAATACATAGTATCATCGGTGAGTCGCGGAGCCAATGAGAGGACACGATTCCAATGCTCTAGCGAAAGGGCGATGCATCGTCAATGTAACGGGACTCCTCACATCTGCGTTTACTGCCATCAGCCACAAAGCCCATGCTCACGGAATCGAGTGTAATATAAACTTTAAGGTAAAAGCAATAATATTTCTCTTGCATTGAAAGACTTTATTGGGTTATTTGGACTTGCTGGTGCAAATACTTGCGGTTGAATAGTGTGGATAGTTATAAATGTAACATTTGCACGGCCGTAGCCTTCTTGCTAACGCGATCCTTCCTCTTTTGTTGCTACAAACAGAAGTAATTCACGAAACACGACAACGCTTCGGTTTGGTCATTTTAAATATGAACTGACTTTTGAAATAGTCGACATGACGAACATTTCCATGCGGAAGGGCTGGGATTGCTGAATACTATATTGGCTTGACTTGACTAGGCACATATGATGATGCAGATGCAAACACGATGTCTAGGTTTGAGACTCTTTTTGTTTATCCCTCTTTTCAGATGCAGTTTATGCTGCTCTTTAGCAGGCAGGGGAAGCTGCGGCTTCAGAAATGGTACGTGCCGCTGTCTGACACACAGAAGAAGAAGATCTCCCGTGAGGTCATTCAGATGGTGCTGGCACGCAAACCCAAAATGTGCAGTTTCCTGGAATGGAGGGATCTGAAAATTGTCTATAAAAGGTTAGAAAACGACACAGAATAGTAAGGACGGAACTACAGATCAATTGTATGTGGCACTTTCCATGATATGGTAGACTTGGGTGTTCCCTGACTTTTAATTCTTTATTTAAAATATTAAAGGCACAAATCTCATATTTTTTTGCGTAACTAGGCATATTTGATAAACTATTATCTGACATAGAATGTACCTAGCAAAACAAGTAGCTAGTTTTAAACACTTGAAATGTCTGTATCTCCCCCATAAAAGGGTGAACATGGTCCATCCCACCTTTAGCAATTAAAATGACAAGAATGTGATTTTGACATATGTTGAATTCATGTTCAGTTCATTGTTCATTATAGTAAAGATGTATTTCTTTATTATATATATATATATATATATATATATATATATATATATATATATATATATATATATATATATATATATATATATATAAATAAATAAAAGAGTCCACTTTTTCAGCAGCCTTGGTTCTAGAAGTACATTTTTTCATAGGGATTTTTTAGTAATTTTTAAAGTCATTATTAAAGGGATAGTTCTCAAAAAAAAAAAAAATTGACCCCATGTTTTACTCATCTTTGGTGAATATGACTTGTTTTCTTTCAGATAAATACAATTAGAGTTATATTAAAAAAATAAGGCCTTCTGAAGTGAAGCGATGCGTTATTGTAAGAAAAATATCCATATTTAAAACTTTATAAAATAAAATATCTAGCTTCTTCCAGACCACCTTCCGTATTCAGCTTACAAAGAAAGTGTAACGCCTCTCGCAGTTCAAAATGCTTATTCTACGTCCAGCGTGATTGTCGCGCCAGTTACGCTTTTTTCATAGTTGACTGTATTGGTCTGAAAGAAGAATGTTACATACACCTAGGATGCCTTGAGGGTGAGTAAATCATGGGTACATTTGTGGGTGAACTAACCTTTTAAAAGAGTTAAACCAACCAGCTACAAGTTGAATCACACCATTACAAACTAGGATTTGAAGCAAAAAAAAGTAGTTGATTGTGTACCTAAAAACTTTAATGAGGTACAATCACATGAAGCATTGTGAATGACAATATTATGATTATATATTATATAATAAGATTGTAAGTATATAAATAATAGTTTACACTTATTGCTATATATATATATATATATATATATATATATATATATATATATATATATATTCACACAAAATAAAACAGTGCTTCATGCTAGTGGATGGGCACTCAAGTGTTTTGAGCAGATTTATTTGCAGAATCATGGGTAATATTGCCACTGTTAAACATGGCTATTTAAAAAATACGTTGAAATAACATGGGCTGATGGTTTTCATCGAAAAACCACCCAGTAGCTCAAAGTTTGTCTTTAATGGTTTGTAAGTTATGTTAAAAATCAATCCCCCTATGGAGAAAATAAATGGCATTTTCACTTAAAGGCACAGGCAGTTGTACTTACTTGGTTCTTTATTTGTGAAAAGTGCCATTTCCGGTCATGTTATATTTAAGTATGGTTGAGTTAATTTTTACATTTAACACTGTGAATATTATTATTTATTTTTTTTGCAGTCAAATCTCTGTCAGTGTATTTTATTGCCTAGTGCTACTTCTATTACAGTATATAAAAGAGTAACAGTCATGTATCTTTGATATTGTCTACAAGGTAAATGAGAACGACTGCTCAGAACAAAAAGATTCTGTTTTTGATATTTTGTAACACTGTGAAACTTTGTACTGTGGCCCAACAGATAGAAGAACAGAGATGATTGTACTGAGATGAGCTTATTTTGCATTTCAGATATGCCAGCCTGTACTTTTGCTGTGCTGTGGAAGACCAAGAAAACGAGTTGATAACCCTGGAGATCATCCACAGATACGTGGAACTGCTGGACAAATATTTTGGCAGCGTGAGTTAAGATATATGTCAGTTTCTGCTTTCCAGCCTCAAGGAGCAATAAAAGAGTTTGTTGTTTTTGACAGGTTAAAGATTTGGCAATAAAAATGGACAAATCTTTTTTCTTTTTTTTTACAGAATGATGCAGTGCTTTATAAATGATTTATCCGTGCACATCATTATTATTATTTTTTGAATTCATAGGCGCTTGTAATCTTTAATCAAAAATGCTAACCATTATCTGTTTTCTTCATGACATATATCTCTTCACTCAGATATACAGTTTGTCACAATAGTGAAGAAAAGACTATCGCAACTTCTGCGCTGTAAACCCAAACGCTCAAAGTAATTGAGTAGAGCCAACTCAAATTAAACAAATTAGTTATAAAAATAAACATTTATGAGTATTTTGGAACTTACTTTTTTATTTTAGTTCACAAAAGTGAAAATTTGAATAGTTTCATCGTTTTACATTTTATGAACTTGTTTCTTTTAATTTAGACTAACTTAAATTAAACCGAAACTGGGCTGGGGTTTCTATTTCCCAGCATGCTTTGCCATGACACTCAAAAGTAAATGCTAAGATAAAGTGTTATATGTGAATCTGGACCAAAAACTCAGTCATAAGGGTCAATTTTTGGAATTCAGATTGATGTATGGTTTGTTAGGATAGGACAATATTTGGCAGAGATTTGAAAATCTATAATCTGAGGTTGCAAAAAAATCTAAATATTGAGAAAATCGCCTGTAAAGTTTTTCAAGTCCTTAGCACTGCATATTACTACTAATACATTTTTTATATATCTATGGTAGGAAATTTACAAAATATCTTCATGAAACATGATATTTACTTAATATCCTTATGAATTTTGGCATCAATAAAATCTATAATTTTGACCCATACAATATATTGTAGGCTATTGCTACAAATATACCCGTGCGACTTATGATGAGTTTGTAGTCCTGGGTCACATATGATATTTTGTGTGCGTTAAGTGGGAGATTAGTAGTGTTTAATGTATTGTTATGCGAAAAAAAATGTTTTTTTTGTAGGATTACCATCATGGTGACGAGAGGAGCATAAGTTTAGTTTGAGAACAGGTATATGTTAAATGTATTATATTGCTGTCCTCATTCAGCAAGTGCTATGTTATGCTAATGCTATCAAAGCATTGTGTAACCAATTAGCAAGGTAGCATTTATTGAATTAGCTAGTTAAATCTAGTTAAGTTTCTACTACTAAATTTTTTAAAGTTTCGCCAACTTATTCGGGTTTACAATGTTTCATGCTGATTATAAAGAGATAATTCACCTAAAGAATAACAGCTCTTGTCATCATTTACCTCCCCCTCATGTCTTTTCAAAGTTGTATGACTATACAACTCTAAAAAGTGTAAAAGATCACCTTTAAAACATAATAAACAGGTCCATATTGCTTTATTTCAAACTTTCTGATGCCATATGATAGCCATTTGCCAGGCTGTTGATGAAAATAAGAACTTGTTCTTAAGTAACTTGCCTGGGTAAATAAAGGTTAAAAAAAAGAAGCATTTTGTGAGAAGAATTTTTTCATTCAACTTTCATTTTATGGAAAAGAGCAGCTGAGCAAAGAAAAGAAAGACAGGGTTTGAGTGATTTTAAGTAAATAATGTGAGAAGTTTCATCTAACTATTCCTTTAAACCAATGACCAGATCTGTTGCTATATTTTAACAGTGCAATCACTCACTGTGTGTTTGAAAACCAGGTGTGTGAACTGGACATTATTTTCAACTTTGAGAAAGCTTATTACATACTGGATGAGTTTATCCTGGGCGGTGAAGCCCAGGAGACGTCGAAGAAGAATGTTCTGAAGGCCATAGAGCAGGCTGACATGTTGCAGGAGGTGAGGAATGCACAAATTGCTCATTCTAAACGTGAAAAAATATATATATATATTGACATTTTTTTAGGATACAAATGTATTTTCTCTGATTTTTATCTCTAACAGGAAGCCGAGACACCACGTAGCGTTTTGGAGGAGATTGGACTAACATAAATTTTGAAGACTAACAAACCTACCAAAACACTAACACACATATTCCTTTCTTTTTCTGTGGGCATTTTCTCTGTATCTGTATTTTAAGTTAGCTTAAATAGTGTTAAAAATAATCAGGACTTCCTGCATTAACAGTAAGGTATTGATGCCTGCATTTCTACTGCCAAACATCTGAGGGAATCGAGGGCATCAAAAAGTTCATCTGCGCCACTATCTTAGTAGTTATGCAAATTTCCCATAGTGTTTGGATTCAGGTTTGGATCAGTACATGTGTAGCAAGATTAGCGTCAGCATCCCCACTTTTCCCATGACGTCTTCTCTGTATTAAAACATTACCTCTCACCTTCAGCTGCCTTAAAACACTCTCCAGCTCACACAGTTTGCCAGTATTTTTTGCAACTCTCTGTAGATCCAGTAGAAGTCAGAGGTTCAAGACCAAGACTTGCTCAAGTGTTAAGGACCAACCATTCTTATTAAGGGGGAACACAGATAAACTAGACATTCAGAATTTTTTGGCATAAATTCAACGATCGTCTTAACTAAGGCACAAGTAAACACCAGTATTAGTGAATTCCTGACCATAAACACTGTAATGATTTGTTTCTGTGAACACTTAATTGGTTCAGGCATATCAGGCATTTGCCATTCATCAGTTGTTTAATTTCTAATGCCAAAGAATTTTCTCCAGCATCTTCATGCCTTTTCCCCCATAAAATCATCTTTATATGCCGTTGTATTGGACTGTTTGCTTGACTTCCTCTTGAAAATATCTTTTGAAGCTTAAACAAAACAAACGATGAATAAAAGTCAGATATTGCAGCGTGTTGTCCAAATCTTTGACAATCTCTTACTAATAAAGAACATAATTGGATATGTATACCATTTTGTCTTGTAGTTGGTAACCAAATGCATCTAAATCAGTGGTTCTCATCCTTTTTGACTCTAGGGCCCCCTTTTGTCAAGGACAACATTCGAAGGCTCTTCTATTTATATGTACTTCTGGTACTTCTGTAAAATCGATTATGATTTCATCCTTATTTTAGTGTTTTTTCAGCATTTTAATTAATGTTAATATAATTTAATGTATTTTTTTTTTAACTTATTGAGGCCCCCTTGTTGAAAACCTCTCAAAAAATGCATAGTGATTGTAAACAAATAATTAATTCATATGATTCATTTTGCAATATTATTTGAGGTAATTTTTGAGCTCATAATTGGAACGATTTCTCTCTGGTGACATGCTGGACATGCTTTTTACAATCGATTCGAGCTCGCAATCTGATCTGTGTTCATCCAATCCACAGATGATGGATAGAACCAAGTCCCCACCAAACACTTATATATTTTTTAATAATCTGTTTCACTTGGATGTACGCCACAATACGGAATAAATAATCTATCGCTACTTCTGTTACATCGCAACTTTAAATAAAATGGCAAAAATAACCACCAAGAACTGCTTACCCACATAATGTTTTTGAACACCCCACTGAAAATTAATAAAAAATCATTTTTACCACCATCACCAATGCTTTCAACAAGATTTCAGAAAATGCTGGATTTAATTACAAATGTACAGGCAAAGTATTCATCAGCATAAATCATGAAAACTAGGCAATCTGTTATGTAACTGCTTTAAGACACCAGAAACGGTATGTATTTCTATGTAATCTGTGTGATGCTATCGGAATTGGTAGAGTCTGTAAGTGCGCACTGGATTTCCTCATCTGGGTGACAAAACCCCAAAGTTGGGGTTTCTACTTTATCTTCTGGTGAACCTGCGCTGGACGCCACAGCTGTACATCCTTCAGCATGAGCTTCTGATTTAGACAGCGTTTTATTACACTCCTCATTCGGGGAATCTTCGCCAGACCCCGCAGACGAGCTCAAGCTGTGTGATTTACTCTTCTTTCTTTTGTGTTTCTTTTTACCCTTTTTCTTCTTCTTGCTCTTTTTAGAGTGCTTGTGCTGATGTGTATCCATTCGGTCAGAGTTTTCTGGGCTTTGGCTTTCCCTCTTGTGACTCCGTTTCATAGATCCGTTTTTGGACACATGGTCTGGACTGTTTGATTTAGACCTCTTTGTTCTCGAGTCTGCTGGTGAATATTCGTTTTGCTTTAACCGGTCTCTGCTGTTGGATCGGCTCCTGCTCCTTCTGGATTGCTCTCTCTGAGATCTCCTTATTGTTGATTGCTCTGACTTCCTTCTCTCTCTGCTTCTGCTACGACTTCGCCTTTCCCGGTTTCGAATGTGCCTCCCTCTGCTACGGCTCCGCCTCTCTCTGCTGCGGCTCCGCCTTCCCCTGTAACTGTACCGCTCACGGCTGTCACTTCTTCGATCTGTCCACCTGCGCTGGGATCGTTCAGGGCTATTTCCACGCTGGGACCACATTCCATCTCTGCTGCTCAAATGCCGACTAGAAAAGCCTCCACCGCGGTCAGGGGACATGTGAAGATCACGGTCCGCCTCCCAGAATTCATTGTCTGGATTTCTGAAGACATGGAGGAAGTTGCAGTGTTTCCCCTTTGGACATTTCCGTCTGTCGAAAAGTCCTGAAAACATAAAAGAAAAAGAAAATAGGCATATTTTAATTAACATATAAAGAAAGGCTTAAAATAATGACAAAGAAACTTCTTCTCTTTTCCTTACCACATATGGCTGTTTTCCATCTAGTTACTGGGGAGAATTCACATTGCAGTTGTTTTCCAGCATACCAGCGGCCATTAAACATCATGAAAGCTTCTTTACATTGCTCCTCTCTGCAGGTATATAAACAGAGATATTCAAAAATAAAATAATATTTACAACAATTGCAATTTCTCCTCTACAGCAATGACTAATAATTCGGGACTTACGTGTCATACTGAACGTAAACGTTTCCTCTCAAGTGAGGTTCAAAGTTGCAGCTCACCTATAAAAATACGGGGAAATAATATTGTTAATTTCATAAAACCAGTGTTGGGTAAGTTACTCTAAAAAAAAAAAAAGTAATTAATTATTAGTTACTAATTACATATTCAATAGTGTAATTAGATTACTGTACAAATTACTCTCTCCAAAAAGTATTTAATTACTCATTACTTTCCAAATCCTATTTCAACCTTGAGTTACCGATTCAAGGATAGACATGAAATCAAATTCATTCAAATACATAATATAAAACTACATCAATTATTCTTATTAACTGACCAAAGTATTACAAATGTGAGAAGGATACATAAAAACATGCATTTTAAATTTCCACTTTTGTATTATATATAATTGTTCTACAGTCTATACACAGTATTTAGTTCAATTACTTGTAAAGTAATTGTAATTAAATTACACAAAAAAGAGTAATCCCTTACTTTACTTTTTAATGGGGAAAAGTAATTAAATTACAGTAACTAATTACTTAGTAACTAGTTACACTCAACACTGCATAAAACCAAAATAATTTTTTAGTAATTTAATATAAAAATTGAATGCAAATTAAACATATTTTAAAATGTATAATTAAATAATGAAAATGTAATTTAAACAATACATTTCATTTTAATAAATAGTTTTTGTTAACAACCGTTTAATTGAGTTCTTTTTTTAATATACAAAGAAAAACAATAGAAAGGAAAAAGCAACAATACAAACCTAGAACCCAACCCACCCCTGGTAGACTCCAAGAATATAGAAATAGAATGTAAATTGAATCTAGATACAAAATAAATAAAAATAAACAAAAAATATAAAATACAGGTCTACAAAAAAGATAAAAACATTGACAATATCAAAAGCAGCATGCCATATATCTAGTCTTGACGTGGGATTCATGTATAGGAAAGGTTGAGAGTTCAATCGATATAATGTACAAGACAGTCCACATTAGTCTGTCCATTGTGTATATAAATCATGTAGTCTCATTAAAGGGATAGTTCACCCAAATATGAAAATTATCCAATAATTTACTCACCCGCAATTCATCCTAGGTGTATATGACATTCTCCTTTTAGACGAATATAATCAGAGTTATATAAAAATGTCCTGGCTCTTCCAAGACCAAAAAACAAAGTGCATCCATCCATTATAAAAGTAATCCACATGGCTCTGGGGGGTTAATAAAGGCCATCTGAAGGGTTTGTGTAAGAAAAATATCCATATTTAACAAGCTACAAAGTAAAATATCTAGCTTTTGGCGGACCGCCTTCCATATTCAACTTACGTATTCAAGCGTAACTTGCGACGATGATGTCGGGCGTAGCGTAAAAAACGTAACTGGTGCGACGATGACATCTGACGTAGCGCAAGCGGTTTGAACTGCGAGAGGCGTTCCACTTTCTTCGTAAGTTGTATACGAAAGGCGGTCAACCGGAAGCTAGATATTTTACTTTATAATGTGGTAAAAATTTATTATAGTTCATAATATTTTTCTTACAAAGACTCATTGCTTTGCTTCAGAAGGACTTAATTAACCCCTCGAAGCTGTGTGGATTACTTTTATAATGGATGGATGCACTTTTTTGGGCTTTAAATTTTGGGCTCCCATTCACTGCCATTATATTGCTTAGATTAACCAGGACATTTTTTAATATACCGGTAACTCCGATTGTATTTGTCTGAAAGTAGAATATCATAAATACCCAGGATGCCTTGAGGGTGAGTAAATCATGGGATTATTTTCATTTTGGGGTGAACTATCCCTTTAAGATCCTAGGCCCATACAGTTGTAATAAAGAAGGGATGTAATAGGAATGCTCAAGAAGATAAAGAAATAACTGAAACAGAAGAGGGAGATTTCTCAGAATTAGTTTGCGCAAAGGGTGAATAGGTAAATGAGTCCCACATTCACAGTCCCAACATAAAAAAAGAGGTACCTGGTAAATAATATTGGGCTTTAATTTTCTGAAAGGATTTTAAACCACCATCATATCACCCGAAGTATTTACTTTGTTGGGTGCCTATTGCAGCCAGTGAAAGGGAACATTGCCTAACAAAAGATGATTATTGTGAATAGAGTAATAGGCGAATGCCTGTGCCAGATTGTAACTTATTGCGACCGCCTTTCGACTTCCCTCCATATGGAGAGGAGACGAGTTACAATAGAGCCAAACCGTGATTTACACTGAAAACAGCGGGACCCCCGAAAAACAAGATGCTTCAGTTCATACGGATAAACAATAGATTCCTCGATCGCTCTCCATGACACAGAAGCATCAGGATCAAACCAGATGGATACATTCAATTATTTTATTTTTTTAATGTTTATTATTTTTAGGTTTTTATTTTAGTTACCTTGAACTGCACCACCCTCCCTGCGTTCTTGAACTCTGGCAGAGCGTCTTCGTAGAAATCCAGAAACTGCTGGTGCGTTTCCTCCTCGCTGTACTCAAGACTGGAATCAGTGTCGTAGTCATCACGTCTGCTCTGCTCCATCCCGAAGGTCACAAACATGGCCCTCACCATCAGAGTGGTGCTGGATGCTGGGTGTTCGTGCTTTCGGGAGCACCTGTTCATTACGCACCAAAAATCATCATCTAGAACCTGATCAGAAATTTCATTTTGACCTGATAAACCCCTTGAAAAAAGCAGTTTAATAAACACTTACCGGTCTCCAAACCTACAAGCACCCGTTTTAAGGAAGAAGGGGCAGTTTGCCTTGTCCTTTTCAGTCCCATAATCCTTTGGGGCATCAGGGTTTTTCCAAGAACCACCATTTTCCAGCTAAATGCAACAAAATAAGGATAATTATCATGATTATTCCAAACATAGAACTGCATTTTCCAAAATACATTTGCCACGGAAAGCAAGATTTTACCTGACTCTCTGCTTGATCCAGCATTTTCTGTACCGCTTCCTATAAATGGTGCAAACATACACAGTATGGCGGGTGAAATTGTGTGGTTTGCAAGCACATGTCTGTTAGAATTGGTTAAGACAATCAGGCAGATAATTTGTACATTATGGATTGATATCAGTACTAATTGTAATTCAAATCAACTGTTGACAGCACATGTTCTCTATTGAGGCAATCAGCAAGCAACATTATCACTATACACCCAGCTGACACGAAAAGATACATGTTGTTCACTGGAAGTGGACACTTGCCGCATTTTAAATCGATTTTGTGTATCTTAGTTAAGGAAATGAAGACATACAAATAAAGTTTAGCATTTTGCTAAACAAATAAATTCACACACTGTACACATGAAACTGAGACTTCTGGCATGTGGTGTGCTTAAGTAAAACCATGATTGACAAACTGCTTGAAACTTTAAAGGTTGATTTGTTGAAGGTAGCATGAAATGTTTTGATATCTGATAGAGGATATATGTAGACATCAGCATCTTTATCCTCCCAGTGCAGGGATCACCTCTCTCTGTTTCTTCTCCTGTTCCTTCTGCTCCCGCTCCTCTTTCTCTTTCTTTTGCTGCTCCTCCCATTCTTCTCTTATTTTCCTCTTTGGTTACAGAAAAACAGATATTGGAGCATTATATATATATCTTAATTGAGATGTATCCAGTCCATTGCAGAATTCAGCACTTGTTGAACTTTTCTTGCTATTTAAAATAAGAGGTCCAGAAATTGCTCACCTCTTCTTCCTCCTTTCTCTTTTGCGCCGCCTCTTCTTTCTCCCTCTTCAGCCTAAATTCTTCCTGTGCAATATTTTCTCTCTCCATCCATTCCTGGTGTAATTGCTCACTGGATTGTAAAACAACTTGAATAATTTGTATTGTGTCCAATTAATATTAGCTTACTGTACTAAAACTAAAATGACAAACCTCTGCTCATCAGCCTTCTGTTCTTCCTCATCTTCAGCTTTGTACTCTTGGTTCTCTTTATTTTGTGAATGACCTACAGCTGAAAGAGATGTTTGTTGTATACTGACAGCTGACAACAAATGCAACTAAGGTGTAAGTCAGGGTTATGTTTGAATAGACAGGTGTCACCTAAGACTAAAAGTAACTGTATTCAAAATATAATATTACCTGCTTCTCTTATTTTAGCAAGAGCTTGACGTTTCCTTTTCCTTCTATCTCGTTTAAGAACAGCTCGTCGTTGTTTTTGACTAAAAAGGAGTTTAAATAAATGGTGATAAATAAATCGCAAAAATATTTAAAAACTTCTGATATTAATTTAAACAGTTACGGAATAAAAATCCCCATACAACACCTGAGCACAACAGCAGCAGTTTCACACTCATCTAAGCGACTCTCAGAGTCCTGCGTCTCTGAAGGGTCTGTCTGAACCGAGCAACAATCATTATCCGTCATTTTAAAACACTATTTACACATTACGTAGGTAGACAACTGCAAAACTATCTATAAAGGAAACACATTTCACACCAATCATACAACGCGCGCGCGCAAAGATGACATCACATTTATCGTCGTTGTCTAAAAGCGTGTAAACGCGCATGCTCAGATTAGCATTGGGAGGTCAATTCACTTTAGCGAATCGGTTCATATGAGCTGCTCGTTTCAATTAACCTGATTTTTTGATTGATGCTCAAAACAATACACAAGTAATAACAAATAACAACAGAATACACAAAAACTGGGGGTAATAATATAAATATATAAATAGACATATTGACAAATTATGAGAATTATATGACACTGAAAAAAAGAAAAGAAGGTTTGTTCTCAGATAATTTAATTGAAAATAGATATTTTGTCAAGTTCTTTCACAAATATAAATATAAATTTTTTGACAATCAAGCATTTTTTTGAGAGCCAAGCAAATTGTACAAACCAGATAGAAACGTTTTAATGTCAAATTTAAAGCGTTCAAACTAAGTTTTTCCCCGTTCCATTTGACTTCATTAATATAATAATGAGAAATTATAATAACTTAACTAAATTCTTAATTTTTAACACCAGTTTAACACCATCCAAAAGACATAAGTATGTGATTTTCGAGCTCTCTGTGAATCGGTTTGACCAAATTATAAAAAAGAGTCGGTTCAAAAGAACGACTCGCTTGTGAATCGGATTCGGACAGCGCTGGCTCGTAGATTTTGCGCGTTTGGGAGGCGCGAGCTGGTGTTGCAAGTGACGGAGTCGTGAGCGTAAAAACCCAAAAGCCTGTTTTTTTCTGCTTTTTGGCTTTAAATTCCATAATTCATTCAGTGGCCAACCTGCAGAAAAACACGCCAAAATGGCAGATAAAGAAGGTAAACTTTTTGCGTAGTGAATTACGTGCATAATTTTTTTTTCTTTGACAGAGTTTGCTAGCTTTAGCCTAAAGTGCTAATGGATGTGACCCACTTACTAACATGAGAATGAATGAGTGTCACAACCTGAGCTTGTTTTTACTATGTATTCACGGGTTATTTCACGGTTAAAGCTTCTGACATTATTAAACGAGTCTACTAAGTTGAATAATACAGATAATGGTTTCTCAAAGCAGATCGAAATGCTGTTCTCCAAGTTCCCTCCATCATTCATGTGCTGCAGTGTAACCAAAGTTGAGGAACTTTATCATGTTACACTTAAGTTTCTACTCATTTAAGAGAAAACAGCAACCTTTTACTGCCCATGCATTCTCACAATGCAGTTATTGTGAAATATGCTCATTTGGATGCATTTAGCCTGAATTTATCCTTCTGTTCTCTCTTCTCAGTGTATGATGATGCAGTGGAGGAGAGAGTAATAAATGAGGAATACAAGATCTGGAAGAAAAACACACCGTTCCTGTACGATCTTGTCATGACACATGCACTCGAGTGGCCGAGTTTAACGGTGCAGTGGCTTCCTGATGTGAACAGGTAATCCAATAACTAACCTGTCCACATTCTGAAACAACAGATGACTAGTACTCTACAAATCATTGTCTATTATTGTGCAGGCCTGAGGGAAAGGACTACGCGGTTCATCGGCTGGTGTTGGGCACACACACTTCGGATGAGCAGAACCACTTAGTCATCGCCAGTGTTCAGATCCCTAATGACGACGCTCAGTTTGACGCGTCTCACTACGACAGCGAGAAAGGAGGTTAGAGCTGATCTGACAGTGAATGGATGCTAATTTTGTATTCTTGTTGAAGTCATTATACTAAAATCAATTTCATGTCTGTGTTTCTTCAGCAGGTATGGTCAGGACGTTGGGGGGGAATCCAGATTCAGTTGATCAATAAGACTGAATCATTCCACAAATTTGATGCGGCCATGTGCATTTTTGACAACTTCAGAATGTGGTGGATTTAAAAAAATTTTTTTTTTACATTTAGTGTGTATAACCCAAAATGGATGTTAAAAGATGAAAATTCTGTCATTTTCTCACCCTCCTGTTGTTCCAAACCCATAAGACCTTTGTTCATTTTTGAAAGCACAAATTATGATATTTTTAATATTTAAGATTTCTGTCCCTCCTTTGAAAGTAAATTGCAACCACAATTGTCAAGCTTCAAAAAGTATATGAAGACACTAAAAGTAATCCATATTAAAAGCAGGCATGGTTGAGTTCTCGCTGACCATATTGCTTTATTTGTGCGTTGATCAGTGTTTTGTATGTGAAGCCTAAAGTAAATCTGTTTATCATATAAACCAATCGTGTCTCTTCATTAAACCGCTCAATTCATACAGATTTCAGGTTTTTCCTTAAAAATATCTTATTTTGCGTTTCAAAGATGAGCGAAAGTCTTGTGGGTTTATAAAATGAGCATCTGTAAATGAGCCAATTTTCATTTTTGGGTGAACTAACCCTTTAATACTAAGTGTAAACTGGGCTAATGAATTTGGCAGTTCATTTTTTATTTAGCTGAATTCTACAAACTGATTATTTTCACAAATAAAACTGGGAGATTAATGATTGTATATAATTTCCCCTCAGAGTTTGGAGGGTTTGGGTCGGTGAGTGGAAAGATCGAGATTGAAATTAAGATCAACCATGAAGGAGAAGTGAACAGAGCCAGATACATGCCACAAAACCCCTGCATCATCGCCACCAAGACCCCTACCTCTGACGTGCTGGTGTTTGATTACACCAAACACCCTTCTAAACCAGGTTAGTGCCTTTCAGTTGATCCAAAGAAGCCCTCTAATAAATTAAAGACACACTCTGTAACTTTTGGCCCTTAAGCAATAAAAAAAAATCATTTTGGTTGTGTTTCGGCTCTATGTGACGAATATGGTTGAGTATGGTTATCAGTAGGACCATTAGCTCAAAAAACATTCACTACTAGATTTAAGAGATGTAACCAGTAGGGGTGTGAATCGTCACTGCTCTCATGATTCAATCCGATTGCGATTATCATGTCAATGATTTGATTCAAAATCATACATCACAAAGCGTTACATCCTCGCACACAAACACTTGCACACGCATGCAGCCTCACACACTCGCACGCATGCAGCCTCCACACACACTCGCATGTAGCCTCACACACACCCGTACGCACAGGCATGCAGTCTCACACTCGTACGCGTGCAGCCTCGCACACACTCGCATACAGCCTCACACTCGCACGCATGTTGCCTCGCACGCATGCAGCCTCCACACACACCCGTATGCACAGGCATGCAGCCTCACACACTCGCACGCATGCGGCCTCTTACACTCGCATGCATGCGGCCTCACACACTCGCATGCATGTTGCCTTGCATGCATGCAGCCTCGCACACACACTCGCATGCAGCCTCACACTCGCACGCATGCAGCCTCCACAAACACTCGCAGGCATGCAGCCTCACACACACCCGTACGTGAGGCATGCAGCCACACACTTGCACGCATGCAGCCTCACACACTCGCACGCATGCAGCCTCCACACACACTCGCATGTAGCCTCACACACACCCGTACGCACAGGCATGCAGTCTCACACTCGTGCGCGTGCAGCCTCGCAAACACACTTGCACATACACACATGCAGCCTCAAACACAACCGCTCACATGCAGCCTTGCCCACACACTCGCATGCATGCAGCCTCCACAAACACTAGCAGGCATGCAGCCTCACACACACCCATACGTACAGGCATGCAGCCACACACTCGCAGGCATGCAGCCTCACACACTCGCACACATGGAGCCTCCACACACACTCGCATGTAGCCGCACACACACCCGTACGCACAGGCATGCAGTCTCACACTCGTACGCATGGAGCCTCGCACACACTCGCATACAGCCTCACACTCGCACGCATGTTGCCTCGCACGCATGCTGCCTCCACACACACCCGTATGCACAGGCATGCAGCCTCACACACTCGCAGGCATGCGGCCTCACACACTCGCACGCATGCGGCCTCACACACTAGCACGCATGTTGCCTTGCATGCATGCAGCCTCGCACACACACTCTTATACAGCCTCACACTCGCACGCATGCAGCCTCCACAAACACTCGCAGGCATGCAGCCTCACACACACCCGTACGTACAGGTATGCAGCCACACACTCGCACGCATGCAGCCTCCACAAACACTCGCACGCATGCAGCCTCCACACACACTCGCATGTAGCCTCACACACACCCGTACGCACAGGCATGCAGTCTCACACTCGTACGCGTGCAGCCTCGCACACACTCTCATACAGCCTCACACTTGCACGCATGTTGCCTCGCACGCATGCAGCCTCCACACACACCCGTATGCACAGGCATGCGGCCTCACACACTCGCACGCATGCGGCCTCACACACTCGCACGCATGCGGCCTCACACACTCACACGCATGCGGCCTCACACACTCACACGCATGCGGCCTCACACACTCGCACGCATGTTGCCTTGCATGCATGTTGCCTCGCACACACACTCTTATGCAGCCTCACACTCGCACGCATGCAGCCTCACACACTCGCACGCATGCAGCCTCACACACTCGCACGCATGCAGCCTCACACACTCGCACGCATGCAGCCTCACACACTCGCAGGCATGCAGCCTCGCAGGCATGCAGCCTCACACGCACTCGCAGGCATGCAGCCTCACACGCACTCGCAGGCATGCAGCCTCACACGCACTCGCAGGCATGCAGCCTCACACGCACCCGTACGCACAGGCATGCAGCCTCGCACGCACCCGTACGCACAGGCATGCAGCCTCGCACGCACCCGTACGCACTGGCATGCAGCCTCGCACACTCGCAGGCATGCAGCCTCGCACACTCGCAGGCATGCAGCCTCACACATTCGCTAGCATGCAGCCTCACACACACCCGTACGCACAGGCATGCAGTCTCACACACACTTGCAGGCATGCAGCCTCACACACTTGCAGGCATGCAGCCTCACACACTCGCAGGCATGCAGCCTCACACACAAGCAGGCATGCAGCCTCACACACTCGCAGGCATGCAGCCTCACACGCACTCGCAGGCATGCAGCCACACACACACTCGCAGGCATGCAGTCTCACACACACTCGCATGCAGCCTCGCACACACACTCGCATACAGCCACACACTTGCACGCATGCAGCCTCCACATACACTCGCATGCAGCCTCACACACACTTGCATGCAGCCTCACACACACACTCGCCACGCATGCAGCCTCACACTCGCATATGTGAAGCCTCGCACACACACTCGCACACATGCTGCCTCACACACACTCGCATACACGCATTACTTTAATTAATTTAAAATGCTACATGTAAAATAAGTCCAACAAACTGCATGTTTAATCCAACAAAATGTATTTAAAAAATGTATCCGAATGATTGCACTTCTTTTCCATTGTGCACAGTCTGTGTTGGCCGGTGTTCGTTCACTAGTCTGAAGTTTAATGGAGACTGTCAGGATGAGCCTTTTTGCTAAATTAATATTCTTGCGCGACTTTAAAACATTAACAGTTAAGGATTTAACAGTCAGATATAAGTTTTGTGTTGGTGAAAATATGTCTCAAATGACTCCACACTCTTATGCTCCGCTCCTAAACAACAGGTATTGTAGTCAAGTCAAGTCAAGTCAACTTTATTTATATAGCGCTTTTAACAATGCAGATTGTTTCAAAGCAGCTTCACAGTGTTAAACAGAAAAATAATGCAACAGAATATATTTTGATTATCATACTGTAACAATGTGGGCTTTAGATCAGTAATTAGATAAGTAATTTGGTCTATATGGTTAATTTAGTTTAATAATTAGATTTATTTTGAAATATATTTGAAAAATAGTTTTTCCCCCTTAATGTTGTAGCTTAATGTTGAAGCTTAATATACTCTTCTAAGCTCATGTATAGGAAAACTTTGGTCCCGCAATGACCAAAGTGGACAGCGTAGCACACAGATGCGGTTAATCAATCAGATTAGTCTATTATAATCGATTAGGTGTTGTAGCCCTAAATTAAATAATGTTTGAAGCTGTTTGCTTTGAATAATGTCTGAGTTGTCAATTTGCAGATCCCAATGGAGAGTGTAGTCCAGACCTGAGACTGCGGGGACATCAGAAGGAGGGATACGGTTTGTCCTGGAACCCCAACCTAAGTGGAAACTTACTTAGTGCATCAGACGACCATGTGAGTGATCTCGCATTCAAACCGGCCTCACGTAGTTTTGTACTAGAAGCGGTGGCTCGATACCACTTTTTCCATGCCCGATATGATCCAACTTTGAGTATCTGCCTATACCGCTAACACTCCAATACCATTATGGTGTTTTTTTTTCTTGATCAGTTATCTTCACCTCACTAACCTGCTAACTGTACAGTGTTTCACTTTAAAAAATATATAACAGAAAAAAATACATGGGCCTAATTGCCTATGAGAAAAAAATAGGTAGATATTTTTATCTAGGCTACTGGATACATCATCAAAATGAACAGTAAACATCGTAAATCCAACAATAGTGTAGAGAAGTTTTTTTGGCTTTTAGTATGAATATGTTAGCCTTACTGTTATCTACAAACTAGTGTGCTCCAAAACGATGACAATATTTGCATTTAGAAGATATAAGCATTCAAAACCTACAGTCTCTCACTTCCGTAAATATGGATTTTGATGACCTCATGCTGCACATCAGCTACTCATCAGATTTTCTGTCCAATCAAATGCTCTTTAGGATCTAAAGCATCCCCACCCATAAATAGACACAAGCTGAGGCTGAAATCTCTCATTTGTTCACAGTCCACTATATAGGGGATAGGGAACGATTCAGACAGTGTAAATATGCTTTCAGTTCAGACGAATGAAGTCTGGTTTCACATTAGTCACGTGCTCCGCCCCAGTGCCTATACAGTCTTCTCCAGGCCACAGACACGATAGCACAGAGGGGATCGTATGCATGAGTCGGCTCAGACCACAAAACGTATCAAACT
The DNA here is from genome assembly GCA_023029165.1 of Gobiocypris rarus. Classification (NCBI taxonomy): domain Eukaryota; kingdom Metazoa; phylum Chordata; class Actinopteri; order Cypriniformes; family Gobionidae; genus Gobiocypris; species Gobiocypris rarus. Next base: position 21,766,625 of record CM040931.1, read on the forward strand.
ACTTGAATTCTGCACAGAATTCTGTATTTTAAAGCGATAAGAAGGATATTATGATGAGAAACGGTTAGAGATTACAAGGAAACTGCAGTTTTACTAAGCTAAAAGGCTCTAGTTGAGCTGTGATAAACGAGACTGCTATTGGCTGTTTTAAAGGGTTAGTTCACCCAAAAATGAAAATTAGCTCATGATTTACTCGCCCTCAAGTCATCCTAGATGTATATGACATTCTTCTTTCAGACGAATACAATCAGAGTTATATTTAAAAAGTCCTGGCTAATCCAAGCTTTATAATAGCAGTGAATTGTCGTCTCGTTTATTAAGTCCATAAAAGTGCATCTATCCATCATATTACTGCTCCACATGGCTCCGGGGGGTTAATGAAGGCCTTCTGAAGCGAAGTAGGGCATTGTGTAAGAAAAATATCCATAATTAAAACTTCATAGTCTAAAACTAACTGGTAAAAAAGAATAACTATCCGGCAGAAAGCCGTACGCAGTTCTCCTGTATGTACAACGCACTGGAACATTTAAAAAAGCACCCACAGCACTTTTTGAAAGCCGTTGCACAATCCGTGTGTATCTGTAAGCGCTAGATGAAGAACGTTGATGTTTTTTGAAGTGTTGATCATCCTGAGTTTCGGATGGACTCATCCCTACTTAAAACTTGTATGTTGTAAGATAATCTGTTGTTCTTTAACTATAGACAATCTGTCTGTGGGACATCAGTGCTGTTCCAAAGGAGGGGAAGATAGTAGATGCCAAGACCATTTTCACAGGGCACACAGCTGTGGTGGAGGACGTGTCCTGGCACCTTCTACATGAATCGCTGTTTGGCTCTGTGGCTGATGACCAGAAACTCATGATGTGAGTAAGCAAAGTGTTCTGGTCTCCCTCTGCTGTGCAGGAATCGGTGAAACTGTAGGGCTTTTTTTATTTAAAATAAAAAGTGAAACATTTAAATAAGTTGTATTATGCTATGAAATGTCTGTCTTCTGCAGCTGGGACACACGATCCAATAACACTTCAAAACCCAGTCACGCTGTGGACGCTCACACGGCCGAAGTTAATTGCCTGTCCTTCAACCCATACAGCGAGTTCATTCTGGCCACTGGTTCAGCAGACAAGGTCTGTACATGTTGCGATCTCCATAGTCACACATGCACATCTTCCTCATGTGGAGGGGACACAATTCCCTTTAAAGGTACCTGACAAGCCAGACCCACATCAAGATGTTGGGTCTGGGAACCATTGACAGGGCTCAATCCGAGGGGTGGGATAAACGGTTGTCTTTCAAATTCCCTCTGCATGCAATTGGTTAGCGCTACAACCAACCAGAGCGACGCAAAGCGGAGCTTGATGATAAATTATACTGTTGCCGTATCCGGTCGGCAACCCTCAGAAAACATCTTCCCTTCTTAAGAATGACTTCAGTGCCGTTCTTTGTTCTTTTCTCAAAGAAAAGCTTAACTCCATGTCTTCCAGAGTCGCGGCCCAAGCCAATTCGAAAGACTGCAGTTCACAAGCTTCTTTGTTTTCAAGTAGCACGCGGAACCTCCGCAACAACTACCACTTTGACGCATCAAAAAGTTCATAAAGAGGTCGTAAAACGAATCCATATGAATCAAGCGGTTTAGTCCAAATTTTCTGAAGAGGCTCGATCGTTTTATATGATAAACCGATTTAAGTTCAAGTTTTATTTACACATAAACTTTAATCGACTCTCATGAGCTCAAGCATGTTTGGTTTAAACATGTCCCGAGTAAAAGTGATCCAAAAAAAACCCCACCTAATTACTTCTTGTGGCCTGCGTATTCACAATATCTGTGCCCAAGTAGCAGTTCTTCACCTGTGCTTCCCCATAATATAGTCCCAAGTTAATATCTGCCCAGGAAAATGTAAGAAAGATGTTGAATAAGCCCTATTTCTAAAAACGGTGGAGTGTTCCTTTAAGCCCAAAGTACACCTACATTTTTTAAAGGAAAATCTATTTAATAGACAGGCATTTCACACATGAACCCTAAAAAAAGTCATTATTGTCTAGTGTCTGTGCTATTTCTCTTCAGAAACATATTTTTTTTGAGCTACACGCACATGTGATGATGATAATTTTCATCACACACACACGCTGTACACAGAAAAACTGAAGTATACTTTTTGGGCTTTTAGGGATCTTGATGGAACTGCAGGTTTGTGAGGTCAATTTTGAAGGCGGCATACATAAACTTTTTTTTAATCATTCATGAAATGTAATTCTATATATATAAATAAAATAAATTAATTATTAGTATTATTAATTTTATTTTATTAATTCTAAAGATAAAAACGAACCATAAATAATTGGAAAAATGTTGGGAACCCCTGCTATTTGATGGATAATTTAAAAAAATATAAAAATGGTTTGAAAGAAAGTAACATGCTCACTGTTTGTTTATGGCTGTAGACTGTTGCATTGTGGGATCTGCGTAACCTGAAGTTGAAGCTTCACTCTTTTGAGTCGCATAAGGATGAAATCTTTCAGGTAACACTCAAGTTCTGTTAAAATGTAACAACATGCAATTTAAAAAATAGTGTAATAATATGCTAATGCTTTTGACAGGTCCAGTGGTCGCCCCATAATGAGACCATCCTGGCCTCCAGTGGCACAGACAGACGCCTCAATGTTTGGGACCTGAGGTATGGCATTACTACTTTTTTCTATGATCCTGAAAATGGACAGTTTTTCTTTCTTAATGCACATTCCTGGTTTAATGTGAACAGTTCATTAGTGCCAACTGTATTTGGATCCACAAATGCCTTCATCATATATTGATTGCATTGTTACGTTTGTGTCCTTTAGCAAAATTGGAGAAGAGCAGTCTGCGGAGGACGCAGAGGACGGGCCACCTGAGTTACTGGTGAGTCGAGATAGATTTGCTGAAAATATTTATTATGATAGAGCGAGCTATAATGATATGATTGTTGATAACTATTTCAATACTACAGCTAAAAGCACTATTTAAAAAGTTAAATACAGCAATTTATTGAATTTATATACAGCAGGCAATTTTTTAAAAACTGCATTTAAACTCAAACAGGCCGTTCATCAGCTGATCAAAAGTTTAAGACCATAGCCATAAAAAGGTCAAATCTGCACAAAAATATTTAATGTCATTGTCCTTCAAGCAGTCATACTGTCAAGTATTGTCACTTCATTGTATTGAAGTCAGAAATTCCAGTATCATGACAGCACTACAATTGAGTACATGGTACTATTGCTCCAGTACCAAACTTATTTGTAACTTTCTTTTTTTTTAGTTGCAGCTTGGTACCAAAGAGCCAGTAGTTTTGACATTCTAATAATCCACTAATAGTCAATAGTGTATAATGAGATGATAACTTGAGTTTGGTTTGTTTTGGCAGTTCATTCATGGTGGGCATACAGCTAAGATCTCAGATTTCTCCTGGAACCCAAATGAACCATGGGTAATCTGTTCTGTGTCAGAGGACAACATTATGCAAGTATGGCAGATGGTAAGTACAGCAAAACTGTGGATTCTTAAGCTTTTTTTTAATGCCTTTTATATTAGGTTTGTACTTTGTACTGCTATCATAAACTTCTCTCGTTTAGGCGGAGAACATCTACAACGATGAAGAGCCGGATACCCCCGCGTCAGAGCTGGAGGGCCAGGCGTCATAACTGATCTCATTAAAAATCTACAACCCTTTCATGGCTTCTTACTCCTCAGCTTTTGCTTTTCAGCATTATTCAGTAAAAATCCACCCTCTTACTTCCTACTCCATACATACCCATTACAGGGTCCTTCTGTAGACTAAAAGGTTCAGCCTTCATCCATTTCAGTAGAGAAGTTTGTGCTCAGATGGTTTGGAGAAAGACTGCACCACTTGTTCAATCACTTCTGAGAAGTTACGGCCTGGTGTGGCTCATCACAATTTAAGTTTTTTTTGTGTGTGCATAAACCTGGTGTCAATTTGCAATAAATCTTTTGTAATAACTTTTAAAATGATTTTGTATTCCTAAATTGTTGATAATTGTCTGTACTTAATTCACTTAAGAAAATAAAGTACAGATCAACTGTTCTACACATCTGAAGCTATTGATTTTGTGTGAATGCTAGTTCTAGTACTGCTTGTGTCCAGGCCTGTGAAGAGTTGAAACAACGCATGACAGTAAGGAAAATTCTACAAAATGTTTTATTGAAAAGCAAGACAGAACTACAAGAGCGTTGTACAATCTCAAGAGGGGTTGCAGGCTGAGCTGGGGGAGAAAGAAAAGCTCTCTTGAGCATCTTTCACAGTACGTCTTACCTGAAGAGGTAGATTTCTTGCATAACCTGAGAATCAAACCGGGGCATTGCCACAAAAAAAAGCAGATACAAATGATAGTATCAACATCTTCACACAAATTTAGAATGAGCATGACCCCAATTACATATGTATGCATCAAAACAATTGCTCTCAGACTTCTGTAGATAAAAGAAAATATTTAACAGTGAAATGAAACTTACATTGAGGAAATCCACACAAATCAAGTGCTGAGATGTTCTTGTAATAAAAATCAACATTCTTATCCAAAATTTGAGGTTATTAGACAACGAAACAATAGAGAACAATAACAAGTGATGGAAGCTGGTGAAGATCTACAGTTTGGCAAGTTAAACATTCACATTCAAAAACACACCATTTGTGGTTAATGTGATTAGTGGAAAATCGATTATGTTTAATGCGCACTGAACGAAAACGCTGAATGTTTTTTTGGATTGAGTGTTGAGGAATGTACCGGCCAGTGTGAGAGGTTTAGATTAGGACATGAACAGAGCCAGATGTTATAATGGACCTGAAGAGGCAAGTGTTTCCTTGACATGATAACGACCAGCGCTGCCTTTCCCAAAAGCATCAGAAGCTTAAACGGATCGTAGAACCATTGCCACAAACCAATTTAGCTCACAATGTTTCTGAGAAACGCAACCCAGATCTTAAAGGGATGTGGGGCTATAGGTTTAAACATGGAATTGGCAACTTCTACATTCGTCAGTTCAGTTCTCCACATAGTTTCACATTAGCAATATTGAGAATGTTTGCAGCTCTTCAGAACATTTTAGCATTGAATGTAAAGATCTCAATAACAGACATTTTATTATTGATCATTACAAAATCCCCCCTCCAAAAAAGGATCACATTCAGCATATCCAGTATCAAATACATCAAGGCCCCTTTTAAACAGAGAAGTTTTGCGTCCGGTTAAAGAGTGAAAAATTGCGGGCGTAAATTCATCCCAAACAATTTAATTACGTAATTTACTCACCCTTCAATGACTTTCATTACATGGACAAAAACAGTTTGTCCATATCTCAAAAGAAAAAAATTGTCATACAGATTAAGACAGACATGAGGGTGAGTAAATGATGACATCTGGGTGAAAAATTCCCATTAAAACAACAGCTGTCATCAGGATAATAAAACAAACCAAACAAAGGAGATTCTCACCTAATCTCACTCTTTCAGAGAACAATATACTATCATTCGACATTTTTTGGAAAATAAGAACTATTTTAAAAAAATCAACCAAAATGTAAAAAATTATATTTGCTTAAAGTGGCTTGGATACCCTGATTCAACAAAAACTACCCTGTTTCTAAAAAATAAATGGGCTTGCAAAGTTGAATTTTAATGTAATATAAATGCACATTGCATTTTGCTATCATTAATATGAGTTTTCTGTTGGTAAAGATGCATTTCGCTTAATCTGTCATGCAAAAAAAAAAAAAGTCAGTAAGACTGTTTGACCCTGTCCTAGTATTTCACATAATTGTTGGAGATGTAGCAGCCTTTTTCAAAGCCAAACTAGCCCTTAATCAGATTCTCATATAAAAACCAGTCACAGGCAGTGAGAAGTCTTGACCCCTCTCTTATTTATAAGACATGTATCTTTCTTTAAAGTCCATTTCATGTCCATTTTAATCAAAGCAATAGAAGCGTGACTTGTTATGGACAAGTCTTGGCTCAAACTCAAAGTGCCAATGAGTAGGTGAGTGTGTTAACGGATCTCTCTCCTCTGTTATTAATGCCCTGTTTCTCCAGCCTCAAGGTTATCTGGTCATCTAGAGCTGGACTGACTAGTTGACTATGTACGGTTATTTTAAAATAGCAATATTAAACATTATATGCATCCAAAATGATTTATTCAGATTCTAGAGGTCAGAGCGAAGAGCTACATTTTATTAAAGAGAAACGAAGAACGTGCAACCACAGCACAGCTAAACAGGGAAGGGCGGAAAACAGAAAGGTGTGGGGGTTGGGGGAGAGAAAAGAAAAAAAAAAAAAACATACGAAACAAAGCTGCATTGGTGGCCGTCTTGGACCACATGACCATTTCCTACGAAAATACAATGTGATAGAAAACAGGGAGTAAAAAGTGCTCGCCACAAAGCGAATTACCAACGTATAGAGCAGTTAGCGTCTTCACTAATGTCCTGCTTTTTTTCTCACAAATTTTATGATAATAATTGTTAGACAAAAATATATACCTCCACAAAAAAAGAAAAGAAAAGAAAGGCCACCGGAAGGCCAGGCTCAGTCGTCAATGAGTTGTCTGCATGATGTTGTGCCTAATTCCTCAGGCTGAAGCCCAAGATTCTCTGTTTCAGGCACCAAACCCTCCATCTCTCCCTCCACCTCTCTCTCCATCTCTGGGTTGGAGGTCTGGCTGGAGAGCCCCTGAGGCTGAGGGTCAGGTGGCCCTGTCCCTTCCTCCTCAGGATCTTTCACTGGGCCCTGAAGGGCCCGGAGTTTCTGGTTCAGGTCGTTGCGTTCTCTCTGCAGGGCCCTGCAAAGCTTCTCCAGACGATCCAGTTTGCCTTGGAGGGCCTTGTAATTCTTGTCTCGCACTGTTTTCTACAAGACAAATGAAAGTAGCAAGTGAATAGATTCTTAAATATTCAAAAGTTTGAGGTCACTTTTAATCAGCAAGGGCACATTAAATTGATCAAAAGTAGTGACAGTAAACATTTATAATGTTGCAACACATTAATTCATTTTCTATTCATAAAAAAAAATCCTGTGAAAAATGTAGTGTGGTTTCCACAAACATTAAACTTAACAACTGTTTTCAACACTGCTAAGAAGAAGAAGAAGAATTCTTCATTTCATTTATTTTGTTCTTTATTTTATTAATACACTTATGTGTAATGTTCACCGGTCCCCCTCCTCTTTCTCTGAACACACACCTTTGTTTCAAACTTAAATTACTAACAGAATTTAGAAATGTGACTTTTACTAAAGATTCCTCTCACCTCTTCTGCCATCTGCAGTAGAGTGTGGTTGTTAGTCTCCCATTTGGTCCTCCATAGTGTGGTCTCCTTCTCCAGCTTCTTGATCTTCTTTGTCATCTGATCAGTCACAGAAAATAAACTTGTAATCCTCTGTATGGACATGCATGTTTTTCATGACAACTTTTTTCTTCAAGCTTGGATTTAATTGTCTTTCGAACAATCATAACTGATCATGTTGCTGTTACCAATCACATTTGATATGTACATCGCACACCCCTAGTACCAGTTTCCACAAAAATATTAGGTAGCTCAACTGTTTTCAATATTGATAATAATAAGAAATGTTTCTTGAGAGCAAAATCAGCATATTAGAATGATTTCTGAAGGATGTGACACTGAAGCCTGGAGTAATTATGCTGAAAAAACTCAGCTTTGCAATAACATGGAGAAATCAAATTTTTTAAATATATTAGAAATAGAAAATAGTTTTTTTAAATAATAATGCTATCTGACTATATTAATACTTTTACTGTATTTTTTTAAATCAAATAAATGCAGCCTCGGTGAGCATAAGTGACTTCTAGTTGGACACACTTCCAGCTATCTCACCTTTTCCATCTCCTGTCGGAAGGTAGTAAAGACCTCGTTGCTTTTAGCGAGGGTGGTTTGAAACTCCTCAAACTTGTCCATGTACAGAGTGAGCTGCTGCTTTAACTGATGCTCCTGCTCCTTCATCAGCTCACATTTATGCCTCGACTCAGTCGCATCCTTTAGAAGCTGAACAGAGAATATAGATCAACCAATCAGTATTATAATGACAATTTTCCTGGAGTCAAGAGTGTTTAGTAGGGTTTGGTTGGGTATCATTTGAATTTTAACAATTCCTATTCTGCTTATCGATTCCGATATTAGATATTCACATTTATTCTAAGGCCGGCTACACACTGCAAGCGTGGCGTGAGCGTGGCGTTTCTGTTGCGTGGCGTTTTCTATGTCTTTGCACACCAGAAGCGTGTCTGACGCGGTGCTGCTGCTGCTAGGTGACGTACAGGGAAGGCCTATACTTCATGTGTACTTCATGTTAAACAGAGATATATAGCCTACTGATACAGCAAAGACAACGTCAACAGTATTGACCATACATATATATGGTATTGACTGCAAAATAAGGTAAAGAATATTTTGTTCTGTATTGACATGTATTAAATCGATAATTATTATTATTTATTTTAAATTACAGTTATATCTGCATTTATGTCAAAGCCTAGAGACTTTCAAACATCAAAATGTCATTTATTAATATGTATTTGTGTCAAAATGACATATAAACATCTTTCCCTATAACATGTTTGCGGCGTGAAAAATAGGCGTCGGTTCTATTTCTACTAGCAAGCCCGCGTTTTCCACGCAGCTCGATACACGCGTGTCACGCAGGCAGTGTGCCCGCTCTAACCTGTTAACATGGGAGCCAAAATAAAAATGGACACGCCACGCAGCTGAGACGCTCACGCCACGCTTGCAGTGTGTAGCCGGACGGACTAAGTCAGATTGCGATACCATGAACAAAAAAAATCAACAGGCTAAAGAACACTTACAAAAGTAACTTTTGCCTTTGGTTTAAAAATACAATAGAAAAAAAACAACAACTGGTATGACAAGTATAAGTGCCAAGCATTATTAAAGACAAGTAAAACACTCAATATACTACGGAAGAGGATTAGGGCCAAGAAAAAAAAAAAAAGCATCTTGAGATTAAAGTCATTATAATGCGAGATTAAACTTGTTAAATTTTGAGAAAAAAAGTCGAAATACAATCTCGAGAATAAACTCATTAAATATCGAGAATAAAGTCATTGTGTTTCGAGAAAAATACTCGTTAAACTTCGAGAAAAAAAATCTTGAGAATAACCCCTGATACCATAAGACGCATTATTAAACTTGTTGATCCTCAAGGTGTGGAATTACGATGAAGGAGACGCTTGAGAAGACACCAGTACACTTGCGCTGGCCCAAATGCACTCTGGCATATGGACAGCTATGATAAATTAAAACCTTACGGTATTGCCATTATTGGCTGTATAGATGGTTACAGTCGTTACATTCTGTGGATGGACGAGTTGATGGAATTTAACGAGTTTTTTCTCGAAACACAACGACTTTATTCTCGATATTTAGTGAGTTTATTCTCAAGATTGTATTTCGACTTTTTTTTCTCGAAATGTAACGAGTTTAATCTCACATTATAATGATTTTAATCCCGAGATGCATTTTTTTTTTTTTTTGGCCCTAATCCTCTTCCGTAGTATTTTTTTTTTTTTTAGCTTGGCCTTAATCCTCTTCCGTAATATACAAAGTAAACAAATATACAAATTAGCAATCGCATTTGAAATAAACAGTGTTTTCAGATTTTCAGGTATTCAGGTGCAAAAAATGTAATCAAATGTAAAATAACACTGCACTTTATAATTAAAATATACATTACAAATTATAGTAAGTTATTCAGTCAAGAACAGTGAGTTTTGATCTTTTGTTGTTTGATTAGCGTTCGAATAGGTTTACGAGAATATTTTGACATATTTTTGTGTCTTTTGTCCGTTCAAGAGCAAAAAGATGCAGTAGAGAACAGAATTCAGAATTGCGCACTATACAGTATGAGAGGCAACTTTCTGTGTGCACGTTGTTTTGGATGTGTGCGCAGCACAGAAAACAGCGGTAGAGTAACCTTGTGCTTGAATGGTTTAAAATCACATTAAAAACACTGTGTGCACGCTTTGGATGTGTGCGAGCCTTATTGCGCTTGTATGATTTAAAGTCATATCAAAATGCACACAAAGGAGTCGAAAAGAGGAATCCATTTTTATTTTATAACAAGTATCCGATCCTTGACCTAAAGCAACTGATTCCAGAATTGTACTTGATTTGTGTTTAGTCACATGGCATTTATGTTTTAGGTTCAGCAGTCAGACTTTAGTGGTCTCACGCCAACCAAACAACTGCCATTGTTATGAATGTGAATGCCAATGGATAGCTCCTTCGTTTTAGCTCCTTCAGGATTAAGCCTGGCTCAGATACAGGATTAGGATTATTACAAGGATACTCACAAACTCTCTTTCTCTCTGCTGTTTCTCCTCCACCTCACGCATCAGCTCAGCCGTCCGCTGGAGTTTAGCGTCCACCAGCTGCTGTTGCAGTTCCTTGTGTTTGAACACCTTGTCGATGTGCTGGGTAAAGACAAATGTCACATTCAACAGTATTAAAAAAAAGCACTCACTTTTATAATATTATAACTTTCCTTGAATGTGCAAGGATTCCAGTGCCATCCATTTTACTGTGGATATTTTGGCTATATAAAAACAGTTAATTGTGCTGTTTGGTACTGCAAACTGGTATTTGTTGTCATGTAATTAGGGGTTAAAGCACAAAGTGCTGCAGCCAGAGATTGGACCATAGGTGGCGCTGTAATGTTAAAAAGATTAAAAAAAACATATTTCCTAAGTAAAATGACTGTATTGGCTTTAAATGGTCTTTTCCATATTAAATGTAGGTAGCAACAGGCTTGCTAAATAAAACGCAATAACTTCTAAAGCATGTGCTTAGAGGCCATAAATCGCTTGAACCCCCCGTCATGTATTGAAATCATAAACACAATGGTTCGTAGCGCAAATATCTAGTTCAGTCATTAAACTGTAGAATGCACACGCTGATAGGTCCTTTACATGCAATCTGCAAGCAATCACATTACCACATGGCACAAGCTGACTGGCCTCTGCTGATCCTGCAGCCTGAAATTTAAAGTGATAGTTCAACCAAAAATTTTAATTACCCAATGTTTTACTCACCCTCAAGCCATCCTAGGTGTATATGACATTCTTATTTCAGACGAATACAATCAAGTTCTATATTTTTTTAAATCCCTGGCTCCTTCCAAGCTTTATAATGACAGTGAATGGCAGACCAAAATTTGAAGCCAAAGCATCCATCCATTATAAAAGTAATCCACACGGCTCCGGGAGGTTAAAAAAGGCCTTCTGAAGCGAATCGATGGATTTTTGTAAGAAAAATATGCATAAAGTTAAAATACGGAAGATGGTCCTATATTAATAGGACAATATAGGAAATATTAATAGGAAAACAATATTTAATAACATGCTAAAACTATTTAGATAGTTGTCATAATTTAAATAGTTATATAGTTTTTATTGTTATTATTCTAGTTATTTACCTATTAATGGCTAATGAAAGTCTCACACATTCACAGAAAATCTCCTACATCTGCATTGAAAAATGAGCCACAGAAACAAATTGAACTTTTTAATTCAATGCACAACATTAAAAGAAACTCCTTTTCCGTTATCTTCTATGAGAACACACTAGACTGACCTCGCGTTTTTCCCCATATTCGTTGCCATTCCAATGCACAGTTTTTAAAAGTTAAACTTCTTTTAACTTGAGCGCTGCGGTTTTAGAACGCGAGAAGCTGTACAGATGCAAGTTGTGACTGCAACAGCCATCAACAGAACATTTAGATTGCCTCAGCTAAGTGATAAACATTTGTGAGGATAACAGTTATTTTACATATTTGACAGATGTTGCCTTACCTCCTCCCGGAGCTCATACTGCTCAATGAGCTTCTTGAGTTTCTCAGCCAGCTCCATGTTCTCCTGCCGCAGTTTGCTGTTATGCAAGTTGTGCTGCTCCATCTGGGCCTCAATCTCATTGAGCGTCATCTGGAAGTGCAGTGTCGCCTCCTTACGCCGTTCCTCATACTCCCTGAACCGCTGAGAGTTCTCCTCCTGTTATCACAATGGTCATCTGGTTAAACTAAGGCCAAGGCCAACATGAATCTTTAAATGAAATGTGCATGAGCTCTGGTGGCTCTACCTTCAGGGTTTTGTTATGGCGCTGAAGTTCTCTGCAAAGACTCTCCAGTTTGCTCCGTGCCAGGACGGCCTTGCTGTGCTCACTCTGCAGGTGGATCTTCTCCTTCAGCACCTGGTTCTGCTTTTTCTGCAACACCTTCACCTGCTTTTGCATGCTGCGACTTTCCTCCAGCTGTCCCAGGAAGACACGTTAGTATTTAGTCATGCACTGAAATTTCAGCAACACAAAATATTTGTTTGAAACAGCAAAAAAAGAGAGTGAATTATCGTTTTTTAGGTAAAGAGTTTTTGATAGTTTTGAAATTTTAATTAGCACATCACAGAGGACGTACTTTCACTATTTCATGCACACAATTAATACTATATCAAGTTCAAATACAAGACTACTCTAACTCAAACAGTAACAGGTTCGATTCCCAGGGAATGCATGAACAACAAATTAAAATTGTCTACCATATGCATACATGTATATGTAATTACACATTTACCAAATGTAACTATTTTTTACTTTATTTTCAGTTTTCAGCCAAATTAAAACTTTAATTTTGTTTTGGTAAACATTTATATTTCAGCACATAATTTAGTATTTCATACTACAAGAATTGTGTAATACTTTGTGCAGCTATTTCCTTTTCACTTTTTGTTGTATGAAAAAAGTGCAGCTTGGAAATTCTGCTAAATATCTCCTTTTGTCCTTGATGAAGGAAAAAAATAAATCTTAAGTGTAAGTGAACTCTCTCTGTAAGGACATTAATTATGAAATATATATTGTTGTGCAATATCATTTCTCTAGCCTCAAATACATACCAGGTCTGCATATTTCTTACAAAGGGCAGCAAGTTTCTCTTCTGGGGTGGCTAAAGTATGAAGCGCCTGCATCAGCAACAAAACCTCTTTGCCTATGACAACAAGGGAAGAATAATGCATAGAATAACTTGTTAAAATGAGTCATCCTATCACAATTTTAAAAACAAATGTCTTCCAAAACAAAGAGAGCTATGGCTAAGTCATATGGGACCCTGTTTATTTGCTTTATTGAACCTGAAACATTCCTTTAACAGTGAATACTAACCGAATGCTTTTTTATCCTTGGTTTTCACAGCGTTAGGGTCCAGCTCCACATCTAGGGGGTCGGGGTTGCTATCCTCCCTTCCTGGCGTCTCGCCTCTTTCCTCCTCACTGCTCACCAGCCCCGCAAAATCCTCCAAGTTATCCTGGGATTGAGTCTCCACACCCAGAGGTGAACTGCTCCCTTCAACGAGTCCTCTGGTCTCTAAACCACAGACCTTGATAATTTCCTCCATGACTTCAGTGTCCTGATGGTGTAAACACAAAAACAACTTAAGTTAACCAAGCTAAGCTATTGTGTAGTTTTGACATTGACATTAACAACTGACTCACTAAATTGAAGTTGATTTAAGTGACATATATCACATCCAATATAAAGATACCTGTTCTACTACAGTAGCTAATATTTTTATTGCAAACAGAGCCAAGTGCAAACAAACTCATTATATACAGGAAAAGAGAGATGAACACGTGCTGCAGACAGAGCAGCCACACGCGAAACAGACTGTCTCAAATCCCAGGGAGCTCCCTATATAAGCAGCATTTTGGGGCATCTCACACGTTTGAAATGCTGCCTGGACAAGAAGCTCACAAGGTTTTGAGCCACAGCCAGAGAGTTATATTATAACCAGACAAGCCAAAATAAGTGAGAGGAAACGGGTTACGACATGAACAAATGAGACCACTGAGGCATTTATTCAAAGCACGTGCCTTTAACAATCTGCATAAGAAAATGCGTCAACATTGACCATTACATTATACACCACAAACTTATGAATATGAAATTGAGCATTCAAGCATACTTAGATTTCCTAAAATATATAAGCCGCCAATATGGTTTATTTAGAAAGATAATGAATTCTGATATTACATCTAATGGTAAGCCAAACGAGCCTCATATTCATCAGTTAACGTTACCCTGGGTTAAAATTTTATATTAAGTATATCATAACTCAGATCAAATATTAATACCAAAAATAATCATTTCGTGAAATCAGTAAAGCTGTAAACCTCAGGCTAACTCGCTAACTCCACATTTACCAACACACACATGCGCGTGCATTCAACACATTTATAACTGTTTCAAAATCAAAATCCATACCGTCACTTTTATGTCAGGGCTATAAGTAAAACACGTCACTGTTGTAAATCTCAATGTTTAGCCTTGATATTTTGATAACGTAAGTTGAAAGTGCTCTTTTAAGTTGGCTTGTCTGCTGGTTAGCGGGCTAAAGCTACTTCCTTCGTAAATAACACATTTATGGCGACAGGTTCCCTTCGTGCGCGTATAGCAAGTCTTTCATAGCGTTAGACATGTCAATTATATTATATCGGGAATAAATGTTCATCAGTGACCAGGTTGAGGTACAGTACCTGTGTGTTTTCAGTGTTTAATTCGAGCCTGGCGTCTGAGTGCGTCGCCATGTTGTGACGAAATATTGAGAAGTGAAAATAAAGGCAAGACTGGGTGACCACAAATACAAATCAAGTCAAACATATTTATTATGCATACAAAATGCTCGATTGAACAAAAATCTAAACATTTATTATTTTTTCTTTTCTTTTCTTTGTCATTTTATATTTTGACATGCTTTAAGATTAAGTGCTGCGTATAGCACACCTGGACTCTCACGTTCACTTCTCAGGTATTATCCTTACATTCTACATTTACATACAGTATTGTAATATTGACCTAGGATTAAACTTTCAAAACTAAAGTCAGACGGCACATTTTCCTTATTCCCATCAGAGCTTGAAGAGATAATTTATCTGTTCAGACCTGAATAAAAGGAAATATTGTTATAGAAAACATTTCAGCCAAATGCAGGAAAGTTGGTTTCATTTGGGCACAGACTTTAAAGGGATCTTGGTGACGATAATGTCACAAAACAACAGCAACCAACCACTTACATTAAAGCTGGCATAAAACGGAAGTACGGTAGTTTTATTCCCTACTGAATTATTGCTTGTCAAACAATAAAAAATGTAGGGAGGAATGTGATTTTGTCCTTCGGGAATTGATTGGGTCGTTGGATCATGATGGTTTACTATTGGTTCAACCTACCCCTAATATGCATGGGGCAAGTTGAGCCATAGACCATTTAGCAGCCATATCACCGTGTAGCCCAAAACTGGTTTCCCACTGAAGCTAAGCAGGGCTGAGCCTGGTTAGTACCTGGATGGGAGACCAACTGGAAAAACTAGGTAGCTGCTGGTAGAGGTGTTAGTGAGGCCAGCAGGGGGTGCTCACCCTGTGGTCTGTGTGGGTCCTAATGCCCCAGTATAGTGATGGGGACACTATACTGTCAAAGAGCACCTTCCTTCGGATGAGACGTTAAACCGAGGTCCTGACTCTCTGTGGTCATTAAAAATCCCAGGATGTCCTTCGATAAAGAGTAGGTGTATTTGCCCATTGGCCCCTGTCCATCATGGCCTCCTAATCATCCCCATATATATATATATATATATATATATATATATATATATATATATATATATATATATATATATATATATACAATTGGCTTCATCACTCTTTCTCCTCTACACCAATCAGCTGATATGTGGTGGGCGTTCTGGCGCAATATGGCTGCCGTCACATCATCCAGGTAGATGCTGCACATTGGTGGTGGCTGAGGAGATTCCCCCCTTCTATATGTAAAGCGCTTTGAGTGCCTTGAAAAGCGCTATATAAATGTTATATATATTTTATAAAAACAAAATTAAATTAAAATTAAATTTAGATTTTTTTGAAAAGTCATATTTTTTTATGGCCATTTGTGTTTAGATGCCTTTTTATTCTAATAATAATTTATTTTATTTCAGCTCTTATGAGAAACCCATGTGACAAATTAAATAGGGTTTCGTATTTGAAAGTCTAGCACCTAGTTTGAGAGTTAAACAGCGCCCAAACAGTTAAACAAACTGTATGTAAGAAATGTATTTCAATTAATCATAAAATGGCACTGATATGTCACTAGCAGAGCCATATAGAGTTAGAGTTGCGACAACGGAAGTTCAAAACGCTTAATAGTCACGTGATTCATGTAGCCCTCGAATAGTTCCAGGAAGTGCTTTAGCGGCAATTCAAATTGATAGTCACAGTGACAGAACTGCGATTTTTGGTAATTAATAGTCAATAAATGCATTGATTTTCAATCATTTTATTACATATCGACATGTGTATGTAGCATGAGTATGTGGTTACAGCGATGTTGTTTTTAAAAGATAAAATCCGCTAATATTTGAGAATTAGAGTGCACAATTACCATAACTTTTGCCACGTTAACATAATTTAGGCTAACGTTAGATTGGATTGAGACGGGTTGCTATTGTTTTTTTATGTTACGTCATGTTCATTTGTTTTCACTAATCTCATGGTAACTAATGTCATCTTTATGACTTTCAGATAGACAGGTTACAGGTGATTGTCAGCTCGCACCACACAATGAGACACTGAACTAGCAGCAACAGCATGATGTCAAGTGTGATGTCTTCATCCATTGCCAATACGTGAAAAATAGAATTAACGTTAAGTGAAATTAATCTTAATGTTTACAATTCTTATTATATATAGTAATATATAATTCATAAGTCTTATATATATATATATATATATATATATATATATATATATATATATATATATATATATATATATATATATATAATGCTGTAGTGCTTAATAATCCAGAAGTGTGCTTGTTCTGTTTTTGACATTTGCAAACATTTTATTAAATATTTAACATATTTAATATGCAAATTTCTAGGTCTATAATTTATCAATATGGCCAACACTGCTGAAAACCTATCAAACACAATCTACTTAATGCTTATGAATAATCAAGTTGCTGTAGTACAGTAATTGTATTCCTTACATTTACTTTAAAAGTATGAACTATCAATCGGAGTATAGAAGGCATGAAGTAGATTGTGTACAACGGTTTTCAGCAAAGTTTTGTTCATATTGATAATTTATTTGCCCTAGAATTTTGCATAATAAATATGATACAGTAGACAAATGTATTAATAAATAAGCATTATACTTACTGTTCAACAGAAATTTTCAAAAATGTTTTGCTTTAAGTTATGAGAAAAAAATGTTTTAAAAATCTGGCTTGCCAATTGTTTTGCCAAACAAGCATTTTTTAATTATTTTTTTCCAATTAATTCATACCGACAAAGGAGCAACGTATGCTGGAGATACAAATATTAAAATAAAATAAAAATTTAATTATCATGACATTTTATCATACTGGGATACAAACATTAAAATAAAAATTTAAAGTCATATTTTGAAAAAATTAACAAGTTGCATTATTTGTGTCCCAATAAGCTGGAAAATAGCAATACATTATTTTTCTGATGTCTCTTTATGGTCTTGCCATTTTTATAATATATCATTCTTACAATACTTCTTCATATATGATACATAAAATATTCAAGTTTAAAACAACTTAAACATCAGTTTGTACACTTATATAAATGCATATTTTGTGTGTTTTAACTATTTACAGCAACTAATTTATGAATACATTTCTAATAAACTGAATAGCATGCCAAGTGTCTTTCCTCCAAGTTGTCCTTGCATGATCTCTGCCATGGTTTGCTGTGCTGCATGGGGATGCTCCAATCGCTCGGAGAAAAGAGTGCGAATGTTTGGCTTCCACTGGCATGGAGCGGAGAAAAAATGGCTGGCTCAAATCAGCAGGAGCAATCTGAATATAAATACAAATTTCAACAACAAAAAAAACACTATAGCTGATGATCACAGCTATAGTGTTACAGGTGACATATATATATATATATATATATATATATATATATATATATATATATATATATATATATATATATGGTTACTGTAATGTTTATCTTCGTTAACATAATACAGTTGTTCATGTTAGTTCACAGTGCATTAACTAATGTTAACAAGATTTTAATAATGTATTAGTAAATGTTGAAATTAACATGAACAAAGATTAATAAATGCTGGTAAAGGTAAAGTTAATTGAATCCCAATGCCTAAAACACTGAATGTATATCGGATGCATTTTATCATTAAAGAAATGTATTCTTAATACCCGTGTAGCCTAATAAGGAACAAACTTGGTATCCTCATTTTACCACTTTAGACACACCCGCTGTCACACACGCCCAAACGTTATAATTAACTAATATGTAACTTTCCATACCTTGCACACCTTTTCTCTAATTCCAGAACGATGGATGAAACGGAATTAAAATAACAGATTTAACTATTAATACGGTGTTCGATAATAACTTTATCCAGTAGCCGATCCAAGACTAATCTGATAACACTATAGTCTAATATAATCTAATTTAATGATGAATAATCTACACAAGCAGGCTTTAATGTACAAGTTATTTTGATTAAGATCTGCTGATAATTTAAAATCTTACTGATTAGACGTCTTAGCTTTTAAAAGTCCATCACAAACGGTCTGTTCTGCTGTAACTCTATGGCGCGGCTGCTACTTCCGGGAACTATTGAGAGTCTCCATGAGCCGCCATTGCTGTAAAAAAAAACGTTCCATTGGAGTCTATGGAGTTGTCGCGACTCTCACTCTATATGGCTCTGGTCACTAGACAGTAAGAAATCATGTTAATTTCAAATACTTATTTCACTGACAACAGTAGTCCGGCCAGGATATTGTCATTTTAAAAGTGAAGTTGCAGCCCTCAAATGTATAATTAACAGAAAGAAAACCCAACATACTGTGTAGGTAGGACTTTGTCACTTGCCATTTGAAGCTCCTTGTAGCAGCCTAAGTTCCTGCTGGATTCAGCAGCCTATCTGCCAACCTCGAGTACCAGTTTTGGCCACAATCCTACATACAGGTCCTTTAAAATGATATTACAATATAAAAAAATATAAAAAATTAAGATTCTATTAAGGAACAATTTTAAGCTATAGTAATTCTACTCAGCAACAGGTAAGCAAATGTTTTTTTGTTGTTGTTGTTTTTGTTGTTGTATTATTATTGGAACAGGAAGGAACATGTAACAAACATAGCATAGCATACAGTAGTACACATCAAGTTGTGACAGGGAATCCGAAAACTCTAAACATGTTAATGACAATTTCAAAGAAGACATAAAATTGTCAAATTCCACTATAAACACCTAAAGTTTGGAGATTAATTTATTTTATTCAAGATCTTTGTTAACATTGTTTTCATAATATACAATAATATCCTTTAATGTAAAATAATTAATATTCACTAAATTAAAGAGAAAATCTGCCAAATCCCTCCGAAAACTTCGGATAATTTTACATTGGAATTTTTTTTTGTCAACAGCTAACTTTAATGTGTTTGTTTGAATGCTGCGACATGACTTGTTGTGCGTTACTGACTGCACTTCTCCAGCGTGACCTGTAGGAGGCAGCATTACACTCGCGGTACGAGTCTACCTGTAAATAGGAAAAGAAGAAGAGAAGAAGAAATGGCGCGCTACTGGAGTTGTCATTTGGTTTAGATGATATATATTTTAGTGCATTTAAAATCGTTGTATTGCAATCAAATAGAGCCGACCAGAATGAATGATTATTTCTTCGAGCTTTGTTAAGGGATTGTGGTTGTCTCTGGGGTTAGACTTAAGAGTGTGTAACTTTAATAGTGCTTTCGGTGCAGCTTTTTTTAATTTATTTTTTTTACATGTGATCAGTGTGTTTTGGTTGCCAAGAAAATGCCTCTTATTAAGCTCAGAGGAGTCACTTTGGACTTTCCCTTCACTCCATACCCGTGCCAGGAGGACTACATGAGCAAAGTCATCGAATGTCTGCAGAATGTGAGAGTCTCAGTCACTATACACAACATACACAACCCTTAAAGTGATAGTTCACTTTGAAATTAAATTTTGATATGTTTTAGCTTACCTCATGGGCATCCGAGATGTAGGAGTATTTGTTTTCCCAGTAGTTTCAATTTTGATCATTTTAGGTCAAACCGTTCTTGTCTGTGCCTCACATAATGCAGGTCTATGGTCACCACCTCAAAGAGCATACACAGAGAAGTCCAAATTAAACAATGATGGCCTAAGACACGAAACGAACGGTTTGTGTGAGAAAACGAACAGTATTTATATCGTTTTTACCTCTTGTACACCACTACGTCCGACTGATCTGAGGGCGCGCGTGCGTGTTTCCTGTTGTGACATTCGCGCGTTCTGGCTTTAGTTTGTTCGTTTTCTCACACAAACCGCTTGTTTCGTGTCTTAGGCCATCAGTAGCTTACCTCATGGATGCCCATTAGGTAAGCTAAAACATTTCAAAATTTAATTTCAAAGTGAACTATCCCTTTAATGTACTGCAGCGACATTTCTTGATTGTCTGGGTGCCACTGTCATCGTACGTGGACATTATAATTTAGACTAGTGAATTTCCCTGGCACCATACATGTCACAGTTTTAAGTCTGGATGTCCTATAAAGAGGACATTCAGGGCTTTTCAGAGATACCATTTGTTTTGAGGTTTCACCAATTAGGAAAATATGATAATATTTTGTAATTGTCATTTAAATCTGACACATTTTCAAATTGTTTTTTAAAAATCAACATAGCAGGAAAATGTTATGGGGTTTCTAATCTAAAATTGACTTTCTATTACAAATCAGAGCATTGATGTCATACATACCACTGTAGAGGACACCGGGACTTAAATCATGTTTATCAGTCACTTTAGACAAAGCATGTGAATAGGGAAAGAAATTACATATCAATGTTCCTATAAAATATTAGATATTATTTTGAAAATGTTGCAAATTTTTACCTCCATTCTTACACTTCTTTTTTCATTACACGTTGCTCCAAGGACACATTAATATGCAAATTAGAGACAGTGTATGGCCATTTTACCCACATATCATTCCGTTATATCTTTCATAACATAGTTGAGAATTAAAACAAAGTTTGGTTAAAAAAAATAAAAAAATCCTGAAACCTAAAAAATGATTGGTGAATGAAAAGAAAATCCCATTGTTTTTGCCTACATGTCATTTGATTTTTTTAAACAACATGTGAATAAAATAAAAAATGTCATTAGTTTTTTCCATTTGTTTCTTATGCTCTAAACAATGTTATGAAATGCTAAATTCAAAATACTTTGTTTTTCTGGGAGGTTAAAATAAATACACATTCATTTATTTTACCAACTACTGTAAGGGTAAGGGGCTTAAAATATTATAGCCAACAAAGACAAAAGTCTGGCTCTTTTTTTATTTCCAAAAAGTTCAATCACTTTTTCCATTAGAGGTAAAATGCAATGGCAGAGTGACATTATACTGAAGGTAAAATGACATTTTTGTTTTACTTACCCTTTGATTCATGTGTAATAGAAAGGCCGTGGTGCTTTAATCTCATGCAATAAAGATTTTAAAGTCTTCTTGTAAGGTCACATTGTTCTATTCATTTCCTTTTAATAAGAATGACATGCACTTGTACTCTTTCAGAAAGTCAATGGTGTTCTTGAAAGTCCCACTGGCACTGGTAAAACGCTCTGTCTGCTGTGTTCAGCGCTGGGATGGAGAGAGAACTTCAAAGACACCATCTCTGCCCGCAAGATAGCAGAGAGAATGGGTGGTGCGGAGCTGTTCCCTGACAGACCAATGTCATCGTGGGGAACAGCAGCCACTGATGGAGACACTCCAAGTATTGTCCTAGATTTATTGATTCAAATATATATTTTCAATATAATTTGTAAACATTTCTTGTGTTTTTAAAAGCTAAGTTGTATGAGTTTTAAACCAAACCATAGTGACAGTTGACTTTCGGAACAGCCATAGGAATTATATTCCACAACACATGTATCAATATCATGAGTTTTGTCTTTCCTTTTTTTGTTTTGTTTTTACTTTAGCTTATTACACGGACATCCCCAAGATCATATATGCTTCCAGGACCCATTCCCAGCTAACACAGGTCATACATGAGCTCAAGAACACATCATACAGGTCAGCTATCTGAGTTAACATTACATATTTAAGAGTCAGCCATTCATGATCATTAAGAATATGAAAACATGATTATATCCTACCGAAATGTTTTTCAGAATGTTTTGTTATACACTCGCTACAGTTCTAATAAAATATAAAAAAATTCACAGATCAAAAATACAGTTAAAATAGTAATATTGTGAATTATTATTATTATTATACTTTAAAATAATGTTAAAATGTATGTGCTACATGATTCTTCATAAATCATTATGTTTGTCATAAATTGTCATAATAAATCATAAATTATTATGTTTGTAAGTGACTTATGTAAATACAATTAATGACAAAATAAGAAATCGTTCTAATATGCTGATTTGGGGCTCAAAAACATTTATTTATATTATCAATGTTAAATAATTTGTTAATATTTCAGAAACAAATTTCAGGATCATTTTATGAATAGAAAGTTCAAAACAACAGCATTTAAAATATAAATCTTTTGTAACATTATAAATGTCTTGACTGTCAATTTTAATGCATTCATGGTGATTAAAAATATTAAATTCTTTGAAAAATGTTAGTGTACTTATTTACTTACAGATAGTAATTGTTATTTATTATAGGCCAAAGATTTGTGTTTTGGGATCTAGAGAACAGCTCTGCATAAACCAGGAAGTGATGCGTCATGAGAGTAACCACATTAAGGTATGATGATCCGTACCTCATTGTATGTGTGACGACATACAAACTACTACTTACTTAAAATACCAGCGCTGTATCTTAACATCATATAATGAAGGCATTTTGGCTTGTTTCAAGGTCCACATGTGCAGAGCAAAAGTGTCCTCTCGCTCCTGTGTCTTCTACAACAACGTTGATGGTATGAGACTAACAATGTTGACCTGTAAATAGAGAGTTGTGACTATCTTATTAGATAAGAGTCTCAATTATAATGGTTTTAGTTGTTAAAGGCATAATATGTAACATTTTTGGATTCAAATATCCGAAAACCACAAGAACAGTGTTATATATTTTGTTGACTTGTGTACTTACATTATCCCAAATGTTTCCAAGAATGTTTAAATCCAGAGAAATATGCAATTTTAACCAGAATGTCTGCGGCATAATAAAAGCCCTGGGAAATCAAGGCATCATCAAGCTACGCCTTTGTTTTGAATAATCAACCTCTAAAATTAATGTACAAGAAATTGCTGACTATGTTTTTTTGGGTCATTTTTTAGAGAAAAGCACTGATAAAGAAATCATGAATTCTATCCTGGATGTGGAGGATCTTGTAAAAACAGGCAAAAAGCAAAGGTGAGACACTGCACACTGTCATGAGCCTTGATCAAAGCACTGAAAGAAACAGTGGTGAACTGCTGATGCAACATCTGACCTGATTCCATTGTGAATCTTTTCTTTGAGTGTTTGTAAACAGTGACATTGCTCAGATTGTTTGTTCCCGTAGAGTTTGTCCATACTATCTGTCCCGCTCGCTCAAACAACACGCTGATGTCATCTTCATGCCTTACAACTACCTGCTTGACCCAAAGGTGAAACATTTACCCTACCTGTATCATCACTTTAGATACACTACTGTTCAACATTTTGAAAGATGTGTCTTATGCTCACCATGGCTACATTTCTTTGATCAAAAATATAGTAAAAAAACAATAATAATGTGAAATATTATTACAGTTTTAAGGTGCGGTGTGTGAATTTTAGTAGCATCTAGCGGTGAGGTTGTGAATTGCATCACTCACCGTTCACCGCTCGCTTTCGGAGCATAAAGAGAAGGTACGGGGGCTGATGCAGGACAAAAATGTCATCGTCGGAGAGAGTAGAGAGAGTGACTAGCGCTCTGTAGAGAAGTTTGTCCGTTTAGGGCTACTGTAGAAACATGCCACCGCAAAATGGCGACTTCACTGTAAGGAGACCCGTAGTGTATGTAGATAGAAATGGCACATTCTAAGGTAATAAAAACATAACGGTTCATTATGTAAGGTCTTTATACTCCACTGGAAACATAGTTATGTATATTATATTGCATTTCTGTCAATAGATCCTCATACACACTGAACCTTTAAAATAACGGCAATTTATTTCTGTGATGGCCAAGCTGAATTTTCAGCATCATTACTCTAGTCTTCAGTGTCACATGAGCCTTCAGAAATCATTCTAATATACTGATTTAGTGCTCAAGAATAATTTCTTATTATTACCAATGTTGAAAACAGTTGTGCTGTGCATGATACATTTCTTGGATGAAATAGAAAGTTCAAATATAATTTTTTGTAACATTTAAAAAATAATTTGCTATTACTTTAGATTAATTTAATGCCTCCTTGCTGAATGAAAGTCTTTACTAAAAAGTTACTGTAAAATGTATTTACTTACTCCAAACCTTTTGATGGTATTGTATATTTTATTTATATTGTAATTATTATATTTTTTATTTGATATGTATTGTTTTAGGTTAGACTTTTTTAACTTTGTTTTTTTATTATTATGATTTCTGTTTATTCACAGAGTCGAAGAGCACACAACATAGAGCTGAAAGGAGCTGTGGTTATTTTTGATGAGGCTCATAATGTTGTAAGTGTCTTGATGTTGTTTGAGACCTCATAGCTGTTCTACATTCTTGTTTGTTTTATATTCTATCAACTTTTTATGTACATTTTCAGGAGAAGATGTGTGAAGAGTCCACCTCGTTTGACCTCACC
This sequence comes from Gobiocypris rarus, assembly GCA_023029165.1. Classification (NCBI taxonomy): domain Eukaryota; kingdom Metazoa; phylum Chordata; class Actinopteri; order Cypriniformes; family Gobionidae; genus Gobiocypris; species Gobiocypris rarus. The sequence continues at coordinate 21,791,520 of CM040931.1, forward strand.
CCTTACGACCTGATTTCTGCCATTGAAGCTGTGGATCGACTGCTGCGGGAACAGGCCTCAGACATCAGCAAAACAGATTCTGCTGAAGATTTTAATGTGGAATCTCTGAATTCAGGTTAGTTTGGCCAAAACCTGGCAATTTTTTGTATTTAAAACATAATATAAATAAATGGTTTGTATACACAATACTGCCAAAAGTATTTATACTTCCCTCTAAATAATTGAATTCAGGTGTTCAATCACTTCCATGGCCACAGATGTATAAAATCAAGCACATAGGCATGCAGACTGCTTCTACAAACATTTGTGAAAGAAGTTACTATGATAGGTTCCCAGCTGTGCAATAAGCCCAATCATGAAATTTCCTCACTACTAAATATTCCACGGTCAATTGTTAGTGGTATTATAACAGAGTGGAAGCAATTTGGAACAACAGCAACTCAGAATGAAGTGGTAGGCCACGTAAAGTCACAGAGCGGGGTCAGTGCCACCAACTTTCTGCAGAGTCAATAGCTCCATACCGCCAATGTCAATTAGTTTCAGTGAAAGGAACTCTTAATGCCTCAGTATACCAAGACATTTTGGACAATTTCATGCTCCCAACTTTGTGGAGTTTGGGGATGGCTCCAACATGACCAGTGCACAAAGCAAGGTCCATAAAGACATGCATGAGCGAGTTTGGTGTGGAGGAACTTGACTGGCCTGCACAGAGTCCTGACCTCAACCTGATAGAACACCTTTGGGTTGAATTAGAGCGGAGACTGCGAGCCAGGCCTTCTCATCCAACATCAGTGCCTGACCTCACAAATGTACTTCTAGAAGAATGGTCAAAAATTCCCATAAACACACTTCTAAACCTTATGGAAAGCCTTCCCAGGAGATTTCAAGCTGTTATTGCTAAGGGTGGGCCAACTCCTTATTAAACCCTAAGGATTAAGAATGTGATGTCATTAAAGTTCATGAGGATGTAAAGGCAGGCGTCCAAAACTTTTGGCAATATAGTGGATATCTATATCTATATCTATCTATCTAGCTATCTATCTATCTATCTATCTATCTGTCTGTCTGTCTGTCTGTCTGTCTGTCTGTCTGTCTGTCTGTCTGTCTGTCTGTCTGTCTGTCTGTCTGTCAGCCCGTAATCCTGTCTGTCTGTCTGTCTGTCTGTCTGGTCTGTCTATCTGTCTGTCTGTTCCGTCTGCCTGTCTGTCTTTGTCTGTCTGCCTGTCTGTCTGTCTGTCTGTCTGTCTGTCTGTCTGTCTGTCTGTCTGTCTGTCTATCTTCTGTCTGTCTGTCTGTCTGTCTGTCTGTCTGTCTGTCTGTCTGTCTGTCTGTCTGTCTGTCTGTCTGTCTGTCTGTCTGTCTGTCTGTCTGTCTGTCTGTGTCTGTCTGTGTCTATCTATCTATCTATCTATCTATCCATCTATATCTATATTATTTTACAGGATTGAAACTGGATATTACCTCAATTGCAAAAATAAAACGTAGGTTCCACTTCATGTATATATTTTAACACAATATTGTATTTCTGGAGTTATTTGGAATACTTTGAAGTAATGAAAAACATTTTGCTGAGAGCACAACTTAATAATCTTACAGAAATTTTGATGGATATGGAATCTTCCATTAACGGTTTTGAGATGCCAGCAAATAATCAAGGAATCACCAAACCCGGCAGGTGAGTGGAGCATCACTGAACCTGTGATCTGATTCCGATTGGTGCTGGGAATGTGTATCAGTGACCTTGATATATTGACTATAAAATAAAAAAATTTAGATGCACAACAGCTCATTTTCTATCTCTTCCTCTTTTAAAGCTTCATATATGAGCTTTTTCAAACGGCTAATGTGAACTTTGATAATAAAACAGCTATAGTGGAGGCCATGGAGCAGATCACAGGATATTTAGCAGGGAGTGAGTATTATTCAACTGGTCCGACTCCTCAATATAATTGACTTTTTTTTGTTTATCAGTTCAACACACGTGTAAAAAAAATATATATATATTTTTTTTACAGGGCCTGGTGTCTTTCTGAACACCAGCGGACTACAGAAAGTAGCAGATATAATTCAGGTAAGAAGTGTAGAGCATATTAAAGAGGATCAATTGATCATTTTCTGCATTTTTATTGTGTTTGTCCGTTTGTCCTAAATCAGTTAGTGTTTGGGGCTGAACCTACAGAGGGCAGCAAGAAACCACAGATGGGAAACAGCATGAAGGAATTTAAGGTTTGCTCGGATTGATTTTCATATGTATGCTGTCTTTTTTGGTACATATCTGTGAACATCAGGTTTTAGTTGAAGTGAATGATAATGTTATGTTTATCATAGAAAATGAATTAAAAGGGTATATTTTAAGATTTAAAGACATAACATTGCAAAATATTTTTATTTCAAATAAATGTTCTATTTGACCTTTTTAAATATTAAGCAGCACAACGAAATCAGCAAATTCAAATGATTTCTGAAGGATCTTGTGACATTGAAGACTGGAGTGATGGCTCATTTTATGATTAATAAAGAAATTACATTTTGAAATGTATTAAAATAAAATGATAAATTGTAATATTTTATAGTATTGCTGTTTTACTGTATTTTTTATCAAATAAATGCAGCCTTGTTGAACAAAAAGTTTCTTTTAAAAACAAAAAACCTTGCCTTTCTCCACTCTCGCCTCTGGCTTGGCTTGCTCAGTTGGGGACACTAAATTTTCCAACTAAATTTCCAAATAAATCTAATTATTAAACTAAATTACTGATCTAATTACTGATCTAAAGCCCACATTGTCACTGTATGATAACTGAAATATATTCTGTTCCAATATTTTCCTGTTTAACACTGTGAAGCTGCTTTGAAACAATCTGCATTGTTAAAAGAACTATATAAATAAAGTTGACTCGACTCGACTTGACTCTGCTTCTGATTCCTAAATCTGTGTCTGATCTCAGGTCCACATTCATCCAGACACCAATAACTTCAAGAAGAAACAGCTGACTGATGTATGGGCTTCTTCCTCTACCAAGAAACAAGGTATGAGACTCTTATTCAATCTCGGAGACACCTCATGTGCCGCAAGTGTTTTCAAAAGGAAGTTGCTATCGATTGGGTTTTTTTTTTTTTAAATGTAGTTTTCCCTTGGTTTCACAGAAAACGCTTTAGCCTAGTCCCAGACTAAAATGCATGCTTGAGCTGTTTTAACTGAAAGCAACTTGCACTCTCATATCTTAAACAGGGCTCTGGACTGCAACCAAAATGGTCGTAAATGCAATAATGGTTTGATAATGTGCAAGTTAAAATTTCACATGGTTGAATTGCTGCAAGCGATTTGGCTGGTGCTGATTCAGTGTTTTCAACCACATAAGGTTTATTTTACATTTCACACGTTTAAATAGCCTACACAAGTACTAGTAAAATTATATTAAAAGATATATTCAAATCAGATACACATTGTGTAAGTAACTGGTAAAGTTCTCCCACTTTACCAGCCACTTACTTTCATGTATTTCAGGAGAAGTGGATGAATTGACGTTGTAAATCTGACAGATCCGATTCTGCTGCGCGAACTAACATGGCGACGCCCATCACGCATTATAGATCAACTAACATGATCATTATATTTTTAAACAACAAAACACGTTTACTTACATGTAGTAAGTAACAGGTAATTGATGACATAGCCAGCAAGTTTGTGAATATTTTGAATAAAAACAAAAAAAAAGTGATACATCTGCCATACAATGCTACTGAGGTTGCGGTGTCTCACGTGAAGGGCATGACGCGTCACCATGGAAATATAACTTTATAAAATAATAACACCCATGGCAAAAATGCTTTTGTTATATATTTTATGTGTAATAATATATTAGTAAGGTTTTCTGTTAAATTTATGTTTGTTAAAAGCAGTGTTTAGATTATAATATTTTGCAAATGTCAAGCTTTTAGTCACATCAATCTTTAAATCAATGCAAAACCTTCATATATAAATCAAGAGAATGATTCATCAACATGCAAGGTTATTATGATTAATATTATGGTTGGCAGTGGCTCAGTGGTTCATGTAGGTTGTCTACAAACCAGAAGGTTGGTGGTTCAATGGTTCCCTGGTTCCACCTGACCAAGTGTCGAGGTGTCCATGAGCAAGACACCTAACCTCAGCTGCTCCTGACAAGCTGGATGCGCCTTGCATGGCTTGACACCGCTGTTGGTGTGTGAATGGGTGAATGTGAGGCAAGATTAAAAAAAAGTGAGACCAAATTGTGAGCAACTGAGAAAGTTAGTCGCACCAGAGCGACCAGTGGGAAGAATAGTCTAGCGCCCTGTTAAAATATGTCAGTCCCATTGTTTTGTCTCAAGACGCACACCATACTTTTTTTTTTTTTTCTAAAGCATGTTTATAAAGCCTACTTCAATGCTCTAATTTGAATCCTAATCCTGTCTGTGAAACCGGGCCATAATGTGTATTATATTGCTTCAGTATTACACGAAACCCACTTCCATGATGAAAAAAGTTATCTTGCACGTTAAACTTGTATGCCAAAGCTATAAAAGATTGAAATGGTGTGTGTATATTTTATAGGGAATGTGCTGAGTTACTGGTGTTTTTCTCCGGGGTTCAGCATGCAGGAGTTGCTTGGACAGGGAGTACGCAGCATCATTCTCACCAGTGGAACTCTCTCGCCGCTCTCATCCTTCACCTGTGAAATGCAAATGTTCGTGCTCTTCTCCTCTAGCTGTCCCCGCTGAGGTTTATGAGTTGATGCAAGTTGGATGCTAATTCTCTGCTGCTTTTCTGCAGTCCTTTCCCTGTATCCTTGGAGAATCCTCATGTCATCCAGCGTGATCAGATCTTCGTCAGTATTATTGAAAAAGGTCCGGACGGCGTTAAGTTGAGCACAGCCTTTGACAGGAGGTCAGTGTTTTATCAAGGGCACCCTCTGCTTTAAACTGTCATTTATTTCTTCACCCTCATTTTGTTTCAAACAAATTTGTTTTCTGAGAAATGTAATTTATACTGACCATAGGCTGTCAAGGTCCAAAAAGTAGCATAGAAGTTGATATCAGTGGTTCTCAACTGGTTTGGCCATGGGACCCTTTTCTGGCTATCACCAGACCAAGCTCAATCTTTTAAGATTGAACATTGGTCTAGGGAGTCTGCTCTGTATTTTCTACTGCACAAGAGGCGTGATCAACAGCATATTCCAAATGACTCTGTAAGAAATTGGATAGTCCTTCAACCAATCAGACCAACGATCCATCACTTCTCTATCCATCATTGTGTTAAACCTGCCAATAGAGCGTCAGGTGGACAAGCCGGTTTGTTATTAGTCCCTGCTAATATACAGGTTTGTAGCCTGAGCTGCAGGGCGAAATCAAATCGCTGGCAGATCGGACGGGTTTACCCAGTCTAATGGGACACACTTTCTCCCATGGTCACTAAGCCATGACCCAATTTTTTAGGAATTTGACCTAAAAAGTACCATACCACTTTGCTTTACATACTCATCAAGTGTAAGAATATGACTAATACTGATGAGTTTATTGATAGATTATGATATCTGCATATGTGTAGTTCTTTGTCATAAATGCAGTTTACATAATATGATGTGGGAGCAATACAAGACAGTTTCCCATCCACTGTAAAATCTGGGATTATTTATTAAATTAAATTAAATTATTTATTAAATTAAATTCTTCTAAATGGCATGAGACTTTTCCTGCTCTTGCTATATTTAAAATTTCAGTGCAACAAAATGTAATTCATTTTATAATAAATCAAAAGCAAAACATGCGAAAAGAACTATAAAAGAGAGTGGAAATGGCAAACTCCCTTCATTTCATGTAATTTTCATGTTTCCACATAAGCATGATGCGTTTTCCATTTTATCTCCATGAATGAAAATGAGAAAATGTAGATCTTTTAACGTTAATTTTACTGTAAATATGTAGTTAAAAAATAATAGCGTTTAAAACATTGCATGTGTTGAAAAAATATTAAAAAAAATATTTCACCCACATATTGCCAATCTAGACAATTACAGTAATATAGTAGGCGGTTATTTAAAATGATTACAAAATAAATTAAATATTCAGGGATTGACTTGATAGGTATTGTATAACCTACTGTATTATTCATCATAGTATATACATATTATATATATATATATATATATATATATATATATATATATATATATATATATATATATATATATATATATATATATATATATATATATATATATATATATATATATATATATATATATATATATATATATATATATATATACCTCATTGGGGCCTGAGCCCTCCTAATATTGAAATCCTAGAAAAACACTGTAAACACTGTTCTTTTGTTTTTGAAGGTTTGTTCCTGAGAACATGTCGTCTATGGGAAACACTCTTGGTGAGAGATGCTTACACTGATACAGCAGCTGATCTTGATCTCTTATCAATAATGATCTGATGTGTGATGATATTCATATGATTGGGTTGGCAGTCAATCTGACACGGGTGGTGCCTCATGGACTGCTGGTGTTCTTCCCCTCGTATCCGGTGATGGATAAGACTCTGGAGTTCTGGAGGGTGAGCGTTTTCAGTCTGACCGCATTAAAGATACAGTATGTAGCTGAATGACCAATTCAAATGAGTCAATCAGTTCAAGTGAGGAGTTGTGATTTTGATTCATACTGACTTGGAAAAAAATTTTCTGGGCAATTTGGGAAATGGTTTAGCTGATTCATTGAAGAGAACCAAAACAATGATTTGTTAGACACTTTTTTTTTAAGTTTCTAAGTTCATGATTACCTTGTTCATCTTTAAGTAACTATGCACCAATCCCCTTCACTCTCTCAGGCTACTGGACATGCAGATCGCATTGAGAATGTGAAGCCCATGTTTGTAGAACCGAGGGGTAAAGGCACTTTTACTGAGGTAACCGCTGCTGTTACCAGTTGTGTAATAATTGTGCACTCAGTATGATTGGATATAGATGCTAACGTAATGCCTGCAAAGCTTGATGTGCACAAGCTGTCAGTCAATGCTGCTATGAAATTGGATTCTCTTGCAGGTGATTGATGGTTATTATGGCAAGGTGAACGACCCAAACTCCAGCGGAGGAAGCTTCTTTGCTGTATGCAGAGGAAAGGTGAGACTATAAATATTTGATGCAATAAAACTACTTTATTATGAACCAACACCAGTAATATCAACACATTTCTTTTTGTTTTCCATCTTTCCCCAAGGCAAGCGAAGGGTTAGATTTTGCTGACACATATGGTCGGGGGGTTGTGATCACTGGACTTCCCTTTCCCCCTAGGATGGACCCAAGAGTGGTGCTTAAAATGCAGTATCTGGACGAGATGTGCAAAAATAAAATTAGTGGAGTAAAGGTACCTGCTCTTTAAAATGCTCGACTGTGGTTTTTAATAGAATGCAGATAATGTACCTATGTACCATCTGCTGACATTATACACATTCACAAAATGCTCACTTGCTGCCTAATAAATCCCACCCACTAACAGGTGCTGCGTCCGCGATAAAGAGATGATCAATGTTATTCATGTCACCTGTCAGTGGTCATAATGTTATGCTTGGTTGGTGTACATATTACATGTAGATTGTCAATTAACATGGTACTTAATTGTAATTTTAATACAATTAAAATGATTTCAATTATTATTTAATTAGCATTTTAGAAGATTTCTGAAGGAATCATTTGACACTGAAGACTGGAGTAATGGCTACTTAAAACTCAGCTTTGACATCACATGAATAAATTACTTAAAGTTAGTTTGATTATATTTCACAATGTAACTGTTTTTACTTTGTTTGCATATAAAATAAAATGTGTTTGCAGTAAATGCAATTGCATAAATAAAAAAAAACTTTTATAAACAAAAATTCTTAATCACACCAGTCTTTTAGACTCTAGTTAATACTGTATATAAATTAATGAAGCATTAAGGTCACACTTTTACACACTTATAATATTTTATGTATAATACATTATAAAAAGTTTTGTAATACACTTGCATACACTATAATGCATTGTATGGTCTCATGAATAATTGTAACCATCATTATAATACTTTACGCATTTAGAAAGTATAATGCATTGAACACAACAACTAATTTCAGGTGTAACAAGGAATCTGTAAATATTATAGCAACTTTGGTTATAATTATTTATGAAAAGATATAATGCATTATCACATACATTATAAATATCTTTATAATGCATTAGATTTTAGATATTATTAGATATTAAAGGAACACGCCGACTTTTTGGGACTTTAGCTTATTCACCGTATCCCCCAGAGTTAGATAAGTCATACATAACATTTTTATCTACCCTGCATGCCATAACTCTGTCTGACACACCCACTGCTAGCCTAGCAAGCACAAAGACTGGAGGAAAACGCCTCCATCTAGCCTACTGCTCAATAAGTGACAAAATAACGCCAACATTTTCCTATTTACATGTTGTTATGTGTAAAGTTACATCGTGTACTACGATCAACGGAAAATTTAAAGTAGCGATTTTCTAGAGCGATATAGCTAGGAACTACACTCTCATTCCTGTGTAATAATCCAGGAACTTTGCTGCCGTACCATGGTTGCAGCGGCGCAATGATATTACACAGCGCCTGAAAATAGGCTAACTTCCGTCAACATAAGCAGCGTGACAACCTGCTTGCACAGAGAGCGTGCTGTGAGGCGCTGCGTAATATCATTGCGCCGCTGCTTTTTGTGGTAAATTGATGTAAATAACATCCATCATTATTTGCACTTGGTGTAAATGGCATCTATCACTATTTGCACTTAGTGCAAATAAATAGCCACTGCCTTTTAATAAATATGGTCATTTACACTGACCGTTATGTTATTATTACATACTGTTAATGTACAACAGTACTGAGGTTCAAATAGTATTTATCTGCCAAAATAAAGTATAAATAGCATCTAATTACTATTTACACTTATTGCAAAGAACTGCTAATTATACATGGGGTAAATAGAATCTAGTTGCTATTTACACTTGGTATAATAGCATCTATCGCTATTTGCACTTATTTCAAATAGCCGCTGCCTTTATTTCATAAATATTATATTTTGTCTTTTTTTAAATAATGGTTAAGATAAACTGCAATACATGTTGTATGGTTCAAGTCCAGTTGTGTTGTGTGTTCTTATGGTCTGTGTGGTTGTTCAGTATCTGTCTGGGCAGGAGTGGTACAGACAGCAGGCCTCTCGAGCTGTGAATCAAGCCATTGGCAGAGTGATCCGCCACAGAGAAGACTACGGAGCCATCTTCCTCTGTGATCACAGGTCAGCGCTTATTACTACAACAGCAATTCCAAATTTGACTGGAGAGCATGAACTCCAATATTAATGTTCTGGGATTGTAATCCAGGTTCAGAGGCACCGAAGCCCGTAATCAGCTTCCTTCTTGGGTGAGGCCATACGTTAAGATTTACGATAACTTTGGTACTATGGTCCGTGATGTGGCTCAATTCTTTCGGACGGCGCAGAAAACTGTATGTTTATTTCTTGTTTATATATTCCTGTACCATGAAAATCTGCAAGGCAGTTTTACTCTAATAAGAGCTGACATGCACATTTATTGGTTCATTTGTGTGTCAGAGACCAGTTCCTGTTAAGAAAGGAAAAGCAGAGAGCAGTAAGAATCAGACAGACACCAGGCCGCTCAACACAGGCTCCAGCTGTCCTGCTAAGAGTGTCTGGCTCAGTGACACAACTCAAAAGGCCAAAATGCTAGACTCACACGTCCCCAGCCTAAAAAAGAGAAAATTTGGTGAGATCACCTCTATTTTTTATGCGGTCTGAAGGCTCTTGGATGAATGCGTTTTTCATGAAGACATGTACTAGGTCTTAGAGGTTTATGTTGCTATTGATTCCCTAATTTCTTTAAACAGTAATCAATATAAAAGTCAAGTAATTAAGCAATACGTTTGAATGTGGTCTCATTCTGAGACTGATTTAGAGAAAAGCCCAGTTGAACAAATGAAACATTAACAATAGACAATGCTTGTAGCCTATTCTATCTTTTAACGGAAGCAGAGCCCTCAGATTTGATCATTTATAATTAGTTTTGACCCATTAATTTTTAACTAATTGTTGTAAGTTCGATGCAAGATAAGTCAACAAAAATGATTGTGTTGTTTTAGAGTCAGAAGAACATTCTGGAAGGGATGGGGCAGCCAGACTTTGCATTCAATATGAGATGGAGATGTCAAGTAAAAGGAAACCAGTCAACCTGCTGGACGCCCTGGATGACACAGCCAACAAAGGAGGAAGGGAAGACACCATGGTTGGGGAAGAAAAGGTAAGAATTATATCGCGAGAGAGATCATTTAGTAATTTTTTCCGAACCAGTGTTATTTTCTCTCTACTGTTTTGCACCTATTGAGATGTAATGCAGAATGTCAGAGCAGCTCTTTTCCATATAATGATGGTGATGTATACTGCCATGGTCCCAAAAAAAACATAAGTCAATAAGAATAAAAAAGTACCGGTAGTCGAACTTCTGAATTCATATGATAGCTTACTGTGAGAAACACTTGTATATGCACAAGACATCCCGTTTCTCTGAGAAATTGAAAGCGAATAACCTAGAAAATGATTTTTTGCTGAATAATGTGATATGAACGGTAAAGAATTGCCTCATAAATCATGATCAGGGTTTTGAGTGACACCTTTGATCCCTTTTTATCTGTTTCTCAAATCTTTCTACTTTCATCAGATTAGCTCATTGTGCAGGTCTGTAAAATTTCTCATACGCCGTAACACAACTATGTGAGCGAATCTTTGTGCTAATTTCCCCTTTCTCTCATTGGTCTGTGACCCTGCAGGCGAGTCGCTTGTCTACTCTTTCCTCCAGCATGATAAACGTCTAGATGATGAATCGAGGGGTGGGAAACGGAAAATTAAAGTGGTTCAAGAGCGGGTGAGGAATCTTGATTGAAGTTTTGTGAGCTGTGCTTTTAGGCTCATTTGTGCATGTAGACCTCATTCCTCAATATGCTGTCGATAAAATTTATTTTTTTAAGAGATTCAAAAAAAAAATTCACATTCGTTTTTTTTTTTTTCAAACAAGGTTGTATTTATTTGACCAAAAGTACAGTTAAACAGTCATATTGTGAAATTATGATTTTGTTTTGTATTTAAATAATAATAAATAAAAATAGTTTTTATTTCAAAATAAAATTAATTTATAATTATTTAAAGTAATGTATTCTTGTGATAGCAAGGATATGTTTTCAGCATCATTACTCCAGTCTTCAGTGTCACATGATCCTTCAGAAATTATTCTAATATACTGATTTGCTGCTCAAATCTGTGTTGAAAACAGTTGTTCTGCTTAATATTTTGTGTGGAAACAAACACATTTGATTCTTTAAAGAATAGAATGATCAATAAAATTTGAAATAAAAATGTTTTCTAACATAAATGTATTTACTGCCACTTTTGATCAATATAATGTGTCCTTGCGTATTAGAAGTATTAATTTATTTGGGAAAAAACATCTTTAAGACCCAAACTTGTAAATGGCAGTCCTGTTAAATAGGTTTGCCCAAATTGGCATCATTTTTGCAGTTCAAAATTTGGTGATTCAGATAATATATTTTTCCTTCTAATTTAGTAGATTGCAAAAATAAAAGGATTTGGACAGTAAAAGGATCAGGCCATGCTTCTCTTTTGATCCTTTTGATTAAAGTAAATGTAGTATGTCCTCTGCTGGCTGTGTTTCAGAAAACAACAGCTTCCTGTACTGCAAAAACAGGCAAAGCTTTCATGATAGAGCTGAGACGATGCCTGAGTCATGAGAACTTCAAGATCATCATGGAGGCGCTACAGTCGTACAAGACAACCGATGACCTGAGTAACCTTCTGGCTAATGTTGTTGAACCCCTCATACAAGACCACAACACACACAGTCTGCTCAGAGGTGCGGAATCTCACCATATCCATCCCATGAGTGATGCGAGTTAATATAAATTGTAACTTAGCTGATTTCCAACCTGCTTTGTATTGTAACAGTGTCAGTGGCATATGTAATTGAACAATATTTACTTGTTCTCTGTGTTACCTGAGCTGATAAAATTCATTCATGTCCAGGGCATTAATGATAACTACAGATTATTCTTCCTCATTTTTGTATCCCCACCCACCCACAGACAGTTTTTTTTTTTTTTAATTCTCTCCGTATTTATGATTATTTGCAGCCTTTAGCCACTGCATATAATGCGTTGGCTCTCCCGCTAAACATTTTGCTCTTTGAATTTTAGCACCCGGAAACAATACAAGTCCACACCATATTAACTAAAAGTTTGCAAAGAAGTATTTCCTACTAAAGAAAGGTGGCATTTGACTCAGTCAAGTGTATCCATAGTAAACTGGTGGGAGTGACCTTTGATGGCAACATGCCCAATGCATTATGGGTATTGAAGTTTTCCTAACTATTTGGCAAAGGGAAGACAATGGCCTTTTTTCTGTTTTCTCTAGTCAGGTTGCAGCTATTTCAAAAAGCTTTTTGCCTTTCTACTGCATAGACAGCAAGTTTTATTGAAAGCCCATTTGCCAGCTGTGAAGTACACCTTTAACTAGTATACCTACTGATATATAATCACAGCCCATTGGAGCGGTATCAGACTCATATTCTGACTAGAATTGAGTATGACCACGTCAGGCTACCTGCATGACGTCATAAAGGGAGGAATTCCTTGTATGGACACTTCTCCCGGATGACACACTTGTCATGACGTGTGTGTGTACGTGTGTACTTGTGACTCTTTTGTTCCGTTCACTGAACGCCTCCATGGGTTCGGCTGTTTTCGAAAAGAATCGTAACAGCATATCTTTCTTTTATAATTTTGATAAAACTAAAGACTCTTCGGAGAAATGAAGGATGCAATACTATTCTATAGGTACTCAAGATTGACATGAGATTGGCAGAAACTGTGTTATGCACCCTTTAAGTTTGCCTTTTCCCCCTGAGCTTAACAGTCTATCTTGTTCTCAAGGTCTTTATCAGTTCATCCGACCACACCATAAGAAAGATTTTGATGAGCGTTGCTTCGAGTTAACAGGTGAAGGTTGTGGCTATAAACCAGAGCATTCGCTGTCCAGGGAGGAGCGAGAGGCTCTTGGGCAGAACACAGGTAACATTTGACTAGTAAACAGTATGTAGCAGTTACAGGAAACATTTGGGCCTTACTTTATCTCTCCATAATCATAAATATCATTGTTTTGTTAGCCAAAGCTGAGATCCCACCTGTAAATCCACCCAGCGAGCAGCTGAATTCGAGTCAACAGCTGAACCAAGGTGGTCCTCACTTGGTAACTGTAGAACTTAATGGAGGGGATGGTAAAATTGGAGGTACATTTGAGCTTATTTAAACTAACTGTTATTAAAAAGGTCTCCTGCTCACTTTTGATGCTAACATTTGTACATTTAGAATATTTTCTGATTAAGTTTGTGGAATTTTTAATAGTGAATCTAAGAAGTGAAGACCAGAAGCCACAAACATCCATCAAAGAAGGTCTATCGTGCTCCTCTCTGCTGTCAGACATAAAACAGGCCATCGGTGCAGAGAAAACCCGTCAGATGTTTTTAGCCTTGCAGGCGTATAAAACATCAAACAATTATGAGCAGATGGTGTCAACTGTTGTGAGTTTATTGACTGAGAGGGATGAGGACATCACTCTACTAGAACGTTAGTCAATTTCTTTTGGGTTCATCATAACCATTTTACTTGATCAAAATTATTTCTGTTGGGAAAGAGGCTGAACTTGTTTGGTTTGGTCTAGGTTTATCTGTGCTCATTCGACCACAGCATAGGAAGCAGTTCGGTGAGCTGTTAAAATCCTTGACTGGAAATGATTCTATAGCAAACCAGGATTCAGACATGGGATCAAGTCCACCAAACCAAGGTATTTTGATTTAAAGGTGCACTATGTAACTTTTCCGTCCGCTAGAGCTTGTCTATTCAAAACAAAGGCGTAGTTTGATGACGCCAAGTTTTAGCGCAGAATCTTGGGAAATGTGGTCTTCACCTCACAGCCGGTGGAAAAAAATTGGGACTCAGGCAGAAATCAAGTTCATGGATGCGATTATTGACATTACTGTATTATGAAGCAGAGCAGGGGCAAGTGTTATGGGAGCTGAACAAGGCGAGCAGCGGGACTTTTATTATGCCACAGTCGTCGCCGCCATTTCCGCTTTTCCGTTCATGAGTAGGCCTATGAGATAACGCAGCTCTGTTTATCATATTAGATACATTTGAGTGTGTTGAAAATGATGTTATGACGTTACTCTGTGCGTTCGCTCGGCAGCTGCTATGACACTTGTTGTTGCACACTGCAGTAAGAGTAAAGCGTTTCTCCAAAATAAAACCGGAAACCGAGGGTAAAGCATTTGACAGGCGATGCTCTCACACTTCCCAGTTCATTGGTTAAAATAGCAATTTTCTCACGATTTACAAATAGTTGGAAACATTTGGGATATTGTAATTACTCAACTGAACAAAATATATAACACTGGCCTAGTGATTTTTTTAAATATATTTTTTTACATGGTGCACCTTTGAGAGTAATGTAAATATTGTAATCTGAAACAAGGATAGTAGACAACTATGCTAATCATTCTTTAATTTTTTTTTTCTTTGCAGCGTCTCCGTTATCTGCAGGAAAGACTCAAAGCAAGATATCATCCTTCTTTTCATGAATGCTGCTAGGACTGAGATATTGAATCAATATCTTCTTATTTTTTTACATACCATGCATGAAGTTGTACAGAAGAATGATAAGAAAATAAATGAATTAACTGATTTAAAAAAATAAATGAATTAAATGCATTGAGTTTTATACTTCAATTTTAAAGTTTTATTTTTTAGTAAAAATAGTGATTTCAGTCATTTAACAATTGTATCTTCCCTGTACCATGAAGTAGCACTATAATTTAAATTAATTAATCAAAATATATTCTGCAGAGAAAATATATTTTCCTGGAAAAAAGCTCAGGAAAAAATTTGTTGAGTTGGGATGATTCATTAACTTTTTATTGCTAGGAAAATATAACGCAAAATGTTTTTTTAACAAACATTTGAACTATTTAGAAGTTAAAATTGATGGGATATACAGTTTTTTGTCAGAAGAACAGTATAGACTGCTAGTTATCGAATTTGCTTAGAAAAATATTCTAACGGTAAAAGATGTATAAAACCAATTAATAATGTACTACTTTTTATCAAGCAATAAATGTATACAATAAATACATGAGTACACATTATAGGCACATAAAATGCTCATGATGAAAAGACAATTATTTAAAATATGATAGACTCAAAATATTAAAAGGAATGTCTGGGAATGAGTAATATTTTGAGACATTTTTCTATGGGAACTTTTCATTGAGCACAGTAAGCAATGTACGTGTATAGAGCAATTTAATACAAAATATTGAATACAAAGTTAAATTAATAAACTGATTTTTATTATTATGCCACAAGAACAAGAGGCATTAAGCACAATCACATTATTAACAACATAAAAAAGAATAGGCTACATAATGTTCAGTGGTTTTAGAACGCTGCAGCACTTTTTTTGTTACCAAAGGTTTATGTATAATTTTAAGTCCTTTATAAAACTTAAAAAAGCTGGTTAGCAAAGAGCCCATTTCTTTTTATGTAATTCATTCACTGATGTAGGAAGCGCTGACCGATGACGAAAGTGAGGTCAAAGTTGAGTGACTCCCAGTGAGCTGCAGTGCTCACCGTCTGGCCAAACAGAAACAAAACAATGCTATCAACGCTGTCAACGGAAGATTTAAAATGTGAGTCTGGGATTTTTAACCATTTTAGCAGGTACAACCGTAAAGCCGTGTATTTGAAAAACGATAGCAGGAAACTAGCTAGAGAGTGCTAACTATTTGGCTCTCTAACGTAGCTTAAAGCTAACCGGCATCATTACATATTTTGCACACCACACTCATGAGATATCCTATGAATAGGCTATATTATATAAACACACGAACACCAGATCATTTTTTAACAAGGAGATGATTTTGAAATATGTTTTAAGTGTACTGTTTTACATAATGTGACGTTTGCACGAGACCTTTATTTGCCTGCTGTTCCTGCAGTTTTTCTACATTGAGCTCCTGTCATGTAAGCGCCTGATCCTCACTATGGATGAAAGCAGTCTGGAAGAAGCCATCAAGACCTACAGCGCTCAGCTTCAGCAGGTGGAGGTGGCATTATCTGCTGGTTTGGCCTCAGCGGAGCAGGCTGACCTGCTGAAGCTAAAGGAGGACCTGCAGCAGCTCATTGAGCTCACAGAATCCAGCCTGCTGTCTGTCAGAAAAAGCAAATTGCTGGCCTCTTTGGAGGAGCCCTCGACAAACCAAAATCCCACATCGGTTACTCAAGAAACGGGTTTGGATGATGAGTTTGCTGCTTTCAATGCTGAACTGTCAGAAAACTGTATGGTAAAACAAAACACTGAACCTGAAGAGGAAGAGGAGGATTTAAGTGGATCCAAGGTACGTGCTCCTTACCGTACCTCATGGGGAACCCTAGAGTACCATAACGCCATGGTCGTTTGCCCTGAAGAGCCAGAAGGAGAAGAGGCTCAAGTCCGGGTGCTTTACCTCCATCCCACAAACAAATCTATGAAACCCTGCGGTTTCTTCCTTGAGGGCAAGTGCCGTTTCATGGACAACTGCAGGTGCTGCTTTTAATGAGTTTTTCTTTTTCCCCTTTTCACATTTTTGCCATGTTTAATGTAAGCTTGGTATGCAACCTGTGGAGACCATTTATAATTTTTTTGACAGACAGATATAAAAATGTCCACAGAGGTAAACATTTGAAAAAAATGTGGTTTTGAAAAACTTTTACACCATTTTCAACATAAATTTAAATTAAATTACATAAAGTAAAAAGTTAAGATATGTTTTCCTTACACTTAATACATGTGAGTTTACACATCTTAATATTTATTTTCATAGTAAGTAAAATTATTTTTTAAAATAAATATTGTATATTTAATATTATATCATAAACAATTTAAATGTTAATACATTTAGTATCAACTTCTTCAAGGTAAACCATTTTTTTAAAATCATTTGACTAATTACATAAACAAAAATATTAGTATTTTTTCAATTAAAAATAATAATTTTTCAAAGTAAAAGAGTAAAGTAATTTTTATGTAAATAGCATGCATTTAATAATGACCTAAATTGTATTTCTATAAAACTTATTTATTTTTCAAGGTGAAAGTATAATATATATACACACACAACTATTGATCTTGACACACTGTCATGACGTGTGTGTGTGTGTGTGTGTGTGTGTGTGTGTGTGTGTGTGTGTGTGTGTGTGTGTGTGTGTGTCAGGTTCTCTCATGGTGAGGTGGTGTGTGTATCAGAGCTCAGAGACTTCCTGGAGGCTGACATCAGTAACATGGAGTCAGGCTCTGCGTGTTTGGCCAAACATGAAGATGGCATCTGGTATCCAGCCAGAATATCAGGTACAATACCAGAGTTACTTTACCACCAACAACAAAAATAAAAGGAAGAACTGATATTGCTACATGATATCATTTGTTTGTTACCTTCCCCACAATTTACAAGACAGGGAGAGTCTTTATTGATCCCCAAGGGCAGAATTCATGGAAAACTGCAGCTTCAAACATAGACTGTACAAGAATACAATAGTACATTAACTTGATCTAGTAAAACAGTGCAAGATATTACAAGCGCGCATTAGACATTGTGCTTCCCTGTTTCCAGAGATTGAAGGTGGGTTTTACACAGTGAAATTTGATTCACTGCTGTTGAAAGAGGCTGTGCTGGAGGCTGATGGGATCATTCCTCCTCTTCGTCAAGATGATGGTTCCTCCTCCTCCTCATCGGACTCTGAGGATGATCAGTGGGATGCCGGCTATGCTAAAGGTGCTAAAGTTAATTCACCATTCCCTAGGATGTACATTATATACTTAGGGAAGTTCGCAAGTCTACACTCGATTTCTACACTCACCTAAAGGAGACTGTGAAACAGTCTGAGGAGACAGTCTGAGGAAAATAATGAATCTCTTGAAAGAACATTCCAGGTCTAATTTTCTGCAAAATCAAAATAAATAAATAATGTTTTGCTTGAAATAAAAAAAAAGCATATTTTTTAAAACCATCAAGATGTTTATCTCTAAGGATAACCCGGCCTCACGTGTTTTTCATTACAAATAAGCACATTCCCCTCAATTCTCATTAATTTATTATATAAAACAATATAATTCTCATCGCTGATTGCAAAAAATATTATATTTAAGTATTTGGACATCGAAATATACTGTACACTACTGTTCAAAAGTTTGGAGTTAGTTCTTAGTTAATATTTTTATGTTTTTATGCCCTTAGTGTGAATGTGTCTTTACTCTAGTCACATGGCCCTTAAGAAATCATACTAATTTGCTGATTTGGTGCTCACGAAATAATGTTGAAAAACAGTTTTGCTGTATAATATTGTGTTTCAGGATTCTTCGATAAATATAAAGTTAAAAAGAACAGCATTTATTTGAAATAGAAAGCTTTTGTAACATTCTTAATGTCTTTACTGTTACGTCTGGTCAATATTATGTACTTCTCCTTCATTAAATTATTAATTTCTTAAAAAAATTAAAAAAGACTGACCCCAAAGTTTTGAACAGTTATGTTTATTGTATTAAACTGCATTACAGTGATGTGACTCTACAATGAAAACTGTAATTGTTACTGAAAAAATACATCCAGATGAACTACAGTAAAGGGAAATCTTTTTGACAAAATGTTCTTAATTGTCATGAGAAAAAATTATCTTAATGGTGCTAAAATATAATTGTTATAAAATATAATTTCTAATTATGTTCCCTTTAAAGTGCAGACTGGATTTATTATTGTGAGATTTGCCCATCTGTGATCAGATTACAATTAAAAGGATGTCAGTGTGCATGTTAACGGTTTCCAGTTAAGCAACATTGACTTTTTGCAGAATAATTTTTTTAGTGAAAGCTCAATTTAAGGGTCAGATAAATTAACCCCACATTACTGTCTTCCTGAAATGTAACAGTTATTAGATCAGGGGCCGTATTCACCAAATTCTATTTATCACCATTCTATCTTAAGAGTTCTCCTACATAGCAGTAAAAGTTCCTTGGTAAGAGTTTCCTCTTAACCTATTCACAAACAACTTTTACTAAGAAATAGAGAGGAACATTCCACCGTTTTTAGAAATAGGTCTTATTCAACTTCTTCCCTACATTTAGATATGTGGGCAAATGCATTTTTGTCTCAGTGCATGCATTGTTTTAGTTTGGCAGGTTCACTGCTGGCTTAGCTTAGCATAATGAATGGAATCATATGTTGCCAGCTAGCATATCCCGAGTAAAAGTGATCAAAAAAGAAAAACCCACCTAATTTACTTCTTGTGGCCTGCGTATTCACAACGAGTACAAATAGCGATGCAGATTACTTGGGCCAGCTACTTGGGCGCAGAGATATCACGCAACCCATGCGCCCAAGTAGCAGTGCTTCGCCTGTGCTTCCCCATAATATAGTCCCAAATTAATATCTGCCTAGGAAATCGCCTAAAAATGGTGGAGTGTTCCTTTAAGCTAAGAGAAAGGATGGGGTTGACCTTGTTGCTATGGATGATGTCAACACGCTTACTAAATATGTGCATAGTGATTGGTTGATAATTTGGTTCCTATTCTAATACTATACATTTAATTTATTTATGTTTTTTTTTTTTTGCAGTTTTTGCCTTTTTATTATGATAGGACAGTGAGTAGACCAGATGCGAAGTGGGAAGGGGGACGGAATCTGGAAAGGTCCACAAGCCAAAACTCAAACTCGGGTCACTCAAGCTGCCCACAAGGCTATCGGCGCAGACGATAACACATTATTTTCAACTTGTCTGCAATGTTTTATTCTCCATCAGTCAAAGCATGTACATTTGCCTGTACATAAATAAACCTTTGTCATTGCAGATTGCACCCAAAGCTCTATGGCCTCAATTGTGTACAGTAGGGCTCCTCAAATGAGATCCACTTTCCTGCAGAGTTTAGCTCTAACCCTAATCAAATACACCTGAACATGTTAATCAAAGTCTTGAGGTTCAGTAGAAAATCACAGGTAGGTGAGTTTGATCAGGGGCTTCGTTCCACTCCACTTTTAGACGTGCACTTGCAAACTTCCCTAAGTACTTCCCTTGGGGAATCCCTGCCGCCATTTTGAAGTGTATTTAACTTGTGAAGAGGACGAGGGAAGTTTTTTTGGAGACCCTCGCTTCCTCGATTTTGACAGAAGGAGCTAGTCTACTTCATGTGTACACTTCAGGCAGCTTCATATACCACAATGCAACACGAATGTGACGTCACCGCATATCGCATTAAATTAACCCCACCACAAACAATTCTATGAAAACAACCCAAACACACTTATATACATATAGAATACTGCATTAAAGGAAAAAAAAATCAACTCCATAGTGGATTCTAAGGGATCAAGGGCTTAAGACGTTCCAGTTCAGTCCATTGCAAATGTTCCGCCAGTAGTGGACACTCGTGCAATGTAAGCAATGATGCATATCTGAGTGAATGAGATGGCGGGAATTTAGAAAGTGAAGGGCATAATAAAAATGATCTGGAAAATAGCAAGGGTTGGCCCTCCAGGGTAAGATTTGAGGAACCCTGGTGTACAGTGTCTTTGAGTGGGTTGCTGAGGCAAATTGCCGGCAACAGACATTTTGGGATTGTTTGTGATTTGGTCTTATTGATTTAGGAGTCCTCTTGACTACCCCTAACTTTTCACATATTTAGAAGCTGGGTTTAGTGCTAAAATGCTTTGTGAAAAAATCTTAGAACAAAAATTTGGACTGACACCCCCATTACTTTTAAGAGTTTCTCCTAAATCAGCAAGTTAGGAGCTACTTTTAGCCTTAAGATGTTTTTTTAAATATGTCCCCAGATGTGTAGGTTGCTTGAATTCACTGATACACAAATACAGATGCATTGATTTAGAGCTTTTCAACACATTTACAGGGTTTTGTTGATATCAAGTTGACTTTATATCTCATTACAGTGTTAACATCAATAGAGGAGGATGTTGCCCAGGTAAACAGTGCAGAGTTTTGCGGTTGGGAGGCTCACACACGTGGCATTGGCTCCAAGCTCTTGCTGAAAATGGGTTATGAGCTTGGTAAAGGTAGGTGACCTGACCATAACAGACAATCAGTCTAAAAACCATCAGAACTGATGTTTCTGTCTTGTGCATGCCTTTGTAGCTAGTGTCCCTGTGTATGCATAGGTTTGGGGAAAACCCTCTCTGGTCGTGTAGAGCCAGTTCAGGCAGTGGTTCTTCCCAAGGGACGTACATTGGACATTTGTGCTGAGCTCACTCAGAGAAAGACTGCAGCCGCTATCGCTAAGGATAACCCGGCCTCATGTAAACCGAAGACTAAACGGAGGAAGAGGAAGGCTTCCACATCAACACGCCACAATGTTTTTGATTTCCTGAACTCTAAGCTTGGCGATGGAGCTCAGCCTGCATCTCATTCATCAAGCTCATCCGTCACTGGTGCAGAGGCATACAGGGGCGGCAAGAGCATCAAACGTTCACTGAATGTTCGTCTGTTCCAGGCCACAGAGAAAGTCGCTCAAGTGGAGAAAGAGATCCAGCAACTCACTAAGTCTCTTAGTAAACGAAATGGAAGGTATGCTTTTCTGGAACCAGACCCAGTTTTTATACTTTCTTTTCATCGCTCCCCTCTTTCTCAATAATACTCTTTTGAAAATGTTAAACTGTTTGGGGACATATGGACATACAAATTATTTTCCTCATTTGAATTGAACAAGTCATTCAAATATTTAAACAATTCCAAATCACTATTTCTATATAATTGAGTGGAAATGGTGAAAAACAGCAGCATGAAACTTTTTGGAAATTTAAATCATCCAAACTAACCGATGGGTTGAATCAGATTTTTTGAAGATGCATTTTTGAATGTAAACCATTTAAATTAGTTGTCCGAACAAATCAATTTGATGAATCAATCAGACTTTCTGGTGACTCATTTTTGAATGTAGACCATTTAAATGGATTGTCCAAAAAAAACCATTCGATGAATCAGACTTTTTGCCGACTCATTTCATTTAATTAAAGGGTACATAACACACACAGTTTCTGCTAATCTCATGTTAATCTTGAGTGCCTGTAGAGTAGTATTGTATCCTTCATATCTCTGAAGAGTCTTTTAAATCTTCTTTCCTTAACGCTGGGTTATTTGGGAAGCTGAATAAGGTTATCTTTCCCTCACATCCAGAAATACACCTCTTTAGTGATGTTGTTGTGATATTTTCGTGGTCTAAAAACAAAATGACGGCTTCTGTAACCCGAACGAGTTGATGTGCGCGTGCTTTTGCTCTCACTCTGGTTGGTGTGCGCATGTGCTCATCCGAGACATGTGCCCATACAAGGAATTCCACCCTTTATGATGTCATACAGGGCCATACGTGAAAAAAACGTTCCAAAACTTATTAGAATCCTGAAGGACTGTGTTTGGCACAGAAATACTCTGTCATACGTCCAACTTGTTTTTTGAAAGGTTGGCCATGTTTAGCATGAGAATCCATCTCTCTTTAACCATGGAAATAAGTCAGAATGCATGAAATAGCATTAGACCCCCCTGTAAGCCATTTAAATGGATTGGATAAATCAGGCTGTGTCTGAAATCACATATTCTCTTGAGCAGGTACTTAAAATTTAAAACTACTTCCCAACTACTAAAAAGGTACATTCTATATGATATCAGTCTGTGTATGAATATAATCTGGGCGTACTACATTTGCCATATTGTCATTTATCTTGTGAGCTACCAGCGTCAGTTGCTTTGCTTAATTTACTGTAATTCACAAATCCTCTCCCGTGGCCTCATGAGATAGTAAAGTAAAGTATCCATCATATGCACACTCAGAATCTCGCAGGAAGTAGTAGGTCATCCTGGTGGTACTTGCTTGCTCTTTTATGAGTACTGTGAATTTAGACGTACTGTTTCAGACATTTTAGAACAATTGGTTTGGAGAGCATGTTTGATTACATCAAATATGTTTCCTCTGCCATAAAGCTGCTCATAAAATACAGATTTCGATAACTGCTGTTAATTAGCCATTGTCACACTACTATTAAAAGAGTGAAGTTGGCTGTATTACTGCTTTTTAGGTTTTTTTTTACTCCCCAACATTCACTGTTATTTGTCTCTCTCTCAGTTTCATGTTGTTCCTTTCTCTCTGTCCTCAGGGATGCTACAGTGGTCAGTCGAATAGAGGAGAAGCTCGCTGCCTCCCGCAAGTTGCTGGAGCAGCTGAAGGCTCAGGAACAGTCCATTCAGAGAGAGCAAAAGAAAGCAGACACGCACAAGAAAATGACTGAATTCTGACAATTCTACTACTTTTTTTCCCCTTCTTTTTTTTATATATATACTTTTATTTGGAATTTTGTTTAGTGTGTTTAAACATTAACATTTTTTGGATATTAAAAAATTCTACATGATGATGAATGTGATTATGTTCATAGCCCATCCAAATCTTGGTCTTTGATATCAGATATCACATAAAGAAGGCATGTGATAGTTAAATTTAGATTCACTTTTTATGTTTCTTTTTATGGATTCAGTTCATTTAGATGCACAACTACTTTTATAAAACAATGTGGTTCATGTATACGTTGGTGTTTAAGACTTAAAGGCTTAAGCCAAATTGAAAGGACAGTCTATTATTGTTAAACTATTAATCCATCTAAAATGCTGGTCAATAAATGCTGCTTAATGGATCAGACACCACAGTAGGCCTTCACAGATAAATCCCCTGTGGAAGAGACTAAACACTGAACAGCCTAAAATGTTTTGTTGTTCTTCTGGCTGGTTTAAGAAGGGTTTGGTGTTCTGGACTTCAAGTAAAACCAGGTAAGATCAGCAATAGATCATACATTAATATTATATATAATATTATATTTCCCCATATGGATAATAACTGCAAATAGTAACCTTTTTTCTCTGCCATTTAAGATATATTTAATAATAATTTCTCTAATTTTTTTTCCATTTCTAAGTACGTATTATTACTTCGTTTTAATTTTACTTCTTGGCAAAATATATTTGTTTTAGGCTACATATTCGTACATGGTAGTTTATTTGCCAAATGATTTTACCAACAGTATATATATTGTAACCATAGAGAATTGTAACCGTCGAATAGGCACAATTGCGAGTTTGAGGTTGTTCCCATGGGAACAAAACATGCGTTACCTACACACCGATGCGCTGAGATTTGATCCCAGGTAGGATACATTTACTTAACTAATGTTATATGTGTATTTAAATAATTCCGAATGCTTATGTTTCTTCACCAATCTAGTGAAACAGCAGAGATCTTTTTGTCTGACTCCTCAACAAACTTTGATTGTATCTCGTTCTTTGTATTTAAGCAACTCTGCGTCGGTAACGTTAGTATAGAAAGTAAACTGAAAATGATAATAGAACATATTTATATTAACGCAAGCGTAGTTACGTTAATTCAATGTTCCCCTGTGCTGTGGACAGGAGGACTGTAGCTTCGAGTTCCAGCAACACCAGTTAGTTTACTATGGAAGCTTGTTTAATTCCACCACAGAATTACGTTATGTGCCTCTTTACTAGATTTTTTTTTTTTTTTTTTTGAGATAGTGGATGCGTGTTGTTTTGCTATGTCCCATGCACTGCTGCTCATTAAATTTGAATGAGAGCAAAATAGTCAAATCATATATATATATATATATATATATATATATATATATATATATATATATATATATATATATATATATATATATATATATATATATATATATATATATATATATATATATATATATATATATATATATATATATATAGGGAATCTGCCACCCCCTTTAGTGACATATCAGGACAACAGATTTTTGTTGTCTCTTCAGTGGCTGAGGTGAGGACGTTTCCAGTTGGCACATTTTCTTCGTCTGAGTTTGTTTACTTGTTTTGCCAAAGCTTCACAAGTCCTTCCTGTCAGCATTAAAATATTCAGAAAGTAATTAGATAACATGTTCAAATTTCTAAGTTTTAAGTATACCTTCTTTTTTTTTTTTTCAACAACCAGACTGGCTAGCAAGTCAAAGTTTGGAGTAAGCTAATATGCTAGTTGAAGCTCAAATGTCCACCATGTCCATTCATTTTTAGTTGATATTGCATTTTATAGAAATGTAATATAATTTATAGAAACAAGTAGTGTAGATAACATTAGAATACTAATATACTAATTATACAATAATCAGGCATAACATTATGACCACTGACAGGTGAAGTGAATAACACTGATTATCTCTTCATCATGGCACCTGTTAGTGGGTGGGATATATTAGGCAGCAAGTGAACATTTGTCCTCAAAGTTGATGGGTTAGAAGCAGGAAAAATGAGCAACGTAAGGATTTGAGCGAGTTTGACAAGGGCCAAATTGTGATGGCTAGACGACTGGGTCAGTGCATTTCCAAAACTGCAGCTCTTGTGGGGTGTTCCTGGTCTGCAGTGCATGGTCAGTATCTATCAAAAGTGGTCCAAGGAAAGAACAGTGGTGAAACGGCGACAGGGTCATGGGCTTAAGAATAAAAAAAAAAAGACCTCCACAGCTCCACTTAATAAGAATCACAAGCGAACATGTTGTAAAATACATGAAGAGTGTTTTTTATGAGCTTTATAGACCGAGAGTTGAGAGTGACTCTTGAAGGACCAGCACCACATCCTCTTGTACCACTGTTTAAAGAATTAATCTTTCAGAATCAGCAGTAAATTTTGGAAGTTCATTTTTAGTCCATCTCCTATCCTGAAGTCCGTTTTGCAGAGATGGACTAAAAATGAACTCTCAAAACTTACCGCCAGATTCTGGAAGGTGAATTATTAATTCTGAAGAACAGTGTTACAAGAGGTTGTGGTTCTGGTCCTTCAAGATCCAAATATAAATAAATAAAAAATACATTGTGTGACTTATAAGTTTATTTAAAAACACACAGTTTACTTAAAACCTTTTATGTATTTATAATTTGAAAGCAAACAAATAACCCTGTTCAGGAAAGGTACATCATACCTTTCAGAAAATATAATTTTCATCTTAATATTGCAATGTAAACGTTTTTAACAATAATATGCATGTCCATGACAGGGTAGACATATCTTATGGTTTATGCTCCAAATAATGGCCCATAATTATCTAAAAAAAAATGTGTGGAAGCTCAGCTAATTTATTTCTTATAGTACTTAAGTGTCTACTATTTATGACAAGACATAAAGAAATGGGAAATTAAAACCAAAATGTGTGAGTATTGTGGTGTTTGAAAGGCACTCTATGGTGATATTGACATATTAAAGTCAGACTCAGAATTACTTGATATAAAGTCAGAATTGCGTGTTACAAAGTCAAAATTGAGAGAAATAAAGTCAGAGTTTTTATCTCGCAATTCTGACTTTATAATTGGCAGTTCTGACTTGATATCAAGCAATTCTGACTTTATAACTTGCAATCCTGACTGCTTTTCTCAGAATTGTGAGATCTAAACTCTATGGAAGCCTGTTTCCACAATGGAATAAAACAATTTAAAAGAAAATTACGACATTTTATCTCGAAATTCTGACTTTACAACTCTCAATTGTTTATATCACGCAATTCTGATGTGAAGTCGCAATTCCTGAAGAAACAAAAAGTCATAATTGTGAGATTAAAAGTTAATTAGTTAAGCAATTACCGTGTATGTTTTATTCTCTGGTGGAAACCAGCTTCCATACAGGAAGAATGCACGAAATAGTGGATTTTTTTCGTTCTTTTTTTCCAGAGGATGGGCTTGAAGGAGACTTCCTCGCAAGCTCACTGTGCTCATCTCAAACTTACATCACCATGTCATCACCCAAGAGAGAGCCTCAAGGGAATGACTTTACAGGACCTTTAATCACCCAAAGCAAAAGAGCAAACAGGCCTGCCTGCTCATCAGATTGCAGTGTTGAACCAGCAGCCTCTCAGCCTCGACTGCTAAGTCGTGAATGTCGTACTGCCACACCAGCATTTAAGCGTGAACCCTCACCTTTTCGCGCCCTCAGTTTCAGGACCTTGTCTCCACCACAAAATGATCTATCTGTTGTTAAACTACCTCAGCTGGTATCACAGATGGGCATTGGACCGGCAGTCAGAGACTCTGTGTGGAATGA
This sequence comes from Gobiocypris rarus, assembly GCA_023029165.1. NCBI lineage: Eukaryota > Metazoa > Chordata > Actinopteri > Cypriniformes > Gobionidae > Gobiocypris > Gobiocypris rarus. The sequence goes on from CM040931.1 coordinate 21,818,834, forward strand.
AGGACCCCATTTTGTGACACCTATCAAAGAAATTCAACCCTCAAGTGTCAGACAATTCAGGTAAGTTTACTCTTGCCAAATTATTCCAATGATTCACTTAGTCTCTGTTTTGTTTTGGAAATGTTTAATTAGTTTGTCTGTTTTTCCAAGTGTTGAGCATGAGAAGCCTGCAGTCAAAACAAAAAAGACAAAAACAGGGAAAAAATGTAAACCCAAATACAAACCCCTCACTGGAACTGAGGTAGTTGAGATATTAGCCAAGAAAAAGCATCTGGGGGAACATGATTTTTACTATTTGAAGGCTTCTGAAGATGGTCCTTACAGGTGCCAGTCATTATTTTATTTAAAATGTATTTATTTATCTGCTGTATAATATTTTATTTGATATAAATATATGCTCTTTTTTCAGACCATATGACTTGCGAGTGGTCTCACAAAGTGCAGCGGGCGCAGATTACTACAGCTTCTCCCCCACAACTGTAATACATATGCAGGATGGCTTCTGCGTTGAACTCTGGACCCTGGCAGAGTGGTATCGAGAGTCTGTGCTTTGTGAAGCTGTGAGAGACTTCCCATTTTTCCGAGATTATTTACTGTGCAAGACCTTCAAAAGGTGACTTAACTTTAATCTTAATGTTATTTTAACAGCATGTTTGATTTTACGGACCTTATACAAATGGTTATCTAACTGTATACTTAACAACTTTTTCAGATGGCACAGAAATGTACACAAGGTTACTGTCGAACGCAGGATTGACTTCCTTCCGTCTCAGCTGCTGATAGCAGTGCCCCAGTTCAGGGATGCCTTATTACATATCTCCAGGTTTTTGCCCCCCCATCCCCCAAAACATGTTATAAGTGAAAATGAAATAAATTAAAGATTTGTGCTGCTATAAATATAAACAACATATGTTATTTATCTCAAAAGCCTATCATTTTTCCTAGGTTAATTGAGGAGCTAAAGCAAGTCAATTGGCTGCCACAGGAGGATTTAAGGACTTACACACTCTTAGATTTCCAAAGTGCACTTCTGGAAAAGAATCAGACAGCTCAAGTTTCTTTGCATAGTTTCCTACATTGCCGTGCTGCAATACTTGATATGGTATGGTACAACAGTTGCACTTTGCAAATGTACTCTCCCTCATGTCATTCAAAACCTCTAGGACTTTCTTCCTTTCGTGAAATACAAAAGGAGTTACTTTGCAGGATGTTCAATTAGCTTTTTTCCATATAATGTGACCATAACAGATTCAAAGGGTTAGTTCACCCAAAAATGACAATTCTGGGTGAACTGGGTGAAGTAATTATGTGATTAATTACTTACCCTCATGTTGTTCGACACCCGTAAGACCTTTGTTCATCTTGGGTACACAAATTAAGATATTTTTGTTGAAATTCGTGGCTTCCATTGACAGCAATGTAATTTTCTCTCTCAAGACCCATAAAATTTACTAAAGACGTCGTTACAAAGTCCATCTCACTACAGTGGTTCTACAATAATTTTATGAAACGACGAGAATAGTTTTTGTGCGCAAAAAAACCCTAAATAACACTGCTTCCTGAAGCTTCGAAGCGTTCTGAATCAGCGATTCATGATTCAGATCAGCAGCCAAACTGCTGAAATCACGTGACTTTGGCCTTCCGAACCGCTGATTTGTGGGTCTTGAGAGAGGAAATTACATTGTTGTCAATGGAATCCTTTCTGAGCCATCGGATTTCAACAAGAATATCTTAATTTGTGTTCCAACGATGAACAAAAGTCTTATGCGTGTCGAATGACATGAGGGTAAGTAATTAATGACATAATTTTCATTTTTGAGTGAACTAACCCTTTAATTTTATTCACATATAAACATTCATCAACACACACATACTTAAGTTATGGTAACAGAAGTTCAAGCATGTTTTTTTGACGTGCAAGAACCAATTAGGTTCATTCTTGTGTGTTACGGAGCTTGTTTGAGCTTTCACCAGAACCAATTAGGTTTGTTCTCGCGTGTCAAGCAGGTTCAGTTGAGCTTGTTTACGTGTGCTGGTCAGTTTTTATATGTGAATAAAAGGCTGAATTGAGGGTTCATCATAAAAGGCGATCAAGTCTCTTCAGATAATTTGGACTAAACCGCTCAATTCACATGGATTTTTTTTATTTATTTGACAGAAATCTCTCAGATTTCATATAAAAAATATCTTTATTTGTGTTCCAAAGATAAAAGTCTTATGGGTATGGAACGACACGAGGGTGAGTAAATTGGCATAATTTTCGTTTTGGGTGAAATAACCCTTTAATGTTAATAAATATACACTGCACTTAACATCATCATCTACTTGCAGGTGAAGGATAAGTGTTACCAAGCACATCAGGAGCTCCAAATGAAAGTGGAAAACTCAAAGCTCTTCCAGAGCAGTCCATCCCTATACCTTCAGCTCACAAGCTTTAGAAACCTACAGAAAGAACTCAGTAAGGCAGAGCAAGCGATACATTTGCTGGGAAACCTTGCTGCTTTAGCTGACCAGATGACTGTACAAAACCTTGTCACCATCTCCAAGCGTGAGATCACAGCATTCCTGAACAATGTTTTAAAAGTATGTGAGAAGGATTCAATTCTGAATTTGATTTGATAAATAAATATAGTCTATTTTTTATGTAATTTAGCAATTCATTTTCTTTTTAAACCTTTCAGAGAGAACGTGAGGAACAGGGTGGTCTCTTCCAGGCAGAGCTTCTATTTGGAGCAGATGATCAGCTTACTGTTTTTCCTCCATTGCACTTGTTTAAAGAGGTTTTGCTTGGAATGGTGTTATCAGTAGCAGACTCTGTCCTGCAGGTGAGAAGTCACAAGCAGGTCAAAGAAAAATGATATAATGCATGAGGAAGTACTCATATTTTAAAATTATTTTATTTCTTATTCAGCAGATGTTTTACATACTCATTCTTAATATTTAATATGTAACCTTTGTGCTAGCATATTAATCATTTTTATTAGTTATAGTCTACTCCTAAAAATAAGGACTCTTATCCACGTAGATAATTGACAAGTATACCCATATACAAATATTTTAAAAGAATATTCTTTAGTGTCAACTGAATGTAATGTTTTTGTAATTGCAATTCAATAACAATCTATTGTAGTTTAAATTTAAATAAAATACAATTAGCTATTATTTTTGGCCCACTTAAATAGGACGTAAGTACAGTACATCTTTATAAGTTCATAATTGCCTCTATGAAATATAGTTAAAGTGTACTGGTGAATATACTGACAAGCATTTAAGGTAAACTAAAGTATACTTTAAAATAATTTCTATTGAAACTCATGTCATGTAATTACATACATTTGTAATTACATATTTGTGATGATGAGGTTGCAATTTAGCACACATTAAAATTATAATTAAGTACTTTACATGTGCTTTAGTGTTAATCAAAATAGGTGTACTTGACAAAAAGATTAAAACGATGATTTCACTTTAAAGTAAAGCTTAATTTTATATTATTACTTTTTAAAAGTGTACATAAGTTATTGAGAGACTTGTTCTTGAAGGTGCTCTCTCTTTAATACACTTAAGTGGCCTTTTTATTAATGTATCTTCTGCAAGTACAGTTTAAAAAATACTTTTATCGTTTGAATTTCACAAGTGCATATTGACTACAATTAAGCGCACTTCACTTTCACAAGGGTATGCTAAACTGGTGATGTGATCTACACAGGTATTTGACTCCTGCGGTTTGTCACGTGACTCTAAAGACTGTTTTCCCACCAGTTGTGTAGAAGACCTCATTGCAGGTACTCAACAGAACATGTACCATTAAAGAGATAGTTCACCCAAAAATTAAAATTCTGTCATTAATTCCTTACCCTCATGTTGTTCCAAACCTGTAAGACCTCCTTTCATCTTCAGAACACAAAGATATTTTTTATCTTATATTGTCTCCTACGCCGCTTATGTTGTAAATACAGTGTAACTCCTGCGGCATCATCACACGTATGCATCGTGGTGCTCATGTGAACAGCATTGGCTGCCGTAGAACTCAAGTGTTGCACTGTTTACAGTGGAAACTGCATACGAGTCTGACACAGGCTAGAATGAAATTGTTGAATAAAGTCGTTATTTTTGTTCGTTTTTTTGCGAACAAAAATATTCTTGTCGCTTCATAAAATTAAGGTTTAACCACTGGAGTCACATTAACTATTTTAACAATATTTTTACTACCTTTCTGGCCCTTGAAAGTGTTAATTAAATTGCTGTCTATGGAGGGGTCAGAGAGATCCTGGATTTCATCAAAAATGTGTTCTGAAGATGAACGAAGGTCTTACAGATTGGGTGAGGGTGAGTAATTAATAGCAGCATTTTCATTTTTAGGTGATCTATCCCTTTAAATAAAAAAATGGACATTCTTCTTTAACAATCCGTATATATGACACATAGCATTACATTCTCATATTTAGCATTCTCTTTTCAGAATTTAAAGCCAAAGGTTGTGAAGTAACACATCCTTACAGTGTTCCCTCCCAAATGAAGCATGACATGTCACCCCAAACTGTATTGCCGGTCAAAATGAACTCTCTCAGAGTTCAGGCACAAAGAGAGCGAGGCCATTATCAGCCTCTGCCTCTGAGACTTCTGGAGTGGAACTTGAAAGTTCATGTCGGAACACAAGAGATTCAGAATGAGCAGGAAAAGATTGCACAGGTATTCTGACTTTTTCATCTGGACATTGTGTATGCTTTAAATTCAAATAAATGCCATGCCTAGAAGAGTACAAATATGTCCTGAAGCTTTACTCAACGAAACAATCATTGCAGTTATCATGCCATGATTCTCTTGTGTAGGACGCCATTACAGAGGTGCACCGGCTGTGTGAGAGCCACTCTTGGTTAATAGGTGTTCATTTGTTCACCAGTCAGTGGGGTTCAGCCTCTCTAGAGACCTTGCGTGGATGTTCCCCTCTGAAATATGAGGAGCTAATCAAGAAACTTCATTTTTGGATGGACAAAGTTCACAGCATGCCTCAGTTCTTTACTTCATCAAATAAGTTGTTCATCGTTGAGTTCTCCAACACTCTAAAGGATATCGGTGTGTTTTCAATTTTCTAAATTACAATTGTATGTTATTTTTTCATCTTCCAAATTAAGCTGCCTACAGCATCATAGGCCTGTCAATTTTATGCTATGTCAGTCGTTTGCAAAACATCTATTATAAAATTTTTGATGAATTTTTGACTTCCATTTTTTTGTTAATGCATCAAACTGCTACTTGAATAGCTGTCAATGAAGACAGATATATGGTGTACTTAAAGCCATTACATTAGGCAATCCCAGGATTCATTACTCATAAAAAAAAAAAACATTCGGAAAGTGTCAAGTTGATGCTTACTTATATTTTAGTCAATACTGAACACTACCAGTAACAGTAGTTCCTTATAATTAAAAAGGAACTAATTGACCCAATATTTGTGTCTCCTACAGTGTGCACTTGTGCTTATTACTAGTGTTTTGTGTTAGCTTAGCAATGTGCGAACACCAAACGTAAGACTTCACAACATAATTTCACAACAATCACACAATTGTATCTGTAGCAACAAAGTGTTTGTAGAGTATTTTAAGACTTTGTGTACTTTACATCTATCCTGAGAGAATTAGCTACTCATCCCACAAAGCTTTGTGAATGGCACAATAATCCTAAAAGTACTGACTATAAATCATTTGTTCATATATATGTTCATTTTGTGTCTTGTTTTTTGTGTTAAGGTTCCATGTTAATCACCATTGATGAGGATGTGCTAGAGCTGCTGTGTGAAGATTTGCAGAAACGTTCTGAGAATCTCACTTCTCAGCTGAAAAGAGCTGTGGAAGTCTTGAATTCTGAGCCAAATACTTTGCACACGTTCACAGTTTTTTCAAACATGGTATTGATTTTGACACACTGCTTTGTCAGTACTGGTCAATCAGTGTAAACTGTGGAGTAATCATTCAACATGATTATATTTATGCAGGTAAAGTGCAGTGAGAAAATGTCAGGAGATATGCAGCAGAGGCTGGAAGATCTCCACTCTCTACAGGAAACTGTGAGAAGGAATTATGCACACATGGCTTCAAACAACATTTTGTCAGTGAAGCAGGTACATGTGAAAATATATCATTTATTTCATTGATTTCACTGAGTTGCAAAATCTAACAACCAACAATTTCTGCAGGTACTTGACTTGTGGAATCGGTTTGTTCCACTCATGACACAAGCTGCAGACATTGTTACCCAGCAGCTTCCGTCTATGCTTCATGCACTGGACAGCAATGTTTCCTCATTAGTGAACAAATTAGACAACCTGGTTTCAAGAGCCACCTCTGGAGTATATCTCGACCCTGACCAGAATGGGAAAGAAATGCTTGTCCAGCTAAAAGCATTGTGCAGTCAATTCTATGTGATTGCTGATCAGTTGAATGATCTGAGCAGAGCCAGTGAAATTCTTACAGGTAAGACAATGCGCTCTTCCACACCTCTCTTCCAGTAGTTTTAATGCAATGGTTTCATGTCATTGTTTCATTTATTTTTTCAGGTCACCTACTGGATCTCACTTTTGTGACTGTAGCAAAGCAGAATATTGAAGCAAGGAAAGGGCTCTGGGAGCTGATGAGCATATCATCCACAAAAATCCAAGAGTGGAAGCCACTGAAATTCAGGAAGGCATGTAGTTATTAACACCAAACAGTTATTTGATCCTGCATACAGTATAACTTCTTCTGCATTTATATCTTTGCAGTTTGTGGTTGCTAAAACCCAAGACAAGGTTAGTGAATGGCTACAACAGGCAGAGGTGCTTGCAAAAGTTATTCCCTCCCATGATCCTTTGCTACAGAAAACCCTACAGATTTTGCAGGGTTTGAACCAGCTACTTCCTGTATTGAGTAAACTGAGTAGCCCCATATTGAAGGAGAAGCACTGGAGAAACATCTCAAAGGGTAAATGACATATACATACTTAAGTGTCAGATTAGTTTTAAATCGTTTTTAATTAATAGAAACCTATAATATCATATACACCGACCAGGCATAACATTATGAATGTAAAGTGAAAAACACTGATTATTTCTTCATCATGGCATCTGTTAGTGGGTGGTATATTTAAGGCAGCAAGTGAACATTTTGTTCTTAAAGTTGATGTGTTAGAAGCAGGAAAAATGGGCAAGCGTAAGGTTTTGAGCGAGTTTGACATGGGCCAAATTGTGATGGCTAGACGACTGGGTCAGAGCAACTCTAAAACTGCAGCTCTTTTGGGGTGTTCCCGGTCTGCAGTGGTCATTATCTTTCAAATTGGTCCAGGGAAGGAACAGTGGTGATCTGGCGACAGGGTTATGGGCGGCCAAGGCTCATTGATGCACGTGGGGAGCGGAAGCTGGCCTGTGTGGTCCGATCAAAATTATGAGCTACTGAAGCTCAAATTGCTCAAGAAGTTAATGCTGGTTCTGATAGAAAAGTGTCAGAATACACAGTGCATCGCAGTTTGTTGCTTATGGGGCTGTATAGCCGCAGACCAGTCAGGGTGCCCATGCTGACCCCTGTCCACCACCAAAAGCGCCAACAGTGGGCATGTGAGCATCAAAACTGGATCATGTAGCAATGGAAGAAGGTGGTCTGGTCTGATGAATCACGTTTTCTTTTACATCACGTGGTTGGCTGGGTGCGTGTGTGTAGCTTACCTGTAAACACATGGAACCAGGATGCACTATTGGAAGAAGGCAGTGTGATGCTTTAGGCAATGTTCTGCTTTGGGAAACTTTGGGTCCTGCCATCCATGTTGTTGTTTTGACACGTACCACCTACCTAAGCATTGTTGCAGACCATGTACACCCTTTCATGGAAACGGTATTCCCTGGTGGCTGTCCAATTTCAGCAGGATAATGCACCCTGCCACAAAGCAAAAATGGTTCAGGAATGGTTTGAAGAGCACAACATTGAGCTTGAGTTGTTTACTTGGCCTCCAAAATCCCCCAGATCTCAATCCAGTCAAGCCTCTGTGGGATGTGCTGAACAAACAAGTCTAATCCATGGAAGCCCCACCTTGCATCTTACAGGACTTAAAGGATCTGCTGCTAACATCTTGGTGCCAGATTCCACAGCACACATTCAGGGGTCTAGTGGAGTCCATGCCTCGACGGGTCAGTGCTGATTTGGCAGCAAATAGGGGACCAACACGATATTAGGAATTACAATATTATTAATTATTAGGTCATAATGTTATGCCTGATTAGTGTATACTGTATATATTAGGAACCAACCATCAATATATTTTTTTCTGTAGGAGTTGGTCTGCTGTATGTCCAGGAATGGAAGGTAACACTGGCTGATCTCATGTCCAAAGAGCTACAGAGGCATCAAAGTAAAATCAACAAGGTTTAGTAGCCCATGTTTACAGTTACACTGGTAAACATGTAATGCAAGATTTTACGTAACTGCTTTTCGATCATTATAAGCTATGGGGTGTGGATTTGCATTGGCTTCCAGGTCTGTCTAGATGCCAAAGCTGAGGCAGACATGGAACAAACGTTCAGAGCACTTCAGAGATACTGGGAAGGGGCAGAATTCCATCATACCAGGTTCATTATTACTGTCCAACAGCAGAGTCCACAACTAGGAACGGAGGAAAATAATTTAATTTCCCGTGTCTCACCTCAAAATGCACCAAAGCATCACATTAGTGATGGTGGAACATTCACCATTATTGGTAAGTTATATAGACTCACATATTACAGCTTATCTCAACTATTAGTTCTGTTAATACAGTTTCAGTTATTTTTTAATCTCTTTCCTCTCTTTTCCATTCAGGTTTTGAGACGCTTTTGGCTCAGACTAAGGAAAATGTTCGGACCTTTTCTGATATGCTGCTTTCTCCACACGTTGCTGAGTTTCAGAAAGAGGTTGAACACTGGCTGCTGCTTTTACAAAAAATAGGTATTTTTGTGAGATCAGCTTATATTTGGACAGAGGGTGTTGAGAAATGTTAATTTCTTGTTTTCTTTTGCCTTTAACTACAGATGAAATGCTTAATATATTTGAGCGATATCAGCAGAAATGGATCTTTTTAAGCAGAACATTCAATGAAATGCACTCCCAAAAGTCTGAGTGGGTATGTTTTAATTTAATGCTTAGTTTTTTTTAATGCAGTTTAACTGAAACAATTTTCTAATCAAACTTTCTTCTATTGTAGCAAGAGAAGTTTCTCCCGGTGGATAAGATATTTCGTGAAATCATTGAGATCACAGTTAATGACCCACATGTATCCAGTTTTGTTCGACTGAGTGAAGCAACAGAGGCCAGAGACAGCTTACAAGGACAGAGTCTACGTGCTGCCCTTATAAATGGACTCACTACAATGGAGGAGATTTCCAGTCACTTACTCTATGTCTTAGAGTCACCACGAAGCCAGTTCCCTAGGCTCTACTGTCTCAGTGATGGAGAGGTGATGAAACTTCTCTCTTTACAGCTCCCTGATCCTTCCTCCCTTTTACCTCTGGTGCAGAAATGCTTCATGGGAGTGAAGCAGCTTGATGTTCAAATTGAAGGTGATGTTTGCAGTGAAAATGATTTATCATCTCTAAGTAATGAACGAATGTGGGTACATGGTGTATATGGAGAATTTGGTGAACATGTTTCCTTCGTCTGTCCTCTTGAGTCAAACCTCAGTCCTGTGGCTTGGCTTAATCTCTTTGAGCAAAAATTATATCAAGCACTGAAACAGACATTTCCGAAATGCTTAGCTGTCCAGCAAATTTCAATGGTTGAAAATCTTCCAGGCACCCCAGACCTGATTGGGAATAGTAAGGGGAACAGTTCAGAAGTAAATCATGAACCTTCTTCACTTTTAAAACTAATATCTCAGTTTCCTTTGCAATGTATTTTGGTGGCAGAGGAGGTTTTGTGGTGTAGTATGGTCCAGAAGTCATTACATTGTAATACTACTGGCATGTGGATGAGGATCAAGTCTCAAAATGCAGCAAAACTGCACTATTTGTGCCAGCTTATAAAAGAACATGCTACAAATTCAAATGAGAGACCATCCCAACGCACCTTGACTGCTCTGCGTGCCTTGGTTATGCTGACCATGAAGCACTCTTGCCAAACCGATGGGCTTGTTGAAGTAAAAGGAGATTTGGAGTCCTCTTTTGAATGGCACAAGCTTATGAAATATTACATTATCCCAAATGCAAATGCAACAACTTCTGATTTACTTCCATCTCAAGAGAATCAGTCTATCTTTGTTGATATTCTGAGCACGCAATTGCCATATGGCTATGAATACATTGGACCTGAGAACTGGACGATGGTGACTACCCCTTCAACTGAGCAAGCTTACATGAGCATAATTCTTGCCTTATCAACCTTTAAGTGTGCTTTCATCAGTGGCCCCCACATGTCAGGCAAACAGCATGCCGCTGTGCAATTGGGATATGCATTGGGACGACAAGTGGTCATCTTGAAGTGTTGTTCAAGCACTGGTTCCTCAGTTGTTTCCCGGATGCTTCTAGGTGCTTTTCAAACTGGGGCTTGGCTCGTGCTTGATTCTGTGGATTCGTTGGGACAAGGGACGTTGTCTGAACTAGGACAACATTTGACCGAAATTCATCAACATTTATCAGCGGTACAAAGACAAGAACAAGAGAAAGGACATGGGTTGTCCTCTACAGTTGGAAAGTGTAGCAGTGGAGAATTCATCAAAAAGTGCAACACTACAGTGTGTGATGTGGAATGTCACATTGCTGGAAAAAATATTTTGGCCAAGCTTACTTATGGATGTATCACAATCTCAGCTAATGGCTACTCAACTGAGATACCAGAAAATTTGAGAGCTGCAATGAGGCCTGTTGCAATGATGCAGCCACACTACAGGATCATTGCAGAAGTAATGTTGCTGTCATTTGGATTCTCTGAAGCAGCTGCCATAAGTCGCCGCCTTGACTCTCTCTTTAGCCTTGCTAAGAATTCACAATGCCTTCCTGATTTTGTCAGTGGATATCAGACGTCTTGGCTTGTCCTTCTCAAAAATGTGACTGTTGGCTCTGGAACACATTTACATCTCTCTCGTCATTTAGAAGAAACTGGCAAGGGTACAATTTTTTGTCAGAATGAAACAGGATCTGCAAATACAAGTCTTAAAACAATGCCAGAGAAGGTCAAGTCTAAAGCAATTATGAATGCGTTAGAGGAGGAAGCAGCAATCAAAGGAGTTCTGTCAGCCATGCAGTATACTGTGTCAGATCCAAAGAGAGCATCACAGTTTTATACCATATTTGAGGAAATCTTTCCAAAAGTGAGGTACATTTCAAGTCTACAACAGTTCATTGATGAAGGGGAACAAAGTATGCTTAGAAATGTATTGAAAGATGAGTTGCATCAACAAGGATTTTATGCAGACACAAAAATTCTTCACAATGCGTTGATCCTGCATCAAGCTCTGAAGCTCTCCAATGTTGTAGTGCTTGTTGGACCAGCCGGTAGTGGCAAAACAACTTTGTATCAAGCCCTTGTAAGTGCACTTCAAAAACTTTCCAGGGATCTGGAGGTTGAATCTGCTGGTGATCCTAAAGGAGATCTTAAAGACATCCATCATCCTTTTTCTGTGTCTTCTTGGACATCTGTTAGCACAGAGGTCCTATTCCCCAATACCTTGTCCCACAAACAGTTTTTTGGTGGTTATTTTGGCATGGACAACTCCTGGTCTGATGGAGCTTTCACTAAAGCATTAAGACAGTCAGAGCAGCCATTGGCCATTGCCGATTTCAAAAGACAGAAAAGTGTGCAAAGAAATCGAGTGAAATGGATTGTGCTGGATGGTGATCCATTTGGCAGACCTGCTTGGTTGGACTCTTTGACTACTCTTTGCAATCTTGAACATCCTTATCTTTACCTTTCATCGGGAGAGAAAATTGAGCCATCAAGACTAAAAATACTAGCTGAGGTCACAAACCTTGGTGATTCAACCCCCTCTGTAGTGACACACTCTAGTCTGGTATATGTTTCTGGAGAGAACCTGTGGAGATCCGTGTGGAAATGTGAGATGGATGTGCTCTCTAGCGAGCATAATGTGGACAAGATTAGTCTGGAAATGTGGAGTCACCTTGCTGAAGACCTTTTCTCTGACACGCTGGTGTTTCTCAAAAACAAAACACTTCCTCCAGTGATGGCCAGTGACGGATATGAAGGCAGACATTCATCTAGGATTACAGATGGTTTGCAGGAAATAATGTGCTTTATTAAGATTCTTCATGCGCTTTTGGAGCATTCTGGGAAAGGAGAAGACTTGAAATACACTTCAAGGCAGACTGAAACAACAGGTATAATTCCATCTAATCACATGTACAAATCTCTGCATTTATGGTTGATTCTTCCGATTTGGGCACAGGGGGTTGAATTTTTTATTAAAATGAACAGATTTTAACATTATTTTTGTTATAAGAAGATCACATTAAAGGGTCATGAAACCCCCTGTTTCAGCAGCCGTCAGTTCTCACCAGTTTTGAAAAATGCTATAAAAGTGGGCATGGTTTAGCGGCAGAGTGGAGGGGATGAGGGGAGACTGACAGCATATCAACGGCTTCTGATTCAGACAATTTTATTTCGCTCTCATTAAAAGCATCAAAGCTTCCCACAAATGCATGCTGCAAATGACCATTAAGTTACACTCAACACAATATACACATGGTTATGTAAGCTCACCGTTACAAAAATACATATATATCCTGTGCTATAATTCAATGCACAATTAAATGCACAGCCATTCACAATTTGTTCTCTGCATCGAAAATATATACGAACACACTGTTGCATACCTTTATTGACTTTTGAGGCTTTTTTTGTGTTGTTTTATAAGCCGTTTGGAAGGTTAAATGGCCGTAAAGAGCAGTTAACTCACAGTGTGGATGAATCACATTTGTGTGAAGACTCAGGATCTATTGAAAAGAACGTAGGCAACGCAGACACTCATACAAAGTGGAAAAAACACTTGTTTTTGATCCATTAATGCATCTCTCACTTTGAAGCGCCAGTCAGAGGAAAAAGCCTATCAACGGGCGCTGTCATGAATAATTAAGCGCGTGCTGTCATGGATTAAGCAACGCAGTCTCATGAATAATTATGAGACACTGCTGAGTCATCGCCGTACTATAGTACAAGAAAGCGTCACAGCCTATGATGTTGACATGAAGACGAATTTAAACCAGGAAGTTGAAAATAGAGCAAAAAGGTTTAAAATTAACTAGTTTTCTCCCACATTCAAATCTAACAGATGGTAACATTGTCTTCCATGATGTTCAACACACATACTTCTGTTAATATCTTTGTTAAAATTTGGTTTAGGCTTTCTTGACCCTTTAAAACGTTTTTGTAAATGTTTTTGTTTGCTTTAATTTATTTTGTTATTTTTGTCTGTCAAAGTCAAATTAATTAAACTAGTGAGAGTAGGTAAAGTGTTTTTTTTTAAGAGACCTCTCCCTAGAGTGTCCAAATAGTTGAAGGAACAGCCTTGTAGGTTCAGAGAATATGATTGTTTGACCTATTGAAAAGGTTTTTTTTATTAAGACACTGATAATCACATTTAAAAAAAAAATGTTTTTGTCAACAATGCATATAAATGTAGCTTCCACATTCTCTGTTCATTAGATGCACAAAGTCTCCAGCCACCATGCAGTGATGCCATGGCTCCTTCTACTCAATGGGGCTTGCAAGCAAGAAACCTCTTTATTGTAGCTTACATTTGGGGATTCGGAGGAAATTTGCACCCTAGGTATGTGTTATTCATATGTGAATATACTTTCATATGTGAATAAATTGTTATGATATACACTGAAAAAAGTTGTAGGATTTACTTTGAATATAATTATTTGTGAAATGTTCTTGTACATTTCTAAGAAAATGCATGTAACACTTGAAATAAAGATGACATTTTAAAGACTGGAATAGTATTTTCCTGTTCCACACTAATCATCCTTGCTTTGTAACAGTGTAAGTAAAATAATATACCTGGTCTCATTGTAGACTCTGGCCACATTTTGATCTTTTTGCACGGGAGGCTCTACATAAGAGCCGTTGTGAAGTTGAGACTCCACCAGAAGGCACAGTATTTGAGCATTTCTTTGAATTCAGTGAGGAAATGAGAGACACAACCAATTTCATCAACTGCAGTAAGCGCAAGAGTCCACAGCTCTTCTTCACATCTGTGCCTCAGGTTTGCCTTTTATCTGATGGAGTACATATTAACATCAAAATTATATTTTTCCTCATTCAGCATGTGATTAAATTGTGTCTATACTTCTTGCCCTTGATATAGTACGAAAAACATGCATATCTAATGGACATGCTTCTGGATGTTCAACAGCCAGTACTTCTTGTAGGAGAGTCTGGCTCTGGCAAAACAACGCTGTGCAAGTCTTTGATATCACAAGCAAGACCACACATGCATTTACCAGCCAGTCTAGGCCTTCACCGTTCTGACTTGTGCAAGGCACTCAAGAAAGTTAGATACCAGGGCACTAAACTAAATAACATGAAGGTCTTAAAGCAGCCAGACCTACTTCTGTTCATTGATGACCTTCATGAAGCACCATTTGGTGAGTCTTTAAAAGTTATTATTTTTTATTTATTTTCTTTAGCTCCTTAACATTATATTGAGTACAATATGTGACCCTGGACCACAAAACCAGTCATAAGGGTCTTTTTTTTAAATGTTTATTGAGATGTATACATAATCTGACAGCTGAATAAATAAGCTTCCTATTGATGTATGATTTGTTATATTGTAATATTTGTAATAAATGTAATATTTGGCCGAGATACAACTATTTGAAAATCTGGAATCTGAGGGTGCAAACAAATCTTAATATTGAGAAAATCGCCTTTAAAGTTGTCCAAATTAAGTCCTTAGCAATGCATATTAATACTAATTATACATTTTGTATATAGTTACGGTAAGAAATTTATAAAATATCTTACATGGAACATGATCTTTATTTAATATCCTAATGATTTTTGGCATCAAAGAAAAATCGATAATTTTTTACCTATACAATATATTGTTGGCTATTGCCACAAATGCCGTGCGACTTATTACTGTTTTTTTGGTCCAGGGTCACATATGGTAATCATATCATAAATTGTATTCTTGAAAGACTTTTCTTCTCAAATCATACTTCTCACCTGAGTTTAGTCAGCAGTATGTCTGATTTAAAATGAATCATTATGATGCACATATTCCATCTTCGTTATCATTGACAAAAACTAAAACAAAACATATTTTTAGTAATTTCATTGACAAGGTAAACATTTATGCACTCAAGCTTGTGTCTCTCCTTTTTTGCAGATGCTTATGGAAAAACATCAAGGACTCTAGAGACATTGAGACAATGTATTTCTAGAGGTGAAGTGTTAATATCCGACGGCTCTCACTTCAAGCTGTTTCAATCGAGAGCCATTCATTTTCTAGGCACTTGCAGTGCTCCTAATGCAGGCAACAACAGTCGGATGTCTCCACGGCTCTCTCGACTCTTCACCACATTGTCTCTTCCATGCATGACTTCTGAAATCCTGTTTTCTATTCATTCCTCAAAATTGCAACCATGGCTGAAAGAAGTACAACCCATGCAGAGGGTTGCAGCTATAGCAAACTGCATCATAACCTCAACTCTTGATGCGTATTTTTCAGTGCGTGAATGTTTTACTGCTGCTTCACACAATTCTAACTTCATCTTTTCTCTGCATGATATTCATAAAGTGTTTCAAGGGATGTACCTCTGGAGGCCAAGGCTTGATGTCCAGCAGACTGAGAAAAACGTTTTTCCATCTGTTTATGGTCATGTAGCTCTTGATCTCAACATTGCCCGTCTGTGGATGCATGAGTGTTTGCGCACTTTTGGTGATCGTCTAGCTTCAGAAAAGGCATGTCAAAAGTGTATCGCAATTATTGCTGAAGTTTCTGAGAAGAATTTTGGCAGTAGATTGTCAGCTGAATCTCAAACACCTTTAGCAGATATATCAAGCCCTACAGAGCAATCATCTGTATCAAACACACAGGATGTAAACCAGGAACTGGAATCAACCCCTTCCCAGTTGGAAGAGAACGTGGAGCCCTTGCTTGAAATGGTTGAAGTTCAGAAAGAGAGGAAAGAGAGCGATGTTGTAGAGAGCAACTCCAGCTTGTATAGCCCAAGAATTGATGAGAATGGATCATCATACAGTAAGGATGAAGTAAAAGATAATGGAAATGTTGAGAGTGAACCAGGAAAATCTGAATCTGCAACTGAATCCTCAAGTTGTTCATTTCAAATGATGTTTTCATCTGGTAACATAAACCAACAACCAGCTACACGTGAAGTGTTTCTGCAGCTTCTACAGGAAACAACTTCTTCCATCCAGAATGTGGTCTACAGTCCAGAATTTTGTGAGGCATTGAACAACATTCTAAAGCTTCATAATTTGAAACGCAACCGTGTGTATCAGGAAAGAGATGTAGATATGTTGATGGACCAACTTGTTCATTCTATTAAAATCAGAGAAGAAAATAGGAAGGAAAAGTCTGATGACACTTATTACAGTCCTCCATGGGCTGTGCATCACCAGAACATACATCAGCTTGTGCATATCATCCGAGCTTTTCTCATTCCTGGTGGACACGGGGCTCTGTTTGGAGCAACAAAGAAAGCAGGCAGAAAGACCACTGTACGTCTGGCAGCTGCTCTGACAGGATACCAGCTAATTGAGGTTCATCCTGGAAATGAGACCAAGTTGTGGGAAATGATGAAAGAGCTTTGGAGCCGAACTGGAGTTGCTGGACATTTGGTTTTACTGGTTCACGAGGACACCAGCCAGGCTATTAAGGATGAACTGCTGGTAATGATGGCGAATGGAGTCTTTCCTGGACTGTATTCAGATCAGGAACTGAAGAATGTGAAGCTAAGGATGAAAAGATGGATGAAAAATACACATGACCAAGCTCCTGAAATGTAGGGTATAAGTATCAGTTTAATTTCAAATCAATTACTTTCAATTTATCATTTAATTAAGCGTATTAATTTGTATTGTTTCGTATCTGATTATTGAAATCTTTTTGCATTGTCATACATCATAGATTTCTTGTGATTTTGCCGCAGATCAAATCATTGAAAGGAAAGATGCACCTATATAAAAAAAAAACTAAAATCAACTATTTGAAATGCTACAGGATCATTTAGGCATCTCATATTCAGTACATTATAATGTACAATATGGAAAATGTATTCTGAGATATGCTAAAAATTACATTTAACAGTACATTTGAATTTGTTTTTTTCAAAGATTAAATTTGTAGATGGCAAAGGTAATCTCAATGTATTATTTGACAACGGCAAAGGTGATCTTAATGTTAAAATAGGGGAAATGTTCAGTATCAGGCGATTACAGATGAATTAATTATCTAATTCTGGCTGATAACTGATATTGTGCATTTCGAAATGTAAAGTTATTGAAAATATAATTTCCTTTTTGTGCAGGTATTTCAAAAACATCCAAAGAAATATGCATGTATTCCTTCTTTATCCTCTCCTCCCGGACAATTGTGAAAGACAAACCGGAAAATCTTCAGATTTGAAGATGCATGTCACCAAGGCTGTGAGTCTCTGCTGTTGTGTAGAAGTGTACCAACCTTGGACTGCTAAGGCTTTAGCTGAAAGTGCCTTGTATCATTTAAAAGCCAGTGAGCAGATACCCCAGACAGATAGTACAGGTGAATCTATTGAATATAATCTTATTCCTAATTTTAAAAAAGTTATAATTTTTGTGATTTTTTTTTTTTCATGTTTTAAAAGAGTTTGTGTCTTTTTATTGTTGCATTTCTAGTTGCCAAGGATAGCTTAGCTTATAGTATTTCTGAGGCAATGGCAGGAATACATCTATCGGCTACAAAATATGCTGTCACACTGCTTCATTTTCAACCATTTGGCCCTCGGTCCTACGTAGAGCTGATGGATCGCTTCTTCTTTCTCTGCCGCCACCTCTTTGAGCAAAGCAGAGTTCAGTACAACCGGTGAGTGGACTGCTAGTACAGCTAATGTAGCCTATTTAAAGGAACACTCATTCAACTTCTTTCCTACATTTAGAAATGTGGGCAAATGCATTTTTGTCTCATTGCATGCATTGTTTTAGTTTGGCATGGTCGCCACTATAGCTTAGCTTAGCATAATGAATGGAATCCTATGTTGCCAGCTAGCATGTCCCGAGTAAAAGTATTGACTTAGGACTATATTATGGGGAAGCACAGGCGAAGCACTGCTACTTTGCAGAGATTACACGCAAAACATGAAATGTATGTTGACGGAAGTTTGGGGATTTCATGTGTTGCGTGATATCTCTGCTCCCAAGTAGCTTGTGCTTCCCCATAATATAGTGCCATATTAATATCTCTCTAGGAAAGTGCCTAGTCTTAATCTGCATCGCTATTTGTATTCGTTGTGAATACGCAGGCCTAATGAGGTGTTTTTTTTTTTTGATCACTTTTACTCGGGACATGCTAGCTGGCAACATAGGATTCCATTCATTATGCTAAGCTAAGCTAGCAGCGACTAGCTTCTAAAAACGGTGGAGTGTTCCTTAAAACACACACATTACAGTTCAAAAGTTTGGGGTCAGTAAGTTTGTCTTCAGCAATGCTGCATTACATTGATTAAAAGTGACAGTAAAGTGACATTTCTAATATTACAAAAAAATCTATTTCAAATATATGCTGTTTTGTTAAAGTTTACATTTATCAAATTAACCTGGAAAAAATGTATAATGGCTTCCACAAAAATATTAACTTTTTTCAACTGATAATTCAGCAAAACAGAATTATTTATGAAGAATCATGTGACACTAAAGACCAGTAATGGCTTCTGAAAATTCAGCTTTGCTATCACATGAATACATTACACTTTAAAATACATTAAAATAGACATACTAGTTATTTTAAAATGTAATATTTCACAATATGACTATTTTTATTTAAAGAAATGCAGCCTTGATCATAAGAGACTTCTTTCAAACCATTATAAAGCTTTTTAACAGTATTGTATGAAATGTTTGAAACCATTTTCTTGTGTTTCTTGTTTATTATTTGCTTGTTAGGTTGGCAAAGGTGCTAGCGGATGTGAAGGTTATGACCGACACAGCTGCAAGGGCACTTAGGGAAGTTCTGAGCTTTAGGGCCGAATGTGAAGAAAAACAGAAGGTACGCATCAGAAGCAATGGTTAAATGGAGGAGCAGTAAGATGTAGTTGTGCATTATGTTTAAAAGTAATATACTTCATTCAGGCACTCGAAGAAAATGGAGAAGAGGTTTGATCTGAAACCTTGTATCAATAGCTCAGATACAAAATAATCCTAATGTCCTTTATCCTCACTATTGTACTGTATGCATTCATGTATCGTTTCAGTGTCTAGACCAGCTGCAGAGATCGGTGGAAGTGTCACACAAAATCTGGGAACAAACCCGCCACCAAAGTTTGCAAGAAGAAAAATGGCTTTCCAATCTAGATAATCAATCACACCAAGTTCAGCAACAAGTTCAAGATGCCTTTAAACAGGTCTGGTTTGATCAGTATGATCACACATTGGATACACTGAATTTTTCACTGAGAAAAACGGATTTTGAGTGTGGCTGGTTGTGTGCAGGTGAGTCCACTGTACCGAGCAGCTGTGGAGGCACTGCAGGCTTTGAGCCAGTCTGACTTGAATGAGATGCGGCACTACAGGATGCCACCTGATGGAATCGTCATGGTCATGGACATTATATGCATGTTGTTTAACCGTCCATGTGGCTGGGACAGTAGCAGACAACTTTTGTTACAATCCAACTTCTTTCAGGTAAAATTACTGAAGTCTATGATGCAATAATTGTTTGTTTTCAAAAGATTTGTATCATTTTCCTCTTGTGCTCCATCAGGAACTGGAATTTTTCGACTGTTCTAAACTAAATGATGAGACGATTCAAAGGTTGGGTCATATAATACAGGCACCAAACTTTCAGCCAAGCTCTGTGCGAGATGTGAGCCGGGCTTGTGAATCTTTGTGTCACTGGGTGAGAGCGATATACCAGTATGCTTGCGTACAGCGCCACATGGCACCTCAAAAGGCTAAAAAGTGCAATTTAGATGAGCTCATGGCTGAGAGTCGAGCGAGGTTGAAGGTTACGAGGCTGCAGGAGGAGTCAGATTGTGAACGACTAGTTGAATTGGAGAGACAGCAGGAGCTCAAGAGACGAGACATGGAGTTGCTGAAGGCCCAGCTTAGTGCCGCAGAGGCTCAAGAGAGAGAGTTGTGTGCTGCTCTCAAACTGGTTGAACGTCACATTAAAGATTGGTCATCAGAAGAAAAGGTAGTTGTCGATGGGTATTTCAACAGAATTTTTCAAGCAATGTTTGTTCAAATAAATCTAGACAAGACATTATTTGACTTTTTTGGGTGTATTTACAGGAAGCAAAGTTGGCTAAACAACACATTGCAGGTGACGCCCTGATTTTGGCAGCTGCCGTTACGTACTTGGGTCCGTTCGGGCCTGATGTTCGACAAGAGCTGCTCCAGAAGTGGCACAAACTTTGTCTGACTGGTGAAATTAACATGAAACCGGAGGACCCACGTGTAGCTCTTTGTGATGATGCCCCAATCACAACTTGTGACCACTACGTGGCCATTCCCATCAGTAAGACATTTCAAATTGCTTTAAATCGGGTACTTGGACTAGATCTGCATCGCATTCATGGAAATTCCTCTGATCTGGTCCGAAGTGTTCTTCTCTGGGGGAACAAAGTTCCTTGGGCTCAGCGCTACCTTCTACTAGCAGATCATCATAAAGATGAGGAACCTCAGACATTGTTTACTCCTGGTCAGTATGGCGTTATTGTGCACAGATCTTTTATATGTCTTACTGCTTAGAAATATCTTTCAGTTACAGTGACATTTCTTTTTAGGTCACTATACAAGAGGTGAAGAAAAAGGTTATAAAGAGGATAAATATGGACTTACAGTTTCTGCTGATGATCCAGAGTTACTTGACAAACTAAATCACGGAGCAAAAGAAGGTCAGTCATTTGCAAAGTCTTCTTCGCTTTGATCTTCTATTTCATTTTTAAATATACACCATGACTAATTTAAGCTCACCTTGCTTTCATCCGCTGCAGGTCTAAGAGTTTTGGTGATGCATATTGAACAAGCCAATATCAAACCTACAAATCCTTCAGGAGTTTGTTACACCAGCAAGTTCTCCTGGTCAGAGCCGTCCAGTTAAAACTGCTCATCCTGATTTTCACCTTGTTATGAGCACTTCCCTTCCAGTCCGAAATCTGATACATGGTGAGTGATTGAGAATGTGTTGTGTTGATTCTACTGGATACTCATTTTATAATCCTTTTAGAAGTCTCTAAAGCAGGGGTTCCAAAAAGTTTCCATCCATAGACTCCCAAATATGATGATTGTAGGACCTCCTTCCTAAAAAATAAAGGCATCTATATTATATTTTATTATATTACTATATTATATTTATTACACGGCTCTGTGGAAAACTTGATTCTGATTGGTCAATCGCGCATTCCAGCAGTATGTTATGCCGCGTTCCAGGCAACCCGTAACCTATAACCTTTGAATCAGAAGGCCTCTATTACCCATCGGAGCCGTGTGGAGCATGTTATTTGACGGATAGCTGCATTCAAATCTTCAGCAATAGATAAAGGATTAAAGCAGCTTGGAACTGTTTTCCTTGCATGAAGAAAGCTTTGCGTAAAGCTAATACAGAGCTAATACAACATTTAAACTAAATTTAAACAATAATATTTGTGATTAGACATTTAGTAACGATGTTACTAGAGCGGATAACTTATAGTACAGCAGGATATCATGTGAACTATTTTCAGCGGTTATGCAAGATCTCAAAACCTTTAAGTGATCTGTGCTCTGTAAGTTATTCTGCGATAACTCTTTGCTAGTTCTCTGATATCTACTCATATTATATATCAATTATAAACTAAATTTAAACAATAATATTTTGTGATTAATTTATGAGACAAGTAGCCGTGTAATAAGCTGGGATAATGTACATCAGCCGGTTGTGCTCATGAAATAAACCCCTTGCAGGCAAGACCTGTCGGGGATTATCCTGCGATAACAACCCTTATATTAATTATATTATAAAGCAATATATTTAAATTAATTCAGAATTGTTTGTGTAGTGTTTTCACAATAAATATAGTTCAAAAATCAGTTCTACAGAGAATATTGCTTTTTAATTGTCTGGCTATCACCAGACCAATCTCAATCTTTTAAGATTGAACATTAGTCTAGGGAGTCTGCTATGTGTCTTCTGCTGCACAAGAGGCGTGATAAACAAGCATAATTCAAATGACTCTGTTCGCAATTGGATAGTCCTTCAACCAATCAGACCATAAGTGGTGTGATCAACGGCCATCGACCCATCGCTTCTCTATCCATCATTGTGAGTATGAGGTCTCTGCGGAACAAGAGTGGGTGTTTCTAAATTCGTGGGTGTTTTCAAATTGATGGGTGTTTATAAATCACGCAATGAAAATGATCCCCTTCAACCGACCCCACCCCTAAACCCTACCCACACTGTGACGTGGGCAAATCAGGTAACACCGTGGAAAACGGCCCTCTGTTTATGGCCACACCCACTGATGAGGTTACGCCTATTATTAACCTGCAGAGACATATACTTTGTGTTAATCATTGTGTCATACATCATTGTGTTAAACCCGCCAATAGCGCACCAGGTGGATAAGCCAGTCTGTGATTGGTTCCCGCAAAAGTGTGGCAGGAGCAGGATAAATGAATGTACAGGTTTCCAGACTGAGCTGCAGGGCGAAAGCAAATTGCCGGCATATCAGGCTGAGTTTACCCAGTGTAGCTTTTTAACCCATAGTTGCAATATTTTTTTCACAAAATGTATTTCTTACTATTAATTAACTAGTATTCTAAATAGAATACATTGATATTAATTTCATTTAAAAATGTGCTAATCATGTATCTTGATTGAAAATGTTAATTTTGACAGCCCTAAAAAAAAGGTCCATTCATACTTTTACATGGACCCCCAGCACATATTAGGGTTTCCAGGGAACTAGTTGTAAGGTGTTGCCTCATGCTTTTAATTCACTAAGTTTTTCCATATTTTCTGCTAGAAATTCACCCTTCTTTCCTGGAGGAGGTTCAAATGATTGATCTTTCTCCAAGCTCATCTGAAGTTCGGGACCTTATTTTGACAGATCTGATGCAGACTGAGTGTTCAGAACTGTGGACACATCATCACCAAATACAGACAAAAAAAAAGACACTTCAGCATAAACTTTTTCAAAACAAGGTTGGGTGGTGAAGAAATGTAATCTTTTTTGGAAAGCTAAGCTTTTTGAAATATTCTTAATGTCCTAATGTCAATTTCTATTATGATTTCAGCTTTCGTTGATGGAGTATGTCATGCATGCATCCACACCTCTTCTACAGGACCCTGAGTTCCTTCCACATGTGTATACGTGTCAGAGTGTCTCTCTTGAACTTGAGACAGAAATCAAGGAGCTATCTCAGAAGATAGATCAGTTCAAACCCCGGATGGCTGATTTTTACCAAATAGCAGAGCTCACCACATCCCTTTACAACGCTCTGCAGGACGTGGCACAACTTTCTCCATGTTACCTGTTCACTCTTCATGGATTCCTGCTCACGCTACGGTCAGCTTTAGCTCTGGAGAGCCCAGACATGAGGTTTCACAGAGAGATGGAGCCCAGAGCAGTCATATCAGAGATTACCTACAGGATTGTATCTCATGTCTTTTCTCAGTATAAACCCCGCCTATTCCAGAACCATTCTGCTTTATTCAGATTATTGATATCTGTTGCAGTTATTGTGCAGAACGAGGGCTGCCCTGAAGTAGAAAGAGTCACTTTCCTCAGAGGATTAAGCAACTGGAAATCTTCAGAGCATGTTTTATCACCATCCACACAGTCTATCCCCAAGCTGCCAAGTTGGATTCAAACACACTCTCGAGATGTATATCTATTAGAGATGATTGCACCCTTCAGGGGTCTTGTATCATCGCTGGTAAATTCGTCCAGACGATGGCGGGAATACCTGCAGGTTCCTTCCTCCACAGTGATTGGACCAGTCCCTTGCCAGTCTCACTCTCATTTGTCCACAATGCAGCGAGCTATTCTCTGGAAGACACTGTGTCCTCATTGGCTAGCAGCAGTGGAAGAGGACCTTACAGCCTGTGCGCAAGGACATATACTGCATTCATCTGCGGAAGACCCTCCAATGGGCTCTTTGGAAATGATCTCCAACCTTTTGTCCAAGAATGAAGGTCCTGTAGTCGTACGTTTACCAGATAAAAAAGAAGTGCCAGTAAGCATGTACCCTCTCCACTTGATTAAACAAGTTGCTCAGTGCCAAGCTGACAACAAAGGGGTAAGTTATTTGAAATAAAAGTTAAACAAAATAAAATATAAATATTTGATAAAAAACTTAAATAAATATTAGAAATAAAATAAGTTTAAGATGAAGTATACTAAAATGACACAAACTAAACAAAAAAAAAAGTCAATTCAAGTCCTGTTCAACAAAACGTTGAGCATATAAAAATAAAGCATTACATAAGTGCATTACATAAACATGCAGCGTACAAAATATAAACAAAGAAAACATCAGAAACCTTCTACATAAAACCCTTAAACTATGCTTAATCAAAAGCCAGAGAAAAACTGGTTAGTGGAGGAGCAGACATCACATTTAAGGGCAGACTTTGCCAAAGTTAGGTTCTGCAGTTGAGAATGCCCGACCACCCTTCGATTTACAGCGACAACTTGGGACAGTTAAGGGAAGCTGATTACAAGACCTAAGTGCTCTTTTGGGAGGGTAAGGAATCAGAAGGTCACTAATGTATTTTGGTGTGACACCAGATAAAGCCTAAAATCCATTCGAAACTTTACAGGAAGCCAATGTAAAGTCGCTAAAATGGGAGAAATATGATCCCTCTTTTTTTGTGCCGGTAAGAAGTCTCGCTGCAACATTCTGGACAATTTGCAGGCGAGAGATTGCAGTTTGAGGCAGGCCACAGTGTAGGAAATTACTGTAGTCCAGGCGTGATGCTGTGAGAGTGTGGATTACAGTTTCCAAATCTTTCGGTGGCAAAAGTTTTAATTTCGCAACAAATATCAGATGAAAAAAAATGCCCTTTATCACTGAACAGATTTGTTTCTCAAAATGTTGTGATGAATCAAAAGTAACCCCAAGACTTTGCACATGAGGTTGAACACTGGTGGAAAGCGAACCTAAATTAAACACAGATGGAAACCTGGAGGGGCTTAAAATCAGAAGTTTGCTTTTGTTTATTTCCGAACAAAAGCAAAAGCCTTCCAACATTTCATCAAAGTGCGCCCAAAGGATAACTACTATCAGGTTTAGCTTATACTTCTTAAAGATGGCACCCAAGGGGAGCATATAAAGTGAAAAAAGTAGAGAACCTAAAATGTACCCTTGGGGCTCCCCGCATAATAAGGGAACCAACGAAGAAGAAAACTTACCAGTGCTCACTGAGAAGGTTCTGTAACCTAAGTATCAATAATTATAAAACTTAATTTAAATCTAGGTATCCCTAAAAATAACACTGGTTAGTAGAAAAATACCATGGATGTTTTAGTGGTTTAGGCTTATGGCTGATAGCCAAAAGGTTGCTGGTTTGATTCCTTCAAGGAAGCTACCATTGTGTCCTTGAGCAAGGCACTTACTCCAGGGGATTGTCAATGTAATAAGGTCATGGCACTGTTCTACGGATGTTGTGGAAACAAATTTCACTGGCCTAGTCATGTGGAAATAAATGAAATCTATTTTTAAAAGTCAGAGCTTTGGCCAAGTGGTTAGTACATGTGCTCTGTGCTGCTCAATCCAACTTGTGACATTTCCTCATCAGTTTCTGACCTTTCTCCCTCCCTGTCCATTTGTAACGTTGATCCAAACCGTTCTCGTTGCTTAGCCGTTCCATTCCGTGCCGACCTGGCCCAGCCAGTACGGATATGGTTTAATTTTCCACTGTGGGCCTGGTAACGAAGCTCTTTGGAATATAATACAAATGCATTGCCTTGTTAATGCAAGAGTTTACAGACGTATGAGATGTAAATGGCGACCGTGTTATGGAGGATGAGCAGTTATTTCTTTTAATTTTATTATTAACTTGTGTTTATTGTGTTCGCTCAAATAGTGTGCTTGGCCAGTTACAGTGAAACTGGCAGCCAGGCAACAGACAAGTGACTAATCCTGAGTGGAGACATCACTACGGTTAGCCAACCGTGCTGAGAATTATGGGCCGGGTTTGTAATCATGCCATGCTGAACCATGCTCAAGTAGAAATATGCTTTTCTTAGAACCATTGATGAGGAAAAGCGGCTCATGAAAACTGGTCTGAATATCTAAAATATATATTTTTTTATTTAAAAAATCATGGCCATGCATGCTATTATACAAGGGGTTATAATTATTTTTATAATGAATATAACTATGCCTTTAAATTATGTATCAGCCTGTCATTATTGTCAACAGGTGAATCTGCATGTTATTTCTTTTGGATCTGGTTGCCATCGAGATGCTGTTATTTCGGCACTGGACAGCGCTGTCCAAAATGGCCACTGGTTAGTCCTGAACAACTGTCATCTGCTGGACTGTTGGGATGTCAGAGTTGTGAACAAGCTAACACAAGTAGTGTCCTGCACTACAAAAGGTGACTCTAATAACCATACAAACTATACCTACAAGACTTCATTATCTCATTCTAAATCACCTGGGCATTTGACAGATTTGGAGAAAGATGGTGGGCTGCTTCTAAGCGGTGGAAGTGCGGTGCATGTGCATCCCCAGTTTAGACTGTGGCTTATAACTAAAGGTGACAGACTTCACTCAGTCCCAGGTAGGCATTATTACACATAATTAGTGAAATATCTGCACCATGGTGTAAGAAAAGTCAACATAAAATAAAACAAACCATGTTTATTTTCTTAATGCATATTCCTAGTCGTAGTGTGAATGATTCACCAGTAAACATTATTAAAAAATATATTAAAATAATATAATTGGTCTTCACAATTCGAAGTACTCTCAAAAGTGCTATTCCGCCATAAATTATATTTATCCTTTTTAACCCGCTTAGGAAAGCACCACGTTTTATTTTGTGTCACCATACTTGAGCGATTAAGTGCACGCACTGATACGAGAGAGGTATGTATCAACTTGTCTTAGTTAAGGGAATAACATAGTTTAATATGAAAAAACGGTGGAGGATCCCTTTAAAAAAAATAACCAATTGCCACATATCTTTTCAGTCCTGTTTAGGCTGTTGTTGTAAATAATGTAGCCCTTCTAAAATATTTTTATTAGCTAATGCAGTAATTTAAAGCTGCAGTCCGTAGTTTTTCCTCTTTGTCGCCATCTCTGTTTGAAATCTGCAACTGCAGTTATTCGCGGAATGATCAACTCTACGTGAGCTGTGCCTCGGCACCGTATGAATAGAATGTTTTGAGGAGAATGTAATGCGCGTCTGTCAGGAGAAGGGCTGTCAGTCACCGTGCTGTTTGAACCGATGACCAACATAAGAATGTCATCTTAACAAGTAAGCAGCTAACATCCACTTTTGTGCTGACCAACTAGGCCTACGTGGGAAAAGCATTGCAATAAATCATGATGATTAAATCTAACGATCGCTTATCATATCACGTCAAACCGTGCAAATTATTCTTTGTTTTCAAATTGTTAATATTAATAACATCAGCATTGCGTGACTACACTTAATGTGTATTAGGGCTAACGTTACCTGTAGTTCAGTTTCCATTTCTCTGCAGTCTCATTTCTAATAGTCATCAACAAATTAATGTGGAGTAGAGATGAACTGCTCCGTCTCATAGCTAGCACAAAATAATGGATATTTACCATAATGCACGTAGCAAAAAGAGAAAGGCACAACACAGAAAACTCTGTAACTTTTACTGTATGAATTAAGCGAAGTGTGCTACTGTTACATAATAACAACCATTGCAATGTCTGACATGTCCAGCAGAAAAAAACAGTCTCTGCATCCGTTTTGAACCCGTTCAAAGCACGGAGTTAACGCCACCTTTCAAAAGCCCTTTTTATCCTTGGTTTAGCTTGGTTGAAGTCTCTCTTTTTTCTGTAGCCATTCCGAAAGTCTGAAGTCTTTTGCATTTTACAACAGGCGAATCTCCAGATGCCACTGTCACTGATTGAGGTTTCAACCTTTCTGGATCCGCTATCAAATTGATCAGTTTAATTATATCAAGCACTGTGAGAAAAGACTATAAATCTCCACCTCCAACATCCTTACATGCGATATAGCCTACTAGCCAGGACTTCTTATTGATGTGACGCAATGACGCAAAGATATGCTCAAATATCCCGCGGAAATCCATCAGTACCACTGGAATTAAAAACATTATTACAAGCTTACCGTTGTATTTCGAGCTAAGGTAAGCAGATCGTTTTGAACACTGGCTGGTTATGTACTTGCTCAAAAATTTATTTTGGATCATTTTTAACCCAAAAAAGTTACGGACTGCTGCTTTAATGCCATTTATACTTTAATATGTTAAAACCCCAAAGTTACTACATTTAATTTTAACTGTATCGATCTCACTTAAAGTTTTTTAGTTTTTGTCTTGTTTGGAAAAACTATAGAAGAAAATATTCCCTGACTGTAAATGAGACCATTACAACGGAAAATGACTGTAATATAATTGAGCTTACACTACTGTTTTGGGTTTTAAATAAAAAAAAAATTATTTATAAAATATTAAAGGGATAGTTCACCCAAAATTAGCCCATGATTTACTCACCCTCAAGCCATCCTAGGTGTATATGACATTCGTCTTTCAGATGAATACAATCAGAGTTATATTAAAAAAATATAGGGTGAACTATTCCTTTAAGCAGCACAGCTGTTTTCAACATTGATTATAATAAGAAGAAGAAGAACAAGAAGAAGAAGAAGAAAGCAGCAAATCAGCATATTAGAATGTTATCTGAAGGATCATGTGACACTGAAGACTGGACTAATGATGCTGAAAATTCAGCTTTGCATCACAGGAATAATTTGCATTTTAAAATATAATAAAATAGATTTTGTTTTCTATTTTTTATTTTTAATTGAAATAATATTTAGCAATATAAATGTTTACTGTGAGTGTGAGCATAAGTAACTTCTTTTAAGAGAAAGTAAATTGGTTGATTGCAGTTCTGGAGTCTACAGAATACAAATGCTCTCTGTTGTACATAATCTATTATCTGATACAGCTGCTGTTAGGATTAGAGCCCTACATGTGGTGTGTGATTCCTCCTGGGACCTGAAGGATGAATTGTGGTCCTCAGTAAAACAGACACTCCTCTTCTCTCCTGAAGACCCTGTACACATGCAGTGTGCCATCCTCCACTCTGTCCTGCTGCAGAGACAAACATTCAAACACCTGGGTCAAGGGCAGCTTTATCTTTGGTGAGGATTTGAACACACATCACTGCACCATACGTTATAAAACATTCTAACTCAATCTTTCTTCCATTCATAGGACTCAGGAAGATCTACTTGCTCTGATTGATGCTCATCACCGCATAGCCAAACACTGTAGTGACCCCACTGAAGCATTAGAGTACATAGCAGGTACTACTGGGACATGAAATGCTTTAAAATAATTTGTGTTGTTCAATAAAAAAATCTGTGTTGGTTGATCTGTTCTCTCAACAGGTCACCTGGTTTATGGAGGCCATGTGCAAGACCATGCTGATTTAGCAGCTGTGCAGAGTGTGGTTAAGGCGTGTCTAAGTCAGCCGTCGACATCATGTGCAGGGTGTGGCCAACACATGCTTTCAGATATCATTAACTTTACAGGAAGATTTGGTATGCAAACACACACACTATCACTTAAATTTCAATAAACTACATAGCAGTGGTTCTCAGCCAGGGGACCTAGGACTACTTTTTATGTAGCCAGAAGGTCTGAACTCTATCGCAGATTTCATTGGTCGAGGACCGCCCAAGAGGATATTTGACTGACATATTAACGCAACCAATCACAATTTGTCATCATATTTAGAGGCGTGAAAATGTAAAGTCGATGTCCCTGGAATAACAGACCGGTGTGCATCTATAAATTGTTAATTCTAGAAAGCTGTGTAAGTTTACTGCAACAATGGAGTCGCAAACTTGACATGCTTTTGAAATCCAGCGTTTATTTGATCCTGGTAGGCGCTCAATTTTTCACAGCTGCAAATACGACAGCGTTCTTCTTCCACAAGGAAGTTTGGCATCACAACATTTGTTTCCAGGCGGACCGTTAAAGAACGCTACACACCTGTCTCGTGGACATTCTGTAGAATTCAACAAATCAGATGATGTCTTTGAAACTCCTGAAGTGTTCCCAGATAAGTGTGCCATATGCATCAGACATTCAGCCAACGGTCCGTGGGCGGTGACGTCTGAGGCCGAGACTAGCCTGGGACCAACTAGCCTTAGCAAACTCCAAAATTATTTTTAAAAATGGCTAAAGAAGCTTTAAAGAGGCCCTATATTTTACATTTTCAACTTTCTTTAATGTGTAGTGTGTGCACATGAAAAAGATCTAAGCTCAAAGTCAATTCCATAGAGAGTTATTCTCTATATCAGTAAGCACTATTTCTGAACTCCCTGAAACCAGGAATGTTTTTGCTGTCGTATGAGTTCGCACACAATTTTTCCACCGCGGACCGATTTTCACCAGCGTATAGGCTGTCCCACAACCACATTACATAGACTAGATCAATGAGTATTATTAGGCTATATAGATCAGTGACTGCAACCATACAGCGTGCGCATATACAGTTACACACACTCACTCTCTCTCTCTCTCTCTCTCTCTCTCTCTCTCTCTCACTCACTCTAGTTGTTTCTGTTGAAACGGCTGCTTTTCAACAAATTATTTGCAACATTGAAAGCTCTGGCTGATGTGAACATGCCATGCTTCCGATTATATACTATATAATTAAACTATATTATATTATTTTAATCATACTTATTTTAGTTGCTTATTTTTTATCTACGTAATAAGTCTTTGAATATTGTTGTGGAGAAAAATTATGTTGAGAACCACTGCTATATGGTAAGCTTTCTATAATAATTAAACATATAATTGGTTCTTAAATGCTTCACTTAATTATCTCACACATTTAAAAAACTCAATGTTTTGGGGTTTTTTTGCAGAAAGTGGGGGCCTATTGAAAGACTTGAGACATCAAATTCAGTGTATCACTAGCAGTACGGACCCATTAATTCTGGGCTTTAGTCCAGGTATGGCAGGTGAACTGGTGAAGCTAAAAAGTCATACCCTCAACATATTACTGCATCAGTCACAGAACATTTATGCTGATGTTAGAGGAGACACCAGTCTTTCAATGCAACCTCAAGAACTTCCAGACTATAGAACGGCTTGGGAAAGGTTGCTAACTTTACAAGACAAGCTGAGGAAAATGGACTTTGGCATCGGAATGGAATCTGCTTCTCTTGGTCCGTTGCGTTGTTTCTTCCAGGCAGAGTGGGAGCGTCTGGATTCACTGGTGTCTTCCCTCCTTTTAAACAATTTTCAGCCAGTTAAATATAACATGACAAGCTCCACTG
Source organism: Gobiocypris rarus (assembly GCA_023029165.1). Taxonomy (NCBI): domain Eukaryota; kingdom Metazoa; phylum Chordata; class Actinopteri; order Cypriniformes; family Gobionidae; genus Gobiocypris; species Gobiocypris rarus. Next base: position 21,850,526 of record CM040931.1, read on the forward strand.
CTGCATATCTAACATCATCAGCTCTCTCATGTCTGGAGACTCGAGCAGACCTGCTCAGGTCATACCTGTGGGAGGAGTCATCCAGTATTGCACCTCATGTTTATCGACTGGCTGCCTTCCTCAGTCCCAGAGGCTTTCTAGCAGCGCTGATCAGAGATGCAGCCCACATCCAAAGGAAGGATATCAGTCTTTACTGTTTGCATTTCAAGGTAAATCTCATCTTTTTAAACACAAGCTGGAAAAATCTGCCAGATAAATTCCACAGATAGGGTACAAAATAGGATCTGAAACTCTTTAAAAAGTGTCTTTATTTATTTGTAAACAGTAAACAGTGGTGCTTAACCTAGAGTTTGAAATGTTGATTATTTCTTTCTTTCTTTTATTTTTGCAACCCTGTTACTCTGATTTGCGTGATTTTCTAAATGAAATAGCTAAATGTAGAACATTTTAAAAATCCAGAATGGATAACATGGTTAAAAAATGCAAATGTATCATAAATTAAATTGTCATTCAGCTAGTTTGAAATAAATTGGTTTGTAATTATTGATACTTATATTTACCATGAATTTTACAATTTTTCCTGTTGGAAGTAGCCATCAGAAGGTGGGCACACTGTGGTCATGAGGGGCTGGACATGTTTATCTGGCATTGGATATGCTGTGGCATTCAAACAATGGTCAATTTGTATTAAGGGGCCCAAAGTGTTTCAAGAAAATAAACCCCTCACCATTACACCACCACCAGCCTGAACCATTAATACAGGCAGGATGGATCCATGCTTTCATGTTGTGTACGCCAAATTCTGACCCTGTCATTGGAACTGCAGCAGAAATCGAGACTCAACAGACCAGGCAACATTTTTCCAATCTTCTATTGTCCAACTTTGATGAGCCTGTGGGATTGTAGCCTCAGTTTCCTGTTCTTAACTGACAGGAGGGGCACCTGGTGTGTCTCCTGCGGCTGTAGCTCATCTGCTTCAAGGTTCAGCATGTTAGTTGTTCAGAGATGCTCTTCTGCAGACCTCAGTTGTAACGATTGGTTATTTGAGTTACTCAATCAGCTCGAACCATGCGGGTCATTCTCCTTATGACCTCTGGCATCAACAAGGCATTTTCACACACAGAACTGCCAATAACTTGATATTTTCTCTTTTCGGACCATTCTTTGTAAACCCTAGAGATGGTTGAGTGTGAAAATCCAAATAGATCAGCAGTTTCTGAAATATTCAGACCAGCCCGTCTGGCACCAACAACTATACCATGTTCAAAGTCACTCACTGCTCAATAGTGAGCCATGGCCTCTCAGGACTCTGTCGCCGGTTCACCACTGTTCTTTCCTTGGACCAGGAACACCCCACAAGAGCTGCATTTTTGGAGATGCTCTGACCCAGTCGTCTAGCCATTTACAATTTGGCCCTTGTCAAACTCAGGCAAATCCTTACGCTTGCCACACATCAACTATTTAACATGTTTTGATATATAATATATCCCACTCACTAACAGGTGCTGTGATGAAGAGATTATCAGTGTTATTCAACTGTCATTGGTCATAATGTTATGCCTGAGTGGCATATATGAATAATCATTTCAAGCATATTGTGTTTTATACGCTACAAAAATAGCATGTATTTGACTGAAATTCTAGAATCAAAATATCTCGTATTTAAAAAGCGTGGAATGTTTATATGGTTGTCAATAAATGGGATGCTAAATAACATTTTGGCTTTAAGATTTTCCCAATAAATGGGCAAAAATAAACCTCGTGTCCTCAACAAAGTCATAATCACAACTTGAACTTCAGAAGTGGGAAGTAGGACATTTCTATTACATGTGAAGGATGCATAAATCACCTTTCTTCCCCATTCTGATGCTCATTTTGAACTTCAGCAGATCATCTTGACCATGGCTGCATCCAAAAACGTAGGCAGTTGACTTGTTGCCTCGCTGCCTTATAGGCAGTGACTCTGCAGGCAGTGCTTGCACACGAAGGCACCTGACAAAACTGATTTCGGCAGCGTAACAGTTCTACAATGATCTACAGCAAAAAAGAGCGAGCTTTGGTGAGAACTAAACAAATGTTTAATTCTATTCTTGCTAGAAATAACATCAGAAGTGGAAAATGTTGGTCAAAAGTGTACATTTATACACAAACTGACCAGCAACTTTCAGATGCTACCTTTCTTTTTCTAACTCGACTGGTACAGAATGGAACTCACAGGTTTGTGGGATATCAAAGGTAGTGAAGGATACATCTTTGCTGCCTTCAAAATCGATCAGATAAAGGTCTCTCAGGAGACAGGACGTGAAGCTAACACTGGATTTCGGACATGCCTTGATGCCTTCCTACCTTGGAATGCATCCTCCGAAGGCAGCATTTTTCAGTTTTTGGATACAGCCCATGTCTACATGTCTAAATGCATTGGGTTGCTGCCATATGATTGGCTGATTAGATAGATTAGACCTAAAAAGTGGCTGGCGAGTGTAGTTTTAAAAGAAAATTGAACTTTGCCTCCTAATCCTCCAAAATAAAGGGACACCAAATTATACTGTGTTCAGAAAAAAAAAAATATATATATATATAGAGAGAGAGAGAGTGCCAAATGATTTATCCAAGCTTGTTTCTCCTTTTTTCACACAGGTGCTACATGATACGGTATCACCATCCTCTCCACCTCCAAGTGCTATATGTCTGTCTGGACTCGAGCTGCAGGGGGCGCTGTGGGATCCAGGTTCTGGAGTTCTTAAAGACACTCAGTCCCCTGAACCGTCACCTTTCCCACCCCTCTCGGTCCATGTTGTAGAGAGCAGCAAAGGTGACGGGATCTGTTCCTCTAAAAGCTCATGCTGTAATTCCTCGTCCCTTTACTACTGCCCCCTGTATGTAGACAGACAAACTGCAGATGAAGGTCAGGCTCTCTCTGATGACAATATTATCACACATATTCCACTTGCAACAAGGTTAGATCCAATGCTCTGCACAATGAGACGTGTTAGGTTAACCAGTAGGCTACTCTCTTACAATTAACCCTGAGGAATGGCTTCTATAAAAAAGTTAGAGCAAAATATCTTTTAGAGAAAAAAGTGGAAATGTCTAGCAGAAATATTGTTCAATATATATATATATATATATATATATATATATATATATATATATATATATATATATATATATATTTTTTTTTTGTATTTTTGTTTGTGTGAGAGAAATTAACCACAAAATAAAGCAAGAAATGAACAATATATTTGGCTTAAACCAAGGTTGCTCACTTTTAGACATGTGCGTAGAGCTTAGTTCAACTCATCAAATTCAAGACTCTGACACTTGTGTTCACAACAGCCTCCTACCTCAACACCTTACAGATCTGCGTGGGTGAAGCTCTCAAAGCCTGTCAAGAAAATGTCCATGTCATGATTCACCCCAAATGTAATAAGTGTCGGTGATGTTGTACGTCTCCTGTATCTCTCAAATCTCATTTATGCTTGTACACATTTAAACCTGTTCGAATTCTTATCGAAAATTGCTGGTATTGTGTCCAGTTGGGATTTGTAAATGTTATTTAGATGACCATACCGGCCAGTACAATAGAAATATGCCTATTACTGAGTTCACCTTTAAAACTTTACACTGACATGCCATAAAAGTGAGTCTCATTCACTATAAACGAGAAAGAAAAGGTTTGGTGTAATCTAGACCTGCAAGTTTGAAAACTGCATAAAAATGCAGATATGTGTATGTACAGCTGGCTAATCATAGTCTGCAATCCGGGTCTATATAAGACGTGTTTATTATGGTTGAACTGGTTTTGAGGAGATATTTTGTTATTAACCATTTACCATAACCACCCAAATCGCAAATATCAAACATGTTTGATATTTACGACTCTTGAACGGGCTGCTTCTGACGTGACACCCGCGATAGCCAATGATAGCAAGCAAGCGTCACCTATCGGATGTTGCGTGCTTCTATAGCTGAAACTTGGCAGCCACAAACATGCCACGAAAGTGGAGTATTGACATAGATCATCCATAACCTTTTTTTCAATTTTTTTTTTCACTGTAAAACAGAATATGCTCCAGGAGAGGCAGCTGACAAAAATGACTGTCCTCCATTTGTTTTTCTTCTCAAGTCACGTTTGATCTCGCAAATCTCAGTGAGATCTTGTATCACTGTGAAATCTATCCTACAATCAACAAGTGTGTGGTCCGGCTGAATCTTTTAGTGTGGGTTCAGAGGATTATAATGCTTAAAATCTGTTGAAACTCATTAAAACTGTGGGTTTCCGGTTAAGAGGTGAAAATCGTCTAGTGTGTCCCAGGCCTTAGGCTGGCCTCACAATTCAAGATTCAACATGACATCATGACTTTGCGTAAACATACACGCCACTTTCTAAAGCCCAAAATGGCGTGTTATCTGTATGCAATTTGAGCTATTTGCGTGTATGTCTACGCCGTGTGTTTTCCGCGTGTATGTGTACGCTGAAACGAACCATCATCTCCGCATGTATGTCTACACCGAAACGAACCATTATGTGTGTGTGTCCACAATGTAAATGTATTTATAAACATACTAAATTTTGTTTTTTTTAAATGTAAAAATGCTAAATGTTTCTTCTGATGGGTAGGTTTAAGGGCAGTGTGTGTGTGTGTGTGTGTGTGTGTGATGGGTAGGTTTAGAGGTAGGGGCAGTGTAGGGGGATAGAATGAAACGGCGTAGATAAACACGCTAAAAAGCGATTATGCGTCTTAATAGCACGCCAAAATGCATACGAATTGGCGTGTCATACATACGCCATTTCATGAGATCAGTCTGCAAGTCTTTAAAGGATTAGTTCACTTTTAAAAAAACGTTTGCTGATAATTTACTCACCCCCATGTCATCCAAGATGTCTATGTCTTTCTTTCTTCAGTCGAAAAGAAATTCAGGTTTTTGATGCAAACATTTCTCCTTATAATGGAGGCAATGGACCCCAAACGGTTACAGGTCCGAATGACAGTTTCAGTGCAGCTTCAAAGGGCTTTAAACCATACCAGACGATGAATAAGGGTCTTATCTAGCCAAACGATCAGTTTCTGCGAGAAACCGAGCAGTATTTATGCTATTATTTTACCTCTTATTAGACGAGCGTGATCATCTCTGAGCTCAGCCATAACTTCCACCAAGTGAGGTCAAATACGAGCGCCCCTTTGAAGCTGCACTGAAACTGTCATTCGGACCTGTAACCGTTTGGGCTCCATTGCCTCCATTAAAAAGAGAAATGTTTGCATCAAAAACCTTAATTTCTTTTCGACTGCAGAAAGAAAGACATGGACATCTTTGATGACATGGGGGTGAGTAAATTATCAGCAAAAGTTTTTTTAAAAGTGAACTAATCCTTTAAGCCCGTTTTTGAGGCCGATTTGCACCCGCAAGCGATCTGGGGCGTGTGGCCTGATTCAAGGCTTGTCGCAAATGACTTTTTATCCAAAAAATCCTCAATTGTGTGGTGTCCGATTATTTTACTGCTCCCAATTGCGTCGGAGCCCCTGCCAGATTTGGGACCATGCGGACTCTTGATTGGGTTGCCTCTGACGTGACACCCGCGATAGCCAATTAGAGCAAGCAAGCTTCACCAACCGAATGTTGCGTGCCTCTATGGTCGAAACTTGGCACAAAAGTGTCAGAGTATTGGGAAAGAAGATCACACATATTCCTTTTTTCCCCTCGCTTTGTTTAACAAAACTCATGCTAAGAAGACCAGCTGACAACGTCGATCGTCCTTCGTTTGTTTTTCTTCTCAAGTCACGTTTGATCTTGCGTATCTCCGTGAGATCTCACTGTGGAAATCTTCTAGTGTGTGCGTTCAGAGGATTATAATGCTAAAAACTGGTTGAAACTGCCCTTATCTCTGTGGTCTCCCACAGTTTTAAAATTGGTTAAGATTTGAAAATACTCTAGTGTGTCCAAGACCTTAAAGGTTGTGCGGAAAGCCCATATTTGGAAATAGGTTGGGCATGTTTTATGCAAATTACTTATCGCTATTTTAGAATACTCCAAATTTATTATCATTAGAACGAGGTTAAGAACAATTTAACGTGTGTATGTTATGGATTAGAGTGCATAAATATGCCTAAAAGAATAATCCATGCAATTATTAGTGTGAGATTATTAGAATGAGACCCAGTGACTTGAACTTGGTGATTAAGTTCAAGCAGCCTTTTCCTACCCATCAAACTCATCCGTTACTTACTCTGACTCCTACCGGAGCAGAACAACACCAGACGCTCCCTGAACACTCGCCTCCTCCAGGTCGCTCAGGCGGAGAGAGTCCTGCCGCTCACCAAGCCCCTGAGCAGATGGAACGGAAGGTAGACTTTCACCTCCTTCATTATACCTCTCCTCTTTTTTCTCTCTCTTCACTCTCTTTCTTTCTCTTTATCACTCTCTCATTATTTCTTCCAGTTCCTCTTCAGTCTGCTGTAACTTAGTTTTCACACTATAGAATGAGTTGTTCTCCCTCTTTTTTCTCCTTTGGGATTCTGCTGTGTTTGAATGCTGAAGGCTCAGGAGCAGAAGACGACTGAATTCGAAATGATCACGTCTCACCTGTGAATGGGAGAAAATAATGAACCACTGCCCTCTTTTTTCACACTGACCTAGCACATTGTCCTTCTGCAGACACCACAGTCTCAAGGGCTCTCTTTTTTTTTTGCATGCTGAAAAATGATTATCACACTACCTCTATTTGTATTATCAAAGCATTTCGCTAAGGCTTCCAGAATAACAAATATTTGACTGTTATGTTATTTGGTTACTGTCGCTTTCTACACTTTTCAATCTCTCTGTGTAGACCAAGCTTATAGAGAGACTATATCACAAACTTAAAGAGGCTGAGAAAATGTCTAAAATATTTTAATATTTAAAGTCACCATGACATGATAAATGATTTATTTATGCACATATATACACTGTATTGCCAAAAGTATTGGGACAGCCCTCCAAATCATTAAATTAAGGTGTTTAAATCACTTCTACAAGTAAATAAAATCAAGCACCTAGGCATGCAGACGGCTTCGAATTACGCTTCTCTGTCTTGCAATCCATTGGACTAGTCTGGGTTTGGCGATTGCCAGGAAACCTGTATTTGCATGGTGCAGGTGTAAAGTTTGGTGAAGAGGGGATTATGGTGTGGGGTTGTTTTTCAAGGTTTGGGCTTGGCCCCTTAGTTCCAGAGAAAGGAACTCTCAATGCTTCAGCATACCAAGACATTTTGGACAATTTCATGCTCCCAACTTTGTGTTCCAACATGACTGCCCACCAGCTCACAAAGCAAGGTCCATAAAGACATGGATGAGCGAGTTTGGTGTGGAGGAACTTGACTGGCCTGCACAGAGTCCTGTCCTCAGCCTGGTAGAACACTGTTGGGATGAATTAGAGCTGAGTCCTACATCATTGCCTGACCTCACAAATGTGCTTCTAGAAGAATGGTCAAAAATTCCCATAAACACACTCCTAAACCTTGTGGAAAGCCTTCCCAAAAAGAAGAAGCCGTTTCACTCAGATGTACATCACGATTGGGAGAAAAGACTATTGCTGCAGCTATCCGTCCTAAATTGTATTAAAATTAAAAGAGTTCTCCATATGAAAGACTCACGACTGGCATATCAACGTGAAGCTAAATTTCTCTCCGAAACGGTAGGAAATGAAATTCAATCGAATGTGGAGGATTTAAACTGTGACAAGATTGACAGGGCAGTTTAAATGGTGACAGAGCTGTCCATTAAAGACGCAACTATGACAAAATAGTACGACACAAAGCTTGTCTACTCTTCTGCTACACGCTCAAATGTATACTTTTTCTTCACAAAAACAGTACATCCTTTCAGGGGTAGGACATAGTATAAGTAGGTGAATTAGGACGCAGCATGGCTTATTCATACGAAGGCACGTCCGAATCCAATATTAGCTTCACTTTGTCTCAGGAGATACTTCATCTGATCAGTTTATGAAGGCATCATAGATGTTTATCCCACTGCGCGTTCCATTCTTTGCACAAAAGCTTAAAATAAATATGGTGACTGAACGTTGCAGTTGATGGTCAGTTTATGTGTAAATGTAGAAGTTTTGGTTTGTTTTTTTGTATCTTCTAAATATGGTTCCACATTTGTAAATTATTCTACTTCCTCCTGATACTTATATCTATTGTGTGGACCAGCACTGCCATTCTTTTAACTAGCAAAACCTACAATAACTTTTGAAACTGGTTGACCATGCTGAAGGTCAGACACCAGCACACCCTCATCCAAAACATGACAGAGAGCAGACTGGTCTTTTCAGCAGGGTAAAAAAGGGATTTCCCTTTTGAAATTGAGGATTATCCAGTCCAGTCCTGGTAACAGTTAGTGATCTCCTAGAATCAGATCTGAGAGGTTTTTTCCAAAATGCATCAATGTACTTTAAAGTAACAACATTCAGAACATCTTTTGTTCATATACTTCCAATTGTTGCATGAAATGAAAATGAATCATTAAATTTCATATATATATATATATATATATATATATATATATATATATATATATATATATATATATATATATATATATATATATATATATATATATATATATATACAATTAATGTGTTTATTTTAAATACTTCAGAATATTTATATTTGGAAAATGGATATTTGTTTAAATATGTATGAACCTTAGCCGGACGTGCTGCCCAAGCTGAGAAGCTACCTGTTCCTTGCAAGGTTTTGGTTTCATTCAACTTGTGTAACAGTATGTATTGTGTAATATATATATATATATATATATATATATATATATATATATATATATATATATATATATATATATATATATATATATATATATATATATATATATATATATATATATATATACACACATATATATATATATATATATATATATATACGTATATATATATATACATATATATATATACACATATATACATATATATATATACATATATATATATATATATATATACATATATACATATATATATATATATATATATATATATATATATATATATATATATATATATATATATATATATATACATATATATATATATATATATATATATATATATATATATATATATATACACACATATATATATATATATATATATATATATATATATATATATATATATATATATATATATATATATATACACACATATAGCTTTACACAATACATACTGTATATATATATATACATACTGTATATGTATATATACATACTGTATATGTATATATATATATATACATATACATACTGTATATATATATATATATATACAGTATGTATTGTGTAAAGCTATATGTGTGTGTATATATATATATATATATATATATATATATATATATATATATATATATATATATATATATATATATATATATATATACATATATACACTCACTCACCTAAAGTATTATTAGGAACACCACACTAGTACTGTGTTTGACCCCCTTTCGCCTTCAGAACTGCCTTAATTCTACGTTGCATTGATTCAACAAGGTGCTGAAAGCATTCTTTAGAAATGTTGGCCCATATCGATTGGATAGCATCTTGGAGATTTGTGGGATGCACATCCAGGGCACGAAGCTCCCGTTTCACCACATCCCAAAGATGCTCTATTAGGTTGAGATCTGGTGACTGTGGGAGCCATTTTAGTACAGTGAACTCATTGTCATGTTCAAGAAACCAATTTGAAATGATTTGAGCTTTGTGACATGGTGCATTATCCTGCTGGAAGTAGCCATCAGAGGATGGTACATGGTGGTCATAAAGAGTTGGACATGGTCAGAAACAATGCTCAGGTAGGCTGTGGCATTTAAACGATGCCCAATGGGCACTAAGGGGCCTAAAGTGTGCCAAGAAAACCCATCCGCCTCAAGGTTGTGCGTGTTGTGGCTTAACAAATGCTTTGCTGCATACCTCGGTTGTAACGAGTGGTTATTTCAGTCAAAGTTGCTCTTCTCTCAGCTTGAATCAGTCGGCCCATTCTCCTCTGACCTCTAGCATCAACAAAGGCATTTTCGCCCACAGGACTGCCGCATACTGGATGTTTTTCCCTTTTCACACCATTCTTTGTAAACCCTAGAAATGGTTTTGCGTGAAAATCCCAGTAACTGAGCAGATTGAAATACTCAGAACGGCACGTCTGGCACCAGCAACCATACCACGCTCAAAATTGCTTAAATCACCTTTCTTTCCCATTTTGACATTCAGTTTGGAGTTCAGGAGATTAGGCTTGTTTGAGATGCGCCTTGCCTCGCCTGAAATGATGGCGAGACTAGGCGGCTGCAGTGAAGGGAGGAGTGAAAAAAGTGCAGGCAAGACGGACAGTTCTGTCTTCTCGTAGTGGATCCGACACCTGCGAGATCAAAGGCGGATATCGCGGGATTCACACTCATGCACTGCATTGCTGATAAACTGGATGTAATTTAAGTTCTGTTGCTTTTATATGAAAATAAATGTTATGAACAAGACACTCAAAGTTTTTGTTATTTATTTCCATTCGAAAGACGTGTTTATAATCATTTTACTTTAATTACATACATGTTTTTGTATAGTTTTATAAATATGACAACAATCACATAACTCACTGAGAGGTCGCACTGTCGCACAGTTTGGGAATATTCACACATAATTTATAGACATTAAAACATGATATCAGAGTTTTAAAATCAAACATTTAAAAAAAAGAATCACATGTCACGTTTGTTTAAACCAATGAGCATTAAGCTGTGTCGTCAGTAAGTCGTTTCCCATCATGCTTTTGCTCAGCGCAGTCGGTGGAGAGCAACTGCGCTCGACTGCAGAATCCGACACATCCGCCTTTCGCTCGCGAGAGTTCTTTGACATACGTCAGCATGACATCAGAGGAAGGCGGACCGCCCTCGGACACATTTCTAACCGGCATGCATCTCGCGCTGATCACCGGTGATCGGTTCTGCGCAGATTTTGCTCATCTCAAACAAGCCTATTGTCTTGACCAGGACCACACCCCTAAATGCATTGAAGCAACTGCCATGTTATTGGTGGATTAGATAATTGCATTAATGAGAAATTGAACAGGTGTTCCTAATAATCCTTTAGGTGAGTATATATATAAAAAGGGAACTGATGATGAATATGTTATTGAAACAATCAAATATTTATTTAGAAAGACAGACAAATGGTGCATGTTTCAAAGTGGTAACCAAACTTTTTGACAGGTTTCATTATGGTGTGGATGCTGAAATCCAATATCAGTGCTTTAGGTGCGTGATTGGTGAGGTGATGCTCTTGAAGTGGACGACAGCATTGGTTTATTCTGACAGTCTGAGCTTTCCATCTGCCCTGAACCACTGATTTAACTCAACCTGTGACCTCTTCTCTTGTAGGTCAACTCATCCACCAGGGGAGAGGGGGGTATTATAGCAGATTTTCCCTGACAGGTTTTTCGGTATCGCTCAGAAAGGTAATAGAACATGTCTTACTAAACCTTTTGGTGGGAAATTTCAGCATTCAATTGCAAAATATTAAATCCATCATGAAATACTTAAAAAGGCAGATTTAAGACACAAATCTCATGTGGTTTTCATTTGAAATAACTGGACTCTTTTCATTTAAAGATGTTTCATCACTCGTCCATATGGCTTTTCAATTGACATCTTAACAATCAGTTGAGTAACTGAGACATTTAGAAATGATCATTTTTAAATATTTTAAACATTGTCATTTTTCCTGCTATAAATATCCCCTGCAAACATTTGATTTGTTGAAAATAAATAATCTTGCAACATTATTTATGGACACACTTTTTAAGTATTTGCAACAAACTGTCAAACTATTTCAGAAATGTAAAGATGGACCTGATTCTTTTGGAATCTTTAGTTTAATATTGATTTCATTGTTCGTAAAGGTGAATAATTGAAATGCAAGTCCCTTGAGAAATGATCATTATGAATTCATATCACATTCAGGACAGACTTGCACACACCATTTTATCTGCTGTCACCTGTGTTACCTTTCACAGCTGAAAATCTCCTGTAAGTCATTCTCACATAATAAGGAAATTATTAATGTAAATAATTTAAATCTGTTCCAGTGTAAACCATTAAGTTTGATTTATTCTTAATGTTGTCTGATTTCTCTGTTTTCATATCAGCAAGTTTGGTATTCATTAAATTTGCACTTGCTGTACTTAAGACGACACACTGAATCAACTCACCCAGCTTTCTTTACAGGAACGTTCCAAGTTAAGTTACAGCACACAGACTGATGACCTCGTATGGCCTCAGAAGACACGAGTCCTACGTACCACTTTTATGACACACTTTTGTGTCCTTTTTTAAGTCCGAAAACTATATTTGAATGGAAAAGAGTGACCAGTATTGTCTTCAAACTTTTTCCTTATTCCACAGATGAAAGAAAATTATAGATTTCAAAAGAAATGAGGGTGAGTAAACGATCACAGTAGTTTCGTTTTATTTAATTACATTTTTCATTAACTTCCATTTAACCCAAAACAGTCCTTCAAATGCACAGAATCCCACTAATAATTTCCTGTTGCACAGAGAAGCCCTGACATTAAACATCACTTAATTTCCATGACAGCAGATGTTTAATGAGGTCACTGAAGTCAAGTGTGATCGACAAGGCCATTCCCCACCCACTCAGAGCCAATCAAAGAATCCGCAAGACGTTCTAGATCATTCCAGCCAGCCACGGTGGGAGGAACAGTCCGACGGTCCCCAGAATGCACACCAGCACAAACATCCAGAGGAATATTCTATCAATCACCATGGCAACATATTTCCAGTCTTCCCTCACCTGGTGGGGAAAAAAGAGATTCATTCGTTTCAGATATCATGATATATTTTCCACTCATGTCTTTCCCTCTCAGAATTGATTTTTTGGATGACTACTTTCCTGTGAGACCCACAGTGTTTTCTGGTTTTTGTAGTATAGCAAGAATGGTGATAAAAAAATTATACCGGTATCAAAAGCCAGTTCAAAGTGCCTCAAAAAGAACCTGAGAATCTCTTGCTAAAGAGGCATCTAAAGTTATTATTGCAAGTAAACATGTTTCTTTTTACAGTTGTAATCTGTTTACCTTTAGTTACCTTTATTTTTGCCAGAATAGGCTACTTCATCCAAGAACAAAAATGTAACCTACTTAACCTCATTTAATTCCAAACTCATTCCTTTCAAGAAACACAAGTATTCAAAATAATGTTCACTAGTCTTCAGCGCAATGACTATTTTTACCTGAGTTTTGAATATGGTTGTTGAATAGACTACCATGAAATAATAACGTCTTTCTATTCGGTTGTCCTTGCGGCCTGTGCGCAAGCAAACAAACAATTCGATCAATTCAAGAAGACATTCTGAGCTGGTTATAATTATGAATATACAGCGGAAATTAATGAATCATTTTTTTAAATGAGTAGGAGGAGTTACAGGTTTGAATGGACGAATCCTTCCCTCAAGAAATGACTTCTAGTGATAATTGATTATTTACAACATTTTTAGCATAAAGTCTTAAATGTTGGTCTTTTTGTCAAACAATCTTCAGTCATATGAACTACTTTTATGATGTAAGTTTGTGCCTTCACAGCCTCTAGTCACTACTTTTATTGTATTAAAAGGAACAGTGTGAAAATTTATTTTTTTTGTGTTCCACCAATGAAAAAGAATTTGGATTTGAGTTCGAGTTAATGATTTTCACTCCTTTAAATTGTAAAACTTACTGAAAAGTCTGAATCTTCTGCTCTGAGATGGTCAGCAATGTACTGAACTCCTTCTAAGGCTTTGAGAAGGGACTGCGACAGATTGCTCACCGGCTCCACTGCATTCAGATCAGTAGTGCCGTCACTGCTAGAGCTGAAGATCTGAGCGTTGGGTATGTTATGTCTGGTACACTTGCTTACTTCATCGTGATCATGCTTCTGCAGACTCGTCCTCTCAGATGTAGTACAGTGTTGACAACTCCCTGCTCCCAGAACAATCTCCTTGGCTTCCATGAAGACACTCTCAGCACTGTGGCCTTGGATATCACAGTCTGTACACTCGGCTGCTCCATCCTGTGGGATAGTGTGCAGCAGAGTACCAAGGATAGTATCTGGAAATGAAGATGTGCTGGAGGCGAAAATGCTGTTTGTGTATGCACACGTGTAACCGATGACCGGCGTTTGAGGTGTTTGAGAAGTTTCTTCTTGCAAGATGGAATACTGGCTGCTGGGAGAACTGCAGAAAAATATGGGTTTGGGAGAAGAGTCCTGCTGAATTTGATCCAGTTGAGCAACAGCCAAATTGTGGAGTGGACTTTGTGGAGAGATATCCAGAATGGTGTTCCGTAGAAACATGGACTGTGCCTCCATTGGCTTGTGCATCATCTCAATCAGTTTCCCACAGTTCCTCTTACCTGAGGCAGGTGGACGCTTCATGAACAGGTAACGGGGCACCAGGTGGAGAAAAAGCTGGCGCACCCAGTGTGGCATGTTGTGCGTGCGGGATGAACGGTGGTGTACGTTAAGCACAAAAACTGTGATGATGATGGAGAGAGTGACAAAGATCATGGTGAAGAGGAGGTACTCGCCAATAAGCGGGATGACCAGCGAGGTTGAGGGGATAATTTCCGTGATTAGCAGGAGGAAAACAGTCAGAGAAAGCAGGACGGAAATACACAGCGTGATTTTTTCCGCACACTCTGAGGGAAGGTAGAAGACCAGCACCGTCAGGCAGGATATAAGCAGGCAGGGGATTATTAGATTGATGGTATAGAACAGAGGAAGACGTCTGATGATAAAGGAGTAGGTGATATCGGGGTAGATTTCCGTACAACACTCGTACTTCTTGATGTTGTAAGTGCCAACGGCATTTATTATGACCCATTCCCCGCTTTCCCAGTAGTCCATCTGGTCTACATCACTGGCCATGCTGACCAGGTCAATCTTGGCCTGATCGTACGTCCAAGAGCCGAATTTCATCTTGCAATTTTGCTGGTCAAACGGAAAGAAGGTGACATCAATGCTGCAGGAGCTTTTATAAATGGCAGGAGGTTTCCATTTTATCCTGCCGTTGTAAAACACCTGGGCTTTAGTCAAGTGAGTCACTGCAAAGTCTCCGTCCGCGCTGCAGATCAAACATAAATCTGTTAGACAGTTCCTGCAATGAAGCAATGTGAAAGACAGCTGAAGTTGTGTCAGTCTACATCACAGTGAGCCAAACCATCATTAACCCGTGACGTCTTTGACGTGCTTGGTTTAGAGAACCTCTCAACTCTCAGAACCTTCATTCATGAGAGAGCAAATCTCTTGGATCAAGAGAATTGTAGAGGGATTATAATTTGTTTATATAGGCTTCAGTACTGAATTGCAATTGTGCAATCAGAGGTCATATATAGGAACAATTCAACCACAAATTTTGTCATTGTTTACTTCAAGAGGACAAAGAATATCCTAATGTGATGAGTAATGTGAACCATTGAGTAATGATAAGATTTAAGTTTCACAAAGCTTAAGTACAATACAGACATTGACTAAAGTGGTAAACATCATTTCACCAAGTACATGTTCCTGGATCAACATCTTTGTCGATCCTGGAACAGCATTCAAACCAGCCAATCAGATTTGAGGGACAAGTTTACAGTTTATGTCAAGTTTAGGCTTACAACCAGGGTTAGGTGCTTCTACATCAGTGTTATTCACCTATTATTTCCCTCTGATTTTAGGGCTACATTTTTGGACAGAATTGTTATTCCAAGATCAACAAAATATCTTACTTGGCAATATCACAATGACCAATGAAAGTACCAGTAACTCAAATATAAGTACATCTAACAGATTGAGTGAGTTCATTCAGAGAACAATTCGCCAGACTTTTTTTGAAAGATTTCTTAAAAGAAATGGCTCATAGAGTTGAAGTCATTTGCTTATGAATTGGACAGCTTCATTATACTGTATATGAGGTACACAGTCTTTTTATCTCATGTTGATTACATTCGGTCCAGACTCCATGGAATCTTACGGATATGGAACAACACAGGGGTAAGTAAACAATGACAGAATTTTCATTTTTGTGAGAACAAAAAACTAAATGGATTAAGCACAAGTAGATATAAAAATTAAATAAAACATCCTTATATCACATGAAATGTTAAATTTGTATATTGACAAATAACTTTTTAGCATTAAAATGTATTAGCTGTACATTTAAAACCTGGCAACCGATTATATTAAATCTCTGATCAATAACTTTAATATATGAATAAGGTATACTCTCTTTTAGAGCTAACGTTTATTTTACGGCAAACACAATGCATTCAAACTGGTCTCTTATGGGACAGCCCAAATCAATACTCATATGAACCCTCATAATGGAGGTCTTCTGTTCATTTAATGATAAACAGAAGACAAACAGAATTAAGATTAAAATAGGATTAAAGATCACAAATATCATGGACCAGTTTCCCCTATACAAGAACCGTAACATGAACCTGAGGAAAAAAGCTAACTGAGTCCCATTAACAGTTACCCGCAAAGTGCAGCTTGCCATCAAACAGAATAGCGCGAACGTATTACAATACTGGAACAGTGGGAGGTTAAAAGTGTTTAAAGATATAGATTTTTAGAAATGGATTTGGCTGAATTCCTGATTGTTAAAAGCCTTACACACTTGTTATAGAGCACAATATCCGGTCTCCAGATGATCTCGGAGGGGATCCTGATGGAGGTGACATTCTCATACTCCTCTGGGTTCCAGCGCAGCTTGTAATCGTTCCACTCCTGCAGGGAAACATGTGCGCTCATCACCGCTCACAACCAGCAGGTATGACAGGGGTGGAGAGTGAAGCAACAAGAGCCCAGTTCCAATTAAAAATCTCATCAATGCCCAATTATGGGCTGGGTTTTTTTTATTTTATGAAAACCTACCTGCTTCACCCAGACATTTGTGGTCATCATCTGATTCTTTTCATCCTGGTTTATAATGAAGCGAAGCGGGATTTCCATGTGAAAGAGAGTAATAAGAAAAGGAGTGTGAGCATTTGCACATTTTTAAAAGAATCTTTCACTGCCTCAAGCATTATAGTTGATTGACAGATGTCCATACATTTTAGCAAAATCAAGATGTAGCTGCACTACAATTTTAATCTGAGACTCACCACATCGATGAGCTGAGCAATGGACAGGCCAAAGTGGACCAGAACCACATCTGAGATGTTTGCTACAGGACGAGAGAGCTTGTTGTAGTTGCTGAACAAAGATTGGAGAAGTCTTTCTTCCGCATGGGCACGGGCAGGACTGGAGGAAATGACTGTTGAGACAATCACAGTGTGTTAAACTAATTATATACAAATATGATATGATTTCAAGCATTCCAGTCAAACTTTATATTAGGTGTGTTTAACTACTATGTATTTACATAATACAAATTTGTTATGTGCAATGTGCTCATAATGATTATGTTGTATTGCAAAACACTGTGGTGGGATACGGGTAAGGCTAGGACTGGTTTGGTGGTATGGTTAGATTTAAGGGTGGGTTAATGAGTAAGAGAAGGGTCAGCAGTTATAACTGAAATGCAAGTACCTTGACATTAAAACATGTATGTACACATCAATTGCAATGTATCAAATGATAGTACAAAACATTTAATATAAAGTAGGACCAGCTTTCATTTTAAACTGAGAACCTAAAGTTATCTCTCACTATTACTGTTATTAATATATATAATTTAATTTTAAAATTGTCATAATTTTACTGTTCTTTCTAGCAATGTGTAGTGATTTTGTAGGAGCACTCATTAAACGTTGATGAGTGCCCCCTCATTCACGCAGCATCAATACATAAACAGGACATTGGGCATTGTGTAACTACAGCGAGTTACAAATAAAGTTAAACCGAAGGTCAGACTTTACCAAATGCCAGCTGCAAACAGACAGACAGGAGAAAGAAGACACTCCACGCTGCTTTCATTTTGTCCACTTGATGTCAGATGATATCCCACTCTGGTGATCACAGAAACTGAAAAAGTGAAAATGGTTGCCTAATGAAATTAGATACAAATTATATTTAAAATTAAAAAAGACTGGTAGATCATCTCTCCGCAAACTGGATAAAAAGACTCAAAAAGTGCATCAAAACAGCCACAAAAGTCATTCAGTGTCCAAACCTCTTGTAAAAGTGAGGAGTCCCTCAGAATACCTCTCTGGCTGTCATTAGACTCTTTCCTCCCACTTTCTCTCCTTCCTTCTCTCTCTCTCTCTCTCTCTCTCTCTCTCTCTCTCTCTCTCTCTCTCTCTCGGTGTGTGTGTGTGTTTTGCTGTTTCACTCTCAGTATCTCTCCTCTCCGGCCCCTCCACCTTCCAATCTTTGCCTATTACGCTGAGTAGATGTTATGCGCTGGAGGCTGCGCCTTATACATGAGAATGTCACAGAGAAAGAGAGAGAGAGAGGACAGTAAGATTTGATTGAGGACAAACCCCTTAAAAAAAAGATGTAGCCAAATGCCTTAAAAGTGTTTGATGCATTTGAGCATGAACGCTTTTTAATGGCATTGCAGTTTAATTTTTTATGATTAGCCTTTAAGGAAGTTTAAGATAATCCAGGATCAAAAGAGCAAGCAGGTGAGGGAGAGAGAGAGAGAGAGAGAGAGAGAGAGAGAGAGAGAGAGAGAGAGAGAGAGATAGAGAGGATGGAAAGTCAAAGGCAAGGAGACATAAACAGACTGAAATATGTCTGGAAGTGATCTAACAGTGCAGAAGAGCAGTGGCAGCCAAACTCGGGATGCTTTCTGCTTATTAATTACAAGAAGAGATACTCCGTCTCAGCGTTCGTCCCTGATAGGATGGCATGTCCTGATTTTGCTGAATTAGATACGTATTTTGTTGATCCAGGAACAGTATTCCTGTCTGAAAATGTAACCATACCCCTAAACCTAACCCTACCCATAGGTTTTCCCTAAACTCAGAGGGAAATGATAGCTGAACAACACTGATGTAGAAACACCTAACCCTGGTTATAAGCCTAAACTTGACATACTGTAAACTTGTCCCTCAAATCTGAGTGTTGTTCCAGGACCACAGAGATGTTGCACTTGGTGAAATCATGTTCTGCGATAGGATGAATCTGTGCTGTTATCTAAGGACTGAAATGGATAGCTCTCTCAAAAATGAAAATCCTTTCATTTAGTTTTCACTCATCCAAAAATGAAGGACTTTCTTTGTTCTGAAAAACAAAACAAAAACATATTTGAGTCAATCAATGGGATCCATGTTTTTGTATTTGAGTAAATGATGGCATTTTTAATTTTTAGAGAAACAATACCTTTGAGAAAAATATAAAGCATGCCAAAAAAATGTCATTAATATTGAACAGAAAGACATGCATGTCTTCAGGCTGCTATCAGGCATAGATTAGCATTTTAAAAGAGAGTAAATAACATATTTATCCATGCTGTTTCCAATCCAGCACACACCTGCAATCCACCAAGAGCTTATCCAAGAAACTGATTAACCATCTGTCTGGAAAGGCAATAAATCAGCCATGGACGACCCACAATGTCCTTATGAATAATACAGATATGAACTGGACATGCATGGAGAGCTTACAATACATTTTCGCCATACATAAAACATCCTGGAGATGTGGAATATGAAATGTTTTCCCCCTCACAGCTTACAGCTGACTTATTGCTTTACTTAATGGCAAGACCATGTCACCTATTTGTTTACCTACAAACGCTAATTGTTGGACACAAACCAGCTGCAAAAAGCTATTTTCTGGCTGTGAATGTGGCTGGGGTCATCAACATTCATAATTTGTTTCATCAGATGCCATTTGCAAATGCCCACAGAGAACGTTGTCCTCCAAGCGAATGAATTCAACCTTGAATCGCAATATCCAGACTTTCATTAAGGTGCTGAGAGAAAAGACCTGACTGAGATATCCTCTCTTTCTCTCTCTCTTCCTCTTATTCACACAGATCCACACACTCATATACACTTAAACTCAGATATTCAGGATCAATATCATCCTATTGAATCTGAAATTTCCACACCCTGAATGCTTATATAACGTAACCGCATTTAATTTAATGTCAGCTTTGATCAATAGGCGGATATGAGTTTAACCAGGATTACATAAGCGATAGCAATTCAATGGTTCTAATAGACAGAAATATGAGTTTAATATACTGAATTGCATCACATAAAGCTGTTCATGTGATGCCGAAACATACAGCAACACTCATAAAGCATGTGGATTCCTGAATGTGATGTTCATATTAAACTTACTGAACTACAACTAATGCGAATCAATACTGTTTTGGTGTAGGTGCTAGTATACAGCCATAACACCTGTTCACATATCAGCCCTCCATAATTCATCAAGGTTATTTCTGTTTCATGGAATCAGAATTACATACAAGCAGCACATCTGAGCCCACATATGACCTCTGACCTCAGCAGCGCTCCATACTGTCTGCCAATGCTTAGATTCATGAACACGTGGGTCAGACATGTCACTCAGTTTTTTAAAGGGATAGTTCAAATTCTATCAGTTCTATCAGACTTTAATGACTTTCTGTCTTCTGCAGAATAAGGTCTCAGTCATTTTTAGTCCATTTAATGAAAGTTTATAGGGGTTTTGTTTTGCCCACACTGGTTTTTGGACACAAACATTCTTCAAACTATCTTCTTTTGTGTTTTTCAGAAGAAAGAAATTCATACATTTTCATTTTTGTGTGAATTACCCCTCATCATTTACACAAAATTGTAAAGGCCCGTTCGCACCAAGGACGATAACTATAAAGATAACGATAAAGATTATCTAAAAATTGTTCTTAATATTAAAGAACAGCAGAGTTCACACCACAGCTATAACGATAACGGCTGAGAGAAACAATATCGTTGGATTCCCTTTCAGAAGGATTTTATTCAGCTGATGAATAATAAAAACATTGATTCCAGAATCCTTCCTGATGTAACGAGCTATCGCATTTAAAGTATGCGCTTAGAATAAACAAAACAATATCATCTTTTGTGTTGACACTATTATTGTTATCGTTAGAGTTATAGTTCTTGGTGGGAACGGGCCTTAACTAATAATGATTTGTATACACTTGTTCTTTGATGACCAGCTTTTTAATTTCTCAGAATTAATTTAGATATTTTTTGTACAGTCAAAAATACACTATATTGCCAAAAGTATTGGGACACCCCTCCAAATCATTGAATTCAGGTGTTCCAATCACTTTCATGGCCACAGATGTATAAAATCAAGCACCTAGGCATGCAGACTGCTTCTACAAACATTTGTGAAAGAATGGGTCACTCTCGGGAGCTCAGTGAATTCAAGCATGGTACCGTGATAGGTTGCCACCTGTGCAATAAGTCCCTCCATGAAATTTCCTCATGACTAAATATTCCACGGTCAACTGTTATTGGTATTATAATGAAGTGGAAGCGATTGGGAACAACAGCAACTCAGCCACGAAGTGGTCAGCACATGCTGAGGTGCACAGTCCGGAGAAGTTGCCAACTTTATGCAGAGTCAGGGGCGATTCTAGGATTTTCATTTTAGGGGGGCTCAGCCCCCAGTGAGGGTATCACTATTAATCACTATTAACTAGTATTTTTTTTTTTTAGCATGCATATTATTAGGATATTGGCTGTTTATTATAGGCTAATTATAAAAGAAAATATTAATGCCTTATTCTCCATGATCATATTGTACATCCCTTAATCGTTCAATTTAGGTATGGTTTTATAATCAGTGAAATCCCAAATGTGAGGTAGTTAGGGGGTTTTAAGGGCATGCTCCCCCGAGAAATTTTCTATGATCTTACATAAATGCAAAGAGCACATTTCTCAGAATTCCAACTGTAGTGGTTTAAAGGAATAATACACTCCACAAAAACCTGAAATACTTGAGTGGGAAAGGTTATTCCTACGACGTAAATCCTTGTAGTCCAAATTGATTTTATGTTGAAACTGTCCCTCTGTTCTAGCTAAGATGCAAATGAGTTTTTACGCTTTTGAAACACCATCTCTCTTCTTTATTTTTCATTTTCTCTCTTGCCACATGGGGATTAACACCAAACAAATTGATTTTTAAACACGGCTCTCCCTGTAGTTTAACCACACACACAAAGACAGCGGCGCAGATATCTGTAAATCTGTATGATAACTAAGAGCTGCCAATCAAACGCTGCTTCAAGGACTTTTGTTTTAAATAATGAAAGAGCTTCTTTATGGAAATAGTCTGCTTCCTATGATACCATCTGAAACACTCAATATATTAATGAATAATTGTATTTTGGTTGTCTTTTATTCTAGTTCATACAATACATTTGAGGCTTTCATGAATTCCATTAGAATTGCATTATTTAGGACTTATCGTTTTATCTGTTCTTTTGTATGCTGTTATTTCATATAACTGCTGAATAAAGACTGCATGGAAAGGGGTCTTTTGGGTTCAGTAGATATTCTTAGATTTCATTTACACACTGATAAGCAGATAATGCATTCAAGACTGCATTATGTGCATCTTCTTTTTTTCTTCTGCTCTCTCCATGTGATGAGATTATGGCCACCTGCTGTATTACTGATGAGGTTGTTGGTTAAGGTTCCAGTGGGACTTTTAAAAATACCTCCGTGATAATTGCAGAAATACATGATTTAAGACCTTTAGCTGGAAACTTTAGCTGCATACCCAAATACAAATGAGGAGTCTCTTTCTGAAGCTGCTGCTCGCAGTCAGACTATGCAGTGTAGGGTTTGGATGTTTTCCAGACCTTGACAAACATCATTAACAGCATTGTGTGTGACAAACAAAATTACGGGATTTAGGCTCCTCATTCAGATGGTGACTTTTGATCAACTGAAATATATAATTGTTTTAGTTCCCTGGAGAGATTGGACTTTTTCATGTTGCCGCTACCCAAACGTATCTTCACAGTGAGTAGGATGATGTCACCACAAATGAACAAATCACTGCAGAGTCAAGACAAACAGTTCTGGATCAAACACCACAGATGAGAACCAACACTGAAGGTTACATTTAATCAATCTCCCACTCCAGTTATCACAAGCTTTCTTTAAAGGTGAAGTGTGTGCTTTTTGCGTTACTGCTATCACCAAACAGAATTAAAAAAAAGGAAAACCTGTTTGTTAAGAGTCGTTATATTTTATTCATTCATTGGTCAAAATAACACATAGGTTGGAGGTTCTCAGAAGTGGAAGTCATCATAGTTGGGTAAACTTTTTAGTGGAGAACAGAAACTATAGCGTTGTGGTCAAGACTGCCAAAACCAAAACCAAGACCAACGCTTTGAGGGGTTTAGACCTTATACAGTCTATGGTTGAGACCAAGACAAGACCAAGACCATATTAGCACTTTGTAGGATCTTGGATATAAAAGATCCAAATCTACTGCCTGAGAAATGTCTTATATTTAATCAATAAAAACAACTAGAATAATAAGACACTTAATAGGGTTACTAATCAGATGAAATTCTAACCACATATTTCATCTTTGCACTGCCGAAGTAGCACAAAATATGGAGGTGGGAATATCCCAAATTAGCTATCCCGAACAGCTGAAGAAAAGCAAAAACAAAGGTATCATTACATAAACTTAATGTCTAATGTTAACGTTTTTTTTTTCTTTTCATTTATGCTTATTAGAAGCCGGACTTGACAAGTTCAGAAGTCGAATGTCCCACTTTGAGTGACATTCCAGATAGAAGGAGGTATAAAAATTCCCATCCGTCTGGAATGCAGCATTATTACCCGGACATTATCCAGTAGTTTTATGGACATTTCCGTTAACCCAAAAACACAATGCAATGATGCGCAGGTAAAACACCTGTTAAAAATAAATACGGATATTTATGTCAAATTAATGCAGTACTGTGCCTATTTTTATGGATTTGTGTGTGTACAGTGTACAGTTACAGTACTGCATGTACAATATTGAAATTAATGTTTTGAAAAAAAAAATGTTATTATAGAAATATGAAAATAAAATGATACTTTTAAATGTGAAACTAAAACCTCCAATGGTGGCAAATCACTTAATGACTGAGTCCTGCAATGATTTATTTAACGATTCATTCGAAACAGCTGATTCTGTCAATAGCGAAAGATGTGTGTTGCTCAGAAACTGCTGTGGCTTTGTTGGAACTATTTTCGTAACCAAAATAAACACATTTTCTTTTCATTACTCAATACATATCAAATTGAGATAGGATCAAATAGGATATTTAACATTTAAAAAATTTACACTTTGCTTTTAAATTTTGTTTAGGATTTTATACATGATTTGTAATTAATAAAATTTTCTGGCTTCTATAGTCAAATGTAATCTGACAAGAACCATATCAAACACACTAACTAGAAGTTTGAGCTGCTTCCTGAACTATTATAAGATGCATATTTTTTTTTTAATTCCTGCTTTAAATATGCTGGAGTGCCAGGCGGCTGGGATCTGTCAAACTCACCTGGACTCATTAAATCAGCCCTGGTCTACGGCCATGCATTTGCCAGCAGGCCTATAATGTATTTTCATGAAGAAAAAAAATATTGAAATACAAAAATGGCCAAAGGCAAGGTAAGCGGATCTCTATCCAAGTCCACAAACTATCAATTATAAATAATTATAGTAATAAATGATGAAAATATTTGCAACCCTGAGGATATCTGTGATAGAGATTATCAATATCATTTTATTACAACTAGCTTCATTGTATTTTGGCACTTTTAAACACAAAAAGCATTGGGTTTTCCTGATGACCTCTGGTGAATCTGCAGGGTCAGTGACTCCAATATCCCGCCAGACGATAGTCAGCAAATACCAGAGCTCTCATGTAACTGATTCCAATAGAGGTGCAATGACCCAGCAAGGGCGTTAAGTGACAGAAAAAGAGAGAAAGAGGAAGACAGAGAGAAAGAGAGCATGAAAATGCGACATATGCAGACTGAGAGAAGGAAAGATAGAATATGCTTGGTCTGAGAAAGTCATCGGTTGAGTAGTGTTTTCTACAGGTGTTAATAAAGGCAGGAACTCTGTATCTTTGCTCTTGTGTTTTTGACAGATGTGACAAACATCTCAGAGAGGTGCTTCTTTCCTTGGCCTAATAAGAAACAGAAATAGATATGGATACCTACAGCCTGGCCACCCACAGATCAAAGGTTTTTAACAAAAGCAATATCTAGATGAATATCTGCTCGAGAGCACTCCTGCACATCCAACTTCTGAGAGTGTATTGTTTTGAGTTCTTATGATATGGTTATCTGCTGGATCCAATTAAATTACAAAATTGTTGTTGTTTTGTTTGTAGTATTTTCACACTGTGCCATTATATAAAACCTTTTCTTTTCCTTTCTGACTGTGATCTGAATTTTAAGGTAGAAGCTGGAATATTATTACTGACACTTGGGGGTTGTGATCTATTAGTCTTTTATAAAAAATAAAAAAACATAAATGTATTTATTTGTGTTGTATCTCTTGAAATTAGATTACATTACATTTTAAAATGTTCATTTTCAGATTACAGTTACTTTTTATGGATTACATGATTACAAATTATTCATACAATGGCAATAAATACACGATCAGGCATAACATTATGACCACTGACAGGTGAAGTGAATAACACTCTTCATCACGGCACCTGTTATATTAGGCAGCAATTGTGATGACTAGACGACTGGGTCAGAGCATCTCTACAACTGTTGCCACTAGTTATCAAGTTAATGCTGGTTCTGATAGAAAGATGTCAGAATACACAGTGCATCACTGCATATGGGGCTGCATAGTCGCAGACCAGTCAGGGTGCCTATACTGACCCCTGTCCACCGCCCAAAGCACTAACAGTGGGCACATAAGCATCAGAACTGGACCACAGCAATGGAAGAAGGTGGCCTGGTCTGATGAATCAAGTTTTTTTTTACATCACATGGATGTGGTGTGTGTATTGCTTACCTGGGAAACACATGGCACCAGGATGCACTATTGGAAGAAGGCAAGAAGTGGAGGCAGTGTGATACTTTGGGCAATGTTCTGCTGGGGAACCTTGGGTCCTGCCATCGAAATGGGAGGGTGTTCATGTGCAATTTTCACCTAGGAAAGTAGTATTTACAATAATTCAGAGAGCACGTGTCGTGAAGGCACGACTTCATGCCTGTACTCATGTGCATACAATCACCGTTTTCAAAGATTCAAGTTTTTGATGATAACGGCATTGTTTTCAAAACTTGCACTTTGAAACCTATTTCAAAGTTTGCATTCTCAGGCCACTAAAACTGTCCAGGCCAGAATGCATTAAAATGTTTCTGCTTTCAGTTAAAAAATGTTGTTGTGAAAGCGTCCCCAAAGTAAATAACTAATGATTTTTACAACAGAAATGAATCAATCAAAAACTTACTTAAAGTGAAAAATGGCTTTCTTCTGCTGCTTTACAGCCAAAACAATCTGTTGCATTAATTTCCTGTAAAGCTGCTTTGAAACAATCTGTATTGTAAAAAGCGCTATGTAAATTAAGTTGACTTGACTTCACTTGATTAATTCATTAATCAGTTTGTTTAATAGTAGTTTATAATGTTAATAGTGTGTTACTCGTTTGTTCCAGTTCTTCATTAATGACAGGGAAGTATTCTAAAGAGTCAGGAAGAAGAAAAATAAATGTTTTTAATTGTTTCCATTTATTTGGCATTCTTTAAATGAAAGGTCAAGTCAAGCTTGTTGAATTCTAAGATATTTTTATATATTTTGCCAAGCTCCTGCATATTTTGGCAAATGTAGTGGATCATGCGGGCAGTATTTAGTATGCATAATATATACTGTATGTTAGAATGCTATTGCCAAAACGTGTGAAATTATGTGGTGATCATTTGATCAAGAAGAAGGGGATTTTGTTGGATTTTCTACTTATATGACAGTTACATAGACAGACTTTGCCCTCTAGTGGCTCTTGACACCCTAACATACTGAAGGTTGCTTAGAAATCTGAAAGTGCTTTGAAAACTAATGTGATATTACCACACATTATACATTTAGCTGCTTGTTATTTTAGCATTTGATGTTATCAAAAGTACCTTAATTAAAGGGAAATTAATTAAAAGTGTCTTGCAAAAGAATCAGTGATGATAGAGCAGCGTACGGTGATCAGTAGCTCTTAATTCCTATTTTGGGTTGAACCTGGTTTGCGTAATGCTAATCGAAACAGGTATATATCCTCAAAAATGACTCCTGCTGTCAATGTTTAAAAAAAATAAAAAATAAAATAAAGTAAGATACCTTGGTGTCTTGTAAAATCACACTGCTGTCATTTTACTTTTCAAGAAGCTCATTACAGCCCCTGTGAACCTGATCGCAATGCAGTGCAATTTAGAGACAGACATTCAGAAATATTATTAGATTAAATATATTCCATAACTGCTGTTATATCCATTCTTTCAGACAGCACCCAGAGCAGCTTTGTGCTGAAGTTTGTAACAAATGTCAACTAAAAAAAATTAAAGCAGCTGTATGCATCCATCTTTTTGAGTTATGTCAACAAACTACATTGAATTAGAGAAACTTAAGACTTTGGTCATTACTCAAAAATTTTTAGTTGGGGCGTACACTTTATTTTGATTGTCCCCTTTAGAGATTTGGTTGACTGGAAGTAACGTTGCACCTACATGTCAACTAACTCTCATTAGAGTATTAGTTGAGTATAGGGGTAGGGTTAGAGTTAGTAGATTAAGCTGACATGTACTTGCAATGTTCAGACTAAAAGGCAATTCTGCGTTTTTTTCTCTCAAATCAGCTCTTTTCAGGCAGACAGGTGAATTATTTGCAAGTGATCAAATAAGATTTGTGTCCAGACATAACCAACTGGAGATGCAGGAATAATTGAGGTGCGTCATCTCGCTCTCCAAATAACTCCATTGCACAAGGACAACTCAGTGATGGTATTGTGATATTCTTTGCTGTAGTCATGACTAAAATCTTTGGACGTACGGAAAGTATTCAGACCCCTTACATTTTTCACTCTTTGTTATATTGCATCCATTTGCTAAAATCATTTAAGTTATTTTTTCTTTTTTTTCTTCATTATTGTACACACAGCAACTGTTGACATTTTTTGCAGATTTATTAAAAAAGAAAAAGAAAAAGTATTCAGACCCTTTGCTCAGTATTTAGTAGAAGCACCCTTTTGATCTAATACTGTCATGAGTCTTTTTGGGAAAGACGCAACAAGTTTTTGACACCTGGATTTGGGGATCCTCTGCCATTCCTCCTTGCAGATCCTCTCCAGTTCTGTCAGGTTGGATGGTAAACATTGCTGGACAGCCATTTTCAGGTCTCTCCAGAGATGCTCAATTGGGTTTAAGTCGGGCTCTGGCTGGGCCATTCAAGAACAGTCACAGAGTTGTTGTGAAGCCACTACTTCGTTATTTTGGCTGTGTTCTTAGGGTCATTGTCTTGTTGGAAGGTGAACCTTTGGCCCAGTCTGAGGTCTTGAGCCTTCTGGAGAAGGTTTTCGTCCAGGATATCCCTGTACTTGGCCGCATTCATCTTTCCCTCGATTGTAATCAGTCGCCCGGTCCCTGCAGCTGAAAAACACCCCCACAGCATGATGCTGCCACCACCATGCTTCACTGTTGGGACTGGTTTGGACAGGTGATGAGCAGTGCCTGGTTTTCTCCACACATACCGCTTAGAAAAAAAGTTCTATCTTGCTCTCATCAGACCAGAGAATCTTATTTCTCACCATCTTAGCAAACTCCATGCAGGCTTTCATGTGTCTTGCACTGAGGAGAGGCTTACGTCGGGTCACTCTGCCATAAAGCCCAGACTGGTGGAGGTCTGCAGTGATGGTTGACTTTCTACAACTTTCTCCCATCTCCCGACTGCATCTTTGGAGCTCAGCCACAGTGATCTTTGGGTTCTTCTTTACCTCTCTCACCAAGGCTCTTCTCCCCGATAGCTCAGTTTGGCTGGACGGCCAGCTCTACGAAGGGTTCTGGCCGTCACAAACGTCTTTAATTTAAGGATTATGGAGGCCACGGTGCTCTTAGGAACCTTAAGTGCAGCAGATTTTTTTTTGTAACCTTGGCCTTGCCACAATTCTGTCTCTGAGCTCTTCAGGCAGTTCCTTTGACCTCATGATTCTCATTTGCTCTGACATGGATTGTGAGCTGTAAGGGTTTATATAGACAAGTGTTTGGCTTTCCTAATCAAGTCCAATCCGTATAATCAAGCACAGTTGGACTCAAATTAAGGTGTAGAATCATCTCAAGGATGATCAGAAGAAATGGACAGCACCTGAGTTAAATATATGAGTGTCACAGCAAAAGGTCTGAATGCTTAGGATCATGTGATATTTCGTTTTTTTTTTTTTTTAATCTGCAAAAATATCAACAATTCTGTGTTTTTCTGTCAATATGGGGTGCTGTGTGTACATTAATGCGAAAAAAAAGAACTTAAATGATTTTAGCAAATGGCTGCAATATAACAAAGAGTGAAAAATGTAAGGGGGTCTGAATACTTTCCGTACCCACTGTATCATTTTTAATACCGTGTGAATACTTCTGGCATTTCTGTCAACGTTTTTGCCGTTATCATGTGTGTTGCGTTAAGAATGACGCAAAAGACTATTTGAATCTGGTGGTCAGATTTATCAGCGGGGTCAAGAGGCTAAATCCGCCTTGCCCCAACATGGTCCCTTCCACACGGCAGAGATGAGCTGCAGCTGACCAATGATAGAAACAGGACCCAATGGTTGCTGCACCAAAGTACTACAGTCTGGACAAATGAACAACCCAAAACCAGACTCCCATTTTTCCTTTTTTACGTGATACAAAGAGTAATGTAGCACATCTCAGTGTGTAATTCTGAAAAGAGATTTTTTCTGACCTGCCCTGAGAAAGATGTCCTCGCTACATTACACACTAAAAAGATACACTCTTCATTCTCACTTTCAAAGCCTGGAGACGTGCAGGTCATAATCCATTTTGGTATTACAAACCTTGTTCTCTGCTAAGGCACAAGTACCCTCTCTCTCCTTTCTCTTTTCGGTCTCTATTATGGTGCAAATCTGTGCTAGACATATATTTCAGAGTCAGGGGTCTCTATTTTATCTGATATTTCATCATTTTTTCCCCCACTTCTTTATTGTGTTTTTGGTCACACTGTTTTTGCAATCACGTTAATGTTTTAAAATGGCCTTACACAAGATATGAGTCCTCTATATACATGTATTTTTATGGTTTTACTTTATTTAGGCTTCTTAGAAGCCATTTTGTGTTAATAAAACCTGCCATGAATAAAATATATTTTTTAGTCCAATGTTTTGTCTGAAATTGTCCTGCTTTGAAACCATCAGGCTGACTCGTTGTCATAAATGTAGTCATTAAAACAATTTGCACTTCAGGTTTAATCTGAACAAATCTGGCCCTCGTTTGTTTCGTTCAGGGTGTGTTTTAGATGAAGCAGTGGGTTTAACAACTTGTTGCTTTTTCATGCGGACATAATGGCCTTTCCGGTAGGCTACATGCTGTGTCCTTGGATACACCTAATCTAGAGGACAATTATTTTTCAAACATTTGTTCATGCTATAAAAAAAATGTCCTAGTCAAGTCAGTCACCTTTATTTATATAGCACTTTGTATATAATACAGGCAGTTTTATGGTGATAATAAAACTCAAAAAATAATGATGTAAACAGAGTTCAGTTCTGCTGTAAACAGCTCTATAAAGACAATCGTATGTTACGGGTAATATGTGTCTATTTCTGTTTAGGGTGTGTTTGACAGGATTTAGGTCAGTTTTCTGTGTTACAGTTTGTTTTTCATTGATTGATTAAGTTATACAGTTGCGGCTTGTTTCGTTGATTAGTTGATTGTGTATTACACCCTGTGTTTCCCAGAGCGCTTTTTGTTTTGTGTGTTAAAGTTGAATACATTTTTACTGCCTGCGATTACTGTAGATCCTGCCTCTTACCTCTTTTCTGCAACCGACCGCAACAGCTGAACGGAGCTACTAGCCCAGCAGACAGAAAGCCAGAGCCCACCACAGACATGGAGCCTGAGGTGGAGCCTGCCACGATTTCTATCATCCCAGAGCCCCCAGCGACGTCTGACCAGGTGCGTGAGCCGGCATTATCGTCTGTCTTAGGAATACTTGTGGAATATGAGGGGATGGAATTGAGCACCCTTTATAATCTTCCGCCCTTAATAAAGTGCATCCCACCACCTCTGCCTGTTATACATCAGCCAGAAAAGCAGTTTCTGAAAATTCTACCTGTTCCGCATCGGCCAAAAAGGCATTTCCTAAATATTCTGCCAATTCTGCGTCAGCCAAAAGGGCCGTTCCTGAAAATTGTGCCTGTTCTACGTCGGCCAAAAGGGCCATTCCTGAGAAATTTGTGTGTCCAGTATTGGCCAGGAAGGCCGTTTATGAACCCCCTACCTGCACTAACCAGTTCTTCAGTCCTGTCTTTGCTGCCTCACATCAGCCATTGGTCTCCTCCTACACTGCCTGCTCGGTACTTCGAGGATTCGCCTTGGACTGCTAGTTCACCAGCTCAGTCAGTTAGGGAGTATTGACCCTATAACTCAGCCCAAACCCTCTAAGCCTGTCACTCCACGTCGGCCCGTCGGGCATCGTCGGGCTCCGCCTTTTCTTTCTGGCTCTACGCCAGGACTTTGGTGCACCAGCCTCATCCACGGCTTCACCTTGGTCTCCACCACTTTTTGTGACGCCTGGTCTCTTCATCTCTTCAGCTCTGCCTGGGGGTGTGGGGTTAGGGGAAAATGTAACGGCCCAGTCTGTCTATATCTGTTTTAGGTGGGTTTGACTTGTTTAGGTTCAGTTTGATTAGTTTAGCTGTGTTTGTTCTGCTCTGTTCTGTTTGTCCATTCACATCTCATTTTTCTTAGTTGTTCTGTTCTGGTTTTTGTTCTTATCATCTATGGTTCTTATCCAATAATGTCAGTGCAGTCAAATAATAGTCAATAATACGACCATTATAATGTACAGTATATTATAAAGTAAGTCTTCAGATTTGCTGCTGCTCACATCAAAAAACTCCAGAGCAGGGGTTGTCAATCTTTTCAGACCTGTCGATTCCTTAATTTATTAAATTCCGTTTATTGGTAACATCAAAAAAATCAGAGCAGAGATAGGAACACCAACTCCAGGGGTTCTGCACATACTGATAATAGGCATATACAGCATTCACTTACAACATTATCTGTTAAATTCAAGCATTATGCTATTTATGGATTTAATACCATCACTGAGTCCTGGATTTATGAGCAGAAAATGACAAAATAGTTTTAACAAGGGTTTGAATCTCAAATCAGGCAACCAAACTAATTAAAGTTATTAAATAATTTTGGTTGCATATTCTGACCATTTTTAAATAAAAAAATAATAATAATAAAATATTAGAAATATATATTTAAAAAAAGTTAATACATTTTGGTAACAATTTACAATAAGATTTAATTTGATAACATGAACTAACAATGAACAATACTTCTACCGCATTAATGCATCTTAGACAATGTTAATCTCAACATTGAGTAATACATGTTAAGATCAAAATTGTGTCTGTTAACATTAACAAAGGTTAATAGCTGTAAGAAGATATTGCTCATTGTAAGTTTGTTAATTAATGCATTAACTAATGTTAACAGAGAGACCTTACTGTAGTGTTACCTACATTTCTATATTTGTGCATTCTTTTGAAAAGCTTGGCTCTATAGAGGATTTGGCCCAGAGCAAGACCTTATGGGGTTTGTCTCTCTGCCAATAAATGACATGAAGAGTTATTTTGTGACCTTGTAAATATTTTTAGAGCTTCACTTCATCTGTTTCAGTTTTATAAATTACTGCTGTTTGACCACTTCAAAGAACATTGGTGGTGGAGTTTAGTCTCTTCACATAAACAGGCCCACTAATTGAAAAGTTACATTCAGGCTGTACTTCATGCAAATCCTTTGTATGATGTAAACTCTATATCCTGCTGTGCACTTGTTACAAAAACAATATAAAATGTAGTTTATGTTTTACTTTTGATGTAAAAGACTGAGGTGTGTTTCTTTTCTAAATGTTTCTGCAAGTGAATTTGAGCGCATTTTAAAACAAAGACCTAATATACTGTAAAGTAGGACCAAATACTGTAGGCTAACAAATCTATTGCTCCACGTCAGTTAATGGACCTTATTGTAAAGTGTTACACTACCTTTCCCCTTGTTAAAATATTAAATAAATAATAAAAAGGGTTAGGTCACCCAAAAATAAAAAGTCATAAATTACTTACCCTCATGTCGTTCGACACAACTGTTAGACCTTCGTTCATCTTCAGAACACAAATGAAGATATTTTTGTTGAAATCCGATGGCTCAGAAAGGCTTCCACTGGCAACAATGTCATTTCCTCTCTCAAAACGCATAAAAGCGCTAAAGAGATTGTTACAACGTCCACCTTACTACATTGGTTCTACAATAATTATATGAAGCGACGAGAATAGTTTTTGTGCTAAAAAAACCCCCTAAATGACATATAGAGATGGCCGATTTAAAAAACTGCTTCCTGAAGCTTCGGAGCTATATGAATCAGCGTATATCCATTCATGATTCAGCAGCTGAACTGCTGAAATCACGTGACTTTGGCAATTCGAACCGCTTATTCGATACACTGATTCATAACGCTCCGAAGCTTCAGGGAGCCGTGTTTTGAAATCTTTCATCACTATATACGTTTTTTTTTTTTTTGCGCACAAAATCTATTCTCGTCGCTTCATAAAATTATTGTAGAACCCCTGTAGAGAGATGGACTTTATAAAGACGTACATTTAGTACATTTATGGGTCTTGAGAGAGGAAATGTCATTGCTGTCAATGGAGGCATTTCTGAGCCATCAGATTGCAACAAAAATATCTTAAAGCTGCTGTTCGTAACTTTTTGAGGTTAAAAATGATCCAAAATAAGTTTTTGAGCAAGTACATAATCAATAGCAATGTTCAAAACTCTCTGCTTACCTTAGCTCGATTTACAATGGTAAGCTTAATGTTTTTAATTCCAGTGGTACTGGTGGATTTCCATGGGAAATTCGAGCATATCTTTGCG
Organism: Gobiocypris rarus; assembly: GCA_023029165.1. Lineage (NCBI taxonomy): Eukaryota > Metazoa > Chordata > Actinopteri > Cypriniformes > Gobionidae > Gobiocypris > Gobiocypris rarus. The sequence goes on from CM040931.1 coordinate 21,884,672, forward strand.
TCATTATGTCATCTGTACATCTGTACACATCAATAAGGTGTACCGACTAGTAGGCTATATTGCTTGTAGTAAAGTTGGAGGAGGAGATTTATAGCCATTTCTCACGACACTTATAAATAAATAAACGTATCAATTTGATGACTGATCCAGAAAGGTTCAAACAACAATCACCAGCGACAATTGGAGATTCACCAGTTGTAAAATGCCAAAGACTTCAGAGTGGCTACAGAAAAAAAGAGACTGCAACCTGCCCATGCAAAAACAAGGATAAAGAGCTTTGGAAAGGTGGCATGAAATTCCGTGTTTTGAAGCTTTTTTTCAGCTGGACAGGTAATAGATTTCAATGGTTCAATTAGGCTATGTAACAGTAGCACGCTTGTTCGCTAAATTAACACAGTATCCACACCGGCGCGGTGATTGATAGCCCTTCTCTTGACAGCCGCACATTCACCTCAAAACATTGGATTCATTCACGCTGTGCCATGTCGAGGCATAAGTAAAGTTGATAATTACACGAATAATGCCACCTTCACATGCCACCTACGGCAGTATAACTGCAATTGCAGATTTCGAACAGAGATGGCGACAAAGAGGAAAAACTACGGACTGCAGCTTTAATTTGTGTTCCAAAGATGAACAAAGGTCGTACAGGTGTTGAACGACATGAGGGTAAGTCATTAAAGGTCCCGTTCTTCGCGTGTTTTCGAAGCTTTGATTATGTTTACAGTGTGCAATATAACATGTGTTCTTGTTTCGCGTGTAAAAAAAAACAGTATTTTTCACACAATTTACTTATCTGTACACCGCTGTTTTCAGGTTGAAAATAACATCGTCTTGATGACATGGCGACAAACACTCTACAAAAACAACACTTCATCTTATCGACGTGGGAGAGCAACAAGACCACGCCCCCAAGTTTGCGTGTTCTTGTGGAGTGGAGGGTTAGTCAACAAACTGTTCTAGTGACGTCATTAAAGCAGGAAGTGGAGGGGTGTAGTCCAAACCGGCCGTTCGCTGTAGGCTTTAAAAGGGAACTTCTGTTGAATATAATATCTCGCTTGGCATTGAAGCTTTATAATTTTACAGGTATTATTTATGCTCTAACAGCAACATTACACACTAACTAACGTTTGAAAGATGGAATCGCGAAGAACGGGACCTTTAATGACAGAATTTTCATGTTTGGGTGGACTAACCCTTTAAAAATAACACTACATGAAAAGTGGGATTTTCGTCCCTGACAATTTACAGCCTGAGAACATCGCGAACCATGACATATGTGGAGAGCTAATGGCTCTAATTTAGCATATGAATTCAAAAATTATTTTGTTATACAAAATAAAAAAACTTTAAAAAAACAAGACCAGCCCAGGTGAAAAAAATAACGCAAAGGTAACGTAGTGCATTACTTTTCTTTAAAATTAAGTATTGCAATTAGTTACTTTTTAAGGGAGTAACGCAATATTGTAATGCATTTATTTTCAAAGTAACTTTCCCCAACACTGGTCATAATGCATGCATGCTTTCCTCATAAAAAAAAAACTTTAGAATTTGGCACAATGCAGTTTATTAACACTGAAATGTTATTTTACGATAGAATATATATAATCTTTAAAATAATAATAAGAAGAAGAGGCCATAACATCTCGTGCGTAATGGCCCGATTTGGCACGCGCAGCAGGTGTTTCGCTCTTACTGGCCCCTGTAGGGTGAGTATAGTAATACCTGTTAGAGTGATGGATTATATAAATCATATGTAATTAATTATTATACTATGATAGACCAAAAACATAGACTGTCTGCTATATTGAAGACATTTTGAACAAACCACATCTCGAGCAGACTAATGCGTGATGGGGAACTCGTTGCCCAGTTTACTGTGGTGAATTACAGTGCGCGCATCTCAGTCTGATATTCCAAACAGCACCAGTGACAGTGGACTCGCTCAGCAGCCGTTCTTCACACAGCAGCCTGGACCGCTGAGACTCGGTTGATCAACAGATTGCGGTGAGTAAAACTGAAGGACTTTATATGGAAACATGAGATTAGAAACATTAAGCATTTATAGTGATTGCTGTAAATGCCGTGGTTCTGATTTAAAAATGTGTGTGCTCAAATTGTGAAAATACATAAGGACTTAGCCTAGTTAAGATATTTATGACAATTGCTTAATAAGAACGTAACAAGTTTTTTAACTTATTTAACGCTTTTGGAATGAGCTAATGCTAATTTTTAGGCTATTTTAAGCAGCTTTTTATTTTATTTCTCAACATGGCTAAACGAGAAACTCTACATGTAACAACTATGCACAATATTCTACACAAGTTAATATGTTAATCATAGATAGATAGATAGATAGATAGATAGATAGATAGATAGATAGATAGATAGATAGATAGATAGATAGATAGATAGAAAACAAAAACAAAAAGTTACACATATTTTGTTTAGTGTTGATTTTGGGATCTGGCTGCACTGAGAACAAAATGAAGGTATTATAATTGTGAACATTTGGGTTACTAACTTAGCTACTGTAAATGAGGGCAGTCTCTAGTCTTATCTTGACTTTTGTTTAATATAAATGAAATCACTTAAACTAATTCTTTGTTTGTTTGCAGTGCAAAGTGCCGATCATGTGTTATAATGGGTCAGCTAACGCTGGATGTTTGGTGTCGAGTGATGGTGTGTGTAATAATGGGAGCTGTACCAAAAGGGAAGTGTCTGTGACCTCGACCGCCATCTCAATGACGGTGGGCATTGTTTCCAACACTCTGGCTCTCTTTATCTTGATCAAAGCCTACCGCAGGTTCAGATTCAAGTCTAAAGCAGCCTTCCTCCTGTTTGCTAGTGGTCTGGTGGTGACTGACTTCTTGGGACACCTGATCAATGGCTCTTTGGCTCTCTACGTTTACGCCTCACAGAAAGACTGGGAAACATTTGACACTCACAAGTCTCTCTGTGACTTTTTTGGAGTTTGTATGGCTTTCTTTGGTTTGACTCCCTTGCTGCTCGGGAGTTTGATGGCAGTCGAGCGCTGTATCGGAGTGACCCGTCCTCTCTTCCACACCACGACACTGGGGTCCCATCATGTCAAGAGTCTGCTTGGTCTGACCTGGCTCCTGGGTCTGCTGGTGGCCCTGCTGCCCATCCTGTTTCAGCGGTCGTACCAGGTGCAGCGTTCACGAAGCTGGTGCTTCTTCCGCCTGCAGGGGCTGCGTGACTGGGTGGATGTCCTTCTGCCGATATTGTTCTCTGTGCTGGGTTTGCTGGCTCTCCTCCTCTCACTAGTGTGCAATACTACGACTTTCCTCACTCTCCTGCGAAGTAGGGTACAACTTGACCGAGATCATCATCGCCATTGTCGTAACACATCACACCATTCTGAGATGGTCTGCCAGCTTTTAGCAATCATGCTGGTTTCCTGTGTGTGCTGGGGGCCAATTTTGGTGAGAAGATGGTTCTTATTTCTTATACTGGTTGGTAAATTAGTTTTTAAAAAACAACAACGAATCAATCATACTAACTAAATCAATCATTTGCAAAAATGCTATAATTATTTGCTTATTCTCTAATTATAGTTATCGGTAAGAGTAAGAATAAAATATTTATAAATAGTAAATAATGATAGAATTGTAATTTGTGTTTGTTTTTATGGGTTAGGCTATTATAATTCACTAAAAAACTAAAATTATAATTATACTATTATAATAATTAATTATATTGTTGATTTTTATTATAATATTATAATTATAAATACTAAAAAATAATACATATTTTATTTATTGGTATAAAAGATAATGACAGAATTGTAATTTGTGGGTGAATTTGTGGGGTTTTATAACTCAAAACAATATACACACACATAAATATTAGAAAATAATAATAATATATATATATTATTTTATAAAGTATACACACACACACACATATTTATACTGTGTATATATGTGCTTAATAAAATAATAAATATATATTTTATCAAATATAAATAAATTCAATATCATTTAAAATATTTAAATGAATTAATAAAGGCTTAATAAATGTATAAAATTGGTTGAGCGTGTTGAACTTCCTGCTTAGAGCTATACACACAGATATATCATTTTAATGTCAAATGCTTTATGCATTGTATGATTTGGTCCTCAGATAACAGGCATCATCTTCAGCGTACAGGATCACGGTGAGGATCAGGCATCTTACACTCATATGCTGCTGGTTGTCCGCATGGCGACATGGAACCAGATCCTCGATCCGTGGGTTTACATCCTCCTGCGCAAAGCTGTTTTGAGGAGACTTTTCCTGGTGGCATTGAGACTTTGCAGTCCTCACTTGAAATTTAAACTCCAGTGGCAGGGCAGCATTCAGGAGAGCTCCACCATAGAGGCCAGAAGCTCAGTGATCAGCAGACCAGACTTCATCTGCCTGGATGGACCTTTTCTACCAGACACTGCCATCCAATCAACTCACCTACCCTGAGCCGCAATGGGGGACATCAAACCTTGTTTCACGGATAATGGATCATTACAATGGAAAAGCCTGTTTCTGAGATCCATGACATAGCTCTTGAAAAGAAATTTGCATTCATTTAAAAGTTCAGTCTGAGATCAACCACAGATAATTACAATGCACCAGAAAAGAAGAGTGTTTTATAGTTTGTTGTGTCAACCAATGTGTTTTGAAAAAGAAAAATAAAGCTCATTTAAAAATGATCCTGTTCAAATCAGTCATGTTATGCACTGTTTCTATTGTCTCTCAATTACAGCATATAATGTAATTAGGAATGTAGCTTTTCATTTATATTTGCTGCAATTTGTTGTTTATTAACAATGTTGTCCAAGGTGTTATGCATGTAAGTACTTTACACATTATGCTTGGCTCCTGTAAATAGACACATGAGCTGTTTAAATTTGTGTCAAAGCACTATTAAATATGAATATGTCATAATAAAGACACCACCACCATATTTAGGACCTATAATGTATATGTGGTCTATTATTAAATTATTATAACATTGTCTCAAATAAATTATGGTTGTAAGTAAACATGTAATTTTGTTACATTTGTGACCAGTGGGATAACACAGAATCGATACTGTATGCATTTATTATTGGGTTATCCTTTCCTAACTGTTAGCAAAAATGTTAAATTATGTATAAAATATATTCAATTATGTACTTTATTGTTTGCACATTTCTACTCCGGGAAAAAAGCAAAACACTTTTTAAATATTATTATTTATTTTATTTTATTTAGAAAACGCATGCAGTTTGTTTATTGGGCATTGCATGGAATATTTTTTCCGCAAATGTCTACATTTATTTGATTTATTTATTTTTAATGGCAGAATGTACATAACAAACAAAGACGCTTCCATTGGGACAAACACAGAGTTTGAATTTGAGGAGTAAACACCCCCAAAAAAACAAAAAAACTAACAAACAAATAAACAAACAAACAAACAAACAAACAAACAAAACAAAACAAAACAAAACAAAACAAAACATTAGGAGCAAGGCTGAGAACAAACAGGTTACCAATAAAGAATAAAGACATCAAACCTTGTTTCACGGATAATGGATCATTACAATGGAAAAGCCTGTTTCTGAGATCCATGCCATAGCTCTTAAAAAGAACTTTTCATTAATTTAAAAGTTCAGTCTGAGATCAATCACAGAGAATAACAATGTGCCAGAAAAGAAAAACTGGATAGCAGGGTCTATATATTACTTTAAAGTGTTATAGTGTTATGTGTCAACCAATGTGTTTTGAAAAATAATAATAATAATAATCTAGTTATCTGCTCATTTTAAAAATGATCATGTTCGAATGTATCAGTCATGTTATTTCCATTGTCTCTCAGTTAAAGCATATGATGTAATTAGGAATAGCTTTTGCCTTATGTTTTGTATATGCTGCACATTTTTGTTTATTACGAATCTTGTCCAAGGTGTTATGCATGTAAGTAATTTACATATTAAGATACAGTGGGTTTATGTCCTCATGATGTGGATTTGAGCAGTTTTAATGAAATTCAATAAAATGTGAACATTTTGCTTGGCTGCTGTAAATGGACACAAGAGCTGTGTCAAAGCACTATTAAATATAAATATGTCACCACCACCATATTTAGGACCTATAATGTATATGTAGTCTGTTATTAAAATATTATAACGTTTGCTCTGTTTCAAATAAATTATGGTTGTAAGTAAACATGTAATTTGTTACATTTGTGACCAGTGGGATAACACAGAAATCGATACTGTATGCATTTATTATTGGGTTATCCTTTAATTGTTAGTAGAAAATGTTAAGTTATATAAAATAAATTAAATTATGTACTTTTTGTTTGCAAATTTCTATTGGTCATTTTTACTCCAGTAATAAAGCACATACTTCCAACAGCAATCTTTTAAAATATTTTTTTTTATTTTTTATTTTTTTAGAAAAGGCATGCAGTTTGTTTAATACACTATTTGACTTTTTAATTTATTTATTTTTTATTGTAGAATTTACATAACAAGACGGAACAAACAACAACGTAGACACTTTCATTGGGACAAACACATAGTTTGATTTGAGGAGTAAAAAAAAGAAACACATGAGGAGCAAGGCTGAGAACAAACAGGTATCCAACACATCAAAGAAAAACAACATTTCAAGCTCTGAAACATTTGAACAAACTCACTTAGAAATATATTATAGGAGGGTTTGCATTTTTTACATTTACAAGTATGGATATGAAATTTACCCATCAATAAAAACAAAATTTACAACATCAGAAGGGTAACTTTACCTCACACTTAAAGGGATAGTTCACCCAAAAATATATAGCTACATAGCTGCCTATAACCCATATCTACAGTGGTTCAACCCTCATTTTATGAAGCGATGAGAATACTTTTTGTCTGCAAAAACAAACAAAAATAATGACTTTTTTTACTTTTACCCAGTTTATTTGGTAAAAACAGTGTAACTCCTGCATCATCATCACACGCATGCGTTGTGGTGCTCACATGAACAGCAACGGCTGCCATAGAACTCGAAAAATACTTCACTTTTGCGTAAACTGCGTAGAAAGAACAAAATTGTTGAATAAAGTCGTTACTTTTGCTCACAACAAGTGTTATCATTGCTTCATAAAATGAAGGTTGAACCACTGAAGTCCCATGGACTATTTTAACAATGTTTTTACTACCTTTTTTGCCCTTGAAAGTGTTCTATGAAGGGGTCAGAGAGCTCAAGGATTTCATCAAAAATATCTTAATTTGTGTTTTGAACTAAGATGGTCTTACGGGTTTGGAACGACATGAGGGCAAGGAATTAATGATATAATTTTCATTTTTTGGTGAACTATCCCTTTAAAAATACATCTTGATGGGTTATAGGAGGAAGTGACATTTTTACTGACTAGCTATCGAACCAAAATTTAGAAGTAACCTCACAGTAAAATAACAGGTGATCAATTGTTTCAGGAAAAGAAGAACAAAATCCACCAATGTCTACATTTATACCATGTAATCGACAAGTTCATGCATGTTTTAGCTTTACGCTTCCATTATTCAAGCCGGGGCGCTAGGCGGCAGTATCACCGCTGTTCGCCATTACAACAACAAAAACAACGTGACGTTTTTTTAGTCTGACCACTTCCGCCTTGCTCATTCAACGCATGCTTCTCTGATCAGCTGCGTTTATCAGGTCAGTAATGAACGCCGTTATTGTGTGTTTGCTTTAAGTATATTACATCGACGATAGCTTCGTTGTAAGTGTTTTATGTGTTGAAGTCGCTCGGTGCCGTGTGTTTGCGATGTTATTGTGAGATGTGTGCGCGCATGTGTGTTATGGTGGAGTGATGCACTCTCAGATTATGCACCGTCAGGTTTTATCTTTATTCTCCATCACTGCGAATCCCATCACGTCATGTGTGAGGGACAGAGACAGTATTAAAGATAGAGAAACCTGGAGTATTCCTCAAACCGACGAGGGAGCGGTTTTAATGAGATGCTCTCAATATATGCCGTATTTTCCCCATCTCAACTAAGGGTTTTGTAGCATCGGCAGCAAAGGACTGTCACTCTACAACCCTGAAAGAAAGAGGCTCTTCAGCCCAGTAATGCATTGTGTGTTTGTGTAGTTTGTTACAATGCGGTTTATGTGTAGTTGCATTGTCGCGTGCCATTTGTAAAATGTAGTATACAAGTTGGCCTACTAATTATATTAATTGTACAAATTTCTTTTAGATAATCAAATGAAAATTTATAACGTATGTGTATATGTGTGTGTGTGTTAATCATCTTGGAGTTTCCATACAATATTTTGATTAAGTTATAAGTTATTAACTTAATAAAACCTTAAAAGTCATGGAAATGTCCATGAGTATTCACTTTTTTAATTTATGATGTGCTATAGTTGTAAAGGAATATAATAGAAATAAAATAAATAGTCCAATGCTTTTGCCTTTGTTCACAAAAGTTTTAAACTAAGTGTGAGAATTACGTCAGAATTACGTGATATGCATTTACAATTCTGTAGATCCACGCAAATCTGACTTTATTAACTCGCAATTCTGACTTTTCTCGCAATTGAGTTATAAAGTCAGATTTGCGTGATATAAACTCACAATTCTGTAAATACTCTCAATTCTGACTTTATAACTCGCAATTCTGACTTTTCTCACAATTGTGAGTTATAAAGTCAGAATTGTGTGATATTAACTCACAATTTTGGGAAAAGGGTGAGAGGAAAGCTGTGAAACTTAATGTTCAGTTGAATTTTGACGTGGAACACGGCAGTGTTCGTGATATATCTTTTGCTGTTTCTGAAATCGAAAAGTACTTTCTTTTTTGAACATTTTTAAAACAAACCGATTGGCGGCCAAACTGGAAACAAGTGAGTCGTAACAATTAAAGTCGGAAGTACATCACGAGGCTCAGTGCAAGTTGCCTATCTGCGACTTTATAATGCGTAATTCTGAGAAAAAAGTCAAAAGTCGCAATTACCTTTTTTTATTTTTCATTCTGTGGCGGAAACAAGCTTCCATAGCGAATGCGCTCTTTGTGAGTGAATTCAAGTTTTCTTGGGGGAACACAAACAGGGGCCTATTGCACAACTAGGATAAGGGATTAAGCCGGGATATCTTTATGATCTTGTTATCTGTATGCAAAATTTAGTACACCGCTTTCGTGTAAACTTACCATGAAGGCACACTCACACCAAGAACGATAACGTAAGATAACTGTATATTAGCGGATAAATTGAGCCAGGATCACCAATATATCCCAACTTAATCCCTTATCCTAGTTTTGTGCAATAGGCCCCTGGTTCCAAGAAAACGCAAACATTTTACAAGCGAACGTGACCGTTTTTCCGCAAATGTTTTGCAAGCTTCGTATTGCATTGGCTCAATTTCTTAAGCATAATTAAATATGCAGAAATCTGTCTGTTTTATTCGAAAAATAGCTATTTGTTTGATAGTTTTTGTTTCTTTGGTGGGGCTCTAGTGATAATTTAGCCTGCAGGGGAAATCCAAACTAAACTATATATGCAGTAGTTTTTTTTAGCAAACCAGGCAAAAATGTTACTTAACCAAAAATCATGATACATGTATCATATGTCTTTTAGTTGTATTAATTACAACTAAACATTTTGGTAAATGTTAACTTGTTCCACGGGGTGGCAAAGTCAAAGTAATGTTGAGTGATTTGTGAGGGTAATTTTTTTTTTAATTTTATAGTGAAAGGTGGATGGATCTTCAAGCGTTTGAATAATGGAAGTCAACAAACCTGCCTAAAGCTTCAATGTGGAAAATGTGACCTGGTATCATATTTAAAATGAGTAAATTAAATATTTAATGAAAGGATCTGTCCAAACCTTTTATAGGACTTGGAAACCCATGATTACATATTTTGAAAAAGTAATAACTTTATTTGTATGAATCCTATCTGTATGTTTCAGAAGTCAGTATGAATCAAGAGAAATTGGCTAAACTTCAAGCCCAGGTCCGGATAGGGGGCAAGGTGAGATGTATTGCCAATGAAACCTGAACATGAATGATTTTGGACATTTATTATGGTGTTGCTGTTATCTTTCTGTCTTGACTCAGTTTTGATTGGTTTTCTATAGGGCACTGCTCGCAGGAAGAAGAAGGTGGTGCACAGAACAGCAACAGCTGATGACAAGAAACTCCAGAGTTCATTAAAGAAGCTTGCTGTCAATAACATAGCTGGCATTGAAGAGGTAGAGCAGTAACTCTCCAGTTTTCTTCGCTGGTCTTTCTTTACTCCAGTTTTCGTCCCGTTCAGAGGACATTGAGAATTTGATCTTGTTTTACAGGTGAATATGATTAAAGATGATGGCACAGTCATTCACTTCAATAACCCCAAAGTGCAGGCGTCTCTGTCTGCCAATACGTTCGCCATCACGGGCCATGCAGAGACCAAACAGCTCACGGAAATGCTCCCAGGAATCCTCAGTCAGCTCGGAGCTGACAGTCTCACGAGTCTGCGCAAACTCGCTGAGCAGTTCCCCAGACAGGGTGAGTAAAGAGGTGGTTTTGAAATATGGGTGAATTTAGAGTTTAGTGTCGACACTGACGACGTTGTTTTGTGGTTACATTTTAAGTTCTCGACAACAAAGCTCCGAAAGCAGAAGATATCGATGAAGAAGATGATGATGTCCCAGGTATGAAATTTAGACGTTTTTATTTTGATCAAGCTGAAAAAGATAAGATGCTGTTTTAAATCATTTTATTCTCTCTTCACAGACCTTGTAGAGAACTTCGACGAGGCATCAAAGAATGAGGCAAACTGATCATTGGACCTTCAGTAACTCCTGTTCAGGACAAAGTCTCCTGCAGTATTTTTAAATTAGAGTGATGACAGACATATCATTTCAACACTATCCAGTGAAACCAGAGACTTTTATATCATAAATTGGCTGTTCCAGATCCATCCCTGACCTTTCTCCTGCATTTATACTGTAAGACTGACGGTTACATGGTTATAAATCTTAACCACAATGCTAGTTGAACTGCTAGTTTTGACGGTTGTGTCTTAATTATTTTTTTTCTGTTAATTAAATAAAAATAAAACTCATAAACCTTTTCAATATGGTGCTCTGGTTTTCTTACAGAAGCTTGAAGAGATTTGACATTAGAAATATTATTATAGAAGTAAAATGTGTTTCCCCTTTGAATTGGTTATGCCAATTTAATTGCTTCTACTTTTGGCCAAAATGGTGTACACTTAATAATATCCTATGTATTTTTTTGATGATTACAGCATGACAACCTCTTGTAAACTGCGTAAACATGTTTTTATATTAAATATATTTGCAACGTCTATATATACAGGTCCTTCTAAAAAAATTAGCAAATTGTGATAAAGTTTATTTTCCATAATGTAATGATAAAAATTTAACTTTCATATATTTTAGATTCATTGCACACCAACTGAAATATTTCAGGTCTTTTATTTGTTTTAATACTGATGATTTTGGCATACAGCTCATGAAAACCCAAAATTCCTATCTCAAAAAATTTGCATATTTCATCCGACCAATAAAAGAAAAGTGTTTTTAATACAAAAAAAGTCAACCTTCAAATAATTATGTTCAGTTATGCACTCAATACTTGGTCAGGAATCCTTTTGCAGAAATGACTGCTTCAATGCGGCGTGGCATGGAGGCAATCAGCATGTGGCACTGCTGAGGTGTTATGGAGGCCCAGGATGCTTCGATAGCGGCCTTAAGCTCATCCAGAGTGTTGGGTCTTGCGTCTCTCAAGTTTCTCTTCACAATATCCCACAGATTCTCTATGGGGTTCAGGTCAGGAGAGTTGGCAGGCCAATTGAGCACAGCAATACCATGGTCAGTAAACCATTTACCAGTGGTTTCGGCACTGTGAGCAGGTGCCAGGTCGTGCTGAAAACTAAATATTCATCTCCATAAAGCTTTTCAGCAGATGGAAGCATGAAGTGCTTCAAAATCTCCTGATAGCTAGCTGCATTGACCCTGCCCAAGATAAAACACTGGACCCAACACCAGCAGCTGACTGTGGGTACTTGACACTGGACTTAGGCATTTTGGCATTTTCTTCTGCCCAGTCTTCCTCCAGACTCTGGCACCTTGATTTCCGAATGACATGCAAAATTTGAGCGACAGTCCAGTGCTGCTTCTCTGTAGCCCAGGTCAGGCGCTTCTGCCGCTGTTTCTGGTTCAAAAGTGGCTTGACCTGGGAATGCAGCACCTGTAGCCCATTTCCTGCATATGCCTGTGCACGGTGGCTCTGGATGTTTCTACTCCAGACTCAGTCCACTGCTTCCGCAGGTCCCCAAGGTCTGGAATCGGTCCTTCTCACAATCTTCCTCAGGGTCCGGTCACCTCTTCTCGTTGTGCAGCGTTTTTGCCACACTTTTCCTTCCCACAGACTTCCCACTGAGGCGCCTTGATACAGCACTCTGGGAACAGCCTATTCGTTCAGAAATGTCTTTCTGTGTCTTACCCTCTCGCTTGAGGGTGTCAATGATGGCCTTCTGGACAGCAGTCAGGTCGGCAGTCTTACCCATGATTGCGGTTTTGAGTAATGAACCAGGCTGGGAGTTTTTAAAAGCCTCAGGAATCTTTTGCAGGTGTTTAGAGTTAATTAGTTGATTCAGATGATTAGGTTAATAGCTCGTTTAAAGAACCTTTTCATGATATGCATGATATTTTTTTAATATTAAAACAATAAAAGACCTGAAATATTTCAGTTGGTGTGCAATGAATCTAAAATATATGAAAGTTTAATTTTTATCATTACATTATGGAAAATAATGAACTTTTATCACAATATGCAATTTTTTTTAGAAGGACCTGTATATATATATATATATATATATATATATATATATATATATATATATATATATATATATATATAATGTATATATATAATGTATATGTATGAGATATATGAATATATAACCTAAACTGAGAATGGTTAAAGGGCAAATGCCAATATTCACACAGCTGCTATTGATACTGTAAATTTAGCAATTTACATAAAGTTTCATTGTCATGTTTAGACATTACAGAAGTCCCTTTCAAATCAAGCAATATTCTGTTGGTAAATGCATATAATTTGTGACTAGCTCTACGCAAACTCTGTGCAGAAATCTTTTGCCCAAATGAGAGATTGCATGGCTTTCTATTGAAATGACTGGAGGACTTTATGGTTGGTTCAAAATAATATCTGATTATGACCTTTAATGACATCCCACTCTTAATCCGTAGGGTTTAATATGGAGTTGGCCCACCATTTGCAGCTATAACAGCTTCAGCTCTTCTGGGAAGGTTTTCCACAAGGTTTTGGAGAATTTATAAGAATTTTTGATTGTTCTTCTAGAAGTGCATTTGTGAGGCCAGGCACTGATGTTGGATGAGAAGGCCTGGATCGCAGTCTCGCAAAGGTGTTCTGTTGAGTTGAGGTCAGGACTCTGTGCAGGCCAGCCAAGTTCCTTCACACCAAACTCACTCATGTCATAATGGACCTTGCTTTGTGCGCGGTCATATTGGAACAGGAAGGGACCATCCCCAAACTGTTCCCACAAAGTTGGGTGCATGAAATTGTCAAAAATGTCTTGATATGGTGAAGCATTAAGAGTTCTCATAGCAACCGCCAAACCCAGACTCGTCCATCGCATTGCAGGACAGAGAAGGGTGATTCGTCACTCCAGAGAACACGTCTCCACTGCTTAGTGTCCAGTGGTTGAGTGCTTTAAACCACTGCATCTGCCACTTTGCATTGCACTTGGTGATGTAAGGCTTGGATGCAGCTGCTCGGCCATGGAAACCTATTCCATGAAGCTCTGTATGCACTGATCTTGAGCTAATCTGAAGGACACACAAAGTTTGGAGGTCCTGTTGACCGCAGAAAGTTGGTGACTTCAGCGCACTGTGCTAATCCCGCTCTGTGATTTTTACATGGTTTATCACTTCGTGGCTGAATTGCTGTTGTTCCCAATTGCTTCCACTTTGTCATAATGTCACTAACAGTTGACCGTGGAATATTTAATGGTGAGGAAATTTCACCAAGGGACTTATAGCACTGGTGGCAACCTATCACAGTACCACACTTGAATTCACTGAGCTCCTGAGAGCGACCCATTCTTTCACAAGTGTTTGTAGAAGCGTCTGCATGCCTATGTGCTTGATTTTATATGCCTGCGGTGGCCATGGAAGTCATTGGAACATCTGAATTCAATGATTTGGAGGGGTGTCCCAATACTATTGGCAAAATATAGCTAACTGTCATCTTGTATAGCACACCCAAGTAGTAAAAATATTAATACCACGATGGCAATATTAATTATTACGAAAAGAGACTAAACGAAAAATAGAAATGAGTCGCTTAGTCAAAAAAAAAAAAAACTCGTCATTGTGCACCTCTTGACTTCTCAAGTGATTGCGACGCCCCTGTGAACGCGCGTTCATCTCGAGCGCCGCTGTACAGCCTCGCGCAGACCTCAGATGGCGAGCACAAGTCAACAGTACACTGAGGTGGCGATGGGATACAGAGATCCTGGTAATTACTTGCTTTCAATATATTTATTCATTTGATGTGTCAGTATCGACCGCTAAATAATCTCTATAATCCCCGCAGGAGTTTTCGGGGTTTTATTCTGAGGTGATGACTGTAAGTGAGGATGTTGTAATTGGCTCTTGTTGACGTTACTGTGTCGCATTGCTGTAGTCACCAGCAGCCACAGGCGAGAGTGATGTGCATCCATGAACACATGCGTTTGCAGCGCAGCGGTGCTGCTAACCAGAAGTGATTCTGAATCACCACTGGAACGCGTGTGTCCATGTCAAAGGCATTGGAGATGTTGTCTCGTTTGAAGGTTGCGGCGGCTTGTCTGCAATGCAGTGCTGAGAGAATAACCAAACGCACATACAGTCATCCCTGCGGTAACAGATGCTACACTAACTTTTTGGAAAACAATTTCCAATTAGACGAAGACTACACAAAAACTATAACGTTTTGACACTTTAGTGCGACGCGTAGACATGAACGCTCCTGTAACTGCAAGCGCGCGACGCGTTCTAGTTGTCGCGTCGCGTTTCTGGTAGTGTAGATTGGGGGTGAGGCAACAAACTCAAATCAATGCTGCTCAGCACTTTTTTTTGCAGCGGTATTTATGTCTGTGAATTTGTATATTGAATACACATTGTCGTGCGTTAGTGTTTAGATTTAGTTGCGTTCAAATGCATCATTATGAATATTTATCTGCATATACACCCATGCAGAGTCATTCTGCCCACTCAGCAAATCCCCACTGTGAAATAGTAATGCAGGACCTGTCTGTGTGTCTGAGACAGTGGCACAGCATTATACAGAACACCACTAAGAACGTGGAATGCCTAAATGTGTTTTTGTTTGTTTGTTTGTTTTGACATATATCATAATTATCACCAAAAGTATTTACCATAGTACAGGGGTCTTCAACACTTTTGAGGCCAAGGACCCTACACTGTAAAAATGTGTTAAAATTTTGAGTTAATTGAAATATTGTTAATTTAATGGACATTTTTCAGAATCGTCATCACCCTTTATTAAAAGATTTTGTAAACATATTGTGTATTCCATTAATGCAGTGAAACATGCCAAATTGTGCTATTTTCATGATTTTTTAAAAAATGTATGTGGATCAGGTAAAGTAATATTTTGAGTTTCTATTTATTAAACCAATTTTCTTAATTGTATTAACTAAAAAATGTAAGGCAACCAGATTACTTGCTTTTTTTAAGTTAAACCAACAATATATATAATAAAAAATAATAATATATTAATATAAAATAACAGTTAGCTGAAATATGTTTAACTTTAGATTATGTTGAAGCTACCAACCAATTCAAATTCCTGTCTGACATTTTTTCCTTTTTCAGTAATCTGTTTATATGGAAGAAAAGACTTTGACTTTAATACAATAAGTCAGTGTTTTACAATCGTCCTCTTTCTTACCCTTTAACCATATAAAGCATTGCATATTAAATAAAAAGTGGAACTGTTTATTGAACCTTAAGACAATTTTTTGGAGTATTTATTTGATATCATACAGCTCATATAGTACAGATAAAGTAAAAAGTTTATAATAGATAAAGTGATTTTTATTTAATCTTTTTTAAATGAATTTCCCTCTCATCTTTTTTTCAGTAACTTCTTCTGACCTTTTTATTCAGAGTCTGAACTGAGCAAAAATTTATCAGAATAATATGTGCACATAAAATATTTAAATGCTTAGTTTTATGATCAAAAAATCTGTAGCTTTTATTATGTATGGGCTTATAATAAAAAAAAATATTATTTCCAACAATATAAAAGTTATTCTTATGTTTACTTTATAAAAATCATTAAAGTTTTCACAGCAAAAATACATTTATCACGACTTGAAGGTGGACATTTTTACTAATATACTTGCTTTAAACCATTGATCAAATGACAGAAGGCATAAGTGGTATTTTATCAAAGTTTTGATTATGTTGATAATTTAGAAGACATTTGCGTATTAAATATGATGCAGTAGGCTTTAGGGTTAAAATAGAGTCCTGACAAATCCACTGAGCTGCTGGGAATTAATATATCTGACTCATCTTTTGGCAGGACTTTGTGTAGGCCATGTCGTGATGGTTTGAGGATAAAACAGAGCTCGGGGTGGGCTAAAATATGATCAGTAACCCTCTCGCGTTGAGCTCCCTCCACTGAGACTATGAGGCAAGCAGTAACCGCCACTCTGTCGGTGTGGGGCGAGAGGCGTTTCGGGTACTCCACCCTCAAGGACTCCAGCGAGTCTCTGCTAGATGAGCGCAAGCTGAGGCCTGGCCTGAAAGAGGACTCTGTCATAGAAGAGAAAGAGAGGGCAGAGAATGAGCAGGAGCAGCTGGAGGCCGTGCTGGGATTTCCATCGTCCCCTGTGGAGGACACTCCGCAAACGGGCAGCACGGATTCCTCAGACTCTACGCTGGAGTCATGCCAGGACCATAAAAAGAGTGGTGGGATGGAAGCGTCACTAGTGTCTGGCTCTAAGAACGCTGACTCTGCTGGGAGGAAGGGTTCTCTTGGTGCTTTGCCTGTGCAGCGCTGCAGTTCGCTGGGCACCACGGCCCCTCAGTGGGTCCCTGATTCTCAGGCACCAGCATGCATGAAATGTGGATCCAAATTCTCCTTCACCAAAAGACGTCATCACTGCAGAGCATGTGGGAAGGTGAGAGATGCATGCGATTCTCTGACCAAAATGTTATTCGCCTTCAAAAGATGAAAAGTCTTTTTGATTTGCAGGTTTTTTGTGTGGTTTGCTGTGACCTGAGATTCAAACTGACTCATCTCGGTGGGAAAGAGGGGCGTGTCTGTGTCACCTGTCATTCAACTTTGATCAACCGTGAGTGTCGTGGTGGATTCCCCTACTTAAGTACTGTTATTACACATTAATTACAGTGTTCTAATGATGTCATTTCACCAGGCACACTTCGCAAGGACCAAAAGAAGGTTTGGTTTGCAGATAATCTCCTTCCCCAGTCTGAGAGTAGAAGTGCCAACAGCTCTCCCATTTACAGGAGTGTGTCCCACACACAGAGGGCTGAGCTCGCTCAGGCGGTATGACGGGAGATCTTATCTATTACTTTATTTATTTTTTTATTCCATACATTTTTTAAAGTAACTTTTTAAAAACAATTACCCTATTTAGTTTTAATTGTATTATTATTATTAATTTTATTCTTAGTTCTTTCAAACTTTAAAAACATTCTTATAATGATCCTGTTGAGATTATATTTTATTTTACATTTAAATTATTTGTAAAGTAACTTTAAACACTTTTACACTCTTATTATTAGTGTTAGGTAAGTTACTATACAAAGTAATGAATTACTAGCTGCTAATCACATCTTCAACAGTGTAATTATATTAATAATTATTCTCTCTAAAAAGTATTGCATTACTTATTACTAATTACTTTATTAATCCCATATCAATCTCCACCAGTTAAACAATACAAGGGTAGACATGAAACTGCTCTTTTGATTATTTTACATAAATGATATAAAATTGCATAAATTATTCTTGAACTGACCAAAGTATTAAAAGGGACATGGTTATATTAAAAACATACATTTTAACATGTTAAATCCACTGTTTTATAAAGAATTGTTCTAGAATCTATACAGTATTTAGAGCATTCACATCAGAAGTAACTAATTAAATAACTTTACTTTTTCAAAGAAAAGGTAATTAAATTACAGTAATTCCTTACTTAGTTATGAGTTACACCGAACACTGCTTTTAAAGGTGCAGTGTGTAATATTTTTGAGGATCTATTGACATAAACGCAATATAATATACATAACTATGTTTTTTTTAGTGGAGTATAAAGACCTGGCACGTTATGTTTTTATTAATGAGCCATTTATATCTACATACAGTGGGTACGGAAAGCATTCACACCCCCTTACATTTTTCACTCTGTTATATTGCAGCCATTTGCTAATTTTTTTCTCATTAATGCACACACAGCACCCCATATTGACAGAATTGTTGACATTTTTGCAGATTTAAAAAAAAAGAAAAACTGAAATATCACATGGTTCTAAGTTTTCAGACCCTTTGCTGTGACACGCATATATTTAACTCAGGTGCTGTCCATTTCTTCTGATCATCCTTGAGATGGTTTTACACCTTAATTTGAGTCCAGCTGTGTTTGATTAAACTGATTGGATTCGATTAGGAAAGCCACACACCTGTCTATATAAAACCTTACAGTTCATGTCAGAGCAAATGAGAATCAAAGGAACTCCCTGAAGAGCTCAGAGACTGAAGTGTGACAAGGCACAGATCTGGCCAAGGTTACAAAAACATTTCTGCTGCACTTAAGGTTCCTAAGAGCACATTGGCCTCCATAATCCTTAAATTGAAGATGTTTGGCACGACCAGAACCCTTCCTAGAGCTGGCCGTCTGGCCAAACTGAGCTATCGGGAGAGAAGAGCCTTGGTGAGAGAGGTAAAGAAGAATCCAAAGATCACTGTGGCTGAGCTTCAGAGATGCAGTCGGGAGATGGGAGAAAGTTGTAGAAAGTCAACCATCAGTGCAAGACACATGAAAGCCTGCATGGAGTTTGCTAAGATGGTGAGAAATAAGATTCTCTGGTCTGATGAGACCAAGATAGAACTTTTTGGCCTTAAAGGTCCTGTTCTTCGTGATCCCATTTTTTTAACTTTAGTTAGTGTGTAATGTTGCTGTGTAATGCATAAATAATACCTGTAAAATTATAAAGCTCAAAGTTCAATGCCAAGCGAGATATTTTATTTAACAGAAGTTCCCTTTCAAAGCCTACAGCGAACGGTCGGTTTGTACTACATCCCTGTACTTCCTGCTTTAATGACGTCAATAGAACAGTTTGTTGACTAACCTCCGCCCACAAGAATATGCAAAAAAGGGGGCGTGGTATTGCTGTCCCACGTGGAGAAGAGGAAGTGTTGCATTTGTAGAGTGTGTTTGTTGCCATGTCGTCGAGACGCTGTTATTTTCTTCCCAATTTGTAACAGCCAAACGTAAAAGTATGACAACTACTGAATAGACAGCTTACCATTGTGAAACATCCTGCAAAAGTCTTTCTTGAACAGGTTGTAATCGATCCTCTTCGATATTCTCCGGTTCTAATTCTGGCTCAAATTGATACGGTAATAAAGACATGTTTACAACATTGATATTTTTTTTACACGCAAAACATGAACACATGTTATATTGCACACTGTAAACACAATCAAAGCTTCAAAAACACAGGAAAAACGGGACCTTTAATTCTAAGCGGTATGTGTGGAGAAAACCAGGCACTACTCACCACCTGTCCAATACAGTCCCAACAGTGAAGCATGGTGGTGGCAGCATCATGCTGTGGGGGTGTTTTTCAGCTGCAGGGACAGGACGACTGGTTGCAATCGAGGGAAAGATGAATGCGGCCAAGTACAGGGATATCCTGGATGAAAACCTTCTCCAGAGTGCTCAAGACCTCAGACTGGGCTGAAGGTTCACCTTCCAACAAGACAATGACCCTCAGCACACAGCTAAAATAACAAAGGAGTGGCTTCACAACAACTCTGTGACTGTTTTTAAATGGCCCAGCCAGAGCCCCGACTTAAACCCAATTGAGCATCTCTGGAGAGACCTGAAAATGGCTGTCCAGCAATGTTTACCATCCAACCTGACAGAACTGGAGAGGATCTGCAAGGAGGAATGGCAGAGGATCCCCAAATCCAGGTGTGAAAAACTTGTTGTATCTTTCCCAAAAAGACTCATGACTGTATTAGATCAAAAGGGTGCTTCTACTAAATACTGAGCAAAGGGTCTGAATACTTAGGACCATGTGATATTTCAGTTTTTCTTTTTTTAATAAATTTGCAAAAATATCAACAATTCTGTGTTTTTCTGTCAATATGGGGTGCAGTGTGTACATTAATGAGAAAAAAAATGAACTTAAAAGATTTTAGCAAATGGCTGCAATATAACAGAGTAAAAAATGTAAGGGTACACTGCGGGTCCTCTACGACGAAAACATTTTTGTCCTGTGTCGGCCCCTCGTGCAATTCACAACCTCACCGCTAGATGTTGCTAAAAATCACACTGCACACACTGCAGTGTGCACACACATTTTGTTTTTTGTAATATTTTTGTTTGATATATATCTTTAAATAAACTTTAGAAAGCTTTTCTAACGTAAAGTGCATTTTTGTAAATGTATTATTATTTATTATTATAATTGCTGTAGGAAGTGGCTGACCTTAGAGCAGGAGATGAAGTCAGAGGTCTTAGCGGCAACTCCACAAAACCCACTCCACCAAAGGACCTACCCCCTATTCTGACATCAACAGGGGTCAAAGGAGGTATGAATATGTCCACACACTCACTGCTAAATTAGCTCTTAAATTGGCTTAAAAACTCCCTGTAGTCAATAATTTTATCCCTTAAATCTTTGATCACCAAAATGACATATTTAAAAAACATTTCCCGAGAAATGCCTTAAAATTGCTTGAATGTAACTCTACACCCTTTCTTCATTTAGTATACGTGGATCAATTAATGGGCAAATGTGCCCCGCCTCCATTCTGTCACACAAGCTCAGAATACCTGATCCACTTGGTCAACATTACTTTAGTAAACGCTGCACGTGGAAATACTGGTTTGATTCAGCCATATATGTTTTAACCAGAAACTGATTCAGAAGAAGAGGAAGAGCAAATTATACGGTCATCTACAAGTTGATGTATCCCAGAAAAATATACTGGGATAACCTTGCTTCTCTTGAGACTCCTGCTTCACAGCATAGAAATGATGGTATGCTAAAGCATGCCCACATGTTGAGGTGATTGGTTACAAGGTCAATTTATACTTCTGCGTCGAGTGTACGTTGTAGCTACGTTGTAGGCTGTGTGTAGCATGCGTAGACTACGATGTACCCTGACGCGCACCTCTCCAAAAATGTAACAACGGGTCGATTCGACGCGGACCTCAAGCGCTGTGATTGGTCTGCCAGAACCCTTCCCTCAGGGGTATCATGCTACCTCTGCATGTGTAACTGCGCGTTGCCGTGGACAACGACGCAGAAGTATGAATGAAAATCGACGCGTAGCCCTCGGCGTAGAGGCTACGGCGCAGGTCCGACACAGAAGTATAAATCAGCCTTTACTCGCACAGCAACTACTAGTTGGCCTCCGTTACATTCGGTTCACTGCAGTTTTAAGGGGCCTTCTCTTCTAGCGGGCCTTCCAGCATCCACTGTTAAACCCTTGCAGCTGATCCAGAATGCATCGGCAAGAGTGGTCATTTAATGAGCCGAAGAGAGCTCATGTAACGCCTTTCTTCATCAGTCTGCACTGGCTGCCGATAGCCGCGCGAATCAAGTTCAAGGCTCTGGTGCTCGCCTACAAAGCAACTGCAGGCTCTGCACCAGTATACCTAAACTCGCTTGTTCAGACTTACACACCTTCCCGAAGCTTGCGTTCTGCAAGTGAACGACACCTAGTGGTGCCATCCCAAAGAGGCATGAAATCCCTCACTAGGACCTTTTCCTGGACCGTTCCCACCTGGTGGAATGACCTGCCTGTCTCAGTTCGAGCAGCCGAGTCTGTAGTCATTTTCAAAAAACATCTCAAGACACTTCTTTTCCAGCAGCACTTGACCAATAAAAAATAGCACTAATCACTCTGTTCGTTTCTGTTTGTTATAAAAAAAAAAAAAAAAAAAAAAGTTTTCCTTTGTGTTTTGTGCTAGATTACATGAGACTTGTTGCAGCGCTTGCATATTGTTGCCCTTGACTGTTCTTGGTTGCTTCTATTACTCTCATTTGTTAGTCGCTTTGGATAAAAGCGTCAGCTAAATGACTAAATGTAAATGTAAGGGGATACTACTCATCAATGGTGCTGATTTATGAATTTGCACATGGTTTGTCTTAAATGGACATATCATGAAAATCAGACTTTTTCCGTGTTTAAGTGCTATAACTGGGTCCCTGTTGCCTCTACCAGCCCAGAAAACGTGGAAAAGGACAACCCAGTAACTTTGTTTTGGTAAGCCTTTCTCTGCAAGCACATGAAAAAATGAGCCGCTCAGATTAATCTCCCCTTCTGATTTATGAAGGGGATCTTACTATAATATTACCGCCCCTTAATCTGCACATTTCCACTCACAGGGCCGCTATTTTGTTTTCGCAAACTACGGCGGTGAACAAGACCTTTCTGTGTGTATGATAGTTTAAACACAACAAAAAATATGAAAGAGAAGTTACTCACGAGACTTGACGTCTGACAGCCAGTTGTCAGTGTGTGTGTGCTTCAGATAAGTGCGCTCAGAAAGCAATCCATTAGAACTTTAAAGTAATATAGCTTTAAAACTCATGGACGTTTATGAGTTCACTTTTCTAACTTTAGTTAATGTGTAATGTTGCTGTTTGAGCATAAATAACATATCCATAGTTACAACGCTAAAAGTGATGTTGTCTACACTGGATGCGGCACGATGCAAGTGACAAATCTTCGACAGTAAACTGATGCCTCGTTCTATTTATGAAGTACTGACACAATGGACAAAGGCTTTGTAAAGGGCACTTTGTCACGTATAATGTGGACAGCCTTTAGCTGTTGCGATGCAAGCAACAAACTTCTTTTTAATTCCACCAGCAAACTTTGAATGTTGCTGTTTGTTGGCGTTATGTGATCAGTGTAAATTATTCTTTGATTAGGCCTTTTACAGTGTTTACCCACATGCTAATTTTGCTATAGGCATGCTAAACATGGTTCTGTGTAAACATGGTTCTTTACTGTAGTCTTCATAATGTGCTAATAGTTCTGGCAACAGATATTTGGCTACACTCGTTCTATAAAGACAAAACTAACGGTGCTCTACAGTCAGGAGCGATCACTATTGATCCACAGTCTGTAATCCAAATAATACCTTCAAGTATTTACAAATAACAGCGTATCTAAAAGTATGAGACAACTACATATAAAAAACATACCATTCTGAAACGTCCTGTAACCGCTGTTCTCTGCTAAAATTCTCTGGGTGTGATTCAGGCTCAAATTGATAAAGCAATATTGACGCCATTGTTAGCAATACACCTGAGCACGTGCAACTAACCGTAATGGTAAGGGACGTGATGTTTCTGGACAAAGTGCACTGGGCAGTTAGCAAATCACAACACACCGGGCCAGCTAACCAATCTGAGCCCATTGCGAGGGGCTTCATAGAACCAGGAAATCATCTGACCGTTTAACGAAAAGGGACACAGTGGTATAGAATAAAGCCAAATAATGCAGTTTTTTAAAAACGAAGCATGAACACATGGAAGACTGCACCCCATAAGCACAGTCAAGCCTTCGAAAAAAGCTGTTCAACCACACCTTTATAGGCACATGCCTGAAAACAGCATGTTCTTGACTGTAGTCAGAAATAGGTATTTACAACATGGATTTATAAATGATCTGTAAGGTATTTTTAGCTTGATAAACGTAAAGGGATAATTCACCCTCATTAAGTACTTCTGTGGAACAAAAAGATTTTCTATATAATGAATGCATACAGTAGGACCACAAAATGACATGAGAGTGAGTACTTAATGACAGAAATCACATTTGAATGAACTATTTCTTTAAGACAGTGGAGGTGTCATTGGTACTTACTTCTGAAGTATTTCATTGAATGTTTGTGAGTGATTTTGAGGTTTTGGAGATGCTTGTGTTTTCTCTGCAGACTATACTCTGGAGGAGAAGAGAACAGAGTCGTCACTCTTAGAGGAATTGGAGAGAGGTCTTGCAGAGCCTCTTGTCTTTGTGCTCAACGCCAACCTGCTGGCCGTGGTGAAGATTGTCAGCTGTACGTTCCTAGTGGTTCACTCCACACTTGATGGATTTATGGTTTTGGTGATTTGACATGTGGAACCTGTGCGAATCTGTATGGTATATTATATTGTGATTGAAGCTGTTCTAGTCTATGTAGTCATTCGTTTCCAAACCATTGTGTGTGTGTGTGTGTGTGTGTGTGTGTGTGTGTGTGTGTGTCAGTTCTCAGGATGTGTGTGCATGTTCTGTAAATCTAATAACAAGATGCTGGTGTATCATCTGGATCGCTGTGGTGTTTTTGTGTTCCTGTAGATGTGAACCGGCGGTGCTGGTGTGTTATGTCGAAGGGTATGCATGCTGTTGGACAGCCAGAGGTGGTCATTTTACTGCAGTGTTTGCCTGAGGAGAAAAGATTCCCAACGGATATTTTCAATCATTTTATTCAGATCTACTGGGATGCCCAGACAGGTGACACTTGTATCAGATATCACTCAACCATAAAACTAAGATCAGCAATGACTTGGTAAATCTTGATTTTGCTGTTTCTCCAAGCAGCAGGAAAGCTTCTGAATCACCTAAGTCACTCTTTGGTATCCCGGGGGTTTCTGGGTAATAATGAGCATGCAGGCTTTCTTTACGTGCGTCCGACATTCCAGTCTCTGGAGGGCCTGCCGTTACCTGTGCCTCCATTCCTGTTCGGACTCCTCATGCTCCGGGCAGAGGCTCCATGGGCCAAAGCCTTTCCACTGAGACTCATGCTGCGTTTAGGAGCGGAGTACAGATGTAAGAAAACACAAAATAAGATACATATATACACTGGCATTCAAAAAATGTGGGGTGGGTAAGATTTAACAATTGTAAAAAAAATGTTTTAAAGAATTTAATACTTATGTTCAGTAAAGATGCATTCAATTTATGAAATGGGAAATTAAAGACATTTTATAATGTTACCAAAGATTTCAATTTCAAATAAATGCTGTTCTTTTGAACCTTTTATTCATCATAGAATCCAACAAAATATGTAAAAATATTAAGCAGCACAACTGATAATAGTGATAATAATTATAAGAAATGTTTATTGAGCACCAAAACAGCATATTAGAATGAATTCTGAAGGATCTTGTGACACTGAAGACTGGAGTAATGATGCTGAATATTCAGCTTTGCCATCACAGGAATGAATTACATTTTAAAATATATCAAAATAGAAAACAGTTATTTTGCAGTATTAATGTTTTTACTGTGTTTTGGATCAAATAAATGCAGCCTTGGTGAACATAATGAGACCTGAGAGAAACTTTTGAATTGGTGGTGTACTATGATTTGGGTTAGCTTATTTAACATGCTATTTAGGGTGGATGATATGCAAATTGAGACACACCCTTAGTCTCTATGATCTTAAAATCATTCATATTATCTATATGCATAATTTTAATCGACCCCTTACCTCAGGAAGTACACTAATTGAGTTGTTTGTTTGTTCTGCTGTCCTGCAGTCTATCCCTGTCCCTTGTTCAGTGTGCGCTTCAGAGAGCCTCTCTTCGGACCTGTCAACAACAGTATCATGAGACTCTTAGTGGTGAGACTTATGATCTGTTTCATTTACTATACTGTCATACAGCTTCTTATTTAGTTTGATGTATTTTAATTAATGTTTTATTCTGATTTGACTCTCAAAGGATTTCCGTTTTTACCGCTACACGCTGCCGACGGTGCCGGGGCTTGTGGTTGATCTAGAGGCAAGAAGCACCTGTATAAGAATCCCTAAAACACGTCATCCAGAGGTACCATAACCATGAATTGCTCAAAATAGAAAATGCATCAGGAGGTATCATGTCTAGGGCTGCCTCCGAGTTGACTAGTAGTCGTCCACTGAAACCATAAGTCGAATAATCACACGCTTATATAAATTTAATTACTTAAATATATACTAGGGCTGGAATATACCTATAGCCTATTCCGCGCTCAAGGGTATGCTTTAAAGCTTGCCTCAAAAGTAATGACTATGAATGCGTCAGAAAAAAAAATAGCAGGGAGACATTTTAAGGGCCCTATTTTAATGATCTGAGTGCATGGTCTGAAGCCCATGGTGCAGGTGCATTTAGGGCGTGTCCGTGTCCACAACGGAAAAAAGCGGTCTGTGCACCAGGCGCATGGTCCAAATGGGTTGTGCCTAGTCTCTTAATGAGTCATGGGTGTGTTTTGGGTGTAATGTGCAATAAACCAGTCTCAGAGAATCAGAGTCTCCTCTCCCATTGCCTTTATAAGCCAGTTGCGCTTGCACCATGCCGGATTCACTATTAACATGGCGGAATTTGCAAGTGGTAAGACTGAACACTTCTCCAGAGAAGAATTCTTTTTATTTTTAATTCATGTTTTTAATTTTAAAATGTTTGTGTGCTGCTGCGCGTCCCTGTGTGTGTAATAAGCAGAGTGTACGTGCGTTGTGCATCTGCCTATAGGCGCATTTTACAAACGCACGCTTTACATAACACAAAAAAGACTGCACTATTGACTTTAGACCAACATTTAACGTGAAAATGATAACTGCATTGGGCTGAAACTAGCAAAAAACATTTTTGTATGATAGGGCCTTAAAGGTATGTAATATTGGTAGTGGTTGAAATGGGTAATGCAGTCCAAATTCAAAATATCTGAGAGAGTTGATTTCTTCTACCCCCTCCTCCTCACACTCGACGCTCACTCGGGTAGCCTGATTGAGGACATGCAACAGGAGCATGCGTAATTGACAATGAAAGGTGAGAAGACACACACTGTACGTTTATGAGTTAATTTATCCGTGTTTTAATGCTCCCATTCATAGAGATTTTTAGATCGGGTAGAATCTGCAATCTCTGACCCATTTTGTTTGTTGGCTTCCATAGCTGCAATACGCTGTGTTTTCCGTAGTGGTGGGCATAGATTAATATAAATACACACACATGCATGTATATATTTAAGACATAATAGCATGTACATACTGTATATATATTTATATAATTTATCTTATATATAAATATAATTATTTTATATATAAATATAACATATTTTTCTTAAATATATACATGCATGTGTGTGTATTTATATATACATAATAATTATACACAGAACACACACATATATTATGTAAACACAAACTTTTATTTTGGATGAGATTAATCTAGATTAATCTATGCCCAACTGGCAGTTTACCCAACGGGATTGGGTAAACTGGCAGCAGTATTGCACAGACCAAAACAAAAACAGACATTCCGACACGGAACACACATTTCAAAGTGTTATAGCATTGTTTTTCAGAGAAATTAATATGTGAATGTAGAATGTTTCCTAATATCTGCAAGCACATTTTGGTATTTTTATGTTTTGATAAAACATACATATAGTGAAAAAATTACATACAGCACCTTTTATTATATATTAATAAACTAGTGTCGATGCTGACTCGCCATCTCCGCTGTATAGAAGACGTGCTTTTAGAGAGTAATGCACCTTTCACACGGAGTACATAATCAAAGAGTATTTGTTTTCCACTTGAACTGGTTAGTTTAATAGTAGCCATTTCAAGTTTTATATAAATATATTTCTCATGTCTGTGAGGCAAGTAGCCTATATGCTGAGTTTCGGCTCATTTATGACATGCGCTGCTGTTCAGGGAAACCGAGACGACAGAAAGCGCATCCTGTTCGTTTTTTTTATTACAAAAGCACATCATTTTGTTGTTATTGCGAGTTTACACAAATGAAAGTAGACCCTTTACAGCTTTGAATGATGCATTACTCTTATCTGTATTAACATACACAGTATTTTCAGTGGTTTCTGTTGTTATCAGAAAAAAATGCAGTAAAGCGTGCTATACTTCATCTTCCACTCTCCACACAAAAACTTGGATATGCAGCTAATAATAGCGCACATTTATCTAGGTTAACCTTAGAGTTATGTTAAGTTGCTACTACTTAAATTTTTCAAATGATAAACAATCTGTCCCTCACAGACTTTGCCACTTCCTGTGGAGTTTTTTTTTGTCTGTGACTAACTAACTTTTACAACTTTGGTCGACTAAGCGTCTTCTAGTCAACTAACGTTTAGTCGACTATAAGGAGGAGGCAGCCCTAATCATGTCCAAAGTTGATGGTAATAGCATGATATTTTATGAATATCAGGATATATTTAAGTATCAGAAGGATTATGATGTTCAATAGAAAATCAGACCTGAGGTAAAGAGTAGTCCCTTCATTCAGGGTAATGTGTCTTGTCTCTGTCACTGCTGGTGTTTTAGCTGCTGAAGGCTCTGAATAAGTCTAACGAGAGGGTGCTGGCCCTGGGCGCCTGCTTTAATGAGCAGGCCGACTCTCATCTCATTTGCGTGCAGACGGCAGATGGACAGTACCAGACCCAGGCCATCAGCATTCACAGCCAACCACGTAGAGGTGAGAGGGAACATCTGAGCACTGACGTGAGGTTATAGACACAACTACACTCACCTAAATGATTATTAGGAACACCACACTAATACTGTGTTTGACCCCCTTTCGCCTTCAGAACTGCCTTAATTCTACGTGGCATTGATTCAACAAGGTGCTGAAAGTATTCTTTAGAAATGTTGGCCCATATTGATAGGATAGCATCTTGCAGTTGATGGAGATTTGTGGGATGCACATCTAGGGCACGAAGCTCCCGTTTCACCACATCCCAAAGATGCTCTATTGGGTTGAGATCTGGTGACTGTGGGGGCCATTTTAGTACAGTGAACTCATTGTCATGTTCAAGAAACCAATTTGAAATGATTCGAGCTTTGTGACATGGTGCATTATCCTGCTGGAAGTAGCCATCAGAGGATGGGTACATGGGGGTCATAAAGAGTTGGACATGGTCAGAAACAATGCTCAGGTAGGCTGTGGCATTTAAACGATGCCCAATTGGCACTAAGGGGCCTAAAGTATGCCAAGAAAACATCCCCCACACCATTACACCACCACCACCAGCCTGCACAGTGGTAACACGGGATGATGGATCCATGTTCTCATTCTGTTTACGCCAAACTCTGACTCTACCATCTGAATGTCTCAACAGAAATTGAGACTCATCAGACCAGGCAACATTTTTCCAGTCTTCAACTGTCCAATTTTGTTGAGCTTGTGCAAATTGTAGCCTCTTTTTCCCATTTTAGTGGAGATGAGTGGTACCAGGTGGGGTCTTGTGCTGTTGTAGCCCATCCGCCTCAAGGTTGTGCGTGTTGTGGCTTCACAAATGCTTTGCTGCATACCTTGGTTGTAACGAGTGGTCAAAGTTGCTCTTCTATCAGCTTGAATCAGTCGGCCCATTCTCCTCTGACCTCTACCATCAACAAGGCATTTTCGCCCACAGGACTGCCGTATACTGGATGTTTTTCCCTTTTCACACCATTCTTTGTAAACCCTAGAAATGGTTTTGCGTGAAAATCCCAGTAACTGAGCAGATTGTGAAATACTCAGACCGGCCCGTCTGGCACCAACAACCATGCCACGCTCAAAATAGCTTAAATCACCCTTCTTTCCCATTCTGACATTCAGTTTGGAGTTCAGGAGATTGTCTTGACCAGGACCACACCCCTAAATGCATTGAAGCAACTGCCATGTGATTGGTTGTTTAGATAATTTGCATTAATGAGAAATTGAACAGGTGTTCCTAATATTCCTTTAGGTGAGTGTATAATATCTGTTGGCTCTTTTAAAATATTAGTTCACGAGCCCCTAAAAGTATTTGGACACTTAATGCAGCTACAGTTTGACAAATGTTGTATAATCTGACTAAGTATCAAACCTAGTAGCATTATTATAAATATTTTAAAGAAAGATAGCACATTCATACTTTTCAAGCAAATCATTTCAGGTTTTAAATTATTAAATGGTACTGTTTGTGGTGTTACAGACTTTGTGGAACATGTTCTTAAGCCCTATTCAGACGGTAATTGTTTCTCATTTTTTCTCACCAAATTGTAATTCCTATTTCTACAAGTCGGAATCTTGTGATTACGGTAATTACAACATGCCATGAACATCTTCAGATGATGAGTTATTCATGTGGAGGAGTAAATTCTGTGATCCTATGAACTTATTAAAAATCCTACGAACCCCAAGAAGCTTCTCATGTGGTCAGTCACATGATTGTCAGCTGTAAACAAAAGGTTATCACTTGGACAATTAAAGGTGCAGTGTGTGATTTTTAGCAGCAGCGGTGAGGTTATGAATCGGTGCACATAGAGAAGCTACGGTGGCCGACACAGGACAAAAATATCATCGTCGGAGAGTGTAGTTGAGAGTGACTAGCGCTCTGTAGAGAAGTTTGTCCGTTTAGGGCTACTGTAGAAACATGGCACCGCAAAATGGCGACTTCACTGTAAGGAGACCCTTAGTGTATGTAGATAGAAATGGCTTATTCTAAGGTAAAAAAACATAACGGTTCATTATGTGAGGTCTTAATACTCCACTGAAAACATAGATATGTATATTATATCGCATTTCTGTCAATAGATTCTCATAAATACTGCACACTGAAATTTTAATAAATTTCAATTTAATTTATTAATAGGAAAACAATATCCTATTATACAATTATTTAAAAAGTAGGCAAATTGACATGCTGTATTTAGTATTTTCTGCTTTTTTCATACATTTTATCTCTTAAAATAATGGATGTTGTTAAGCCAGAAATGAGCAGAAACAAGTTATTGCAAACTCTTATTTCCATTAGGTAAACATTTGACATGTGTACTTTTTCGACTATTAAATGTATTATTTGTGCAAGCCCTAATTTATATAAAAGTAAATAATACAGTAAATATTTGAAAAAGAGTTAACTAGTATAAAAGAAAAATTGTAAACTATAATAATGGCCCGTTTCAAAAGTTTCCTGAGTTTTCAGTAATAAAAGGCTTTTAAATATGTGCACATCACTGCAAAGGTCAGCAGTTACTGTACAGTGCTTGGCAGTGGTCAAAAAGGATTTACAAAGTGACTTTTGGATGGATGTAGATTTAGACGGCGTTGCTTTACCTTACCAAAAAAAAAGTATTTGGCTGGGAATTGTACATGGATGGCAAGAGAAATTCTAGATTCGGACAGCAACACAATCACATACTAGCCACTGTAAATGTTGAAATGACCTTAATTCCACATTAGAAACAATTTCCGTCCAAATATGGCAATGTGATGGACTACACCACTGGTTACCCTGCTGAATTTATACATTCACTAAAATGCATTATGACCCAAACAAAAGAGAAAATGCTAAGAAAATGATTGCAAGAAAGAATTACAAAAATATGTTTCTAAATGTACACATATGGAAACTGCCTCAACATAGGACTGATACATCTTTCCTTAAACACTCACTTGAGGGCGCTATCTGACAGTCTTGGAAAGCGCGTTCACGTTGAAAGTGTTCAGTATTGTGTTGTATTCAGTGTTGACTGGAATTCTCTCGCTGGATCTAAATCTCTTTTTCTGTTCACCTTTCAGTCACTGGCTCGTGTTTTTTTGTGTTCAGTGGAGCGCTCAAACCTTCATCTGGGTACTTGGCCAAGTCCAGCATTGTAGAAGGTTAAAGATTTGTTCATTTCTGTGTTCAGTCAAAGCAGAAAATTATTATATATTGTTTTGTCTCATACTTCAATAGTAATTTGATGTTAATGGCTGTCTATCTATGTTTATCTAACTTGCATGTGTATGTCTAAAAGTTTAGATGTGCATGTGCTAAGTGTCTGCTTATCATTACAGATGGTTTGATGGTGCAGGTAACCATGGAGACCATGGCCGAGTTACGCCGATCTCTACGGGACATGAAAGACTTCACAGTCACCTGTGGAAAACTCCACCCAGCGGAGAGGCAGGAATATGTACTCATTCAGTGGCAGGATGAAGAGCCGAGCTTTAATAAAGGGTTAGAATCAAACACACACACACACACACACACACACACACACACACACACACACACACACACACACACATATACAGTATATAGCAGATTCAATTTACACCAGTGCTGGTTTCCAGTTTCCACTCATTCTGTCCTGTATCTCACAGCATTATCAGCCCCATTGATGGGAAGTCTATGGAATCTCTCACAAACATCAAGACCCATCAGCGCTTAGAATACAAAGCCAATGGGAAGCTCATACGCTGGACGGAGGTAAACACTTAAAAGGTTTATGCACAGAGTGTACCTTGTGTACTGTTTGTGTTTGTGCTTAAAAATGAGGGAAATAAATCAATCGGTTCGCTCCAGCCAGAATCAGTATTTATCCGTTTCTCTTGATGCATTCCTTCAATAACATTACTGTTCCAAAATTAGTTTGATTAGAATAAAATAAGTTTTGCCTATACTTTATACAAGAGCTTGAATATAACTTTATACTAAGAGCTTGTGAATAAACCTCGTGACTCCAGTGGATCCTCAAACTGTCGATCAAACCTCATATCAAACCCGCCTCAATCGTGAATGAAGTACCACACATATTTTGGAGACTCTCTGCTTGTTTGCAAATTAAGAGCTGGTTCTTTTGAAGTACTGCATTTTGTTTTACTCAAGAAACACATTTGAAAAAGGATAATGTTTTATGTATTTGAGGAGTGGAGAAGAGTCTGATATTTGCTGTCTAATCATAGCCAATACAGCCTGTGCTTAGCACTTCATCTTTTATAACATAATTTTGGCCAAATGTATTAAACGACAGAAAAAAACTTAGCGCCCACATCGCTACTGTAAACTTTGTAATCTGTTAATTGATGAAAACGTAATCGGATGCACTCACTGCATCCGATGTGGCCGTTCTAATGACTGACAACACAAATCTCAGACATTCGCTGGTGGAAAAACCTCATAACCATTTGAGCTTGAATTTGGTCAAATGGTATTAATATAATGACTCATGAAAGTGCCTGGCCATAATAAGGCCTCAATACTAACATGTGTTTAATTATTTGTAAAAATGTATATTTTTTCATATCCTGAATAGTAGCAGTTCTACACTTTCAAAACACTCCACGCTGGATATTATGTGCCATTTATTTTCACTTAATGCTTTAACGGTTCGTGACATATCCTTGTAAAAACTCCAGAGATCACAAAAAAGGTTAATGCCAGCGCTTTGCCATTGCTGCTTGACAGTGCAATTTATACTTACGTTGGATTTCAATGTCTCATTTACATTGGTTGACTGCCAAATTAAAATATTAAACAGACCAATGAAATAATGTTATTAACTGGTTAATGGTCATTTCAAATGAGTGTTTCTGTTCAGAAAGATTAAACTTGATTTTGTTTTCATTTTTGTTCCTTGAAGCGGTTTAGAGCCCAACTTTCTACTATTACTATTACTTAGGGATGAGTGCATACTAGAACCCCGAACCCTAAGAAATAAGTATGCAAGTGGTGCTATTTCTATTCCTAATCCTAATGGCTAGCAATCAAACATGTCAAGTCACCTTTATTATATAACGCTTTATACAATATAGATTGTTTCACAGCAGCTTCACAATGATATGAAAATGATTCAATGATACAAACAGCACATAAAAGAAAAACAGTGTCATTGTTCAGCTGAAGTCATTTCAGTGTTGATTCAGTTCTGTTGTAAAGATCTTAATTTTATCTATAAAGCAGCTCTGCAGAAAAACAGTGATGTCATCATCCAGCTCAGTTCTCATCCAATAGTGTTCAAGTATTAAGTTATCCCAACAAAGCAAGCAAAAAGGTGACAGTAGCCGCGTTTCCATTACCGTTCAAATTGCCTAAATTGAAATTGCGACTTGAAAGTACGGCCAATGGGAACACGTCAATTGCGCAAAAAAAGTTTTTACACTCGCATGAGGTGGTTTTTCAGGCAATTTGAAAAATTTCTGCAAAACCGCAATGGAAATGCAAAATGCGTATGTAAAAGTCAATCATTCTTTACAGATGACAGACAGAAGGACAGAAGACAAGTTTTTTATTAAACTCATAAAAGACAATAGAATTACAGGACTTCTGGATTCTAAACAATGAAATGCCACATTATCATGAAGACCTTGAAGCAGATATGAGAGAGAAACACCTCATACGTGACGCTCACAAGTGTAAGGTGCTTTCCTTGCCATTAATGCTTGGATAACACGCCTACATCTAGGATTAAAAATAATGGCTAGTGCAGTGGCTGGGATACACATAAACCCACCAACATCCGTGGCATAATTTCTGGAATGACTTATCGTATTTTTAAAACGTATCGTTTTAATCGCATAACAGCGGTTAATGGAAACAGTCATTTCGCAATAGTTTTTTATCGACATTTAGAAAATATCGCAAAAGTTTTGCGCAAATATGTAATGGAAACGCGGCTACTGACAAGACACCCAAACTCCATCTGGTGACAGAAAATCCTTGGGAGAAACCATGCTCAGTCGGGGGACCAGTTCTCCTCTGGCCAACGAGCGAACACGTTCACGATTCAGGCTGCATCACAAGTTAGAATTCAGATATTTTATCCAGTTCCTTTGCTTGAAGATCAGATTCATCATGCCAGTATAGAGACAAAGCTGGTCATAGGTCTGTGCGGGGTTTGGTTCAGATGGCTGTCGTGTTAATGAGGCCTTCACAGGGGATTGTCTAGTAGACACAGTCTCTGCAGACATTCAGGGCTGCGTTGTGGTCGTGTCTAGTTGCAGGTCCATCCTCTGATCTGGATACAGACCAGATCCATCTACGGTAATACCCTACATGTCAAAAATATTTAAATAATAAGTTACCTGGTTGCTAGTTCATAGTACTAGTTCATTGAAATTAAAACTTTGAGTTAATACAATGAACATTTTTCAGAATCGACATCCCCTTATTCAAATATTATTAAAAGATTTTGTAAATATATTGTGTGTTTTAATTGTAATAATGCAGTGAAACATGTCAATTTGTGCTATTTTCATGATTTATCACAACATTTCAGATACAATAATATTTTGATTTCTATTTAATAAAACGATTTCTTTCATTATAATAACTTTAAAATTTGTATTTAAATGAACTCAAAATTTTAAGGCAACCAGGTTACTTGCTTTTTTTAAGTTAAACCAACAATATTTTTTTTACAGTGTAATATTAGTGTAGATGCCATTCTTCTCATGATGTAACAAATACATCAGGTGTTATAGGAAGTGTTCCTTAGGAAAAGGATCGACCGCCTTCAGTTGATTTTGATATTCTATCTAGGTATTATCAACCGGCCAGAATTTTGAGACCACAATAGACATGAGGGACTATACGTAATGCGTTATGAGCTCGCTCAAGTAATGAGGAGCTAAACCATTCAGTGCTTTATCAAGATTTTAAAACGTATGCAATGTTTAACAAGGAGCCAGTGCAGTGTCGACAGAACCGGCCTGTGCTCAAAACACCCTAAAGGCCCCGATATACTTCAAGCGAAATTGAAGAACTAACTGATGTGATGACATTTTGAACAAATTCAGGCCAGAATGAACAATTTGTTTCGGGAGTTGGAAACAGCTTGAAGATCAGATTCATCATGCCAGTATGGGGACAAAGCTGGTCATAGGTCTGTGCGGGGACCTGTTTGGTTCTTGCTGAGAATCTGTGCAGATGGCTGTCGTGTTGATGAGGCATTTTCTAGTAGACACGATCTCTGCAGACATTCAGGGCTGCGTTGTGGTCATATCTAGCAAACTTTCCGGAAAGATTCACTCCGGCTGGTAAACACCTTCAAACTACCATTAGTAGTAATAGGTAGATGTGGTCTGGGGTTTCGCCCTGTTTCACAAGGAAATCTTCTCTGTTTCACTTCCTGTTGATTCCGTCTGTCACACGTCCGCGAGTGAAAACATAAACACTGGAGAGCTGCTTTATAGTAGAAATTGCAGTGTAATTCTAATTGAAAGCAATACTGACACTGTTTTTTCATGTTTAATACTGTAAAGCTCTTTGGTTTAAAGCAATCTGTTGTCAAAAACATGATTTTACTTGGAGTTGCAGAGCTTATGCAAACATCCAAATCGCTATTACCAGATCGTTTCTGAACTGCTGTTTTCTCACCGCTGTCATTTTTGTTGTGTGTTTATTTTGTTATTGAGAGGAACGCGTGCAGCACATATTTACATATTCATCTAAACGCCGCTCTCAGCAACGTGGGCGGCGTCGGGATGCTCGCTAACAGTATATCGCTGCAAAGGTATTTCGACTTCTTTTTACCCCTAAACAAAGAACAAAAAAGAACCTCGCTGTGAGTATATTGGGACCTTAACAATTAACAATTTATAAAGGAAAAGGACCCTCCTAAAATAAAAAAGGCAGCTATATATCGTAATGTATTAAAAATCTAGAAGGATATTTTGTTTCTATGTATTTATTTGTTTGTTTATTAATATTAACATAAAATATAAACAAAATCGACCTAACAAAATAATGTTAATAGCCCTTATTTATTTTGATTTAGTTATGGACTAAGTGCTTGCGGCATATGAATGTTTTTTAATTAATTAATTTTTTTTATGAAAATGCTTTTGAAAACCACATTCAAAAATGGGCTAATTCATGTTTTAATGTCACAGGTGTTTTACTTGCTGAAAGACCAGCATCCAAATGGGCTTAATAACCACACCAGCCATAACCGTCTATCAGAACGTCTTGCACGGGCGTTCTGCTTGGCACTGTGCCAGTCTCTCTGTTTGCTGAAGGAGGACGGCATGACCAAACTGGCGCTGAGAGTAATTCTGGATGGGCAGAAGGTGAGATGGCGATAATTATGTCCACAGCTGCGATGCACAGCATTTAATTACTTTATTAATTAATTTATTTAGTGTAAAAATAGTTATAAATTAGTGTATAATTATTATTAATTAAAATTAAACAAGGATTTTACACTAAATAAATATAGTTATTGTTGATGATCATTTATATTTTCTGAAAAAGTCTTTTCATATACTTTATCTATGGACTTTTCTCTAATTCTGCTAGTTGACTACCATTTATGTCATTATTACTCCTTTGCGCATGTACTTAGAGCTATATCTTCAATCAGATTCAACATGCACACTTTCAGCTGTTTTAATGACTAGTTCAGTGTTGTGTAAGGGCAGGTCAGGAGTCTAGCATGTGAGTATTACATGCCTGACTTTCCCCTCAGTGACGCCAGTGTCCTGCTTTATTATAATAGTGCTGTATTTTGATTAGAGCTCTGGGGTTTTGAACAAAGGTCAAGACATCAAAGGACAAAGTTATCATAATGTCTTTTCTTTAATCTTTCAGATGGAGTTTTTGGCAGGCAGTAACGGTCAGCGCCTTCCAGCACCGTACCAGGACTGTCTTAACCAATCATTAATGTCCGTGGTGCAGAGTAACTCTCAGTACCAGGGTCTCGCCGTCTGCCAGCTAGAGCTCATCTTCTATATTCTTGAGGATACGTCATAGAGACGGACCACCCACTGTCACATGTGCCAATATACCCAGAAACCTCATGAGCATAACCTTTGAGTTCAGTATAATTTGAGAGTGGAATGTAGTAGATGTCCCCATGGGGCAGCTTATTTTAGTAGTTTATTCAATACCCTACTGCTCACTGTGAAAAGGTCTGGGGTTACAACATCAAATGGCTTTAAAAACTACTAACATTTCTCAGTCATCACTAGAGGTCGACAGATGTGTCGTTTTTGCTGATTGATCAACACCAGTAACAGCTCTTGGAAGGATCATATAATAGCAAAGATTAACTGATGTTTCATTAGGTGCCACAATGTACTTATGGAAGTGTATTTTTAAGTTAAAAAATAAAATGTAACTGCTACTTAATTATCGTTATCACATCCTCATATCTGGCTATTGCACCTAATAGCAAAATTAAAGGGATAGTTCACGCAAAAATGAAAATGACCCCATGATTTACTCACCCTCAAGTCATCCTAGGTGTATATGACATTCTTCTTTCAGACGAATACAATCTGAGTTATAATCCAAACTCTATAATGGCAGTGAATGGTAGCCCAAAAATGTGAAGCCTAAAAAAGTGCATCCATCCATCATAAAATCCACACGGCTCCAGGTGGGTTAATAAAGGCCTTCTGAAGAAAACCAATGGGTTTTTATAAGAAAAATATCCGTATTTAAAACTTTTTAACGTAAAATATTTAACCTCCACCTGACCGCTTTCCATATTCAATTTACGGAAAAAGCATAACTTGCGACGCATGACATCGGACGTAGTGTAAGTGGTTTGAGCTGTGAGAGGCGTTACACTTTCTTCCTATTTTTTTTTTTTTTACACAAACCCATCGATTCGCTTCAGAAGGACTTTATTAACCCCTCGGAACCGTGTGGATTACTTTTATAATGGATGGATGCACTTTTTGGGGCTTCAAATTTTTGGCTGCCATTATAATGCTCAGATTAGCCAGGACATTTTTTTTACTATAATAATTCATATTGTATTCATCTGAAAGAAGAATGTCATAAATACCTAGGATGGCTTGAGGGAGAGTAAATCATGGGGTAATTTTCATTTTTGTGTGAACTATCCCTTTGTGTCTTTTTATCTCACAATTGCGACTTTATTTCTCGTAATAACTATATCTCGCAACTGCGACTTATCTAACGTGTGCAAACTTAATTTTCTTGTAATTTCAGCCTCATGTCTCACTATTGTGAACATTTCTCATAACTGCAACTTTTTATTAAAAAATACATATTTAATTGACTTCTTGTAATTGCGGCCTCATATCACGCTCTTCCATCTATTTGTTTTAATTGTGACTATATCTCACATTGGCAACATTCTTGTAATTATTACAAATTTTGTCTTGTAATTGTAACTTTATATCTCACATGTGCAGCTTTATCTTGTAAACAGTAAAAAACACAATGGTCAAAAGTAATTGCAACTATTTGTCTTAATCATGACGTTATATCTCACGGTTGGAACTTGCTTGTAACTTTATTCCTCAAAATTGCATTCAAATCTCACGTGTCAATTTCTAACAATTGCAATCATTTCTAAATTGCAAATTCCTATCTATCAATTGTGACTTTTACTAATAATTGCAACTTTATTACCTTCAGTACCGACTTCAACCAGTCACTTATTATACTGGTTTAAGTTATTATTCAAGAAAAACGAACTAAAAATGTTTTCATTGTTTTCAACATTTTCATTTCTTAGTTATGGGTATCAGCAAAACACATTGTCGGTCGACCTCTAGTCATCACCAACGGATCATCTGTGACATTGAAGTAGCTTTCTGTAGTTCGGCTTACTCAGAGAAATGCCCAAGGCCAGATTCCAGTTTAAAACATGGTGACAAATGAGGACCAAAGTGCGACAAAACATGATTCTTGAGCAAATGACTTTTATTAGCATGACCTGATATTAGAGAGAGACTTGGTTTCTTCTTTTCCTGAATCTTCAGTCTTCCACATGTAGAAGTCATTGTAGCCATGGCAAACTCTGTTGTACTTCCCGTCCTGATATAGGCGTAAGGAATGCATCCTCCTGACTCACTGTACAAATCCCATGTAACGCCCTGTTCTCCCAGCTTGCCGAGAGGAGTGCCCTGAACTCTGCCCTACATTAACGCACACCTGCTGGAAAAAAAAACTGTAGGAATTTAGCCAAACAAAGGCGACGCTTGGATAAACAGGAGCTGAATTATACGCACAAACTCTCGTGCACTGTGAGCTTGAAGTCATTTGTTCCTACGTGACCTCAGTGAACTTTGTTCTGGCCTTCTCCCCCGCACACACACGGCGTAGGACGCTTGCTCATCTGGTCTTCCTCTGTTGCTTTTCAGGAACTGAAAGGACTTTTGTTTACATCTAACATGCTGCACATACTCGAGATGACAAATGCAGATCATGAAGGAGAAGTGCGGCATACACACACTGCATTTCTTTATAAAACGCATCCGATGGAAGCCAACCGACTGCCCTCGAACGGCCGAGCAAACCTAAAACGAGAGAGCGACCGCCCCGAGGTACTCCAGCATTCTTGTAGATGACAAAATGTTATACAAAAAGTATTTTAATATGTTGCATTGGAAATGCCAAATACCATGTCGGAATGTCAGCTGGATTTGTAGGTCAAATTCCTTTGACCTGCACTGATTTTATTCGAGGAGGAACTACAATGTGCCATCAAACAGCATAACGTACATGAAATAAACAGATAACTGTATTTTAAAATGGAATTTATTTTTTTGTATTTATTTCAATAGTAACAATATTTAACATAACGTATCAATCCCGTTAGTTTATAAGGTAAAACTATTTACAGGTGTAATTCAAGTTTACTGATGTTGACTGTACAGTGTCTGCTATTGGGGAGTATGAAAGACACACAGATGTCTGTCTGTGTGTGTGTGTTTGTGCCCATCTGTGAATTCGTTCTGTTTAGATGAACGTCATGAGCAACATCAGTGGAGGATGCATCCAGTCAGTACTCTTCCTCTACCTCTTCTCTTCATACATTTTGCTCAATAATTATTCTTTAGATTAATTTGACAAAAAAATATTCAAATGGGGTCAAAGGCATTCATATCCCCACGTACGTATTTAATGTACACATTAAAAAACTCAAGATTTGAAAATGAAATGTCCCAAAACACTCTTTGGACTCCATAGTGCCATACTGCAGGTTCTCCTGGTCATCCGTTTTGGGTCTTCTCCTCCCGATCTCTCAGGCATTCTTCATCTTGCCGTTGAGAGTGCTCCCATTCTCGTGGTGTTTCTTCCCGTTGCTCTGGCCGTTTTCATATACGCCATGGCCGTTTGAAACTACAGACGAGCCGTTGGCCACTGTGGTGGATCCATTAGCCTGGCCTTTCTGGGTGAGCTGTTGGGTGTTCTTTGGTAGCCTCTTGCCCTTCACGTACGCCTGGTACCAGAAGTTAGAGAACAGCACGAAGAAGAAGGTCCCATACATCCAGATGAGGTGAATGAACAGAGGCACTTGGTAGTCACAGCTCTTCATGAAGTACCACTGGGTTACATGAAGAGACACCAACACAAACTGAACCTGTAGAGAAGAGTAAGAAAGTCTGAGTTTTGGTATAGTTTGAGACACATCTTTAAAGGGATAGTTTGTGGAAAACAAAAGAAAAATGTATATATATGCTCCATACAACAACAGTTCACAGTGAAAATGTCTGAAGCTAAAATAATAATTCTAAAATGTAAAGGGTTAGTTCATAGCGCTCTTGTATATCTATCTATCTATCTATCTATCTATCTATCTATCTATCTATCTATCTATCTATCTATCTATCTATCTATCTATCTATCTATCTATCTATCTATCTATCTATCTATCTATCTATCTATCTATCTATCTATCTATTTCAGATTTCAATTGATTTCAAATGACATTTAATAGTAAGCTTGGCGAACAGCTTAAGAGAATTTGAGGTTTCCCCATTTAAAGAGATTAGAGCTGCACTTGCATGACTGAAATAGCTGCCCGAGGGCCGTTTCAAAGATGGCCACCCAGTGAAATGACTTGCCTGAGAGGGACAGTGCGGTTTAACTCGCTGATTCAAAGATTAGGTTGAAGTGTTTATTAAGTTAACAGCTCACTGAAGTGGATTATCAGTAGCGATACATCGTTATATCACGATATAAAAATTAGACAATATGTTGATGTGAGCAATAGGATTTGTAATATAGTAAGTTAGTTTTATCCAAGGCTCAGCTTACGTTATTTACCAGGTATAATTCACCCAAAAATGTAAATTCTGTCATCATGTACTCACCCTAAAAGATCGAAAAAATACAAAGTCATCATTTGTAAAAATAGTCAATTGAGTGATCTAATCCAAATCCAAGTCTTCTGAAGAAGCACGATGGCTTTATAGCCTTAACAGATTTACAAATGACGTGCATACTGTTGTAAACATGGACGTTCAAATGCTTGCGTAACGTGAGGAAACAACATGAGTAATTTTTGGATGAGCTAAAATATTACAGTTTGGGAATAGTCATTTTGACACTTTCAATTAGACCTGTGATGCAATGCATTGATCATCTAAAGTGCATGCGCGCTGACAGAACGTCACTCCTCAAAGTAAAAGCACAAACATTTAAATCACAGATCACATTTAGTTTTAGTAGTATGATTATTCAAAGCATATATATATATATATATATAAAAAACTGCAGCTCTTTTGGGGTGTTCGGTCTACAGTGGTCATTTCTATCAAAAGTGGTCCAAGGAAGGAACAGTGGTGAACCGGCGACAGGGTCATGGGCGGCCAAGGCTCATTGATGCACGTGGGAAGTGAAGACTGGTCTGTGTGGTCTGATCAAACAGACGAGCTACTGTAGCTCAAATTGCTCCAGACGTTAATGCTGGTTCTGATAGAAAGGTGTCAGAATACACAGTGCATCGCAGTTTGTTGCATATTAGGGCAGCATAGCTACAGACCAATCAGGGTGCCCATGCTGACCCCTGTCCACTGCCGAACTGGACCACAGAACAATGGAAGAAGGTGACCAGGTCTGATGAATCACGTTTTCTTTTACATCACGTGGATGGCCGGGTGCGTGTGTGTCGATTACCTGTGGAGCACATTACACCAGGATGCACTATGAAAGAAGGCAAGTCGGCGGAGGCAGTGTGAAGTTTGGGTAATGTTCTTCTGGGAAACCTTGGGTTCTGCCATCCATGTGGATGTTACTGTGACACATACCACCTACCTAAGCATTGTTGCAGACCATTTACAACCTTTCATGGAAACGGTATTCCCTGGTGACTGTAGCCTCTTTCAGCAGGATAATGCACCCACAAAGCAGGAATGGTTTGAGGAGCACAACGAGTTTGAGGTTTCCAAATCTCCCAGATCTCAATCCAATCGAGCATCTGTGGGATGTGCTGAACAAAGAAGTCAGATCGATGGAGGCCCCACCTAGCAACTTACAGGACTTAAAGGATCCGCTGTTAACATCTTGGTGCCAGATTCCACAGCATGCTTCGACGGGTCAGGGCTGTTGTGGCAGCAAATGGGTGACCAACACATTATTAGGAAGGTGGTCAATGTAATGCCTGATCGGTGTATATAGCGGGAGAGGTGGGACATATCGAGCCACAGATATGCGTCTGTGCGTGCACGGCTTGTCTATGTAAGAGATGGTAAATGGTAAATGGACTGCATTTATATAGCGCTTTTAACAGACCAATGACCATCCAAAGCGCTTTACATATTGCCTCACATTCACCCATTCACTCACTCATTCATACACCGACGGCGGTATCAGCCATGCAAGGCGCCATCCAGCTCGTCGGGAGCAGCTGGGGTTAGGTGTCTTGCTCATAGACACCTCGACACTTGGTCAGGTGGAACCGGGGATCGAACCACCAACCTTCCGGTTTGCAGACAATCTACATGAACCACTGAGCCACTGCCGGCCAATGAATCTCATGAATGCCTGCATTGAAAGCGTGAGTACTGTGTGAGGGGTAAAATGAAAGTTTAAAGAGTTTCAGAGACTATTTTAAACCACTATATATATAATGGACGATATATATATATATATATATATATATATAATAGGGAATATTTGTAGGCCCTGATAATAATAAAATAATATTACTATTTTAATTTTTTTTTTATTTTGGCTTAAAATTTCACAATTTGTATCAAATCATTACATGAGTGTATCGTTACACCCCTAATGATTAATAACTTACATTTCTGTTTGTTTCTCACAACTTTGGAAGCCTTGGGAAATGTTGAATAGACCATTTTTATTGGCTTTTTTTGGTCCATTTTGAAGCTCGACAGTCATGGAGCTTGAGTCTTCAACATTTTTGAGTGAACTATCCCTTCAACATTAACACAGGTGAATTTTATATCTACAAATCAAATAAACATACCAGCTGAATTGCAGTCATATATTTCTTCCACCAGAGGAACTTCTGGAAGCGAGGGCCGGCAGCAGAAAGACCGTAGTAGGAGTACATGATGACATGGACACACGAGTTGATCATGGCATGAAAGGAGCCCATTCCACCTGCAAGAAACATTGCAGTAAGTCTCACATTCTATAAAGCAGTATAACAACAACAGACTCTGATGACCAACACCAAGAGCTTTATTTACAAGAATCATTAGTACATGCAAAAGTTCTTGGCTTGTGGAAAAGCATGTCTGACTGGAATAGAAATTTGTCAGGGTCCATTAACAGGTCATGTCAACTGAAACCACACGTGATGATCATGTAAATATCTGCTGACGAAATGACTCACCTGGCGCATAACTCACGCCCCACCACCACGTCCAGGGCATGAAGGAATGGTGGAAGATGTGCAGG
Source organism: Gobiocypris rarus (assembly GCA_023029165.1). Taxonomy (NCBI): domain Eukaryota; kingdom Metazoa; phylum Chordata; class Actinopteri; order Cypriniformes; family Gobionidae; genus Gobiocypris; species Gobiocypris rarus. Next base: position 21,929,340 of record CM040931.1, read on the forward strand.
AAGGTGATCTGACTGTGTTTCTTACGCAGCACAAAAAATACCTGAGCAAGACAACAATCCCTCAATCCTCACTAAATAAACCAACATGCTTTTTAGAAGTTTTGAAGTAGCATGTTCAAATCTTACCGTGTCCATAAGCTCAATGAACTTTGAAAACAGGAATAACCAGGAGACTCTTACCATCTGGGAAAAAAAGACATCTTTAATATGGAGAATTTGATTAGTAATATTTGAGTATATTACAGGAAATAGAAAGCAAATCTTACTCTGAGTCCCTGAGGGCTGTTTGAATAATCACATGGGTCACATCTCCACGTGTATCCCGTTGCCCACCCAGACATCAAGAACTACACATCAAGTAAAGATGAAGAGTATATGAATTTATCTAGTTCTGGGCAGCAATTTAAAAACAGAATAGTGTCTCCATAATGAATAAAATATAACACGCCTCACTCTGAGTCAATACAGACAAATAAGCATGTGTGTTCATGTTCAAACACATCTGCACGGTCACGCCACCTAGAAGAATGAATCTCCTGATTCTCACCTCATATACGATATATGCAGACAGGACAACCAAGGACAGGTTGTAAATGATCATAGCTTCTTTCAATTGGAAGGGTTTGCGGTTGGCCATAAACTTGGGCCCGGCGTACAGTACGAAGAAAAGATAAGCAAGTAGAATAGCAGACATACTAAGTGGACTCTCCATTAGGAGGTAATCCTTCAACCGTGGGTCTAGGAGAGAGAGAAAAACACACACAAAAAAAACGTTTACATAGAGCATCAGCTAGAGATAGAAAACCCCCCAAAAGTGTTACATTTTATTCAAATATTAGAATTTGATGACAACGGTTTCTCCAAACAGATTTGACTGTTATAAATTAGTTATGGAAAAATCTATCGACAAGGCCAACATTCTGGGATTTTGAGTGTTTTAGCTTTAACAATTTTAGCTTTCTTGTATCAGTTTAAAATCTATTGACAGCCATGTAAATGCATTTCTGACTTAAATATTTAATAAAGAGTATATTGGGTAAATTAAATGTTAATTTCAGATATTTTGTGTACATGCTTTCAAAAGCAAATACTAGCGCCTCTAGCTAGTAAGTTGCATTCCGTTCTGAAACGTGTCAGACTGCAACTCCTAAAACTGTTAACTTTGTTGCTTCTACTACAGTCAGTTTCACTTTCACATCAGCTAATATCACGGAAGAGAAACGGGTTTGAAATCTTGAGCATGTTGCAATTTTAATAGCTATTTCAGCTAGCATTTGTTGTTGTCCAATTGTATTGTGTGTACCAGGGATGCAAACTTATCAGGGGTGAAAATTCATAAAATATCAGCTTTAGAAAAGTGGATTTACAGCATGAGAAAATAAGGGGGAAAAATCATCCAAGACTATATATTTTTATTTTAGTGTTTTTTTTCTCTCTCAGTTGTCTCACTTGTCAAACGTTGTTTTTATGGAACCATTCAATATTACAGTTCACACTACTGATACTACTACTAATTATTATTATTCAATATTTTTATTTGATTACATTTTAAGAATCAAACTTTTACAGTACAAATAATAATATACTGATAAGTAAAAAAATAAATAAAGTATTCAATAATAATAATCACCATACTTTATATTAATTTAGTAAAATTTTATTCTATAAAATGAAAGTATGCATCCCTGGTATACTAGCTAATACAAGATCATCCTCCATTGAAAAAACAAACCCCATTAGTCTGAATAGAACAAATTCAGATTATATCAGGACTACGTAATGTATCTATGGGATCTTTAAACTAATATGCATTTTTACCTCTTCCTGCCGAGAGGCTGTCATAGACCTCCAGTACTCTGTCTTTCACCATCTCCAGCATTTTCACTGAAGTCAGCTTCACGTTTGACTACACAAAAGCACCTGTGAGGGCAAACAGAGATGTTGTCAGTTCAGAGTATAATGTCACGTGACACAAAACATGCATGAGTGCGATTCCTCGGTCAGTTCTTGATCTCCACACTGGGTTTTCTACCAGCAAGTCTTATTGAGTTAAATTCCAAAGAAAAAAAAAATGCAGTTTGTGTTTTTGTGAGGGATGGAATGAATTCTCTGTATCAGGTGACCTCAACAGCTGAGCCAGTCAAAATTAAAGACCTTGAACCACACACTAGAAACATGTGACATTCATCTCCAGTCTATCTAACATCCTCTAGCCAGATTCTCTTACTAAGGTGAATTACGAGAAACACTTATTCGATGTACTGTGTCAGAAATAATCACTTAAAACAGTTGGAAAGCAAATAGATTTCCTCTCATTTTATTCCAATTCAGTTTCATTGTCACTTTTCCGTCTGCCTCTTTCCCTCCCTCCTGCTTTTCTTTTCCCTCTTGGCTGATATGGTCTGATGTTGGAGGTGTGGCCACAGGAGGGAGTGGAACGGCACAAGTGAGGTAATGCTTTCCTCATCTTAACCTTCATGAAACGCTCGGTCACCTCCACCAATGAATAAGTCAACGCTTGAGCTTTGACACAATAAACACTAATGGATTTATACAGCTGACAACACAGACAGAGGAAGCAGAGTCTGATCTTATCACAGAGCTTCGTCCCAAATGAACTCTGGGTAAACACTGGAAGATTTCAGGTGTGTCGCACACTTCAGTTTGAAGTCTTTCTTTTAAAAAACAAAGAACTTCCTAAAGAAAACTGGGAAGAAAAGACTAAAGATAGTACAGAAAACTACAGCAAACTCCTTACAAACCAAATGTTAAAGATTAACAAGTGCAGGTGTAAAAAATTCACCTCGGCTTTGGTGCATTGAATGGGAATCTCATGAAATGATAATATTGTATTTACACATACACACACACACACACACACACACACACACACACACACACACACACACACACACACACACACACACACACACACACACACACACACACACACACACACACACACACACACACACACACACACACACACACACACACACACACACACACAGTGTTGTGCAGCATCACAAAACTTTAAGCCTTGCCAATTTAAACATTCAAGGCCAAGAAGACGCGAAAAGGAACTCAGCTACTTGTGCGCTGTGAGAACTTTTCTGTTCACAAACATTCGGAAGCATGCAGCCAGAAAGCCATGTCTCAGACAGTGTGAATATCGAGGTAATATTACGATGGCTAATATTATCGAGCTAATTCACACAAAGTATCCTAGTAAACAGTCAGTTATGTCTTAAGGGAATGTAAATATTTGAGAAAGAAAACGCATGTGCACAGTAGTACTGAATTTTTAAGGAATAATCTATATTTAATTTATACAGTGAAGATAAGTGTTTATACAATGAATGCAGAGTTATTTTACTTTTGATTACTTATTACATTTATGTACCTGAATACTACTATTAGACCTACATTTACCTGAAAAGCACTGCTTATTTCAATTGTATCTTTGTTCTCTTGTATTTGCTTATGCTATTACTGACTGCTTATTTGTCTTTAATAATCTTTTAAATATTAGCTAGGCTAGTAGTTTTAGCTGTGGTAGAGAATTGTGAATTTTATTTTTTTCACTGGTATCTAATATTTAAAAATAGGTAAAATTTATTTAAATATATTTATATTACAGATTTTACATACATAAAAATATATATTAATCATATAGATATATGTGTATGCAAACTGTAAAAAAAAAAGAAGAAAATGTACATGAATTATATATTTATATAAAAAGTGCCACTCAAAACTACAGCCAAAAGCTACTTTAGACTCAAATGTAAAACACAAACCCATTCAGTAGTCATGTGTATGAGTATATATTTTTATAACCGTATATTTAGATAAGATTAGCAGTAAATTACTCATTTACAGCCTTGATACAATGATGTGCCTGTATCAGCTGGGAAATATATGACCCAACAGCTCCACCGTTCTTCTGATAGCATATATACACAGACTGACTGGCACTCAAAATAATGCCTTCATCTAAACGGAAACTATAGTAACGAGAAGGAACAATGTATAAAGGGTCAATAAATGCCATCTTTACCTTCCAAGGGCTCCGCTCACATGAACAAACAGCTCTGCCCTCCCGCCACCCAACATCTGCTCTAAAGCAATAATGGAAACTTCTCTTAAATAGCACCCAACATGTTCAGAGTGAAAACTGACAAACCCAGACAGGTTCTCTCACATATTCTCTGTGTAGATCCCTGGATTGGGGCATACTGATGTCATTTGAGATGCTAGCGATAGAGGGAGAGCCACTGTGCTATCAAGCACATTCACAGACTGAAGAGCTGATCAGAATCATGGACCATGTTACGTCACACAGCAGAGGCGTTCATAGGAAACGCACTGTGGCCTTCAGGTTAAACCGCTTTCTGGTCGCTATCGCTTCAAGGAGACTGTGACTGTAAAAAGGTGATAAAATTCCTTTGCTTTGTGAGTAAAATCAAAGAATTCAAACTACTGAATCATATTGACCAGAAAATGGAAGTCAGGAGACCGGAGATAAGATTAGTGCAACACTGAGTTTAGCGAAAGGAAACACGGCTTGAATGTACACAAAAATGCATGTGAACTGACGTACTGTTATCGGAAATATTCCTTCCTTTCAAACTTTGCACAATATACATTCATAGAAAGAAAGCTCATTGAAGTTTTCACAACAGTCAAGAATTAGTGGGAGTTTATCTCAGAACAAGCCTTCATCCAGCCAGGTGTGATAGAGGTTGAACATTCAGTTCACACTGTGCAATCTTGTTCTGATCAGTTAAGATCAGATGCACAAGGAGTCAAACGCTGCAAACTAGTTTTTGAACACAGAAAGTGATGTCATCCTTGTGTGCATCCTTCAAAACGCATGAAGCGACTAAGTGTAAATAGGCCCCAGTGCGGTCTTGCAGATATGAACCCTGCGGCTTACGGGAAAAAACCCTGAATGCAAGCAGTGTCTGATCATGGTTGCCAACGCGGGGGAAAATCTAATTGTGCAAGATATGAGAGGCATCTGTACGACGTCTCAGGATTGTCAATGGCTGTGTGGATGTATTGTGAGGTTTTGGCATGGCTGATGGAACACATGCCTCAGGAACTAAATACTCCAACAGTGGAAACTCATGGAAGCCACATCTACACACACAAAAGAGCTTTGACTTGTCCAGGTCTAATTGGTGTTTATGTCTCAGTGGGTTGTATTTGGATTTGCTTCAGGATTGACTTCACACAAATATTTTCTTGGAAGGGAAAGGGATGCATACTTCAGAATGACAATACAATGAGTCCGTGGCCATGTTGTTAGTAAACCTCTAATTTACAGAAGAAAAAGTTGGTGAGTTTAAGAATTCTGTGAAAGGTGCGAATGTGTCTTCACCAGAAATGTAAAGTTCTTCTATGGATTTTTTAGTAAAACGGGTATAAAAACATGTGCAGCACTACCCAGTAGACATGAAGTACTTGGAAAATGGATACGTTTTACAACAATATTATGTATATTACATGTATTTTAACTGTGTTTTTCAATAAAGTCAAATGATTACTTTATTTGAACCCATTATTATTTCCTCATTGTTATAATTTTAAAGACTTAAGTTATTGTTAACTTTTTCTATTTTTATTATCACACAAATAAAATGACCCGATTACTCGATTGATTGTCAGAATAATCCAATGATTACCCAAACTTAATTAATATTTCAAAATGCACCTGAATTGTTTTGCATTTTTTGACTTTCAATCAAACAAATTACTTTTTTGTCATTGAAAATTTCTTTTAAAGTATTAAAATTGTGTCTCAATCTTATGAATCCAATATAGTGTATTGTCACACCCCAAGTAGTATCAAAACATTTTCCATTACAGTAATGAGAATTTAAAGTAAAATGTGCTTCATTGTCATGAAAATATTGATGAAAACCACTCTAAAACATGCTCAATTAATTTTTACTTTACATTTTGGGGTGAAATATGACCCAGACACATTCTTAAAGGGTTTCACTTCAGAAATGAGCAGTGTTATTCAGCTTTTAGACCAACTGTCAAACGGATTGTCATTCTGTACTGAGCCTGAATATATGAAAGAAATTCAGATTATAATCAACTAGTTATTGAGTGAAAGTCAAACCCGAACATAACAATGCAGCATTGGTCTCTAAAGATTAGACAGGAAAAAGAGACTAAACACACAATGACCATTTATGGTAACAACACCCTCATCAAAGCCCTTCAAACGGAAAAATAAATCATGCCATCGTATGTTAGCATTTCGTTTCACAGGTCTAGTCCCTCTTCCTCCTTTACTCTATCACACTTCCCCCGCTCCCTCCCTCTCTCAACATAAGGAAAACATAAAGCCATATCCGGCCCTTTAAGTCTGCTCTGTGAGAAATTAGCGGGCAGGCGTAAAATGACACGGTTGCTAACAGAAACGGGGAACCACCCTGCTCTCAGCCCGCTTGTCATGTGACCAGAACTCATCAGGTCAAAAACCACAGGCAGAAAAAGACATCTTAAGATAGCAGAAAATCACTATTAACTGAATAATCTGGCCTACCTTTCCTAGACAGTAGGGCACAAAACACTCCCTGAGCAAAGATTACAACTCCAAAACAATTGCACTTCAAAGTAACACTTCCATTTATGGGCAATAGGGAAAGTTTTAAGGACTCAAAGTGAAGATCGAGCGACAGTTAGCTGCTGGAAGAGCGAATGGTAAGGGTGGGGTTACACACAGGCTGCGGCAACAGGCATCCTGTGAGTGAATCATGTGGTGAAAAAGGGAACATGTTTCGAGTTAATAATAAACAAAAGGAAGAGAAGAATCAGGTCATAAAAGCTGTATGGAGAGGCGACGTCTCCATTCTAACACACTTTATAAGATTTAAAAACAGTCTGCATAGGAAGGGCTGAAAAGGACTTGTGGGGGAAAAAAGTCTAATAAACAAACGGCTCACCTTACAAACTCCTGCCTCCTCTGAGAGTCGTGATCCGAGCTGGCAGCCCAACTCTTATCTTCTCCTCCGGCGTCTGCCCTCTTACTGCTGATAGAGAAAGAAACCAGGACAGCGGCAGTGGAGAGAGAGAGGGAGGGAGGGAGAGGCAGAGAAAGACAGAGGGCAGGAAAAGAGAAGAAGAAAGTGGAAGGAAAGAGACAGAGTATAAGTGTGTGTGTTAGAGAAATGACGGTGTGACTGGTACGGCTGGCCTCCTGGTCCCTCCCACCCTGACTCACTCTGTGGATGAATAACTGGCTCTGAGACAGCAAACTGGAGGATAGCGACTGAAAATGGGAGTGGGACAGAGAGAGAGAGAGAGACGGCTCTCTCTAGCTCTCTCTCTCTCCCTCTCTCTATGTGTTTGACTAAATGGCTAGTAAGGTAGAACTATTGACCTGCAGTTTAACAGCTGTGGCGACATAGTTAGTAGTCGATGAGCTTCAACGATCCAGTTATGAAAGTTGTAGGTCAACCCAAGGCTGCTCAACTACTATACTAACTTTTAAAAACACAATTATTTTGGTCAAAATTTTATTATGAGTGGACCATATGATCAAAACCTTATACGAAAAATTGATTTAATAATAGTGATATATATAGTGACAACCAGAGGTTTAGTTAACAAGGCGGTCTAATTGCACTCAATGTAAATGGCATCTACTCCAACAAAAATTTTCTGGGCGAGGACTCACCCATTTTTTTTGCTTCCTAGGCCCATGTATTTTATATGAAGTATTTGCTGGAAATAAGGTTGCTGTGATATAAAAATTTTAGATACCAGCAAAATTTCACAATTCTCAAATGCAATTTCACATTTTCAATTTCACAGCAAACTATTAGCCTAACCAATGCAAGTAAAAATACTAAAGATAAGTAAACAGTCAGCAATACAATAAAAACAAAGCAGTGTACAAACAGGACAAATTGAAAAACTATACAAAATGAAATGTATTTATGCAGTTATTTAAATCTTTAGCTAACTGCTTACAACAGGAATGTACAAATCAAAATGTAAAATAAAACAGCATAGTCTTCACTGTAAGAAACTTGCTTTGACTCTTATTAAAGCTAAAAAATAATTCGGTCAAAAGCAGCGAGTAGTTCTCAGTTTCTTAAGTTAGTAACATTAAGGACACAAACGGCAGCAGGCATATTAGTCCACTGTCATTTAAGACCAAATGCACAGATCAAATATACTGATTCACATTATATTTTTGACCATCTTTTCACATTAATTTATGACATAACCGACTAGGTTTATTTGACCATTTAGGGCAAACCAAAGCCCAAAGTTCACTTTGATGGGGTTTTGGTTTTCTTGCCACTGTCACCTCTGGCTTGTTCAGTTGGGGAACACAACATTTTTCAAATAAATTTACAAATAAATCTAATTATTAAACTAAATTAACCATATAAACTAAATTACTGATCTAATTACTGATCAAAAGCCCACATTGTCACTGTATGATAACTGAAATATATTCTGTTGCATTATTTTCCTGTTTAACACTGTGAAGCTGCTTTGAAACTATCTGCATTGTTAAACACTCTATATAAATAAAGTTGACTTGACTTGACTTGTCAACGTTCCGCTCCGTCTCTGAGCATGCGCACAGAAAGCTGCCTGAGGGTCAATGAGAGTTCTCTTTCATGCTTTTAATAACTTTTTTCCCCTTTGTTCTTAATTTTGAAGTCACATTCTCACATTTAATGATTTCATCCCCTTGGATGAAACCGTGGGACCCCCTAAAGCAGGGGTGGGGAACGTTGATCCAGAAGGGCCACTCTCTTGCAGAGTTTAGCTCCAACCCTGAAAAAAACACTCACCTGCCTGTAACTTTAGTAATCCCTGAAGACCTTGATTAGCTTCAGGTGTGTTTGATTAGGGTTGGAGCTAAACTCTGCAAGAGAGTGATTGGATCAACGTTCCCCACCCCTGCCCAAAAGCCATTATCTCAATTATCATAGGCCTATTTTCATAATCGCCCTAGGTCAACCAGCCTATTTATGCTCAAGGACAGAAGGTTGTTAAATTAAATTAAATAAATAAATAAATAAATAACTTAAATATTGTAAAATATTATTGCAATTTAAAATAACTGGTTTAGAAAGTTCAAATGGACAGCATTTATTTGAAATAGAAATCATTTGTAACATTATACTGTATGAGGTGACAATAAAGATAGAACAAACCTATTTTCATCCTTTTAAAAATATCTCATTTCTTATATATCCAATTTCATAATATATTCTTCTGAAATAGCCTAAAGGGTGTTTTTGTAGAAGAGTAGATTTTTAGTTTAATACACATATAGTAAAGAAAAAAATAAAATAAATAAATCAAGGCATGTTTTCCACAGTTCTAATCAGGATTTTTGCAGCCGATTCCAACTACCGATTTCTTGTCACCATGATCGGCCGATACTAATCCTAATCCTGATCCCGATCATTCAAGCTTTATTAAAATGATATGTAAGCTCTTTGTTGACTTTCACTGTTAACCCATAACACCCTGAAGGCATTTTTTGAACAACTTTCAAATCGTAAAGAAACTTTTGATGATGTTTGGAGGTTATGATGTTACAACACTGCTGTGAAAACCAAAGAGTGATGCAATTTATTGATTTATTTTGTTACTGACTATTAGAAAGTATATATGACAGGTCATAAAAATCAAGATTGGAGTCTTGGACTTGTTCACAATCGTGTCAACTGCATTTGAGCCAAATTTTGTGTTGATATCTCAAAGCAATCAAGGTTTGGCATTTGGAACCATGGTAGACTTTTGATCAAAAGTCCAAAAACTTCTGAGAGTGTTGTGATCTGAGAGTTAATGAACATAAGAATGACATACATGTATAAAACAACAATATTTATAATGGCATAGAATATGTAGCAACTAGCAAGGAATAAGATCCTGGTTGATTAGTGATGATCTTCCAGAGCTTTCTATTCTATGGCGCGCAGTAAATCAAGACCTGCCAATCGGTGCAATCAAACCCGTCCAAGCCCGGTCCTTGTAAAACAGTCTCCGAATGGTCATGACATGTTGTCGCTACAATATACTCACCCACCATCTCCGAGATCCAGTTTCCATTGGTTGCACTTTCAAATGACGTTGGAAAACATGATCACACCAGGATCGGATCATGAAAGTCCTATAGCTTTAGCCAAGCAGCATGCCATGTCACTCCGTGAGGATTTTCTAAAGATCTGCGGATCATGTTACATTGTATTTGAGCTTGTTTAAATTGAAACAACCTGCTCTAAATAAAGATGTGCCATTTACTATGGTTTACTAATGTTTTGCATGTTAGTTTTATGTCATCAAATTGCGATCGGTTTGTGAGATCGGCCACATTTATTTCCTACCGATTGAGATATTTACTAAAACATTTTAATACAAGAAAAAATACAATGCAGAGACATCTGTGAACTGAGTGGGAATGCAAACAAATATTTGAATCAGACAGTTTGAACTGACTCACAGAAATGAAAGTACTGAAAACTGAACCCTTCCGACCTGCGCTTATAATATTATTCACAAGCCGAGGCGAGAAATCAGTGCAACTCTGTAATGATGAAGGGGGCTATTGTTGTACACCACCCGCTCTAACCAGAAGGACAACAGAGAAACACACCCTGCAACACAAAGCCAGCATCTATAGCATCACTAACCCTCATAAATACAAAAACCTCCTCTAGAACCAACAAGAGCACAGCCCTCAGAAACCATACACAGCCCATTATTAAAACACCATGTGTTCTTGACTTTTTGCATAACCTAAATATAAAAGCTAAGCTGTAATGTTCATGCAAATAATGTTAACTATGACCAGTCAAAAATAAATCGACATAAAACTGTGACACTTCAGGTTTTAGCCTCGTCTCAAGTCTTAGACTAAAATGCATTTTTGAGCGGTTTTAAATGAAAGCAACTTGGCCATACACTGCTTGGTCTTTGAAACTGGCCCACCAACAGATGATTTGGACAGATGATTAGAAAATGCCAAACATATGTTCTATTTTAGTTCATGCAAATATTTATAAACAGATGGCATACGCCATTTGAATGAAAGTAAAACTGTGAGGATATACATTTAACTTAAAAGGGTTAATTCACTTAAAAGGGTTATTTTCAACGTGAAAATGCTGTCATTAGTTACTCATCGTTCCAAATCCGTAAGACCTTTGTTCATCTTCAAAACACAAATTAGGACTATTTAAAACTATTTTAACAATGTCTTTACTACCTTTCTGGACCATGAAAGTGGTAATTACGTTGCTGTCTATGGAGGGGTCAGAAAGCTATAATTAAATATCTTAATTTATGTTATGAAGATGAATGAAGGTCTTACAGGTTTGGAACGACATGAGGGTGAGGAATGAATGACTAATTTTAATGATTAATTTTTATTTTTGGGTGAACAAACACTTTAGAAATTGACTTGAAGTAATGAAGTAACATACTGTATACACCATTAAAAATGTGTTTAAATGTGTTAAAAAAATTTAAACCCCATGAGCCAAGTTCTTAGAAATGTCATCTTAGCTGATTTCATATAATTTTGAAAAAATGTTTGTACCATTTTCAACAAAACATTTGTAATGACTCTTATGTAGTGTAGTCATAATAATAATTATTATTATTGAATATATATATATATATAATATATATATATATATATATATATATATATATATATATATATATATATATATATATATATATATATATATATATATATATATATATATATTTTTTTTTTTGCATGTGGGTCAATGGCACGGGCTATGCTGCCCAATTCAGATTCAGACCTGATCTGTTCTATGTAGTGTGACCGTACTGTAAAACAAACAAAACAAAAGTGAAAATTAAATTGTACGGTCAGATCTATTACAGTTATTCGATTAATTCCTTATTATATACGATTAACAACTGTAATAGACCTAACCTTATATTTATTTGTAATTTAAGAATAAAATACTGTTACATACAGTTTCTGGAAGTGAAAAAGAGCAAGTCCTTGTATAACAGTAAATTGACATTCCCAGAATTCCCTGTGACACTTCACATTTGATCTATTTTCGTTGAAATATATATATTTTTTATTACAAGTTAACATTAGGGTTTTATGTTACAACATGTTAAATTAATGTTAATTGCATTTTTAATGACGTGTGTAACTTACTTTTAAACAGCTAACTGGTTTTTACAGCATCATTATTTCCATTTTACAGCATTTTTTTTTCATTAAAATCACAAATTATTTTTACCAAATCTGACCAAACAAGTATATTTATGCGTTTTTTTGTTTGTTTTTGTTTTTCATTTAAAAAGTGATGCATATTTTGCACTATAAACCACATAAAATAGTGGGAAAGAATTAGATGATAGCAGCTAGATATTCAGTGCATATAATCAGTACTCTCAGCTTTTCACCATTTCCATACGCCATACGGCACAGTGATGATTGTGAGGGCCCCTCAAAAAAGTAAGTGCAACCTTCCCAGTTGCTTACTAATACCCAAGTCAATCCTATAGCAACCACAGCAGCTATACACCAGAAAGTAAACACACACAATGATCTGCTTTGATGACTAGCAATGTAAGCATGCGGCTTAAGAGCATTGCAGAACCAACTCAGGATTTCCACACATCATCTAATTTGACCAAAGTCGAATGGTGAAACAAACTTAAGTTGTGATTAACCACCAATAAAAGCTTTCAACAAGTCCACACAAAATATGAAAATCTGTGAGGTGACTGTGGATCAAAGAATTTATAAAGACATTTTCAGGCTTGGTCTTGTTCCACAAGGTGTAGAGTAATTCTTTAAGAGATTCAAACCACAGGGTATGGTCTACAGATGGTCTATTATGAAAAATCAGTAACATTTTACTCAGGAGTGGAGTTTTTTCCACTCCTGATGACAGCTTAAATGGACAACTGCTCAGTAGAACTAGAGGGCCGCTGGTTGTTAAGTCAGTGAAAGGTGAGATGCCGGAGGAAAAGTGCTCTCAGACTTTTAAATAAGTTCACCGTTACAATACAAATACTTAGATACTTATTGTAAACAGGAGATTGGTGTCTCAGACTATTAAAGCTTGTTGGACCAGTGTATCCACCCACTTAAGGATGAACTCTCTCTCCGTGTGTGTATACTTGTTTAAATTACATGAGATCACCTACCAGCCAGCGGTCCCCACAATGTAAATGGATTTATAAACATAAATGTTTTTTTTTTTGAAAATGTAAAAATGCAGAAGGTTTCCTGTGATGGGTAGGTTTAGGAGCAGGGGAAGTGTAGGGGGATAGAATGCACAGTTTGTACAGTATAAAAACCATTACACCTATGGAAAGTCCCCACATTTTACAAAAACCTAACGTGTGTGTTTGGTAACTACGCCTGGGCGATATATCGAGTTTGTGCAACTTATCGATTTATTTTTTAAAAAGGATATGGAATAAGGCAATACCGTTTATATCGATATACAGCGGATTCATTGATACAAACGCATCTGAAAAATACACAGTGTTTAAAGTACGCAGAGTGAGCTGATGTATGGAAAGCGCATGATGCAACTTGTCATAAACATGACACGTGCTTTATATTAAGGGCTTCAAAATAAATGGTGGGATATAGTTAACATGTATAGTTTAAAGCAGCTTGCCCTGTCGGATGCTCTCAGGCTACTTGTGCTGACAGACATATAAAAACACACGCTGTTTGAGATGCGTTTGAGATGTGGTGCTTTTCTCAGTGCCTTAATTTACATGTCACAGGTATTCTCCATCTGTATATGTTAGAAAGTCATGCAAATGTTCATTTTGCTGTCAGGAGAGGACAAGCCTTCTGGTAAGTGAATCTCCGCTCAAATTCAGGCTTCCGTGAATGAGTATATATATGACTAAAGTGAATGACTAAAGTATATATATTCCATATGTGGAATTTTAAACCTACAAGTAAGTATATTTTTATGAAAGTGACCATTATAATGGGGTAATCAAATAGGCTAAGACGCTTTTGTTTTTATTTCAATTTTAGGTTTAGTGAATTTAAAAACATTAGCTTACATTACATTCACTGTATTTGTTTATAGCCTTCAATACCAACATTGGGCAGGATGTGAAATAATATTATTAATAAAATAAATACAGAAAAATTTAGAAAATACCGGCTTATATACCGTGTATCGGCATTCAACCAAAAAATACCAAGATAGGATTTTTTTTGGCCATATCGCCCAGCCCTAGTGGTAACTTATTATCTTGTTAACGAAATATTGTGAAAATGACACTGTATACTGCAGTGCTTACAGGTACTATTTTGTAAAAAAAGGAGGAAGCTGTAAAGGAAATGAAAATGTATATGATAACGGGACACCGCTTTCATGTAAAATGTAATACTTACTACCAATTAAATAGTAATATATTAAAGGGATATTTCACTTTGAAATTAAATTTTGATATGTTTTCGCTTACCTCATGGGCATCCGAGATGTAGGAGTATTTGTTTCCCCAGTAGTTTCAATTTTGATCATTTTAGGTCAAACTGTTCTTGTCTGTGCCTCACATAATGCAGGTCTATGGTCACCACCTCAAAGAGCATACACAGAGAAGTCCAAATAAACAATCCCCCATCGTAAGTACACACTGATGGCCTAAGACACGAAACGAGCGGTTTGTGTGAGAAAACTAACAGTATTTATATTGTTTTTACCTCTTGTACACCAGTATGTCCGACTGATCCGAGGGCTTGCGCGTGCTTCCTATTGTGACATTCGCGCGTTCTGGCTTTAGTCTGCGCAAGCGCAGAAAGCGCCGGAAGTGGATCTCTCGCGCGAGTTTACACTCTTTGTTTACACAGAAATTTGGGAGGTGTTACCTTTCACTGTGAAGATCTAAACATATTTAGACGTACAGGACATCACAATGGAAGAAGATTTCAATATATTAACAGACAACATTGAATTTTTTTCACAACCATATTTATTTGAACCAGAATACACTGACCAAGAACTCAGAGCGATGGAGGAAGCATCCGCTGCATCAGCACGTCTTCAAGCCTCAGAGAGACAGAGATCTCTTCAAAATTGGTGGTGTTCTTGTAGCAAGTGTTGTGAAATGCCAACAGAAGTGGAGAGCATATGTTGTCACGAATGGAACATAGCAATGCTACAACTAGAAGACGACGAGGACATTGACAGTATCGCATCACACACCTGCCTGACTGAAGATCCTGAGTTTACTCCGCTGTTGAGTCGCAAAATGTCGCAAAAATGATCGCTGCAGACCCTCCGCAACTTTAGTACGTTTATGGGTGTGTTGATATCCAGCCGAAGAGCAAGCAACCATAACTCCAAGAGAGCACGCTCATAAATTGAGAATTTGTGAAAACTCACCACTCCCGAGTTCACGCAAGCATACGTAATTGTTTTCTTTTACGTCGGTTGAAACATCCAGGATAAGCGCAAATTAGTACCATTTCTATTAGTCGTTTCACCTATAATCTCTGTTTTGTGTAAACAATGAGAGACGTACACGCGCGAGAGATCCACTTCCGGCACTTTCCGCGCTTGTGCAGACTAAAGCCAGAACGCGCGAATGTCACAACAGGAAACACACATGCGCAAGCCCTCGGATCAGTCGGACGTAGTGGTGTACAAGAGGTAAAAACGATATAAATACTGTTCGTTTTCTCACACAAACCGCTCGTTTCGTGTCTTAGGCCATCAGTGTGTACTTACGATGGGGGATTGTTTAATTTGGACTTTGTGTATGCTCTTTGAGGTGGTGACCATAGACCTGCATTATGTGAGGCACAGACAAGAACGGTTTGACCTAAAATTATCAAAATTGAAACTACTGGGGAAACAAATATTACTACATCTCGGATGCCCATGAGGTAAGCGAAAACATATCAAAATTATTTCAAAGTGAACTATCCCTTTAAAGGGGTGATGAATTGAGAAATCAACTTTCCCTTGAGTTTTTGATATATAAAAGGTCATGGTAATATAAGAATATCCTGTAAGTTTCAGAGCTGAAAACTTCCTTGTTAGTCAAATACAAGTTTTATAGACACCAGGCCCAGCAAACGACAGGTTTTTCAATCTATGACGTCAAAGGGAGGCAAGCACCGCCTCTACAGAAGAAGATCAATGCCTACTTCATCACTGCCTGTTTAGCCCCGCCCACCCATTCGTGCATGTAACATAGGCCTAGTGTTAAACCATCGAGCTACAAAGCAATAAACATGCCATTGAGGATTACATATTGTGCAGTGACTGATTCAACATTAATGCAACATGTAAGTAACATGAACAGTTCATGACCCCTTTAACACTTCAGTGGGATATTAAAAGTCAAAGTCAATATTTAATGTAATATTTCATAATACAGCTGTCATAATTATTTAACCTTGCTATTTTTAAAGCACTCGTTTGGTAGAGTATACTTTCAGTTTAACACATTAAAAATATTTAATGCAATTAACACAGCATCAGCTTTTCTATTATCCTTTGGTAAGCCTTACATTATATGATCACGCTCTTATTCACGCAAATGTTTTTAAACCATTCAAGCACGGCAAGACAAAAGAAGTGCGCACACCAGAATCCAGAACTCTTTCACGCTTGAACAAACAATAACAGAATTATGCCAAAATGCCTGTTGTGTCGAGTATTCTAATAAGAGCAGTCTTAAATGAGTTAAATAAAGTCTTAAATGTTCTGGAAGAATCTTTTATAGTGGAATGAGACCAAACTGCAACTTTTTGGACCCATGGATCGGGCATGGCTTATGACCAGAAGAACACAATCCCCAGGGTCAAACATGGTGGTAGGTCAGACTTGTTATGGGGGTGATTTGCTGCTGCAGGAAGTGTAAATCTTGACCATAAGACCAGCGTCATGAGTTCTTTGAAGTATCAGGCCATTTTGGCAAAGATTATGATGCCTTCATTGTGTAAACTGAAGCTCCACTGGATCACTGGACTTTCCAGCAGGACGATGATCCTGTGAGTATACTGTGCATCCAAATCTAACAAAGGTTGGTTCAGGGACCAGTTCTGAATGTTCGAGTGACCAGATTTAAATTACATTGAACATTTTTGATGAGCTTTCAAGCAAGCAGTGGCAGCACAGAAACCAAAGAATATAAATGCAATGGGTGTTTTGCACACAAGAAATAGCCTAAGATTGGTGTCAGAATCTTGTAAGCATACAGGCCATGTTCATTTGAGAGGTTATGAAGAGTGAAGAATTCTCTACAAAAATGTTACTGTTGAGGGTTGCATGGATGTTTAGAGCCAAAGTTATTTGTTTTTTCATTGGAACTCAGTAACACAGATTCATTCAAATGTTCAAACATTTGGTTTATTATTGTTTTAATATGGAAGCTTTTTTCTGCAACAGAAAACTTTTGAAAAATAATTGCGACTTTATATTCTGACTTTGTTTCCTCAATTGCGAGTTTATATCTTGCAATTCTGACTTTTTGCAGAATTGTGAGATATGAACGCGCAATTGTAAATAGTAAAGTCCAATTCTGAGGAAAACCTCATAATTCTGACTTTATATCTCACAACTGACCAACTTAAATAGCAAATACAAATGAGGATGATTAATAGAACAGCTGACACATATGAACTAATAAGGAGGAGCGGGGAAACTGAACAAAGGAACATGATGAACATGAACACAAACTAAGTGTCCATGATAATGAAACTAACATAACATAATGGTTACACTATGCTAACAGTATGTTAGATACAAAGTTTTTCATTACATCTCAGCACCTTCTGCTGGCCAAACAAGCCATACTGGAAATGCATGCAAATCTCCATCAAAGTAAAATGTGTTCCTTCTTCAAGCATCTTGTCAGAAAACAAATGCTGATGAGAGAAGAGACGAGATGTTTACACAAAAAATTGAATTTAACCAACCCGCACATGGATCAAATGAACTTACATTCAAAAAGGCCACAAAAAGGTGGTCAATTCCTCAGCTGAGGAACGCTCGCCTCATTGGCACTGCTGAGAGTATGAATTGAAGCGGCACTGAAACAGAACTAGGCCACATGAAAAATGCTCAGGTTAAAGAATTTAATTTGTTCTCTTTTCTTGGTTCTGTCCTGATTTCTTATTACCCTATTTTTATACCTACTGTAACTGGCACACAAACACAGATGCATCTACAGTTGTATGCACATGGAAAGAAACTTCATATTTACTACAGTTTAGTTAGTAGTAATAAAGATATACACTCTCAGGAGCTCAGTGAATTCAAGCGTGGAACTGTGAAAGGTTGTCACCTGTGCTATAAGTCCATTTGTGAAATTTCCTCACTACTAAATATTCTTCGGTCAACTTTTAGTAGTATTATAACAAAGTGGAAGGGATTGGAAACAACAGCAACCCAGCCACGAAGTGGTAGGCCACGTAAAAAATTTATATAAAAAAAATAATAATAATAATTAAAAAAAATAATAATAATCACAGAGCGGGGTCAGCGCAAGCTCTGCGCAGAAGTCTGCAACTTGCTGCAGTCAATAGGTACAGACCTCCAAAATTTGTGTGGACTTCAGATTAGCTCAAGAACAGTGCATAGAGAGCTTCATGGAATGGGTTTCCATGGCCGAGCAGCTGCATCTAAGCCTTACATCACCAAGTGCTATGCAAAGTGCAGTGGTGTACAGGTGCTGGTCATATAATTAGAATATCATCATAAAGTTGATTTATTTCACTATTTCCATTTAAAAAGTGAAACTTGTATATTATATTCATTAATTAAACACAGATTGAAATATTTAAAATGTTTATTTCATTGAATTTTGATGATTATAACTGACAACAAAGGAAAATCTCAAATTCAGTATCTCAGAATATTAGACTACAGTATTACTTAAAACCAATACAAAGAAAGGATTTTTAGAAATCTTAGCCAACTGAAAAGTATGAACATGTACAACACTCAACACTTAGTTGGGGCTCCTTTTGCCTGAATTACTGCAGCAATGCGGCATAGCATGGATTAGATCAGTCTGTGGCACTGCTCAGGTGTTATGAGAGCCCAGGTTGCTCTGATAGTGGGCTTCAGCTCTTCTGCATTGTTGGGTCTGCCATATCGCATCTACCTCTTCACAATACCCCATAGATTTTCTATGGGGTTAAGGTCAGGTGAGTTTGCTGACCAATTAAGAACAGGGATACAACTGTCCTTAAACCAGCAGGTACTGGTTTCTTTGGCACTGTGTGCAGGTGCCAAGTCCAGTTGGAAAATGACATCTGCTTCTCCATAAAGTTGGTCAGCAGCAGGAAGCATGAAGTGCTCTAAAACTTCCTGGTTTTCCTCAGAAAACACAGTGGACCAACACTGGCAGATGACATGGAACCCCAAACCATCACTGACTGTGGAAACTTTACACTGGACCTCAAGCAACGTGGATTGTGTGCCTCTCCTCTCTTCCTCTAGACTCTGGGACCCTGATTTTCAAAGGAAATGCTACATTTACTTTCATCAGAGAACATAATTTTTGTCCTTTTTGTCTTTATCCCAGGCGAGGATCTGACGCTGTCTGTTGTTCAAGAGTGGCTTGACAAGGAATGCAATAGCTGAAACCCATGTCTTGCATACATCTGTGTGTAGTGGATCTTGAAGTACTGACTCCAGCTGCAGTCCACTCTTTGTGAATCTCCCCACATTTTTGAATGGGCTTTGTTTCACAATCCTCTCCAGGGTGTGGTTATCCCTATTGCTTGTCCACTTTTTTTCTACCACATCTTTTCCTTCCCTTCGCCACTCTATTAACGTGCTTGGACACAGAGCTCTGTGAACATCCAGCCTCTTTTGCAATGATCTTTTGTGTCTTGACCTCCTTGTGCAAGGTGTCAATGGTCGTCTTTTGGACAACTGTCAAGTCAGCAGTCTTCCCCATGATTGTGTAGCCTACAGAACTAGACTGAGATACCATTTAAAGGCCTTTGCAGGTGTTTTAAGTTAATTATCTGATTAGAGTGTGGCACCAGGTGTCTTCAATATTGAACCTTTTCACAATATTCAAATTTTCTGAGATACTGAATTTGGGATTTTCCTTAGTTAGTTATGATCATCAAAATTAAAATAAATAAACATTTGAAATATATCAGTCTGTGTGTAATGAATTAATATAATAGACAAGTTTCACTTTTTGAATGGAATTAGTGAAATAAATCAACTCTCGTGTTTTCTGGAGTGACGAATCACTCTTCTCTGTCTGGCAATCCGATGGATGAGTCTGGGTTTGGAGGTTGCCAGGAGAACGATACTTGCCTGACTGCATTGTACCAAGTGTAAAGTTTGGTGGAGGGGGGATTATGGTGTGGGGTTGTTTTTCAGGGGTTGGGCTTGGCCCCTTAGCTCCAGTGAAAGGAACGAATAATGCTTCACCGTACCAAAACATTTTGGACAATTTCATGCTCCCAACTTCGGGAGAACAATTTGAGGATGGCCCCTTCCTGTTCTAACATGACTGCGCACCAGTGCACAAAGCAAGGTCCATAAAGACATGGATGAGCGAGTTTGCCAATTAATCAGCACAGATAGCTGATTGGTGGAACAATCGATTCTCAGCAAAAATGTTATAGTTTTTCCAGGTTGCGTTCGTTGCTGGAGTGGCTGAGAAGGGAGCGCTGTCATTACACAGTACGAGAGTGTTGAGAAGGGTCTGCTGGCATTATATAGCACGGGAGCATCAAATAACTTGTGTTGTTTACTTTAACACGTGAGGCTGCGTGCTGCACAGAGAGAGCTGATACATCAGTTGCACAGTTAAAACAGACAGCGAAACAGTATGAATATAGAACACTACAGTACATGTGGCCAAATCATTATAAAGTAATTAATTTATTGACTAGATGCTGCATTAGCAGGGAAAGAACAGCAATATGTATGTACTTTGTTGACGAGGCAACACGCCCACGGACTGTTGGTTGAATGTCAGATGCATATGACACACTTGTATAGAAACACTTCTGGAGTTTCGAAGTCGTCATCTGATCAGGAGCCAGGGAGGAGCCGCCAGGTCATCTGATCATGTCCACGAGACGAGTGTGTTGCTTTCTTTAATGGTCCCGTCTGGAAACAAATGCTGTGACGCCAAATTCCCTCGTGGAAGAAGAACGCTGTCTTGTTACAAATATAAGAGCTTACCAGGATCAACTAAACACTGGAAAAGCATGTGAAGTTTGCAGCTCCATTGTTGCAGTAAAACTTGCACAACGTTCTTGAATGAATAATTTATAGACGCACGCCAGGACATTGCAGGGACATTGACTTTACAACTTCCCAAAAACATGATGCGGAACAAAACAAACTGTGATTGGTTGCGTTACATGTCAGTCAAATGTCCTCTTGGGCGGTCCTTGACCAATGAAAGCTGCGAAAGAGTCCAGACCTTCTGCCGTCAGTATGAAGGTCTGGCTACATGAGACTAGGGCCGTTTCTCAAAACCAAGTAGACAAACTTCAGACTTGCGTCCTTAGTAGTTCGGACTTGCAAAGAGGTTCAACAAGAATGAACTCCAAAGGACGGGATGACAAGTCCGGTGATTCTGCTAAAGGAACAGCAGCGTTCTTGATAGCGAAACTCAGCTCGCTCTGGCTACTCCGGTTATCTCTGTATGTATATTTTAGACAACAATAAAACAAAATGATTTAAAACCCCACTCTGCCTCATTTCATAAAAAATAATAATAAAGAAAATAGCCACACAGATTTGGTGCAGGCAGCGTGTACATTGATTATCTTCACTGCATGTATATTTATAACAAAACAAAATATAAAACAATTCTGCCGCTTTTCGTTTCCATTTAAAAAATTTCACACACATAATATGTGGTTCAGGCAATAAGTGTGTATATATGTGATTATAATAAAATTCAAATATGACAAAACAACCCTGTCTCTTATAGATTCTCTTATAGAATTATAGATTCATGAGACCAAAGATCGCTCGTTAGATCTACACAAGATGAACCGTGTGTCTCCTGTTTAACCACTACAGAGACAGAGCCTGCGGCAAACGTCAGAAGGTCAAGCCAATGAAAACGGCAGATAAAATGTTCAATTAGGCACCCTCTTTATAAATAAACCACAGATTTGAGCTTTAATTAAGTACAGTCTCACCTGAAAAACAATTAAAACTAAACTTTTTGACACTATAACTAGTAATTTTAAATTTAGTTCTCATCCGCTATTGACTCTGGTTAGTGCGAGATGCATTCTGGGATACCTGGCTGTCTCAAGTCTGCACAAGTCACCTCTTGATGCATCCTCGATACAAGGGGGGGGGTCAAAAACAAACACGGGAATTTTAACTGTACTTGGCTAGAAGTGAACTTTGCATTGGAACAGTACTTGGACGTTTCTCAAGTCCACAAGAACACAAGCACAGACAAAAGCATATTGAGAAACGGCCTAGGTGTGGAGGAACTTGACTGGCCTGCACAGAGCGCTGACCTCAACCCGATAGAACACCTTTGGGATGAATTAGAGCGGAGACTGCGAGCCAGGCCTTCTCGTCCAATATCAGTGCCTGACCTCACAAATGCGCTCACAAATAAACACACTCCTAAGCCTTAGTGAGCATGAGACACTTCTTTAAAAAAACAACAAAAAAAAAAAAACATTTTTGAACGGAAGTGTAACTGAAATTACTGAAACTGAAAGCTACTATATGGAATTCTACAAATATTTGAAATTAACTTCCACACTCCTGGACATCTCAAACCCTGATAACAACTTACTATAATTACAAGTTTCACTCTTTTGAACAAAAGCCATACATTTCTATCAGATATTCGATCTGCAAGAAGAACAAGACAGAACAGCTCTCCTTCAAAGAAGTGAATCAAGAGCCGCCGCGTCAGTAACTACGCAGAGACAAGGAAATTACTTTCATTCCAGCAAGTCAAAACCAAAAACTTGACAGAAAAGACTCTATTGCCTATGCACTTGGCTTGTTATTGCAGGTAAACGACAAGTTTGTCAATCTGTAAATTCCTTTCTTTTTTTTTTTTTTTGTTCAACTAGCCCTTGAGAGAAAAATCTCCCAGCACTCCCAGCCTTCCACTCATGTACTCAAAATGAATGGAAATCTGGGACTCACTCATTACAAATGGCCTCTATATCGGTTTTAAGGGATCTGCTGTGGTGAGGGTGTGGCTTCTGTGAACTTCAGTTGCATTCATCTGAGGAGTAACCTTAGGATGCAGAATAGCACACACTTAATAGGCTTGCTGCGATAGTCAGTGTTACCGGCATTAGGCTGGCCACACACTGCGTGGTCTAGTAGTCCAGACAAATCTGCTAGTGTGCATTCAGAGAATCAGAACACAAAAAAAATAAATTTTGAGAATGAGAATGCCCATATGTCTATGGTCTCCCACGGTTTTAAACTCAGTTAAGATTTGAAAATCATTTGGTGTGTCCGCAACACCGGTTACAGCACTTGCTCACCGCGTGCAATCAGCACTATTTGAATCGCAAGCTTCTTATTGGCTTTTTAATGTTTAATAACAGCTTTAATAACAGTCTCATGCGAAAACTCCGGTCTGACGCACGCATGTTCTTGCATTATTTCTTGTCACTTATTGTGTGCGTTTGCTTGTGAAATGTAGCTTGCGGATCGGACAGAGTTTTCTGCGATTCTTCCTATTGTAAAGTCATGCAGTGTGAAAACCCCTGTTGCCAATCCATCATGCAGTGTGAACACAGCAGCAACTGAATGCTACCTCAGATATATTTCATTTGTGTGAGTGTGAGGAAAGATTACTGACAAGACGATAGCGGAATATTTGGTTTCAAAGCGAAATGTAAAAACACCTATTTAAAATAAGTCACCTTTAAATAAGTTTGGTTTTAGTTTTATTTGATGCTATAAAAATGGGGGTGTGACATCATGATTGACAGCTTCGTTGAGCCTTTTTGGGGATTTTCAGGAGGGGATTGGATCAACATAATGAGTTGTTCTGTAGTAATAGATACTGCAGGTGTGTGGGTGGGTATCACGGCTCTACTTCCTCTCTAATGCGCAGACTCGGGTCCCGCGTTTATTACTGCGCAGGCCCCAAATCAGCGCAATATGTCAGCGTCATATTATTCGGACATTGGGGGCTTCTTTTTTGGAGAGAAATTGCCGGATTACACTTTTCAATGCAAGTACTGGGTTACTTGCTCAAATCAAATGATCGAATACATATGTTAATTAAAAAAAATGTTTTATGTAATTTAGTAACAATAAGAATAATTATAAAAAAGCAAGCAAGCACAGGAAAAAATTAAAAACTAAATCCCCAAATCATGAAGCCCTAGATAGGTTAACTAGTAACCACTGCTCTACAAAATGTCTGACTTAAATGTGTGATTAAAATGTCAGTTGCTCTAAAGATCACTGAGTAATCCTCACACTGCATGTGATTACAGAGTGGTTAATAAATACTAGATGATGTTGTTGATGTAATTGTAATAAGTAATTGTCAACAAGTGCTGCTCTACAGGGCAGTATTTAGGACATGTTTGGGGGTGGGGGTAATAAGCGCTGGCCATGTTACCAAAACCACTCTTACAGGCCTGACTGCTTATATGGCAAAAAAACGTGTGCACTGAATACTTCGACACTGGATGCAAAATGCCATCATAAAAGACCCCATTCAGAACCCTGTAGCTCAGGTTTCTGAAATGTTCTGTCATTTTGGAAAGAATCAAGCCAATGTTATTCTGTAAACCATACTGCATGGGACCACACAGCAAAACCAGCAGGTTAGCAGTCTAAACCAGAAGAACACATGGTTATCCATGCTGGGTGACCAGATAGACTATCTTAAACTAGCAAACCAATTTAGTCTGGTTTAAAAGAGGTTAAGAATGTGTGTTTGTCTCAATCCAGCAACCAGGGGAAGAAAAAAAATGCTCTCACATTTCACAAACTCCCTGTTGTACCTGACTGAGGGCTTTTACAACTAATGGCTTATTTAATAACAATGCCTCATGGAACCATGGCAACTTCTGAATACTGCTAATGCCAAGATACAAAAGTTTCTTGTGATTGTGGCTATGAAGGGTCTGGTGACATTTCCAACAAAGACTTTCAGCAGGTATTGTTTCAGTAAGCAGGTTAAATTAGCCTGTCAGTGGTATATGAACAGCCCCAAGAGTGTTAGCAAACAATTTTCTCAGTTTCTGTGGTAAACAAGAAAGAAAACATTTGACTTAAACTTCATCACTGCACCAAAATAACCCAGCAGCTAACCAGTCCGACACAGTCCCTTGTCAGGCCTCCAAAACCTCAAACACAAAACTAATCTGTCAAGACACATGCTCAGTCCAACAGCCAGTGCAATACCTTCTTTCTTGGTAATGAAAACTTAAAAGGATACTTTAAACGTGATCATTTACTCTAATGGGCATTATGACTTTTTATTCCAAAAGCAATGTAAAAAATCAAAGTGAATGGGGACCATCAAACTCCATATTATTGGTGCACTTTATTCCAATGGTGCATCTTAACCAGCTCCCTAGTTCAGTAGTCAGGGAACTGATCAGGGAGTCGTTCATTTTAATCTCAAACGCAAAATCTATCCAGGGCACTGAAACGTTCACTCCGTAAAAAGTCCCACAATGCACTGTGAAAACCAGGGCGCATCAATGCTGATTATGGCCCTGTCCCAAATGGCACCCTAAACCCTCACGGTCTTCCTCAGAATCCGCACTGTCACGACGTAAAGCCGCTTTGACTGCCGGGAAGTAGTCCGCTGCGTAATCCGCACCAGTGCGGGCTTGGCAGAAGTGTGCATCAAGGGCGCATATCGACAACAAAGGGGGTGCTCGCGTGCACCCTTCGGAGACTAAAAATGACAAATGGGACACCCGGCGGTCTCGTGGACTTAACAGACACGCGCACACAGCAGCCATTGTAAGTCCACAAGACCAAAAATGTACATGAAGTGTGCCATTTGGGACAGGGCCTATGTTCCCTTAACAGAAGTTCTGAAGCACAAAACATAAATCACGTGAGCCAACTCACTACACATGGATTAAGATTGAACTGGAAAAGAGTTACACGTCCACCGTTTTATGTGATCGCCATGTGTTTACCAGCCGTGGCAAACTTCTCAGGAAACTTCGCTTTGGCAACCTGTTTCCTGATTTTGTTTGAAATGGTGTCACATCAGTTCATTCTTCGATTTCATTGAAGTATATCAGGGCCTTAATAGATTTGTGTGAGGAACAGTCTGAAATGTAAAGCTGCAGTCTGTAAGTTTCACCTCTTTGTCGTCATCTCTGTTTGAACAAAGACAAAAGGCATTTCCCGTGGAAAGCTACCAGTACCACTCAAATTAGAACACATCCTAATTTGAACAAGCTTACCGTTGTGAATCGGAATAAGGTAAGGAGATAGTTTTTAAAGGGGTGATGAATTGAGAAATCAACTTTCCCTTGAGCTTTTGATATATAAAAGGTCATAACATAAGAATATCTAGTAAGTTTCAGAGCTGAAAACTTGTTAGTCAAAGAAAAGCTTTTATAGACACTAGGCTCAGAAAAGGATAGAGTGCTTCATCCTGACGTCATCTTGTAGCAAAACACCACCTCTACAGAATAATAAGCACGTGTAATTCAGTAGCCCCGCCCACCGACTCATGGCTGTTCAGATTGCCCTAGCCAGCAGCAATTAACATGCCGAAGAAGATAGCAAGATATTGCGCTATTCCTGATTGTTGAAGAACAGTCACTGCATAAGCTTCCTTCGGATCCTAATATTAGAATGTGTGGTTGAACTTTATTTTTAATGATTTGCGCTTAATATTATTCCAATCAATCACGGGTGAATGAGAGATAAATCATTGTGTTTGTTTGATAAAGACGTTTACGAACCCTGTGATCGAGAGAATCATTCCGGTCGCCACTTTCAAAACAATCCCTCCCTAATGTGAACTGACAGGGGCATAGATATGACAGGGGAGCTGAAGCTCATTAAATATGCAAATCTTATCCAATCCCAGCCGTGGGCGTTTACTTCCAAGTCTCCAGTGCGGCACGCCCATCAAAACCCAGCGTTCAGGAGAGAGCCTCAAAACCAGAGTAGAAAATAGCCCATTACTGATTCATTATGATATATTTTTAATGTAAAAACCACAAATTAGTTGACCTCAGACTACAGGATAAAAAAAATGACATCTTTAACACTGGCTGTTATGTACTTGCGCAAGTTGATTTTGGATCATTTTTAACCAAAAAAATAAACAAATAAGAAGTTATGAACTGCTGCTTTAAGTTATATTCACCAAAAATTATATTGACAGCCACAGTGACCATTCACTTTTATTGTATAGAAAAAAGGAGCAGCTTAGACATTCTGGAATAAATTTACATTTGTGTTCCACAGAAGAAAGTCAGTCATAGGATTTTGAAAGACATAGATTCTGGGTTAACTATGCTTTTAAACGAAATGACCATTAAATGGCCATTTTACTTAAAATTTGAAATTTAAAATTAGCAATCTTAATATTTTGAAAGAATATATATATCAATATAGGGAGATTTATACCAATATATACCAATAAGGGAGAAAATGGATCCAAATTTACATACAATAATACTAATCTGGCCTGCATGTCATTATCTGTGTTTCATAATCAAACCAATAAACATCTAAAATAATTAAATAGGTGCTCTCCCTGAAATACCAGACTACTGGAGACAGAAAAAATAAAACAATTGGAAAAAAAGGTGCGCGAGCTGTCACATTAGGTGCGAGCTCTGATGCGTCTTACTCAGCACTGTATTATGAGAGGAATGAGTGAGGAACGAGTGTCACAGGGGAATGCCTCGTTTCAGGAATGAATGGAATTAAACTACAATGTGATTGTTTAATCAGCGTGTATCCGAGCAACGTGTTTGATTTGCAATATTGAAACTAGAAAATTTGAGCAATGAAACAGCTTGTCCTTCTCATTGCTCTCTTCATTATTTCTCACCACAATACATTACAGCAAAGCACATCAGGTTGGCAAATACATGAATTTTCCATTAGTTGAAATGTCACAAAATGCTAATAATCTGATTTGAAATCACTTCACATTTAAAATACACAAAGTACAATGAGGTTCAAACGTCTGAGACCACAAGTAACGCTCATATTTGATATTTTTGCTCAACTCCATTTTATCTTTTCTCATCAAACAACCAGACTGGTTGAATTAATTAAATTTGTCTGTTGTTCCAGTCAGTACTTGCTGTTATTACAAATGATCTGCATGTGCGATGCCAATGGAAGAAAATCTGGTCTTTGTACATAAATAGGCAGCTCCAGCATCCAAATCTTACATTGCAAATATGGAAACTTTAGACCGAATGAAAGATGCACGGCACTTTGCCCAACGATTTCAATTAAAATAAATAATTTAGGCTTGGTGTTTAAACTAAATGTTGTTTGTAGGTAATAAATAGCACAATATATAGGCTATTTTTATATATAGCCTATAAGCTAGGCTTCTATATACTTTTGTTTTTAATTATTGTTGTTTTCTGAATACCGTTTATTCAAGGATTTGTCATACATTGAGGAAAAGTAAAATACGCGTGTTATAGTGTTGTAAATTTTGTATTTTATTTACCGGTGTTTTACACTAAGCCTACTTCTGAATGTAGGATAATAATAAAATACAGATTTTACTACAATGCAACGTTCGCGTGTTTCTCGCTCAAAATGACACAATGTCATGTGAATTACACTTGATGCGACTTTTCTGGCAAATAGCCTGTCAATTATTAATTATGCTAGCTATTATTACAAAATGCATATGATGCATTATAGGCTATACATTGTGTATCCCCACCCACATTAACTTTGGGCTTAATCATAGTACAGCCCTAGTGCAGGGGTCATTGGAAATGTATTTTACTCAATATGGAAATAATCTCAAAGTGCTACGTATTTCCCTGAACACTGCTCGGTCTGCACCTGACTGGTGCGTTTTCAACGTTCTGGTAAGGATTTATAATAGAGTTTGAGAAGCAAACCAGAAGTACAGAAGTTATTACAGGCTTTATTAGAAAATCTTGTGTTGCAGTCCTGTATAGGTGCTACGCTAAACCTGGTGTTAATTAAGCACCCTTTTGAGATATCAATTATAATACATTTAAATAAAAACACGGTTGTCTGGTTGCAACGCATTATTTCCTTTTTGTATTACAGTAAATAAATAAATAAAAATAGTCTCTCTCTCTCTATACACCAACAGCTATATATGTGTGTGTGTGTGTGTGTGTGTATGTATGTATGTATGTATGTATGTATGTATGTATATGATATAGGCCTATTTAGCTACTTAACCAAGGTAGGCTTGAATTAAAGTGGTTAATTTATATCTACACAAAGAAAGCACTGCCTTGGCTCTGCCCCGTACGGGTTGTGTCGAGGCTGAGGTCGAGCCAGTCTGGTTGTTGAGAAAAGATAAAATGTAGTTGCAAAGACTGTGCTGAACTGAGGAAGAACTGATGACGGAATTGTTTGTTCTTCACCAATCAGCAGAAAGAGGCGATTCACTGTTTATTC
Organism: Gobiocypris rarus; assembly: GCA_023029165.1. Taxonomy (NCBI): domain Eukaryota; kingdom Metazoa; phylum Chordata; class Actinopteri; order Cypriniformes; family Gobionidae; genus Gobiocypris; species Gobiocypris rarus. The sequence goes on from CM040931.1 coordinate 21,958,946, forward strand.
ATTTTTCCACTTCTGAACGAAAACGAAAATTCACGCGAAATCTTGTTTTTCGTTTTTCTGAAAAGAATGAAAAAATGAAAAACAAGCCGTTTTCTCATTTTTCTACTTTCAATATTAAATCAAAAAACGATTGAACGAATGATACACGGATTTTGTTTGATTCAGTGACGCCGAGCAACGTGTTTGGAGTGCAAGAGTGTAACGTGTCAGCAAACGCAATGAAACGCTGTCCTTCTCATTGCTCTCTTAAGTACTTCTTCACCACAATACATTACAGCAAAGCACATCAGGTTGGCAAATACATGAATTTTCCATTAGTTGAAATGTCACAATAACAATGCTAATAATCTGATTTGAAATCACTTACACATTTAAAATACACAAAGTACAATGAGGTTCAAACGTCTGAGACCACAAGTAACTGCTCATATTTAGCATATTTTTAATTCAATAAAACAAAAATCTTTATATTTTATAACATTATGATACTAAAATTGCATAATTTGTGTGAAAATTCATTTACTTTTCTGGTCCATTTCCAGCATAATTTTCAAAATGATTCAAAGAGCATTTTGCGCTTCAATGGAAGAAAATCTGGTCTTTTGTACAAACAGAGGAATTCACCTGGTCAGTCAAAATTTTACTTATTTGATCTAGAAACTGTACAGATTCTTAAATATTTATTTTTCATTTTGCATCATCAACTTTAAAACATGACTGTGCACTTTTGCACAATTCTAAAAACTTTATTTTTTATATAAAAATTATATTATATTATATATATATATATATATATATATATATTATATTATATTATATTATATTATATTATATTATATTATATTATATTATATTATATTATATTATATTATATATATATATTATATTATATTATATTATATTATATTATATTATATTATATTATATATTATATTATATTATATATATATATATATATATATATATATATATATATATATATATATATATATATATATATATATATTCTCATACAAAACTACCCAAAATATCATTAGTCACAAACCAGAACTTCCCAGTCTCTCTCTTTCTCTTCTGTAAACAATTGGTAAAAAAGAGAGAAGTTGGGATTTATATTATAAATGCGATGTAATGAAAGTAGTGTCAGATTTTCTCTTCGTAATGTGACACATCCGAGTGTAATGGATTATTTAAAAAAATTGGACTAAATGATTGAAGACGCCCTCCATACGTCAGAGAGAGAGTCTGTAGAAAATCTGATTAAACATTATTTAAAGAATGAAACGTGCATTGACAAATCCTCCACAATAAGATGAATTAGTTAGTGTTCCAAAAAACCCTAGTAACTCTTAACAAAGACAGCATTTCTTTGTGAATATGAATTCATTAAAAGGCATTTCAAATCTTCCTGAAAAAACAATGCATACAACCATCAAGTGAAACTTGACTAATATAGGTGTTCCATGCCAATCTTTCCTCTTATAATAGCAAAACGCCTACCAGCCCAGAATGAGAATGCAAAAGGTTAATGGGTGTTTACTGAACATACAAACTTGGCAAGGTGTCATTCATCTCTTTGGCAGAAACTAACAGAACTGTAAAGAGGAAACTTGCAAAACACTTAGCAAGTGAAACAATCTTTCAACACACCAACAGCTAAGATGGAGCTCTTTTCTTAGGTTCGTTTAAAATATAATTTGCACTGCAGCGAAGTTGAATACAGCAAACAGGGTCTAACGGTTCATTCATTTAGCAAGTCAACAGAAAACAAAATACATTGTGTTACAAGGCGCAGCACTTATCCGTGCTAGGTTTTTACTGTAAACAACTCAGTAAACAAGCTTCTTATTTTAACATTACATAGCATTACCATGAGGCAGGTCACCTTCACTTGTCTTTGACCAAGGTCAAACATTTCTAAAAAGGGAGATCACCAGTGTCTATAGTAAAGTAAACTAGAGTAAAAGTCTGCCACCTTTTTGGATTTAGAATAAATCACCTATTACAATACAGACAATCTGTGCTTCAGGGGATAGTTCGCCCGAAAAATGTAAATGTTGTCATTTAGGTTTGAAATGACACAAGCTTGAGTTAATGAATCACAGAACTTTAATTTTCTGAATTTTCATTCCCTTTAAACTATAACTTGTAGTCTATTAAAACAATAGTCCACCGGATTGCGAGCAAATTTAGGAGAACTGAAAGAAGAGTGATTTAGTGTTGTTTCACTAATATCAAGAGGCCCCCCATCACTAAAAAAGGGGTCTAGTAAGGGGGATTGATTTCCAGAAAACATTATAATGTATACTTCGAATGCAGTGTACGTCACTTCAGATAAACACTGAGAGGCACATTGACAAGGTACATACCAAAAAACACAATCCTGCTATGGAAACAAGCAGACACAGGAAAGAAAAGGCCACCACAGGAAGACAACTCGTGTCCACTCTGCGATCACAGCAAAATCGAGACTGCACTTTGACAGAATGCACAATATACACCGACACTTTTGAAAAAAATGTGTATAAAAGTACACTGAAACATACATATTTGATAATGTATGAGTCAGTCTGCTAACATGAAGGATCAGTCTCCATCACTATACCACTTTAGTAGTACTTTAAGTCTTCATGTTTCTATTACTTATATGTTTTGATTAAATATAGTTGTACTTTCTTAGTGCTCTAGCTACTAACGTTACTTTATTGTTTTAATTTTAGAGTGAAATATGCATTTCATTTTATTTGTTAATATTGCATGTTTTCACTATTGGTATTTTCCATTGCATAATTTGTCACTGTACGAATGCTTCGGCAATACAAATGAGGTTTTGCAGAATTGAACAATGGAAAGACTCACCTGTAACGGGTTTAGTGCTCGTACTCTATCAGCAGATCTTTTCAACGCTTTTGGCTCCTTCAGATCTAGACTTCTTGCGACACACCTGAACAAAAGACAGGAAACAACGCGATCATGGACTAAGGTTAAACCAATCGCAACCTTTCAGAGGCGGAGTAAACAGAAGTCTCTATAACTGTTTCTTCTTCAAAATGTCGCTTTTCTGCGTCAAACCACGTGTGATACGAAATGTCATTTTTAAAGTAACTGCACGAATTGAAGTTATCACACGAATCAACGACAATGAACGACATTACTGTTTATATAAACCTGCACCACAAAAACACGTTATTTTTTCTAAACTCTCGACAAATAACTTACGTCCTTCCCTAAGTATATCTCTCGAGACCGACTGACCTGCAAAATGATGACGCAGGGCTCCAGTCTTCTTCAGGTGGGAATGATGGTTCTAACGTCCTACGCTCCCGAAAACCAACTGTACTTTCGAGTTTTCCCTCAGGTGTTTTGTACGCTCAACCCAGCCCTCTGAGAGAGAGAGAGAGAGAGAGAGAGAGAGAGAGAGAGAGAGAGAGAGAGAGAGAGAGAGAGAGAGAGAGGCTGTGTCTCCGACCTACTGTCATGTCTACCTAGACTGGAATTTTTGGGCATCGTCAGCGCGATGTGAGCGGCGCTCTTTCAGTCTAGGTAGGCGGCACGAGGTTTTGAGACACATATAGTGGCAAAGACAGCCAGGTAAACTACTGTACATCTATTATCACTTGACTCTCGTTACACATTGTTTATAAATGTGTGTGTGTGAATAATAAATTACATTAAAGTCGTGTTCCGGAAGAAGAAATCCCTTAAACATTTATTTTATAATTGTATTATTATTTTACATTTTACTTCTATCTATCTATCTATCTATCTATCTATCTATCTATCTATCTATCTATCTATCTATCTATCTATCTATCTATCTATCTATCTATCTATCTATCTATCTACCAGTGGCGGCTCGTCAGAGATGATTACCCAGAATTTTGAGATGAAAATGTGAGAAAGAAGATTTAACTTGTTAATATAATTCACATTTATTAATTTAATTTACTGTCTCGGATTACTGAAGTAGGCTATGAACCACCGCTGCTCTGCCCCCAACGTGCCGAATCTGCCGATGTAATTACAGTCGATCGGAAAACTGCATGACGAGTCTGAGTAGGATGCAAATAAAAAGAGACTTTCCTCCGTTGGAAATTAAAAATTATCCAATTACCATCAAGTATTTCATTTTCAGCGGTTAGAGTGTTGAGGAAAAAAACAGTCATCAACCAATCATCGTAGAGATGTAAATTACGTGCAGTAATTTGAATTTCTAGGGCTGTTGATTATGGAGAGTAGATATACTAAATATTTAATCGCCAACAAATGTACCAAGATGGCATTTGAGAAACAGCTACAAAATAAACATGAAGGAACACTTCCATGCCTAAATTTGATATACTAAAAGTAGAACAGACTTTTAAAACACGGACGTTTAAAAGGACAGAAGGCTGGAAGTGATAGGCTAGGTGAGTGAAAATAATGTAACGTTATATTTTCTTATTGTATTTGTGTCATTTTACATGTTATGTCTAAAAGTGACCAAATAGCCTATCTATCTATCTATCTATCTATCTATCTATCTATCTATCTATCTATCTATCTATCTATCTATCTATCTATCTATCTATCTATCTATCTATCTATCTATCTATCTATCTATCTATCTATCTATCTATCTGTCTGTCTGTCTGTCTGTCTGTCTGTCTGTCTGTCTGTCTGTCTGTCTGTCTGTCTGTCTGTCTGTCTGTCTGTCTGTCTGTCTGTCTGTCTGTCTGTCTGTGTACAGTCCCTGACAAAAGTCTTGTCGCTTGTGTACAAATTGATCTGAAGTGCCGCTGAAATATATTTCTTATCAAGATTTTTTTACAAGAAATGGCTGATTTTAATCCCAACAGCTTTTGTAATAATGTTTCAGTGCAAAATGAAACTGTCAAAAAATATTCAAATGTTCACAGCTTGTTAAAGCCCATTGAGTGAATTTTTGCAAAAGACATAAGTGTTGTCGCCTTGAGCTTCACCTGTGACTAATAATGGATCAATTAGATCTCAGGTGTGTATAAAAAGAACCCCAGTGCACTAGACCTTCACATCAACTGCAACTAGACCTCTGCAAACATGCCTAAGATTCACCCTGAGACTAAAGTTTTGATTATCAAGAGGCTGAAGACCAGATCCACTGCTGATGAGGCAGACACCATCAAAGTGTCTCAGCGTCAAGTACAGAGGATTAAAAAAAGATTTGAAGGGACTGGAGACGTTTATGACAAACCCAGGTCAGGCAGACCCTGCAAGACAACTGCTCGAGAGGACCGTTTGTTGGCTCGAAAATCCAAGGTCAGCCCATTTTCCACTGCAGCAGAGCTCCACGAGACCTGGTCACCTGAAGTCCCTGTGTCAACCAGAACAGTTTGTCGGATTCTGTCTCGAAATGGCCTCCATGGTCGAATCAGTGCCCAGAAGCTAGCACAAAACAAAAGACAATTGAAAACCGTGGCATTTGCCAAAGCCCACAGCCTGCTAAAAGGATGGATGCTGGAAAAGTGGCAGAAGGTGGATTTTTCAGATGAATCTTCTGTTGAATTACACCACAGTCGCCGCAAATATTGCAGGAGGCCTACTGGAGCCCGCATGGATCCGAGATTCACCCAGAAAACAGTGAAGTTTGGTGGTGGAAAAATCATGGTCTTGAGTTACATCCAGTATGGGGTGTGCGAGAGATCTGCAGGGTGGAAGGCAACTTCAATAGTCTAAAATACCAAGAAATCTTATACCTCTTATATTCCCAACCATAAAAGAGGCCAAATTCTGCAGCAGGATGGTTCTCCATCGCATTCTTCCATCTCCACATCAAAGTTCCTCAAGGCGAAGAAGATCAAGATGCTCCAGGATTGGCCAGCCCAGTCATCAGACATGAACATCATTGAGCATATGTGGGGTAGGATGAAAGAGGAAGCATGGAAGACGAAACCAAAGAATATTGATGAACTCTGGGAGGCATGCTAGACTGCTTTCTTTGATTCCTGATGACTTCATCAATAAATTGTATGAGTCCTTCAAGCTCATGGAAGTCATACAAGATATTAAATTTGAATCTCACAGCACCACTACTTAATTTGCTGACGTATTTTTGTATTTGCAGTAAATTTGTTCAATTTCTGTAAAGGCGACAACTTTTATCTTGCCAAAATTTGACCTTTCTGTCTTGATTAAATGATAAATCTTTTTTCAGTGAAACTAATTTATTTCAGTGCATTAAACATCATTTGGGAGGGTTTTAGCTTTTCATATGAGCTATTTCTAACACCAATTGATGAATTAAAAATCAGATTAATAGCAGGTGTTTCTACAAAATAGATAAGCGACACGACTTTTGTCGGGGACTGTATATGTCTGTTCTTTCTATCTGTTCTGTCCATCTATTCATGCCTTAAGGGCACTGAGGTACATTCTTGAGAATTATTGTTCTTACTGAATACTGTAGTACATGCCATGTCTGCAGCTGATATGAAAATGAAATATACATTAGTGGAACATTAGACATGAACTACTTTCATTAACTGCTTTGCTCTGTATTCCCTGATTAAATCTAAGGTACAGTACAAAGTAGACTTTCTTCATGATTGGTGAGACATGTGTCTTTTTTACTAAAGCATATCATTTCCATTTATAAGTGCATACACCTGTATAAGCTAAGGCTAATTAATACATGTATGACAAGAAAGATGAACAGCACAGATAATACACTTCAAATGATACAGTAAACAGACATCATTCAGGGCCTGTTTAATTAAACTCTGTAATTCCTTTCTTTTTTTATTTACATGCACAACATTTTTTGTAATATTTGTACATTTGTATGTTCAATTCATATTGAAAAATAAACGTGAATGTGAGACGTGCATATTAAAACACATAAATTTACCTAGGCTAGAATGTGAGTTTTGGGTCAGGTATTAGGTGACAACAATGCCCTGCAGTGACCAAAGCCCAGTTTGATGAACATCATAAATCGTCCAATGGCAGAGCCGATGTCTTACATCACAACAGAATAAACTTTCAAGCTTTATATGCATGTCACAAGGCACCGATTTCTTGAAGATCTAGTTTTTGATCTGTAACATAAAGATTTCAAATACAAACAATAAATTGTTGAAGAAACCATTTCTTCACTGTTGAAGAAATTCAGAAATTTGTAGAAATATAATTGGCTCAGATTTAGAATAGCAACCCACAAGACAAATTCTCTAGTTACTGGGAAAACATTGTACTTGATTTAATTATTTTTTACAAAACAATTTTTGTTATAGACACAAAAACAAAAATGTTTCCATTAATTAAATCAATCAATCAATCATATAGTTATCTTCATTACTCACAAGATAAAGTTACTCCAATTGTCTTAAAAAGCCTTTATAATCTTTCATAATATATTCTTATGCTTATGTTTTTTTTGTTTATTTTATTTTTTTACTTCATACTTTAAAATAATTTAAACCCAACGTTGTCAATGTTAATCATTTGGAAACTATATATTTCCATCTAGTGGTCACTAATAGTAATTACATTACTTCACAATTAAATTTTAAATTTTATTTCCTAAAAATCATTTTGCTTATATGTGTTCAGAAAGTCTTCCAGTTTTGTGGAATTGTACACACACACTCTAGTCAGGCGACTTCGTGGAAAATAATAATTTTGTAAGTGTTTATTTTTATTGTTTTTATTCTAAAATTACTTCTTTTAATTTACAATTTTTAAGATTTAATGAATTATTAGCTTTTCATCAATTTATGAACCCTCTGCACTGCAGTTCCTTCCTAAAACATAGTTTGGGAAACCCTGACGTAATGTTATTGCACTTCATGTTGTTGATGAAAAACAATGGACTCATTTTTTTCCTCTTTATATTTATCATTTGCGCACAAGATTATATTATTCAAATCAATGTTATAAACAGGTTAGGTCAAACGTAATCTAAAGTAATCAAAAGTAGTCAGATTACATTACCTAAAACGTGTAATAGATTACATTACTAACTGTTTGTATCAAGTAATTTGTATTCAGTGATAAACTCATTTTAGTTACTCTACCCAGCACTGTTTTTCAGATTTTCTTTATTTGTCCATTTTAAGTTACAAATTGTCTGTAACAAACTTGGTCAAATTGGCAACTTCACAATAATAGACACATTTAAAAAATAGTATGAGCAAATGTAATATTAAACTTACATAAAGTTTTTTAATAGTTTACATTTATATTTTAACATTAACATTTTTTTAATAATAATAAAAGTTAGTGAAAAATATCCAAATGTTCTAAATGGCTTTAGATGGTTTTGAAGTAATGGGAAAACTGGAATGCAGTCCTCTTGTTTGAAGTTTCCATTCATACTGAAGCCCAAATGGAGTTTGGGGGGTGTGGTTCTGGGCAGGGCAAAGGATGTGGCTTGATGTGGGACTGGACTTCACAGACTGCTGCTCCTCCCACCACCAATGAAACCTTTCCTTTTAACTTCACACTGCCCCGAGCACACATGACACGCACACACAGGCACACAAAAACAGACAACGGGGCCTACCAGACAAAATCAGGATATGACATCATACTCAGGAAGGGAAGCCAAGTAACTTTTCAGCTTGTTTTTCATACTCTATGCTGTATTCTTAACTGAGTTTTGGAGGGATAAGACCGGCTGATAAATTCTGAAAAGACTGCTGATGAGAGGATCCTCGCAAGACAATTCGGATTTGAGCTGTTCCCTCTTAGAAAAAACAGGAGACAGAGTAATTATTTTCAAGTTTCCCACAACATTCCAAGTGTCTACAGCGGGACTAAAGCCAGATTCTTTAGGTAGGGTCCTTACAATCTCCATTTCTACTTTTCGTCCTGTTTTCATCAATAAGATGCTACTTTTGTTTTCATGATCTGTGTAATGTCAGAGCTCATGTGCCATGGGGGCTCAGAGAAAGCGTGATCAGACACGTCAGTGTTTGACGTGATTGTTGGAGGGGGTGGATAAATAACTCCTCTGTCCTTTGGTTCCATATTGAATGAATTTACTTAGACCCAAACTCTACAACTAAGTACTTCGGTGTTTGTGTAATATAAAGTCTTTCCTTTAACTACCTGAAAAAAGTGAAAGGATATTTAACACTTTGGTTAGAAATGGTGATATGTCGATTTTATTGAAATAAACAATATATAGAAGAAATGTAGGCTTTTTAAGTACCTTTTAATTGTGTGGAAATACTGTGATATGCATTATCAGTTCCCGCAACATATGCTAGACCTCTAAAATTTTCCTGCAAAATATATCTCAATATGGGCTATGAGGTAAGAGAAACTGGTGATTTAACAATTTGGTTTAGTTCGCAGGCTTCCTGTGAATACATTTGGGAGGAGAGAGAAAGAGAGAGGGAAAGAAAAACAACACTTATCAAAATACACAGCCAGGACGTTAAATGAAAACAGAGAGGCAGGGTTTGATTGTATAGCTAAAGAGACACTTTAAAATCCCTCCAAAACTTATCTCATTTCAGCCACTTCCAACAAACACAGGAAGTTATGAAAATGGTGATGTGGATAAAACAACACAAAGGGAAACTAAATGCATCGAGAGAATTAAATGAATTGTGTGTTTGTAGTGCTCTGTTTATGGAGTTTATATGAACTACCATTCAAAAGTTTGAGGTCAGTAAGATTTTTTGTTCAGCAAGGATGCATTAAATTGATAACAAGTGACATTATAAAGACTTTTATAATGTTATAAAAGATGTCTATTTCAATTAAAAGCTGTTCTTTTGAACTTTCTATTGATCAAAAAATTATTTAAGAGAGGTATTGCTTTACTTTCTTCTGCTCTCTAGAAACTTCCTTATTGATGGGACGAGGCCCCGGGGAATCATAAGAGTCAACAATCACAACTGTCCGGATCCTGACTGGATCTGACTACTCCATCACCCTGCTCAGTTCAGCAATGGCTCTGTGCTTGGGTCAGGTTTTCAGCAAAGACAAAACATTCCGGCCTCGAAAACGATTTGAACCTGGAACCCAGCGCTTTGAGCTGTACAAAAGAGCCCAAGCGTCTCTGAAATCAGGCCTGGACCTGAGGAAGGTGGTGCAGCTGCCAGATGGGGAGAACATTAATGACTGGATAGCTGTGCACGTGGTGGATTTCTTCAATCGTATCAACCTCATCTACGGGACGGTGAGCGAGTTCTGCACTCAGAAGAGCTGTCCCATCATGTCTGGAGGGCCACGTTATGAATACAGGTGGCAGGATGGGGATCAATACAAGAGGCCCACCAAGCTGCCTGCTCTTATATACATGAACCTCCTGATGAACTGGATCGAGTCACTCATCAATAATGAGGACATCTTTCCTACACGAGTAGGTCTGTCATGTCACATATGTTTTCCAGACATCTTCATTGCTGTGATAGGCCTAGTCTTACTTTATGGTTACATCTATGTTTAGAGTCTGCAACTTTTCAAATATGAAACCAACATGAATACAAAGAGTATGTTTCTTTGTGTTTTAAACTAGATTTTTATTAGGTTTTCCTATATCTTTTCACACGGTTTTCCTACATTTGTGACCTTCAGTAAGTAGCTTTGAAAAGCTTAGCGTATTAACAAATGAGTATGCAAATGAAAGGAAATTGTTTAGACAGAGTATTATCCAGTTAAGTTTCTCAGGAATTGCTGTATAATTTGTGGGGCCAGGGAACACTAGACATACTTCTGTCTGAAATAAAAAATATTGCTGGATAGAGTTACAGAAGCTATACTCAAGCACTGCCAACAATTCATAATTCCACAGACTGAACTATTTGCTAAAACCCTTGAGACATACTCAGTAGGCTTTTTCTCCTTAAATACCATTTGAATTTTCTCATGCAAGAAAATCATTCAGCATAATTCTACCAATCTTAAAATGTGTTTATGATACAATGCGATAAGGGTGACACTGGTTTTCTTCTGTTTTTAGGAGTCCCTTTTCCAAAGAACTTTCAGCAGGTGTGCAAAAAGATTTTGAGCCGGTTGTTTCGGGTGTTTGTACATGTGTACATCCATCATTTTGATATGATCTGTAGTATGGGGGCAGAGGCTCACATCAACACCTGCTACAAACACTACTATTTCTTCATCTCTGAGTTCAGCCTTATTGACCACTCGGAGCTGGAACCACTGGTGAGAGAGCTGCGCTTTCATTACTTTTATAGAGCAGAGGGGCATGATTGTTATGGACTGACTTTCAATGTAGTAATAATAATTATTAGACACAAAATAATAAAGAATGTTAGTGGCAATCAGTGTTGAGGTTAACGCATACAAGTAATGCGAGTTACATAATCGGATTTCTTTTTTTTTAAGTAACGAGTAATGCATTTAGTTCCTTTTTTTAAATAAGTTACTTTATTTTGCCATTTGTTGACTAACACCGTTCCTGTCCACATATTGAGAGAAATCAGGAGTAAGTGCAGAGACATCGGCTTCTCTCTTGATAGGTACTTATTTTGAATAAGTAATTACTTCACGATCGCTAAAAAAGTACACTTATTACCAAAAGTATTGGGACACCCATCCAAATCATTGAATTCAGGTGTTTCAATTACTTCCATGACCAAAGGTGTATAAAATGAAGCACCTAGGCATGCAGACTGCTATTGGGAACAACAGCAACTCAGCTACAAAGTGGTAGGCCATGTAAAATCACAGAGTGGGGTCCGCGCATGCTGAGGCACGCAGTGCGCAGAAGTCACCAACTTTCTGCAGAGTCAATAGCTACAGACATCCAAATTTCAATTTAGTGTGGACTTCAGATTAGCTCAAGATCAGTGCATATAGAGCTTCATGGAATGGGTTTTTATGGCTGAGCAGCTGCATCTAAGCTTTACATCATCAAGTGCAATGCAAAGGGGCAGATGCAGTTGTGTAAAGCACGCCGCCACTGGACTCTAGTGGAGACGTGTTCTCTGGAGTGACGACTCACGCTTCTCTGTCTGGCAATCCGATGGACGAGTCTGGGTTTTGTGGTTGTCAGGAGAACGGCACTTCCCTGACTGCATTGTGCCAAGTGTAAAGTTTGGTGGAGGGGGGATTATGGTGTGGGGTTGTTTTTCAGGGGTTGGGCTTGGCCTTTTATGGCGCTTTTCCACTACACAGTAACAGCTCGCCTCGACTCGACTCGCCTTTGTTTGGTTTTCCTCTGTGTAAAAGCTTTACCTGTAGCTGCTTCCAGGTACTTTTTTCCTTATCCCCTACGGCGAGGTTCTGAGCGAGCTGGGGCGATACTAATATGTGACGTGAAACACCGCAGACTGCTGATTGGTCAGAGAGAATCGTCGTTATTCACTGCGTCATCATTGCACGTGCCAGACGGAGTATTCTGAATAACTGCACCATTTTTAAATAGTTCGCCCAGAGATTGCGTGATATACACATTACTAGTTATGGCAACTCGGCAGAATACTCCGTGGTCAAATGAGGAGGTGCAGACTTTCCTTTGTTTGGTTAGCGGGTGTGTGTCGTGTAGAAGATTACGCCACGGCAGTTTCCTGCGGCATCGCTATGACGACCAGGTACTATTGTGGAGGTACTATCCGCAATGGAAAATGGAGCGAAAGGCCAGGCGAGGCGAGTCGAGTCGAGCTGGTACTGGTAATGGGAAAGCGCCATTAGTTCCAGTGAAATTAACTTGTAATGCTTCAGCATACCAATACATTTTGGACAATTTCATGCTCCCAACTTTGTGGGAACAGTTTGGGGATGGCCCCTTCCTGTTCCAGCATGACTGCACACCAGTGCACAAAGCAAGGTCCAAAAAGACATGGATGAGTGAGTTTGGTGTGGAGGAACTTGACCGGCCTGCACCTCAACCCGATAGAACACCTGTGTGATGAATTCGAGCGGAGACTTCCGAGCCAGGCCTTCTCGTCCAACACCAGTGCCTGACCTCACAAATGCACTTCTAGAAGAATAGTCTAAAAGTTCCATAAACATACTCCAAACCTTGTGGAAAGCCTTCACAGAAGAGTTGAAGCTGTTTAGCTGCAAAGGGTGGTCCAACTCCATATTAAACCCATACGGATTAAGAATGGGATGTCATTAAAGTTCATGTGCATTTAAAGGCAGGTGTCCCAAAACTTTTGGCAATATAGTGTAAGTTTTATATATGAGTGTTTGTAGTAATCTGAACGTACTATATTTGCCATGTTTTCATTATCATGTGATCTACTAGCATCAGTTATTCCATTCTATTGCCTCATGGGATAGTCCAATATCATATGCGCACTTCAGAATCTCGCTGGAAGAAAAAGGTCATCAGGGTACATTTTGCCTACTCTTTTATGAGTACTGTGAATTCGGACAAATGTATTTTCTCACATACTGTTTTTTGCCTACTATATAGTAGGGAAGTATGTGATTTTGGATGCAGTCATTGTGTGCAAACATGATGGTTATTGTAGTTCTAGACTAAAGGGGAGCATGCATTTAGTCATCTCATTTGACAGATTCAGTATTCCTTAAAATGAATAAAAATAGTGAAATGCAAACAAAGAAAATTATGCAAAATTAAATATTAATCAATGTCTTTGCTGCCAAACTTTGATGATACAGTTAAACCAAACCAATAGGTTAAAAAATACTTTACAGAAACAAACATTTGTGTTCCTTGTTTTTTTCTTTTCTTCTTGTGTCCTATATTCTTCTGCAATCCAGAATGGCAGCACAGCAGAAAAGTTTGCGATGCGCCCCCTCTACTGTACAGATGTGAATTTGCATTTCCTTCAGCTTAAGGCTTATTCATTTCACTTTGGGGTTTTTTCATTTGCAAAATGAGTATGTTTGTTATAAAAAAACCAAAAACAAGCCCAGCCCAGGTAAGACAAAGTAATGTAACAAATTACTTTACATAAAAGGTAACAAAATTATTGTTACTTTTTAGGGAGTAACTCGATATTGTAATGCATTACTTTTAAAAGTACTTTCCCCAGCACTGGTGGCAATTAGTGTCTTTAAGGCAGAATGTACTTGCAAGTTTTATGAACAACTAGATGCTGACAGCTTATTGCAAATGTGGTACTGTATGTTTGTCCTGATAATCATCTTTTCTGTCTTTACAGAAAGAAATGACAGAGAGGATCTGTCACTGAAAGATGTGGAGAATGGATGTGCATCCAAAACCACAAAAAACTTCAAACATTCAGGCCAAAAGAATAATGTACTTCATTATTACTTCAAACTGCAATCCAACTTTGCTTCAATATTTCTGAAATACTATTGTTCCAGCAAATCAACACGTTCTAGAGACAGTAAATGTTTAAATGATCTCATTGTGCAGTATTGATATGAAATGATGCATTGATTGCTTAGTATTCTTACATTTTTGAGCATTTCACAATGTGACTTCAATGATACTTTAAAATATTTGTCCCTGAGGGAAACTTTTCTTGAAATGGCATGTGTGAGTCTGTGCCAGTGCAGGGGCGGAAGCCTTTGCTAGTATTTTTATTTGACCAGGGCAAGTGCAGTAAGAAACTATTACCATGGTGAATGATGAGGAAGAGTACTCCACAGTATTGTTCTTATTTCAGGACATTTTGTTCTGACAATGTGCTGTTTTTGCTATTGTATTTTTGCATGCAAGTTTAAAATACAAACATTTTAAATGACTCAATTCTTTTTCTTTTTTTAAAAAACAAAAAATACAAACCAGAAGTTTCCTTAGTCTTTTGAATTTAGTATTTCTTTGTATAATTACAGTGTGTTGTGTAGAGCATAAGAAACAAGGATTTTTTGTTGTTGTTGTTGTTGAAAAAATAGATTTTATTCATATGTTATGCTATGTCCTCTAATTGGACACCGGGACTCACTCGTGTAAATTTCTTTTTAAATTCTCCAATCAATTTTCAGGTTTCAAGATTGTTTTTGTTGTTGTTGTTTTACCAAACTTTGTCTAAAGGTGATTCTCAACTATATGTTATAAAAGATATAACGTTATGAATTGATATGTGGGTAAAATGGCCATACATGAGTTTTCAATGCAATGCATCTACACTGTCTCTAATTTGCATATTAATGTGTTTAATTAATGGGAGTAGTTGTCAACATTTTCAAAATAATTTATAATATTTTATAGAACATTGATATGTAATTTATTTCCCTATTCACTTGTTGTGTCTCCCAAAATGCCTGCATAAACATAATTTAAGCCCAGGTGACAGTGGACAATCAATGCCCTTTTTTGTAACAGAAAGTCATATTTTGATTAGAAACCCTATAACATTTTCCTGAGATGTTAATTCATAACAAACTATTTGAGTAAGATTTAAATGATATATCACATTTTCATAAGAGTGCTAAATTTGATTATTCAGTCGTTTTTAAAGACCAAGGAGAAGTTAATGTCCTGGTGAAACAGGACAGTGGCAACAGGAGGTTAGTAGCCAATACTGCAACTGTAGCTGTAATTCTCAATAATCTATCATCCTCATCACAATATCCATACAATTGTATACAGACTGATTTATGAAAATACTAGGCTATGCCATAGCTAGACACAACTAGACAACTATAAAAAAATTTGGCTATGTATATTTAGTAGCAAATAATATATTTTAGGAATTAATAATAAGATATTCATGATTTCTGTGTTTTTCCAGAATCGGCTATTTCACTGATAGTATATTCAGGTTTCTCATGATTAGCCTATCCATGGCAACCCTGCATTATGGAGTGTTGGGATTAAAAAGAACCGAATGATTACTAAATTACCACTGTAAAAAGAAAACGAACAGCTGACAACATTCACGGCAGAGAATTCAGATTAACACCAATACATAAACCCATTCCATCACAGCGATTGCATAACTCGTTTATGGGCACTCTCTTTTACGGACACGGTAGTCAGCATTAACATTAAAATAGTTTTATCTACTTCACAGTTTGAGTCTGAATGAAACCAGATTCGTGGAAGCCCTCGTGCAACGTCATCGCATAAGAATATTAATGAGGTCATGCTTGCGTCACCTCGTGATCTCCCTCGTTCGTCCAGTCACGTAATCTGATTAATATTCATAACCCAACCCGTCACCATGATTCGCAAATGCACCGCAGTGAGCATCAGTAGGAGGGCAGTTAGGCGCGATTGGGGTGGTGCTGTTGTGGTTTCTGTGTTGTCCTCCTCCTCCTCCTCTCATCTCCTTACTCTCACTGCTGCTGTTCAGCGGAGGATGGCGGAGGCACTCACAGCACAACTAGACTCATTTGACCGCAATTTTCAGGTTTGAATCTTTTTTATGCATAATATATATGTATATAATTTGTATTTTACATGAGGTCAAGTATATCTAAATCCAGCTCGCTGATATAATCTGTGTCATGTGATTTTGTGGCTTCATCGATTGGGTCGCTCGATTCGCGCCAGGTCGCAAAAACAAACAATTGAACTCAATTCTGCATGCGAGTTATCATAGTCATATGTTTCATGCATTAAAACTAAGATTTCCAGTTACTCAAAAACATCTCTTCGGTTAACACTACCACAATTCTGCTGACATCGATACACTATTTTAGTTTTCTAACACTTGTTGCTTTGTCTTTGACACTCATTTTAGAGTCTTCTTCTCTTAAAGGGATAGTTCACTCAAAACACGAATTGTCATTTATTCACCCAAACCTGAATGACCCTCCGTGGAACATAAAAGAGGAACTGATAACCTGCTTAGACACTTTCATCGCATCTCTTTTCCAAACAGTGAAGGTAAATATTTATCGATGTAATCATTCTACCTAATATTTTGTAGTACAGAAGAAAGTCATAAGGGATTGCTAGAATTTTGAATGAACTGTCAACCAGTATCGACTTGCAGCTGCTGTTGCTTTAAATATGTTAATTTCCCAGCCTGCTGCTACCCAATATTCCCGCCCCAATAACGTTATTTGTAAATGATATCTCTTATATATGGATGCATTCCATAGACATTTCGTGTGTGTGTGTGTGTGTGTGTGTGTGTGTGTGATTTTTATGATACTGCTAGAAAACGCTATTATTATTGAGAAACATGTTTACATGGAAAATTTCAGAATGTATTTTAGATTTTCTATCTTATGTCAAGTTGAAATGTTTTATATATTCATTTAAATGTTATATTGACATTGTGTTTGCCCTGTAAATAGCCCTGATGCTTACATGGTGTTAAAGACTTAATAAACAAACAAACAAACAATTCTCATTATTTTTAAGAGTAATATATCCTGTTAAGTGTGCTGGAATTCCCCTTCAGCAGCTAGATTATAGGAACTTGTCACGACATATATTAAATATCTTTGACATGATTTCACTCAACCTACTATTAAGAAAGACGGATGTAACACTCGTCAGCTGTGCAGGTGACGCTGCCTGACGTCACGACTTTGCCCTGCGGCGCGAGAGCTGTCACGGCTCCGTCTCGCGCTGCTTCTGGAATGATCGTGTCTGTTTTTCCTTTCAGCTCGCGGACCTTCAGGCGCTCCACTGCTCTCGCCAGGTACTGGCAAGTATCGCGACTTACTTTAAAACGGGCCTTTTGACTTGTTTTTGAGTCTCAAACTGGTAGAGAGTAAATAAAGCAGAGGTTGTGTGTATTTCGTGGTGGAAATGGGGAGATGTTTTGAAACATAAGTCATGCGAGCAGGCTTGTTCAGACTCTGTGAAATCTGATAAGTGCATGCTGCATGTTTTACAGCTTGTGATCACTTCCTCTTTCTAAGATAAAAGTTCACGTTTACAGGACATCATAGTGAACTTAAAGTCACCATGAAATCAAAATGAACAATTATTTTCAGTTTTTTTATTTATTTACTTTTTTGGATGTATACATTATGTTCATATATGAGTCATGTACCCTTGAAATCCTTAATTAAAATAACTTCCTACTTCCTCTTGCAATGACTACGGGTGTTTCTGTAATGGAAGGCTGCATATCCCGGCTGCCACGTCATCAAATGCACTGAAGGCCAGCTCAATTTTAAAAGATCCTAAGAAGGCAGCCTTCGTTTCACACCCTTCATTTGGCCTGTTTTAAAGGATGCATCAGATGTATCCTTTGGCTTTAAATCACCCACAATCCTTTGCACACATTCCATGAAAATGGACTGACGGAAACTGAGCTTGTCTGAGGTTTTTTATAAAATGTAAGACAACAATAATGATTTTGGACATTAAAAGTATATGTTATCTTTTGTTTCGCTGTATATTAATCACTAACACTAAACTAACAATAATGTTAGCCACTGGGAGACCACAGACAGCGGAAAGCCAGTTCATATAAAGATTTGTAATACAACATATTTTTCCAAAATGAAGTTTTAATAGTATTTTCGTGTTGTGACCGCGCTTGGGGGGAACATATGTGAAGTAGTAATGCGCACTCTAGTCTACAAGCCTCCTAAGAACTGGACTAAGAAGGGCACAGCCTCGGTAGGATGCAGCCTTCCGCTTGAAAAGCACCCATCTTTTCTCTGATGACCGCACACCACCATCAAACAATCCAATCAATTATCTATGGAGAAAATCAATTTTTTTTCTATTTGTGAAGCCAGTTCACTCTACAATATGTGTTAATAATTGAGAAGAAAGGACTATCGCTTCTTCCATTTCATGCTGACTTTAAAATATGATCATTTAGTCATACCATTAAATATTCATGGAGGAGAATATAAAGCATAGAAGATGGTCGGAAACATTGTCAATGGCTCTTGTTCACTCTAACTAAACTAAACCAACCAGCTACGAGGTGAATCGCAACATAACAAACTTTGATTTGAGGCACAAAAAATTGAAAATCTGTCAAAAAGACAAAGGTACTATACTTAACTACAGCCCCATGAAGCAATGCTATATTTTGTTTACTGCAAAATATGTATATGTATTATGCACGCAAATTTTGAAGTAGTTTGAGAGTGTATGGAGACTGACTCAATTGCTTCAGTGCTTCATGGGATTGGATTGGTGCCAAGGAGTTGCTTATTGTGATTCTTTGATTCTCAGAATTGCACTTTGGCATCTGGCCAGGTGGAGAGCCGTGGCCCACTTTCTCATGCCCTCAACAGTGCCTCCCAAACCCCCGCAGGTACAGCTGCTTAGGGTTAAACATTTAAAAAACACATCCTTTAAATCATTTCAAAAATACATTTCTAATGGAGTACCTAAAATCTGTTAGGTAACATCTGCGGTTTTGTGTTTTTTACTTTGGGATTAGAAATGGAGACCAGTCAGCCAATCAACATCACAGACGCGGCTACACGCCGGAAGAAGAAACGCAGAACTAGGGCCGCGGACAGTTTCACAGGCAAATTTAGCGGTACTATACCATCATTACAATATAAGGACATTACAAAAAAACTCTTTATTACTTGTCATAATGTGTTTTTGGTCTTTATTTGGCTTATTCTCAGCATTAATCAATATTTATAAATTGTCATCTTGCATCATCATATCTTCAGGATGTTTGATTGCATTTCCTGACTCATTTCCTGATTAGGGTAAGGTGTGAGTCAACTCAGAACTGTGTGTGTTGTAGATCTGTACAGGCTGACGGATGAGCTGCTGGGTCAGGGCGCTTATGCTAAAGTCCAGGGATGTGTGTGTTTACAGAACGGCAATGACTATGCTGTAAAGGTGACAACGTTTTTTTTTTATAAAAGATAAATATTGCATTAATTCTGTCAAATAAACATAATAAACCTTGTGTGTAATTTGTGTTTGTGTTTCTCAGATAATCGAGAAGAACGCTGGTCACAGTCGCAGCCGAGTTTTCAGAGAGGTGGAGACTCTTTACCAGTGTCAAGGAAATAAGTAAGATCATATTCCACTAACCGCTTGTTAATCCGGGACATATCGAATACTGTTTCCATGTCCAAGCCTCCAGATCAGTCTCAACAGCTATTTATGAGCACTATTTATACACTATATTGCCAAAAGTTTTGGGACGCCTACCTTTACATGCTCATGAATTAATCCGTATGGTTTAATATGGACTTGGCCCAGACTTTGCAGCTATAACAGCTTCAACTCTTCTGGGAAGGCTTTCCACAAGATTTAGGAGTGTGTTCATGGAAATTTTAGACCATTCTAGCATTTGTGAGGTCATGCACTGATGTTGGACAAGAAGCCAAACTCACTCCAAGCACCAAACTCACTCATCCATGTCTTTATGGACCTTGCTTTGTGCACTGTGTGCAGTCATGTTGGAACAGGAAGGGACCATCCCCAAACTGTTCCCACAAAGTTGGGAGCATGAAATTGTCCAAAATGTCTTGGTATGCTGAAGCATTGAGAGATTCTTTCACAACTGTTTGTAGAAACAGTCTGCATGCCTAGGTGCTTGATTTTATATACATTTGACCATGGAAGTGATTGGAACATATGGCAATACAGTGTATATATATCACAAATTTAAGCTAAGCGAGGCTGTGTGGAATAGACTTGCTGTGTTTTTATTGGCATCTGCTGCATTAAGCTGTATAAAGCTCCTAGATCACTTAAAATTTTTCACAGCCCATGTTGTCTTGAGTCAACTGAAATTTCTTGGAATTATATTTTTGCAGTTTTTTGTCAGCAGAACAAACCAAAATCTCATTAAATAACAGTACAACCCACTGAAGAGATGGACATCTATCCCTCACAGCCTCGCTTTCATTTCATTTTTCATTCATCAAAGATGATGCTTCTGTGAATAAGGTCTATGGAGATAAAGGTTAGGATCATGATTTTTACAACTGCGTAATTGTACAACCGCGTGTTCTTTACAGGAACATTTTGGAGCTCATTCAGTTTTTTGAAGATGACAGCTGTTTTTACCTGGTGTTTGAGAAGTTACGTGGAGGTATAGTTGAATTGTAGTGGAATACAAATGCAGTCTCATTCTCGGTTAGTTTTTTTTTCTGATTATTTTTCTCTTTCAGGTTCCATTTTAACACACATCCAGAGACGAAAATACTTTGATGAGAGAGAGGCTAGTCATGTGGTCAGGGATATTGCACATGCACTGGACTTTCTACACAACAAAGGTAAACACTGTAGATTTACTCTGCGGCCCACTGACCATGACTCGTGCGAATCTGTGTACTTCAGACTTGCTTCTGTTTTTCCACAGGAATCGCTCACCGGGACCTTAAGCCTGAAAATATCCTGTGTGAATATACGGATAAGGTAATTCAGCCGTTTTGTCTTTGGTAACACCTTAGGGCTTTTTACGCTTGTTATCCCTTGGTCATTCTAAACCCCGGGTAAACAGAATCCTGGGTTATATTGCTTCACATTTCTCACGGCTTGTAATTTTCCCTGGGTTTACAATTAATTCTGGGTATTTATTAGATGACGGTTCACACTATACATTCTTAAACCCTAGTTTAACATCCTTATTTGCGTATTTGTGGTGTCATTGTCATTGACTGGACGAACACCGCATTCCACCTGTTAAAGTATTGTATTGCGCATCCTCATATTATATATTGCAGACTGTACTATCAAGTTTTTCCTTTAAAATGAAAAATGTTTTCCATCACCATTTGACATTTTCCCCCTCAACTCTGAAACTACTGTTTATAGATATATTTATACAATATATAAATATAGTTTATACAGTATTCTAACGCTGCATCATTTCACACATATTCTTCATCCAAATTGGTCTTCCTCATCATCCCATAATATGCTTACTTACCAAACATGCGTAAATAATTTTAAATTGGAAACATTTGGCTCCCTAGACTTTGCCCAAGCCTACCGACCTTGACTACAAAAAGAAGCAATATTCACAAGTTCTCACAGCATTTGCAGATTAAACTTGATACATGACAGGGAGACAGCAAAGAGAGAAAGGAACAATATATCTGAGTAATCTACCAAGAGTATGATGGAAAGAGTTGGCCTGTGCTCAGCAGTTATCTACGGCCTTGCATTTGAGTGTCTCAGATAAGCATCTCCATGCTTAGTCAAAATCTGCATGACCTCTTTTGAAGACTTCAGCTCGTCCCCCAGTTAGCATTCTCTAGAAATAATTACTTCGTCCTCTTGCCCTAATCTTTCTGTCAAAAGCATCATATATTGAGCAGCAATAAAAAAAGAGTCAGTTTTCAATTCATACATTAGAAATATTGATTTACATACACATGCATACATACACTGTGTTCCAAATTATTATTCAAGTGACATATCAGTAGAATTTCTGTACAATGAACATACGATTTTAGTTTTTCAAAGAAAGTTTGTTTTATTTCTCATATCTTTTTAGATAACTGGTATCAATCTCAGACAGGTTTGTTAAATAGCTTGCCAGGTCTACTCAGATAAATGGAAACCCTACTTAAAGAGGTTCTTCTACATTATTAAGCAAGTCACAGATCTCATGCAATATGGGAGGATGAAAAGCATGAAATGGTGCAACTGCCCTGTCTAAATACCCACTTGCGGTCTTGGCCACTTGAGAGCGCTTGCACGCAACAGGAAGTAAGCAAGATTGTCCCATGTCTTAAATTTGCCAAAGTGAAGTGCTCTTAATGCACACTAAACCCACATGCTTCGGAGCGATATCCCATAATGCATTATGTTCGGGAACTCACATGCCCTAAAATCGCGAGATGACGAGGAAAACATTCCACTGTACATTAAATTAAATAGATATTACATATCCCCCCCAGTTTCACAGACAAGGTTTAAGCTAGTCCAGACTAAAACATATGTTTGAGCTGTTTTAACTAAAAGAAATTTGCACTGATATCTTAAAATATGTCAGTACCATTGTTTTGTCTTAAGATGCACACCAGCCTGTTTTTTTCTAGGGCACGTTTATAAAAGTAACTTAAATGTCCTAATTGAAACCGGGCCATAATTTAGTACCAAAACAAAGTGTTGCACATTTTATTGGTGCAAAGATGAGTAGGCTATGTGTATTTGCAACTGCTCTTTATCACTTAATTGGAAGCACCACGATTTTTTGAGTCTTCTGTTAGTTACATAGCCACTACTGAACAGACATTTAGAAGTTTATTTAAAAATGCTAAGTATTGAAATTATTTTTTTTTTTAAAACACTATAAGTGTGTTCCATCTGGTAATCTAAAGTTATATACACACTTGCAGTCTTCACACCTACTTGATCACTTGGGGCAAATGCAGGAAATATGTCATGTAAGTGGACAAGTGCAAAGACCGCAAGTGTGGGTATTTGGACAGGGCACATGTCTTGTTTAAGGCATGAAAACAACTAATATTGTGTGAAAAATGAATTGAGATTATCGAACTATCATAAGATCTGTGAGTAATTTACAGCTCAAGAGAACTCGGTCAGATAAAAGCTTATTAAGGAAAGTTTCTGTCAAAAAAATGAAGTGTATTAAAAGGATACAATACAAAAGCCACTGTTGAGCAGTGTCTCAAGAACCTCTCCATGCAGTCTGGAAGTTGTACGTAAAGTTGCATTTCAGCCACCCCTAACCAAAGCTCACAAAGAGAAACATTTACAGTTTACGTGGGTAACGAAATACATTTTTACAGTGGGTGTAGAAATTCATTTTCAAACGGTTTCATGCTTTTCATCTTCAGAAAGATCTTTCTTCCTCCCCATATTGCATGAGAAATAATATTTCCCTTACAGAGACCAAAAAGTGCACTTAAATCAAACCGTTCAATATATATATATATATATATATATATATATATATATATATATATATATATATATATATATATATATATATATATATAGTAATGTATTCCTGTGATCAAAGCTGTATTTTCAGCATCACATGATCCTTCAGAAATCATTCTAATATGCTGATCTGCTGCTCAAGAAACATTTATTATTATTATCAGTAATAATATTTTTGTGGAAACTGTGATTGTTTTATACAGGGTTTTTTGATGAATGGAAATTTCAAATAAAAGAAACTTTTGTATCATTATAAATGTCTATACTGTTAATCAATTAAATGCATACCTGCTAAATAAAAGTATTATTATTATTATTTTTTTTTTTCACTGAGCCCAAACTTTTGAACGGTAGCATATGTATGTTTAAAATCTAGCCAGTCTTAATTGTAATGAGTTTGTTGCTTTCATTCAGGTTTCTCCTGTGAAGATTTGTGATTTTGACCTTGGGAGTGGAGTAAAGCTGAACAGTGCCTGTACCCCAATAACTACCCCTGAGCTCACCACACCAGTAAACAATCTCAGATTTTTCCTGAATGCTTTTAGCACCCTAGAACTGTGTTAAGTAGTGTTATAGTGTTGAGTAGCAGTGTTTGAGAGGTGCGTTCTCTACTTTAGTGTGGCTCAGCAGAGTACATGGCTCCCGAGGTGGTCGAGGTCTTTACGGATGAGGCTTCTTTCTATGATAAGCGCTGTGACCTCTGGAGCCTTGGGGTCATTCTCTACATCCTGCTTAGTGGGAGTCCCCCCTTCACTGGCCACTGCGGCACCAACTGTGGCTGGGAACGAGGAGAGACGTGTCGTGCCTGCCAGGTAATGCAAATGTTAATTCGAATATGTACAGAATTCACTTTATCCACGTACAGTAGAGACCTTTGAAGTTTCGTCATCTCCTGTTCAGAACAACCTTTTTGAGAGGATTCAGGAGGGGAAATATGAATTTATGGATGGAGTCTGGGCTCAGATCTCAGCCGATGCCAAAGATCTGATCTCGAGGCTGCTAGTCCGAGATGCCACTCTACGGCTGAGTGCCGCTCAGGTCCTGAAGCATCCCTGGGTGCAGGGGGTGAGTCCTCTGCTCTCTTTATTTTTCTTGAAGCCTTTTTGATTTCAACTTAATTAGGCATGAACAATATGGAATTTCTGATAATGAACAATTGTAGACACAAATTTTACTTGTAACCTTTTAAAGGGATAGTTCACCCAAAAATTAAAATTAGCCCATGATTTACTTACCTCAAACCATCTTAGGTGTAAATGACGTTCTTCTTTCAGACTAATACAATTGGAGTTGTCGAAAAAAAATCCTGGCTAATCCAATCTTTATAATGGCAGCCCAAAATTTGAAGCCAAAAAAAGTGCATCCATCCATTAAAGAAACACTTTTTGGGACTTTAGCTTATTCACTGTATCCCCCAGAGTTAGATAAGTCATACATAAAATTTTTATCTCCATGCGTGCCATAACTCTGTCTGACGCACCCACCCACCGCTAGCCTAGCTAGCACACAGACAACGGAGGTATGGAGGTAAACGGCTCCATCTAGCCTACTGCTCAATAAGTGACAAAACAACGCCAACATTTTCCTATTTACATGTTGTGATGTGTATAGTTACATTGTGTACTAAGACCGACGGAAATGAAAAGTTGCTATTTTCTAGACCGATATGGCTAGGAACTATACTCTCATTCCTGTGTAATAATCCAGGAACTTTGCTGCCGTACCATGGTTGCAGCGGCGCAATGATATTACGCAGCGCATGAAAGTAGTCCCCAGCACGCTCTCTGTGTAAGCAGGTTGTCACGTTGCTTATGTTGACGGAAGTTAGCCTATTTCCAAGCGCTGCGTATATCATTGCGCCGCTGCACCCATGGTACGGCAGCAAAGTTCCTGGATTATTACGCAGGAATGAGAGTGTAGTTCCTAGCCATATCGCTCTAGAAAATTGCAATTTTTCATTTTACATCCTTGATTAAATAAATTGAGTTTCGATGAGCAAATCAAGTCAAGAACATTCTTACCAACCACAAACTTTTGAACTGTAGTGTATATTATACAAACAGAATGTATTTTATTTTACAGAATGCACCTGAAAGAGTTCTTTCAACTCCTCGTGTTTTACAAAGGTATTTGATTTGATTCAGAATGAAGTCTATTTTTCAGTTTCTGTAATGTTTCTAACCGTCGCTCTTGTTGAACTCACAGAAACTGCAGCACTAAAGACCTGACACAGTTTGCAGCTGAAGCCATCGCATTCAATCGGCAACTGTCTCAGCAGGAGGAAGAGCAGGAGGACTTTGGTGCTGTCGTCTGCTCCATGAGGCTCTCTCCTCCCTCGAACTCCAGATTAGCCCGTCGCCGAGCACAGTCTCAAGCACTACGCACCAACACCTGATGCCTACCCAGCCCACAGGTGCTCCAGCGTTATAATAACCCATCGTACACATACGTACTCTGTCAAACGTAATGGGTTCTTGAACAAACCGTAAAGCACGCTAACCCTGATATGCACCACAAGCTCAGTGCAACCAACTTGTAGCACAGACAAACCAAAAACATGCAGATGTTTCGAATTCATTTACAGGTCTGGTTGATTGTCTTTGTGTAATGTGAGGTTTTAGTGTTTTAGGCATCAGAATATTTTTTACTAAATATTTATGGCTGGTGGTCGGATTTTACAGTCGGATATAAAAAAGGGTGTTAGCTATGAGGGAATTAACAGACGTTTTAATTTTGATGTAACAACATCAGTGAGGCTTTTTAATCTACATTAGCATTAATTTGAACATTTTAAATAACCACTTTAGTTACTGTAAAGCACTGTACCCTTGCTCTGTCACTTTTTACTATTATTTTCTATTTGTTTTTATTTTATTTTAACAAAAGTCTAGTGTTTATAGTTATTGTTGAGTACATAGTGTTTTGGTTTATTTGAGCTATGTAAAGCCATGCTGCCTGACAGTAACATATCTTAGAAATACATTATGGAGTGTATGTCTTGTGTGGAAACGCCATCGAGAGGTATGCTGCTTTAATGAGGGTGCCGATGAGGTATTATAGACAATTGACCAGTTACTTTCACCTCAAACCGTTAGTAAATATTGCACAGTATTTTTGTCTTTTCAGATGATTATATTTTTTCATTTATTGTATATTTTTTCATGCTTCTGCTTAATGTATTTTAAAGTGTTGAACATTATTTTGTTAAAAATGTGAACTTGAAGTATTTTTCTATGCATCAAGGCAATGAGCCATCCTGCAGCCGACTCAGTTATTAGGTGGAGTAAGTTATATATTTTTAATGTGTATTCAGTGGAAATCGTGCCATTTTTTGGGGGGTGGGGGGAGGGGTTATAGGGGGCAGAGCTCCTAAATTGCAAAATAACCTCTCAGTTGACATTTTATCAAATTATAAAACATGCACAGTTCTTTTTCCTGTTATTTGTTTGTCAAAATGCTACTTGAGGTTAGATGAAATGGTAAGAATTTAGTGGTTATCTGTGTATGTACGTTTATAAGTATGTGTTGGGAAACATTTCCTGTACCAGGGATGACACCAGAGGGCGCTACCTCATTTTAATGGCTATGTTCTCAGTACTCAGTGCTTGTATGATACTCTCAGGCAGTATCTTAGTCTAAATGCAGAAATTGTCTATGTAATGGCCATTTAAACCTTAAAAACTCTGAAACAGGTCAGAGGTGTTCATTTGGTTTTCCAATTTTGAGAAATAAATAAATTTGCACTGAAACATGGCAAAAACTTCAGTCTTAATTTAAGACAGCAGTACACTGTACACTGTGACGATCACTTAACTGCATTATGTGGGGTGCTAAACATACTTTATTGTAGATAACAATAGAAATAGTGTATTTTCAATTTGACGATTATGATGTGCCTATTATGGTAGCACTGATAAAATCTGGAAACCATGAATATTTAAAGGCACACTATGTAGTTTTTTTTTGCCGCTAAACGTCACCTATTCAAAACCTAGGCGTAGCTTGATGATGCCGAGATTGAGTGCAGAATCTTGGGAGTTGTAGTCTTCACCTCACAGCCGGTGGAAAAAAATCTACAGGACGCAGGCAGAAATCATGTTCATGGATGAGATTATTAAAATTACTGTAGTATGAAGCAGAGCAGCAGCGGAACTTTTATTATTCCAGTCTCCGCTTCGCTTCTTTCAGTCAAGCGTATGTTTTATTGGATACATTTGAAAATTTTGTTATAACGTTACTCTGCGCGGCTGCTATGAGACACTTGTTGCACACTGCAGTAAGATAGATTGATATTAGAAGATCATATCAATAAAAATGCTGGATGGCTTGTGTTGCCAAATGGCATGCAATTAAAGGGTTAGTTCACCCAAAAATAAGACCCGTAAGACCTCTGTTCATCTTTGGAACACAAATTAAGATATTTTTGTTGAAATCCGACGGCTCAGAAAGGCCTCCAGCAATGACATTTCCTCTCTCAAGACCCATAAAAGGTACTAAAAACGTTGTTACAAAGTCCATCTCTCTACAATGGTTCTGCAATAATATTATGAAGCGATGAGTGTTTTTTGTGCACTAAAAAATCTAAATAACAACTTTATATAGTGATGAGCTGATTTCAAAACACGGCTTCACAAAGCTTTGGAGCTTTATGAATCAGCGGTTCGGGTCGCCAAAGTCACGTGATTTCAGCATTTCTGCAGATTGACACGCGATCCGAATCATGAATCGATACACTGATTCATAAAGCTCCAAAGCTTCAGGAAGCCGTGTTTTGAAATCAGCTCATCACTATATAAGTTGTTATTTAAATTGTTTTTTGTGCACTAAAAATTCTCATCGCTTCATTAAATTATTGTAGAACCATTGTAGAGAGATGGACTTTATAATGACGTCTTTAGTATCTTTATGGGTCTTGAGAGAGGAAATGTCGTTGCTGTCAATGGAGGCCTTTCTGAGCCGTCGGATTTCAACAAAAATATCTTAATTTGTGTTCCAAAGATGAACAGAGGTCTTACGGGTCTTATTTTTGGGTGAACTAACCCTTTAATTGCATGCCATTTGGCAACACAAGCCATCCAGCATTTTTATTGATATGATCTTCTAATATCTAATAATAATAGGAAATGACATTACTGTCAATGGAGGCCTTTCTGAGCCGTCGGATTGCAACAAAATATCTTCATTTGTGCTCTGAAGATGAACGTAGGTCTTACGGGTCTGGAATGGCATGAGGTTAAGTAACTAATGACAGAATTTTCATTTCTGGGTGAACTAACCCTTTAATTTTAAAACATTGTATGTTGGAGAAAATGCTGTATTGCTGTACAAATATTAGTTTTCTGTCTATAAATGTCTTATATTTCTCTGGATTATTGGAAACATTTGAGATAATGTAAGCACACAAGTCAACAAAATATATAACACTGTTCTAGTGGTTTTTGGATATTTTAGGTTAAAATGTATCAATAAAGAAAAGTGTATGCTAGACCCTGTTAACTGGTTATTTATTTTACCATACCTAATCACTTTTTGCCATCACTAGTTCAAAAAAGTTTTATAAGGATAAAGTAGGCCTATGTCATACTGTGCTCTCAATTAAATAATTATTAATCACTATCCAGAAATAATGAATGACGTGTCAAAGTGTAGGAACCCTGTGAACTTTGCAAAGATCTGGTTCTTTTGAAAGTATAAAAGTGTGATTCAGAAGTGTACTTTTATGGAATAACGGTTTTTTGTACATTTTTATATTTCATAACGGGGCAAGAGAACCGAACATTCTGGTCCTTCTCGTAAATTAATTATCCCCTGAATGAACAGTCAGTGCTTGCTTACTTCACCGTGAGCCCCTGAACGCGAATAAATCCGATAAAGGAAAGCAAAGACGACAAAAAGGAGTGCACTGTCTTTAAACCTTTTCTCAAGGCTTTCTAGCACTGAAAAGAGCGTGTTTTCATTCCTCACCTGCCATGTGGAGAAGACCGAGCAGACAATGCATGTCCTTGGATATGAGTATCACTCACGAGTACCTCGAGTTTGTTTCTAATTGAATTTATATTCCAGTAGTCGTGTTTGAGCAGATATTATGCATCATGTAAGATGTAATATTTTAGTCAAACCTGAATGCGTTGAAGATTAATATGGAGAAGGATAACAGGATGCATGAGTTAGAGTAATCTTGTGGAACTCGACAGCGCTTCGTGCGGTGATGAGCGGAATGACTCGTGAAGTGCTCAGCAAAGTCGCTCCATCACAAACCTCCAAGAGCGAAACGCTGTGCTCCTCCAGCGGTTGAAGTTGAACTTAAAGAGCGAAAGAACATTACCTGAAACTGCTGAAGATTCTTTAAAATAGAGGACAACCCCGGGCAAATCAAAATCTCCTTTTCTGGTGAGTTTAAAGTCAGACGGACTCATTTTATCTGCGTCCATCTTCATTTGCAAGATAAACGAGAGTAATGTCGCCCGCAGTTTAATTACTGATCTGAATATGTTTTTATATTGATTTAATATCTTAATACGTCGTTTTAGATTAAATGTATAGGGTACAATGGGGCTAAAGGCACACCTTAAGAAAAATGTTCTTTTCACTACTCCTATAATGTATGATATAAATAAAAATATAAATGTTTGTATTGAACATTTATGGAGCAACAGATTTTGTGTGAAAATAAATGATAAAAGTGGTTGATAAATGATAAAAGGGGGCATTTTACCACACA
The DNA here is from genome assembly GCA_023029165.1 of Gobiocypris rarus. Classification (NCBI taxonomy): domain Eukaryota; kingdom Metazoa; phylum Chordata; class Actinopteri; order Cypriniformes; family Gobionidae; genus Gobiocypris; species Gobiocypris rarus. The sequence goes on from CM040931.1 coordinate 21,989,308, forward strand.
CAATGTGTAAAAGGCTCATTGGCATGGGGCAAAAGGCACAGTATTGATACAAATACTTTCACTAAAGTAATAATTTTTTAATAATGTCTAAGTTAATCAATCACTTTAGCAAAGTTTTAACTATTTTCTTTTTATTTTGATGAATAAAATAATTCATTTTTGATCAATAAATATGCTATCATTAAAACAGTTAATATAGAAATATAAATGAAAAATACAGAAACAAAATAATTTTAAAAAGTAAAGATTCTGAAAGCATTGAAGGAGATCCCCATAATAATTGAATACAGATTTACAGTATTAACCAAAAATTATATTTTATTATATGACATGATTAATATCAAATGTTTTAAAACTATAAATATGGTGATTATCTCAAAGGTGGACACCCAACTTAATATATGATTCTTCCCATCTGAATCTTACCATGTCATGTCAACAAATGGAAAAGTCAGCGGCTGTTTATTATGCCTTTTGCCCCGACAGCAGGGGTGCCTTTTACCCCAAATACCAGTTATTGCAGAACTGTTCCTTTAATTACCTTGAACAAAACTGGCAAACATTAACAAGACCTTTGTTTCAAAATATATTCAATAATTTTAGCGATTCTTATTTGCTACTTAAATCAACAATATTTTTGAAAACATCAAATGTTAGATCAAATGAGCGCAGAATCAACTTTGCGCTGCTGCCCGTGATCGGATCAAAAATCACACAAATGTCCACGTGCATCTTGAAAAGTGGATGTTTTGGAAAGTGCTGAGGCAAGTTTGTGTCCCATCTAATGGTTTAGAGGAAAATAAAATCAAAGGAAACTTTTACCCCGTGGAGCCTTTAGCCCCGTTGAACTCTATAAAGTAGGCCAATAGATAGATAGATAGATAGATAGATATGGATGGATGGAGATAGATGAATGGAAAGACGGATGTACTAAATTTTCATACATCTAATTCAGAAGTGTGATATATACACTCAGCTAAAGGATTATTAGGAACACCATACTAATACTGTGTTCGCCTTCAGAACTGCCTTAATTCTCCGTGGCATTGATTCAACAAGGTGCTGAAAGCATTCTTTAGAAATGTTGGCCCATATTGATAGGATAGCATCTTGCAGTTGATGGAGATTTGTGGGATGCACATCCAGGGCACGAAGTTCTGCTCCACCACATGCCAAAGATGCTCTATTGGGTTGAGATCTGGTGACTGTGGGGGCCATTTTAGTACAGTGAACTCATTGTCATGTTCAAGAAACCAATTTGAAATGATTCGAGCTTTGTGACATGGTGCATTATCCTGCTGGAAGTAGCCATCAGAGGATGAGTACATGGTGGTCATAAAGGATGGACATGGTCAGAAACAATGCTCAGGTGGCCGTGACATATAAACGATGCCCAATTGGCACTAAGGGGCCTAAAGTGTCCCAAGAAAACATCCCCCACACCATTACACCACCACCACCAGCCTGCACAGTGGTAACAAGGCATGATGGATCCATGTTCTCATTCTGTTTACGCCAAATTCTGACTCTACCATCTGAATGTCTCAACAGAAATCGAGACTCATCAGACCAGGCAACATTTTTCCAGTCTACAACTGTCCAATTTTTTTGAGCTCGTGCAAATTGTAGCCTCTTTTTCCTATTTGTAGTGAAGTTGAGTGCTACCCAGTGGGGTCTTCTGCTGTTGTAGCCCATCCGCCTCAAGGTTGTGCGTGCTGTGGCTTCAAAAATGCTTTGCTGCATACCTCGGTTGTAACGAGTGGTTATTTCAGTCAAAGTTGCTCTTCTATCAGCTTGTCGGCCCATTCTCCTCTGACCTCTAGCATCAACAAGGCATTTTCGCCCACAGGACTGCCGCATACTGGATGTTTTTCTCTTTTCACACCATTCTTTGTAAACCCTAGAAATGGTTGTGCATGAAAAATACTCAGACCGGCCCGTCTGGCACCAACAACCATGCAACGCTCAAAATTGCTTAAATCACCTTTCTTTCCCATTCTGACATTCAGTTTGGAGTTCAGGAGATTGTCTTGACCAGGACCACACCCCTATAATGCATTGAAGCAACTGTCATGTGAATGGTTGATTGATTAGATAATTGCATTAATGAGAAATTGAACAGGTGTTCCTAATAATTCTTTAGGTGAGTGTGTATATATATATATATATATATATATATATATATATATATATATATATATATATATATATATATATATATATATATATATATATATATATATATATACAGGTCCTTCTAAAAAAATTAGCATATTGTGATAAAAGTTGAAGATTTAAAAGTTATTTTCCATAATGTAATGATAAAAATTAAACTTTCAAATATTTTAGATTCATTGCACACCAACTGAAATATTTCAGGTCTTTTATTGTTTTAATACTGATGATTTTGGCATAAAGCTCATGAAAACCCAAAATTCTCAAAAATAGCATATTTCATCCGACCAATAAAAGAAAAGTATTTTTAATACAAAAAAGTCAACCTTCAAATAATTATGTTCAGTTATGCACTCAATACTTGGTTGGGAATCCTTTTGCAGAAATGACTGCTTTAATGTGGCGTGGCATGGAGGCGATCAACCTGTGGCACTGCTGAGGTGTTATGGAGGCCCAGGATGCTTCGATAGTGGGCTTAAGCTCATCCAGAGTGTTGGGTCTTGCGTCTCTCAACTTTCTCTTGACAATATCCCACAGATTCTCTATGGGGTTCAGGTCAGGAGAGTTGGCAGGCCAATTGACCACAGTAATACCATGGTCAGTAAACCATTTACCAGTGGTTTTGGCACTGTGAGCAGGTGCCAGGTCGTGCTGAAAAACGAAATCTTCATCTCCATAAAGCTTTTCAGCAGATGGAAGCATGAAGTGCTCCAAAATCTCCTGATAGCTAACTGCATTGACCCTGCCCTTGATAAAACACAGTGGATCAACACCAGCAGCTGACATGGCACCCCAGGCCATCACTGACTGTGGGTACTCGACACTGGACTTCAGGCATTTTGGCATTTTGGCATTTCCTTCTCCCCAGTCTTCCTCCAGACTCTGGCACCTTGATTTACGAATGACATGCAAAATTTGAGCGACAGTCCAGTGCTGCTTCTCTGTAGCCCAGGTCAGGCGCTTCTGCCGCTGTTTCTGGTTCAAAAGTGGCTTGACCTGGGGAATGCGGCACCTGTAGCCCATTTCCTGGAATCGGTCCTTCTCCACAATCTTCCTCAGGGTCCGGTCACCTCTTCTCGTTGTGCAGCATTTTTTGCCACTTTTTTCCTTCCCACAGACTTCCCACTGACTTTCCACCTTTTCATGATATGCTAATTTTTTTAGATTTTTGGGTTTTCATGAGCTGTATGCCAAAATCATCAGTATTAAAACAATAAAAGACCTGAAATATTTCAGTTGGTGTGCAATGAATCTAAAATATATGAACGTTTAATTTTTATCATTACATTATGGAAAATAATGAACTTTTATCACAATATGCTAATTTTTTTAGAAGGACCTGTATAATATATATATATATATATATATATATATATATATATATATATATATATATATATATATATATATATATGATATTCATTATTAAATTCATTATTAAATTCCTTAATGCAGACATTAAAACATTTACTTAACCGTTACGCCTTGTCATGCAAACATTCTAAGTTGTAAAGTTATATGGTAGTGTAATTTCCTCACAGCCAAAGCTTTCATATCCTCATCAGACTCATCTGGTCTTGACGGCACTAATTGAATTGAACTCGGCCCAGAGCTGATGATCACATGACACACAAACGAGCAGGTCGGATGTTTGAGGATCAGCACATTGCTATAATACTCATTACTGCTCTCCACCTCGTTCTCTCTCTCTCTCTCTCTCATTTCCCCTTTTTATGCAGTGGCCGAGAAGGTCAACAGTATTTAGAGAGGATGATTTTCTCTAATGAAGATGCCCGCACTGTACTTAAGGAGTCAGGTGAGAGGAGGGCGCTCCGCTCTCCGGGGTTGCCATCCCCGGCTCTTTGCTGCGCTTGCGGGCTCTGCATCATGCTGGCGGGCATTAACATCACCCTGGTGGGAGCTCTTGCCTTTACTAAACTTCTGCCCTTAAACAACCCTCCCATCATCATCGGACCCATCCTCCTCTTGGTGGCCTTTTCATTTTTTGGAGCGTGTTGCATCTGCAGTCGCCGACCCATCGGACAAACTTCTCGGATGTCTGCTGGACGGGACCGCTGGCCGTTGATGAGGATGGGCGGAGCTGTGTTTGAGATGGAGACCAGCGAGCCCACCTTACAGGACACCACAGCCATTCAGCTCAGTCCAACAAACTCTCCAAGCTCCTCCCACCGCTGCAGCCCCACCCACCCTCCTGGTGCTCCACTCCACCCTTCAGAAACCCATGAGTTTTCCAAGGGAAATGATGTGAGAACTCATAGTTTGGACCGTGCTGTGCTGAATCAAACCCTTCAACTCTCAGAATTGCCTGTCTGACTCTGCAAATATCCACATTCACACCAAGGTCTTTGACTGCATGAGCACTTTGAGCAGACATGTAATAGACCACGAACAAATTCAACTTGCCATCAGCTCACAGGGTCAGTCCGACCTTTGTCATAAGATTAGTGAAATAATAAAAGCATATTATACTTTTATCATCTCAGGCTCAGAATAGTATGAAAAGGAAGAATGGTTAATACAAGATTAATGCAGGATCAATTTGAAAGAGTTTGATATACCGCTCCATTTCTTTCTGACAAATCAAAATCTTGAACAATTTTGGCTGGTCAAGGATGAATTCTGTCCATGCAGAAAAAGATTGACTTTACTCTGAAAGATTGCAGTGTAAATTATTATTATTACAGTTTTAAGATTTAACTTATTTAAGTCGGTCTTCAGATGTGACACTTTTATTTGATCTGTTCAAGAATGTTGTTATCTGTGGTCTGATTGGGTTGGTTTTGACATTTAAAATGTTTAATTGTACATATTACATAAATGTTATTTTGTTAAGATATCTGTAAACACATAAAACTAGAGATGCACAAATATAAAAACTTTGGCCGATGCCAATAAGCTGCTAATAATTTCATGTTATGGCAATGTTATATTCAAAATATACACTGTTTAGTCTTAAATGCCACAAATACAAAATTCTGCCATGAAACTCTAGATGGCACTGGCTAATATGTCCTTAACTCAACCTGCGTGCAATCACATCATTCTCTACACAGGGCACAGCTGATTGGTTCCTTCTGTATCAATAGCCAATGAGTTTGCGTGCTCAAAATTCAAATTGGGCTGCGTTCCACTCTAGCAAGCACCCACGCACTAGGGCTCACATCGGCTTCATAGTGATTTTCAAATGATCAAGGGCTTAGTGCACAAGTTCCACCAGTAGTAGGCATTAAAAGCAACGTAAGAAATGACTCACATTTGAGTCCACAAGACGGATAGAAGTTAGCGAGTGAAGGGCATAATATATTAGATGTGGTTAACATTTGTTGTAGCAGTGCATCACCCTTTCAGAAACCCTCCACCTTCCCCAGCTCCACCTGTATAGATCTTTTACGGGTTATTCGTGTACGCTATATTGTACAGCAGCAGGATGTCTTGCTTGCTTACAGCAGCGTGTCATGTTTGTATTATCCTTCCTAGCCCTAGCAAGTCCCATACTTGCTCTGCAGCAATAACAGCAGCAGCGTAGCATCTATTCCGCCAAGACCAAATATATCAACATTGTCATATCCATTACCATGCCAAACAAGAGAATTGACATTTGAAAAATGGACATTGATTTTGAGATCCACTAAAGATTACATTTATCATTCATTTATTACTTATTAAATTATTAAGATTAATGGGCATTAAATAATGGGAGGAAAAAAAAGATTATAAACCAAATTAAAGATTCAATATTGAGTGATCTTATAAGTCTCAATGATAACTATTATGCTGCAAATATATTGTAAATCTTCAATCTAGTATATATGGTGTTTTGTTGTATTATTTGATGTTGTGTTATTAATAAATACAATATAATAGACACTTCAAGCTGACTAATGTCTCTCTAAAATGTTAATGACTAATTTTAACCTTTGCTTTTCTATTTGCTGCAATTTCTTTGTCATGTTTTAGCATTGCTCAGTTGAAGGCTGGTGCTGTCACTTCAACTTTAGTCTTTTATTGAATTGCTGTGTCTGTCCATTCATCACCATATTCTCTGTTCTTCTTGTCTGTTAGTTACTAAAGTAATTGTGGATAATGAGTCTCATTCATGGCTTCAATAGAAAATTGGATTGACTATCTGATTGAATAATCGTTGATGAAGGAAATGATAAGCACATTTAAAAATTAGCTAAAATATTTACAATGTTAAATGAGGAAAGAATATGAGACTTCCTGTCAACACTTTCCAAACAGCATAATGTGTCCTGCTTTTTAACAATCTGTTCCTCCTGATAACCATGACAGACCTCACACTGGTCCAAGAGCTATACAAATAACAACACTACAGTTGCAGATACACAAGTGATTGATCAAAGCCTGAGCAAGTTGGATTTATATCACACAGAAAACAGAAATCCTTTATCGTACAGGGCAAATATGTACAGGCAGTGCTAGTAACAACTCAGGCGTGTTTGTTCAGTTGCACTGCAGCACCATCTGTGCACACAACACAATTACTGCTGTCTCTGAGACACCTCAGCATTTGTTACACAAAGACATCAGGGTACAGCCAATGCAACATGCTTCTCTGAATGTATGCCTTTGGTCATGTACTCTTCACCGCAATGGTAATGCCCCTAAAATTCAGACACCAGAAATCCTTTTAAACGCAAAATAACAGAACATTAAACACTAACAGATCACCCCTATATTAATTTTGAGCAAAAACATATAATATAACATACAGTGGGTACGGAAAGTATTCAGACCCCCTTCAATTTTTCACTCTTTGTTATATTGCAGCCATTTGCTAAATTCATTTAAGTTAAAAAAAAATTATCTCATTAACACTGCACCCCATATTGACAGAAAAACACAGAATTTTTGACATTTTTGCAGATTTATTAAAAAAAAGAAAAACTGAAATATCACATGTATTCAGACCCTTTGCTCAGTATTTAGTAGAAGCACCCTTTTGATCTAATACAGCCATGCGTCTTTTTGGGAAAGATGCAACAAGTTTTTGACACCTGGATTTGGGGATCCTCTGCCATTCCTCCTTGCTGATCCTCTCCAGTTCTGTCAGGTTGGATGGTAAACATTGCTGGACAGCCATTTTTGGGTCTCTCCAGAGATGCTCAATTGGGTTTAAGTCGGGGCTCTGGCTGAGCCATTCAAGAACAGTCACGGAGTTGTTGTGAAGCCACTCCTTCGTTATTTTAACTGTATGCCTAGGGTCATTGGTGAACCGTCGGCCCAGTCTGAGGTCTTAAGCACACTGGAGAAGGTTTTCGTCCAGGATATCCCAGGATAACCCGTCTCCAGCGTGTTGCCGCCGATCTTTCGAATATTACATTTTAGTAATTGTTTAATCAATACGGCATCCTCAATAAAAACCTGTCTCCGGCGTAATGACTCCGATATTTAAATTTTTTTTATTTTTAATAATTATTTAATCGATACATCATCCTCAATAAACCCGTCTCCGGCGTGTGGCCTCAGATCTTTCGAATATTCAGATCGATTATGACCTCTGACCTTTAAAATAATAACTTTAATAATAATAATACGCTGTTTGTTAATTGGCCAGAGGAGAACTGGCACCCCGACTGAGCCTGGTTTCTCCCAAGGTTTATTTTTCTCCATTAGGTCTCCTGATGGGGTTTTGGTTTCCTTGCCACTGTCGCCTCTGGCATGGCTTGCTCAGTTGGGGAAAAAACTATTTTTCAAATATATTTCAAAATAAATCTAATTATTAAACTAAATTAACCATATAGACCAAATTACTTATCTAATTACTGATCTAAAGCCCACATTGTTACTGTATGATAATCAAAATATATTCTGTTGCATTATTTTTCTGTTTAACACTGTGAAGCTGCTTTGAAACAATCTGCATTGTTAAAAGCGCTATATAAATAAAGTTGACTACTTGGCCGCATCGATCTTTCCCTCGATTGCAATCAGTCATCCTGTCACTGCAGCTGAAAAACACCCCCACAGCATGAATGCTGCCACCACCATGCTTCACTGTTGGGACTGGTTTGGACAGGTGATGAGCAGTGCCTGGTTAATTAAGGCCAAAAAGTTCTATCTTGCTCTCATAAGACCAGAGAATCTTATTTCTCACCATCTTAGCAAACTCCATGCAGGCTTTCATGTGTCTTGCACTGAGGAGAGGCTTCCGCCGGGCCACTCTGCCATAAAGCCCAGACTGGTGGAGGGCTGCAGTGATGGTTGACTTTCTACAACTTTCTCCCATCTCCCAACTGCATCTCTGGAGCTCAGCCACAGTGATCTTTGGGTTCTTCACCAAGGCTCTTCTCCCCCGATAGCTCAGTTTGGTCAGACAGCCAGCTCTAGAAAGGGTTCTGGTCATCCCAAACGTCTTCCATTTAAGGATTATGGAGGCCACTGTGCTCTTACGAACCTTAAGTGCAGCAGAATTGTTTTTTGCAACCATGGCTAGATCTGTGCCTTGCCACAATTCTATCTCTGAGCTCTTTAGGCAGTTCCTTTGACCTCATGATTCTCATTTGCTCTGACATGCACTGTGAGCTGTAAGGTTTTATATAGACAGGTGTGTGGCTTTCCTAATCAAGTCCAATAAATATAATTAAACACAGTTGGACTCAAATTAAGGTGTAGAACCATCTCAAGGATGATCAGAAGAAATCGACAGCACCTGAGTTAAATAAATGAGCAAAGGGTCTGAAAACTTAGGACCATGTGATATTTCAGTTTTTCTTTTTTAATAAATCTGCAAAAATGTCAACAATTCTGTATTTTTCTGTCAATATGGGGTGCTGTGTGTACATAAATGAGGATAAACTTAAATTAACTTACATAATTTTAGCAAATGGCTGCAATATAACAAAGAGTGAAACATTTAAGGGGGTCTGAATACTTTACGTACCCACTGTAATTTTAACATTTACTCTCCTTTAACAGCCGAAAGCAAAGCACGCTGGGAACTATCATTTGAGTTCTGCTTATAATTAGTTGCTGAGTTCACATATACGTTTTCTATTAAGTACAATGTTTGAGTAAAATTAACTTGTTTGGTTTAATACAGTGTATTACTGTGTTTTCATGTACAGATTTTTTACTACATTGTCATTTACAGTATATACTGTTGAATTTCGCATTATTTATTTTAAACTAAATTAATTTTCTTCCTATAAAACAATCCAATTGCTAGGTCATTTTTATCTCCCAAAATGTTTTTGTGTGAGATATAATCTGCGAGTAATAAAGTCAAAATTATCTTGAGATTATAAAATGTGACTCTGGACCACAAAACCATTAAAAAAATGCTTTTTTAAATACATTTGATTTATACATCACCTGAAAGCTGAATAAATAAGCTTTCCATTTATGCATGGTTTGTTAGGATATAGGACAAATATTGAGACCCACCAGGGAATATTGAATATCTAAATGTTGAGAAAATCGCCTTTAAAGTGGTCTAAATGAAGTCCTTTGCAAGGCATATTACTAATAATAATAAAAAAAATTGAAAGGCTTTAAAAAGTGCTGCCGGTTTGTCTGGTTGAGGACAATTGACACTTTTTGCAGACAACATCACACTGAGTGAATAAACTTAGAATGGCTCTAATTTACATGTATTTATCTCTCCCCCCATCCTACTTCCTAATGGCTGTGACCATTGAAAATATACCCAAAAATCTATATGATCTAAAAATGAACAAATACTAAACAATATATATGTGTTTGATATCATTGGAAATGTCTTAGTGCGACTGGTACAAATATCTCATCCCCACAGAAATATTCAAGAAGATAACAATGGTTTTAAGAGTTTAAAGAGATGTTGCATGGTATGGTAGGTGTGGCTTTTCAACCATTTGGTCTTCTGTCAATACAGGTCTGTCTGTATCAATACAGACAGTGATTAAATGTAAATTCCCTTTGTTAACATATGTTAACATTTGAAAGAAGTTATTGTCAGGTCTGAATACTAAAGGCAGCGTAGCAGAAGAGTCAGGGCGCAATTTTGTATTCAGATTCGCCCGTAACGTTGTGTCCAGCCAACGTTACGTAACCTATGGAAAGTCAGGAATGCATCTCTTTACTTAAGAGTATTCGATGTTTTGAGAATCTTTGAATTGATTATGTAATTGGAATTATACCTGACTGTTTAATAAATTGTTACATTTTGATTTATTCTGACTTACTCTGGAATTATTAACGATCTATATGAGATCATGAATGGGTACTTTCCACAAAGGGTTAAACGGAATAATTAAATGTGTGTCTAACTATTAAATATGAATGACCAAATAACCAAATTGGCATTCTAATCTAAATTCTAAATTATAATAAAATGGAGTCAGATAAAGAGGAATTGGAATTAGATCCATTTTGCCCAGCTGATAACACCGAACGCGCAGATACCTTCGCCCGCTATTCGCTGCCGCCATTGGAGCGATTTCAGCGGTCTTACAAAATAATATATATATATATATATATATTTACAGTGGGAAATTTACTAAATATCTTCTTGGAACATGATCTTTACTTAATATCCCAATGATTTTTAGCATAAATGAAAAATCAAAGATTTTGTCCCATTCAATATATTGTTGGTTATTGCCACAAATATACCCGTACGACTTATGGTTTTGTAGTCCAGGGTCACAAATAGTTTTTTTCAGGATTCTATATTAGTGCAAAGAACAAAGCAATACAGTAAACAACAATGGAGGACCTACAGCAGATCTTGTTCTTGCTTCTCGGCATGCGGTTGTTGTCACAAGAAGAAGACACCCTTTGTTTGAGAAAAGGCTGCAGGCTGCAAGGAAAAACACAGCCGGAAAAAAAGCACACTCAAGTGATGATTCTCTGTCAACCAATCAACGTTCTGCAGTGAGTCTAGCTCCACCCTTTAGTACCAGACTACTGTGCTAGGTTCCCCAATAGAAGGGTGCCAAAAAAGTGATATAAGATGCAGTTCGGAATTAGGGTACCATTCACAACTTCTGGCAATGGAAACGGTAAATTGCATACCGTACTGAAATGTACTGAACCGGAGGAAACAAGCCTTTAGATTATGGGGCTCGCAAATGGAGCTGAAAGAGGAGTCTAAGGTGGGCCAAGCCCTTTTTCTCGCTCTCTCTACAGACTCTGAGGGTTCCGTTCTGGATCTGGAAGCTTGCTTTGTAGAGGTCGACCTTGCCTTCTAGGCCCTGCAGATTAAAATCTTCTCTGGTTGGCAAGGCCTACAAGGTAGCAGGTCAGGCTAGTGTGTCCCTGCACACCATGGAAGTGCTGCAGGCCTACCAGGCTGACCTTTTCAAAAAACTGTACACTGGCGAGGTCTTAAGCCCCATTGCGGTTAAAGAACTCCGCAGACCTACAGGTCTGTCTCTTCAGGCAACTAAGCAAATGGCCCACACCATCAGCACTTCCATGGCTGCTTTGGTGCTACGGAGAGGCATATGTGGCTTAACCTATTGGGCATAAAAAAGAGAGAAAGCCTTTCAGCTGGATGCCCTAATCTTACCGTCTGGCCTATTTGGTGACACTGTAATCACAGTCGTTGATAGGTTCTAGGTGGCAAAGAAACAGTATGAGGCTATCCCTCTGGTGTTTCGGGGGTCGCTGTTCAGGGTGGGGTTTGCACCCTGTCTTCACTCATACACAGTGTTCATTAAATTTGGTTTCAGGCTCCAGCCAGCAAGTTGTTTCAGGTCACCAAGTTGGTACACCCCTCCCATATAAATGAAAATGTAAAAAAAGAGTTTGGCAGCCTGGGCAGTTCTGCCAAACGTCTCTTCTTGGGTTCTTTGAACCAAGAGTGGTTACAGGAATTATTTAAAATCTCGTCCTTCCCGTTTCAATGGTGTGCTCCCCACTACTGTGAAGCCAGAGCAACTTCCATTGCTGACGCAGGAGCTAGTCTCTCCTGGACAAATGAGCCATTGAGCATGTTCCCCTCCCAGCGAGAGATTTTACAAATAGTTCTTTTTAGTACTTTTTAGTAAGTGGTGGTCAGTGGTTTGCATCCTATTCTCGAAATTAATTTCCTAACTGGGGTCCTAACAATATCGTGTTCATATTTTTAAAACTGTGTTTAAAATCTGTATTGTAAAAAAGCTATACAAATAAAGGTGACTTGACTTGACTTTGCTTTCTTCCTTTTTAGCTGCTTATTGTTTTTTTACAACCTCAAGTTGCTTTTCGTCCTTGGTGTCTGCAATTACAAAAATCAAGACAAGTTAAAAACTGAATTAATTACATAATACGGGCAGATCTGTTGTTTTTGTTCAGATCATTTTTGAGTGGGTGAACGGTTAGTGTATTTATGGAAATTTACCAAGCTAGAAAAAGGACAGAATTAAAAAAAACAAATATGTATGTGCATATGTATATTAAAAACTAGATGCATTCAGAAGACGATATTTAAAAAAAAAAAATATATATATATATTAAAGTTAGTGTAGCGTAGGCTACTTCGGAGAGGCTAGCAATAGCAAACTAGCTGTGATCCCACCCTCCCTTCAGAGTGTCTCCAAAACCATACCTCCTCCACAAAACATGACAGCACAGCAGAGTCTGCAAAGCATCACGAGAGACGGTGCTAAATGACCAGCTCTGGAGAAAACAGTGATGTCATCATCCAGATCAGTTCGGTTCTCATCCAATAATGTCAGTGCATTAAAGTCAATAATATTGCCGAATATTGACATAATCAGATGTTCAAAACTATAATAACCCTGTGTTGTGGGTTGCTAGAGTTTCATTATTTGACTGCATGAAAATAACAAAAATATACATTGAACAATATACAAGTTATTTTTCTGAGTTTCATTTCTCATGTCTGGTTATATTTTTATCAACCCGATCTCACGGCAATTCGTACATATTTTACGAGGTGGCTAATTCGTACGAATTTGTACGACCTCACTCGTATGAATTCATACGATTTTTACTAAATCGTACATATTTGACGAGTTGGCAAATTCTTATGAATTCATACGAATGACCTACCTCAACCCCGCCCCTAAACCTACCCATCACTGGGGTTTAGGCAAAACGCATTTAATTCATGGAGTGAGGTCGTACAAATTTGTACGAAATAGCCACCTCGTAAAATATGTACGAATTGGTCGTGAGATAGCGTTGATTTTTATATATCTTTATGGATCAAGATAAAAGGCAATCTATAAGAGATTGTTCATCCAACAATGTCCATTTTAAGTCAGTGTGTTTTTGACTCCTTTGTGTAATGTCCATGTTGTTTTTGACTTTAACTTTCAATGTGTGGACAACGACAGCTGAAACATTCTTCCAAATATATTTTTTTTGTGCTCCACGGAAGAAATAAAGTCATACAGGTTTAAAAAAAAAACATAAGAATGACATAATTTACATTTACAAATGTGCTTCTAGAAGAATGGTCAAAAATTCCCATAAACACACTCCTAAACCTTGTGGAAAGCCTTCCCAGAAGATTTGAAGCTGTTATAGCTGCAAAGGGTGGGCCAACTCCATATTAAACCCTACGGATTAAAAATGGGATGTCATTGAAGTTCACGTTTAATGTAAAAGCAGGCGTCCCAGAATTTTTGCCAGTACATAGTGTACAGGTGCAGGTCATATAATTAGAATATCATCAAAAAGTTGATTTATTTCACTAATTCCATTCAAAAAGTGAAACTTATTTTTTATATTCATTCATTACACACAGACTGATATATTTCAAACGTTTATTTATTTTAATTTTGATTATTATAACTGACAACTAAGGAAAATCCCAAATTTTTGAATATTGTGAAAAAAAAATTTTATATTGTGAAAAGGTTCAAAATTGAAGACACCTGGTGCCACACTCTAATCAGCTAATTAACTCAAAACACCTGCAAAGGCCTTTAAATGGTCTCTCAGTCTAGTTCTGTAGGCTACACAATCATGGGGAAGACCAGTCAACTTCAACTCAACTTTATTTATATAGCGCTTTTAACAATGCAGATTGTTTCAAAGCAGCTTCACAGTGTTAAACAGAAAAATAATGCAACAGAATATATTTTGATTATCATACAGTAACAATGTGGGCTTTAGATCAGTAATTAGATAAGTAATTTGGTCTATATGGTTAATTTAGTTTAATAATTAGATTTATTTTGAAATATATTTGAAAAATAGTTTTTTTTCCCCACACCTTGCACAAGGAGGTCAAGACACAAAAGGTCATTGCAAAAGAGGCTGGATGTTCACAGAGCTCTATGTCCAAGCACGTTAATATAGAGGCGAAGGGAAGGAAAAGATGTGGTAGAAAAAAGTGTACAAGCAATAGGGATAACTGCACCCTGGAGAGGATTGTGAAACAAAACCCATTTAAAAATGCGGGGGAGATTCACAAAGAGTGGACTGCAGCTGGAGTTAGTGCTTCAAGAACCACTACGCACAGATGTATGCAAGACATGGGTTTCAACTGTCGCATTCCTTGTGTCAAGCCACTCTTGAACAACAGACAGCGTCAGAAGCGTCTCTTGCCTGGGCTAAAAGACCAAAAGGACTGGATTGCTGCTGAGTGGTCCAAAGTTATGTTCTCTGATGAAAGTAATTTTTTGCATTTCCTTTGGATATCAGGGGGGCAGGGTCTGGAGGGTGAGAGGAGAGGCACACAATCAACTTTGCTTGAGGTCCATTGTAAAGTTTCCACAGTCAGTGATGGTTTGGGGTGCCATGTCATCTGCTGGTGTTGGTCTACTGTGTTTTCTGAGGTCCAAAGTCAATGCAGCCGGAAGTTTTAGAGCACCTTATGTTTCCTAAATGCTGCTGACCAACTTTATGGAGATGCAGATTATGGAGAACTATAATAAATAACTATATATATATATATATATATATATATATATATATATATATATATATATATATATATATATATATATATATATATATATATATAGAGAGAGAGAGAGAGAGAGAGAGAGAATCAGTTATAATCATCAAAATTAAAAAATAAATAAACATTTGAAATATATCAGTCTGTGTTGTGAATGAATATAATATACAAGTTTCACTTTTTGAAATTGAATTAGTGAAATAAATCAACTTTTTGATGATATTCTAATTATATGACCAGCACATGTATATACAAGCATATTATAATAATTATAATTTTTAAGTTTAATTAAAATTAATAAATATGAAATTATTAAATTTCTAATTTACATTCGCTTTGTTTCTTTGCAGATGTAAATTGTAATATTACATTTACAATATGCTGTCATGCTGTGAATATATTTGGAAAAGTTTTGGGAATTTTTCATGGTTGATGCTATTATCAGAGATAGAGGCCTAGTTGCTACTCGGTTTAATAAACAAAAAAAACAAAAACAAAAAAAGACTCACAAATATAGCCTACATTTATTTTATTTTCAAAAACTAACAGATGTGGTTGCATAACTGCACAGTTCAGTCTTTTATAAATATATTATCTCTTTTTATCTCACAAACCATAACCTACATTAAATATTTTGAGTTGAAGCACAACATTTTTTTTGCAAATGTTGGAACAACTAGCCTGCAATCCCATGAAGCATCAACATACTGGATTTAAAATGTGTATTGCGAAATATGCATATGGGCTACAAATATTTAAGTAGGTTAATTTGAGAGAATTAATGTGAATTGTTAACTTAAATAAAATAGGCTTCCACAATAAAAACATATCTATTACAACCTCGTAGCTCACAGAAGCTAGGTATATCTCTTAATAAGCTATAATTTAAAATCAGTTCTCCTTTAGTTAAAATCGGTCTATTAATTTGGTTTTGGACATTATAGGTAAAATTCTATATGTTGACATTTTACCCTGTTTTACCCCTAAAACTGGATATGAAATAACTACCCTGAGTCATGCATTATAGATTAGATCGTTTTTTATTTAATCGAACAAAAATTATAAAACATAAATTATGTATTATAGTTTTATTTCTTTGTCAGAACAAAACATAAATAGCTTACTGGCCATTAACATATGCTACTAGACAGTTTGAGAGAGACAGCAGCTTGACAACTATCATAACTTTTGACCATTACATTTTACGTTTATACAACAACGACACCTAGAGGTCACAAGCTAGCAAACATAGGCTAGAAAATGGAATCGTCACTGACATTGGATTGGGTTCACTCGTCTATGGGTTCACCGCATGTAATTGTTTTCGATTTCGATAGACTGTATAGGTTTTACCGTCATATGTAATAAAAGCTGCTCAAAAGTATATTGCATATTCATTGTACTCTAAAACAGATGTGGAGCACGCACGTACTTACTACCTGTGGATATTACACCTAAAACAAACTTCTAGCATTCTAGATAATAATAATAATACTAATACTACTACTACTACTACTAATAATAATAATAATAATAGCAAGCCAGTCTGTTATTGATCCATTATTTTTGCATACATGCATTCGTATTACATGTATGTATTACATTTTGGCAAAAATCTCCCGGATCATTGTTCATTGGTTCCCCTACACATACAGTATAATGCTATTTCAGTTCATTGTAACGATGCACAGTCTGTCCTTCAGCACTGACGCATGCGTAGACGCTCAGTTCCCGTGTCGCCATGTCTTCTACACATGCGCAGTGTGAGGTTCAAGCGGCACTATATATAAGCTCGTGAGTCTATGCCCCATTCCACCTTCAGCCATTTTAAAGATGTTGGGAGCTGTGGGACGCTGCTGCACCGGGGCTTTGCAAGCTCTTAAGCCCGGGGTGACCCCCCTGAAGGCCCTCAACGGAGCTCCAGCAGCACTGTTTTCTCGTAAGTAAAACTAATTGTTTTATAGAATGGTTGGTTTTAACGCAGCTCTTCTGACAGCAAACGTCACCGCCTTCGCGAGACTGCTAAATGGCAGCATGCGGACAGCGAGTGCAGGCCTCAAAGTTTTAGCTGGAAGAGTTTCAATGATTGCTCTCGCCTGATGCTCTACATGTATGTTGATTTGTGGTGGAAATATGCTGCCATATTGGAATATCCGTTTAATGTCAACCAGAATTAGTTGTTGACAAGAGAACCTGAATGACCTTTATGTGTCATGGAGAGGAGGCTCGCGCTGCTAGCGGTGTTCCGCAGCTCGCGAGGTCATTGGTACAGATAAACATGTGGAATAAGATCACGTTTAATGCAGCCTCATTTATAAACGTTCACAAGTTTCAAGTGCAGATTTCAGGCGGGTCTCGACAGATTTTAACGGCCTTATTAAGAACATCGACTTGCTTGGGTTCATTCATTAGCCTGTTCTGACTTTTCATGTCAAGCAATCAAGCTAAAGCGACACGACTTTCAGAATTCGAGCTTCCGAGTTTGTAATTATTTGGTTTCAATTACAAATGGATTACGTTCTATGTCTGTTGCATGTGATCTTCAGCTGTTTCTCTTCCTCCCTTTCAGGCAGGGATTATGCTGCTCCTGCCGCAGCTGCTGCCACCGCCAACGGGCGTATCGTTGCGGTCATCGGTGCCGTAGTGGACGTCCAGTTTGACGAGGGTCTGCCCCCCATTCTCAATGCCCTGGAAGTTGCTGGCCGTGACAGCAGGCTAGTCTTGGAGGTGGCTCAGCATCTGGGTAACCCGACTAAAGCTTTACTAAAACTGATCTCTTTAATGCTAAATTATAGGTCATGATGAATTTGTACTTACTAGTTTTTGCTGTTCTTTAGGGGAGAGCACCGTCCGTACCATTGCTATGGATGGTACTGAGGGACTGGTGCGTGGTCAGAAGGTTCTTGACACCGGTGCACCCATCAGAATCCCTGTGGGACCTGAGACGCTTGGCAGGATCATGAATGTCATCGGTGAGCCAATTGACGAAAGAGGACCAATTTCCACAAAACAGTGAGTATTTATGAAAGGCCACTAAAGTGACCTCATTGTTTGCAAGCTCATTTTTATATGTTCATCTTGTAAATTAGATAGATGTGTTGCAATGTGTTTAAGTTGAATATTGTTCTTTAGGACTGCCCCCATCCATGCTGAGGCGCCAGAATTCACAGACATGAGTGTCGAGCAGGAGATTCTGGTCACAGGAATCAAGGTCGTAGACCTGCTGGCCCCCTATGCCAAGGGTGGCAAGATTGGTATGTATATGGACACTACCATACACAAGTTTGGGGTCAGTATGATATAATAACTTTTTTTCTTTTTTTTTAAATCAAGGTGGCAGTAAAGACAGACTTAACTGTACAAAAGATTTCTTCACAATTTGATCAGTCTTTGGGAACAACATTGAGAACTCTATCACCGTAGTAAATAAGACTTTAAAATATTCATGTTATTATATGTAGTAATACATTCAATTCAAATGCTGCTATTTTTTTCCCCTCCCCAAAAAACATTTAAGGTCTTACTCACCCCTAACTTGATATTTTTTTAAATCAAATTAAGCTTTTGAACCCATCCATACTTTAGCAAACTAAAGGCACCTTCTCATTTCCTCAGGTCTTTTCGGTGGTGCTGGTGTGGGAAAGACTGTATTGATTATGGAGCTGATCAACAATGTGGCCAAGGCTCATGGTGGTTACTCCGTGTTTGCTGGTGTGGGAGAGAGAACCCGTGAGGGAAACGATCTTTACCATGAGATGATTGAGTCTGGTGTAATCAACCTGAAGGACACCACCTCAAAGGTAACTTGCAGATCTGATCCAGTAGTTAAATTTGATCTCTTACCTATGTAATCTTGAATTGTGGCTAAGTTATGAGGTCCTCTTGATTCCCTTTAGGTGGCGCTGGTGTACGGACAGATGAATGAGCCCCCAGGTGCCCGTGCCCGTGTGGCTTTGACTGGACTTACCGTTGCTGAGTATTTCCGTGACCAGGAGGGACAGGATGTGCTGCTCTTCATTGACAACATTTTCCGCTTTACCCAGGCTGGATCAGAGGTCAGTGTTGGGATTGTTTGGCAGTCTAGACCCGTTTTTGTTTCTTAATCTGAAACAAGCCTCTTATTGATTTTTGGGGTTTTTGTTCTCGTAGGTGTCTGCCCTGCTGGGGCGTATCCCCTCTGCTGTGGGTTATCAGCCAACTCTGGCCACTGACATGGGTACCATGCAGGAAAGAATTACCACAACCAAGAAGGGTTCAATCACATCTGTGCAGGTATGCCTCCTTTTGTTCGCACAGCACACTCCCGCTTTCTGGATCTCTTAATGTTTAACGTCGTTGTTTCTCATAGGCCATCTATGTGCCTGCTGATGACTTGACTGATCCTGCCCCTGCCACCACTTTCGCTCACTTGGACGCCACCACTGTGTTGTCCCGTGCCATTGCTGAGCTGGGCATCTACCCCGCCGTGGACCCACTGGACTCCACCTCCCGTATCATGGACCCCAACATTGTGGGTTCTGAGCATTATGATGTAGCCCGTGGTGTCCAGAAGATCCTCCAGGTGAGGGCCAATTCATCGGAGTGCTTCACTCCATTTAAATTTTTTTTTTATTACAATCCATGACCTTGTTCCTGCTCTTCTCTGTGTAGGATTACAAGTCCCTGCAGGATATCATTGCTATTCTGGGTATGGATGAGTTGTCTGAGGAGGATAAACTCACAGTGGCTCGTGCACGTAAGATCCAGAGGTTCCTGTCCCAGCCCTTCCAAGTCGCTGAGGTCTTCACTGGACACATGGGCAAGCTGGTGCCACTGAAAGACACCATCAAGGGCTTCAAGGCCATTCTGGGTGGTAAGTGTGACGTCCTTATGTTTGTCTTGGCTGTTTCTATTATACTTCCTTCTGGGAATATAATGCTGTTTTTATTTAGCGTTGCTCATAGCGTTTGTTTCCTTAGGTGAGTATGATGCTTTGCCTGAGCAGGCCTTCTACATGGTGGGCCCCATCGAGGAGGTTGTCCTGAAGGCAGAGAAACTGGCTGAGGAGCATTCGTAAACGAGTCTGTTTAAATGTGTCAGGGCGGGTTGAAAGGAGCACTTGGTTTGTAACGTCACATTCAAAAACAAATTGTATCTTTATCGCTGGTCATTCTGAAGTTCTATTTAATGTTTCCAAATAATGATGGAAATAAAACCGTCTTACCGTGAACCCTTTCTTTTGTCTTTTTTTTAAATGTATATATTTTAAGTTGGCTACTGTCCTATAATGCCTATTGTATCATGTCGCATGCATTTCTAAGACCTCTAAATGATAAACATTATCAACTATGTGCAACAGTTTTAGCAAAATCTAATAAATGCCTTCTGCCCTCTAATATATAGTTTTTATTTGCTATGAAATTTAGTTCAAGCATAAGATTAAAAACTTTACATGTTCAATCATGGATTGTCCTTAATCCTAAAACAAATTATTTTTTATTTTAAGGAGCAATTAAAACAGTGGACTAGACTTATGGAATAAACAGTTATTTACATTTGCATGCGGGGATACTAGGGTAAAATGGTTGTCATGTCAGTTTGGAACACTGGACAAATATCTATAACTATTTTTGGTGACAGACTGGATAAATGATAAGAATGCGCTGCATTTTGGTTCATATTAAATCTTGTGCATAAAAATATCTATCCAAATGGTAGAGGTGGACAAACTACATAGCACCATTACTCGAGTATAAGTACTACTGGTCAAATATTACTGTTACAAGTGAAAGTTCTAAAAACTGATTTTTACTTAAGTAAAAGTACAGAAGTATTTATTTTTGAAAGTTCTTAAGTATCAAAAGTAAATTTCCTTTATGTCAATGCATTATTTTATTATTGTTGATTAAATGCACATGACATCATGGTGGATTGAGCCAATCAGTGATGTTTCATCTGACATGCTAGCATACGACTACCTTAAACTCATTTCAATATTGTATAAAAGTTATAAAGCGCTTTACAAAGCTACTGTCACTTTAAGGCCGGATGCACGGAGCACTCTGATACACATCCAATATTCTCCCAAATGTTTTACTCTTTCTCCCAGATGTTTACATTTCCCCCCAAGGCAGGACACATTTTATGAGACATGCATCAAGTGTATGCCAATGAAACTAATCTTTAATCTTTTCAGAAAACGTAAACATACTAGGTATGGCCATGGGTGTTCACACTGTGCAGAGGAACCATATTCTTCCATTTTGCTATAAATTGATCAGTGTTTTAAAAAATGTTGGGAAACTTCACATGACTCTACAAGAGTGATTACTGATAGGCTGTCTGCAAAAAAAAAAACTTTTAAAGAAGAAAAGATTCATCCATTGACTTTCAAAGCTGTTACAGAAACGACTTTTGACTTTGAGGACCTTGTTAGAAATGTAGTGGAGTAAAAAGTACAATATTTGTCTTTCAAAGGTAGTGAAGTTACAGTCAAAGTAAAACAAATAAATAAATAAAAAATACTCAAGTACAGTACAGATACTCAAAAAGTGTACTTAATTACAGAACTCAAGTACATTTACTTTCCACCTCTGCCAATGGAGATTTTTGGAAAACCAACTGCCGCCATTTCTGCAAGTCTGTAGTCTGAGCAACCTTTCAATATATGTATATTAAGTATCAAGGCCATGGAAGTTCAGATCTTCTGCTAAAGTCTCCCTGTTTGCAAAAGTTTTGGTGCTACAGTCTAAATTTGGATCTGCCTTGTGTCCCAGCGGAGCTCAAATCGGTAGAAAAACTGTTTGTATTATGATCTGTAGTAACAATTGGCCACATGGTGGAGCCATTGCGCAACAAGCGGGAATGTGGCTGTAAACTTCTGTCAACAGTCCATGTTGGTCCACATGAGAATGACCTACTCTACTCAGGTTAAAATATACATGTATTACTAAAACCTACCAACTGAAACATGTTTCTCAGTGCCTGGTCTGATCTTTAGTCTCTACAATTATTGGCTATAATCCGGAAAACCTGGAAAATATTCTGGAAAAAAATTTTTAACCTAATACTTACTAAACTCTGAATTTGTTAAAACAGCACCTTTAGCAGTAGACAGTCAGAGATGCAGGTGGGAAAATAAGCCAGCGACAGGAATTGTGCATCTCCTGGGGAGTAACGGGTACGAACTGCACAGCTGATCCGGCATGTTCTATCCACATCACAGTTCACCAGCTGGCGTCTTAGAGACATTCTCTTTTATAACCTTTCCAGTGACTAAACACATTGGACGGTGTTCACAATACGTACAACACAAGGACAATGCACAAATGTGAAATGTGCTTCATTTGTGGAAAAAAAATCTGTGTAAAATACTATGCACCCATGGAATCTAAGTAATGTACCATTAAGAAATATGCATTAATTGTCATTAATTAATCATTAAAATGATTCATCTTAAAATTAAACTTTGTGCAGATCACAGTCGATTTGTTTTGTCTATTACTGGTCAAAATAGGCTACTGGTCAAATGTCTGGGGTCAGTAAGAAATTAATACTTTTATTCTGCAAGGAGTTAATGACACATTAACTTACAAAAACTTATATCTAAAAATCAAAGAAACCTGGGAAAAAAAGTATCAGTTTCAAAACAAAAAAAAAGAAAAAAAGAAAAGAGGGGGGAAAAGCAGGACATTTGGAGTAATGTTGCTGAAAATTAATTAAAATATAAATAATAATATTTCACACTTTTACTGTGTTAACTGTATTTTTGATCATATAAATGCTCATGAGAGATGAGACTGCTTTCAAAACATTTACAAAATGAACGGTAGTGTAATTTCTTGCCTTTCTTACCAGTATGCTTTATCAATGCTCTCACATTTCATGTTATCCAGATGGATTGTGGAGCCTCTTGATGAACATGATTTCCCAGCTCCTCCTCTCACGCATGCTGCCGCAGCACAGGCTCCGCTCATGTCCAGATGGCTTGCAAGGAGCGCTTTGAAGCCAGTCACAGCCTGTGATGAAAACATACTTCTTGCCATGGACTCAAACTTTCTGAAGCTCCTGGTACCATCTAACCGTGTACAACAGGACAGAGAACATGGACAGGAATCCATAAATCAAAAAACAAGGCCATGTTGCTGCTTAAATTTGTTTTGTACTTTTAACATATACTAAAATCCGCCATAACACTGGTGGAGAAAAGCCACATGATGAATCAAAGTTTATCTCAAGTAGCTTTTCCACAAGCCGAGGGAAATACTATATATAGAAAGTGTACACAGTATTATGTTGTATCAATACAAAACACAATCATCGTGTAACACACTTGACACTAAAATAATGTAGGCCTAATAAACATTAATTTCACACATACGGACATCATCACAAGCGATAAGAATCAACACAATATAACATTTTGGCATCATGAAAAAGATATATGTTTTCAAAGCCTTTGTGTTCAACGGTTTTGACATTTTCTTAAAGGAAGTAAAAAGAGACTTTATATTATAGGAGAGCATTCTAAAATTGGGATTTCAGTGAATGTTTCTGGTTTTGTGAAGAAGACAAAGTAAAAGTTCTGGGTGTTTATCCAGAAGACAAAGTAATAATACAGTATTATCAAGATTAAAATCATTGGAAAGAAAATCATATGATAGATTTCACTATATTTCCAAATGTATTGAGACGCTCCTCCAAATCATTGAACTGAACTTCCATTGCCACAGGTGTGTAAAATCAAGCACCTAGGCATGCAGACGCTTCTACAAACACTTGTGAAAGAATGGGTCTCTCTCAGGAGCTCAGTGAATTCAAGTGATAGGTTGCCACCGTGCAATAAGTCCATTGGTGAAATGTCCTAATATTCTACGGTCAACTGTTAGTGGTATTATAACAAAGTGGAAGCGATTGGGAACAACAGCAATTCAGCCACAAAGTGGTAGGCCACGTAAAATCACAGAGTGGGGTCAGCGCATGCTGAGGCGCACAGTGCACAACGCAAGGTCCATAAAGGCATGGATGAGCGAGTTTGGTGTGGAGGAACTTGACTGGCCTGTACAGAGTCCTGACCTCAACCCGATAGAACACCTTTGGGATGAATTAGAGTGGAGGCTGCGAGCCAGGCCTTCTCGCGATTTAAAGCCTTTTCCTCTCAACTTAAACACACGCACATGCTCCTGTCGCATGTGCACAGAGCTGTATGTCAGCACATCCGTGAGTAGTCATTAAACTAGTTCTCTTGCATATGTTATTGCGATTAAACTGCCAAATGCTCACAAGGTAATGAAAACAGTTGGTTGTGCCTGTGCACGTATGCAGTTACAGAAATCTTGTGTGTATATCAGTGGCGGCTACTGGTCTGTCAGAGAGGGGAAGCTCATTTTCGGCCTACATCATAAAATTGTCTATTTATTTAAAAGTAAATTCTGCCCTACGTTCCTTTTCAAGAAAATGGTCTGTGACCCTGTCGTACCAACTAGGAGTCTTTTCAAGTTACTTGACCAGTGTCCTCTCAATGGCCAGCAGAGCTAGGCTGCTTAAACGGCCTTGGCCCATTGTGTTTCGGGTGTAGGACTTGAGTCGCTTTTAACAGGAGAAGCTCCTTTCTACACCTGCAGATGTAGCTCCAATTGTTGCCACTAATGAGAACAGTTTGTAAAGCTGAGGCATTGTACTGTCCAACTCCATGTCTTTAAGGAACACAAAGTAATCACACAGCTGATTACTGAATACAGGACTTGAAGTTCTGACCTCAGTCTTCCTGAATTAAAGTGATGGCCATAACTTTTCAGGACACTTTGGAAGGCCTCCTCTGGAAATACCTGTGTCATGTCATCAAATTTCCTGGATTGACTAATTCTAAGAAGAGCATGCTTTCCAAATTTGAAAAACGTAGGAATCTGCTCCAAGATGTTATCAAGGATGGCCATGTACAGATTTCTGTATCGCACTTGGGGATCCTACAATTAGGTCAGACGGCGCTTTCTCATGGGCTCATCTCGTGGGTCTGATGTGAGATCTGCTGTTTTGGCATAAATGGCTTGGAAAGCCCCCTCTGACCTCTTCTCTTTGACAAATGCAAGAAGAGATTCAATTCTGTTCTTGCAGTAAAGAACATCCATCGCCCTCTGCTGGACAATATCAAAGACCACATCAGTCTCAGAGAAGATTTGTTCATATGTGTACAACATGAACACAAACTCAAAATCCTCCAGTTTCCTCACAAAGCCTTTGGCACAATCCAGTGTATCATCATCCATTGTTGTATCTGCAATGATGTTCTCAAATGTCTGCAGGAGGCCATCATAATTGTTTGCCACAGTGCTCACTATCCGTGATGTGAAATTCCATCGAGTAGGAGCGTTTCTGGGCAACCTTGAACAGCCTGCAGACTCCAGAAAAGATGTCCTCTTTGTGGATTTTGAAAAAAATGTGGCAAATCCAGAGAGTGATGCAAAAAAAATTCTGCACTCAGGCAAGCATTTAGCCCCCTGTGACAGCACCAAATTCAGTCGGTGTGCATAGCAATGCACAAACATTGCACTGGGGCTATTGCTTTCACTTTGCCTGCAGACCATTGAGATCTGAAGCCATGACAGCAGCCCCATCATAGGTCTGTGCCACAAGCTTGTCCTTAAAATTGTAGCCCTGCATGTTCTCATTTAATATTTCAAAAACGGACTGGGCATCTCGCCTCCAAACATCAAAAATCCAATAAAGCGCTCCTGAATTTTACCTGCACTATCCACACAGCGAACAATGACAGAGAGTTGGGCACGGCAGGATATATCAGTTGTTTCATCCACCTGCCATCAAAAAAAGGGAGCATCCTGAATTTCATCTCTGATCTGATCATAAACGGTGGCTGCAAGAGCAGAGATCAAATCATTTTGAATAGTATGGGACATACCAGAAAACACAGTTGAGGACTCGAATTGTGTGGACAGGACAGAGTCATATTTAGCTAATGTTTCTGTGAACTCCCTGTAATTCCCCTTGTTGGATGATTCACTACTTTCATCATGTCCCCTAAATGACAGCTCCTGCTGGCCAAGCAAGGATGTCACATCAATAAGGCGGTTTAGGAAGGCCCTGTTTTGTTTGACTATTTCATTATGTTTAGCCACTTGAATGCGAGCACCTTCATTTATTGCATGCTCAACCCTGATCCTGCCCATGCAACTTAATCTTGCACATGCACTCACATGTTCATTGCTCTTTTCATGTCTTTTATATGCCCTGTCAAAGTTAGACAGACCTCCAAACCCCACCTTTGACCAAACAACACATCCGTGAGATGGTTTCATCAAGAGGCATGGCCAGCAGTACATTTTGAGTGTGTTGATCTGCCCTGCTGTTTAATTCTAAGTTTTTCCTCGTAAGGAACACTTTCAAATGGCTTCGCCAAAATCAGGTCTACAATATTAGCACCGTCTGCCATCGTGCGCAGTTTCACCCACGACGCTAGCCTAGCCTACTAACGTTATATGAATGAATGAATGAATGAATGAATGAATGAATGAATGAATGAATGAATGAATGAAGGAATGAATGAATGAACGATCTAAAAAAATTTAAACTCTGTAAAACTGAAACAAGGAATGTGGTGTATAATTGTGTGAAATGTATGATGAAAATCAAGCAATTTCGCCAAGCAAATATCAAAGAAATAGGTTGCAGCAGTTTTTATTTCGACTGAACTTGAGAAATCCGCGATGGGACTGAGCGCGAATAGCTTCATTGATTCCTTATAGTACAGTCAAAAGGAGATGCAGTCTTTTGACAGACCCTCCAATCATCACGCAGAAGCTCGAGTCCAGGCCAGCCCACTCCCATTCATTCACCCCCAGAGACGCTGAGCGTCCGTAGGCGGGACATAATCGCAGCGTTAATCCAATGACCGTCTAGTTTTGAAGCGCTGAAAAAAAACGTTCAAAGCAGCCCAATTGAAGTCAATGGACGCTGGGCTTCAAAAGGGAAATGCACTGTGACGCTGCGGGAAATGTATGATAAGGAAATCGAGTCAGCCGACCTGCTATATGTAACTGATTCTGAACGAACTCATCTTTGAGATGAACGTTTTCTAATGCATTTTTAGTCAATAAAATGTTAATACAATAGTACATAATTTGACCATTAATTTTGTGACATTATAAGGGAAGCCAAGCTTCCCTTGCAGTCTTAAAGAAATCGCCACTGGTGTATTTTAGATCTATCTGTCGTTACTAAAGGGAAAGCAGTTTAATAGAGTATGTATTGCTCTATCTCCTGTTAATATGAACCGAACAACAGAAATTCACTCACTGCTCTTGACTGACTGAACTTTAGTAGCTTTAATAAGAACACATTTCTTACTTGAATGCTGCTGTTAATGCTCTGGCGAGGAGATAAACATGGCGGACTGTGAACAGCTCAGCTACAGCTCTCTGAGGGAGGGGTCTGTGCTAGTATGTCAGTGTCCATCAACACGTGTGGGCGGGGCCTCTGCTGTACGACGTCACACTGCAGGAATCTGGAAATGGCTTGCGCTGAGACACTGCTTATGATTTATGGGGATTAAAAAAAAATGGGTGAATTTTTACAATTATAGGGTGGTTGTGTACACACACTGCCAACACACATTTATGTTCAAACACCTTATAAAAGTGAATTTTGCATAATAGGTGCCCTTTAAGTGTGTACTCTTTTGTCCTTTGGGCTTTAGAGTAATTTTTGGTTCAATGAAAGTACATCAACCTAGCAAGTGCATAAGGAAATAAGCTTTTTAAAATATATTTCCATTTGAATTATTTTGAAGAAATAATAGAGTTTGTCAGGTCAAGCACATATAGAGTGTTGATCTGAGTGTGGAATAAGGCAGAGCTACAGAAGGATCTGACCTCTGAGTTAATGATTCAGTTCTGTCTCTGTATTTCGCACTCATGCTTGTTCTGACTCGATACAACAAAATATTTTGCGCATATAAATGAAATGTGTAAATTATACCTCCCTGACCACAACACAGATGGGTGTTTCACTTATTAAAATGAAAATCTTTTTATTTTTGTATTTGTTATGTTCATCAAAGTGATAATTAAAAGAGTTTTACTGTAAATGGTGTTCATGATCTTATTCAAGATCATGTTCCTTCCAAACATGTTGATTCTGCAGTGCATGATGGGTTACCCCCCTGTCCTGTGCCTGCAGGACGGAAACATGCTGAAGTGAATGACCTCGCAAGCTTTTACCTTGATTTAGTTCATCTCAGAAACAGTTCTCCGAAATGCATCTGAATCTTTAGATTTCTCCCAAATCTCATTCCGGTAAAATATTAGTGAGTAGTCCTTCAGTCATGGCTTATTTCGCATAAAATGACTGCATGACAAATGGCCACCCTATCCTGGAAAATCCAGATGACACTATCTGAAACAATTAATTCTTATTCTTAATGAGATATCAAGAATACAGTAAATGTCAGTATCATAACAATCATCTTATGAGCACATGTGCCTGAATAGCTGTATTGATTTTTTTGGGACAATATCTAATGTCAGTGTTTGTATATGGAGGTCATTCACCCTCCCTGACAGAACAAACCTGCCGGACAGTTACCTCACCTGAGCCAAACCAACCAAGACATTTAACTACAAACACACTGTTGGCAACAATCGAGAGATTCCCTCCGACACATTCCCGGAGCTTAAAAGGAAATTATCCAGACACTTGCTAAGAAAATGACTGGATTTTAGGAGCATCCAAGGAAGAATTTGCACGGTAAACTTAACAATCTCAGAAAAAGAGTCGCTTTGAATCAGCCAGGTAAGTTTTCAGCATTGGTTTGAAATCTGAAATGATATATTATGTTCCTCTGTGATGCAATTATCCCAAAGCATTTGTTTTCTCAATGGCATTAAGACAAAACGATGCCAGGAACCGTAAAGCTGCGCAGCATCAAGAAGTTTGGACAGGAAAATGATGGTTATGAATTTTCAGATGAGGGTAAATGCTTTAAAAGTTAAAACTATTCTCAAATCTATAGCACATTTCATTCAGACACGAATGAACATATTGATTCTGTTACAGCGAAAAATGGTGATTACATGTAAGTTCTACTTTTTTAAATCCACATTTATTTATTTTAAAATAAAGCATTGAAAATTAATTAGTTTTAATGTTTCTAAACTAAACTTGTGTTAATACAGGACAATGGGAAAGGATAAAAAGTAAGTTATCTTTTTCTCCTTTTCCTTGATGGTGGAAGTTCGCTTTCTCACATTTACACTATGCACCACAAACTATTTCATTCACAGGTCCAAAGATAGCAAGAAAGAAGAATCGGCCATCCGTGTTGGCTTCTTTCAGCTGGTAATACCTCTGAGATATAATATAAGAATGAAAGGAATTCTGTTGTTAGTGGTCATATATTTGTGATTGTCCTGTTTGGGTCAAAAAACATGTAATATGTTACATGGATATGTAACATACCTGTTGTAAAACTTACAGTTTATAATGACTGTAAGTGACATATTAGCATGCCTTTAAGTCCAACAGTGTTATAAAATCAAGGTTTTGTGGATCGTTCATCCAGATATAATTTAGCTGTTCTGTTCATAATTTTGCAGTGGGCCCATTTTAGTCCATATTGTGCAAAAGTAGGCTATATAAGAACAAAAGATTTTTACACTAGCTAGTATTGCACACCCATGCCATTATAATGTGATTTTGGCAATATGGCAATTCATTTTTATCTCATGTAAACAGAATACTCAGATCTAGCTCCGATTATGCTCATCGTTGTAACCAGGGCTTGACATTATGGATTTCAGCAGTGGTGTGTTATGCAGTCATACTAGCCGTTTTGTTGGGTTGAATTTGATAAATAATACATTTTTTCAATTGTAGTTTTTAAAAAAGGTGTCTGAGATAATAAACTAGCGCAATGTAGTGTTGTCAAAAATATATATATACTTCTAATACTAATTTTCCAGCGAATAGTAGACGATTCCAGCTGAGCTTTCGCGGTCTCTCTCATCTCTCCAACAGCGAGTTGATACACAAACCTGCCTCCCCTCACTCACTCGTTTCATTTGCTACAGATACTGTTGATGTTACAGGGCTTGAATTTTGTCATGGGATTGCAGATACATTTATTCAGTCCTGCAGATTTCGTACTCACACCCAAAAATGGGTTGTAAATTGAGTTCTTTTTCATTGCTTATTGCACTTAAACAGCCAAAAATACACACAAAACAATGTCAAAATGCCAGTCTTGGCAAGTATTCAGGTTAAGGCAGTCAGTTATGTTTTAAGGGGATTTAAACAGTTGAAAAATATCTGTGTTTCAGGTCTTAAAGGGATAGTCCACCCAAAAATGAACATTTTGTCATCGTTTACCCTCACCAAACCTTTATTTCTTCTTTTGAACATAACATAAGTCATATGTGCTCATAAACGGTTGGTATTTGTTAAGTACTCTTTAGTATTTTTTCCCCTACTCTGTCAAACCCTGGTTGTAACCATAATAGCAGTAAACTACAGTAGGCCTATGTGGCGTACACCGATTTTAATCGCAAAACAGGCATGTAAACACTAATCGCTCTGACCGCTCTTGTTGACCGCGCTTGACTAATCGCTCTTGTTCACACACGACTTCATGAATGAATTCTGTGACATTATTCAGAAGTTTTCCCTTTCCGAATAGTCCCTCTCGCTGCACACTCTCACGGTGTTGTGCCAAATTTCGACACATCCTAACCCCTCCCTCACACCTACTCCAAAACCTACAAATACTAGGGGGGGAGGGGGTAATAATCTGGCAGGGGGACAGAATTTGGCACAACAACTGCGCCGGATAATAGGCTACTCAACAATACGTCCATAGAAATGTGTTTTGCATTTAATAAAAGTAGAATAAAACAGTGGCCAGTAATATAGGCTAATTACTGTATGCAAGTATTTCATCATTTTGTCCAGTCGGGTACGCGATTGGCGGGAAAAATAACCACACTTCTTAGCATAATCAGAATAATGAAAATCACATGTAAATGGGAGTAAAGAGATATCTTTGATTTTACTGCAATTAAGTCCTTACTTTTATTATGGGTGCACATGTAAACGTATAGTCAAATTGATTTCCCCTGCAGTTTCGCTTTGCCAGCTGCCGGGAGATCTGCATGATGGTTTTTGGGAGCTTCTGCGCGATTTTTCATGGTTCAGCTCAGCCACTGATGCTGCTGGTTTTTGGGATGCTGACGGACACCTTCATAGAGTATGACATCGAGCTCAATGAGCTTAGTGACCCGGACAAAGTATGTGTGAACAACACTATACAGTGGAGAAACCTGACACAAGATGAAAACCTGGCTCTGAACATGACCAGATCATGCGGGTGAGAATAAAGCAGGGGCTTTCACATATTTTACATTTTAGCTTGTGAGGGATTCACTCTCTAAAATACAAACACAACTATTTATTTAAAAAAATAGTAAATGAGTTGTTTCCAAAATAAAATGATTTGCTTTGGGTTTTTATTAAAGCCAAAATAAATTGTTACAATTATATACTTTGTGTCAAAGTAAAAGTGTATATTTTTTGTGATCAGTATTAGAAAAACATATTCAATTAATTTCAAATGTATTAGTCTAACATTTGTTATAATAAATATTTTATTGTTTAATATTTAATTCTAACTTTCTACTGTAAATATAAATGTTCTATTTGTTTTCTCTCAGTTATTTAAAAATGTATGTAATGATGGTGTGCTCTTCTGCTTCAGGCTATTAGACATTGAACATGAAATGACCAATTTCGCCTACTATTATGTAGGCATTGGAGCGGGGGTCTTCATTCTTGGATACCTCCAAGTGAGACTTTTAAACTAATAATTTATTGATTTGTAAATGTGTACTGCAATTTTTTCATGACCTTATGGTTGTATCCTGTTTTTGTTTTCCAAAGATTTCTCTGTGGATCACTGCAGCAGCACGACAAATTCAGATCATCAGGAAAATGTATTTCCGGAAGGTCATGAGGATGGAGATTGGTTGGTTTGACTGCACCTCTGTGGGAGAGCTCAACACACGCATGTCTGAGTAAGACACATTCAAACCTTTCCAGAGCACAAATGCTAAATAAACAAGAGTTACCTAATATTGTGTGTGTATGTCATCACATGTGTGCCTCCATGTGATCCTAGTGACATCAACAAGATAAACGATGCCATTGCTGACCAGGTGGGGATCTTTATCCAGCGCTTCACCACATTTGTGTGTGGTTTCCTCATGGGTTTCGCAAAGGGCTGGAAACTAACGCTGGTCATCGTCTCAGTGTCTCCTCTGATTGGGGTCGGAGCAGGTCTCATGGCTCTGGTGAGAAAAAGAATGAGGACTTATTTTCATACATAAAATTTCATACATTTCACAAGTTCACACATTTTATACACAACAGTTAAAGCCCGTTCACACCAGGAACGGTAAAGATAATGATAACTATACATGTATGGGTGCAGGATTTTCATGCATGGTACGAAAAATAAAAAAATAAAAAAATGTTTACATTAAGCCCCCTAAAAATTTGTATCACTGGGCATAGGGGTTTTCTATAAACAGATTTATACGTCATCAGCTCTTTTAATCAAAGACAGGCACATTCAATTGCTGCTTTTAAATGGTTCTACACTACAACCCCAAATCAGAAAAAGTTGGGACAGTATGGAAAACGCAAAAAAAAAAAAAAAGAAGTCATTTCTAAATTTACTTTGACTTTCATTGCAGACAATATGAACAATATGAACATAAAAATATTTCATGTTTTGTCTGGTCAACTTCATGTCATTTGTAAATATGCATCCTTTCCTGTCATTCAGACCTGCAAAACATTTAAAAAAAGTTGGCACAGGAGCAATTTAGGGCTAGTAATGAGGTAAAATGGTTAAATAATGATGTGATTTGAAACAGGTAATGTCAACAGGTGATTGTAATTATGATTTGGTACAAAAGCAGCATCCAAGAAAAGTCTAATCCTTTAGGAGCAAAGATGGGCCGAGGATCGCCAGTTTGCCAACAAATACGTGAGAAAATTATTGAAATGTTTAAAAACTATGTTCCTCAAAGAAAGATAGGAAGAGATTTGGATATTTCACATTCAACAGTGCATAACATATTTAAAAGATTCAAGGAATCTTGAGGAATTTCAGTGCGTAAAGGACAAGGGCACAAGCCTAAGCTGAACAACTGTGATCTCCGATCCCTCAGGCGGCACTGCAACAATCGTCATTCATCTATAAGCGACATCACCACATGGGCTCAGGATTACTTTTGCAAACCTTTGTCAAGTACCACAATAAGTAGTTACATCCACAAATGCCAGTTAAAACTGTACTGTGCCAAAAGCAAGCCCTATGTTAACCGTGTCCAGAAACGCCGTTGACTTCTCTGGGCTCGGAGGCATCTGGGATGGACCATCACACAGTGGAAATGTACTGTGGTCAGATGAATCAGTATTTCAGGTATTTTTTGGGAGGAATGGACGCCGTGTGCTCCGGACCAAAGAAGAAAAGGATCATCCAGACAGCAACAAGTCCAAAAGCCAGGGTCTGTCATGGTATGGGGTTGTGTCAGTGCCCTTGGCAAAGGTAACTTGCACTTCTGTGAAGGCACCATTAATGCTGAAAAGTACATAGAGATTTTAGAGCATAATATGCTGCCTTTAAGAAGACATCTTTTCCAGGGACATCCATGCATATTTCAAAAAGACAATGCAAAACCACATTCTGCACATATTACAAAGTCCTGGCTGCTGAGGAAGAGGGTACGGGTACTTGACTGGCCTGCCTGCAGTCTCGACCTGTCTCCAATAGAGAATGTGTGGTGCATTTTGAAGCGCAAAATGCGTAAACGAAGACCCTGTACTGTTGCCCACCTTAAGACTTGTTTGCAGGAAGAATGGGACAAAATTACACCTGAAACACTTCATCACTTGGTGTCTTCACTCCCTAAACGTCTTTTAAGTGTTGTGAAAAGGAATGGCAACATTACAAAGTGGTAAATGCTTTACTGTCCCAACTTTTTTTGAAATGTGTTGCAGGTTTGAATGACAGGAAAGGATGCATATTTACAAATGACATGAAGTTGACCAGACAAAACATGAAATATTTTTGTTCATATTGTCTGCAAGTGTATAAAATCAAGCACCTAGGCATGCAGACTGCGTCTACAAACATTTGTGAAAGAATGGGTCGCTCTCAGGAGCTCAGTGAATTAAAGCATGGTACCGTGATAGGTTGCCACCTGTGCAATAAGTTCATTCGTAAAATTTCCTCAAATTTCCTACTAAATATTCCACAGTTGTCTGTTAGTGGTATTATAACAAAGTGGAAGCAATTGGGAACCGCAGCAACTCAGCAATGAAGTGGTTGGCCACATAAAATAGAGCAGGGTCTGCGCATGCGGCGCACAGTATGCAGAGTCAATAGTTACAGACCTCCAAACTTCGTGTGGCCTTCAGATTAGCTCAAGAACAGTGCAGAGAGAGCTTCATGGAATGGGTTTCCATGGCCGAGCAGCTGCATCCAAGCCTTACATCATCAAGTGCAATGCAAAGTGGCAGATGCAGTGGTGTAAAGCATGCCGCCACTGGACTCTAGAGCAGTGGAGACGTGTTCTCTGGAGTGACAAAACACACTTCTCTGTCTGGCAATCCGATGGACGAGTCTGGGTTTGGCGGTTGTCAGGAGAACGGTACTTGGCTGACTGCATTGTGCCAAGTGTAAAGTTTGGTGGAGGGAGGATTGTGGTGTGGGGTTGTTTTTTAGGGTTTGGGCTTGGCCTCTTAGTTCAAGAGAAAGGAACTCTTAATGCTTCAGCATATCAAGACATTTTGGACAATTTCATGCTCCCAACTTTGTGGGAACAGTTTGGGGATGGTCCCTTCCTACTGGCCTGCAGATAGTCCTGACCTCAACCCGATAGAACACCTTTAGGATAAATTAGAACAGAGACTGTGAGCCAGGCCTTCTCATCCAACATCAGTGCCTGACCTCATAAATGCACTTATAGAAGAACTGTAAAAAATTCCCATACACACACTTTTTGTGGAAAGATTTCCCAGAAGAGTTGAAGCTGTTATATGTGGGTGGGCCAACTCCATATTAAACTCTACGGTTTAAGAATAGGATGTCATTAAAATTCATGTGCATGTAAAGGCAGGCGTCCCAAAACACTTGGCAATATAGTGTAAAATAAAGCATCAGCGAGTTGACACACAAACCCACCTCCCCTCACTTACTCCAGTTGAATTTTGTTGGTGTTACAGGGCTTGAGTTTCGGCTTGGAATTGCGCGTATTGCTCATAATTTTACTCATTAAAATTAAAAAGAAGTGTGTGCACAAATACGCTTCTTAATACTAAGCTGAGTTCATTTTCACTGCTTATTGCACTTAAACAGTCAAATACACACAAATAATGTCAAAATGCCGGTCTTGGCGGGTATTCACGTAAAACACAGTCAGTTATGTTTTAGGTGAACGTTAACAGTTGAAAAAGAAAACACACATGTAACAGTATAATGGATATGTGCATCAAGTCCTAAAGTGACAGCAGAATAGTGGCGGGGGTTTACATTAAATCACCTCCTGTAGAAATTAGAAATCGCATTCGTGGGGGCACTGCGGTGTGATCGAGCCTCGAGCATTATAAAACCCTTTAAGAAAATCTTGAGGGAACCAGTGGTGAATTAGTCTTCAGAGTTTGACCGCATCCCTGCAGCACTCTATTAACTGGACCGTTGTGGTTTGCTATTAATGTTTCCCATATGAGTGACAGGTTGTCCAGCCCAAACTCTAGTAAACACATCCTCAGAGATGAGCTGTTGTTGCAAGTGAGAGGGGGAGTTATTTTGATTAAAGATTATGAGGGCACATTAATTAAAAAATAACACAATGTACTTGTCCATTTTGATTTCATGGAGAATTTTATCTAGTCTGTCTGGAATGAACACAGAACTCCACTTGGCCAATCACATTCGAGGACGGTAACATACTGTTGTCTGAAGTTAATTACAACATATTACACTTGTTTTGATTGCTTGTGCTTGTCTAGTTTGTGGCAAAACTGACGGGAATGGAGCTGCAGGCGTACGCTAAAGCAGGTGCTGTGGCAGATGAGGTTTTGTCTTCTGTACGTACTGTGGCAGCATTCGGCGGTGAGAAAAAAGAGGTGGACAGGTAACTTACCATAATCTTCACACATAATGACTCCCGCACTACACAGTAATTAGAAATGTACTGAGTGTGTTATTTCCGCTGAACTGATACCATAATCTAACACTTTTTACACTGTATTTTCTGCAGGTATGACCGTAATCTGGTCTCTGCCCAGCGATGGGGCATCAGGAAAGGTCTGATCATGGGGTTCTTCACAGGGTACATGTGGTTCATCATCTTCCTATGTTACGCACTAGCTTTCTGGTATGGATCCAGCTTAGTAGTGGACACACAAGAGTACAGTCCCGGGACATTGCTACAGGTACACACACATGATCTCATGATAAAGAACCCAAACAACAAGGTTCACTTTGTTATTCAACACATAAGAGATGTGAAAAGGCAGAATTTAGATGGATATAACGTTTTGTTTTGCAGGTATTTTTTGGAGTGCTTATTGCTGCGTTAAATTTGGGCCAGGCGTCTCCTTGTCTGGAGGCTTTTGCTGCTGGAAGAGGAGCCGCCACCATTATCTTTGAGACCATAGAACGCGTAAGAACCCCGAGGACAATCGACATCACAAAAAATCACATGAAAAGTCTTGTTATTGTTAATTTAAAAAAGGTGAAACCAAATTAAAAAAATTATCTGAACTTAAAAAAACGCAAATGGTCTCATACTTTTGACCACTTGTATACAGAAAAAAGAAAAAAAAAATCACACAAATGTCAATCCCATGAGTAAAATATGATCTTGGAGGGATGGAAAATGAGTGTTAAAGCCCTCCTGTGCTGGATTTTAGTAAGTGTAGAAAAAATGCACAGTAAGAAAACGCACAGCAAGCTCAATGCAGGAGAAAGTCAGAAGAAAACATCTTTATTATTGCATGTCTGACATCTATCTGAGTCTGTCCGACACCTTCCCGAGTGATGGATTGACAGGAATATTCTCTTATTTTCAGGAACCAGAGATCGATTGTCTCTCTGAGGCTGGATATAAGTTAGATAAAGTGAAAGGAGATCTGGAGTTTCATAATGTAACTTTTCATTACCCATCTCGACCTGAAGTGAAGGTAAAGTTGAAATTTACTGCAGCTTTTCTTCCGCCATCTGGCTCTCCGCTGTGTTCCTACTTTAGATGAACTCTACTCACCTCCTTCTCACAGATCCTCAATCAGCTCAATCTGAAGGTTACGTCAGGGGAGACAACAGCGTTTGTGGGTCCCAGTGGTGCTGGGAAGAGCACCGCAATCCAGCTCATTCAACGATTCTATGATCCCAAAGAAGGCATGGTAAAGAAACATCACTCTTACATGCTGCAATATTTTTTGGGGGAACATCATTCAGAAATCCTTGTAAATGTTCTTTCACTCAAGGTTACATTGGATGGTCATGACATCAGGGGTCTGAACATCCAGTGGCTGAGATCTCTGATTGGAATTGTGGAGCAGGAGCCGGTTCTGTTTGCGACCACCATTGCTGAGAACATCCGATATGGGCGTCCTGGAGTCTCGAACGATGACATCATCACAGCAGCCAAAGAGGCCAATGCCTACAACTTCATCGTGGATTTACCACAGGCAGGACATCACAAAATATGTCCAATTACATTGATCATAATTAAATACCATCTTGTTCTCTATATGATTTTATCATCCTTCCATAATGTTTTTCCTCTGTAGGGTTATGGGAGGGCTAGCCTATACAAGCTATATTATATTAATTATATAATAATATATTATCTTTTTGTTTCAAATAAAAATCCTGAGGGTTTCTATTTATTTTTTACTTTTAAATTACATTTGAATCCTCTCCATTTTATACTATCTTTCAAAACTTTGGGGTCAGTAAGATTCTTATTTTTTTTTTTAAAAAGAATACTTTTATTCAGGAAAGATGCATCGAATTGATCAAAACTGACAAAAAGACATTGGTACAAAAAGATTCCTATTTCACATAAATGCAGATGCAAACTTTCTATTCATGAAAGAATCCTGAAAAGAAATATCACAAACCTCTGAACGGTAGTGTATAATATGTATATAGTAAATATGTGTCTTCAACTTTTTTCAGAAATTTGACACTTTGGTAGGTGAGGGTGGTGGCCAGATGAGTGGCGGACAGAAACAGAGAATCGCAATAGCCCGGGCACTTGTGAGGAATCCCAGAATCCTCCTGCTGGACATGGCTACATCAGCTCTGGACAATGAGAGTGAAGCTGTCGTACAGGAGGCTTTGGACAAGGTCAGCAGTTATAAAAAGAAATTGAAATATATTATATCAAAATCACTGAAGAGTTGAACAACCATCAATCCTCTGCTGAAGGTACGAATGGGTCGCACCACCATCTCCATCGCCCACCGTTTATCCACGATAAAGAATGCAGATGTGATCGTGGGATTCGAGCACGGCCGTGCTGTGGAACGGGGAAAACATGATGAGCTGCTGGATAGAAAGGGCGTCTACTTCACCTTGGTTACTCTTCAGAGTCAGGGAGACAAAGCCCTCAATCAAAAAGCCCAACAGGGTAACACACACACACACACACACACACACACACACACACACACACACACACACACACACACACACACACACACACACACATGTTGTGTTTCCATGTTTCATGGGGACATTCCATAGGCGTAATGCATTTTATACTGTACAAACCGTATTTTCTATCCCCTACACTGCCCCTGCCCCTAAACCCACCCATCACAGGAAACATTCTGCATTTTTACATTTTCAAAAACATCACTTAGTGTGATTTATAAGATGTTTTCTCATGGGGACTCAAAAATGTCCCCACAAGGACAAGGATTTTGATATTGTTATCTTTGTGGGGACATTTTGTCCCCATACCGTAGGGATTACCAGTCCACACACACACACACACACACACACACACACACACACACACACACACACACACACACACACACACACACACACACACACACACACACACACACACACACACACACACACACACATGTTGTGTTTCCATGTTTCATGGGGACATTCCATAGGCGTAATGCATTTTATACTGTACAAACCGTATTTTCTATCCCCCTACACTGCCCCTGCCCCTAAACCTACCCATCACAGGAAACATTCTGCATTTTTACATTTTCAAAAACATCACTTAGTGTGATTTATAAGATGTTTTCCTCATGGGGACCAAAAATGTCCCCACAAGGACAAGGATTTTGGATATTGCCATCTTTGTGGGGACATTTTGTCCCCATACCGTAGGGATTACCAGTCCACACACACACACACACACACACACACACACACACACACACACACACACACACACACACAC
This sequence comes from Gobiocypris rarus, assembly GCA_023029165.1. Classification (NCBI taxonomy): domain Eukaryota; kingdom Metazoa; phylum Chordata; class Actinopteri; order Cypriniformes; family Gobionidae; genus Gobiocypris; species Gobiocypris rarus. The sequence goes on from CM040931.1 coordinate 22,028,857, forward strand.
ACACACACACACACACACACACACACACACACACACACACACACACACACACACACACACACACTCTCCCTGCTGTTAGTACTTTTACTAAGATCCTTTCACTGGATTCTGACCAGTGTCAATGTTCTCCGATGCATTGAACTCTGGAGCAAAGCACCCAGATTTGTGACGTGGTAATCAAAGTTCAAATGATTTCAACTTTGACCCCTTGCCACCGACCTGAAAAACAGCCAATTTTATCACTCATAATTTTGTCTCTCTTGAGTAAAAAAGCAAAAAATCATCTTGAATACCTCATAATAGTTTGTATTAATATGAACAGTGTTATCAAAATATGATTTATATACTATTATATTAAAGTTATGAATTGTTTTATTTTTATATTTTCAGTTTCACTGATTTTGTCATATATGCTTTATTTTTATATGATATTTTTTCATTTATTTTGTAAATTTACCTTTTAGTATTGTCAGTACTTTTTATTTCAGTTACATTTTTTGTTACAAGTTTCATCCAATATTTAAATTTTATTACAGCTTTATTTCAATGAATACAACTGATTTGAAGTGAATGTCATTCTAATCTTTCTGTCTCTCTCACTCTTCTCAGAGATGGAGGAAGCTGAAAATATTGATCCTGAAGCAGAGAGAAAGAGTCTCAACAGGGCAGGAAGCTATCGTGCTAGCTTGAGGTAAAAATGGTGGAACACTTTATTGCTTTCTTTGAGGAATGCTCAAGCTTTGATCAAACACTAATTAGCGTTTCTTTCATGAAGAGACTCAACGAATGATCAGTTGATTCCAAAATAATTTGATGGTAGTATGATGCAAAGCTAATATTCAAAAAATCTAAAGTGACCAGATTTTTTAAATGGAAACTGGGAACATTTCTTATTTCATTGGTCATTTTTATGCACATTTTGGAATATTGCATATAAAAAATTATGGATGGAAACGGCAAGATGTGCATCAATTCTAAAAAACTCAATTGAGAGGCGGATAATGTTCTTATCCAATAAGAAGACATGCGCATAAACTACGATGGGAATGCATTTACCGCATTAATCGCTTGATGTGCAACAAAACACTCTAACTTTGCCACAACAGTGGATGTGATTGGGTAACTGGAACAAATTTCATTGCACAGTGTCTCAAATGTTGGTTTGATCATTCTGATGCCAGAGTCAAAGTCTGTCATCAGAATAATTTGATATAATGACCTCCCAGAAATGTCTCACATGATTGCGTTCTCAAACACCAAGCGTCCGAACGCAAGTTAACATGACAGCATTTATCGCATTTCGTCTGCACACTCTGAGATGCAAGTCATTTATAATGTAGAAAAAAAGCTACAGTGGCTTTCCTGAGTGCAGGAACTTCTATTTTTATAACAGATATAATGCACGGTTCATATTAACTGTATGTTTCAATGCCTACAAATTTTACTCAAGTAGGAAGGTCCATTGGAAATACAGTAGTAAGTTTAAGTCTTTCTACCTCACTCTTTCTCTCTCTTTTACTATACCTGCAGAGCATCTATTCACCAAAGATCTCGATCACAGCTGTCGAGTGTTGTTCCCGAATCCTCTGTGGCCATCGCTGGAGAGCTAGGCCTCCGCTCATACTCTGAAACATGCGTTCCTCAGGAGGTCAAGGGAAAGGTTAGAACTCTCCAACACCATGGGCCTGACATATCTCGCAAACATCTCATGCTTGTGCATACTGTATGTGTATGTAGAGCAACCTTCTTGATGATGAAACAGAGGTGGTGGAACCAGCTCCAGTGACTCGTATTCTGAAATATAACGCACCTGAATGGCCATACATGCTCTTTGGAAGCATTGGAGCAGCTGTGAATGGAGGGGTGAACCCAGTCTACTCTCTCCTCTTCAGCCAAATCCTGGCGGTGAGCTTTCTGCCTGCTATTCTCCTCTACTGCATGTGTTTCCTGCAAGCATGGCTTTCATGGCTCTTTATTTTTACCTGCAGACATTCTCCATGCCTGATCCTGTTGAACAACGGAGGGAAATTAATGGCATCTGTCTGTTCTTTGTAGTTGTTGGTTTGGTTTCATTTTTCACACAAATGTTACAGGTTTGTCTTCATATTTATCCTTTTCATTATAATATCCCCCAGTTTCACAGACAAGGCTTCAGCAAGTCCCAGACTAAAATGCATGTTTGAGCTGGTTTAACTGAAAGTAACTTGCAGTGACAAATCTTAAAATATGTCAGTGCCACTGTTTTGTCTCAACATGCACACCAGTAATGTTCATTAAAGCTACTTAAATGTCCTAATTGAACTAAGGCCTAATCCTGGCCTAATCTAAGCCCTGTGTGAGGAACCAGGCCTATATTGTAAATATTTAATAAATTATTACAGATAGACCAAAAATACTGTGCATTATAGCATTACTGTGGTGGTAACAAACCTCAAGGGGGCGATAGAGTTACTTTCAAATACCTGGGCCAGTAAACCAGTGGCTGCATCTGAAAGCTTAAAAATGCTGCCTTCAGAGGATGCATTCCAAGGTAGGAAGGCATCAAGGCATGCCTGAATCCAATGTTAGCTTCACTTCCTGTCACCTAAGATATCTTCATCTGATCGTTTTTTTTTTTTTTTTTTAAGGCAGCATAGATGTATCCTTCGCTGCCCTAAAAGGGATAGTTCACTCAAAAATGAAAATTATCCCAGGATTTACTCACCCTCAAGCCATCCTAGGTGTATATGACATTTTTCTTTCTGATGAATACAATCAGATTTATATTAAAAAGTCCTGGCTCTTCCAAGCTTTATAATGGCATTGACTGTTGCTCTGTTTTTGAAGTCATAAAAGAGCTGTCCGTCAAATAACGTGCTCCACACGGCTCCGGGAGGTTAATAAATGCCTTTGGAAGTGAATTGATGCGTTTGTGTAAGAAAAATATAAATTTTTAAAAATTTATTAAGTAAAGTTTCGGCTGATCCGCAGGGGTCCCCAAACTACGGCCCGCGGGCCGAATACAGCCCGCCCCCACATTTGGACCGGCCCTTTGAACAATGCCAGACATATTTTGAAAATGTAATTTTAAAATTATATTCATATCTGTATTTGATTATAAAGGTTTCCTTTTAAACTAAAATGTCCCTTATTTTTTAACTTTTACAATTTCCCTTAGTAATTAACTAAAATATTAACATAGCGTAGCTTAATTATTTGTTAGATTCACCCACCAATAGAATCGCACATTCAATGAACGTTTCATCGTGATCGAGCAAGTGCGCGCGAGCCAGCAAGAAATGACTAGAACTACAAGATAATGCTTTTTTAAAGTAATTCTCTTTTGTTTGTATGGTGCATAAAATAATAAACAAAGCATTAGGAGGCATAATAAATACATTTAAAATCATAATAAAAACTCCATAATAATAGTCACTCTGGCCCATGTAATTTTCTGTAACCGACCCGGCCCCCATTAATGAAAATAACAATAATGTGGCCCTCACAGAAAAAAGTTTGGGGACCCCTGGCCTACCGTATTCAGTTTATGGAAAAGGTGTTGAATGTTCTCTGCAGTTCAAAGGCTTACGCTACCAGGTCCGCTCGTCAGACGTTGCAACTCCAACAAGGCACTTTCAACACTTTTTCACGGAAGGCGATCGGCCGGAACTTTAATTCAAAAAGTTTTAAATATGGATTTTCGGCCCCACTTTATATTAGGTGGCCTTAACTACTATGTACTTACATAAAAAAATAAGTACAATGTACTTACTGTGGTCATATTGTGTTGCAAAACACCTTTGCTGATATTGAGGTGGGATAGGGGTAGGGTTAGGGACAGGTGTGGTGGGATGGGTCAGTTTAAGGGTAGGGTTAGGTGTAAGGGAAGTGTCAACTGTGTAACTACAAATGTAACTACAGAAATTAATTACAGATGTAATTACATGCAGGTATTTTTTAAAATGTAAGTACAATGTAAAAACATGTATGTACACAATAAGTGCAATGTATCAAATTATTAATTAAAATGTTAGTACATAATAGTTAAGGACACCTAATATAAAGTGGGTCCGGATTTTCTTACACAAACGCAACGATTTGCTTCAGAAGGCCTTTATTAACCACCGCAGCCATGTGCAGCATTTTATTTGATGGACAGATGGATTTTATGGACTTCAAAAACAGAGCAACAGTCAATGCCATTATAAAGCTTGGAAGAGCCAGGACTTTTTATATAATTCAACTTTTATTCGTCTGAAAGAAGAATGTCATATACACCTAGGATGATTTGAGGGTGAGTAAATCATGAGCTAAGTTTCATTTTTGGGTAAATTTACCCTTTAATATCCCACAATCCTGTGCATTTCATTCCGTGAAGGCGTTTGAAAGTTGCAATTGGTGGTCAGCTTGTGTATTTGACCAACTTTTTCCACTTCTGATGTCATATTCCTTAGTTATCACCAAAACTGTTGTAGATCAATAAACCATTATTGCGCCTCAGAAGTCTGTCCAAAATCAGCTTTGTGAGGTACCTTTGTATGCAAATGCTGCCTGAAAAAGTCACTGCATGCAAAGCAACAAGCATGTCCTGAATTTGCAGCGTTAGACATGTTCCTGGGTCAACATATTTTGTTGATCCTGGAACAACATTCCTGTCTGAAAATTTAATCCTAACCATATCCCTACCCCTAAACCTAACCCTACCCATATGTTATCTCTAAAATCAGAGGTATAATACTGATGTAGAAGCACCTAACCCTGGTTATAAGCCATTTCTTTCTATTTTCTTTCTTTCAGGGCTATGCATTCTCTAAATCTGGGGAGCTGCTGACACGTAGACTGAGGCGTTTGGGTTTTCAGGCAATGCTGGGGCAGGAGATCAGCTGGTTTGATGACCGCAGAAACAGCCCAGGTGCTTTGACCACAAGACTGGCCACAGATGCCTCGCAAGTCCAGGGAGTAAGAAAAACATTTTGCTGATCCTTTTTTTACTACCTTCTACATGATCTGCAGCACATTTCACAAAATAATGCTTAATTACAGTACAAAAAAACAAAAAACAACTCTCTCCAGGCCACAGGTTCTCAGATCGGCATGATCGTGAATTCTCTGACCAACATTGGTGTGGCCATTATCATCTCCTTCTACTTCAGCTGGAAGCTTACTATGGTCATCCTGTGCTTCCTGCCCTTCCTGGCTCTCTCTGGAGGGTTTCAGGCTAAGATGCTAACCGGATTTGCCAAGCAGGACAAAGAGGCCATGGAGGCAGCAGGACAGGTGAGCTCACGGAGACTGGAGTATGGGTAAAATCACTTACCCATCAGCTTCTGCATCAAGCTTTTTAAATGTCTTTGTGTCTGTTTCTGAGTGCAGATATCTGGAGAAGCTCTGAATAACATCCGCACCATTGCCGGCCTAGGAAAAGAACGTAATTTTGTGGAAATGTTCGATGCACAGCTGGAGGCCCCATACCAAGCCGCGCTGAAGAAGGCTAACGTTTACGGTGCCTGCTATGGGTTTGCCCAGTGTGTGGTCTTCATGGCAAACTCTGCCTCCTATCGATTCGGTGGATACCTGGTCTATCAAGAGGGCCTACACTTCAGTATGGTTTTCAGGTGAGACAACAATGCCACAAAGTGTATTGCTGATTTACAAAAGAGTAATAAACCACATAAATGGTTTACAATGGTAAATGGATGGAGTAAATGTTAATAATTTGGTGAGGTTCTATCAATACAGGGTGATTTCAGCAATTGTAACCAGCGGCACAGCTCTCGGCAGAGCGTCCTCCTACACTCCAGACTACGCCAAAGCCAAGATCTCTGCCGCACGATTCTTCAAGCTACTCGACCACATTCCCAAAATTAGTGTCTACAGCAATGACGGAGACAAATGGGTAATTCAATTATCAATACCAACCATTCATGGACCGTATCATCCAGGTAAAATTCACACCAGACCATAAGTTTCATGAGGCACAATGGCACTGATGAGTGAAAAAACAGATAAGTCACATCGTAATGTAAAATACCTGTTAATAAAACAAAACGTTTTGCAAGTAATCTCCAATTGTTTACTTTGCCAACAATTGTCTTATTGCATTGACCAATATTTACAGTCATTGACCAAATTAGAAAAACATAAAAATAATTATTTCTGTTGTTTTGAGGAAAAGTGAACGAGAGGGAAGGGAAATAAGTGTTTATATATGTAGAAAAGTCCCCTGCCAAAAAAAAATTGGGAATAAGAACGAGATTCCAAGTTTAGTCCAGTGGAATAACTCATGGATTATTGTTAAAATCATGGAAAATCGGTAACTCTGCTTGCAAAACTGATATACCTCACAGACCGCAAATACCGCAAAACTGATATACCTCACTGATATACCTATACCTTCGGGGGATTGTGATGATAAAAAAGTGACTTAATTCCCATAAAATACAGTATATTTATCACATTATCTGTTATTAGGATTGAAATGTATTTGTATTTGCCTTACACAGGCAGGAACACACAATTTGACTGTCACATAACACTTTCTCTTACTCTTTCTTTTAGGATAATTTTAAAGGGGATATTGAGTTTATAGACTGCAAGTTCACATACCCGTCCCGGCCAGATATGCAGGTTCTGAATGGTCTGAATGTGAGTGTTAGGCCGGGACAGACTTTGGCATTTGTGGGCAGCAGCGGCTGTGGCAAGAGCACTAGCGTTCAACTTTTGGAGAGATTCTATGATCCTAACAATGGCCGTGTGGTAAGAATACTGTAAAGATCTTTTCCAGATATTTTGAATTGGGTTTTTGCTTTAAATTCTTTTCTTTTTGTCGTTGAAACATTGAGTTTGTGATCTAATCATTGTTTCTTTTTCGATTAGCTCATTGATGGCCGTGAATCTACTCGGGTCAACGTTGCTTTCCTGCGCTCTAAGATTGGGATTGTTTCTCAGGAGCCAATTTTGTTTGACTGCAGTATTGCAGAGAACATCTGCTATGGAGACAATCAACGAGAGCTCAGCATGGATGATGTCGTCTCCGCAGCCAAGAAGGCCCAGCTGCATGACTTTGTCATGTCACTTCCTGAGGTGTTAACTGGGGAATCTTCGGATAATAAGGATTTAGAATGAATGCTGCATTTACTTTGTGTTGGAATCTACTTTAATTACAAAATGATAGCTCGGCGATTCTACTCTAAGCTGTTCACATCTTTAGATTAAAAATTATTCATTTATGAAGTCCTTTTTTTATAAAGGACATTTAAAAACAATATAAGTTGACCAAAAGTGCTGTACAAAAATTAAATGTTAATAAAAATAGACATTTAAAGTAACTATAAGAGCCTATAAGAGCAATGATAATAATAACCTATAAGCTAAAAATATAATAAAGATAAAAATCTTGTTTCTTGTGACTAAAATGGTAATTGCTTGACTGTTTATTCCTTCCTTGATGCAGAAATACGACACTAATGTTGGTTCCCAAGGTTCCCAGCTTTCCCGGGGTCAAAAGCAACGCATTGCTATAGCCAGGGCGATCATACGAGACCCCAAAATACTTCTACTGGATGAGGCCACCTCAGCACTGGACACAGAAAGTGAGAAGGTGAGCCAGGAAGCAAGAGTTTTAGAGGATTTGCATTGTTTGTTAGTTGTGTGAGAACTCATACAGTCTATGTTTGTTCGTCTGTGTGTGCCAGACTGTACAAGAGGCTTTGGATAAAGCAAGAGAAGGCAGAACTTGTATCGTCATTGCTCACCGTCTGTCTACTATCCAGAACTCTGACATCATAGCTGTGATGTCAAGGGGATATGTTATCGAGAAGGGCACACACGACTATCTGATGGGCCTGAAGGGGGCGTACTACAAACTCGTCACGACCGGAGCTCCAATCAGCTAATTTCACAATCAGTACATAAGGGAACTGGAAATGATTTCATACATCCTTCTAGTGATGATAGACAAATATAATACTAAATCGGCTGATATTTGGCTGATTAACACACCTTCTTGGCACAGAAATAAAAAATGTATTTCAGTAATACTATTACATATATCACATATATACACTATATTGCCAAAAGTTTTGGGACTCCTGCCTTTAAATGCACATAAACTTTAATGACATCCCATTCTTAATCTGTAGGGTTTAATATGGCAGTCAAGTTCCTCCACACCAAACTTGCTCATCCATGTCTTAAAGGTCCTTGCTTTGTGCACTGGTGCGCAGTCATGTTGGAACAGGAAGGGACCATCCCCAAACTGGTCCCACAAAGTTGGGAGCATGAAATTGTCCAAAATATCTTTGAATGCTGAAGCATTGAAAGTTACTATCACTGGAACTAAGGGGTCAAGTCCAACCCCTGAAAAACAACCCCACACCATAATCCCTCCTCCACCAAACTTTACACTTGGCACAATGCAGTCAGGCAAGTACCGTTCTCCTGGCAACCGCCAAACCCAGACTCGTCCATCGGATTGCCAGAAAGAGAAGCGTGATTCGTCACTCCAGAGAACACGTCTCCACTGCTCTAGAGTCCCGGGCGGTGTGCTTAACACCACTGCACCTGACGCTTTGCATTGCACTTGATGATGTAAGGCTTGTATGCAGCTGCTCAGCCATGGAAACCCATTGCATTAAGCTCTCTCTGCACTGTTCTTGAGATAATCTGAAGGACACACAAAGTTTAGAGGTCTGTAGCTATTGACTCTGTGGAAAGTTGGCAACTTCTGTGCACAGTGCGCCTCAGCATGCGCTGACCCCGCTCTGTGATTTTACGTGTCCTACCACTTCATGGCTGAGTTGCTGTTGTTCCCAATTGCTTCCACTTCATTATAATACCACTAAAAGTTGACTGTGGAATATTTAGTAGTGAGGATATTTCATGAATGGACTTATTGCACAGGTGGCAACCTATCACAGTACCACGTTCGAATTCACTGAGCTCCTGAGAGCGACCCATTCTTTCACAAATGTTTGTAGAAGTGATTTGTAGGTGCTTGATTTTATACACCTTTGGCCATGGAAGTGATTGGAACACCTGAATTCAATGATTTGGAGGGGCGTCCCAATACTTCTGGAAATCTGTCTGTCAGCGCGAGTAAGATGATTTTTTCATGGACAAGAGAAAGGTAATTTCAGAAAGCATAAAACTAAAGATACTTTTAGATGTTTAATTGCTATTTGGACCATTGTGATCGCTAGACGAGGGCTTAATGAACTGATATTTGTGTGAACCTCAAAATCAAAATCTTTCAATTGTTTTGCCTGTAGCTCGTAAATAAACCTGAATTCAATGATTTGGAGGGGTGTCCCAATACTTTTGGCAATATATGTCAAGGAAAACTTAATCCAAGTACACTGAATATGGAAATAACAACTGTTAGTTGTTGTATGCATTGCAAAATTAATGTATTTATGTACTATCTAATAACTTTTTTCGATTAAACAAAATGGCAGTCTGAGCTGTAAATGTCATGATTAATGTCTCTGGAGCTAGAGGAAATGACATCATGACAACACTGATTTAATCATGGCACCACAAGAATGTAGAACAATAAAAGCTTTAAAGTCCATTTTGTGCTTTTAAAAGTCCTCCAAAAATCTGTCTGTAGTAAAACATGTACTGTATATTGTAATAATTCAAAATTTGCAATTTATATGTTGCTTGTAAAATCTTTTTCATCAGAATGCACGGATATTTTTGAATGGCTATCAATAAAGAAAGATGTTGTGAATCTTCTTCTAATTATTTTTGGATTTATAATTTTTTTGTGAATACCATAAATTCATTTGTTGATCATAATCAACATTTATTTATGAAACAATTCTACCCCCAGACTAACCGGACAGAACATCTAATAGAGGTCTTCATGGGTTCACTTAAATCTGAAAACCTGAGGCCCGACCCATTACCCGAGCGAGTTCGGGTCCAAACTCTGACAAGTCCCTCAGATATGGGTCAGGACTGGCATTAGTAAATAAATGAGCTTTTGGAGTTACACTGTCAGTTTGATAAGTCTTTGTCAAAGAGCTGTCGTGATGTCATCAATATCATAAAGGTCTACTGGTCCTTCTCCAAAAATTTGGATATTGTGATAAAAGTTCATTATTTTCCATAATGTAATGATAAAAATTAAACTTTCATATATTTTAGATTTATTGCACACCAACTGAAATATTTCAGGTCTTTTATTGTTTTAATACTGATGATTTTGGCCTACAGCTCATCTAAAAAAATTAGCATATTTCATCCGACCAATAAAAGAAAAGTGTTTTTAATATAAAAAATGTCAACCTTCAAATAATTATGTTCAGTTATGCACTCAATACTTGGTCGGGAATCCTTTTGCAGAAATGACTGCTTCAATGCGGCGTGGCATGGAGGCGATCAGCCTGTGGCACTGCTGAGGTGTTATGGAGGCCCAGGATGCTTCGATAGCGGCCTTAAGCTCATCCAGAGTGTTGGGTCTTGCATCTCTCAACTTTCTCTTCAAATTATCCCACAGATTTTCTATGGGGTTCAGGTCAGGAGAGTTGGCAGGCCAATTGAGCACAGTAATACCATGGTCAGTAAACCATTTACCAGCGGTTTTGGCACTGTGAGCAGGTGCCAGGTCGTGCTGAAAAACTAAATCTTCATCTCCATAAAGCTTTTCAGCAGATGGAAGCATTAAGTGCTCCAAAATCTCCTGATAGCTAGCTGCATTGACCCTGCCCTTGATAAAACACAGTGGACCAACACCAGCAGCTGACATGGCACCCCAGACCATCACTGACTGTGGGTACTCGACACTGGACTTCAAGCATTTTGGCATTTCCTTCTCCCCAGTCTTCCTCCAGACTCTGGCACCTTGATTTCCGAATGACATGCAAAATTTGCTTTCATCCGAAAAAAGTACTTTGGACCACTGAGCAACAGTGCAGTGCTGCTTCTCTGTAGCCCAGGTCAGGCTTGACCTGGGGAATGCAGCACCTGTAGCCCATTTCCTGCACACGCCTGTGCATGGTGGCTCTGGAGGTTTCTACTCCAGACTCAGTCCACTGCTTCCGCAGGTCCCCCAAGGTCTGGAATCGGTCCTTCTCCACAATCTTCCTCAGGGTCCAGTCACCTCTTCTCGTTGTGCAGCGTTTTTTGCCACACTTTTTCCTTCCCACAGACTTCCCACTGAGGTGCCTTGATACAGCATTCTGGGAACAGCCTATTCGTTCAGAAATTTCTTTCTGTGTCTTACCCTCTCGCTTGAGGGTGTCAATGATGGCCTTCTGGACAGCAGTCAGGTCGGCAGTCTTACCCATGATTGGGGTTTGAGTAATGAACCAGGCTGGGAGTTTTTAAAAGCCTCAGGAATCTTTTGCAGGTGTTTAGAGTTAATTAGTTGATTCAGATGATTAGGTTAAGTCAAGTCAAGTCAAGTCAACTTTATTTATATAGCGCTTTTAACAATGCACATTGTTTCAAAGCAGCTTCACAGTGTTAAACAGAAAAATAATGCAACAGAATATATTTTGATTATCATACAGTAACAATGTGGGCTTTAGATCAGTAATTAGATAAGTAATTTGGTCTATATGGTTAATTTAGTTTAATAATTAGATTTATTTTGAAATATATTTGAAAAATAGTTTTTTCCCCAATAATAGTTAATAGCTCGTTTAGAGAACCTTTTCATGATATGCTAATTTTTTGCTAATTCATGAGCTGTTTGCCAAAATCATCAGTATTAAAACAATAAAAGACCTGAAATATTTCAGTTGGTGTGCAATGAATCTAAAATATATGAAAGTTAAATTTTCATCATTACATTATGGAAAATAATGAACTTTTATCACAATATGCTAATTTTTTGAGAAGGACCAGTACTTCCCTCACCCTTTTGAGCTCACAGGAGAAGTGGTATGTGACAATGAGCAAAACTGTAGATTTTATGACACACACACACAAATATTTTTAGGAAAGAAAGTACTTTTTTTTATCAAAATCTTTTTTTTTTTTTACCAAGCAATCATTGTGATCAAAAAAGTGATCAGTTGATTTAAAATTAACTAAATAAATGTAATGCGTAAATGAAAACGTTATGTGGAAATGATACGTTTAATTATTCCAGCTGCTGTGAAAAAAGGCTATAAATGAACCACCACCTGCAGCATCCTTACATGCGATAGTCTTTTAACCGGAACCCTTTATACAGACGTGACATATTGATGCAAAGACATGCTGGAATTTTCCCACGGAAATCCACTAGTACCACTCAAATTATAACACATTATTACAAGCTTACCGTTGTGAACCGGGCTAAGGTAAGGAGATAGTTTTGAACACTGGCTGGTTATACTTGCTCAATTTTATTTTGGATCATTTTTAACTAAAAATAAAAAAAAAACTGCAGACTGCATCTTTAAGTTGATCTGATCACTTTTTACAGTGTGGATACAATTATTTGACGTACACCTAAAGTAGCTATTTCTCTAGTTTCATATTAATATGTTCAAATCCACATGCTAAAACAGTTAGCTATGTTACAGCTGTTTGGGGAGGGATAGTTGTAACAGATTATTAAAAATGTTACAAACAACCCATTATGATGATTCAGCCTGGTCTCATAAGAGACAAAACGTTAGTACGTTTGGAGAAGTGCTAAAATGTAGAATATAGACGTATTTGCAACATTTAAACGTAGTATTATTACATTTTTACAGATAAAAAACGTAAAATATTTACGAATCCATCATGAAATCTTTTTTTTTTTAAGAATACAAAACTTTATACTGGTTTTTGTTATATCACAAAGATATCTATATAATTTCCCTTTGACCATTTTAAAATAAAAGGTAAAACGTTGGAAAATGACGATTTTGGTAACAATATAGCATTAAACAAACATTTTGAACGGCTAATCCTACACCTACCCCTAAACCTACCCATTAGCATTTATTAAAACAACGTAAGTTACTGTTATATATAAAAGCATAACAGACAGACCAGTGTAATCACAATAATTTATGTATTGCAAAAATGTCAAAAGCGGTACCAAAAGTAGTTCAAATGAAGATGTGTTGCAGTCGCAGTCCACTCTTGTGGTATATAATAATTTTGTATGAGGTAACGTTTACAGAGCAGAATGTAAGTTATTAATCAATGAAAATAGTAATCCGGCTTCTCTCCGTGAAGTTGCGCGTTTCCCATTTCAAATACAAATCGACTGAAACACGGCATGTCAACATCTGTGACGAGGCAGGCGAGAGCCCAATGAGCGTTCAATGCCACTGCCGTAAATCATGTCGTAACGCTTCATGAGGGCGCGTTTTTTTAATTTGAATTCACAAGGAGCGCGAGATTTGATGTTTACGGTCGCGCTACTGAAAGGAGATGAAGACTAATGGAAGGCTAATGGAGATTAAGATCAATGGATAAAGGGCTCAATTTGGATTTGTTTCTCGCAAACATATTGATTCTAACGATTTGGATTACAGCGAACGAATAAAGTGTTGTGTTTTGTGAACTGATGTTGTGTTTTGGTGTATCTTGTGATCGCCAGTTGCTGAATAGGAGAAAACGCTTACAACAAGCTAAATACTACAAAATGGTTGGCAAGAATGTTATTCATCTTAAGGTTTTAAAATGCAGTATTCTTTTAACATTATCTAGTCATCCGAAATGAGTTTGTAGCAGAAGTCACGAACAGAGCAACATGTTATTTTATATTTCTGTTATTTTATATTAGGTAGATTAACTTAGTAAAATGCATTTAATAAATGCGACTGAAAACATGTGATGTGACTATTGGATATAAAATAAACAATATTAATGCCACGATTTTGATCATTTACATTTTAGTGCTGTCAATATGTCAATATTGTACATTTTAGTGCTGTTAATAAGTCAGTATTGTACGTTTTATTGTGTGTGAAAACGTAAGTAAATAGGTGTAGTAGAATCACACTTTACGTAAAAATACTCAAGTATTTTCATGAGATCACGTTGGATGATTCCAGTAATCATCCAACGTGAGTAATCAATAACATCCTGCATTGAGGGAAAGTCACAAGTTTTTTTTATTGTGCTTCAAAGGGATTTATTCGTAAATGTGTTTCCACCATAGTTTATGCCAATGTCTTCTTATCAGATAACTTTATCTGCATAATTTATGTTTTTTTTTTGTGCACATTGTTAGAATTTATGCACATCTCTGCGTTTCCATTCAGTGTTTTTTATGATATCCCAAAATAAAAAAGCGTGGATGGAAACAGTAATTGAACAGTGACAGTACACACACACACACACACACACACACACACACACACACACACACACACACACACACACACACACACACACACACACACACACACACACACACACACACACACACACACACAAACTCTCACACACAGTTGTTTTTATGCTAAATTTAAAATCCTAAGAGAAAACAATATAATTTTTTGTTACTTTAAATCATTCACTTTCTTCTTTGTTTTTCAATAAAGTTCTTGCATGAATTAGATCTACAGCAAATTACCCAACTTTTTTTTTAAATATGTTGCAGGTCTGAATGAAAGGAAAGGATGCATATTTACAAATTACATGAAGTTAACCAGGCAAAACATGAAATATTTTTGTTCATATTGTCTGCAATGAAATACGAGTCAAAGTAAATTTAGAAATAACTTCTTTTTTTATTATTTGCGTTTTCCATACTGTCCCAACTTTTTCTGATTTGGGGTTGTACTTTTAAGTTGCTTTAACTTAAAAATTCAAGGAAGCGACTGACAATGGTATCAAAACAATTTAACTATACAATGTAGTATGTTTAAACAACAAAGCATATAGTATTAGGAAAATCTCCTCAGACGGAAATCCACATCCAGTTAAGATTTAATCTGCTGTTGTCTGTGTGGTTCAAAAGTGTCTCTCTGTTCAAGCAAGCGGTCTAAGATTTGACCAGCTTCATCAAAAAATCTTTCTATCTTTCCAATATTCTGTGCAGATAAAATTCGGGCCACTACAGCAGTAGCAATAGCCTTTGATTGGCAGGTGTTGTGGACCACACGGTGTCTAACCTTCTTACCAGGTTCAACAATTAAGAATCCCGCCTTTACCGGAGGACTTTGCGTGGTGGACTGCTCTCTTACGTGCTGCCTCAAGTACGTACTGTAGAGCTGAATTAACCTCGCCAAACCCGTCCGGTACGACAAACGCAGTGATTCGGCTGTACCTTTAGGGACAGATGCCAAACGAATCCCATGAATCCTCATGTGCAAGTGTATGGCGGCTCCATTGATCCACTGCTTAATCCTATTTGTGTTCAGCTGATGATCCAAAATCATGCTCTCATAGAGCTTGATTAGAGCATATTTCAACTTCTGGTCATAGAGCTCAGTTATTTCTCCCATTTCCTCAATGTTATTGGCCCTCTTAGACACCAGTTCGAGGTACTCACTCGCAATGCTGCTGATTTCCGAAGAGTTATCTGATCCGAAAGCCTTCCTAAATGGGTCTGTGGTCATACCATCCGTCTGACCAACAACACTGGAAACAAGAGCTTCAAGCAGGAAAGATAAAGCAAGTGCCACAACTCCGACACCTCCGTAAGATACATTAGTGCTCTGTCCGAAAATAGAGGTCAGGTTGGTGTCTAAAGCCGCCAGTTGGTCTGTGGTCAGGCTCTGCTGGATGGCCGCATACTGCAGGTTGAGTGCAGGGCTGGAATTGAGGGACAGTAGATTTGCAACCGTCCCATCAAGAGTGATGTCAGGGAGGATCGCATTGTCCTGGGCCACCCTGTAAATACTGTCTATAGTTGCTGGAGTTGGGGTGCAGGGATGATTTCCCATGTTTAAAATGTTTTTTTCTTGTCTTCTTAGTAGGTCAAACATGAAGAGAAACTTGTGCAGTGGAAATGAGACAAGATGTTTTGAAATGGCCGAAAAAGGACAGTGCCAAAGTACACATTTAATCCATACAAAAGCAAACAATGTGACAAGTTAGGTTAAACATTAACATCTACCAAAACCAAAAGATCCAACAATAAAACGAATATTTGGATTGTGTTGCTATTTGTGTAAGGTTTTTCCTATGTGGGAAATGCTTAATGTGTGTATTTCTCTTTCATGGAGTATATGGGCCTATGTAAAAAAAAAAAGGAAAAAAAAAGAGGTAAGATATTAATGTATAGAGCCCCGCGCAGGACACGGAAAAAAACAAGATATTGTGGCCACAAATTAAGAATTAATTCCCATGATTTATTAATTTGTTCCCTCGTTAGGTAAAATGTGGCCACATTTTGCTAATTCATTCCCTCGTAGCCGTGATTTAACTAAATTAAAACAAGGGAACAAATGAATAAACCATGGCCACAAATTAATACTTAACAAATTTGTAATTTATACAATATTTTTTTCTGCGTGCCATGTCCTGGGCACCATAATGACATGAATATGTTAATTATTTTAATGTTTCTTGAGGTTCACTTAAAATATTGGAGATTTTTTTTTACACACACACACATTTGTTTTTGTGAAATGTGGGGACATTCCATAGGCGTAATGGTTTTTATACTGTACAAACCGTATTTCCTTTCCCCCTACACTGCCCCTAAACCTACCCATCACAGGAGACTTTACTTTCTGTGAAAAAAACCTCATCCTGTGTGATTTATAAGCATTTTGAAAAGTGAGGACATGGGGAACGTCCTCATATTTCACCCTCTTTTTGTAATACCTGTGTCATACCCATGTCATTATACACATTTGTGTCCTGATATTTCACAAAAACATGCCCCATCCCCCTCCCCAACACACACACATACATTATTATTTTCAAACTGTAATGATCCATTTTTAAGATACGACTCCTGTAAGGCTAGTCAGTAAACAACCACTTTTATGATTCAGTGCATAGGAAAAACTATCAAAGCCGCCACACTATTGCGCATGAGTGTTTTACCAAACATCATTATAAAACTGTAATTTACAGACAAAGCAGTATCAAGCTGTTTACCTGCTGTTTGCGATCTTGCTGCTTTCGTAGTACGCCTGTGAGGAAGTATGTTTATTAGTAAATGTTTCACAATCATAGCTTTACTGAGAATGAATGTGGCAATAAAACAATTATTCCACACACAATCAATTCACTTATCTAAACACTTTCTCCAATCAATGCACTTCACCAAGTATCATGGAGTATGCAGACTACTAGAGGTAGTATGCATGCTATGTTAAAACATTTACACTCCCCGTATTCACAAGTTTGGGTCTAATTTAAAACATATATAACAATATAATTACACATTTAACGTTACACATTTAAAGCAAACAGAATAAAACCAACCGTAATCACCTCACATACACATTTTGTGTTGTATGGTGTGCTCCAACCATATGTTGTTGTTGTTGTTTTTTAGCTTATAGCTTTATATTGTATTCAACCCACAAGTTGCAATTTACATTAAGTATATTTAGCTGAATGCATATAGAGAAACAATATACATTTTAGTGTAAATGTGCGTTTTAGATACCTTGAACGTATGGTTCTTTAGAGCCTGTTCTCAGCAAGTACAAGGTCGAGCTGGTTCATTTATCGAACTGAATCGAACTTTCTGGGTTTGATGATGCAAGACGCAAAAGCCGAAGTACGACAAACTAAAAAAAGAACCGAACGAGCCAGTTGACGGACTTTGCCGAGGATTAGCCTACCGAGGATTCTGACTAGTGAATTGGCGATGCAATATTAACTATATTAAATAACTGTTATTAAATAACATTTTATTTAAACCTGCAAAACCGTTTCTTTCGAGAGATGTATACATTTTACTGTAGGCTAATATGGTGCATGCAGATTTTAAATTGTTTAGTGAAATCTTGTTTATAAGACTGGTTTATTCTTTCTATTGGCTACTTTAGGCTACATATCCTAGTTCATGCATTCATGCAATGTATGCTGTTTGTGCAAAAGTAAAACTTTTAGGAATCTTATCCAAGATGTAGGGTATTGGCCAATCGTATCTGACACAAAGGATCCGCGAATGAAACTGTGACTACACAAACATTAACTTATATGTGAGTGAAAGGCAATAATCAGCAAAATGCACTAATGCAAATTACTTTATTCGATTGTTTCAATATCCATTGACACCATGATTGACACTAATTACTTGATATGACATGACACTGAAATGTTTTGAAAAAAAAAAGTAAAAAAGTGACATCGTTGCATGATGACGTCAGGAACCTATGAATCGGCTTTTTGAACCGGTTCACTGAGCCGAACTGTCCGAAAAGAACCGGTTCGCGGAAATGAATCGGACTTTGCATCACTAGATGAAGCGGCAACTTCCCGCGGTCTCTCTTGAAATCCAACACGGAAGTGAAATAAACTGCAATTCATCGACTGGCCGCTAGAGACAGAATCCAAAAGGGAGTCTATGCCAAGTATGGGTGCGTCTCAATCAGCTCCCTAGTTCAGTAGTCAGGGCACTGATCCGGGAGTCAGCCCATTGACTGTATTGAATTAAGTAGGCTACTTGTAATTATATTACTAGTCATGTGCCTCAATGAAAACTGATCAAAACACAGTTCTCAATTTGATCACTGGATTTATAGAAATTATTTCACTTTCAAATCAATTAAACCGTCTCCGTATTGCGTGGTGACCTTCTTGTCATTTGTGACTTATAACAAAAAATACGTTTAAAAGCTGATATGCGACAAGCTAAAAAACTCAGAACCAAAAACCCATACGTTTTTATAAGCTGTTGACCCCAAACAAAACGAGCGTTTAAGGACACAAAAGTGGATACAGGCAATTGAGACAGAGGGCAACATGTTATATTACACTGAGAAATACGCCCACTAGAGGGGAACGTAACGACAATAAATTAATGATAAAACTGACATTTGGATATTTGACTCAAGTTACAACATGTTTACTGCACACGTAGGCATACTGAGTGTCAGGTTCCCAAAATGTACCAATTCCTGCTGATGTTTCACATTGCCTGTATCCACACTCGTTTTTTTGGGTCGACAACTTTTTTTTTTTAGCTTGTTTGCTGTAAACCGTCACATACTTTTCAAAAGAAAAAAAAAATTATTGATTATAATAATTTTCAAACCATTTACCAACAAAATATATTACATTTTGTGTGATGTCCATTCAAAACTTTCTTGTTTCCAAGATGATGTTTTAAGTGTGTCCCACCAGCTGAGCTCCAGTGGGGGGGTCTGTTTCTGGGGAATTTGGAGGCCATGTCAACACCTCAAACTCACTGTTGTGCTCCTCAAACCATTCCTGGACCGTTTTTGCTTTAAGGCAGCATTATCCTGCTGGTACGGTACACCAAGGAATGCTGTTTCCATGAAAGAGTGTATGTGGTCTGAAACAATACTTAGGTAGGTGGTACGTGTCAAACTAACATCCACATGGATGACAAAACCCAAGGTTTCAGCAGGACTTTGCCCAAAGCCTCACTGCCTCCGTCGGCTTGCCTTTGTCCCATTGTGCATCCTGGTGTCTTGGCCGTGACCCTGTCACCAGTTCACCACTGTTCCTTCCTTGGACCACTTTTGATAGATACTGACCACTGCAGCCGGGAAACCCCCCAATTTTTTTTTTTAAAGCGACATTTAAAACCTATTAACTGGTTAACAGTAAGCTTCCGTTTTTTATATTGAGAAAAACGGTAATAGTAGAATGTACCATTTTTGGAAGTATAAACAGATCAACTTTTTATTTACAGTGAAAATTCCGTCCATCATCCATCCATCCTTCTAAGAAAAACAAGTCATTTATATTCCATCTTAACCAGTGAATGATTTATTACAAAACATCATCAGACAAACAGTTAACATTAAAAAATATTTATAAAAAGTATTTATTTTTTTACAAACAAACACCAATTATCAAGAAGTCCTGACAATTCTGGAAAAATGGAAGAAACCATCAGCACAGTAGGTTATATAGATAAAGGACTTCCAGTGCTGTGAAGCATTAGTGTGAATGCAACAGCAGTGGACTGTAGATAGTGACCCCCTCTCATCTGAACATATTTAAGAGTGGGTTTGACATCCACACAACAAACACTTCATCCACTTAAGTCTGTGATTACAGAGGGATAAAATGTAACAAGTCGGTCTGCATAAAATTAAGCTTTTAATAACATTACTGTAATTCAAAGGCTTGGCTATACTTGACCATTAAACATATTGCACTCATGTTGCCATGCCAATGTGTACGGTGTATTTACTCAACATGCAGCATGCAAACGGTCGGCTGACAGGCAGAAAAATACAGCCTATTCAAATTTACACCAAATCGTGTCACATAGATGTACAGCAGCCTGATGCATAAAGTTACACGGAGAGGTCACAATTAACAAACCTCAAAAATACAACAAACGTTTTCTTGAATCTGTCAAGCATGTGCCATTTTTCAGAAGGTCCTGACTGACTGACGGCACCCAATTGACTGTTAAACCTTCTCATGCAGTTTCTATGCAATAAAAATACTGTCATATTAGATCCAAACAACAACATATTAAAGTTAAAAAGTGTTTTGGAAGAGAGTCATGCATAAAAACACCCAGTGTGATGTGTGCAGTGTTACAGAGATCTGTCTATTAACGATGACATCATACCGAACTTTAAAACAATAATCTAGCTAAAGCCTCCACACACTCCAGTTCTGCACATATTTGTAATTAAGTTACCTTCGCACAGTATAAATCCATATATATAAAAAATGTAAACATTTTTCCAAGTACAAAAGCTTGTGAGCACTCGCGACAGGCCAACGGTCAAAAAACTCATGATGATGTGGTTTGTTATGCAGTGATTTCTTGTGTAAGTGCACAAACAAACGAGTTCCGGCTAGTGTGAGGTGTGTGACTGCATGCGTAACTATTTCAGAGGCCTCTAAGGCGTTCATCTTAGCACCTGTGAGAATTTGAGATGTTTTAGGGTTGCAGGTAAACAAAACAAAGCTGTGTGAAAAAGAAAAGTACGGGAATAATATTTACGTAAAAATAAAAGACATGGGGAAAAAAGAATTGTGGGAACTCTGTGAAAGCGATCATGTTCGGTTTCTAGATGTTTAAGTAAAGAACAAATTTGATTAACTCAAGAACGAAATCGAGTTCCTTTCCTGATACTCTCTGCCCTATGAACTTAAGATCTATTTAAAATATTCTAAATCTAAATTACAAACCGGTAAAATAAAACTGATCTATTTGGGTTGATGCATAAAATACACAGACTACAAATGATATAGTTTTTTGACACCTTGACCAACATGTAACTACATTTCAAATTAAATGGTTGAGTCCTTTTTTCCTCCGCACGGATCATTTGAAACGCTGTGGAAACCCTTTGAGATTGTGGAATAATACATGAAAGTGGCCACATGACAATTTCTTTCAAATATCATTTGAACTTGCAGCTTTTAAAAATCACACACAATGTCGGTGCAAAAATGAAAAGCTCTTGGAAGATGAAATGGATTCGAAGCTTTTGCACATTTTCATAGAAAAATCAAGTCATTCAAATCCCCTCCTCAACCCGTTCACAGAAGGTGAGAAATGTACTAGCAACCGTTATGTCTTTTTTTTGGCCAACAGCACGTCTCCAGTGTACATTATAAATAAAAAAAGCATAAATATTCCCTGCAATAGACTATCTTACTTCCATTTACACGCTAATAAAATACTCCACTTAATAACTGTTTGAATTCTGCGTGGCAACAAACGTCTCAGTGGGTGCGGCGGGAAGCCCGCCGGGATGATGATGTCCTGTAACAGTCCTTTACTCCTTTATCTCTCTTTCAATTTGCTTTTTTCTGGACTTTGACCCTTTTCTGGCTTCGCTGCATCTGCAGTCGTCCCGCCGGCTTCATGCGTAGCTGCTGAGGGGCTTGGGGCGTCTTTGGCAGCACAGTCAGCCTGAGGTTCAGCTTGACTCTGAGATTGTGACACATTTTCCTCAGCCTCTTCCTCGTCTTCATCCGAACAAAGCCTCCAATCGTCTGCTTCCTCGCTTTCCGATCCTTGCACGGCGATCTGGGGGACCAGCGGATTCCTCCTCACCATGCAGTCCTCCTCAGACTGCGTTTCGCACATCATCTGCTTGGGCCGCATGCCAGCGGATGTGGCTGTCTGAGCGGGAATCTGGGCAGCCCTGTCATCCGGTTCGTCAAAGCTCACTTCCTGCACAGCTTCCTGCTTCTTGAAGGAATCTCTGCGTTCCGAGAGATTCAGCTTGCGCATTACAACAATCTGCTCCATTCGGTCACCAGGCCAGTCCCTCATTCTCTGGCCGCAAAAGTACCCACCAAGCCTGCCGTGATCAACCGAATATGTTGCACCACAGGCAACCTCTGCCTCGATGTCCCCCAGTATATCCACCTCGCAGTGGGGGACTTCCAACGTGTGTCTGCGGGTCGCGTGGGGCTTTTTGTCAGCATACAAGGCCCCTGAGAGTTTTTCCGCAGACTGGACTCTCTTCAGCAGAGGGGAACGTGGAGGTTCTGCACTCCGGGGTCTGACCACATGCCGAATGATAGTGGGGGGCGAGAGGGTCTTGCCATGGAAGGAATGGAGGGTTTTGGAGATGCTGGGTAAGGGGGAGGGGGAGCGCTGGGGGGATAGGGCCTGTGGTGAGGAGGTGCAGGCCAGAGGCGACGGTGGGATACTACTGGTGGACTTCCGTCTTCCCACTTTAGTGTAACGTTGGTTACTAAGTTTAGACCCAAGGCCGTGCAGCGAGCTGGGTCGCATCTGGACCGCCGGAGAACTGGGAGAGCTTGAGCATGGAGAGGCGTTCTGGGGCAGGCTGGCATCTGGACAGATGTTTTGTGACAATTTTAACAATATAATTAATAAACAGCACAATTAAACTTTTTTGGCATTTTCTAATTGAATAAGTGACCTTAAAATAGTAGGGTTGGGTACTGACACATTTTTTACAATTAGATTCAGAGGCTCGCAAATCGATTCAATTCCGATCTCGATTCAGTTAATTTATGTCAACTTTTCGCAAGAAAAAAAAAAACACCTGTAAACTATACAAGGAAACCTGTCAGTTGGTTACTATAAACTATATACATTTTATAACTATAAAAAGGTTAACATTAGTAACTGTTTTTATATAGACATTTAGGGCCCTATCATATACCCTGTACAATGCGATGCCAGGCTCACACAAGTGTTTATTGCTAGTTTCCGCCTGACGCAGTAATCATTTTTAAGTCCAGTGCCACGTTGTTTAAATAGTACACGCACTCACGCCCATCTGTTTGCCCATGGGCGTGCTGGTCTGGAAACGAGGTGTGTTCAGGCGCATTGTTGGCGCGTTGCTAATTTAATGCAACTAAAAACGACTGCGGCTTTGAAAAAACATCTTAAAGGATAGGAAGTAATAAAAGATTTAAAAGGAAGTAATAATAAAATGAATATATAATATACTACACATATATTTAGCAAAATTCTCCTCTCTAAAGTAAATTTTTCTAGCTAACTATCAAGCTATGGTCATTGAATGGCTTTTCAGAGTTGTGTGACATTATTTACAAGCTGTTTTGACGTCCTTCCGAGGTTGATACTAATTGAGTAAATACATGACATTTCAGTAAGTTGTACTGTATCTTTCAACATGCATTTAGAAGTTCATTTATTTTTGTTGTGCTATAACTAATAGTAAAAAGTAAGAGATGATTGGTTCACACGTTGAACTGAGGCTACAGCGATCTGTCACGCCACATTAAAAAGCACCTAAACCAATTATTGTTGACATTTGTGATAAAGCATCAGTGTTCAAATTCCGTCCGTTTATATATCAAAAGTAGCAAAGCACAAAGCTTATTGCGATTTATTGAAAATAATATTGAGTGAAGTTTTGTTCATGTATCAGCTGAAAAGAGCATAGACTAAAAGACAGATTCTTGGGAATTAAGAATCGATATTGGCTCATTGAAACGAGAATCGATTAAAATTGAGAAATCAAGATTTTCAACCCAGCCCTTCATTTTATAATATAAATAGTAAACAAATATATTATATTAAAGAAAATATTTAAATACTTAAAAAAATATATTTATATTTATTCAGCTACTTAAACTCATTGATTATTGGGTGACAAATAATTTAAGGTTTTATAGTCAGGTCATACCAGTGGTGTGGTCAGGAACGGGGCTCCGGCAGGGTGTTGTGGGTCCGGAGGAAAGGCTGTGGGTGGGAGAGCCTGGCAGACTCTCGCTGGAGGACACAGAGTGATGCAGGCCAGAGGAGAAACTGCGGCTGCTGTGCATGACGGTGCTCTGTTTGGACAACTTCTTCAGCATGCTGCGCCTCCTGGGTCAACATGAGAGATTATTCAGGTTAACGGCACACATCGATGAATGGTCAGCTCTTGCAAATGGCATCAAACTAAATGTCCTTACTAACATTAGGGATAGATAAATATATCAGCCAATAACCATGTCAATGGACAAACAAATATTGGGTAAAATGAATGTTAATTAAATGTCAAAAATTATATGTGCATCTAATTTGCGTTCATTAAATTGCATTATGTACATGCCTTTGTGTACATAATACAATTTAATGAACGCAAATTAGATGCACATATAACTGTTAACATTTATTTTATAGCATCCACTGTCTATCCTGCACAGAGTATTCAGCCATTTAAAAATCCAACCACGGATTCAAATTATGTAAAATAATATGAGATCTTTAAAACAAGAGTTTTCCTGACCGGTCCTGACTGTCCTTCCATTTGCTCCTCTTAATGCGGCGGGCCATCTTTCCTTTACAGCTGCTCTTGCGTGCCGGCCCGATCTTTATAGACGTGTCCTCCAGTGCAATAGTCTGCAGGGCCACCTGGTTACCGCTCTGTATTATTAAAAAGACCAAATAAAAGAGATTAAACTAGTTGATATAAATTACACAAAAGCAATTACTAATTACTCCCCTTATTAATATACACTCACCTAAAGGATTATTAGGAACACCATACTAATAATGTGTTTGACCCCTTCAGAACTGCCTTAATTCTACATGGCATTGATTCAACAAGGTGCTGAAAGCATTCTTTAGAAATGTTGGCCCATATTGTGGGATAGCATCTTGCAGTTGATGGAGATTTGTGGGATGCATATCCAGGGCACGAAGCTCCCGTTCCACCACATCCCAAAGATGCTCTATTAGGTTGAGATCTGGTGACTGTGGGAGCCATTTTAGTACAGTGAACTCATTGTCATGTTCAAGAAACCAATTTGAAATGATTCGAGCTTTGTGTCATGGTGCATTATCCTGCTGGAAGTAGCCATCAGAGGATGGTACATGGTGGTCATAAAGGGATGGACATGGTCAGAAACAATGCTCAGGTAGGCCGTGGCATTTAAACGATGCCCAATTGGCACTAAGGGGCCTAAAGTGTGCCAAGAAAACATCCCCCACACCATTACACCACCACCACCAGCCTGCACAGTGGTAACAAGGCTGGATTCCCATGTTCTCATTCTGTTTACGCCAAATTCTGACTCTACCATCTGAATGTCTCAAAAGAAATAGAGACTCATCAGACCAGGCAGCATTTTTCCAGTCTTCAACTGTCCAATTTTTGTGAGCTCGTGCAAATTGTAGCCTCTTATTCCTATTTGTAGTGGAGATGAGTGGTACCCGGTAGGGTCTTGTGCTGTTGTAGCCCATCTGCCTCAAGGTTGTGCGTGTTGTGGCTTCACAAATGCTTTGCTGCATACCTCGGTTGTAACGAGTGGTTACTTCAGTCAAAGTTGCTCTTCTATCAGCTTGAATGAGTCGGCCCATTCTCCTCTGACCTCTAGCATCAACAAGGCATTTTTGCCCACAGAACTGCCGCATACTGGATGTTTTTCCCTTTTCACACCATTCTTTGTAAAAATGGTTGTGTGTGAAATTCCCAGTAACTGAGCAGATTGTGAAATACTCCATGCCACGCTCAAAATTGCTTAAATCACCTTTATTTCCCATTCTGACATTCAGTTTGGAGTTCAGGTGATTGTCTTGACCAGGACCACAAGCCCTAAATGCATTGAAGCAACTGCCATGTGATTGGTGAATTAGATAATTGCATAAATGAGAAATTGAACAGGTGTTCCTAATAATCCTTTAGGTGAGTGTATTTACTGCATTAAATTATAAAAAGAAGTTTAAAAAAACCATTGGTGTATCATATTGCTGTTGCCACAATTTAATCAAATTAAAAAGCCAATTGAGGCTGTGCAATAAAGTGGTTTCACCACGGTTAAGTGTGTTTTAAGCAAAACAACAACCTTTAACCATGTTTAAAAACGTAATTAATTC
This sequence comes from Gobiocypris rarus, assembly GCA_023029165.1. NCBI lineage: Eukaryota > Metazoa > Chordata > Actinopteri > Cypriniformes > Gobionidae > Gobiocypris > Gobiocypris rarus. The sequence continues at coordinate 22,055,165 of CM040931.1, forward strand.
ACTGTCAAGTGCAGCTTCAAGTAAGGGTTTTAAATAGTTTTCGTTTTTTCCCCTCAACTGACATTTTGTTTTTGGTTTAGTTCAGAACATTACACAATGGTTCAACGAATCCCAGCATGCTGCTGTACAAATACCTTCAAGAGAAGCTCCATCATCTCTGTGTGCACTAGACCCTGCACAGACTCTCCATTCACATGAGTGATCAGATCACCTGCACGCAGTCCAGCCTCATGGGCAGGGCTGCTCTCCTCCACACCCTGACAGAGGAAAAGAACAAAACCAATCAGAATAAACAGACTGAACCGTCCATCTTTAAATCTCAATGACAGAAGCCCTGTTTACACCTGGTATTAAGATACATTTTGGTCAATCGGATCACAAGTGGGCGACGCTAAATACAGTTGTAAATGGGGTCTAAAATGTTTTGAGCTTGTCCACTTTCTACCACATCCATAGGTAGTTGAAAACGCATTAGACTGGATTGCTTTTGCGGTGTAGACGCACACTCATGTGTTCGAACAGCCACTAAAGACATTATGGACATTATGCCAGACAGGATTTAAACTTTGTCGGCTGAAGACCCAAGTTTGGTTTGAAGAAAAAAACGTACCAGGCACAATGTTCTCTCACCATTCCTAATTTCTAACACGCACTCACAGCATTCATCTGGTCCTGCGGCTATCAGAGCAGAATCGAAAGCAGATACTTTTTGTATGTTTTACTGTCATCTCCAGGCGCGTTCATAAGTAAATTGTGTAAATCAAGCTTATTTTGTCCATTAAATCGAAAGGGTTAGGATACACACCCAAAGACCCTGCCCTCGAAGAAATGAGGATAGAAGAGTTTAAAATTGGAAAAGAGAGACCAGGTGTAAACGGGTATGTGTCGGTCTCGTCTACTTGTGAGCCGATCGAACAAAACACATCTTAATACTAGGTGTAAAAAGGGCCTGAGTGTGTTCTGATAAGATGCTTCAGAAGTGATTCTCCACTCACCGAGACCATGTGGTTTATGGTGTAAATGTCACTGGTCCCCATGTAAACACGAATGGTCTGAAGGGTGAAGCCGTATTTCTTCCCAGAACTGTGGATGATGATTGGGGGGCGGAGCCTGCTGATGCTGAGAGACAGGTCTCGGTTGGGGGAGGAGTCTCGGGATGATGGATTAGAGGAAAATGATCGAGGGGAAATGGAGCGTGCCTGCAGGCTGCCACTCCCGTCATCTGGGGGAAAGCAAGAAAAACGTGTCTCAAAAATTGTAGAAACAAAACCATGACATCTACAAAACCACTAGATATGAGTAGGATCACCATTTTGGTGAGCTGTTATGGTAACTATGGTTGGGGCCTGACCTGGTGTTATGATGAGCGAGAGGGTGGACACTGAAGCAGACTTGGGGACTTTGCGTCCTGGTGAAAGTCGCTGCCTGTCAGGCGTCTCCAGCTGGTTTCCAAAGCACTGATGAGTCCCTTGTTCCCTTGGTGACGAGTGCTTCGTTCCTGTGCTGTTGCTACGAAGTCTGAGTCGTCGCAGGTTGGATACAACAACTTCAGCTGCAGAATTAAAAGGTTTGCATCAAAATACAACTCCACCCAGTGAATGTAGCACAACATTATTATAATTTACAAGGAGTTGAAATTGAACATTGCTAGGGGACACATTTACTACAGTATACAATTCTGTATAAATATGCTTATTGAGCAAGAGGTTCTCTTTGAGGGGAAAGTGTGGCAAATTTTTTGTCCACTTACCCTCATCATCCGTGGACAGGGCAAATCGTGGCATGGCCTCTAGGCTGTGTGTGCTGCTCACCACTAGGGGGCTCACGGCACGCTCAGGCTGAGAGGAGCTGGATGAAGTTCGAGGACGCAGACTGGAAGAAAAAAATACACGCATTCAGAGACTAGTAAATGTCATCTACTGTGACTGAGCCTCAAGAAAAACATACATATAAAGAATAATGTACATACAGCTGGTTGTTATCGCAAAATAAACCCCAATAGTGTCAGGGTCAAACTTATTACACAGCTACTTACCACAAATAAATAGACAAAATATTTGGAGTTAAAATATTTTATTAACTCATTAAATTGAAAAAAAAAGAAAAAAACAGTTCCTACAAGCAGCTTTGTGCCTCCTTTGTGCACAACTGCGTGTTCATGAGACTCTATTAGTGCTGCATTTACTCCGACTAGCCCAGAAAAAGCACACAAGTTGAGAGAAATCAAGATTAATAAAAACATGACATGAAATACTACTCCTAGAAATCCCCAAGAAGGCATCAAAGTACTTTCATTACCGAGTTGAACATCTCCGGACTGGAACTCTGGTTGTCAGAGGAATGACAGTTGATCGACGTTAAAGGGGGGGGACATTTAGTTTCAGTCAATCTCATGTCAATCTTGAGTACCTATAGAGTAGTATTGCATCCTTCATATCTCCAAAAAGTCTTCAGTTTTATTTATAAAAGAAGGATACGCTGCACAGAGTCTTTCCAAATAAAGCCGAGCGGGCGGGGCTAAAGAATCACGAGCGTACGTTATTGCGTTGAGAGCGTCTGAAAGCTGTGACATCCTTAAACGTGGTATGTACTTTAACTGTATTTATTTGCTTAGCGGCTTGTCATGCGAGAATTTTACACCATTTGTGTGTGTTTATAAGGACATGATTTGGTTTATGGACTTTTGTAAGCGACTAAACGTTAGCAGTAGCAAGCGGAATGGTTTCGCACGTCAAACTAGTGCGTGTTTACTTAGAAAAACAATGGAAAAGTAGCACATTTGAAGGAAGAAGCGCGCTTTATGTGAACGACCGCTAGGTTTAATATGAAATTCATTCAGTTTAACATTTTCCCACTCTTTGTGTATTGTTGTTTGGAGTGGTTTTACAATAAACAAACAGACACCTACAGTGGTCAGCTAAACAAATGTAAACACACACCATACATTGCATGCTGCATTGATAAATTTTTAGTTTTACATTCACGTTGTTTACTTGCGTGCGATAGCCAACAACACAGACATTTTAAGCAGTTTTACTCATCGCCGGCTACCAACACACGACGTGAACCTCTATCGCTAGGACTGCTCCTTCTCTCTGCATTAGACGAGCTACAAATCCGGAGTTGAACTGGGCCTTGTTTATATTCAATTCAATTCAATTAAAATATATTTGTATAGCGCTTTTCACAATTCACATTGTTTCAAAGCAGCTTTACAGAAAGTGCATTTCATAAATGTACATTGAAAAATGTTAGAAAAAGTTAATCAATCAATATAAAACAATCGTTGCCAAAATGCAGGGAACAATCAAAAACTATTGCACAACACTTGCTGCTCTGGAAAAACAAACTCCATCCACTCTCCTGTTAATGCTGGATTCTTTGGGAAGCTGTACAGGGTTGTCTTGCCCTGACAACCAAAAACAGACTTCTTTGGTGACATTGTTGATTTTGTGAAGTCCTGTGACTTCCCTAAAGCAGAGCAAAGCGTGTTTCTGGGCGAGCATTTGCTCTCTAGCTCTGGTCACGTGCGCGCCCTTCCGGGAGAAGTGCCCGTACAAGGAAATTCCACCCTTGTTGACGTCATGCAGACCCTATTTTTGGCACAGAAATTCTCCATTAAACGTCCACTTATTTTTTTAAACTCAATGTTCAGCATGGGAATCCAAGTCTTTAACAGTGTAAAAAGCTTTTTTTCTGGGCGAGTTGGAGTGAACTGTGGCACTAATAGTGAAATACTAATTTAAAGCAAGTAAAATCATAATAAACTGAGGGTCAAGATGGCCGCAGCTAGGTTTAAATAACATGAAATAGAGTACATCCGCAGTGTAATACGAGGGAAATGAAACCAGCATCATTATAGCGTTACTATCATTACAGGAATAACCGACCTTGGAATGTTGCAACTGATCAGAATCGAACCATGCAATAACTAAAATAATATTCTAACCAAAATTGAATACTATAATGGGTATAATGTTTATTTTTCTAATTAAAAGGCACAATTTGTAAGATTCTTGGATTAAAATATCCAAAAACCACTAGGACAATGTTATATTTTGTTGACTTGTTTACTTACAAATGTTTCCAAGAATGTTTAAATCCAGAGAAATAAGCCATTTTAACCAGGACACGGACTGTGTCGGTGCATCGCCTATCAATTACATCATACACGTGTCAACTTCGATTTCCAGTTTTATTTTGTAGAGATGCCAAAGACTCTTTAATATATTACACAGTTAGTCATTGTTTAAATCTTGTTTTCTTGATTTACCGCGAGCACCATGTTTTACCATGTGTAATATCTATCTGTCATAAACATGAACGAAAGCTCTCGTCTGCAACATAATAAAAGCCCAGCGAAAACAAGGTGTCATCAAGCTATACCTTTGTTTTGGATAAGCGACCTCTATCGGTGGAAAAATATCATATTGTGGCTTTAAATGTCTTTTTTTTACATTTACTGCATTGTATAATTGATTTAATTTGTTCTTAACGGCACGTGATGACAATTTTTATTTTGGGGTGACTGTATTTCTTTATTCCTCTATTCGCACCTTGCCCTCTGAGCCGAGAGCCTCTTGTCTCCAGTGGAGGCCTGCCGTTGGATCTCTCCTGGGGAGTGAGTGTCCCGCCCGTCTGCCCGGTCCTCTATCTCCTCACTGTGACTGCGATCGGAGGAGAAACTCAGGGAGGGTGTGGCCAGGTGCTCTGTGCTGCTGTACACCTACAAAATTGTGGAAAAGAAAGAGAATGGATAAGTCAGAGAGAGGGAGAGAGAGTTTTTTGTCATCTATGTTAAGCTGGCCAATACAACAGTGGTATTGTTTTTTTTTAAAACGATTTAAAAGCAAAAGTTTAATTACAGATGTTATTATAGAAATATTATATGCATCACCCATTATTCTTTTATTAAAAGGTCAAACCCTTACGTTGTTTCTAGGTTACTGAGTCTTTATCACATGTGTGCATATTTTAAACATTTGTCTTGCACTCTCATTTTTTTATTTGATGTGATTAAATGTGAGGTTTATGGAAGCCTGTTTCTGCCTCAACAAAAAATTATTATAGCTTAAAAAAAAAGTCAGAAGAAATAAACTATATGATTATAACTGTTTAGTCACACACATCTAATAAAAAAGCTTTCAACATAATAAAAATGTGCAGACAGCTAAAGAACCCAACCTTGCTGAAACGATTTGACCATGAAGAAAACCCTCGTATTTCTAGGGACGATTCCTCATCGTTGGTTTCATCATCCTCATCGGAGGCCAAATGATGGTAGCGTTCAGATCGTGCTACAGAGGAAAACAAACAACAAAGGATTTAGGGGGTAATAGCAAAGTACAATGAAGAAATAACTGCACCTCAGTGCATAATGCACAAGAACATGAGCTGACATTTCCAGAGCGCTTTGCTCCAGGCATTTATAAAGCTTGCAGAATCTCCTCCCTGTTGAATTACTGAGACTCACTGTCAAAATAACTAGTGTCGTCTTCGGCCTCCAGCTGAGGGATGAATTCAGCTTTCTGACGCAGGAGCCCGTTCCAGTCCAGGCCACTGAAGAACAAATGCTGCTTTACTTCTGGAGCCCCACCTACAAACACATGGGAAGTCAAACTTGTCCAAATCTCTACATACAGCTGTATAAATGATGTTTGAAGGAGATCTAACACTAAACATTTATTTTGAACTTAAATAGATCATATCATATATTTTTTTAATAATTTCATTCCACTCAAGGTAATGTTAGTTTTTCCATACTATTATACTTTTATAGTAATAAAATAGTTTTATGTGCCCAGTTTAGTTTTTAACCCCCTCTTTGGCTCTCAGAATCAAAGAGATGATTTTTGCTTCTTCACAATATATCAGTGTTTTTGTGACATGCATATCAACACCTGACCTGAAATCACAAAAAATGCTTAAATATATTTCACATATATCTTATAAATATATATATAAATTATAAATATATATATACATATATTAGTGGTGGGCCGTTATCGGCGTTAACGTAAGACTCTTATCGGGCGATAAAAAAAAATATTGCCGTTAATCTATTCTCAAAGTTGGGTTGGGAGCTGGGTCTATACTATGAAAGCAATGATGACTTTCACCTTGATATTTTAGCGCGGATGTATAGCTACCTAGCCGAATTGCACTGTAGGGAGCAGAGTCTTCGAACCTGCGTGTATGCTGTGAAATTACCACATCAAGCGTGAACGCTGTCTTCCGAACTCAGTGCACACCCGCGAACCGTACTCGAGTCCTGACAAGCGTGACTGAAGTACTGTAAGCGGAGAGAAATCTCATTTCTGCTCGTCGTCAGCGTTCTTTAGAGCATTTGCAGTACATCCGCGGCAGATAGACGAAAGTGCCATTACGTACTGAAGCTTAGGTAACTAAATCAACGGTTCAAAAACAAAAATATAAAAGTTAGGTAAACAAAGCTATTCATTTTGCCACCTTCTCGCTTGACGTCGTTACCAAGTAACGGGGTAAACAGCTGCTGCTCTGATGACACAAACGCACCCCCGGTTTTGGACCCAAATAATATAATATGAACACGGTCCAGGCAATCGAACCAAGTGTGAAAGCACCAGTCATTATTTGGGTAGCACACATATTCTGAATGCCTTCGGCAGAATTCAAATGAGCCATTTTAATCTAGATTCATTTTAAAATCACAGTGAGATTAATCTAGATTAAAAAATTAATCTATGCCCACCACTAATATATAAATATATATTACTAATATATTATATATATATATATATATATATATATATATAAACAGGTAAATAAATAGTTATATTGACTAAAATATAAATTTTACACACAAATACAGCTGTTCTAAAGCTGCCTACCATGTGGCAAGAAAGGTGTGAAGGACAATTACATGTACATGTGGGTATGTAAATGCTGGCAATCTGTATGATCTGTATTCAGAACGAGCCATTTTAGCAGCGTTGTTTCAATACGTGTTATTTTTTGACTGGAAAGGAGGTTTTGGGTTCTGAAAGTTACTTTTAATAGTACAAAGAACTCATCGAAATATGAAGGTAAATTTGATTTCTCATGATATGACCCATTAAAAAACAAAACAGCAGTTAAAGGGATAGTTCACCCAAAAACTGAAAATACTGTCATTATTTACTCAGCCTCACGTCATTGCAAACCTGTATTACTTTCTTCTGTGGAAGATAAAATATATTTTGACTTTAGAAAAGATTTCTAATACATTTCTCAGAATATTTCTTTTTGCTCCACAGATTAAATGTCATTTGTCTGGTGTGGAACAACTTGAGGAAGAGAAAATTATGACATTTTTGGGCAAACTATACCTAGCTAAAAATTCCTGCCAACAACAACTGAATGACAAAGCACCTGTTCCAAGTCTCTCCAGCGGACTTTGGTTCAGTAATCGTGTGATCATGTCCTGGGCGTCTACAGGAAGTATATCATCTCCATCTGGCCAGATAATCTCATCTGCGTAAGGAACAGCATGTATCAAATCCTTTTACTGTAGTTCCATTTTAAAGCATTTGGTAAAGCTTCCTAATCCTTTTAACAGTATCTGTGTCTCACCAGCTGACAGGACAAATAGTTTAAAAACACATTCATCTGAACTCACCATTGACAACCTGCCCAAAAAGCTCTTCTGGTGTGTCTCCGAAGAATGGAACACATCCCACCAGAAATTCATACAGGATGATGCCCATGGCCCACCAGTCGACAGGTTTCCCGTAGCCCTGCCGCAGGATCACTTCTGGAGCAATGTACTCTGGAGTGCCACAAACCTACAACACAGTGAATACAACTACATTGATTGACTCTACATTAATATCAATAGCAGTTCTTGAAAATTGACAAATTGTATCAAAGGAGTATTGTGCTCTTGCCCACCTGCTTGTCGATAAACTCCCTGGTGTCTTTCTCAATGTGGCCTTCATACAGATTGGTTGTCATGTTCATAAGGCCGATTTTGGAGAGGCCAAAGTCAGTGAGTTTGATATGCCCCATTGAATTAATTAAGAGGCTGTGAAGGGTTAACATAACCGTTTAACAAGTTACATTTCCACACAGTTACACAAGAGGTTTTTAAGGTCTTTTCTCACTTGTCTGGTTTGAGATCTCGGTGCACTATGCCGTAACTGTGGAGGTACTCCAATGCCAAAACGGTCTCTGCAAAGTACATCCTGGTCATATCCACAGGAAGTGGGCCCATGTTCTTTAGCAGAGTGGCACAATCACCACCTGGAAATGATATTAGCCCAGAATTTTTTTGTATACATGTGCATGTTATATACATACATTTATTAATAATAATAATAATTAATTAATTATAAATAAAAAGTTTAATATACATACACCGATCAGGCATAACATTATGACCTAATATTGTGTTGGTCCCCCTTTTGCTGCCAAAACAGCCCTGACCCACCGAGGCATGGACTCCACTAGACCCCTGAATGTGTGCTGTGGTATCTGGCACCAAGATGTTAGATTGGATTGAGATACGGGAATTTGGAGGCCAAGTAAACACCTCAAAGTCTTTGATATGCTCCTCAAACCATTCCAGCCTTCACTCCCCACATGCATCAATGAGCCATGGCCTCCATGACACTGTTGCCGGTTCACCACTGTTCCTTCCCTGGACTAATTTTTCAAATCCTTACGCTTGCCCATTTTTCCTGCTTCTAACACATCAACTTTGAGGACAAAATGTTCACTTGCTGCCTAATATATCCCACCCACTAACAGGTGCCGTGATGAAGAGGTAATCAGTGTTATTCACTTAATGAAGTTATGCCTGTTCTGTGTCATATATATGTATATATATATATATATATATATATATATATATATATATATATATATATATATATATATATATATATATATATATATATATATATATATATATATATATATATATATATATATATATATATATATAAAAAATTTATACAAGAAATACAAAAAAATAAAATGTACACAGATAAATCATTTATAATAAAAACTACAAAATTCCATAAGAGAACAGGAATTGGTGATTTTAAATCTTATTAAATCTCTATTTTAAGTCTTAATTACTGACTGATTATGTTGAAACTTTTACTGAAACATACATGTTCACAATAGAGTTTTGTTGAGTTTACCTTCCACGTACTCCATGACCATGCACAGATGTCTGCGGGTCTCAAAGGAGCAGAACATGCTGACCACAAAGGGATTCTCAGCAAATGTCAGAATATCCCGCTCCACAAACACCTGCTGGATCTGGTTTCGCAGAATCAGGTTTTGTCGGTTGATCTTTTTCATTGCAAAGCGTTGGCGAGTTTCTTTATGCCTTACCAAATACACAGCCCTGCAGGATAGAACACAGCAACATACATCACACACCTTAATATGACTAGTGGGTTTAGGGCCATGGAAAAATATACACATTTTCTATTTCTATTTTTTTTTTTATTAAAATACATCTAGATTAAATAGATATTTAACTCCAGAAACAACAAAAAAAGATATCTTAAAGAAAAACATCTCTTTTATCAAGTTGTGATGTAAACGATATGATCTGCGATAGTTAGCTTTAATCAAGACTCAGCTTTATTCTCAACTCTATTTTTTTAAGATATAATTTAGCCAAAAGTGTAAATTCTATCATCATGTACTCACACTCGTGTCGTTTTAAATTTTCATTCATCTTCCAAACATAAATGAAGATTTTTTTTATGAAACCTGAGAGATTTCTGCCCCTCCATTTAAAGTGTGTGCAAAACAATAAGCGGTAAGCACCAGCCAATGAGAATGATTTTTGAATTTAAGAAAGCTGATTAGTAAAAATATATGTGTTGTGAGCCAATCACAAAATATAACCTCCAGTTACATCTGCATAAACGCATACATTGTCACCATGTAATGAGCTTGTTTATGCCGGATCATTTAAAAACAAACACCGGAACAGCATAGGGCACAAATTAAGCAATGTTTCATCTTCAAATCACGTTTTGCCAGTTGAGATTATCCTTATGCGGTCTCTGAAGTAAATCTCTTTTTCACCTGTAGTCATGATGTGATTTGCTTACCCATAAGCCCCATTACTGATGAGTTTTAAGGTCTCAAAATCACTCTCCAGCGGTATTCTCCGCAGTGGTGTGGTTAAAGATTTATTCTGCTGTAAGCAACAGGAAGATATGTATTTTTAGTTGCGTCTTATGAAACCTAGAAAGGCTATTTAATGCTCCATATATTTTTATTGTGCATTTACCTCTGCAGTAGTTTCTTCAGAATCAACTGTCAGTGTGGGACCAGAGTCGTACTGCTCCTCCAGCTGCACAACTTCTGTCAAAAGAGAAAGACACAACATCATGAGCCTAAAGAGAAATCGACAGGCTTTCCAAACAAAACCATCATGAGATAAATGACAGCTATCGCACCATCAAGAGGATCTCGGTTGAGCCCAAGTTGGTTGATTATATATCTGGGAATATCTGTTTTGATGCCCTGGCCGACTTTGGCGTGACCTTCTGCAGCCTCTAGTAAATGGTAAAACTCCTCAGGGTCAAACTCCTACAAAGTAAAAATAAGGAACACAGTTTCAGGAGCGTCAGGCCGTTAGGAATATTGACAGGAGGGCTGTGAATCAGTGTAGGTGCAGAATCTCACCAGACACTCCAGCAGTCGTGCAGGGCGTGAGATGATGATGAGGATCTTCTTCACCAGCTGGGTGATTACTGAAACCTCCTCACTCTCAGAGCGCTCCAGAGCCTTAGACAGACAAACACACACTGTTAAAGCGACATTGCATGATTTGTCTTGATCTCCTGAAATCGTACCATGGATGTATTTAAAGTTGTATTTAAGAGATATTTTGCGATGCACTGAAATTCAAGGCAACCCCAAAAATATCTGACCGGAAAAAGAAGAAGCTGAAAACCAAAACAAATCTCATAAATCAACACATTAAAACAGTATTATGTCAACATTTAAAATGCAAAATTTTTGGAATTGATGGAAAAAAATTAAATCAACTTTTTACTGATTGAATTATGTTTCTACTGTTTCTACTCCACTTAAATGGTATGGGGTAAATGTATAGGGGTGTAACAATACAATGCTATTAATAGAATATCATGCTCTGTCCTACCTATAATATGTTGCTGCTTTATATACATTTAAAGAAAAGTCTTTTATTTTTATAGTATTTAAATATGTAACCCCACCCCCCACCTTGTTTATAATTTTTTTTGACATTACACTTTTTAGCACAAAAGCCTAAAATACTTTCTTGACTGTTGTACTTTGATCTCTGTGTGATTTTTTTTTATTTGTAGATGTCCCAATCAGGTTGCAGGATATGAAATTTTGAAATAAATGTTTATTTTATATATTTTGATTACAGTTGTGAGTTAATAAAAATGTAACTGGTCGTGTAAAATAGGCTCATAATATCGAAATATTGATAGTTATAAACCCCCAATTCGAATCGTGTCACAGAATTGTTTGAGGTATCGGAAAATACCGTATTGCTGGCTATGAGAATTGATATTGTATCGAATCGTGATGATTTACATCTGATTTACACCCCCTATGGCTGTAATAACTTGTTTTCATGACAGATTTATTCAAACATTCCTAAAAGGATGAGGACAAAGGCTAAGTAAAAATAAAATTAATATGTAATGTGTATATATTTAGCAAAATGTTGCTCTCTAGCTTACTAACAAGCTATGGCCATTGAATGGCTTTTTTGAGGTAAATGTTTTGTTACATTTTGTTTACGTCTTTCTTTCAAAAATGAATAGAGAAGACGGCTCGTTGCCTAAGAACTTTACTATAGTAGTTTCATTAGTTTAAGTCTTTTAGCATTATCACTCCAGTCTGATTCTTCAGAAATCATTCTAATATGCAGATTTGGTGCTCAACAAACATTTCTTATCATCAAACAGTTGTGCTGCTTAATATTTTTTATAGACAAAGTTAAATAGAAAGACATTTTAAATAGGAAACTTTTAATCAGTTTAATGCATTGCTGAATGGAAGGATTCATTTCTTTTCAAAGAAGTGACCCCAAACTTTTGAATAGTAGTGTATGTTTTACACTTCCCTTGTGTATTTAACTATTCAGCATTCAGCAACTTAGCTCGCCCTAACCAATCATAATAGAGGTCATATACATATACTTGTTTTAAAGGTACAGTAGCAAAAAAATTAAAGAGTCAGAGCGAGGGTGGAAAACGAGAAAACAAAAGTACGACTGTTTCGGGCATGAATTGTATACATAGTAAGTGGACTTCAGGGGAAAAATAAAATATCATAAAACTTTAGATGACGATTAATTTAATAAGACACACCATTTCAGCGGCATCCTGTGCTAGTCACCAAATAGACACAAGAACACTGTGTCCGTTCTGAACACTGGACAGTATTTGGCGAAGCGACTGGAATGTTATTTCTTGTTTGTGCAGGGGAATCTGCTGGCTTGTGGGATGTGGGAGTGGGAGGTAATGAGCTACTTATGCTCTGGTGCTACAGGATCAAATCCTTTCCAGGCACTTGTGTGAATTTTAATCAACACTGCATACTCACTGAATCTGGATTTAACATGCATTAAATTGCAAAATCCAAAGATTGAGCAAGACGTTCAGACATTATTCAGATATTATATCTGAAACAAGAGTCTGCGACAGAGCGCATAAAACAGTTTTAATCTATCTTGAGCAGCTGTCTCCTCACGTAAGGTTGTTTAGGTGAAAAGCTGAGTAAACAAGGGATCAAGCTCGGTCAGGCGACTCCTACGACAAACTAAAATTACTGCATTTTTATGCATTTGATGAAGCTGAACAAAGTGAGGGAGACATGCTATCAAATCAGCATTAAAGAGCCTCATAGCATGATAAGATGTGTGACTCATGTTTCGCAGACAGCCAAATGCCACTGCAAGAGGGGTGTGAGGGAAACATGGATGCTTCTAACTCGACACGAACCGTCACATCAAAACAATGAACCGTTTCCTTTTTTAGCACTGCAGCCAGTGAGTCTCTCTCCATCATAAGCAGATGGCAGCTCAGAGTTGAATGTACTTGTGTCCCTGCAGCACAGAGCTTTATAATGATGCCCAGCTTCAGGCTGTCCTTATTGTTTACATGCCTGGTAAAAAATCTATTTATGATCAAGGACCATATATAAATATGCGGTTATATATGTGACATTCAATAATAATTTGAGAAGCTGATAACCTTAAAACAGTACGATAATACATTTTGAAATAAATTAATACATAAAATTAACCCACGCAATATGATGTGTGATGCAGAAAGTAGGGCTGTAGAATTTGTGAAAAAAATAAAACATATAGGGCCCAACAAATAAACTGTTTTTCACTTTTTTGATTTTGTGAAAAGTCTGAAAATATGTTTATTAATCCTGGAAATACATGTTCTAGCTTTAGATACATTAAAATGAGAATTTTATAAAGTTAATAATGAAAAGTTATGCACCAAATTGATTTTAAATAGTACAAATTATTTTATTCCAAGTTTATTCCTTATTATCATCATATGTAAAATATTTTCAGATGATTTGCACCAATTTATTTACATTGACTTAAGTAGTGATAGCTCAATATATCCAATTAGAATGTGTCCATTTTAATATTTTTGGCCACGATTGATAAGATAACTTATTGCAGTTCCAAATATATCAACAGCATTGTTAGATAAAACATAATAATAGATACATAGATAATAGACACACTTTTTTTTTGTCATTATATCCGCCATTGGTCAACCTGCTCTTTAGACATCTGCAACATATCAGTCAACCAACAGATTTAAGCATAAATCCAGTGGAAATAAAGGAGCAAAGACTATCAGATCCCAGAAGGAGGAAGAGAGTGACAGAGGAACAGTGTAGAGCGGACTGGTGTAACCACATATCAACACAAAACCGCAGGATTTGACTATCAATCACAACAGTTTGATGATTGAATGGTTAGAGCAGATAAATTGCGGCTTGACTGCAGCATCAGGGGCCCTGTGCTTGGCACCGCTGACTAAGGGAAGTGGGAAACACTTTAATAGCCTTATCTATGAGCACGACATCCACTGCACAGCAGCGATCTGACAGCGCACTGAGTTTTGCCTGGGGTTGTCTGAACACTACATACAGGGTGGGCGTAAGCGTTGCCATGGAAACTAACACCCTGTAGTTGCAAAGATGAGCATGGAGCTTTAACAGGGAGATCTATATTTCTAATCAAAACCTCTGCTGCAGGGTACGCATACATTTATACACGAAACAACGCACAATTACACACGCTCGCAAATGCGCACATGTATGCAAATGTAAGCAGCCGCACGTAGCAAACTCTGCTCATGGATGCTCTTTTTTTTGTTAGGTAAAAAATCTTAGAAGTATTTATAGTATAAAAAACACCCTGGGGAATGAGGTAGATTTCACACTCATTAGTGGAAGTGGTCACAGTCTCTCTTGAGAATGCGTGATGTTTCTGGCCCCAGCAGCACATTAACAACACCAGTGACAGAACCCAACACTGCCCTGATGTCACTGTCAAACCTGATATTCCTGCCAAACCAAAACCACCATCTCAGGACACCCGTTGGCTTTGGCATAATCAGAAAAGGCCAGTGTTACTAAGTTGACACTGGCTAAAGCAGCAGAATATGACATCAAAACGGTTGTTCATATAGTTATGAAAAGGACTCTGATTAAGACTTGTGGCATAAGAACCACACTACATATCAAACTCTGTACAATACCTGTCAGGCCAATTCTGAAAAAAAAATATTTTTGAGTTGTCAATAAATACTAGCTTTACTATACTTTACCAGTGTAGAAAAAAATTGCATCCTATGGCACCGATTAGACAGAAAGCGTTTTTTGCAGTGCGCCTCACGCTTCTGAGCACTCTGAGCGCATAAAGTTGAACTGCTCTTTTCTAAATATTCCAGAAAAAAGGCAGTGCGGTGCGACTCGCGTTTTTCAGGTTTGATAGGGGCCAGCAACCATCTGAACAATAGATTGTAAAAAAGATGGACAACGCCCTTTTACTATCTTCTACTGGAGAAAAGCAAAGCCGGCAATGTCCGAGTATGACGCTGACATCTTGCGTTGATTTGGGACCCGAGTCTGCGCAATAGTGACCTTGGAGCTCACTACTTCCTGCTCTCACTTCCTGTTCAGGAGTCTGCGCAGTAGAGAGCAGGAAGTAGAGCTGCGATATCAAGACCCCGCCCACACTCCCGCAGTATCTTTTAGTACAGTTTACTACAAAATAACTCATTCTGTTGGTGTGAAATAAACAGTTGTGCAAATGTAGAAATTTAAGTTAAAGCTCCAATCTCCTTCAGAAAATTCTGAAAAAAAACTGTTTAGAGAAGCTGTCAATCTCACCTAACTAAAACCAAACTTATTTAAAAAAACAAACACTTGAACTTACATCAGCGTGATTAAAAACTACCTAAAATGACAGAAACAAATTATTAGTGTAATTAGATAGTTTAGTTTGTCTTGCGTCACATTAGAATACATGAAAGGGGGCGGGGATTACGCTACACTGGTACCGTCCGCATGGGGGCGATTGAGACACTGTGTTCACTTTTCAGGACGTGTGCTTTGGTCGGAACTGAAACTTTTAGCACTCAACACTAAATTTAAAGAGCGGGCTTTTTGGTTGTATTTAATAATCCATTCCAAATAACAAATCAAATGTGATTCATCCATACAACTTGAATAAACCTGTTCTATGATAATTCTCTCTTATTTCTTAGAAAATATTCTAACTAAAATGCTTCAATAATGTCATAGACAGGACTCCTGCAGACCCGTATGTATCAGTAAACAATTCTCTAAAATTATTACATAAAATACATATCTAAAAATTTACCCTTCATTTAACAAGGTTAATTCAGATTATAAAATGTAAATCCAGTTAGTAAATCCAAAAAAACTGATCTGGGCTGTTTTTTTAAAAGCACTGTGCGCCCAAGCTGATCGTAGAGACCATTGGTGGCAATGGTTCTAAAATCAAGGCTTACAATGGTTTTGGAAAACGCAGCCCAGGTGAATGTAGCCATTGAGTCACTATAATCTTTTCGTTGTTTTTAGCTTTTCAGTGCATGTGTACAGAAGGCCCCGTCTCCAACATCAATAATTAGTCTCATCCGAAACAAACATCTGGATTTACTTTCAGCGTAGCTGTCCGCTGCACATCAAGTGATGTGTATCTTATTATAATTAGTATATATTGTATAATTAGTATAAATTGTTCTTTTTAAGGATTCCTGCCTCACCTCGTGCAGCATTTTGTCCAATTTATCCTGCAGTTCCATGAAGTACAGAGATGTGATCAGGCCCTTCTGAGACTTATCCAGACAGTCCCTTGCCAACTCCACCAACTGGTGCTGGATAAATCCCAGGACTCCGTCTCCCAGCGGTAGGGTGCTGTCTGGGGAAAACTGCCTGATGACGTCCAGCAAACGCTCCTCCATCTGAGCGGTAGCCTGTGCAGAGAGAACGTTCAGCACCTCCGATCAAATACAGGTCATAATCTGTTCAGCGAGTTTGGTGCTACATACCTTTGGAAAGCGCTCCTTATAGACATGGTTCATCATTATAATTTCATTATCAAAGGAGCCACCAGTTCGTCCAGGGCTAAAACAAGGGAAAAAACAGATGAGAGCCTCCATCAAGAAGATCAAAGGTTAAATACTTTATTGATAATCATACCAACTAAACCCCTTTTATTTCAAAACCAAATGAGCAGCGCTTTGTTTGTGCGAACACACTGTTTTAAGCATTGTAGGTGGACAACTAAACCTCTGAATCTTGCAGAGATGTGGGCTAAAGGTGAGGTGTTGCACAGCAGCAGAGCAAAACCAACAGACTGTTGCTTCACTCAGAATGGGCGTCACAAAGAAAAAGATTTTAATTTCTACTTGACAATTGTTCTCTCGGATGCAAATTTCAAACCCCAGTGTTTGATTACAGTATAGTGAAATCTGTCTCTTCTCTGACTCAGCCTCGAGGGAGGATCTTTTGCAAAACAAAAACACTCCTTTTGTTTAGTTTTTTTTGATGGGGGAAGCCTGGATATTCCTATTAGTCAGGAGTCCACTCATCTGAGAGCAAGTCTGGCAACAAACATCACTGAAACAGATAGTTTACCCAAAAAAAAAACCCTGTCATGGTTTACTCACCCTCACATCATGCCGAACCCATATGACTTTCTGGTTGTTCTTTTAAATCCAGTTATAATACATGAGGGATTGAGGCTCAACAAACGAAGAAAAAGCAAAAAAACGGTCCTTAAAAGTCATAGATGTCAAGATTTTACTAAATAAGTAATCACCAACAATTTGAATTAATTGGAAATGCATGGAAAAGAACAGGGAAAAGTCTTGGAAGAAATTAAGTCATATGGGTTTGGAACAATGTGAGAGTAAATAACGACAGAATTTTTGAATTAAAAAATTGTGCAAGCCAGACTCGAAGCCTAAATGCCACCATTAACACCACAGCTCAATATGCCAGAGAATGTGGGCTAACCACTGGATCACACTGCACTTATATTGTCAATGAGGATATAATAAAACTCCAGGTCAGATCATAAAACTCCTCTCTAGGACATTTAATGATTGAACCCAAATAACCATATTATTAAGATGCAAACGATGGCTTCCTTTGTTGAAATTAATCGGTGCATGTGTGTTTTTGTTTACCTAAGGCTACGTGACCGGGGTCGCATAAACGGGGAGGGCCGTCCATCTTCATCAGTCATGCTCTCCGAACTTCGGAAGTGTTTGAACAGGAAATGAAGCTCGTCCTGTGTGGGTTGGTATGGAAGCTGGTGCAGTCGTTCTTGAGATGAGGAGGATGACTGCAATACAACAAATGCATCATCAAATTAATATAAACAAGTCCCACATTTACTGAAAACCATTCTTAAACTTATCAATAATTGTTAACTATTAAAGGGTTTTAATGAAAAGTTCAGTTGGAAATGTAAATTGTCACTATATAAGCAACATCACATTGTTTCAGACTGCTAGTTATCTGCACTGAGTAGCCTACATAATTGTAAGATTTGATTGTAGATAATAAAAGCCACATACTGAGACGGTTGAGCTGGGAGGGTTGGTCCCGTAACCTGAGGATGGAAGTGAAGCCAGAGACCACCGTCTCCCTTCCGCTCTGTGGAGAGAAGAGAATTTTAGGAGACAGAATGATACACTATCACTCAAAACTGTATGTGGCCACTTAGTCAGGCCACAAATTATTCTTTCTCTCTCTCTTTAGAGACACAAACATACATACATACATACATACATACATACATAGAGGCCACTTTATTATGTACACCTTGCTAGCATCAAGATGGACCCCCTTTTGCCTTCTCTTTGCCCTAACTCTTTGTGGTATAGATTCAACAAGGTGCTGGAAACATTCCTAAGAGATTTTGGTCCATATTGACATGATAGAATCACGCAGTTGCTGCAGTTTTGTCAGCTCTACATCCATTATGTGAATCTCCTGTTCCAACACATCCCAAATGTGCTCTATTGGACTGAGACCTGGTGACTGTGGAAGCCATTTGTTTAGAGTGAACTCACTGTCATGTTCAAGAAACCAGTTTGGGATGATTAGAGCTTTGTGACATGGTACGTTATCCTACTGGAAGTAGCCATACGCTGAGGTCACATGATCAGCAACAATACTCAGATATGCTGTGGTTCCTGTTTCCTGTTCTTAGCTGACAGGAGTGGCACCCAGTGTGTTATTCTGCGGATGTTCAAAGTCACTTAAATCACCTTTCTTCCCCATGCTGATTCTCAGTTTGAACATGTCTACTGCTCCCATGTGATTTGCTGATTAGATACTGTTAACAAGGAGTTGAACAGGTTTACCTAATAAAGTGTACCTATATAAATCTTTTATGTAGTGCATAATTTTTTTTTTAAATGTCCGTAAATGGAACAGTGTAGTATAAAGGGGGTCACACACGGACAAGAAGTGCAGCGCCACAACGCATTTTGGACAACTCACAGGTATCGCACACCGAACGCACACATTCTACGATTATCAGCATATGGTCAGCAATAGTCATGTTTAAAGACATTATGAAATTAAAATTATGTCTATACTATGTTATGATTGCACTGTACAATTAAATACAACCATTGCTACGTCTGCAGCCTGAACATTTTACCTCAGGGAGTACTACACATTGAATATCACCTGGAAATCTGAAAACATCAGCAGATTTCTGTATTTTGTCCCTCAGGATCAGTGGTTTGTCTCATATAATTCAAGGTATTTCATCCCTTGAGTTTTTCATCATCTTTGTTACACTATTTTCAGCAATAGTATCCAGCTCAGGTGTGTGACCTGGTACCAGGTTTATTATTATATTTTCCAATAGGTCTGTTTAGGCTTTATTCGAGGAGTTAAACTATATTTTAAATGGTAAATGGCACTGTGGCGAAGCTGGATTTTGTACATTGTCGTAGCTGGGCGCCAGGACACTCACAGAAAATAATGTGTTCAAATTTTAAAGGCGTGGCGTGGAGCTGAGCTAAGCTTCTAGCCCGGTGTGCGATCCCCCTTAAGCCTAGTATAAGGGAAGAGATGGTAATGCAATGCAAAAAATAACAGGTAGTAGTGTCTAAAGAGTATAGTCACAGAAATACATAATGTGATTAAGGTTTGGCCAGGTCATGGTGTGAAAAAGAGATTGGCTACCTGTCAGCTCGAGCCAGGTGGCTGAGAAGAAATCAAGAGGGATGAAGAGAGAGAAAATAGGCAACAGACTTAGTGAGCTCTACTATATAGAAAGATCCATATGAGAATAAATGAGTCAACTCTATATAACATGAAGCTGACACAGAGTTGACAATGTGGTAAATGCTGAAGAATATCAAGAATACTGATCTGTCATCTATTTAAAGAAAAATGAAAGTATGATAAAGTGTGCTTGTCTACCTGCGGGCGAAAGGGAAGTTGAGAGAGCAAACAGCAGTGGACACATTTCGTGGGCTGTCCAGAGGGCTGCTGGCAGCTGGAAGGGGAACAAGAGGAAATTTCAACAGAGTACACAGTATTACGTAAGCTACAGGATTTAATAGATGTCAGATGACCTCAGATGTTTCACAAATTTCTTTTTTGGAACATGTGTGTCTGATTCACTGTATGGAGTTTAAAGTTGACATGTGTCATTTCTTCAAAGTTTTGAAATATTTTCTACCAGCTTAAAACGACTACAATTTTTCACTGATTCATAAGCAGAACGTTCAGCTGATTTGTGAGCAGACCGTTCAGCTGATTCGTGAGCAGACCGTTCGGTTGATTTGTTAACCAATCCTTAGTTGATTCGAGTTACTGATCCAGTTCTCATTTAAGTCACTAACTAAAGAGTCCGGTCATTGTGGGGGAAGATTATCGGTGCAAAACGGTTTAAATTTTTATCTTTACTAACACAAAGCTATCATGCAGCTACAGAGGACTTGAAATACAACCGCAAATTCATATGAACTACTTTGTGCTTTTTATGAAGTTAATAGACATGGTTACTAACAAACTGCTGCTGCATAGAAAATAGCTGCATGTAGGCTCTTCAAAAAATATCCTTTGAGTTCTGCAGAACAATATAACAATATACAGGATTGGATTTCACTTTTTTTTTTTTGGTGGTGGTGGTGTCGGTCTATCCCTTTTTTAACTAAAAGTAAACCCTTGAGCCGCGGTAGTATGAGACACAAGGCTGAAGGAGTGGACAGGCTTATGTTACTCCAGCCACATGAACCTCTCAACGATGACAGGCCAGCTCAATGTCAGCTGTCCTAGTGCAGGTGTCATGTGGCGGCGAGTATTACCTGTGTGGGCGGACAGAGGAGAAAGAGGGCGGGTTGGCGATGGTGTTCCAACACCGAGGCTCTTTCTATTACTGCTGCGACAGCTGCAACACACAAACAGTGAGAGAGATTATTAAAAACCTTTCATCATAATCCAACCCAGCTTTGAACGCCACCGGCAAAGTTAATGAAAGAAAGCAAAAAAGGACTTAATGATAAGCACGTTCTCAACAGTGTTACAATAATGTTGCTTTTTTTGTTTAAGATTAAAGCTATGAGTAATTCTGCAACATATGCAGACTCTGGGCATCACAGGTGTCCTTCAACACAGCTGTCATTTGACATTACCCAAAAGACTCAAGTTATGCATGTGATGTGTCACTTGCTCTCCCAACACCTCCTGCAGAGTCATGCATTGCACCTTCATCTCGAGCTAGTCTGCAGCTACAGATGTCTATCAATGCATATAAACATCCCCTCCCCCTTCTCTCATATACATATATAATCGTCGATAGCTCGAAATAAAGGATAAAGCCAAGACAACAGTTTTCAGTCTTTGCTCTACAGTGCGTCATGTTTGTATTGACACGCTAATATACACAACCATAGCATTGCTGTATACTCGAGTGCACAATAATTACATACATCGAGCAAGAAACGCCCAAAAATTGTGCAAGTTCAAAACTTCCCACTGTGTCATCTCGTCTAATGTTGCATGTTACCTTTTGGATCGCTTGAGCATCGCGCCTGTAACAAAATGAGCTTTGCTGCTGCCAGGCAACGCGCTCCAGGAACTTGGATCAGACATAATCGCACACGATCCCTCAGAGGGTCAACCGTCCAAGCAACAGCAGCACCGAGCAACAGAACCCGAAAGAACAGTCCGGCTCTTGACTGGATAAAGTCGTAAGGGAGATTGCGTCTGACTCGCAGCGGCTCATCTCTGTTCTTTGTGTGACACGCGCTACTGTTTGCCTGCCTGGACTCGACGTGCAACTTCGTAAAAGTTTAGACGTTCACATTCTGTTTAAAGCACCTTCCGATATCGTCTATAGCTGGCAGCAAGTTCATTATATACTTTCCAAAAAGAGACTTGCATCGGATAACATGAATGAGCCCATGTTTGTGAGTAAGATGCTGTGTTGAGGTTGTTTCTCCAGTCAGTGTTGATTGATTCCCGGGTGATAAGCTTGGGATGTACCATCTCGCTGCGAAGAGGGGGAGTGAATTCTAAGACGAGGCTCTGACTAAAACATGTCTGTTTTGACGGACTAACCCTTTTGTTATTTGTCGTAGAAATATTAAGTCCCCATCTTCTAAATATATTTTTTCCACGTTCAATGAATAAGACAGAAGCAATAGCGAATCACTCAGATGGTATGACCTAACGTAAACGTATCACCAGTGACGTTAAATCTTCACGTGAGAGCTGGTCAAAACAGAGCATCTAATAAAATAAAGTACAAATTGTAGTCCGTTACTGATCCAAATTACATGACAAAAATTGTAGTTAGTACCGTAATCTATTACATTACACATTTTAGGTAATATAATCTGAGGGTATGTGAGTTTAATGGAAAGCTAGTAAATGAATAATAAAAATGGTAACAAAAACGTGTTTGAAAGGCAAAAGCCTTCCAAAGACACATGATGACTTACTGACTGATAACAATTCATGTGTTTGTCAGGAGTTGATTCGATATGCACAGTTGAGATGTTGAGGAAAACATCTTAAAAGTTAAATGATTTCTGTAAATCCACTGCTTTGTTGCTTTGTGGCCTCTCAATTTTCCATGCATTTAGACTTGTGGCTGGGGTCTGTGTGTTCAAAGACTTTATGAATGTATATAAGCAATATGCTTTTTAGAAAGGAAAATCAATAAAATGTAGTCCAAACAATAAAAAAGTAACTTGTAGTCTAATTACAATTACAAGTATTTAAAAATGTTATAGAATTATTACAAGTATTTAATTTTTCGAATCTGATTTCACACACACACACACACACACACACACACACACACACACACATGTTGTGTTTCCATGTTTTATGGGGACATTCCATAGGCGTAATGCATTTTATACTGTACAAATCGTATTTTCTATCCCCTACACTGCCCCTGCCCCTAAACCTACCCATCACAGGAGACATTCTGCATTTTTACTTCATCAAAAACATCACTTAGTGTGATTTATAAGATGTTTTCCTCATGGGGACCAAAAAATGTCCCCACAAGGACAAAAATTTGGATATTGCCATCTTTGTGGGGACATTTTGTCCCCATACCGTAGGGATTACCAGTCCACACACACACACACACACACACACACACACACACACACACACACACACACACACACACACACACACACACACACACAACAGTCTAAATATATCCAAAATAGACGTTTGAGTTTACATAATATACTATATCTGTCCTGTGTATAATTATGTATATTTGAATATATTTGGGGACACTCAAATTATGTTCCAAGTTACTCAACTAAATATACAAATAGAATTTATTAATTTGGTCATATATAATTCTATAAACTATCCAAATTAAACTATCCAAATCAAATTTTGTTGCAATGTTGTCCTGTTTAACACTGTGAAGCTGCTTTGAAACAATCGTCATTGTAAAAGCGCTATATAAATAAAGTTGATTGATTGAAAGTTGATTGAATACACAAACAAACAAGTACAGTATATATATTTAAGAAATATGCGCATGTATATACTGTATATATATTAATATAATTTATATTATATATAAATATCAATATTTTATATTATAAATATAACACATTTTTCTTAAATATATAAATGCATGTGTGTATTTATATATACACAATAATTATACACATATATTATGTAAACACAAACTTTTATTTTGGATGTGACTACTCACATTTAATCATTTGACAGCACAGCACTAATACACACACACACACACACACACACACACACACACACACACACACACACACACACACACACACACACACACACACACACACACACGTTTGTTTTTGTGAAATGTGGGGACATTCCATAGGCGTAATGGTTTTTATACCGTACAAACCGTATTTTCTATCCCCCTACACTGCCCCTGCCCCTAAACCTACCCATCACAGGAGACTGTGCAGTTTACTTTCTGTGAAAAAACCTCATCCTGTGTGATTTAAAAGCATTTTGAAAAGTGAGGACATGGGGAACGTCCTCATATTTCACCCTCTTTTTGTAATACATATGTCATACCCATGTCATTATACACATTTGTGTCCTGATATTTCAAAAACATGCCACACACACACACACACACACACACACACACACACACACACACACACACACACACACACACACACACACACACACACACACACACAACTGATCCTGAATGCTGCAGCAAGAGTGGTCTTTAATGAGCCGAAGAGAGCACACATCACACCACTCTTCATAAATTTGCACTGGTTGCCAATAATTCGCATCAAATTCAAATCACTGATGTTTGCCTGCAGAACAACCCCTGGCTCTGTACCATTCTACTTCAGACTTATGTGCCCCCTAGAACTTTGCATTCTGCAAGTGAACAATACAATTTTTTTTAAAAATGCTACGTGTACTGTCCTAGACTAACTGGGACTTGTCACAGCACATATTGTTGCCCAACTGATGATTTAATTGCTTCTTTTGTTCTCCTCGTTTGTAAGTTGCTTTGCAAGTGTCTATTAAATTATTAAATTATATTGTAGGAGCCTTATTTTGCTTATTTTCACTGTAGTGATTTTCAAATTATTTGGTGCATTTCAGGCTTTAAGTATTTGTGTTTAGATTGTAAACTTGTTTCTTTTGTGTGTACTATTTAGATAATTTTACATTGAAATATGTTGCATGTTAAAATTGTACACTGGCCCTTTAAGAATTGCAACTGTAAGTGATGCGGTTTAGACTGGGTAAATCCAGCCAGATCTTCCAGCGATTTGATTTCACCCGCTAGCTCAGTCTGGAAATCTGTACATTAATTTCTACTGCTTCTGTTACACATTTTCAGGACCCAATCACAGACTGGCTTATTCACCCGGCGAGCAATTGGTGGGTTTAACAAATGACGGACAGAGAAGCCTCTTGTGGTCTGATTGGACTTTCCAATTGCGAACAGAGTCATTTGAATTATGCTTGTTTATCACGCCTCTTGTGCAGTAGAAAACACATAGCAGACTCCCCAGACCAATGTTCAATCTTAAATTGAGCTTGGTCTGGTGACAAGCGGTGGTTCGTACTTTGTAGGAAATAGAGTGGAGTCGCACAGTTTTCATTCAGGATTTAAGATCATATTTGTTTCTTTATTTTATTATATTTGCTTGATTTATTAACGGATCAAGATTAAAGGTTTTTAAAAAAAAAAAAAAAACAGATAATGTGGATTGTTTATTGGACACGGAGCGAGTTGACTGGAAACTTATACACCGATCAGGCATAACATTATGACCATGAAAGGTTGTAAATGGTCTGCAACAATGCTTCGGTAGGTGGTACGTGTAAAAGGAAAATCCACATGGATGGCAGGACCCAAGGTTTCCCAGCAGAACATTACCCAAAGCATCACACTGCCTCCGCCGGAATGCCTTTTTCCCATAGTGCATCCTGATGCCATGTGTTCCCCAGGTAAGCGAAGCACACGCACCCGGCCATCCACGTGATGTAAAAGAAAACATGATTTAACAGACCAGGCCACCTTCTTCCACTGCTCCGCAGTCCAGTTCTGATGCTCATGTGCCCACTGTTGGCACTTTCGGCGGTGGATAGTAGTCAGCATGGGCACCCTCACTTGTCTGTTTGATCGGACCACACAGGCCAGCCTTCGCTCCCCACGTGCATCAATGAGCCTTGGCCTCCCATGACCCTGTCACCGATTCACCACTGTTCCTTCCTTGGACACTTTTGATAGATACTGACCACTGCAGAACGGGAACACCCCACAAGAACTGCAGTTTTGGAGATGCTCTGACCCAGTTCGTCTAGCCATCACAATTTAGCCCTTGTCAAACTCGCTCAAATCCTTACGCTTGCCCATTTTTCCTGCTTCTAACACATCAACTTTGAGGACAAAATGTTCACTTGCTGCCTAATATATCCCACCCACTAACAGGTGCCGTGATGAAGAGGTAATCAGTGTTATTCATGTCATAATCTTATGCCTGATCGGTGTATATGTACAATTAATGCATTATTTAGTTAACATTTACTAATAATGAACTGCACTTATAAAGCATTTATTTATCTTAGTTAATGTTAATTTCAACATTTACTAATGCATTAATAAAATCTTGTTAACATTAGTTAATGCACTGTGAACTAACATGAACAGCTGTATTTTTATTAACAAACGTTAACAAAGATTAACTAATGCTGAACAGAGATGTTGTTCATGGTTAGTTCATGTTAACTAATGCATTAACTAATGTTAACTAATACAAACTTATTGTAAAGTGTTACCCAAGTTTAATTATAAAAGCTTTTTGTTTATATTTATTTTGTCATTGAATTGAATTCTTCTAAATATATATATTTTTTTTCATGTTATGATATCATTATATAGCATACACATTGTTTTTTTTACATGTGCAGTCAAATTATAAGTTTACAATAGTCTCATACTACATAATATTGTATTACTGAAGGGGATTTGAAAAAGGAGATACAGAACATAGTATTAATATCAGCTAGTAGTCAGTTATGCGCGTGTCATGTGCATGGTCAAAACACTTCGGGGCTTTCGGTCTCCATATGAATCATACGCATATGACATGAGTTTTACATATAGATACGAATTTTAAAAAAAGAAATCAATAAGATGTGTTTGTCATGCTGACTAACTGGAGACGGTTTTGCCTCTCTGCAGGACCAGAGCAGGTTTATGTAATGTTTTGGCATGTGAATCGGCTGTCTTACCTCCAGGGATGAAGGGATTGTAAAGGACTGCATGGGCTGCCTGGACTGCATGGACTCAGGATGATGGGGCTCTGGCTGGGTGACAAACTGAAAAGCAAGACACGTTTACATGCATTAGCGCTCCGACTAAGTGCATGTAGACCGTATTTCTTTTGGTGTTTCTTCATGCTCTCGGCGGCACTGCAAAACGTGCTTTAGGGATTAATTAAGACGCATCATGGTGCTGCAAAAAATTACAAATGAAAGAAAAAATAAATGCACAAATGAATGAATGAAGCATGAACAGGGACTTTTGAAAAGGTCACGTTAAAGCTGCTGTAAGTGGTTCTTTTAACATTATGCATAAAGTTATAACAAAAAAAAGTATATTATGCTCATCAAGGCTGCATATATTTGATCAAAAACACAGTAAAAACAATATTGCAAAATATTGATTCAATTAAAATATATTTTAGAATGTAATTTATTCATATGATGGAAAAGCTGAATTTTCAGCATCATTACTCCAGTTTTCAGTGTCACATGATCCTTCAGAAAATATGTGCAACATTAAAGGTACACTATGCAACTGTTCCGTCCGCTAGAGGGCGCCTGTTCAAAACAAAGGCGTAGTTTGATGACGTCAAGTTTGAGCGCAGAATCTTGAGACATGCGGTCTTCACCTCACAGCCGGTGGAAAAGAATCGGGATAGGACTCGGGCAGAAATCATGTTCATGGAAGCGATTATTAACGTTACTGTATATGAAGCAGAGCAGGGGCGAGTGCTGTGGAGCTGAGTAAGGCCGCTGGAGCGATTGTTACACAAAACACCCTCCATGCGAGCAACAGGACTTTTATTATGACGGGACACAGTCGCCGGCGCAATCTCCGCTTTTCCGGTCATGAGTATGAGGTAAAGCAGCTCTGTCTCATCTCTCAAATGATCACGGGGCATAGGCGTCAACGCTTCTCATTTACTTTGAATGGGTGACATCATCCGTTGCCGAACTGAATTGTGGGTTCCGTCGCGTCGCTTCACTCGCGTTGCAAGCAGCAGAAGTTGAAGATTTCTCAACTTTTCAAGCGCCAACGGAGACGTCATCCAATCAGATCGCCCTATGCAAATACCCTAGAGCAGGCGCTAGCCAATTGCGTTCATGCAATCCTAGAGCAGACGGGTGATTGGCTGTTGGGCAAGCTTCAGCCACGCCCTCCGTCAAGCGTTAACGCCGAAGCTCCGTGTGAATGCAGCGTTATGACGTTACTCTGTGCGTTCGCTCGGCGGCTGCTGTGACACTTGTTCACACTCCAGTGAGAGTAAAGCTTTTCTGCAAAATAAAAAGGGTAACGAGGGGTACCCTCGGAAACGAGGGTAATGCAGATATGACCCAATTGACAGGTGACTCCCTCACACGCTATGCTCACACGTCACAGTTCATTGGTAAAAATAGCGATTTCCTCACAATTTACAAATAGTTGGAAACATTTGGGACATTGTAAGAACTCAACAGAACAAAATATATAACACTAGCCTGGTGTATTTTGGATATTTGACTGCAAAAATCCTACAGAGTGTACCTTTAAATGTCTTTACTCTCGCTTTTAATCAATTTGATGTCTGAATAAAAGTATTAATTTCTTTAAAGAAAAAAAATCATACTAATCCCAAACTTTTGAACCGTAGTGTATCACTCAAATAGGCATCTGAGATATCACAAGGTTTTGTAAACAGTAAAACAATCTGAGCGTGTCCTGCACTTTATTAGCCAATCAGCAACCTTGGAAGTGCTGACGTGGATTTAGACACTTTGTAATATTTCTTACAAAGTGACATCCCCAACTATTGGCCGCATAATAAAGCGATTTTAGTCGTTTTTGCGGATCCGTGTGAACAGGGATCGTTTTAAAATTGTTACCTGTACACGAAAAACACAAAGGAAAAAGTTTTCAATTTTTATCGTTGTCTTGTAAACATTGTTGCACCTGTACCCGTACTCGTAGCCTGACAAAGGTTAGGATGTCAAAAATCACTTACAGCATCTTTACATAACTTAAGAAGCAGTTATCCAGATGGAAAATGTCAGGCGATGAGATGGAATGCATCATGCATGATGAACAGCTAATACATGCAGCATAATTCATATAATCAGAGATCATATAACATTCCTATAACAGCATATGCACTGGATTATTTGAAGGGGTTCTAGCTATATAAAAAAACATATAATCTCAAATTTAATTTTTCAGTCTGGTCCTGCAGGCAGCTGGTGTTTTCTAGTATAAAAGTTCAGTAAATTACTTTAATGTGTGACCTTCAAAGTCATTTACTGTTTACCGCCACCATAACTTTCAGTTCCACAAAATGCATTAGTGGCATCAAGATAAGGCCATTAACTGCAAGAAGCACAATCTCTCATGTTTCCTTCATGCCATTCAATGTTGTCATCAGCCGACAGGTATTTACACGTCAAGCTGAAAGCAGACTGAATGGAACAAATCAAAATAGACGTGAGGCATGTTGTTAGCAGAAGCCGGTTTTGACGGGTATTGATTAGTGTGACCTCGATGAGGGTAATGTGCTGTTTTAGTACTGGTCGTTCAAAAACATCCCCCGAAGTGCTCCGGCAAACTTTAATGAACTTTGGTTTGCATAAAAAATGTGTATTATAGTGACCTAAAAGCTAACTGGAATGTTAATATGCATGACTGTACAAATAGGGCTGCCACCGTCTGGCAGTTTGTATATTCTCACTGCAACGGATAGCAACGAGCGCTGTGGAAGTGTGAAGATGTTGTCATGGTGAAGAGAGAAAACTGGAGACGACCCAACTGTGAATACTACCCCCCTGCGCTCAACAATCTGATGTTATGCCGCTTTCAACCATTCTCTGTTGCATTCGCCTTCAGAATATGTAGTGTTCGATAAAACACACAATTCAAACAGCTTTGTATCTTCTTAGAGATACAATGCAGTGCTTTTGGAACCCAAAGCAGAAAATCCCTACAAATCAGCCGTAATCCTCAATCATATTTGAATATGCTTTTGCTGAAGGAAGGCTCCGGATATGGGCTCCTACACATTGGGATTGAAAATGCAGTGGGTTGTGGGGTCGGCTATATTCACTCCAAGCCCAGAGTAGGAGGACAGGGTTGGAAAGCTGCAGTGATCATGTTGAAGGCAGAAGCAAGTGTCAGAAAAGCAGAAAAACATTGCGAGAACGATACGGATGTGATAAGAAGAGTGTCAGACCACTCAGACTTGTGTTCTTGCTTAAAAGCTCAATCATAGGATCCTGAAAATGTGATTAGAGAGTTCACTCAAAAGAAGGCACATCTGCAACCCTCTATTAAACGTGATGTGGAATTATTCCAATGAAAAGACATTTGGCAGTAAGAGACTGTAGTGAAGACCATTACATGTTATCTGACTAGTAAGCAATGGCAATGTAGGGTATGTTAAATTTACTGTAAAAAAACGTGGTTTCTAAAAATTCCTGATACAAATAATACGGTAACAACAAGTGGGCATATCCATAAACCGCCAATACTTGTACAGAGAGTGCACAGTGCCATCCACACAAACACCATTAGGACAACGCATGTGAAACTAAAATAATGCAACAAACATAAAATGTAACACCACCATTAAAAATAAAAAATTATATTAAATGTGAAGCATTATGCATCACACATTTTACTGTAAATTATAAGGCAAAATATTTTTTCTTACAATTAAAAAAAAACTACTGCTGAAATTATGCTGAATATAATATATATTTTGTCATATTATACAGTAATTCATACTTTTTTATGTATGAACACATTTTTAAAAAAGTATTTTACAGTAAAGTTACATGTAATGTGCTGTTAAATGTTTTATAACTTGAGCAGTCAAATCGATTAATCGTGATTAATCGCATCCAAAATAAGTTTGTGTTTACATAATATGTATGTGTATACTGTGTATAATTATTATGCATATATAAATACACACACGCATGTATTTAAGTTTTTTTTTACATTTATATATATATATATAAAAAAAATATATATATATACATGCAACTATTTCTTAAATATATACATGAACGAGTGTGTATTCATATATACAATGATTATACACAGTACACATACATATATATATTATGTAAACAAAAACGTTTATTTTGTAAAGATAATAGATAATTAATATAAATAATTAAAAAACGTACGTATAAACTTTATTATTTTATAGTATTTTACAGTAAAGCTACATTTAATATGCGGTTAAATGTATTATAACTTTTCGTTGGTAAAGATATACAGTTAATTAAC
The DNA here is from genome assembly GCA_023029165.1 of Gobiocypris rarus. Lineage (NCBI taxonomy): Eukaryota > Metazoa > Chordata > Actinopteri > Cypriniformes > Gobionidae > Gobiocypris > Gobiocypris rarus. The sequence goes on from CM040931.1 coordinate 22,086,297, forward strand.
CAGATTACAGATTTACGGTAGAATTAAAAAAAACATTCCATTAAAGTTTCATTTTCTACAGTGTAAACATAAAGCTGAAGAAGCCATGAACAAATAAACATAGGTTGTTGTTAATCATAGAGGATATTTAACTTTTAGGTCTCCAACACTGTGTTCTATGAATGTGTGGTTTACTGCGCATGAAAGAAAAGGAAAGGTGTCTCGGTTAAAAAAACAAACAAAAAAACATTTAATCCATAATTAAGTAATTAAACCTTTATTGTAACACATTTGTAGCTTAATGTTAAACCCCAGTGTATGTCCCATATCCTACAGCACAGTATTGAGATTTCCTTCCGTACAGCAAACACTATGACTTATGATATTTCGTTAGTGTAGCTATTTGGCTGTTTAATGTACATCAATATCAACCATATAACACACAGGGATCAAAGAGAAATGAGTAAGCGGCGGATTATTTTTGTAAAATTTTGCTGCTGTGTCGGCTCGTCTCTCACAACAGTTCCGAGGGGTTTCCCCCATCGCGAGTAAATAATTAATCACCAACATTTGAATATCGAAAGAAATATTTGAGCTTACTCTAAAGTGAGGGAGGGGATTTTCAGCTTGTCTCTCCTCTTCATCTTTAAGAAGCCCGTGAAGCACGATCAGGTGAAAATAAACAGCTTGTTTCAGATCTGAAGCGAGACAACACAAAGTGCCCACTGTTTACACATCGTCGTTTAACATCTGCCAAACGACTGCGTGAGGTTTTCTGTTGTACTAGTGCAGATACTCCATTAAAACAGACAAATTCTCAACACTTTCAGTTGAAGTGATGTCATGTTTCTAAGCGAAAGTGACTCCGGTAGGCAGAGCGAGTGAGAGATGATTGAGATTGAATGGTGCGGTCACATCTCCCATGTGATCGCTCAGAGGAGGTGTGCTTCAAAAACGTGCATCAACACACAGGTGGAAAAAGACAAACAACAATAAAACCCCCATGAGAAACCACAATATCTACTGTGAGACATTTGACTTTGATAGCTTAACATGTAATTACAGTTTTCGTGGCATTATAGGGCAGCTTTTAAACAACGAGTTGGTTGTGGCAAGTCGTTTTAACATTTATTCATTAAAACTTGTATCTTAGTCGTTCCTGTTATGTTGTGTGTGTATGATTTACTTACTCATATTTTCTATAAAATGAGTCACATATTTATAAGAAATGGCTTAAATTATATATAAGTCTTCTTTATCACTTAAACAGATAATAGATTAAAAATAGGCCTACTATTTTGTATTTTACCCACCTTTTTATATGCATAACATTTTACCATGTCCTCTGTGCAAAGTAATCAGCTTCCACAAGATATAAACTATGAAATGATAAAACCCTTAAAATCTTTTTAAATTATGTTATTGACTAGGCTAACTGTCTCTAATCCCTTATAAATCATGTGAATCTTCCACCCTGTTAGTATAAAGGCTTAGCCTACTTTCTCGACTTCAAAAAAAAAAAAAAAAAACGTAATTCTCTTGAGACTATGGGTGCTTCTCAATCAGCTCCCAGTAGTCAGGGCACTAATCAGGGAGTCAATCCATTAACTTATGTCCTGATCAGTACCCTGACTACTGAACTAGAAAGCTGATTGAGACACACGCTATGTTCAGGAAATTACATAATTTATTTTTCTCGTTTTCTAAGCTTTGACTCTCACTCCTACCTTTTTGTTTTGTTTTTGAAATGTTATCCTGCTTGTCACACTCTTAAAGTTACACCCTGTTAGGTTATGTAATGGAGAATGTTTGTCCAGTCAAAAAACAAACAAAAAAAACGGACAGTTATAAAAGTTCTGTTTAACTGTAGGTTATAGCTAAAAGTTAATCACTCAGAGAGCTACAGCTAACTTAGCTCAAAATGTTCCACCCTGTTAGGTCTATAAACCTAACAGGGTTCAAACTAAGTTGTATTTAGTGTATATTGAAAATTCTTTATACATTTATATGTATATATAAATATTATATATACAAAACAATATTATACGTGCAGTTCCACACATTATTGACGGCAAAGCAAGTGAGACAATGACAGAAAGTTCCACCCTGATACACAAGTCATTTTTAAATAATAATATGACAGCAACGTTAAATGTTTTGCTTACTTATTTTGAGATGTGAGGAGCATTAACAGCATATACATTATATGTTTTTGAGCCAAACGTTTGTATTATTTACCATCCTGCTGGCAAAAATGGGTACAAAAAGTACCTGTTCAAAATAATCGAGACATTCTATTTATCTATAATTTTGTTATTGTTTCAAAAATAAAACTACTATTATGATATAAGGGACATATATTATCTAACAAAAGCTCATTATTGTGCAAAAATCCCAATGTATTCCAGGTTTATTATTTATTTATTAGATTTATTAAATTTGCTGGTACCTAAGGCAGTTTCCATGTCAGTTTATAATAATATTTTTTCTGTAACACTTTAGATTAGGGAACACATAATAACTAACTAGTTTTCCTTCATTAAACTCCTAATTAATGCTTAATGCTAGGTATTTGTTGTAGTGGTTATGTTTAGGTATGTGGCATGTTCTACAACATTATTGATCTGCCTGCATTGACACCATTGTATGATAACTGAACAACAGAAATTATTCAGCACTAAATTTACTTAAGCTGGAAGATGACACTATTTTACAGCCAAAACTAATTTATTGCATAATTTTCCTGTTATCACTGTAAATCTGCTTTGAAATAATCTGTATTGTAAAAAGCGCTATATAAATCAAGGTGACTTGACAAAGGGTTAAAGGGTTATAGTTCACCCAAAATGAAAATTCGGTCATTAATTACTCACCCTCCGTTCCAAACCAATGAGACATTTGTTCATCTTTAACACAAATTAAGATATTTTTGATGAAATCCGAGAGCTTTCTGACCCCACTGCAATGTTATTACCACTTTCAAGGTCCAGAAAGGTAAAGATATCGTTAAAAATGTGAATACAGTGGTTCAACCTTAATGTTATGAAGCGAAGAGAATACTTTGTGCGCAAAAAAGGTCACACAGATTTGGAACGACGTGAGTGTGAGTAATTAATGACATAATTTAAATTTTTGGGTGAGCTAACCCTTTAAGGGTCATAGAATATCATGCAGAATAAAGCTATAATATGTGCTTTAGTATTAATTTACAGCCAATGTTAGTAATATGCATGCTAATAAGCAACTAGTTAATACTCAATTTAAATTCATAAATTGTAGTACTAGAAACGTAATATATTCTAGTTAATTTAAGGAATAAATGTTAAATTGGCTTGCCATAATAAACTTCAACAATGTGCATTAACTCTGCTATTTGGTCACAGGTGGAAAAACAAAACCAGAACCGTCAAGATACCACAGGAAACTATATACACTGCAGGTGGCTGTCATTTCATCTTGATACCTTTGCATGAAATGAATGATTGCAGTTTTCATGGTAAGGGCAGCTCTTGACCAATCAGCAGATTGCATTGGCTGCTGGCTGCACAAGCAAGAGTGCAGATGTGCATTTTGCACATACAAGAAGTACTGCTTCCTGATTACAAATGTTGACATCAATGCAATGAGCTAATTCTATATGCTTGCACATCTTTATGTAGGGTAGTTGAAATCCTCTGACAAATATGTAATAGAAGTAGGAGTTTTCAAAAAATGTTCTGAATAATATATACTCTTGGCTTTGATATAGATACATCAGCAGGAATAAGGTAAACATTTTGGGGCTTTCCTTTCTGCTCTCTTTCTCTTTGTGTTGAGGACTTGAACACCGCAAAATAAGAGAGAGCCGAGGTCTCTCAGTTACCATGGTGATGAGGACCTACCTTCTCCTCTCCCTCTCTTTTTTTTTTTTTACTGATTATAAATCGGTGATAAACAAAAGTGAACTCAGCAAACACACACACATAATGACTAACTGTGTCACAACAACTTCTGTTTTGGGATTTAAAAATACAATATATTGGTGGTGCAATACTGAAACAGTGAAATATGATTACCACAGACTTTTGTGCATGCGTCGTCATTTTTGCTTGTAACAGGAGAAATATCACATTGTGAGTAGGCTGTCTAAAATTGATTTAGCTGGTTAACATATAACATTCGGCATGTGTTAAAGCGGTTTATTTAGTTGTATAGGGCTATATAAGCCGGTAAATAGAGATTGTACATAATAGTCAATATGCATTTTGAACACGAGATGGCGACAAAATGCGACATATGTCTGAAAAAGAGAAAAAAGATTACAGACATGTTTTTCCGATTTTTATACAGTCTATGTTTTTTCCCCATAGAATTTGTGATGTTCATGTTAAGAATTTCCAGCATAATGTAAACAAAACAAAATGATATAGTCCAGGTCAGGAGATGTAACAATACAAGAGAAGCAAACACAGGTAAATAAAGTGTAGCCAATTTAAATAGCCTACTATACTACTATATAGCAGCTTCAGGGCTCTCAAGTTTTGAACTGAGTTCAGTGTGAGATTTTGGGGTTTGGGTGGGTGCAGGGGTCTGATCTGAAAAATGACACAAATTCGTTCAATAAAAAAAATATTTATTTAATTCAGCATTGCTTAGTGCAGTGTGTGTATGTGTGTGTGTGTGTGTGTGTGTGTGTGTGTGTGAAATGTGAAAACCTTAAAAACCATTATATATATATATATATATATATATATATATATATATATATATATATATATATATATATATATATATATATATATATATATATATATATATATATATATATATATATATATATATATTAGATAGGTAATGCATACTATTAGTTATTGCATTTGTCTATTTCAAAGATGTCAGGGAAGAGGCAAATTAATATTCCATAATAATTTTGAATATTTGTAGTAATATTGTAATATTTTTCTTTCCTTTTCTTTCCATCTGAATCAGAACTAATACTAAACAAGTGTCAGAATAGCTAGCTGCTGAAATTAGCAGGGATTTAACCGGCTAGCTAAGCTAGTTCACATACTCTGGTCAAACTGTTAGCTAACCTTCCAGCTGCCTAGACACATATATTCTCCAGCAATGATGAGATGGCTTAGTAAAAAAAATTGCTTGCCCGGATTTTTGTTTTGTTTTTGTGTAGTAAATATAATTTATTCTGAAGTAATATTCTCACCAGTGTTCTGTCAGCGTTGACATATTTAAATCTGCATAATTGTGATATTTTTACCTTTTATGAAGGGCATTTTTTCCCCATAAACTTATTAAATGTAGGCTATGCTTCAGCTTAAATTTTACATTCTTTAATTTGATCTATAAATTAAATTAGAAGAAGACACTATAGGGCTGTTGCCAATCAAATTAAATAATTTACACAGAAAAATTACATGAGATTGTTGATGAGATGAGATTTTTGAATATACTAATAAGAAATTTTGGAAAGAAAACATTGAACTAAACCACCAGTAGATGGCAGCAGTTGACCGTATTAATGAGTGAGTCATTGAGTCATTCATTCATTCCCTTACACCTCAACACACCTTTAAACCTACCCATATACCACCAAACCTGTCCCTAACCATATCTGGATCCCACCTTAATAACCGCAAAAGGGATTTGCAATAAAATATGAGCACAATAAGTAGGCTAAATTGTCCCATTTTTATGTAAGATATAGTAGTTAAGGACACCTGATATAAAGTGTGACCTATAATATCTAAAAGATATAGGTCCTGTCTGTTGTTGTTTAATTCAAGCGGTGACATTCTATGTATTTGCTCATGTCGCCGGAAGGGAAATAAAGTAATCACACTGACCTATGCCCAATGCTCCTGGAGATATACCTGCAAAGTTCAGCATCAACCCTGATCAAACACAACTGAACCAGCTAATTAAAGGGATAGTTAACCCAAAAATGACAAATATCCCATGACTTACTCACCCTCAAGTCCTCAGGTGTACAGGGAGTGCAGAATTATTAGGCAAGTTGTATTTTTGAGGATTAATTTTATTATTGAACAACAACCATGTTCTCAATGAACACAAAAAACTCATTAATATCAAAGCTGAATATTTTTGTAGTTTATTAGGAAGTAGTTTTTAGTTTTAGCTATTTTAGGGGGATATCTGTGTGTGCAGGTGACTATTACTGTGCATAATTATTAGGCAACTTAACAAAAAACTAATTTATACCCATTTCAATTATTTATTTTTACCAGTGAAACCAATATAACATCTCAACATTCACAAATATACATTTCAGACATTCAAAAACCAAACAAAAACAAATCAGTGACCAATATAGCCACATTTCTTTGCAAGGACACTCAAAAGCCTGCCATCCATGGATTCTGTCAGTGTTTTGATCTGTTCACCATCAACATTGCGTGCAGCAGCAGCCACAGCCTCCCAGACACTGTTCAGAGAGGTGTACTGTTTTCCCTCCTTGTAAATCACACATTTGATGATGGACCACAGGTTCTCAATGGGGTTCAGATCAGGTGAACAAGGAGGCCATATCATTAGATTTTCTTCTTATACCCTTTCTTGCCAGCCACGCTGTGGAGTACTTGGACGCGTGTGATGGAGCATTGTCCTGCATGAAAATCATGTTTTTCTTGAAGGATGCAGACTTCTTCCTGTACCACTGCTTGAAGAAGGTGTCTTCCAGAAACTGGCAGTAGGACTGGGAGTTGAGCTTGACTCCATCCTCAACCTGAAAAGGCCCCACAATCTCATCTTTGATGATACCAGCCCAAACCAGTACTCCACCTCCACCTTGCTGGCGTCTGAGTCGGACTGGAGCTCTCTACCCTTTACCAATCCAGCCACGGGCCTATCCATCTGGCCCATCAAGACTCACTCTCATTTCATCAGTCCATAAAACCTTAGAAAAATCAGTCTTGACATATTTCTTGGCCCAGTCTTGACGTTTCAGCTTGTGTGTCTTGTTCAGTGGTGGTCGACTTTCTGCCTTTCTTACCTTGGCCATGTCTCTGAGTATTGCACACCTTGTGCTTTTGGGCACTCCAGTGATGTTGCAGCTCTGAAATATGGCCAAACTGGTGGCAAGTGGCATCTTGGCAGCTGCACGCTTGACTTTTCTCAGTTCACGGGCAGTTATTTTGCGCCTTGGTTTTTCCACACGCTTCTTTCGACCCTGTTAACTATTTTGAATGAAACGCTTGATTGTTCGATGATCACGCTTCAGAAGCTTGGCTATTTTAATACTGCTGCATCCCTCTGCAATATATCTCACTATTTTTGACTTTTCTGAGCTTGTCAAGTCCTTCTTTTGACCCATTTTGCCAAAGGAAAGGAAGTTGCCTAATAATTATGCACACCTGATATAGGGTGTTGATGTCATTAGACCACACCCCTTCTCATTACAGAGATGCACATCACCTAATATGCTTAATTGGTAGTAGGCTTTCCAGCCTATACAGCTTGGAGTAAGACAACATGCATAACGAGGATGATGTGGTCAAAATACTCATTTGTCCAATAATTCTGCACTCCCTGTATATAGCCCCGTTTCCACCGAAATTACCCGGAACAATTTGTACCAGGAACTTTTTTCCCCCCAGACCTGCTACTGTCTGCGTTTCCACCGCGGTCTAAAGTACCGTGAAGATTAGGCTAATTATTAGTCCGGTGATGTAGGATTGCGCGCGACTGCTCCTCCTAGTCACCGACGGACAGTAATAATTTTTGCGTGACACTGTATGCAACAATAACAAGTATGGAGGAGATTCAAGCAGCGCTGCTTTTGCTGGTTATGTACTGGTTTACTAAAGAGGTAGTCTAGTTAACAAAACGGCGGAAAGGAGAGCACTGATACTAAAGCGTATTCTGCTTTAAGTGTGTGAAACTAGATTTAAAATAAGACAAGGTATTTTATTATCAGCTATAATGGACATTGACCGTTCCGCTAACTGTTGGAGATGCATTCACACCAGTCTGGCGTTCCAGCGTTTGGCGTAGGACACTCCGGTGAGAATATGCTAGTTCTCACGAGAACCAAGTTTTGTTTTGCTCTATCCTTACCAGTACTCGGATTTGTGTACACCAGGTGTGCCCAGTCCTGTTCCTGAAGATCTATGCTGCGTCCCAATACACATATCTTGTCCTAAATAGTATTCGAAATTAGAATTAGTGTGTCCCAAAAAGTAAAGGGGTTTGAGTGTAATCACCTGAAGATAAGATACTTGTTATCCAGATTATATTTCATCTGCAACAGCTTTGTGAACTTTTTTAAAGATACACTTGTTCATTTACCTTTTAATGCAACATTATGCAAATTGCAAGCACATGTGGTGAGTTCTCCAAATGAAAGACCCACGACTGACGGATCAATGTGCTACTATATTTCTCCCCGAAACGGTATAAGAAATAAATTGTGGAGGATTTAACTGAGACAAGATGATCGACACGGCAGTTTAAACGGTGACAGGATGCACGTAACTAAGTGGCAGAGCTGTCCGTTAATTAAACAATTATGAGATAGTGATTGCTGGGAACCTTCACTTACTGTGAAAGTGAAACAAGTAGTAGCCAGGAACATACTGTCAACTTTTTAATGTATTTTTTTTTACAAATGAATCACTTTTTTTGACATTTGAACGGAAGTCAACATCAGAGGAAATGGATTTCACCATTTCCAAGAAACCTTTCAGTGAACTTTTCTATGTGCAGTCATCTAAAACAAGACTTAAAAGCATGTTCTTTGTGATCTACTTTCAATCTAAATTAGCATAAGCTCTAAAAAAATGTTAGTGAAGTTGGAAAGTTCTTTTAGATGAACACTCAATGTACTGCCACTGCTTAGCTACACAGTTCCTATTAATAACTTAAGGAAGCAGTTGATATCACTGTAATAGTGGCCGCTGAGTGCGGTTAAATTGAAGCCTTCCTATTCACCTCACCCACAAACACACCTAAGAAGTGAAACTAAATTCGCACTAATCATTTGACAGAAACAGGCATAGATGACTGAGAACTGACACTAAAATCCATTAAACAGGAAATAAGAAACAGACTAAGCTAAGATCTCAGAGAATAAAACAAAACAAAATAGTTGGCGTGATGCATTATGAGGCATATGGTTTCATTACTGTCATGAATGAGTGAAAGGGGATTTTTGCCATTGTCCGACTCAAGTGTAAAGTGTTTATATAGTTACACGCATCTCAATTCATGAAAAGTTTTCAAGGATTTGTGTGAGAAGGAAAATGGAGCGAGCTGCAAATAAAATGAGGATGTAAAAATGGAGTCAGTTTCAGGAGTCAAATCCTGATTACTCTGAAGCACCACTTTACCAAAAGCCGCCCACGTCGGGTTAATGATGATTTAGTTGGAAAGCGATCTTAATAGGTCTGTACAATTAGGTTTATGATTTGTAAACAGAACCCGTGTAGCATCTCCATCTTGCATGTTCACGTTTGAAAGTGAAGGCAAAACACAGAAGTGTAGCAGGCAACCAAACCCTTTTTCTCATGAAGTGAAATGAGCCTCCCCTGCTGCTCTCGTGTTGTGGTTTGTGGTGATGCAGTAGTTTGCACCTCATTCTACCCCAGAAAGACACACAAACTAACCCCTCATGTATCTAGATGACTTCCAACCTAGCGACTGTTAACATGAACTTTGGCTACTATGATCGTCTTGAATGGCCGTGTATTCGTCATGTCTTATGAGTGAGGACCTTTCGGAACACTAGAAGCGATGGGGATGAGAGTGGCTGTTCTTCTGCTTGTTGTTTCTGTCAGTCTGACTGAAGGTAGGTTTGCTACTCACTTATGTCTGTCATGGCTGATGGTATCAGTGCAAACAGCACATATAAAACACCGCAGAGTAAGATGATATTGAGATTAGCTATAGACTTTATGGAAGGAGTGATAAAGATTGCAGATGATTGTGATGGTGTGTAGATTTTATCAGAGCTGTGGCCTATAGGCGCCATTTGGCTAAACCACCATTAAACAACTATAAAACCACAGGATGTAAACAAATTAAAAGAACAGCTTTTTTGGTGTTGTTTTTACTACTACATGATCTAATTTGAAAAGTCAAATACTTATGTGTGTAGTCAAATGTTTGTGATTAATTATGATTTCTTAATGTTTTTTTTTCAATGTCTCTTGCTCTCACCAAGCCTGCATTCATGGTTGGGGAGTATCGAAATACATGTAACTTAGTTACGAATTTAAAATATATATTTATTACTTTTAACTGTGATGTATTTCATTACAGTTACATTTTAAATTGGTGGTGATCAAATTACAGTTACATCTGAAAAGTATTTTAGATTACCAAAGTGATTACTTTGAATTTTAATGTCATTTAAACAGCAATTGGTGATTCTCAGACTCTGACAGTATGCAAAAGCATCCTAAGATAAATTTCTGCTCATAAGTTTCCTACCCCTTGCAGAATTTGCTAAATTGTAATAATTTTAACATAATATGAGGGATCTGGGATCATACTCATTTTCATATTTAGTGGCGGAAACAAGTTTCCATGAAACACAATGTATTCAGAGCAGGGGATGGAAACTTTTGAACAGGATGGTGTGTAGATTTTTCTTATTTAGATTTTTCTTATTAAGATCATATATATTTTTTTCATTTAGTACTGCCCTTTAGAAGCTAATAACTACTAGACAAAATGAGTTACCCTTTCTAATCTAACGAAATACACTACAAATTACTTTTTAAAGCATGTATTTTGTGATCTGTAGTGAAATACATTTTTAAACTAGCCTTCCCAACCTGCCTGCATTTCATCATCTTTATGCAGGCAGGTTGGGAAGGCTAATTTAAAATAAACTAAGGCTAATTTAAATGAAATAAATGACATTAAAATTCAAAGTAATCACTTTGGTAATCTAAAATACTTTTCAGATGTAACTGTAATTTGATTACCAACCATTTAAAATGTTACTGTAATGAAATACAGAAATCTTTTTGTAACATTGTAAATGTCTTTAACTTATGATCGATTTGATGCATCCTTGACTAATATTACTTCCTTTAAAAATGCATTTACCCCAAAATTTTAAATATAGTGTATCATAGTTTTAACAAAAATATTAACAAAAACTATTTTTAACATTGATCATAATAAAAAAAATTCTTGAGCAGCAAATCAGCATTTTTGAATTTCTGAAGGCTCATGTGAAAATTCAGCTTTGCTGTCTCACAATATTTCACAATATTACTGTTTTGACTGTATGTTTGATAAATGCAGCTTTGGTGAGCATAATAAACTTTTTTAAGAAACTTATTTGGTGGGATCAGGTGAATTACAATAGTCAAACTTACAGATCTGTCCATGATGTGAATGTTCTTAAAGCAGCAGGATGTATACCTACAACTAGTCCATGGTGTTACAAAAATTCAACTAAGCCGGACGAGGACTTCATTTGTGAATGGGATAAGAGAAACCCTGAGGAGAATCAGACACACACACTTTATATATGGTGAGTTCAACCAACACATTGAAAGTAACACGAACAAATCGCAAATCGCACAGTCTCATTGTAAACCTCAGAGTTAAAGAATGTGCCACATATTGTAAAACAAAAGGGAGAACATTTTTACTCCAGTGAATATTTCTTAGGGTGGGATTCTTTTTGAAATTTAAAGAGGTAGTTCATTTGAATATTAATCGAGCGGTTTAGTCAAAATTTCCTGAAGAGACTCGATTGATTGAACTGATTTGCCACATGTGAACAGAGGCTTGATAATGTATGTCAGTCTGATTGAATCTAACTCTCAATTCCTGATATGCACAGGGACAGTGAAAAGAAAGGTTTTATTATGTGTGTGAACTCGGGCAGTCAATCATGGAGATACATTCCCTTGGAGGAACTAATCACAACAAGAAAGATGGACATATGGGTACAGACACAAGTGGGCAATCTCACCTGCAATTCTAGCAAAATCTCAGTCATCTTTGAATGCTTGGGTAAGAACAGAGATCTATTCAAACTGTTTATATGGTGGGATCTTAAAGCAGTAAGCTTCTAATATTATTACATTATCAGCATAACATTTTGCATGGCATATCGCCCCTAACGTGTCACTCTCATGTTGTCAACAGTCAAATACAGTAAACCTCAGATTACCAGCATGAAAAGGTCAGCTGGAGTCCTGTCTCTCAAACTGGACAAACCAAAAGATAACAAAGGTGTTATATATGAGATCAGATGGAGGGAGAGAGGCTCTGCATGGGAGAATGTAAGACATTTTAGACATCTGATATTTTCATATCCTGAAGGGAATCTGTTATTTTGTTAACATGATGTGTTCTGCAATTATAGGCGACATTTGAAACTGAGGACAGCACTAGCCAAGGTTAGAGTCCTTATTCTGTTCATACAAATTATACATGTGCAGATGTGCAAGTTATATGTGCAGAAATATTCGTCTGAACGATACATTGATTTGTCCTAAAAAATGAGTTAATAACTTTATGGTTGTTTAACAAATTGTACTTCTCTTAAAAACTTCTCTTAAAAAAAGTGTACTTTGAAAACATTCTGTAATTTTCAGAACTCAAGTTTTAAATGTTGTTAATGAGGCTGTTGAATAGTCAAGTAAAGTCACCTTCATTTATATTGCATTTTTCACAATACAGTTTTTTTCAAAGCAGCTTTACAGTAATTATAGACTTAATGGAAAAGAGATTGTTTTGGCTGTACATCAGCTTTAGAAAAAAGTTACTGTTCAGCTAAAGGAAGTTTTTGATAGATTAATTTCTGTTGTAAATAATCACAGACACACACACAGAAACATACACACACACAGAAATATGTCAGCGCTGCCCTGAGACTTAATCAGTAAAATAGTTTTGCGACTGAAAAGCTACACAACATTTGCGAGGTATAACGTTGCTTGTCTTGAAGCCGTTAAACTTACTGCTTCGCTATTAATAGACGCTATATAGTAGAGATAGTCTCTATACATGGACTCTTAAAGGTACAGCAGCAAACAAAGGCTCTAATGTTCATAGAGATGTTGGAAAATAGTAATGAAAAACTAAATTAATTTTAGTTATACTACATACATTGTTTTTGGGAATGTAATGTAATGATTATGTATGACCCCTTTAAATGATTTGTGCCCAAAACATAAAAACTGACTGAGATGAATATGTTTAGATTCCTACAAGCTACTTCTACAGAAACCGACCATCTACCAGATCCAACTGAGACGGCAGGCCAAACTGCAGCAACATCTATGTAACGACTCACTAAATGCTCTCTGGAGTGACAGGAGCCCAGTGGTGGATGTTCCCTTAGGTTTGATTTCAGCTGAATCTGTCAATGAATGCTGCATTTCACAGCGAAAATAAGAAGTAAAAGCATCTGAAAATATTTGGGTAACAGATGTAACACCTCTCTGCAGAAATCCGCCTCCCACTTGTACGCTGGGAAGAAAAAAAATCGACGAATGGTACCAGGCATATTAATCTCGCCTGGGATGTAAGTATAAGAAGAACAGAAGACATCAGAAAAGTTTCTATTTGAATGATGCTCCAGTATCATTTTCATTAGGAACCACCAGCTGAAGAGTCTGTTGGGGGTGTCGAGTACAAGCTGAAAGTCACCTATTGGCCTTGTGAAAAACCCAAGAGAAAGGAAAAATCAACTTTGAATCGTACATATAAAACCTCAATAACATATTCAGAGGCCAGGATTTCCATTATTGCAACTAACAAGGTTGGAAGATCGCGTCGACAGGAGATAATCATTCCCGCTGTGAAACATCTGAGCAGTAAGTGTGCTGCAAGTGTGAGTGTGTGAGCTTGGGTTTTCATGTATTGTATGTGAATGAATGTATAAGTGTGTGCGCTTACAGGGAAAGGTGTGGGTTTTTTGTTGAAGATGATCTTAAAGTAATTACTCATGTTTACTTAAAATGTGAAAAACCTAAGAAAAACCTTGAGGAAAAAAAACTGTAAATTAATTTTTGAATTTTCAGACTGTGACAAGCCCTCTAATCTCACTAAGGCTTCTCAAACCTGCTTAGAATGGTACAAGCTGGAAAACGGTGAGAACCGAACAAGTGCAGTAAACCGCTCGTTCGCCGTAAAAACGTTCAAGGACATTGAAAAAGGTAGAGATATGTCATTCCTCCAATGTAGAGGACTATGTTCATGTGTCATATTAGCATGTGCTGCATATGCTAACTCGTGTTTTTGGCTTTTATCACAGGGGTGGAGAAGTTTGTCCGTCATTATTACTTTCTTCACATCATGAGCAAGAAACATCTTCAAACTGTTGAAATGTGTCCTTTTTACTCAGAACAAGGAGGTACGTTCAGACTAAGGAAAGGGAAGTTCTATCCGATAAGCTGATTAAACTTTTTATGCTATGACCAAAAAATGGCAGATATTACAATTTCTTAGTATTTTATTTCAAGAATTGATTTAGACAAAAGAGTAAAAAATGTAATAAACCAATAAATCATCAAAAGTAAATTATTATAATGTACAGTATTTTGAGATATGATTAAATTATATTTAGCAGTGTGTGGTGAGGTGGACGAACGAGCGACATGGGAGGAGCGAGTGGAGACCGGTGCGTGACTGATAATGAGCGTCACCTGCAGTGAGGCACACCGGTCTCGAAGTCCTCTCATGAGGGAGCTCGGAGGCATAAAAGGGCTGGCGAAACCAGTGAAGGGGAGAGAGGACCAGGCCTGGACTTTACGTTGAGTTTTGTTATGTGTGTGCGGGCAGTCGTCATTTTATTAAAGTCTTGTGAATGTTTGCCGGTTCCCGCGTCTTTCGCCTCCGAGCTCCCTCATGAGAGGACTTGGTCGTCCCATGTCGCTGTTCGTCCACCTCGTCACACAGTGTTGTTAAATTATTAGTGTTTTTAAAGATTATCTTTAAGTATGGATTAGATCATGGCTAAATGTAAAATTATTTTTTAAAATTATTTAGTAAATGCTCAAAGTGAAAATCAAGCGTAGCACCGTGATATGTTGCCACCTGTGCAATAAGTCCATTCGTGAAATTCCCTGGACCCTAGAGCAGTGGAGACGTGTTCTCTGGAGTGACGAATCACGCTTCTCTGTCTGGCAATCCAAGGACGCAGTCTGGGTCTGTAAGTGTTAAGTTTGGTGGAGGGGGATTATGGTGGTGGGTTGTTATTCAGGTTTGGGCTTGGCCTTAGTTCCAGTAGAAAGGAACTCTTAATGCTTCCAGCATGCATTGTGCCAAGTGTTAAGTTTGGTGGAGGGGGGATTATGGTGGTGGGTTGTTATTCAGGGTTTGGGCTTGGCCCCTTAGTTCCAGTGAAAGGAACTCTTAATGCTTCAGCATACCAAGACATTTTGGACAATTTCATGCTCCCAGTTTTGTGGGAACAGTTTGGGGATGGCCCCTTCCTGTTTCAACATGACTGCCCACCAGTGCACAAAGCAAGGCCTTTAAGACATGGATGAGCGAGTTTGGTGTGGAGGAACTTGACTGGCCTGTACAGAGTCCTGACCTCAACCCGATAGAACACCTTTGGGATGTATGTACACAATAAGTGCAATGTATGGCCCAACATCAGTGCCTGACCTCACAAATGTGCTTCTAGAAGAATCAGTCCAAAATTCCCATAAACACACTCCTAAACCTTGTGGAAAGCCTTCTCAGAAGAGTTGGAGCTGTTATAGCTGCAAAGGGTGGGCAAACTCCATATTAAACCCTACGGATTAAGAATGGGATGTCATTAAAGTTCATGTGCATGTAAAGGCAGGCGTCCAAAAACTTTTGGCAATATAGTGTATATACTTTATAACTTTAAAAAATATCTTATATTGGCCAATAATACAATAATAATGAGTTTTGTGAACTTGTTTCTTTTGATTTAGACTAACTTAAATTTAACTGAAACTGGGATGGGATCTCTGTTTCCCAGCCTGTGTTGCCATGCCATTAGAAAGGGAGAGTAAATGCTAAACTTAAGTGTTTTTTGTTTTGTTTTGTTTTTGTGCAAGATTAGTATTACGTAAGATATTTAGTGGTGTAATTTAGAGGACTTTCTGTTATGTTGAGTTTGGGGGTGGGTGGCTGACGAGTGGAGCATGAGCTTGGTTTGAGAACAGATATATTTTAAATATTCTATATCGCCATACTAAATCAGCAATTTATTCAGCACAGTTATGCTGTGCCAATGATATCAAAGAATTGTTTTATCTATTTGCAAGTTAAAGCTAGCCAAGTTTAAACTACTACTTAAATTTGAATTAGCTTACTCAAATATTTAGTTGAAAATGTATGAGTACAAAATAAAAATCTGTAAATTCTCATTACTTAAACATTGAATTTCTTAATCTGGGTTTACAGTGTAGCTTGTTCAGATGTGTTTGATTAGGGTTGGAACCATAGACCTTAAAAAATATGGACGACGCGCCTTCATTACCATCCACTCAAGAAAAGTGAAGGCGCAAATGTCCGAATATGGGGCATACATCTTGCGCTGATTTGGGACCTCTATGCAGTAGAATGCAGGAAGTAGAGACGTTATATCAAAAGCCCATCCACACTCTCGCAGACACAGAACAATTCATTGTGCATGCTTGGTTGGAACTAAACACTGCAGGGTACGGGCCCCCCAAGAAACTGTGGTTAGCAAACGCGAAGATACTTCAGGGAACCCACACACTTTGAGAGTGATCACACAGTTTCTTGTGGGAACGCCAAACATTTGTGACAGAATGCAAAAGCGTTGACATCATTTTTCCATATTTATTCCATCACAATGTCCTTTTATATGGGCTCCATAAATAACCAATATGGTACTGATATGTCATGCATCCCACAAAGAATATCCGTTATAACTCATTTTCAAATTGGATTGTTTGCATTTGTTCCAGCACCTATTAAAGGTCCAGGAAATGTGCATTGTTCTAATGTGACACATGAATCAGCTGTGGTGAGTTGGCTTTCCATTCCTGTTGGGGAGCAGCGAGGATTTCTACTGCAGTATTTCATTTGGATTTCAGGACAGGGAATAACTAGTAAGGAGAAAGTTTGTAGTTTTACTGATCATCTGTTTGCTATGAAACCTTTAATGTCACAACTGTAGATAAACGTTTTTTTTACTTGTATAACCAACAAAATAATCCATTATAAACACATTGTTTGCAATACTGTTCCTCTTGCTTCAGCACTCCATAATGTCCAAGCAAATGAAACCAGCTTCCTGATCAAGAACCTCCACCCAGGGGACTCTTACACCGTTTCTATAGCCGGAAAAACAATAGCTGGTAAAGGGCCGAACTCAACGGTGAACTTTGAAACACCTTCAAAAGAAATGGGTACTAAAACATTCAGAATGAGAAATGAATATGCCGAACTGAAATGTATTATTATAAACACAATGAGGTGTGAGAATATACCTGCCAATAGCAAATGTGTTCTACCCTTTCATTCAGACTTATCATGGCAGGACCAGACCATCCTGAGCGTCTGTGTGGTTGCCCTCTTGTGTACTATAATCTGCTCTGTAGCTGTCAGGAGGTGAGATTATCACAGATGAACTGACTGATGACGACCAAGATATGTTTTTATGTTATATTGTACATAACCTGTAGCTTGATAAAGCATAGAGCTTGCAAAGGCCATGTTTTTTTTTCTTTATTTATTTACTTTTATTACTTACATTGAATCTTGAATGTTTTAATCACATTGAACTAAACTACATATTGTTACAACACAAAGCAATTTTTTTTTAAACTTTATTCTCAAATTAGTATAACTTTAATCTCATTTTGCTATTACTATATTCTCGCAATTTTACGGAATATTATGACTTTGATCTCAAAATTTTGATTTTATTCTGAAAATAATGCAACTTTAATCTTGTAATACTATGACTTTGTTCTGCTTAAATTACTCATATTGCTATTACTTAATTCTCAAAATATTATATTTATATTATATATTTATTTTCTATTTATTAATATTTATTTTCATAATGCTACAAATGTATTTTTTTGTAATTTTGACAGTCTCAGGAAATTACTACTAAACTTTAATCTTATATTGCTAACTATTATAATTTTCACTTTATTCTCACAATATCACACATTTAATCATTGACTTTGTTCTGGTAATTTTGACTTTTTTCACAAAATATAACTCGTTTCGTATTGGTCGTCAGTTTGGTTGACAGTTTGAATCAAAATATTACTACATAATACTACAACTTTATTATTGTAATTTATAATTGTAAAATATTGTAAGCTTGACTTTATTCTCAGAATATTAAAAATATATAATATATTCATAGACTTGCATCTGCTAAATGTATTTAAAGGTACACTATGCAACTTTTCCGTCCGCTAGAGGGCGCCTGTTAAAAACAAAGGCGTAGTTTGATGACATCAAGTTTAAGCGCAGAATCTTGAGACATGCGGTCTTCACCTCACAGCCGGTGGAAAAGAATCGGGATAGGACTCGGGCAGAAATCATGTTCATGGATTATTAACGTTACTTTATATGAAGCAGAGCAGGGGCGAGTGCTGTGGGAGCTGAGCAAGGCTGCTGGAGCGATTGTTACACAAAACACACTTCTTGCGAGCAACGGGACTTTTATTATGACGGGACACAGTCGCCGGCGCAATCTCCGCTTTTCCGGTCATGAGTATGAGGTAACGCAGCTCTGTTGTTTATATTAGATACATTTAAGTGTGTTTAAAATGATGTTATGGCGTTACTCTGTGCGTTCGCTCGGCGGCTGCTGTGACACTTGTTCACACTCCAGTAAGAGTAAAGCTTTTCTGCAAAATAAAACCGGAAACGAGGGTAACGCAGATATGACGCAATTGACAGGTGACTCCCTCACACGCTATGCTCACACGTCACGGTTCATTGGTAAAAATAGCGATTTTCTCACGATTTACAAATAGTTGGAAACATTTGGGATAATGTAAGAACTCAACGGAACAAAATATATAACACTGGCCTGGTGGTTTTTGGATATTTGACTGAAAAAATCCTACATAGTGTACCTTTAACTATAAAATGTCTTTAACTGCCTATTTGCTTTGCAGATTTAGGAGTAAGTTGATGCCTGAGGTACCCAGTCCTGTGATTGATACAGCAGAATTCATACGTACACAAGATCAGGTTAGCAACACAAACTGCTGAAGAATCGAAACCTATTTCCAATGAAACAACCACAATATTTTTAAAGGGCATGAACGATTATGCTACACATTATAATGACCCACATTTTCAAAATCTCCCATCACAGTTAGCAGAAAAAAAATCTGTGGTGGGGTCCAAATACCAACCACAATACGTCACATCAGTGCATTTGCAGTGATGTACCTCAAAGCAACTATCAGACAGAGAAAAGCTATTTTGCAAAATTGTCTCTCACACAGAACTTATTTACATACAGTTGACCTACAAATGAAAGAGAAGCCAAACAAATTATCTTAAATTGATCTTATTGTGCATGATTTATCAGTGCATGTTATTCCAAATTAGAAAATGTTTGTGTCACAGGACCTGAGCCAGAGGACGGAGGAAGTGCATGAATTTGTTCTCTTGCTGCGCCAAGATCTCAGCAAACCAAGTGAAAACGTGACCCCTGAACAGAGCACTTTACTGAAAGGGTTTGGCCTTGTCGTCTTTGAAGAGGAAGATGAGGAAAACGAGGAAGTTAATGACTTGAGCTCAATGAAATCCTGTTGCTACCCAAATCCTAGTTACAGAGGACAGACGCTACAGTTGCCAGATCCTTTCCTCACGACAGATTGCACATTAAAGGACAATGACACAGAGTCCACATACAGAAATGGCCTGTTCTTTGAAACAAGAATCATGGAGAGTGACAAAACGTCATTATAGTCTTGTCTGGTCTTGTACCTGACAAATACTGACAATTAAACAACCCTAACAAACTCCTTCTATCTGCTGCGTGTGTCTTCAATAGAACCAGGTGCAGACAGAAATGGTGCCTTTTGCTTTTCTTTTCTTTCTTTCTTTTCTTTAAAGTGCACTTGAGACATAATACTGGAAATAACCCAGTTCTGAGAACAGTGTCTGATTCTCAGCAGTTATTGAGGTTGCAAACAAATCCCCACTTTAAAGCTTTGTTGTGGTCACTGACGTCACATTCTGGATTCTCATTATGTCTATGTTTGAAGCCTACAGCTTATTGGTGTTTTTAGTAATAGAGTTACAGTTAGTCTACTCAACACATACAGGTACACTACTGTTCAAAAGTTTGGGTCAGTAAGATTTTTTCAAAGAAATTAATGCTTTTATTCAGCAATGATGCATTAAAATTGATCAAAAGTTACAGTAAAGACATTTATAAATTTTGTCAAATCAGGGGGTCTCCCCTCGACCACCACTAGTGTACACCATCCACTTGGATGATGTGATGGCAGCCACAGAACAATTGTGCCACTCACCACAAACCAGCTATAGGTGGAGAGGAGAGAGAGAATGATAGAGCCAATTGAAAGGATAGGGATTATTAGAAGGCCATGATTGATTAATGGAGGGAAATTGGCCAGGACGCCAGGGTTCCAGCCCTAGTGCGATGGGATTTTTAAAGAACACAGAGAGTCAAGACCTTGGTTTAACGTCTAATCCAAAGGACGGTGCTTGTTAAAGTATAGTGTCCCTTTCACTATACTGGGGCGTTAGGACCCACACAGACCACAGGGTGAGCGCCCCCTGATGGCCTCACTAACGCCTCTTCCAGGCATCAGTGTTCTATACTTCACCTGTCAGTGGTCATAATGTTATGCCTGATCAGTGTACACTGATGAGTCAAAGCATTATGAGGTTACACGAATATCGTTGATAGGCCATATAGAATTTTAATGTCTGGGTAGATTAGATGGTAAGCAAACAATCAGTTCTTCTTAATCAGTGTTGGATGCAGGAGAAATGAGCAGGAATAAAGTTCTGAGCGACTTTGACAAGGGCCAAATTAGGGATGGGTCAGAGTGTCTCTGAAACGGCAAGGCTTGTGAGTCGCTCCAGGTCAGCAGTGGTGAGAATTTACAAACAGTGGTCTGAGGAGGGACAAGCCACAAACAGGGTGTTGGGTGCCCAAGGCTCATCGATGCTGGAGGGAAACAAAGCCCATTCTGGTCTGAGCCAAAAGAAGCTTTACTGTGGCACAAGACACAAAAGGTTAAAAAGTTGAAGGACAAATGTGTCACAACCATAGACTGTAAAAAAGTATGGACGTAGTGTCCGTGACGTCACCCATAGGATTCTGCAGAGCCGCTTTGAAGCGTAAAGTAGGGTCGAGCTGGCCGTTGCCATCTTAGCAACGCGTCACAGCGCGTCACTCCCGGATAACAGAAAATGGGCAAAGAGGCGGGACGTGGGTGGAGTTAGCCATTTAGACCAAAACTAGAATTTGTACCAGGCTGTAAACAAGTTTTATTCTGTTGTAAAGTTGGGCATTTTAACATGGGGCTCAATGAGATTCTGCTCACTTCTGGAGCCTGTCGATGAACTGCAGTTTAATTCACTTCCGTATTGGCTTCAAGAGAGATCGCGGGAGGTTGCCGCTTGGTCACAACCATAGACTGTATAAAAGGTCACAAGACACAGTGCATTGTTCTCTACTGCTTATGGGGCTGTAAAGCCGCAGACCAATCAGAGTACCTATGCCCCCTGTCCATCAGAAATGTCCTCACTTATATAGTGAAATATTATGAAATAATATAAATAATATTACTAGTAATGACATTTTACTGGTCCTTGCTAGTTAAAAAGGCTTATAAATCGGCCAAAGTATGTTTTTATATATATATAGTTTTTTACACACGTTTCTGTGATCTGTAAGTGTAGGGGCTGGGATAGGTGACAGAAAATAGCATTAACCTGTAATAAAATCAATGTAAGTCTATGTAATGTGACTATGTAATATAGTGAAACAAACACGTGTGTGTGTGTGTGTGTGTGTGTGTATTATTAAAGGGATAATCATAAAATGATTATGATTTCACTTTTTGAAGGGGGGTATAATTCGAGTATGGGCCTATGTGACGTCAACAAGGGTAGAATTTCCTTGTACTTGTTATCTCTTCCATAAGGGCGCACACGTCAACCAGAGCGAGAGAGCAAAAGCACGCCTGTCAACGCACTTTGCTCGGGTTTAGGAAAAAAAAAAAAATCTTGTTGTTGTTGTATCTTTTTTTGCATTCCAGTTGTATGCTGAAATCAGTGATTTGAATCATTTGTTTCAATAAAATAAAATAAAAATCGCCTGCGCTGCACAGGTCACAGGACTTCACGAAATCAACATTGTCACCAAATAAGTGTGTTTAGGTTGTCAGGGCAAGACAACCCTGTTCAGCTTCCCAAAGAACCCACTGTTAAGCCCCGTTCACACCGCCAGCGATTTTGTCGCTTGATGTCGCCAGCGCCAGAGATTCATGTTGCTAGTGGGCATTCCCACTACGGCGAAAGCACAAACACCGGTTTTTCTGGGTTCACGGAACAATTCGGGCTTGGAGTCAGCACAGGGAGTACCACCGGCTGGTGAAGTAACTGCGGCTGGATGAATTCCGGTTCCAGCAGTACTTCAGGCTGGACAGGACCCAGTTTGATGTGCTGCTGCGGAGAGTTGGCCCCTTGATTGCAAAGAACACAAACTACCTTAAATAGTACCGCTTTTATTGCTAGTGTTTTGCAGAACACTACAAGAATACATACACACTGTACTCTAAAAGGTAGACCATATTGCATGCAGTTTAGTCAAAACTTACTTGATATCCCCACAATCCCAGACACGTTTTCCCATGCATAGATTTTTTTAAAATGTGTCTTTGTATGTACACAGAGACATATCGTAAAGAACACGGAAATTGCTAACAGCTAAAACAACTTCTCCATCTTGACACGACACCGCAGTAGCAGTACAGCAGACGGGATCACGTGCATTCCACTAACTTCACTCCTATTGTTTGACGCTCGCGAAAATTGCTTCTCATTTGCATAAAGTTGAAATTTCTGAACTTTTGTCGCGTGTCTCGCCTCGCTTGACATGCCCACATTCTGTCACCAATGGTCACTGTCGCTCGTGTCGCCGGAAGTCGCCAGCCGTCCATTGAAATAATGGGATCATGAGGCTTTGTCGCTGCGTGTCGCTGCGTGTCGTGTGAACAGGGCTTTAAGGGGACAGTGGATGGAGTTTGTTTTTCCAGAGCAGCAATGGAGTTGCGCAAGTATTTCTGTTTGTTCCCTGCATTTCGGCGATGATTGTTTTATAAAAAAGGCCCAGCTCAACTCCAGATTTGCAGATCGTCTAATGCTGAAAGATGGAGCGGTCCCAACGATAAAGGTTCACGGTCATGCTTTGGAACCGCGGGCGGTGAGTTAAACTGCTTCAAATGTCTGTGTGTTGTTGGCTATCAGCGCGTAAGTGCACATCAAATAAACAACATGAACGTGACTTTAGCTCCGCCCACACGATACACCTCTTTTCGGAGATATGAAGGATGCAATACTTGTCACGGTTCATGAATTAATCGTCTCATTCTGCCTGTGTTGTGTGGTGTTGTTGGAGGCGTGGTCACTGATTACTCATCACCAGATCACTCTCACATGCTGCACCTCATTAACAGGCCTATTTATTCGTATGTCTCACTCAGTCTTGTTGTCAGATCGTTGCAGTGTGTCCTGTGGGTTTCCTGTGTGTCTTGTGTTCTTCGTGGGATTGCTTTGCTCCGGTTCCGGTTCCAGCCGACCGTGTCTGCCCGTTTGCCTCCCTGCTTCACGGAGTTCTTCCAGCACCCTGCCGCCCTCCTTTTGGACTGAGCTACTTTCTACTTCCTGAAACATTACTGCTTCGTTCGTCCTTGTGCATTGAGAGTAATAAATCATTGCTTATTCGCAACTGGATCCTTCTGTTTATTTCTACTAGCGAACGCGACAGAACGATCTGACCCACCATGGATCCAGCGAAGATGGCGGAATTACAGGAGTATTTGACTGCCAGCGTATTACCGCCAATGCACGGGCCGTGCAGGCACTGTAAAGCAGGTGTCGGCTCCACGACTCAGATCACCAGCCTGACGCCCGCCCACTGCGCGCCTTCGCCCGTCCATTCCCCGACAGTGCCGTCCAACCAAACTTCACGAACCACGCATCCCTACACGCTCCCCAGATGGGTACTCAACCGCTGTCTGTTCCTTGGGGCCCCTATGTATGGTCTCACACATTACCGCTAGATTTTATTTATACGCCCTCCACCGGAGAGAGCAAGATGGTAGATTTTGCGCTGGTGGACCCGCAGCTCAAAAAATGGTTCATTTTATCTGGCAGTGCGCGGTCACAGGAGGCAGCAGTGTGGCTGTCTAAATCCAAATCTTTTAGTTTATCAATGGCCTTCCGATGGGCGTGCGTTTTCGACAGGGCCCCAATTTATATCCGGTACAGGGTGAACCCATTACTGAGCGACAGTCTAGTCTGACCGCTGCTACCATGCAAGGTCGTGGCGGCTTCATGAAGCTCAATCCCGGTTAAGGCAAGGCCAGCATTGCTGTATTATTGCAGAGTACATGATTCCTAGTTCTGGACATCCGAGTCGCGGTCCTCGCGCTGGCGTCAGTAATGGAGCGCAGGCGCAGTGGGACAGATTCCTGCATGGGCTGGCTGACCGTGTCCAGAAGGAGATCTACGCCATGAATCTTCCCAACAGCCTTAATGATCTGATGGATTTGGCTCTGTGCGTGGATTCTCGACTAGAGAGGCTTGATCGGAGATCCCTCGTCAGAGAACCTCCAGAGCCCTTTGAGTTACCGAGGAGAGACACGGTCAGCCTAACCAGTGATCCCGAGCCCATGCAGGTGAGTCGAGCTCGGCTTTCCCAGCAAGAGAGAGAGAGCGCCGAAGAGCTCAGGGACTTTGTATGTACTGTGGGGTGGTGGGGCATTTCCTAAATACGTGCCCAGTAAAAGACCAAGCCCGGCAGTAGAAAGGAGGCTACTGTCGGGTGGAGCGTCATTGAGGAAATCCTCGTCCGCAACTCTTTTGCCGGGAAAAGTGCAATAGGCGGATCGGTTGCATCCGTGTTAGGTGTTCATGGACTCCAGAGCGGAGGGTAACTTCCTGGACCTTTCTCTGGGTACTCACCTCCAGATTCCTGTTTACCCTCTCCGCACATTCATCGCTGTGCACGCCCTTAATGGACAGAACCTTCCCACCATCATGCACACCACTGATTCTGTCACTCTCACTGTTGCGGGCAATCACACAGAAACCATGACTTTTTTCATCACTGACACACCCCTCATGCCCATAGTCCTCGGTCATCCCTGGTTGGTCAAGCATAATCCCAGGGTTGACTGGGGACACAGTTCGGTTTCTGCTTGGAGTAATCATTGTTATGCCTCTTGTCTTGTGTCTGCTCGTTCATCTGGGCCAAGTTTTGTGTTGCAGGAGGAGACGGTGAATTTGTCTAACGTGCCCAAGGAGTACTTCGACCTGAAGGAAGTGTTCAGTAAGTCCCGGGCTGCTTCTCTTCCTCCTTATCGTCCCTATGACTGTGCTATAGATCTTATGCCAGGTACGTCTCCGCCTAAAGGCAAGTAATACTCACTTTCTATTCCAGAAAGGGAAGCCATGGAGAAATACATTTCTGATTCGCTAGCATCCAAGTTCATCCGCCCCTCTTCTTCTCCGGCGGGGGCGGGGTTCTTTTTTGTGGGTAAGAAGGATGGATCCCTGCGACCTTGTATTGATTACCGAGGGTTGAATAACATCACGGTCAAGAATACCTATCCTTTACCGTTGATGTCTTCAGCCTTTGAGAGGTTGCAGGGAGCATCAATATTCACAAAACTGGATTTACGTAATGCTTATCATTTGGTCCGCATAAGAGAGGGGGATGAGTGGAAGACTGCATTTAATACCCCCAGGGGGCACTTTGAATACTTGGAGTATCATGCTCTTTGGGCAGTCCAACTCCCCGGCAGTCTTCCAAGCACTAGTTAATGACGTGCTGGGAGATATGGTTGATCAGTTCATTTATGTATACCTAGATGACATTTTGATATTTTCTTCATCTCTCCAGGAACATGTCCAGCACGTCAGACTAGTGCTCCATAGGTTGCTAGCGAATGGGCTTTTTGTCAAGGCGGAAAAATGAGCTTTCCATGCACAGTCGTTTCCATTCCTAGGGCACATCGTCTCGTCCGAGGGAATGCGCATGGGTCCCGACAAGGTTAAGGCTGTGATAGATTGGCCAACCCCAGATTCCCGTAAGGCCCTGCAGAGGTTTCTGGGTTTTGCCAATTTTTATTGACGTTTCATTCGTAATTTCAGCCAACTAGCCGCGCCTCGGACAGTGTTGACTTCCCACAAGACTACGTTCAGGTGGTCTGGTGTAGCCAAGGCTGCATTTTCCAAACTCAAGAGCCGCTTTGTTTCGGCTCCCATTCTTATCGCCCCTGATCCATCTGACATGACATTTGTGGTGGAGGTGGGCACGTCAGAGGTGGGGGTAGGAGCGGTTCTTTCCCAGCGCTCTTCCTCGGACGACAAGATGCACCCATGCGCATTTTTTTCCCATCGCTTATCGCCAGCCGAATGTAATTACGACATTGGTAACAAGGAACTGTTGGCGGTCAAGCTTGCATTGGAGGAGTGGCGCCATTGGCTAGAAGGATCGGGGGTTCCTTTTATTGTTTGGACCGATCATAAGAAACTGGAGTATATCAGATCGGCTAAAAGACTCAACTGTAGGTAGGCTCGGTGAGCTCTTTTTTTTTTGGACGTTTTGAATTTTCTCTCTCGTACCTTCCAATGTTCCAAGAACATCAAACCTGATGCTTTGTCTCGCGTTTTTGACCGGTCCGGACGCCCGTCTACTCCTGAGTGCATTTTTCCTGAGAAATTAATTGTCTCGGCACTCACATGGGAGGTCGAATCGAAGGTCAATTCGGCCTTACAAGGGGTAACGGCCCGGTGGCCCATTGAATCGTTTATTCGTGCCCGAGGGAGTTCGGTCCGACGTTATTCGATGGGGTCATGGTTCCAATGTGGCTTGTCATCCAGGGGTTAATAGAACCAAGTTTTTGGAAAAGCAACGGTTCTGGTGGCCTGGCATGGCTCGTGACATCCGGGAATTCGTGTTGGCTTGTTCGGTTTGTGCCATGGGTAAGGCTTCCAATCGCTCCCCAGATGGGTTACTCCAACCGCTGTCTGTTCCTTCGAGACCCTGGTCTCACATTGCGCTAGATTTTGTTATCGCCCTCCCACCCTCCCAGGGCAAGATGGTCGTTTTGACCATTGTGGACCGGTTCTCAAAAATGGTTCATTTTATCCCCTTGCCTAAATTGCCTTCGGCCAAGGAGACAGCGGTGGCTGTCCTAAATCACGTCTTTCGTTTACATGGCCTTCCGATGGACGTGGTTTCCGACAGGGGGCCCCAATTTATATCCAAATTTTGGCGTGAATTCTGTAAATTACTGAGGGCGACAGTTAGTCTGTCCTCGGGTTTCCATACCCAGAGCAATGGTCAAACCGAGCGAGCCAATCAGGATCTTGAGAGAGTGTTGCGATGTATTGCTGTATTGTTACCAGGCACCTATCTTTCCTAGTCTGGAATCCGAAGTCGCGGTCCCCTCCGCCCACGCCTTCATCCAGAGGTGTCGTCACACATGGAATAGAGCCCGTGAGACTCTGCTCCATGTGAGTAGACGCACCAAGGCCCAAGCCGATCGCCACCGGTCTAAGCCTCCCGTCTACGTCGTGGGTCAAAAAGTGTGGCGTTCATCTAAGAACATTCCGCTGCGGTCCGTAAGTAATAAACTGGCTCCTAAATTCATTTTGGCCCGTTTCCTATCACCAAGATGATTAGTCCAGTGACAGTCTGTCTCAAACTACCTCCAGTGTACGGGAGGATTCACCCCGCCTTTCATGTCTCCAAATTAAGACCCGTTTTTCACTCCCACATAAATCCGCCAGTACACACAAAAACTGCACGTTTTTGCTCACCCTCAAAAAGTGACAATTTTAACATGCAATAAAAAATGATCTGTGAGGTATTTTGAGCTGAAACTTCACATACACACTCTGATGATATCAGATATTTATTTTACATCTTGTATAAAGGGACTATCAACCACCCCTTTATTGTGAAATCAGATTTGATATGTTTGATGCATTTACACCCAGCTGTCAACTAGGAAGAGCAAATCAATCTGTCTGAAAAGGTTTTACAATGTTTAAATAAACATACATCACAAACCGAGAGTCTTGGGTTTTTCCATATCATCCATAGTAACCATAGTTACTACAGTTAATGTTGCTACTGTGCAACCAAGGTAAATTTGTATGGAATCTACTTACATGGTTAAAGAAGTTGAGTATGAATTAACTTTTTGTCATGTATTAAGTAATAGTGAGTGGATAATACTGAAGACCAATTCTGATATATTTAATTTATAAATATTATATTTTTTAAGGGTTAAATATTTACTGAAACAACACTTTTTCAACTATATACCCTAAATATATATATTTTTTATTTTACTTACATTTTTGTTTAATATTCAAACTGTATATTATTATTTTATTTTGTATTATCTGTATCAGTTATTTGAGAGAGACAACCATGCTCATGACTGAATATGAAATGTGCGAATCTATCAGAAATGAGCAGTGTTTAGTTAGAAGAGCAGCATCCTGTTGCAGATACACAAGTGAAGTGCTGCTGCCCTCTGTCTTCACAAAAGTACCTTTGTTTGTGATTCTGTGCTGTGGCTGCCTCGATGACTTCAGACTGCTGTTCAAGATATACAGGAATTATTCAGATTCACTGAAGATCTCCACCTCCTCAGAATCTATAAGAATTAGAAAAGAACCAAGTAAAAGCGCTTACAGGTATAAGCGTGAGATAAAAAATAAAAATAAAACATAAATAAATAAATAATTTAACATAAAATAGTGTACAACAAATGGATCAAAATGGCATAAGAGTGAGCTTTCCCATTAGTAGTAAAATACCAACTCTTAAAGAGTTACTGCTAACCGTCCAGTTACCGTCATTTTCACCAACATATAATTTACTGTATACTGTTATTGTATACTGTACACCTGACAAAGTCTGACGAAGAGCCTGTGCTGCTCGAAACGTAACCTGTGTGTGTCCACTATTAAAACTTTTTTTTAGATTTTGGAGCTTTGGTGTGCTGACTTTTTTTATATTTTATTATTTCTTTTGTCGAGCACCCAACTTTGAGCATATTTCTGACGGTGATGTGCGTGCTTTGTTTCTGTTTATACTGTATATCTTACTTGATGTTAAATTGATATAAGCCACCCCTGTCTCTGAGTGTAAATCTGTTTAAGAAACATTACATTTTAGTAAATTATCATTTTGATAACTTAGCCAATGTTACACTTCAAGTACAAAAATAACACATTCCCCGCATCTTAGATAGATAGATAGATAGATAGATAGATAGATAGATAGATAGACAGACAGACAGATAGATAGATAGATAGACAGACAGACAGACAGACAGACAGATATATAGATAGATAGATGATAGTATAGATAGATAGATAGATAGATAGATAGATAGATAGATAGATAGATAGATAGATAGATAGAGAGAGAGAGAGAGAGAGAGAGAGAGAGAGATAGAGAGATAGATAGAGAATCAGACAGACAGACAGACAGACAG
Organism: Gobiocypris rarus; assembly: GCA_023029165.1. Taxonomy (NCBI): domain Eukaryota; kingdom Metazoa; phylum Chordata; class Actinopteri; order Cypriniformes; family Gobionidae; genus Gobiocypris; species Gobiocypris rarus. Next base: position 22,115,978 of record CM040931.1, read on the forward strand.
ACAGACAGACAGACAGACAGACAGACAGACAGACAGACAGATAGATAGATAGATAGATAGATAGATAGATAGATAGATAGATAGATAGATAGATAGATAGATAGATAGATAGATAGATAGATAGATAGATAGATAGATAGATAGATAGATAGATAGATAGATAATACAGACAGATAGATAGATAGATAGATAGATAGATAGATAGATAGATAGATAGATAGATAGATAGATAGATAGATAGATAGATAGATAGATAGATAGATAGATAGATAGATAGATAGACAGATATATAGACAGATATATAGACAGATATATAGATAGATAGATAGATAATACAGACAGATAGATAATACAGACAGATAGATAGATAGATAGATAGATAGATAGTTAGTTAGTTAGTTAGTTAGTTAGTTAGTTAGTTAGTTAGTTAGTTAGTTAGATAGATAGATAGATAGATAGATAGATAGATAGATAGATAGATAGATAGATAGATAGATAGATAGATAGATAGATAGATAGATAGTACAGACAGACAGACAAACAGACAGATAGACAAATAGATAGATAGTACAGACATACATACATACATACATACAGATAGATAGATAGATAGATAGATAGATAGATAGATAGATAGATAGATAGATAGATAGATAGATAGATAGATAGATAGATAGATAGATAGATAGATAGATAGATAGATAGACAGATATATAGACAGATATATAGATAGATAGTACAGTAAGACAGACAAACAGACAGCTAGATAAATAGATAGATAGTACAGAAATACATACATACAGATAGACAGACAGACAGATATATAGACAGATAGATAGATAGATAGATAGATAGATAGATAGATAGATAGATAGATAGATAGATAGATAGATAGATAGATAGATAGATAGATAGATAGATAGATAGATAGATAGATAGATAGATAATACAGACAGACAGACAGACAGACATACAGATAGATATTCATGGAGTCTATGAAAATGAGTTTTGTTTTGTGGAGATAAGATCTACCAACCCAATCTGTCCAATATCCCCTGCGACCGGTGGCCAGTAGGGGGCAACAGATTTCATTAACACGAAGGAGTGGGTCAGTATAAGTGGTGAACGCTGTAGTATTCTGGGGGTGCAGATTACTTGAGAAATTTGACCATGAGGACTCTACGAAACGTCGCATCAGAAGCGCACGCATATTTCGTGCTTTTCAACAGTGTGGAAATAGAGAGGCCGTTTGTGAAAAACTAATAGGATTATGAGGACAAGAAACCGAGAGCCAACAGAGACACTAGACAAAGGAGAGCACCATTTCCACAAAAACACTCCATAACGGAGCAAACAAAGCACAACAACTGTTTTGACACTTACATTGCTGTCTGGTTGTCGCCATATATAAACAGGATAGACTGGACTGAAACCGACACTTCCCTGGATCAGTTGGGAAAGAAAGCTGGAGAGGTCGAAATTCACTGATTTAACGTTACTTCTGTGGAAATGGGGTGAGTTCCCTCTTCTAACAGCTTTTACTACAAATTTCAGAAAAGCGACGACGATTGGTCTTAAACAGCGCAATTTACGTCTTCTTGAACATTTAGAGTTAACGCTTACCAATGTGTGACAGTTGTAAATTCTCTGTAACTTTAGTTTGGAGCGGTATTTTGGACGGCGTAAGTTTGGAAAAGGGCGAGCGCGAGCTCACATTACTGTTGTTTCAAAATCTACTTGCGCTGTCTAACTAGACATCATTTTAGGCATCTTAAGACGCGTTCCTTGTTTGTTGAAAAATACCTAAAATCATGCCCAGAAATGATGCACGTGCCTGCAATTCCCCAAAATGCTGTGTACTATTTAGGCAGCTCACTGGATATTTTGAGACGCAGTCTCTCAGCTCTGTTTTATGGGAAGATTTTCTTTATTTTCCCTTCAAAATGCCTGTAAATATATATTTGGATATTATATGTTGTTTAATTATTGTGAAATTATGCATCCACAGCCAAGCTATTGTCTGACAAATTTTATGCATATGACATTGTAAATGTCGTCATATCCAGAATTTATAGTTTTTTTTAATGAGCTTTGCACTCGTTCAAATTAAACTGTGGAACGCCAGAAGCTTCTTACCCTTTTCACGTGTCTTAACCTTTTTGCATGACTTAAAAAAAAGAATAACATTGAATGCCTGAAACCAGATTATTTGGCACTGTTCACGAATAAGGTAACATTTTAATTATATTATTATTATTATTATTTTTAAAAAATCAACAATTGATTAGTGAAAATTATGTTTTTCTTTGTCAACATGAAATATAATCTTCAATATTTATATATATAATCAATATTCACTCTGTCTAATTTTGACCAATTATTCATGTACAATTATTCATGTTTCAGTTGTTTTTATTTAAAATTATGTTGACATATTGTTGAATTTCATAATGGGATCTCTCAGTAACACTTGTGATGCATGCTGGAGATCTCAGATCATTACATCCACGTAAATATAATATTGATTTGTAGTTATTGCTACAAGTAAGGACATGATGTTGGACCTTGCTTTGTGCACTGGTGCACAGTCATTTTGGAACAGGAAGGGGCCGTGCCCAAACTGTTCCCACAAAGTTGAGAACATGAAATTGTCCAAAATGTCTTGGTATGCTGAAGCATTAAGAGTTCCTTTCTCTGGAACTTATGACGCTTTTCCAGCACACAGTACAAGCTCGACTCAACTCGCTTTTGTTTGGTTTTCCACTGTGTAAAAGTTGTACCTGTAGCTCCAGGTACTTTTTTTCATATCACCTCCGGCGAGGTTCTGAACAAGCTGAGGCGATACTAAAAATGTGATGTGAAAACACTGCAGACTGATGATTGGTTAGAGAGAATCTTCACTATTCACTGCGTCATCATTGCACGCACCAGATGGAGTATCCTGAATAACCGTGCCATCTTTAAATAGTTTGGCCAGAGATTGCATGATATATCCATTACTAATATGGCAACTCGGAAGAATACAATGTGTCCAAACGAGGAGGTGCAGACTTTCCTTTGTTTTGTTAGCGGGTGTGTGTCGCGTAGAAGATTACGTCACGGCAGTTTCCTGCGGCATTGCTATGATGACCAGGTACTATTGTGGAGGTACTATATGCAATTGAAAACGGAGCGAGAGTCGAGTCAAGTCGAGTTGAGCTGGTAATGGGAAAGCGCCAATAGGGGCCAAGTCCATCCCCTGAAAAACAACCCCACACCATAATCCCCCCTCCACCAAACTTTACACTTGGCACAATGCAGTCAGGCAAGTACCGTTCTCCTGTCAACCGCAAAGCCCAGACTCGTTCATCAGATTGCCAGATAGAGAAGGTTGATTCGTCACTCCAGAAAACACGTCTCCACCCGTCTAGAGTCCAGTGGCGGCGTGCTTTACACCACTGCAACCGACACATTGCATTTCACTTGGTGATGTAAGGCTTGGATGCAGCTGTTCGGCCATGGAAACCCATTCCATGAAGCTCTCTATGCACTGATCTTGAGCTAATCTGAAGGACACACAAAGTTTGGAGGTCTGTCTGCGTACGGTGCGCCTCAGCATGCGCTGACCCTGCTCTGTGATTTTTTTACGTGTCCTACCACTTCATGGAAGAGTTGCTGTTGTTTCCAATTGCTTCCACTCTGTTATAATACCACTAACAGTTGACCGTGGAATATTTAGTAGTGAGGAAATTTCACAAATGGACTTATTGCACAGGTGGGAACCTATCACGGTGCCACGCTTGAATTCACTGAGCTCGTGAGAGTGACCCATTCTTTTACAAGTGTTTGTAGAATCAGTCTGCATGCCTAGGTTCTTGATTTTATATACCTGTGGCCATGGAAGTCATTGTAACACCTGAATTCAATGATTTTTAGGGGTGTCTCAATACTTTTGGCAGTAGAGTGTATTTTTCACATAAATTAAAGAAAAACACTTGCATTTGTTTGGTAATATTTCTTTCCCAACATCTTGTGGAAAAAGTCTAGCAGTGTAATGTTCTTTGACCTGATATTGCACTTAGATGAAGATGTTATGATATATAAAGTACTCATGAAAGCATAACGTTTTCTTTTTACACAAGTACACTGTTTAAATGTGTCTGTTTGAAGGTACATGACAGGCTGGCTTTATTGACATGGATTCAGATACTTTCTGTGCAGGCGAGAAAAATGAACCGAGATTGGCTTTTCTCGGATGGGCTCAAGTGGTACTCTGTAAATACATCTGGCACTATTGGAGATTTCTTGGTAATTGGGTCAGAGGATCACATAAGTCAGATGTGAAATTTTAGAACAGCGTGCTGTTACCTAGCAGGTGACTTCTCCTTAATAGAAAGACTTGTCTCTACCTTCCTGTTTATTGTGTATTCTGCTGTTCCTAGTTTCAGTATTTGCAGGATTCGATCAGGTCTTTGATCTTATTTGATCTTAGAGGAATAAAAAGTTGCTATGGAGTCTTGGGAACAATCCAGAAGGCTCCGTCTCTGAACAAAGACCTTGGCCGCAACGTGAAATTACTGTAGAAGTTGGATTGGAGACCTTATTATGTATCATACTGTGCTACAGAAGTGCTTGATAAACAGTTTCTTCATGGAGCACCTGCACCACCCTTTCCGGAGGTATTCTGTCCTAGATAACCTTGCCAGAATGCCAGAGTGATTAAGCATTACCAAAATGTCACTTTGGCCTCTGGAGGTTTAATTCAGGAAAGATTGATGAACCCAGAATTTGCTATGGAGCCACAACACTGATGGCACAGGTGTGACCTTCAGCATTGTGTGGAAAAGGGCTGATGTACCAGAGTGAAGCTTGATATGAATCTGATCTTCTCACTGGACTGATGGGTAAAATTTGATGAGAGATTACACACTGATTTGCCATTAGCATCAGACCATTACTTTCTGGCAGTGGAATTCTGGCTGGTAGGGAGAGGGTCAAGAGGGCACGTCAGAGAGCAATGTGAATCTAGTGAATTTAAAGTGATAGTATGCATATTACTAGGATATTAGCTGTTTATTAGTACTTAAAGGAACACTCCACCATTTTTAGAAATAGTGCTTAATTAACATCTTTCCTACATTTAGATATGTGGGCAAATGCATTTTTGTCTCCGTGCATGTATTGTTTTAGTTTGGCAGGGTCGCCGCTAGCTTAGCTTAGCATAATGAATGGAATCCTATGTTGCCAGCTAGCATGTCCCAAGTAAAAGTTATCCAAAAAGTTAAAAAAAAACCACCTAATTACTTCTTGTGGCCTGCATATTCACAACAAGTACAAATAGCAATGCAGATTAAGACTAGGCGAGTTCCTAGGCAGATATTATCTTGGGACTATATTATGGGGAAGCACAGGCGAAGCACTGCTACTTGGGCACAGAGATATCACGCAACACACTGAGATATCAGTGTTTCTCCTGTGCTTCCCCATAATATAGTCCCAAGTTAATATCTGCCTAGGAACTCGCCTAGTCTTAATCTGCATTGCTATTTGTACTTGTTGTGAATATGCAGGCCACAAGAAGTAATTAGGTGTTGTTGGTTTTTGATAACTTTTACTCGGGACATGCTAGCTGGCAACATAGGATTCCATTCATTATGCTAAACAAAGCTAGCGGCGACCCTGCCAAACTAGAACAATGCATGCACTGAGATAAAAATGCATTTGCCCACATATCTAAATGTAGGAAAGATGTTGAATAAGACCTATTTCTAAAAACGGTGGCGTGTTCCTTTGAAAACACATATTAATGCCTTATTTTGCATGACCATTTTCTACATCCTTTAATCTTACCCACATACTTGGATTAACAGCAAAAGTTGTAGTTAATAATGAGTTAATAGTTAGAATTAGACCCTAATCTAAACTGTATTATTTTTTATTTTTTTAAATAAAGAAATCAGTACTTTTATGTAGGCACATTAAATTGATCAAAAGTTACATAAAGACATTTATAAATGTTACAGAGGATTTCTATTTTTTTAACTTTCCATTCATCAAAGAATCCTGAAGAACAATATGTCGTAGTTTCCACAAAATATCAAGCAGAACAACTGTTTTCAACATTGATAATAATAAGAAATGCTTCTTAAGGTGCAAATCAGCATATTAGAATGATTTCTGAAGGATCATGTGACATTGAAGACTGGAGTAATGATGCTGAAAATGTAGCTGTGCTATCAAAGGAATACTTGTTCTCAAATAAATGTCTTGGTGAGCATAAGAGCCTTTCAAAATCAACTTTTGAATGGTACTATGGCATTCATATATCATTGAGTTTGGTTTTGAAGTTGCAAAGTAAATATTGTTGGATTACTCTGGATTACATATCGCAGTAAGTGCGCCTAGCTTCTAGGTTAGAAGTCTCGCATTTTAATCCAGTATGTCACTCCATACTTTGTGTTCCTTTGTGTTGAACAGTCTGCAGTCTGAGCCACTTACGGGTCAGAAATATATCTTTGGTAAAGCTCATGTTGACTTGATGAAAAGAGGATGTGGTGATGTGTCAGACAGTGCAGACAGTACCTTTCTCAGCCTATTTCCACGGCGGTGCCCCTTCATAATCAGATCTGGCCCACACTTGACCTTGCATTAGGTGCTTCTCAGTCTTGTCACAAGCGCTGCTATTTCTGTGATCACACTTCTTATATAATATCAACCTACATCAGCCCAAGAATAATGAAGGCATCCTAATGTAGAATTAAATCATGCTGAGTATGTTATGAATATATTGTTTTTCTTTCCTGAAAGGGAGCAGCCACTATTCAGCATGAAGGCACACGTCTTCCAAATTGACCCGGACACTAAACGAAATTGGATTCCAGCCAGCAAACACGCCGTCACGGTCTCCTTCTTCTATGATGCTGGCAGGAGCGTGTATCGCATCATCAGCGTAGGGGGCACTAAGGTGAGAGACCTCGGCTACAGGTGATCCAACTCTGTTGTTGGTGCAATTTTAAAGTGCCCCTATTATGCTATTTTAAAGGTTCCTAATTTTGTTTTGGTGGTTTCCAACAACAGATTTACATGCATCAAAAATAGAAAAAAAAACACTTTAATTTTCTCATAATATTCATTGCACATCACCACAATGTTCAATGATTCTCAAACGACTCGTTCGATTTATCGGTCTCTCTGAATCCCTCCTTGCCGCGAGCCTACTGATTGGCCAGATGTCCCAGTCTGTTGTAATTGGTCTACCGCTTACAGTGCACATCGGAAAACAAATGGCCATTACCATAACAAACTGTTCTTCAGCTCTGTGCGGAGGCTTCCTAAAGCTCAGCGATTATATACACTGTAAAGACAGTAACGATGACGTTGGAACTATATTAACTGTATCAATTACATTGTTAATTGTTTAATCAATATCCTCAAAAAACCGCATCCTCAAAAAAAAAAAAAAACAGTCACCGGCGTGCTGTCTCTATTTCGATTATTTATTTTTAATAATTATTTAATTGATACATCATACTCAATAAACCCGTCTCCGGCGTGTTGCCTCCGATCTTTCGAATATTCAGATCTATTATGACCTCTGACCTGTAAAGTTGCCAGAATAATAATCATACGCTGTTTGTTAATTGGCAAGAGGAGAACTGGCACCCCGACTGAGCCTGCTTTCTCCCAAGGTTTATTTTTCTCTATTAGGTCTCCTGATGGGGTTTTTGGTTTCCTTGCCACTGTCGCACTGTTGCTTGTTCTGCATAATTAAGGGCGTGGCCACTTACGTGACAGGTGAATAGCCATTTATCTGCTATCTGTTAGTCATCGCATCATCTCAGCTCCGCCCACATCCCGCATCTTTGCCCATTTTATGTTATGTGGGAGCAGGAGTGACGTGCTGCTAAGATGGCAATGGCCAGCTCGACCCTACTTTACGCTTCAAAACTGCTCTGCAGAATCCTATGGGTGACGTCAAGGACACTACGTCCATATTTTTATACAGTCCATGGTAATGACGTAAGTAAAATGACGCGTTTGAGGGTGGACAACGTACAACAAAGTGGGCGGGCATTATTTAAATGGCTGTTTTAGCGATGTAGAACTGTCACGCAAAAAGTTAAGAAACAAAACCGACTTGTATTGGCGATTTTGGGAGACAATAACTTTATTTATTGTGCACTTTTGACTTTATAACTTTGCAGAAATGTTACACTCACAGACAGCTACATTACACACCGCATAAATGGGAATATTTGAAAAACCATAATATGGGCTCTATAAAAAGATTATAAAATTAATAAAAAGATGCAATTTTTGATATTTGCACCTTGATTTTTATTGATCAAGAAGTGTTATTTTTGATTTTGCTCTACTGCAGGCGATTATCAACAGCACCATCACACCTAATATGACCTTCACCAAAACGTCGCAGAAGTTTGGCCAGTGGGCCGACAGCAGGGCGAACACAGTGTATGGTCTTGGGTTTGCCACAGAGCAGCAGCTTCAGCAGGTAAATGCATGTTGTAGAAGTTAAAGGGTAAGTTCACCCAAAAATTAAAATTATTACCCTATGATTTATTCCCCCTCAAGTCATCCTAGGTGTATATGACATTCTTCTTTCAGACGAATACAATCAGTTATATTAAAAAATGTCCTGGCTCTTCCAAGCTTTATAATAGCAGTGAATGGCTAGTTCTGTTTTGAAGTCCATAAAAGTGCATCTATCCATTATAAAAGTAATGCACACAGCTCTAGTGGGGTTAATAAAGTCCTTCTGAAGCGAAGCGGTGCATTTGTGTGAGTATAAATAACCACATTTAAAGCTTTAAAAACTAAACTAACTAGCTTCCAGGCAGACGGCTTACGGAAGTCGACTTATGGCAAAAGAATAGTGATGTGTTGTTCATTTCGAACAAATCTTAAATGACTCGGGAATAAGAAGTTGTCTCAGATAGTGATTCGTTCATTTTCATTGGTTCTGTGATGTTGTGAATTAAAGTAATAATATACTGTTTAATTAATTGCTGTTTTTTTAGGTGTTCAGCTTTATAAAAAGTCTACCCATAATAGTTAGTTGTAGAACGAGAGTGCGCAGATTTAAAAAAAGAGAAGAGAGAAATGAGACTGATTCAATGTGTGTGCGCTGCAACAATTTGTAATCCTGTTCACAAACTTTAGTAAACAGTTTTATTTTAAAGGGCACCTATTATGCAAAATTCACTTTTATAAGGTGTTTGAACACATGTGTGTTGGCAGTGTGTGTGTAGAAATGGTAAAAATCCCATTTTAAAAATAAAATTTAATCCCCATAAATCATAAGCAGTCTCTCAGAACAAGCTGTTTCCAGATTCCTGCAGTGTGACGTCGCACTGAAAAGGCCCCGTCCGCGAGTGTTGATGGACACTGACATACTAGCACAGACCCCTCCCTCAGAGAGCTGAGCTGTTCACACAGTCCGCCATGTTTATCTCCTCGCCAGAGCATTAACAGCAGCATTCAAGTAAGAAATGTGTTCTTATTAAAGCTACTTAAGTTCAGTCAGTCAAGAGCAGTGAGTGGATTTCTGTTTATCTTCTGTTGTTTGATTGAGAACTAGTCTAGTTTAATAGACTAATCACGGATGTGCTGACATCCAGCTCTTTGCGCATGCGACAGGAGCATGTGTGTGTGTGTTTAAGTTGAGAGCGATAAGGCTTCAAAACGCATGCAGATGATAATATTTCATGATGATGAACTGCAATGTCACATGAACATGTCTGCAATAGAGATGATCATTAAAACAAACAGATATCATGTTTCAGTTTTCATTTGTGTGTTCACTGCTGTGAATGAGTTGTGAATGAGATGTGTAGGCTCCGCACTCTCTGGTGGGGAGCAGCAGCTCATTTGCATTAAAGGAGCCACACACAGAACATCTAATTTTTCTTCAACCCCAAAATTGCCATTTTCAAAATGGTATATTAAATGATCTGTTAGGAATTTTGATCTGAAACTTTACAGGCACACTATGGGGACAACTGAGACTTATATTACATCTTGTAAAAAGGGGCATAATAGGTGCTCTTTAATTCAAGTCATCAGTGGTCATAATTGCTTTGTTAAGAAGAAAAGACACGGCAATTATTTGGTGCCGAAACCCGGGATAACTAGCAAGCTATATCCGAAATAGCGGAATGACTTGAAAGACGACTCAGAAAACGGAGAGATGTACGCGGTTCCACCACAAGACTTTTGCAAGACATAGAAACAGAGGTTGGCAAAGAAGATCCAATCTTTGACAGATTATATGAAATGTTAGCCCTGTTGTCTGCAAAAGAGGGAACACTGCTGGAGTTAGATCGCAAAATAAAGGAACCAAACAGAAATGGATGATTTGGAGAATGAAGTTGTTGATGTTGAGGAGTATGGAGAGCGAATCGTCAGCGCGAATGCTCGCATGCAGCGTGTGATGCAGAGGGACCGGGAAAGCAGAGGACCGAGTGCCACGCGGACTAACAGTTAAGATACCCAAGTTAATTATCAGCAAGTTCAACAGTGACATTAGCTTGTGGCAAGACTTATGGAATCAGTTTGAAACCGTTACTAACAAAAAACGATGCGCTGAGCAAAACAGAGAAGTTGAATTACTTGAAGACATATCTGACTGGCGCTCCTTCAAAGGCAATAGTGGGACTGATGATGACAGACAGCAATTATGATCACACGATCGATCTGCTTCAGAATCGGTTTGAAAGGACGGATCAATGCACATATGACAAAATTGCTGAATCTCTGCCCAGTAAAGAAATCAGACAGTGTCAGTAAGACAATTTTGAGACAATCTGAGACAACTTTACGATTAGTGTGAAGTTCAGATCCGTAGCTTAGTATCGCTCGCTAGGTGTTGCATAAGAGGCATATGGCATCCTGTTATACCCTGTTCTGCTACAGATGATTCCAGATGACATTGCTCTCCAGTACAGTCATCAAAGAGGAACCAGTGATGAACAGAAGGTCTCAGAAGTTATGAAATTCCTGCAGAAAGAGATTCTGAGCAGAGAAAGAGCCATGCAACTGATTAAGCCGGGTAATTCCAAAGACATCCAGAGCTATCACAAACCATTTAAAAGACCAGACACATCAATTGAAATTAAGCAGAAAAAGCATCACATGCTATCAGCTGCAGTACTGCAAACCAGCAGTCAAAGAAACCAGAACTGCTTTTTCTGTGACAATGCAGCACACAAAACAGAACTGTGTCCAGAAACTGATATTGCTGCATGGAAAGACAAATTTATGAAAATAGGACGTCTTTGTTTGTCTTTGCTTTGTTTGTTTGTCTTGGCCCAAAGCACATTGCAAGATTCTGTAAGGCCAAAGTGTGCTTTAATGTGGAGGCAGACATCATGGTGCTCTGTGTGAGAAAGGAGAAACCCACATTTCAGACACTGACAACAGAGACCATGTAGTTTCTTCATTTGCTTCACATTCAGTAAAGATACAGCCCACTAAATAAAACAACACTCACTGCTGCTTCAGACTGTAAAAGCATGGGCAGAAGGACCTGGTGGATGTAAAGGCATTCGCTGTCTACTGGATGTGGGCACTCAGAGAAGCTTCATCAGCGAGAACACAGTAAGAGCTTTAAAATGATCTGTGATAAAGCAAGAAACGTTCACAATTCTGCAGAACATCTGGAACAAAGAGCAGAAAGTTGAAGTAGAAGTGGTCAAGACCCCCCAAGTATGCACCGCTGTTATTGAAGATCCCAGGTGAGCACATCCAAGCAGAGCTGAGGCGCAAAGGCTTGCAGCTGGCAGACTACCCAGACCCCAGCACTTGTGATACAGAGTTGTCGATGCTGATTGGTGCAGACTATTATTGGTGTATAGTGTCAGGCCAAGTAGAAAGAAATACAGATGCACTTGTGGCCATTGAGAGCATTTTTAGATGGTCAGTACACGGCCCAGTCACAATGTCCAGTGTTTCTGACGCAGCATGCATGCACGCACAGATTAATGAAGACACTCTGGTCTCAGAACGTCTGAAGGCCTTCTGGGAAATAGAGTCCCTTGGCATTACCATGCAGCAGTCCGACAGCCCTGAAGAAGAGAAAGCTCTTCACATATTTGAAAAAACAACTCCGTACAACTCAGTACCTGACAAACCAGAACTCCCAGATAACTAGAGAATTGCAAAGAAAAGATTTGAAGGACTTAAAAGAACATTGCAGTCAGATGTAGTACTGTATCACAGATATAATGAAGTTGTGATTACATTGAGCAGGGCATCGTAGAAGACGTGGTAGAGGACAGGTAATCTCCAACCGCTGTAAAGTACTACATGCATCATCATGCTGTTCTCCGAAAAGACAAGGCTTTCTTGCAGATTTCTCTTGCTGAGAAGGACAGAGACGCTGTGCGATTCCTCTGGCTCACTGCACCACTCCATGAAGATGCAGTGAGGCTGAGAAGTACTGGATAAAAGAGACACAAGATAGCAGCTTTAGTCATGAGATTAATTTGCTAAATGCTGGTAAGCCCCTGAACTCAGATACAAAAATCAGAGACCTAAAACCTTTCCTTGATGAAGATGAATTGCTCTGTGTTGGATGCAGACTGCAACAGTCAGATTTTAGTTACAGAAAAAAACATCAATGGATTCTGCCCAACAAAGACAGATATTGTGAGCTGCTGGTTCAGCACAACCATGAATTTATCATGCATTCTGGTCTGAGAGACACACTACTACAAATCAGAAGCAAATACTGGATTTTGAGAGGCAGACAAATTATGAAAAGTATTGTCAAAATGTACTGTGCAAAAGATTTAAAGCAAAGCCCACACAACAGGACACTGCTCCATTACAAAGAGTAAGAATAACGCTACACTCACACGGGGCATCGGCGTCAAAACTGGCATAGACTTTGTAGGTCCACTGTATGTGAAGAATGATCGTGTGCTATGCAAGGCTTATATTGCTCTGTTTACATGTGCCATCACTAGAGCAGTGCATTTGGAGCTGTTTTCTAGTCGGTCAACTGAAAGTTTCCTGTTAGCACTCAAACGATTTGTTTCCAGAAGAGGGCTGTGTAAGTCATCTATTCAGACAATGCCAAAACTTTTAAGAGAGTGAACCAATACCTTAGTAAGCTGTGGAAAGTCATTAAAGATCCACAAATTCTGGAATACTTCTCAGGGAAAGGCATCAGTTGATGTTTCATTGTAGAATGAGCAGTCTGGTGGGATGAATTTTGGGAAAGGCTTGTAAGGTCTGTGAAAACGAGCCTGTGGAAGGTGCTAGGAAGAGCATAGTGAGCTTTGAGGAAATGTCTACGCTCCTTGCAGAAGTAGAGGCCACACTAAATTCTAGACCCCTTACCTTTGTCCACAATGAGCTTGACCAGCCACAACCACTAACACCTGCACACTTTTTGGTTGGTGACCGACTCATTTCACTTCCTCCAAAACCATTTCCTGTAGACTATGACCATCCCACTGTGAGTAAGGAGGATATGACAAGAAGGTGGAGATACAGGAACCAACTCATGACCAACCTGTGGAATCGCTAGAGACAGGAATATCTACTAGACCTGAAATACGCATTTTCTTGGAACACACAGAAACCTACTGAGTTGAAGATGGGGGACCTTGTTCTCATCGGAGGTGCCAACACACTGAGACAAACTTGGAAATTAGGAAAAATTGAACAGCTGTTTTCAGGCCGAGATGGCAAAGTTGATCCTGTACTTTTTGCACATCCACAGGGACTGTGTTCAGTTGTTTTATGCACTAGAGATTTAATGCATTAGAAAGTTGATGAACAGTTGTTCGTGGGGGGAGGATGTTGGGAATTAATTAGAACAAAAACAGTTTAAATGGCTGTTTATTAGGTTGTTCAGCTTTAGGAAAAATCTACCCATAATGCTTAGTGGCTGAGCGAGAGAAGCGAGAGAGCACATAAAAAAAGAGAAGAAGAGAGAAAACTTCCCACTTCTACAGAAGAATATCCCCTGAAGTTTTGACGCCTCTGGCCATTCAAACAAATAGGCCTGGGCAACAAACTCAAGCCAAACTCATCTCTTATATCAAAATCCTCTAGCATTTTTCTTTAAAAATTCTCATTTTAGACTTCTAATTCATGACCGGTGTTTTGTTTTGTTTTGCTCTGTCCTCTACGTTTCTGCATTTGTCAATACATCATGCGTCAGGTCAAGGGTTACTCTTTTGCCTTAAATCGACGTGTGTTGCTGGAAGCTATGTAATTTACTTTATAAATATGGATATTTTTCTTACACAAATGCATGGCTTTCCTTCAGAAGGCCTTTATGAACCCCCCGGAGCCGTGTAGATTACTTTTATTATAGATAGATACACTTTTATGGACTTCAAAACAGAACTACCCATTTACTGCCATTATCAAGCTTGGAAGAGCCAGGACATATTTTAATATAACTATAAGATTTTATTCGTCTGGAAGAAGAATGTCATATACACCTAGGATGACTTGAGGGTGAGTAAATCATGGGCTAATTTTCATTTTTGGGTGAACTATCCTATTAATGTTAATGAATGCTGTTAACATATGGAACCTTATTGTAAAGTGTAACATTTTATTTGTATCTTTTTGCAATTTAACGGACAATTTTTATTTTTATTTATTACCTGTTATAAATAGGAAATAGAGCTCAGCTTTATGATTTTAGCCTAGAATATTTGACCCAAATTCTGTGAGTGATCGACCAATCAGAGTTAAGTATCCCAGAGAGCGATGGCATAATGTATTATCCAGCTAACAGTATGCTTCATAGAAAGATAAATATATTCTGCAAATTTGTAGTTAGGATGGAAATTCCGTGTGAAGGTAAAATTTTCCGCCAGCAGATCAAACAAGTGCACACGTATTTGTCGCATTGACCAACAGAAAGCTGTATGGTTTGAAAGTGACTTCTGTGTGTCTTTAGGTCTCGTATGACATTTTAAAGGAGTGCTTAAACTATCAGAGAGCTGTAAAGGAAGCTAAAGCCAAAATTATCCATATGTTTTCTCGACCAAAAGTTTTGTTCAATACAATTGATTTAAACCAAAAATACTGTTCAAGACGTTACCCAAGAGAACTATGCAACATTTTTAAACTCCTATACTCAGAGTAAATTAAATGTGGAATTGTACCTACTACTCTTAATCAACCATTAATTCCTCCCCACTCCAGCTCTTTGACTCACTTTGAACCAGTTACACCAGGAAAACTAGCAGATGCAGTCTCTAAGATGAAGCGCTCCAGCTTTAAGCTGGATATATTTTTCCACGCCTTTTTAAGGAAGTTGGTATGACTATCAGTAACAGTTTAAGTTGTTCCAAGCAGTTAGGTAAAAAAAAAAACGTATATGTTTTCCAGCAATACATGACAACTACAGACTGTTCTCCAAACTGCCTTTTATGTCAAAGATCTTGGGGAGAGTTGTTTATTCGCAGCTCTACTCCTATCCAAATACATTTAATATTTTAAATGCATTTCAGTCTGGTTTCAGACGTTTGCATAGCACTGAATCTGCATTATTGAGGGTCAAATTATATTTTACTCTCCATGGACTCTTAGGCTCACCTGTTGTTCTAGTTTTATTAGGTTTATCTCAGTGCAGTGTTTGATACAGATGACCATAATATTCTTTAAAATTGTTTAAAATGTATGGTGGGCATCCAGGGGATGACCCTCCAGGGGTTTTCCTTCTATATCTGGGGTGACCAAACTCGCTCCTGGAGGTCCGCTGTTCTGCAGAGTAGTGTTGTCACGATACCAAAATTATGACTGATCACGATACCAGACTAAAATACCTCGATACCGATACTAAATCGATACCACGGTCAAAATACCACCCAGTAAAAGTAATTGAATAATATGACAACAGAACTTATTATTCACTGTTTTATTTATTTTTAACTAAAACTCACGTACAGCATGTTCCTGCCCTGGTGTTTGACCATTTCTTCTTATTGCATTTTTTTATTTTATCTTTGTTTTTAAAAATAAGCTAAAAATGCAAATTACAAACAATATGACAAAAACAGTGCTTTATTTTTCAGCTATAGGTCTTTTTAACAGTATAGCAATTCAAGAAATAAATAAAAACTGCTTAGTCTTCACTCAATAAATTAACTATACACTTAATGAATATATTAAAATTATTTAGCCAGTCATGGGGTGGTTTTTTTTTTCATTGTTGTTTGATTAACATTAATCACACAGAATATTAGATCCGGCTTAACACCGATCCAATTACCTCAACTGTACACGTTCACTAAAGACACTGACTGTGTTTACCTGAATACTCACAGGATGTGCATTTTACATATTTTTGACCATTGAAATCCATAATCCGAAGAACTGAATCGCGACGCATGTTGTCTGAAAGGCGTGTGCGCGCTTCAGATCAAAGCACATCCCGTACACGCTATACTATTTTCTGCAGAGCTCTGCACACACATCCTGACTTGCTGTCACTATCGTGCTCTTATTTAACGCTCGGTAATACAAAAAAGCTGAAGTTTCTAGTATTCCTAGTAAGATCTTGATTAGCTGGCTCAGCTGTGTTTCATTGGGGTTGGAGCTAAACTCTGCTTGACAGTGGCCCTCCAGGAGCAGGATTGGACACCCCTGTCCTATATAAAAGAAACAACATTCTCTGTTCATAAGTTTTATTCTACATCAGCTCAGCTACAATGTGGTGCCCCTCAAGGGTCAATTTTAGGATCCTTGAAATTTTCATTGCACATGCTTACCCTGAGCTTTATTTTTCATAAATACAGCATATTTTTTACCATTGTTATGCTGACGATTCCTAATTTTTTAGATAAGAATAGTTCATCAGAGAATGCTTTAAATTGCTTCAAAGATATATAAAAAAAAAATTCGTACTGTTAAATGAGAGCAAAACCGAAGTCTTGGGGCCCTATTTTAACGGTCTGAGCACATGGTCTGAAGCGCAGGTGCACTTAGGGCATGTCCGAATCCACTTTTACTAGTTTAAAAAACAGTCGGCACACCAGGCGCTTGGTCCAAAAGGGTTGTACAGTCTGTTAATGAGTCATGGGTGTGTTTTAGGTGTAACGTGCAATAAACTAATGAGATGAGTCTCATCTTCCATTCCCTTCAAAAGCCAGTTGTGCATGGCAGATTCGATTACATGGCAGAATTTGCGTAAAATAAAGCATTTTCTTTCCCATACTGATTGGAAATTGTGATCCAGTCACTTATTTCATCAAAGTTACACTATTGCAGCTCATTGTATATTGGTATGCACCAAACAGTGTTATCCCGTCTACAATTTTTCCAAAGCAACCAGGCTGTTAACAGGGTTAAGAAAGAGGGATCACATTTCCCCAATTTTAGCATCCCAACACTGGTTACTGGAGAAAATCAGGGTTGATTTAAAAGAAAAAAGATTTTCTGTTTACAAGGCATTATTTGGCCTCATGCCCCAATATATTAGTGACCTTTTACACCCTTACTCTCTGACCTGAGCACTCAGGTCTTCTGACCAATTATTTTTTGACCGTGCCTTTTCTGTGATGGTTCTAAATTATGGAATACTCTTCCTTTCCATCTTCTTTGCCAACCATTTTTAAATCCTTAAAAAACATATCTGTCTTTCGAATAGATTAGGTTTTAAAGCTTATGAAATATATGATGTTGTATTTAAATGTTTTGATTTGTTTTATATTTATTAGTGAATTATTATTTTGTTATTTTGCTGTATTTTATTCTGTTTTTTTCTTGCTTGATCTGTAAAGCACTCTAGGTCAACTTCTGTTGTCAACTTGATTTGACTTGACTAATGTTAGCTAATGACCTTACCTTTAGAGGTGCTAAACCACTTACCACTTAGTTAACCACTGACTCTAACCACTGAAAAAAAATATATATATATATGAATGTTCAATTAGGTCATTAATAGTTTAATTTCTTATTGATTATGTAACATTAGTGACAATTTCTATGAGAGTTAGAGAACATTTTGGGGTCCACTGCATGTCATGCCTTTAAAACAGCATCTGTATTCAATTCATATTCTGTAAAATTATCAAATTGAATGCACTGACACTATTGGATGAGAACTGAACTGATCTGGATCCTGACATCACTTCTCCAGAGCTGCTATATATGCAGGAATAGACTTTTGTCCATGATAGTGGACATTGTATTTAAGTGAATTTCTCTGACGCCATACGTCACAGTTTTAAGTCTGAATGTCCCGTACAGAGCACATTCAGATACCATGAAGGTTTCACCATGATAACAAATTCTCCTTGGTCTTTTTATACATGACTTACATTAATTTAGTGATCAAATGTAGCACTCTTATGGAAATATGATAATATTTTGTAGTTTTGTATTATTAAATTGTTTGTCATAAATCAACATCTCCGGAAAATGTTATGGGGTTTTCTATTCAAAATATGACATTAATTTCATACTTCCACTGTAGACACCAGGACTTAAATCATGTTTATGAGGCACTTTGGGAGAAACAACAAGTGAATAGGGAAATAAATTATGTATCAATATTGCAATGAAATTTCAGGAATCAGGAAATGAATGAGCTGATGCAGCTGCAAAGGAAGCTTTTAATCAGGAAGTAAATGAAAGTCAAATTCCTCCCTCAGATATCAGACCTATTATTAATCGTTATATATTAAATAAGTGACAAGAAGAGTGGGATACGTGCAAGAGTAATAAGCTATATGAAATCCATCCAGAAATCTCAGACGTTTCATTTATTTTAAAACTAGATTTGATCAGATGCTGTATACAATTTTGACTCATGCTTTTATGCTAAAAGGTTAAGACCCAACTCTGAGCATGTTTTGCAAGACCCCTCTTTCTATCAAACATGTTTTATTGGATTGTCCTTTGTTTAATACAAGTCGAATGCTATTTTATGAAGTAGTAAAAATTTGCCTGAAAAGGTATTAGATTTTTCTATTATATGTTAATTTGAAAACTATTGGTGATTTACTGTGTGTGTTTGCTTGGATTTATTGTATTTATGTAATACTTGTATTTTTGCCATGCATATAGCCTTAGATGCTGACATTGCATTAAATAAACAATCTGAATCCATTATATCTTTCATAACATAGTTGAGAATCCTCGTTATACAAAGTTTGGTTAGAAAATCCAGAAACCAAAATTCAAAAAACTTTGTTTGGTGGTTTCAGTATAGCTGAATTGAATAGAATTACATTCTGTTTGCATCACTGAATAACTATTTTCCCTTTTTACCAATGTAAAGCTGCTGTGAAACAATCTGTATTGTATAACATTTATTCATTATAAATGAAGGTGACTTGACTTTACTGCACAACATAGCATGGCCTCTTGTAACTTGCCATGTATTGCTAAAGAAAATGTTACTATAAAGCTTTTAATCACGTCCCTGTAATTGTCTGTGCAGTTTTCAGAGCACTTTAAAGATTTTAAGGAGGCTGCACGGCTCGTCCGGGATAAATCACAGGAGAAGTTTGAGCTGTTGAGTCCTGGCCTAAACATCTCTGCTCCACAGGTAAACACAATTTGTCTATAACTTGAGTTAATCTTGAACCTTTTAGAAGTGTGACTGAAAACATAATGATTAAAATTTAGACCTCTAATAACTCATGTCATACTTTCTCAGCAGCTGCTCGATTCAGATAACGTGCCAGAGTACTTCATTCCATCCTATTAACCATACTAACAATAGCACAGAAGGTCGACTGGCCTTTAGTGATAGGATACCTATTGCGGCCATCGTTACACATGGTCCAGTGTATCAAAATGTTAATATCAGTCACAGAAGTGTTTCACTGTGTTTATTGTTTTTCTGAATTCTGTGAATTGCGATTCACAATGCATGTCCTCACATGCCAGGAGGTGACACAGAGACACTGGTTGTAGCCCGTGTGGAGTTGTGTAACTGTGCGGTCACCCGGAGATTTCAAATGCCTTGTTCATTTTGCTTTACAGTTGGCTGACCTTTTTTCATTCACCATTTGTGACGCACTCAGCCCTTGATTACCATGCCCATTACAGCCCATTAAAGCAGCCTGAGAGTATATCGAAGTCTACTTACACATAAGATTAGAATATGAGTTTATATAATATGTATTCTTTGATTAAACCGCTCAATCCAGTTTGACTTGTTTGTTTCCAGAGCCGTGCAAATACATGTAGTCAAGAACATGATAGGTAATATTTCACGCCCCAAAATCAAAAGGAGTAAACTTAAAAGTTGTCCACTTAAAATTATAAGATTTTTACCTCAAAAAAACTCCCTAATTTAGTAGTAAACTATTTTCTATCCTGTCTTTGACCCTCTCTTTTGAACACTTGAAATATTTTACCACAGTTATAATTAACAAAGGATGATTTAGTGTTTCATGTAAATGGAATTATAAATGAATATACCATTGTTTGTCACGCTGTCGTTCGTATAGGCTATTCATGGTTCATCCTTTTCGATGAAGTTAAAAATATACATTGTCATTGGCAGTGACGTGTTTTAAATAACATGAAACGTTTTACTTCTCACTGATGAAAAAACAGATGTCACTCTCTGAAGTTTTTATTCAGGATTACAGCAAATGGCTAAGATCAGTAACAAAAGCAGCGTTCTCTATGTGCTTTCTTCAGTATCTGATAGTCCAACACATTGACCCCATAAATGCCAAAGCAAAGGAAAGAACAGCATATCACAACTATTCAGTTTGACTGTGGCGCTACAATATAAATACTCTGTACATATCAACTGATCTGTATCAAAGCAATAGTAATGCATGGTAAAATGCAAGGATGGCATGCAAAGATTGTTTTTTTCCCACAACTTGGCACTTTAAAATGTCTTATAATCCTCAGAGGCATATGGTTTTGTTGCTGGAGTAATCATGTGTTTGCCTCTGTCTTGTATTTACTACTACATGACATGCACGAATCAGGCGTTGATCTTCTTCTTCAGAGATAGTCTTTCGCTGCACTATGGCGCAATAATGTGACAAACTAAAAACAAGTCGTTTTCTTGGTTTCAAATCTGTTTTTGGACTAACGGTGAAGTTTTGAGTTCTAAAACTTATTTTATAGTATTTTTTATAGTACAATGACCAAGAAAAAGTAGATTTCTCAATTCATGAAATTCACCCCTTTAAATTGAACATAAATTGTATTTTAAAAATTACTGTTACAGTAATGAGCATCACTGTTTAGAAAAATGGGAATTTAAAAAAAATGAAATGCCCAAATGCTTGCTTGTAACGAGAACGAGAGGAAATGTGCTTATTTGTCATGAAAAATCTAATGAAATAAATAAGAAATTAGATTTTTTTACACCACAGAATGAACAAAATTAAGCACTGCTTGATAATTGGTCGACCTAAATTGGTATTATCTAATTGTACTTAATTTTAACAGATGACAGTTAATTTATAATATATATATATATATATATATATATATATATATATATATATATATATATATATATATATTGTACTTAATTTTAGCTAATACAGCTAATTGTAATATATATATATATATATATATATATATATATATATATATATATATATATATATATATATATATATATATATATATATATTTTCTCTTTTTTTTTTTTCTCTCTCTCTCTCTCTCTCTCTCTCTCTCTCTCTCATATACACGTTTTCAGAAAGTATTCAGACCCACTTACATTTTTCACTCTGTTATATTGCAGCCATTTGCTAATTTTTTTCTCATTAATGCACACACAGCACCCCATATTGACAGAATTGTTGAAATTTTTGCAGATTTATTAAAAAAGAAAAACTGAAATATCATATGGTCCTAAGTATTACATACAATACTGTGCAAAAGTCTTAGGCACATTAATATTTTCACACGAAAAATGTTTTTAAGCCAGTTATTTATATATTTTACTGTAGTGTGTAAGTAGGAAATATCAGTTTACATTCCCAAACATTCATTTTGCAATTAATTGTAATTGTAATAATTTTTTTTTTTAATGCACAAGAAGTCTGATAACAGTCGGTCTGATCTCACCATCATCGAGTCTGTCTGTGATTACATGAAGAAACAGAAAAAACTGAGAGACTAAATCCAGAAAAAAATGCTGTCACCTGCATCCATTCTGACACCTAGTCATGTAGTTTTACAGGAAGGTTTCTTCAAGTGTCTTGGAGACGTTGCAACAGTTCTTCTGGATTTAGTGCATCTCAGTTTTTTATGTTTCTTCATGTAATCACAGACAGACTCAATGAAGATGAGATCAGATCTCCATGTGGAGAGACTCTTTATGCATGGCAATTAATTTATAAACGTAAACTGATATTTCCTACTGACACTACAGCAAAATATATAAACAACTGGCCTAAACCCACTTTGTGTGTAAAAATACAGCAAACCTAAGACTTTTGCACAGTACTGTACATAAATACATACACATATTAACCCTATCCCAACCCCCTTTCTTATTATAATTTTTTATACACAGCTTTTATTATGATTTAAACAAAACAATAAAAAAAGCATATTACAGTATGTTATACAGTAAAAAATAACAAAAAATGTATTTTGGGGAAAATTTGCTTTATTTTCATTAAAATAATCCCTCAATCCAAAATGTGTTAATAGTACTGCCGTATGCTTTGTGTTTAAGTGCCTTTATACAGGATTCTGTAGTGGTTTAATGGCGATGACAGGCTTTTCATCCCATAAGCTCTTTAGCGTTTAAACGTGCCTCTGTAGAGCGTATGAAACAGACCGCTTACTGAGAGCTATTAATTATTTAATCAAACCTGAGTGTTTAGAGTTCAAAACAGCAACAGTGTGCGCTGAATAATCCTGCCCTTATTAATTAATAAAGTGTTTTTTCGGGGTGCTGCATTAGACCAGGGGTGATGGGGTGAAAAATGGAAGTGTATGAATAAGTCAAACAGAAAGATGTGCTCTTTGATCACTGATTCTATATGCGCGTTTGCTTCTAAAAGCTTTCTGGCTGAATCCAGTATTCTGTTTTTATAACGGCTATTTTCTCTGGCTAACATTAATGAACATCTCTCATTCGTCAAAATTTTTTTTTCCTTTTGCATGTAAATGTGTGTTTGCAAAATTTGCCACACTTATGTTTTTGTACAAAACTGTAAGGCGCACCACCAGTCTACATTCAGCACACTTACTAAATGATACGTTAATCAATGAAATGCTTCTATCTTCTTTCTCTCCATGTCTCTTCTGTGGTGATGGGCTTGCCTCTCTCTCTCAGCTGTCTCAGGTAAGCTGTCAAACTGCCATCTGCATCTGCTTTCACATACAATGACACCTGTGTCCCCTGTGCAGCTGACACACCATCGAACATTCATTCCGCTCTTATGACAGAGGTCCTCAAACCCCTTAGGAAGCCCTGGATATGAAACCTTGCCATGCAAGATGAATTATGGTGCGCTCATGTCATGACGAAAAGATCGTATTTACGAGTTGAGCACACATGAACGCCACCAAAATGTTGTTAATATGAGTGGAAAGCTTGGGATTTTCTTTAAGCCCCGATGTTTACGAGTTGGGGTCATGTCAGTGAGAAACATGGCGGAATACCAGAATACTTAAAGGTATTTAGCAGTCATTGTCAGGTTTTTCTATTTACAACGAAGTAAGCTTATTGCCTGCGTAAAATATGACTGCATTGTAATATATAGTGTCAAGAAAAAGTATGTAAACCCCTTGCAGAAGCTGTGAAAATGTGAATCATGTTAACAAAATATAAGGGATCATACAAAATGCATGTTATTTTTAACATGTTTAGTTAATTAAAGGGTAACTAAACCCCTGTTCACAGCCTAACTCCACCCCCTGGCAATATTTGAAAAATGCTGGAAAAGTGGAGACAGAGGGGACGAACCAGGGCGGGGCTGGAGCGGGGGGTGTGCACCTGAGACCCACAGTGACCGATTGATTTACAGCTGTCAGACTTGCAAAGATGGAGAATGACTGGAGTGACGCCAGTAGTTTTGTAACAGATCAATCTTTTGAAGTAGAGGACTTTTCTCCCCCAACTTCACCTGAAGTGGAGAAGGATGAATTGTCTGTAGAAGTTGTCAATAGCCTTATCAATTCCAGCCGCTGGCTCAAACTGCGGTCTTAACTCCCGATACTGACGATTCGCTAGCAACAGCGCAAGAGAGAATGAGACCACTGACCTAATCTATGAACAGTCAAATCCTTATACTGAATGCCACTTTAAAAACATCAGCTACATGCAAAGTATTTTTGTTTAAATTGACTAAATCAATAGGCAGCACAGGACCTATGAGTTCAAACCTAATAGCCTCTTATAAACAGATTTCCTCAAATAAAGTAAGACTTTATACGCCAGCACATGACGGTATTGTTGTGCGTTACCACAGAAACCACTTGGGTGTCAGGGTTTGAAAGCGCGTCTCATGAATGAATAGTATTTGTACACATTACAAGCATCAAAAACAGTTGGAAGAACGATGCACCACAACGTCCAATAGGAAAATTCAACTGCAGTAGCCACCGTTGAACCTTAGAGGGCATCACTAAGATGTTTTTACACCATATTGTAAAATTAAAACACTTTATACTCAAATGTCAACTTTTACTTGAATCAATGAACAGCACTAATAAAGCCCCAGTCTTGCAGATCATCAACTAAAAAAAGTTGTTCTAGGGTTTAGTTACCCTTTAAGAGAAGGCACACCGCCATCTTGAATGACCATCATAAACAGGATATCCCGCCTCATAAATACAAACATCCTTCAAAATTGTCCTTCAAAATTGTGGCTTTTAGTGCATGTGTGTCAGCTTTTGCGTCCATCTATATGCAAATGCAACTTAAAAGTTGGCTAAATCTTTTTTCCAGAGAAAATTGACTACAAGTATTATTGAAATCATCTTATGGTGCTTTCACACTAACACTTTTAGTGCGCACCCGGGTTCGATTGACGTCAGAGTTCTGTTCGTTTGGATGATTTGAATGCTGTCTTCCAAACTCGGGTGCGCACCCGCGAACCGTACCCGAGTCCACTTAAAAAGGTGGTCTGGGGTACGGTTCCAAGCAACGGGGTAAACAGCTGCTGCTTTGATAACAGAAACGCACCCCAGGTCGGACCCTAATAATATAATATGAACTAGGGGTGGCACGGTTCACAAAACCCACGGTTCGGTTCGTATCACGGTTTTAGGGTCACGGTTTTCGGTTCTGTACGGTTCTTGTTGTAACTGTCTTTAAATTCTTTTAAATCTTTTTCGCTCGGAAAGGACAGTCACTGTCTGAGGTAACATACGGACACGAGGCTACATTGCGCATGCGTCGAATCGTGCGACGCACATGCTCCGAACCGAGACAAGCAAACTGAAGGGTTTGTTGTTTTTTTTATGTACCGTGCCATTCCTAATATGAAAACAGTCCAGCGGGGGCATGGGGCACAATTGAGCTCAGGTTCGGTCCAATCGAACCAAGTGTGAAAGCACCCTTAATGACATCATCTTGGACTCAGGGGTGTGTCCAGATTTGACCAATCAAATACTGTCTAGAATAATTAAGTCCCCTCCCACTCATTGTTGTTATTGTTTTTGTGAATTGAAGTAAAGCTGAAATAAAATATTAGATAGAAAAACTTAGAAAATATAGAAATTATGCCTTAAGCCGAAATATGCAAATACGCGGGCGTATGCAAAAAACTTAAAATTTAAATATAAAAATTTAAGCTAATTCCAAATATTGAAAATAAGTATAAAGTATAATATAACACTGCTCCTACCAAAAGCTCCTGCAGCTCTTTGACGTGTCCTGTCTCAACTCCTTGTTTGTATAAGAATGATATTTGGTGGAAGATGGCAGTGGTTTAATTTGAACTATTTCTTATAGTCTTAAAAAGTGTCTTTTTGCTTCATTTTATTTTTAAGTGAAGCAAAACACACACGCAAAAAAACATTGGCTCATGATAAGAGGAATATGCTGGAAATCTCATGATCCCTCATTAAAAATGTAGAAATGTGCAAGATACATTATTGAAGGAATCGAGCACCCGAGCCATTGACTATACAGTGGAGTTGTCATCTCTGATTCCTCTTGCTCTTCCTTTAAATATATTAAACACACAGAGAGCTCCATCTCAAGCTCCCTACGCCTGCCATGAACCACTATAGAGAAGGCAAACAAGTCATCGGCCTGAGTGGTCGGATTAGAAATAGAACGTCTTCCTTTGGGGAATGCATCTGAGATTGATGAATTATACAAGCTTTTCTGAGAGCAAGCGTGCTTTGCTCCACAGAAACACTGTACATGTTTGAAAAACCAAGGCTGTGCTTGCTGTTGTACAGTGTAAGCAAAATAGGGGAGTTTTTTCAGAAGGTTTTCTCAAGTCAACATGAACAGTAGGTTGAAATAAAACGATGTTCTTTCAAATTTGAATCAAAGATCAACGCCATATGTTGCCTCATGCTTGGATTAGTCTCATATGCAGACTCTTTTAGAGTTTCTTCATCAAACAGATAGACTAAGAATGTGTTGTTTAAAGAAGCTCTTTTTTAATTATCTAACTCTTACCATAGGATGGAAAATGTGAGCTCACTGGGACTGTTGATCGTTTTAAATGTGGACATTTCCTGTAAAGCACCAAATCAACAGCGGCATTTAAGAGGAGATGTTTCATAAATGCCGCATATATCTTGTAAATATACTCATTTATATTGCAAAAAGCTAAATAAAACTACTCCAGTCTTTAGTGTCACGTGATCCTTTAGAAATCATTCTAATATTTTGTATTTCTTAATATTTTTAGTTAAAAGTTGAAAAGAACATTGATTGGAAATAGATTTTTCCTTTGTAACAGACTTTTGATCAATTTAATGTGTCCTTGCTAAATAAAAATATTTAATATATATATAGATTTGTCTGTCGTGTCTGTCATACAGGCGCTGTCTGTGGACCGTCAGTCTCCTCCACTGCTTGGTGTCAATGGCTCTAGTGAGGACAAGTTGTTTCGCAGCAAGAGTGCTGATATGGAGCAGTCCATGGAAAAAGAACAGATGAGGAAGATGCTTTCCGAAGGGTAAAATATTCACATGACAAAAATCACACATTTTCTTTTACAAGAATTCAATCTCCTGTTTGTAATATGTGACCCTGGACCACAAAACAAGTCATAAGGGTTTTTTTTTATTATTGAGAAAGCTAAATAAATAAGCTTTGATGTATGGTTTGTTAGGATATGACAATATTTAGCCGAGAGACAACTATTTGAAAATCTGAGGGTGCAAAAAAAATCTGAATATTGAGAAAATCGCCTTTTAAAGTTGTCCAAATATAGTCCTTAGCAATGCATATTACTACTAATAATACAATTTTTATATTTTTACAGTAGGACATTTACAAATGATCTCTGTGGAACATGCTCTTAATATCCTATTGATTTTTGGCATAAAAGAAAAATCGATCATTTTGACCTATTCAATGTATTGTTAGCTATTGCCACAAATATACCCATGTGACTTATGATTGGTTTTGTGGTCCACATATCTAGTTGCAGCATTAATTGGGGACAAACTTTAAATTTGATGTATTTTTAATTTACTTTGTCTCATATTTTGTAATGGGGCTTCACATGATTTTTTTCCTTTGATATATAACCACTACTTGTCTCACTCAGATGCACGTGAATCTAATCAATTCGCCTGATGTACTTTTCCTCCTCAGTAGTTTTCTAGGGTAATTGAGTTTAACATCAAAAGTCTTACATATTTAAGCATGAAGAACTTCACCATACAATCACAACATTGAATATGCTGAATAAACATCACAAAGCCACAGATTCAGGAAGTCAACCTGCAAATGGCTTACAGTTTACATGATTCTCTGTTAAATTTAAAATTGAACACAAAAGAAATTACATTTCAAAAACTTGTGTGTGGTGTGTACCATCGGCTGCCGTTGGACTAAAAATCTTTGAAGAAATTTGTCTTTGCCTCAGGTATCCAGAAGGAAACACTTGAGTATAACTGAACCCCAGATGTTGGTTTGTTCACAGGTCGATATGCGAGAGAAACTCAGAGGCAGAGCTGTTTTCTCTTCGGGACAGCAACGCTAAGCTTGTAGCCGCTCTTCATGAAGCTAACAGCAGCGTTGAACATTGGAAAACACAATTGGCCGAGTATCAGGAAGAAACGGATCGCCTCAGAGAGCAGGTGAGGAATTCTGAAGAAATGGTTCACACAAAAATGAAAATTTCCTGATTATTTACTCACCCCAAGGTTATCCAAGATGTGTATATGATGTATAATTAAGGTTTTGGGGGGAAACAAGTGAAAAATAAGGGTCTGTAGCGAAACAGTCAGTCATTTTCATACCCTAAAAATATATTGGCTTGACAAAAACATTCACTGAAATTTGAATTCTTGACATTTTAGTAGCATCCTTTAGGGGTGGGCAATATGACCAGACCAAAAACTTATTTCTTAATGCATGTATGAGAGATTTTATTTATTTTAATATATATCATAGTTATCATATTTTTGTTATAAAAAAATATGAAGCAGCAAACTACAAACAATAGGACAAACACAACAGATACAAATGAAATAATGTTTTTCATGTTCAGTTTTATTTAACATGCATACATTTATTTAATATCTTTTGTTGTTTGATTTAACATTAATGACAGGCAGGTATTTTAGGCTGCTGTTGCTTTAAGCAAGGTTTCTGCAGGTCTTAAAGTTTTAATTCACCCTTAGACAAATTAATTCCTTAAAAAGGTCTTAAATCAGAGCAGAAAGTGTTAAATTCATGAAGCTATTGCATTAAATATTGGATGTATTGGACAATTTTTATATATTCATCAGTATTGGTCTTATTTTAAGCGAAACTCACTTCATCTTGATCGGTTTCACAGAAAACAACATCATGTCATTTTATATCTCCAGTAAATCTTGATTTAAGAATCTTTAGACATTTGCACTGGAAAATAAGACAAAAATGCTGAGGAAGAACAGCACTTTTTGGCTGTCTCATCAGAAGATAAAGTAAAAGTTATGCCCATATTCTATAGGTTAAGAGCAGAGGTATTTATTTTTGTAAAATGAATGAAAAAATAATGGATATTTGGTGGAAGTTATATTTTCAAACTCTGCGAATGTAACTCCATTGTGTCATGTATTGTTCCATTCCATTTTTTCCTTCACTTTTCTTTACTTGGTCTTAAAAGGGTTTTTGAAAAAGTCTTTACATTCATATAGCCTGACGTGGTCATACTCAATATCCTAGTCAGAATATGATTCTGATACTGCTCCATTGGGCTGTGATTATGTGTTTCAACCGAACCAGGAAAGACCTCAATTGGATAGACCTACAACCAATCAGAGCAACGGAGCGACGCATAACGTTAGTTGTCAAATGTCAACAGAACTCAACTGCACTGTGTTGCCAAGTCCGTGTTTTTCCCATGGGTTGTTCTCCATGTCCACGGGTTGAAGCGACCCCAATTATGTGATTATATAGACCCAGGAATGCGAATTTTCACAACCTTTCCAATATAACATATTTTGCCAACCAAACCCGGAAAGCTATTGGGATTGTTTTGGGCTATAGTTTTGGGTAGCAATTGCGCGACATTGCAAAAAAAACTAGGCAACCCTGTCTGGACGCACGCTGGAATAAGTAACGTTAGAAGAAAAGGATGAGTGTAAACGATCTTTGCCATTGATGTAAAAAAAAAAAATTAAGAATACACAGAGTACTTACCAACATGATCATCATTTCTGAGAGAAATAGTGAAGGTGAATGAATATATTCTCCGTTTAGGATATCGACATCGCGATGTGCCTGTGAGCGATAGTCACATCGCCGGAACATGCGATGTGAAGGGTAGTAGCCCAGGGTTGGAAATTAGCAACAGCCAATGGCGGGTATTTTTTCTAAGTGGCGGGTGACTTTGGCTTGTATACCAGCCACAGTGGCGGGTAGGTTGAAAAACATATTTTTATTGGTTACTACTTAAAACATTCCTTCTAATGGATTAGACAGCTTTTGTCGAAGAATGCTGTTGCTAGTAACAATGATGCACTTTGGTCGAGTAACTCATTTCATTGTTTTCAGCGCTGAGCTGAGGTAACGGACTGACGGGAAAAAAAAAGGTTAAAAAAATGTGGCGACATATGCCCGGGGTTTAATGGCCAGCCGCGGAGTCAGCAGTGTAACGTTAGCGGACCCGTCCGGTGATAGCCAGACTTTACTGCTGTTTCAGGAGTTTATTGAATCCGTTTATCTCCAAAAATCACTGTAAGAGCTGGACAAAAGCAAAGAAGTGCGTATACCTCGTACACAAACTCAATCTCCATAACAGTATCAATAACATAACACAGCGAAATACACAAAAATACTCAATACAAATTACAATAAGCAAGTACATACACGCCTTCAGGGGGTGCTAAAAAACTGTAAACTTTAAATCTGCTTAAATCCACTGAATGATGAACCGATGAACCGCAAGCTCTCAAGAGTGCTCACTCTCTCTCCATATCGCTCCGTAGACTGCCACACCTGTCAAAATAAAAGTCCCTACTTATTAAGACAGTTAAAAACCTATTTAACCTACCTTAAACCTATTTAAACATACAGAAATTTAAAAAATATACACAAAGACAAATTATAAAATACTTCACAATGAAGTATGTTACAAGCAACTTGTAACTTGTACTCTTGCTGCTCACTTTTCTTAATCAACATATGAAATTAAAACAATAATAATATAGGCTAATATTTAAACATAGCTTAACCAAGTCTCATATCAAGTGCACTGCCATACAGCCAGTGTTGGGCAATAGTGAGATACAAGTTGTGACACTACTATAGCTTAACTACATGTTTCAGTAGCTCTGTTACTTTTAAAACAGGGTAGGCTCACCGGTAAAACCACGTTCGCCCAAATCCTGCTCAGACATTAAACGTATCTGTTCTGTACTGTAGCCTACTGTACCTGTTGTTGCCATTAAACAATGTATTTTGTTTCATATTTATGTTTAGATATTATAATGCTATTTTTAAATTTAAGCCATATTGATTATTAAAAGTGCAAAGTGCAATTTGTCAGAGACAGAGTGGGTCAGAAATTATTTGACCACTTAATTAAGCTTTTTTTTTTGTAGAAAGCCTTTTTTTTAAAGTGAATTTCGTTTTGTACAAATTGTGTCTTAATTTTAATCGATGTTTCATCAACCAATTGCTTGGTTTTAATAAATAAGTAATAAATAGACTATAGCAGACAACAATCGGTGACATGAGGGCACGGGAGCGAGCACTTGTGTTGCACATGAACGAACTGGAGCGTATAGGCTACTTCTGCACAGACATGAGAGATATGTGTACAGAAAGCTTGAAAAGTCCTCTTTACGAAACAATTCTAAACGGAAAGAAAGCAAAGCGCACTGTTCACATGACCAACTCATGACTGGCGGTTCTGTACCGAATGCTGCACTCCTGCATTAGACTAATCCTGACTGACTCCTGAGTATATAAATTAAGTTACATACATTTTGTTCTTGCACTGATGTTAAATTTGTAACCATTTTGCACTTTCGCAGCTGTTGACCTAAAAGAGGTACTTTGCAATATATTTAGCCATGATTATGATGAATAACACCAACACTGTTTTACTTTGGCTAAGAAAAGTTGACTTAAAAGATTGTGAACCAAAATGCTTATAAGTTGTTTTATTAAAAATATATTTATTTTAAGTTATATTGTTGTAAACCAATCAGGGGGGTTGGTGTAAAGCTGCTGTTTTATTTAAAAATGTGTTCTAATTTTGTTCTAATTTTGGAATAAAATATTAAGTGACTTTTTTGTCACTTGAAATGAAGCTTGCTTATTAGTGAAATTATTAATATCATGGAATGGTAATTATTGACTTTAGCCGGGATTGATGGCTCTCAATATCGCAATATATATCGTTGGGAAGAAAAAAATATTGCAATGTAATTTTTTTCCAATATCGTGCAGCCCTAATTCAGAGCGTGTAAATATGCTTTCTATTGGGGTAAATGAAGTCTGGTTCCACATTAGTGTCAAGTGAACCACTGCAGCTCCGGTCCAGAGACACGATAGCACAGAGTGGATCATATGGAAGTGTCAGCGCAGACCACAAACCGTATCGGACCCATTTGAATTGTGCACAGAAGCTATATTGTAAAGTGTTATGGAGGAGATTAGGAGGAAACTTCGGCTTTACTGAGCACAACGGCTCTGGCTGAGCTGTGATACTACTTACTAAACGCTATTGGCTATTTTAAAAGTGTTTTCCTTCTGGATACCTGTTTGATCGGTCTGCTGTGTCTTCCTTTTTCCGTGGAAATTGTCAACACATTGAATAAATCTGCACGTTTGATGGCACTTCAGTGGGCCTGTAAATGTTCATAAGAGTTTTGGGAGATACAAAAAGAGGTTCCAGATGAAACCGTTTTTCCACACAGCTGCTTTTTTAAGGACCACATAAGGATAACGTCCATGTTAGACATTCTCATGTGTTAACAGTTTGTTTTAGCAGTTGCTCAAGCAAACTGAATATTTTCCCTTAGGCAGTCTTTGGCAGCGTTTTTTACATAATCATACATTAATGATTCCACAACACTTTGAAGGTCTACTGAAGCAAACATCAACCAGGTGACGTATATAGTTCAGGTCTTGGGAGAGCGTGCGGAGGGATATTTTTAGGAAAAGACAATACGCCTTCGTTGCCCGGAACAGAAGGAAGACAAATGACCGTGGGGAAAATGAGACCACTAAGTTTTTCCCTAACACAAACAGAAAAAAAATGGCTCTGAGTTGTGACAGCGTTAAAAGCTTCAGTGCAGTGATGCCCTGCTTTACTTTCCCTCAGGGGTGAACATGAGTGTAGTGTTTTCTGCAAATTATAACGGCCTCTGAAGAAAAGACGCTCAGTCATAGAAACCATGGCTGTGTGGAAAGTAAGAGTGGGGTAGTGACTGCTGGAGAGGGTAGTGTGAGATATTTTATTTTCGCTTTTCAGTGGGATCCAAAGGTCGAAGGAACACTAAAGAGATAGTTCACCCAAAAATGAAAATTATTTCATTATTTACTCACCCTCAGAATATTCAAAAAGAAAATATTTTGAAGAATATAGGTAACCAAACTGTTTATGTGCCCCATTGACTTCCATAGTATGGGATTTAAAAATACCATGGAAGTCGATGGGATTCATGAACTGGTTGGTTACAGACTTTCTTCAAAATATCATCTTTTGTGTTCAGCAGAAGAAAGAAGTTCATACAGTTTTGAAGCAGCTTGAGGGTGAGTAAACGATGACAGAATTATAATTTTTATTTTTTTCTCACAAAAAACCCCAGAATTTCCAGATTTTATGAATTCTTAAGTTATGTATAGTGAATAAAAAATATTTGGGATTAGGAACTATGCACATGAACTTGTACAGATGGTCTTTTATAAAAGAAAAAATATTTTATTTTTTATTATTATTTCTCAGTTTTATTGAAATATTAATATTTGAATAGCTATCCAAATTGTATTCATTAAATTAAAGTCATGTGGCGTGACCAACATGGGTGGGAAAAGCCTAAAACAGGAAATGACGTCATAGAGAAGATATCAGAAAAATTAACCTTTTTATAAAAAGGCAAAGTTAGTTCAAGTTCTAAAATGTGGTGTGATGCTCCAAAAATAGAGAAAAATTATGAATTACTATTTTGTAATATGTATGTATGTATGTAAGTTTACATTGATAAATACATTTTTACTTGGCTAATACACATGACATTAAATTAAACATTTTCTTGAAACAACTTGAAAAGTTTTTGGTAACTATTTTAGTGTCCTTGTTACATGTACTTACTCACTCTGGCAATAACAGGAAATTATACATAACATGCATTTACATGTTGTTAAACAATATTACTCAATACTTAAATGTAGTTACAATGTAACAAGGACACCTTAAAATTTCAGTTTTCAGAACCAAATTAAACCAACATGAATAAATATAGAACATTTCTAAGAACTTGGCACATGTGTTTTATTGGACAACGTGGCACATTCTCAGTTTTTGTCTGAGACTTTATACAATTGGGGACTGATTGTTCTACTGGAGTTTGATGAGAGAACTTGGAATAGCTGTGGTCTGTTGGTTTCATATTTCAGGTTGCAGACCTGGAGGCTCAGAGCGGGGTTTCTGCTTCCACTGAGACGGGGAGTGAGGAGCTCACACAGTCTGTGGCAGAGATGGAGGCCCTTATCAAAGCTAAAGATGAGGTAAAGATTACTTTATGTAATAACAGTGCTAACTGACACGGCAGGAGACTCCAGTTGCGTCCCAAATGATGCACTATGCACTCAACCATCTAGTGTATGAATTTGATACGGTTGTTTTGTCATTCAACATTAGTCTGATAGCCCCTCCCCCTCCACTATGTGAGGAAAGCTGCGACAGTTGAATCAGTGCATGAATTGTCCAAAACTCCTCACTTTGTTTTTTTTGGTGTATCATCTGTGTATTTAAAGTGCACTTTTTATTTGTGCTGTTTTCTGAGTGCACTACTCGCAAAACTTCACGGATTGGGACATACCTTCCATTTTTAGACTTTGACATATCAGAAGTATATTGAGAACCCATTGTATTCAGTAGTGCTGTCACAGCCACTCCAGACCCTGTATTTTCAACATCTGTTTTAAACTATGTGCATATGTATACCATCAGCCCATTTAAATCCAATGAATTTCCACAGAAAATAAAGTAGAATTCCTTTTTCATTTCACTTGTAAGATGAGTAAGTTATTAAAGAGTATTCCTTATTTAAAAATGGTCATTACAGGAAATAAAGACTCTGCGGGGCAAGAAACCAGATTTTGCCGAGCTGGAGAAAGAAAGGGAAGAGGCCTTTCAAAGGATGCAGGTACATTTCTTTATTCACTTTACTAAGTGTATAAATATGCTTATGGTTTAGTGACCTGAAGATGAATGTTTATTTGTCTTGGCATCAGGAACTGGAAGTGAAGAACTCTGAGCTGGAGAAACGTGTGCAAACAGCAGAAATCGATTTAGCTTCCTCCCAGGATGCCCGGAACAGGGCGGAGATTGCGGTGCAGAAGGTCATTGAAACTTTAGACGTCAAGATCTTCGACTTGAGCGACATGCGACAGAACCTAGCCAAGCTCCTGGACAACTGACTGCTTCGGTTGTACAAACATTGTATGATAACCACCAATATGAGGTCGATGAGAACTTGTTCTCAACCGGAATCTTCCCAAGCTGCACAACTCGACGGTTCGTCATGGTACTAGGCCGGTAGTAAAAACTAGAGAGGTGATTAAGTAGCACTACAATATTTGCATTTACGTTCCACATTTGCTTCCTGAGAGCTGAAAAAGCCTTCGTTGTAACCTACCAGGTGTTCCGCGCTCATACAACGGAGCCTGTTTGATTAAAATAGTCACAAGGAAAACCATAAAGAACTGTCCAAAAGACTATAGCTTCTTTTAGACCTGTTTATTGGTACTAGATATCAACATAGTTGAAATTGTCGTTGAGATCTGTGATTTGGTTGTGACTAGGTTTCTAAATGAGTAATTAGAGTAAGACTTTGTTTGAACAGAACATTCTGTAGATATAAGCTACTGTTAAATCAATGTATTTACAGGTATTATTGCTAGATGCATAACTAGACCTGAAAAATGAAGATATCTCAATATTTACGGACACCAGCATGTCTCTTAGGACATTTAATGGCTTGTTGAACGCACAGTTTCTCTTTCATGCCTCATAAAATTTGCTCAATGTAGGGCTCTGCAATTGACAAGAAGAGCAGGGAATTTGAAGCACATAGCACTAACAAAACATTATATTTCTCTTAGTAACAAGTGATAACATGAGTGAATAATTAACCTTAACTTCCATTTTTCATTAACTAATTTATTCATCATTTTAACTAATCTGCTGCAGTCTAAGTTCTAAATCTACCTACAAATCTAGGATCAACTGGTTTACAGAGTACTTCGATTCAATTTTCACTGTCTTGATTCCATTAGTTCAAAATGGCACCTCTAACTGCAACAACCCTTTAGGAAAAACCCTTTAGACTTCTTATAAACCACTATCGTTTGCAGTACATCAGCATGCATCTTTATACCATGTAGTTTTTCCTCTTTTTACAAAAACATTTCTTTAGCCTAAACATTCACTTTAAGTGTTGATTTTTCTTTGCTTGGACATCTGCCCTATAACCTCAAAGACATTTGCACATATACTATTTTTCTATTGTGTGCCTGTTGTTGGTTGTTTTATATGAATTCTCAATAAAAGTATTTGATTCATGTGTACACGTCCTTTAATTTAACTGTTTTCCAAACCTAAAACCCTCCAAGATAGCCTTTATGATACTTTATGAAGACTGATGCTTAGAAAATGATTCATGAGGTTAAGTTACATTGGCATGAAGTACAAATGAATAAAGTCATAAAGGTTTGCTTTACCATTTGTTTTGATGTAATATTGAATTGTGATAATTATGGTGCATTTTGAAACAGTGTTGCTGTTTTTTTGTTTTGTGTTTTTTTTATATATAAAATGGGATCCAAAATAGTTTTATTTTATTTTTTTTTTAGAATTTGAATGAAGAAAGTGTGTGCTTTATTGTAGAATACAAATATGATGGAAACTGTGAACAAAGATTCCTGTTCTCAGGAAAAAAATGAAACATTAAATGTGTTATATTTATTTTTAGTGAAGCGGATATAATTGCAGTCAGTACTCTTATATACACACTCTTTATCATCATAATATGAATAATTTGGGCAAATTCAGGTCTAGTAACTGATCCTGTTACACAGTGGCTCTGTTTATAAATACCTGAATATCATTGCATTATAGACTCACCTAAAGGATTATTAAGAACACCACACCAATACTGTCTTTGACCTCCTTTCGCCTTCAGAACTGCCTTAATTCTACATGGCATTGATTCAACAAGGTGCTGAAAGCATTCTTTAGAAATGTTGGCCCATATTGATAGGATAGCATTTTGCACTTGATGGAGATTTGTGGGATGCACATCCCAGGCATGAAGCTCCCGTTCCACCACATCCCAAAGATGCTCTATTGGGTTGAGATCTGGTGACTGTGGGGGCCATTTTAGTACAGTAAACTAATTTTCATGTTCAAGAAACCAACTTGAAACGATTCAAGCTTTGTGACGGTGCATTATCCTTCTGGAAGTAGCCATCAGAGGATGGGTACATGGTGGTCATAAAGGGATGGACATGGTCAAAAACAATGCTCAGGTAGGCTGTGGCATTTAAACGATGCCCAATTGGCACTAAGGGGCCTAAAGTGTGCCAAAAAACATCCCCCACATTACACCACCACCACCAGCCTGCACAGTGGTAACAAGGCTGGATTCCCATGTTCTCATTCTGTTTACGCCAAATTCTGACTCTACCATCTGAATGTCTCAACAGAAATCGAGACTCATCAGACCAGGCAACATTTTTCCAGTCTTCAACTGTCCAATTTTGGTGAGCTCATGCAAATTGTAGCCTCTTTTTCCTATTTGTAGTGGAGATGAGTGGTACCCGGTGGGGTCTTCTGCTGTTGTAGCCCATCCACCTCAAGGTTGTGCGTGTAGTGGCTTCACAAATGCTTTGCTGCATACCTCGGTTGTAACGAGTGGTTATTTCAGTCAAAGTTGCTCTTCTATCAGCTTGAATCAGTCGGCCCATTCTCCTCTGACCTCTAGCATCAACAAGCCATTTTCGCCACAGGACTGCCGGATACTGGATGTTTTTCCCTTTTCACACCATTTTTTGTAAACCCTAGAAATGGTTGTGCGTGAAAATCCCAGTAACTGAGCAGATTGTGAAATACTCAGACCGGCCCGTTTGGCACCAACAACCATGCCACGCTCAAAATTGCTTAAATCACCTTTATTTCCCATTCTGACATTCAGTTTGGAGTTCAGGAGATTGTCTTGACCAGACCACAAGCCCTAAATGCATTGAAGCAACTGCCATGTGATTGGTTGATTAGCTAATTGCATTAATGAGAAATTGAACAGGTATTCCTAAAAAATCCTTTAGGTGAGTGTATAACAAAATATTAAACTAAAAGTGCCACCTGAATTTATATTTTGTTATATAATTTAAATCCATTCACACATTTACATTTCTAATACATTAAATAACTTATAAATGTTAGCTTTGGATATATATGTTATCCTGTCACTATGAAGGATTCTTAATGGCAACCTGTATGTGTAATTTCAAGAGAATGACCATACATATATTTTTTTCATTTATAATCATTTATCATTGAATTGTTTATTAATGTCGTTTTTTGTGTGTTACTTGTTATTTATTTGCTCTTTCCTTGCTTTCTTGTTTAATCTTGGAAATTTCTGGTTTTAAGGAATATTTGTCATTCATGAAAGAATTTTTAAACATCTCAGGACAATGTAGTAAAGCAGTTAAATATAGCTTTTTGTTTAAGAACACTCGTTGGATTTATGCTGGTCAGACGAAGTACAGGACAATGGGGATGAAGGACAGACAAAGCCTGAGCAATGAAACATACACAACTAAGATTATTCAATAATACTGCTCATTTTTTCATCCTCACTTCATCTGCACTTTCTGCAATTTCACGGCTTTCTCTGTCAACCCTCTCAGGCTGATGACTGGTTATGGGTGTCAGACAAAACACTGCTGACAGTTTTGGATACCAGACAAAATGGATGTCTTCTAACAGGATCTGGTAGAGACTGGATCAATCTATCTAGGGGAGGCAAGGGAGGCCTAGCCATTGTTTTGTTTGTTTTTTGAAAATGGGAGATCTAATGTTAAAAAAATTCCCAGTTATTGATTTAATTTCAAATTCCTAGCAAAGGAATTCAATCCTTGGATATTTTAGTAATGTTTGTAATTGTTTTGGGATCACTATAACTGTGCCTAATTGCAGTTGACCCAATACTTGGATATTTAAAGGGTTCGTTCACTCAAAAATTCAAATTCTGTCATTAATTACTCAGCCTCATGTCGTTGCAAACCCGTAAGATCTTCGTTCATCTTTGGAACACAAATGAAGATATTTTTCCTCTCTGCTCTCTGACCCCTCCATAGACAGCAATTTAATGAACACTTTCAAGGCCCAAGAAAGGTAGGAAAGACATCGTTAAAACAGTCCATGAGACTACAGTGGTTCAACCTTAATTTTATGAAGGGACGAGTTGTATACTTTATGTGTGCAAAAAACAAACAAAACAACGACTTTATTCAACAATTTATTCTAGCCTGTGTCAGACTCTTACACAGTTGATCTAGTGTAAATGTGCAGCTTCCTAGTTCTATGGCAGAACGACTTGTGCGCATGCCTCGTGGTGCTCAAATGAAGAGCATTGGCCAATGGTCGGTGTTCTGGAAGCGCTGCACTGTTTACACTGCGTCAACAGCGTAAGGCTGTGTGTCCACCAAAGTGGTTTCAGAGCGCTGCGTTTTTAGAACGCCATGAGCGTAACGAGTATTTCACGCTTAAGCGCTCAGCGTTTTTTTTCTGGTCGCCGAATAAAACGCAGCGCTCCTCACTGTCACTTTTCACCAGCCATCCAATCACAGTGGAGGAGGGGCGGGACAAATACAACACTGACCAACCCCACATTCTGCATGTCAACAGATGACAATGAAAGGCTTTAAAAAATAATGCCAGATTGTCTGGTTGAAAACAAAGGACACTTTTTGCAGACGACGTCACACTGAGTGAATCAACTTAGAATGGCTCTAATTTACATGTGTTTCTTTCAGTTGCTTCTCTCCCCACATCATACTTGGCCCCCTCAGGCTGTGACTATTGGAAACGTATTCAAAATCTATATGATCTAAAAGTGAACAAATACTAAACAGTATATATGTTTGATATCATTGGAAATGTCTTAGTGCGACTGGTACAAATATCCAACCCGATCTCACGGCAATTCGTACATATTTTACGAGGTGGCTAATTCGTACAAATTTGTACGACCTCACTCGTTCGAATTCATACGATTTTTACTAAATCGTACATATTTGACGAGTTGGCAAATTCGTATGAATTCGCATTTAATGACCTACCTCAACCCCGCCCTAAACCTACCCATCACTGGGGTTTAGGCAAAACGTACTAATTCAGTGAGGTCGTACAAATTTGTACGAAATAGCCACCTCGTAAAATATGTACGAATTGGTCGTGAGATAGCGTTGAAATATCTCATCCCCACAGAAATATTCAAGAAGATAACAATGGTTTTAAGAGTTTAGAAATATCTTGCATATTATAATGAGTGTGGTTTCTGGAGCCATTTGGTCTCTTCTTTCAATCCAGGCAAATGGTAGAGTGATTGAATTTAAATTCCCTTTTTGTTTCCATTTGAAAGAAGTTACTGTCTGGTCTGAGTACTTAAGGCAACGTAGCAGAAAGTTAGGTGCGCAATATCGTAATTTCAGATTCGCCCGTAACGTTGTGTCCAGCCAACGTTACGTAGCCTATGGAAAGTCAGGAACTCTCTCACTCTGTACTTCAGAGTATTTTATATTATGTATGGGGGATCTTTGAATTGATTATGTAATTGGAATTATACATGTCCCTGACTGTTTAATAAATGTTACATTTTGATTTATTGTTACATTTTGATTTATTCTGACTTACTCTGGAATTATTAATGGGTACTTTCCACAAAGGGTTAAAAGGAATAATTAAATGTGTGTCTAACAATTAAACATAAATTACCAAATAACCAAATTGGCATTCTAATCTAAATTCTAAATTATGATAAAATGGAGTCAGATAAAAAGGAATTGGAATTAGATCCATTTTGCCCAGCTGAGAACATCGAACACGCGCAAATTCCTTCACCCCCACTTCGCTGCCGCCATTGGAGCGATTTCAGCGGCCTTACAAAAACAAACAATAATAATGGAACAAAATGATTTAAAACAAGAGCCAAAGCAAATATTTTACGTTATAATCTGCATTTTTATATAGAATCAATACAGAAACAAACTATCTGTGAAATTAAATACTAACACTTCCGTGGATATTT
Organism: Gobiocypris rarus; assembly: GCA_023029165.1. Taxonomy (NCBI): domain Eukaryota; kingdom Metazoa; phylum Chordata; class Actinopteri; order Cypriniformes; family Gobionidae; genus Gobiocypris; species Gobiocypris rarus. The sequence goes on from CM040931.1 coordinate 22,157,072, forward strand.
TGTATCATAACAAGCAAAGAGTCTCAAATGAAAAAAACGCTGGCCTGCCAAAACGCTCTCAAGAGCCCACAGCGAAGTGATTTCAGCAGAGCACCTAGTGTTTTCAGCTAAAAACACTTGGACATATGGCTAAGAGTCTGACACAGGCTAGAAGAAATTGTTGAATAAAGTCGTTGTTTCGTTTGTTTTTTTGCACACAAAAAGTATACTCGTCGCTTCTTAAAATTAAAATTAAGGTCACATGGAATATTTTAATGATGTCTTTACTACCTTTCTGGGCCTTGAAAGTGTTAATTAGTATCTATAGCCACGTTTAATGCACACTTTTTTGTCATTCCGATTAAAATAATTCAGATTGAAAGATTCATAATGCTTTCAATCGCAATTTTGTGACATGCACACAGTTTGTCTGCTCTATCCTCTGATCTATATCAATGACATGAGTCAGTCCCTGACAAAAGTCTTGTCGCTTGTGTACAAATTGAACTGAAGTGCCGCTGAAATATATTTCTTATCAAGATTTTTTTTTACAAGAAATGGCTGATTTTAATCCCAACAGCTTTTGTAATAATGTTTCAGTGCAAAATGAAACTGTCAAAAAATATTCAAATGTTCACAGCTTGGTAATGCCCATTGAGTGAATTTTTGCAAAGACATAAGTGTTGTCACCTTGTCATATGAGCTTCACCTGTGACTAATAATGGATCAATTAGATCTCAGGTGTGTATAAAAAGAACCCCAGTGCACTAGAACTTCACATCAACTGCAACTAGACCTCTGCAAACATGCCTAAGATTCACCCTGAGACTAAAGTTTTGATTATCAAGAGGCTGAAGACCAGATCCACTGCTGATGTGGCAGACACCGTCAAAGTGTCTCAGCATCAAGTACAGAGGGTAAAAAAAAGATTTGAAGAGACTGGAGACGTTTATGATAAACCCAGGTCAGGCAGACCCTGCAAGACAACTGCTCGAGAGGACCGTTTGTTGGCTTGAAAATCCAAGGCCAGCCCATTTTCCACTGCAGCAGAGCTCCACGAGACCTGGTCACCTGAAGTCCCTGTGTCAACCAGAACAGTTTGTCGGATTCTGTCTTGATATGGCCTCCATGGTCGAATCAGTGCCCAGAAGCCAGCACTAAACAAAAGACAATTGAAAAACATTTGCCAAAGCCCACAGCCTGCTAAAAGGATAGACGCTGGTAAGTGGCAGAAGGATTTTTCAGATGAATCTTCTGTTGAATTACACCACAGTCGCCGCAAATATTGCAGGAGAACTACTGGAGCCCGCATGGATCTGAGATTCACCCAGAAAACAGTGAAGTTTGGTGGGGAAAATCATGGTCTGGGGTTACATCCAGTATGGGGTGTGCGAGAGATCTGCAGGGTGTAAGGCAACTTCAACTTCGTCTAAAATGCCAAGAAATCTTAGCTACCTCTTATATTCCCAACCATAAAAGAGGCAAAATTCTGCAGCAGGATGGTTCTCCATCGCATTCTTCCATCTCCACATCAAAGTTCCTCAAGGCGAAGAAGATCAAGATGCTCCAGGATTGGCCAGCCCAGTCACTAGACATGAACATCATTGAGCATATGTGAGGTAGGATGAAAGAGGAAGCATGGAAGACGAAACCAAAGAATATTGATGAACTCTGGGAGGCATGCTAGACTGCTTTCTTTGCTATTCCTGATGACTTCATCAATAAATTGTATGAGTCCTTGTCAAACCGCATGGATGCAGTCCTTCAAGCTCATGGAAGTCATACAAGATATTACATTTGGATCTCACAGCACCACTACTTAATTTGTTGACATATTTTTGTATTTGCAGTAAATTTGTTCAATTTCTGTATAGGCGACAACTTTTGTCTTGCCAAAATTTGACCTTTCTGTCTTAATTAGATAATAAATCTTTTTTCAGTGAAACTAATTTATTTCAGTGCATTAAACATCATTTGGGATGGTTTTAGCTTTTCATATGAGCTTTTTCTAACACCAATTGATGAATTAAAAATCAGGTTAATAGCAGGTGTTTCTACAAAATAGATAAGTGACACGACTTTCGTCAGGGACCGTAGATCAGTGGCTCTATCAGAAATGTTGACACTGTCCTCTCCAGCAGCTGGAATGAGTTCCCGGTTGCCATAGCAACTCTCAACCGCCATCAGGACTTATAGGGTTTATAAAAGTTATTTATTTGTTGTAAACTGTAAGAATCATCTCAGAATAATAATAATAAATAATAACAATATATATATTTTTTTTTTCTTCTTTTTTTTTTCGGTCAGGCGCAGTTGAAGTAAAAAGTGTCTGACAAACGCTGTCAAGATGTGTAGCCAGACTATGTCTGTGTTTTTATTCCAAAATTATCTTTATAACTTGTTATGAAATAAAACGTTTAACTCCTCTGAAAATTTTACTTTCCTCTATTGTCAACATAGCCTGTTGTGAGCGCAGCGGAGTGGTGGAGACGCGGGCTGTATCGCGATACTCACAGTAGCTAACGTTAATCGGGTCAGGTCGGTGGTGGAATTTTTCGTTTGATCGGTTCGTGAACACGTTTATCTCACTCCCCTCAAACCGATTACAATTTCACTTGGTTTGGGCATTTTTATTCCGATTGAGGTGTTAAATGGAGCATTTTCATTCGGATTGGACTTTTAAACCGCCCTACAGTGAAACATGTAAACGCACCTTATGTGGGGTCAGAGAGCTCTCAGATTTCAACAAAAAATATATTAATTTGTGTTCTGAAGATGAACGCAGGTCTTACAGGTTTGAAACGACATGAGGGTGAGTAAATCATTTCCTTTTTGGGTGAACTAACGTTAACTTATTGTTTTGGGGATCCCTTCCCTACAACTGTGCCTGATTGACCCAATACCGCCACCTACTGAAGAGTATTAAGTCATCAAGCTAAAATAGCATGAATGCTCTAATTACTCCATATCGATTTTTTTTTTTTTGTGTGTGTGTAAGATGTGGGGGTTTCATTAAGCGTCCTACAATGTGTTAAACCACTTTGACATCTCCAAATAACTTGAGTGAGCAACGTAGAGAACCGGTACAATGGTTGTCTTGGAAAACATTTAATAATTAATGTCTCCACAACAAATTGAAAAGCCCCCCTTTGCTCTGCTTTGTGTAACGTTACATGGACAAGAACTTAGCAAGAATACAACAAGAACAAGGTAAAATATTTGTATGACTTTATGTATAATATGTATAATGTATAATGACTTTATATAGCTCAATGCAAAAAATTCCTTCTACATGTAAGTTAGGCCTATTCATTCTAACGTCATTGGTGCGGACTGTGACGTCTTAGATGCTTCGATGCAGCGCTTCGAGAAGAGAATCAGGAGATTTGGTGATTGAGCTGCTTTCAATAGATTTCAATCGCACAATTTTGCTTTTTAAAGCTTTCTACGTTTATTTGCTCTATCGCGACGCTATGAAGATGATTCAGTCAAGGATTTCAAATGTACCGTTTTTGGATGGAGCAACCGGCATGTATAGAACAACTAACAAGAGTCACTTTAAATCAGTTGACATCAGCGCCCTGCAGAAAAAAAGGACTATTATCCCTCAGCCTGTCTCGGCACTTTTACAGCATGGGGACCAGAATTACCTGGGAAAGTACCAGACAGAGACAGCCTTGTCCTTCCCATCCCATCAACCAACCCATGTCATCCAACCAATGTTAACCCACCTCATCATGCAGAGCACCAACTTTAAAATGCCTTCTGGAAGCAGCTGTGACTTTGAGACCACTCAGTCAGACTTCAAGCCCCTGCCGAAGTCTGCAGCACAACTAATGCGTCCCACCACCGCAGTCAGGATAGGTCTGTCAGGGAGCAAATGTCCTGGAACTACATACAGATCCAATTACACTAAACATGAAGTGTCCCCAGTCCTCAGGGCAAAGGCAAAAGCGAACACAGGTAGCCTACTGCATATCAAAGTCTATTTCTATATCTATAGTAGTACTTTTGTATTTTATGAGTGGATATAAGATGCTTTCTTTGTGTCAATAAGGTGTCGGATCAAGTCTGAACAAGGGAAAAAAGGACCAATTCAGCTCAAGTTATCATGAGCAGTTCCAGTACAGGTGGTGTCCTACTCCTGCTCCTCTTCCGTCCGCAGAGAAGGTAATTCTATGCCATTTGCTGTAGCTTCAGAGAACACCAATAATGTTGCAGTTCAATAACATCTTTCTTTGTCTTTCATTCAGCAACGAATTCAGTATTCATCTGTAGCGATGGGAGACCAAGAAAAGATACTGAACAGACAAACAACATATTCCACCTCTTTCAGTCATTTAGGTGCCCACAGGTACTGATAACCATCCTGCTTAAAGACAAAACATGTATAAAACCTAACAGGAAAGCTCTATAAATAACATTTGACCACACCGACTTTTCAATGTACATCAGATAAATCTAAAAAAAACAAAATATGTTCAACAGCATGGCCAAACTGAGGGAATGTCTTCTTCCCAAGATAAATAAATCTCGGCCCATCAACCTCCGGGAACTTGTTGATGAAAAATGGAAAACAACCTCATCTGAGGAATTTTGTGCACACAAATGTGGTATGTACAATAATTGTATGCCGTGTATTTTTTGTTTTGCCATATAACTAATTTAAAGCATTACCTTAATATATTAATTGAATGTAATATTTAAATGCAATACATGTAATGTAATATTTAAATTTAAATGCATTAAATATTTAAATATTGAATTAATGATTTAATTGTATTTATTTTCATTCATTTTTATGCTTAGTATTTTATCTATTATTTAATTTCAAGGGCTTTATATGTGAAATTCTATCTTACAGTATATTCCTTATAAGGAGATCATCATCATATTTGCGCGTTTCAAATCCCCTGATCTAACACTTGTATTGGGCTCCTTCAGAGCCCATGTGTTATTAAGAGTTGGGCTCTCTTTTCAATAAAATTCAAAGACGGATTTATCTGTTCATCTTGGATTTTTGTGCATGTTAAGGGTAAAAGCACATCATGAGCCAGCAGATGGTGCCATTTCAAATATTCCTGAATAACTTTTGTGAATTTCATGTAGACTCAATTATCAACATGCTTTCAGCTTCTGCTTTACATTCGTCACACACTGGGCAAATCAACATTAAACATCACGTATACATCAAGTGTATCAGTTTTTTCAACTTTACCTCATGTTTGTTTTCACCAGGCCCTATTCACCTAGAGCGCAGATGCCCGACCCTCAGCTCTGTGTTCAAAGGAGAGATACTTAAGGGGAACCAGGAGAGACTGTCAACAACAAACCAGAGCTTCTTCCCAAAGGTGGGACCTGTTGCAACTTGCCTCTTGCTTGAAGATCTAAATACAAAGTGTCTTTCCTAACTGAGCAGTGTTTGCCTTATCAGACAGACCATACACAGTTCCCTGTGCATGTGGACGGATCCAATATCAGAAATTTGAGCTATGTAAAATTTGGGTGTCCTGATTTGGCTGGATGGTTCTACAGCACAACATCACAAGAGCAGTTCCCACCAAAGGAAGTGGACCGTCCCAAGCCACCCATCTACCCACCTAGCCATATGCTGCTTGAAGAAGGTACTTTTGGTTTACTAACGTGCATTTTCACATTGAATAGTCACCTAAAATGACCTGCTCATGTAACACCTCCTCTTTGAACGCCCCGCTATAAGCGGGACTCAAACACAGGTCCGCCGGCATGAGAGTCGGATGCTCTAACAATGAGGCTAAAGGCTAGCGTCAGTCGCTAGAACATCTCTTGAGATCAGAGGAGTGAGGTTTACTCACACAGCGACTTCTAGCTGGCCTCCATTACACTCCTGCACATTTTACTCGTAATTTGTAAAAAGTGCTGTTTCTTAAAGAGCTATTTCTACCTGATCTGATTCTTAAAACCAAATATTGTCACGTTGCTTCAGTCATATTTTTTAAAAAATGTTACTACGTCAATAATATTTTTAGGTTACCAACCAAAAAAAAAGACTGAAATATTATGAATAATAATAAATATTATTCATAATAAAAACACTCCAAAAATAGTTTTTAACAATCTCTGTAATATAATATTTATTTATATCAGTATTTCTCTAAACTTGTTTTTTAGAGCCAGATCGGATGTTTACAACTGTGCAAAAAGATTTTGTCCCCCTGAACTCCAGAAGACAGGAACTGAGCCCTAGCCAGCTTCAGCAGGTAAAATATTTACATTTCACAGCAGATCAACTCCAGCTCAGTGGTTTCCCATTTATTCTGCAGTCCATGAAAAGTAAACATAGACATTGGTCGGTTTTAACCACTGATCTATATAATGACTGGATTGCTCATCGCGTTCTAAACTGCCGTCAGGCGGTGAAGCCACCGGAAGTGTTCGAGCGGCCATCTTACTATTCCCTCCCGACAAAAGGCAGCATTGACGTACAGCCAAAACACTGACTTAAATCCCACGATTTGTAGCATATTAGTCTCATAAGATTTGATTCACGATATATGAATGTAAATTAATAGATCCTTCAGATCTTATCTGTAATGTTTATGGTCTTTACAGAGAGGATGAGTCATATATGGAAATCGTTAATGTGGGTGTGTCTACAGCACACTAACGACACTGGTAACGTAACTGAACTAACACAATAATATTTTTCTTTATTTAGGCTATGTAACGTAATTATGGAGGAAATATTAAACATTAACATATGTGTTTAGCTGCAGAAATTAATTTGAATAGCTTACAATAAATGTTAATACAAACCTCTATATTGCACGCACTATATTCTATTACATTTCAAAGTCTGTCATGCATCATCTCGGAAATAAAGCAGTCGGCGTTATCTGCCTGAATGTTATGATGTGTGTATTTTAATTCCTGATTGAGCAACATCTATTTCAGACTCTTTAAGACAGCGTTAATGTTCCCTTATGAGTAAGTGTTATGTGAATATAAGTAACTAACTTATTCCATAAGTGTTATGTATGCCATGTTGTTGAATTAAATATTTATTTAATCATCGTTTAAATCATTATCTGCTTTACAATGTATGCTGTTAACGAAATCATTGTTGAAACGTGCAGCTAGCCTACTGTATGAATGAAAACAAATATCAGTCATTTATATAGATCAGTGGTTTTAACACTGTCTTTAGCTGTGCAATGGGCCTGGTTAAAACCATGTGATGAGTAGTTTTGGTGGTTATACAGTATAATACTGGTTGAAGTACCTTGTCAGCAACTGTAAGGGCTGGGACACCTGCTTTGTTTACGGTTTATATATTCACATTTCTAGTTCACGTTCCCTTTTTTTTTGAATGACTACAGATTACTGTCATCTGCTGTTGTAAGTTGGCTGTCAGCTGAAGTTTTTGTAGAATGTTCAAGCTTAACTTTTTCAAGCCAGCATGCTAGTTTGTTGCTGCTAGTTTTTTTTTAAATGTTGGTTTAGTGTGTACCGGCCTTATGGTGTTATAAGTTTACTACGGTTTAGAGCTGATCTTGACCCTTGTACTAATCTCTTTCTAGGTTAAATACAGTCATATCAGACCGCGGCACAGCAAATATGACTTCAGGACAACTCACAACGAAGCTTTTGTGCCCAAACCCTACTCCAAGGCATCCCTGGACAACCCACCCCTACAACACATCAGCCATATGCCGTTTTAAGTTTAAAAAACATATAAAATAAAAAAAAAGTTCTGCACTCTAAACAAATGTACGCTTTATTCGAGTCTTAGCACGGGAAAATTAGATGAAATTCTTCCTCAGTGCATTATACACTGCTCAATGGATTATTTTATATGCCAGTCAATGAGAATTATCAGGTGTTTGTATGCTCTATACAGTACCTTAAAGGTTCTATAGAAATAGACAATATAGACTTAGAAATAGACTTTTGTCCATTGTAGTGGACATTATATTTTAGTGAATTTCTCTGACAACATACATTTTTTTACATATAGATTTATGTCTGGATGTCCTGTAAAGAGCACATTCAGGGCTTAGACCAAAGAGATACCACATGTTTGGAAGTTTCACAATGACAACTGCCTCTCCTTGGTCTTTAAAAATGACTAACATTAATTAAAGGGTTAGTTCACCCAAAAATGACAATTATGTCATTAATGACACCCGTAAGACCTCCGTTTGTCATTTTTAAATATAGCATTAAAAATCAATACAATGACTATAGATTTTAATGCTATATTTAAAAATGACTCATTTAGATAAAAGGATATAGGAATATAGGAAGTATATTGTGATCTTGATCCATACTTCTAATCAGCAGGTGGCGGTAATGCACCTTGAAGTTGTATGCCAACCGCCATTAAAAAAAATCAAAGAAGAAGAAGACAACGCTGAATAAAGTCATAATTTTTGTTATTTTTGGACCAAAAAGTATTTTTGATGCTTCAAAAGAGTTTAACTAACCCACTGATGTCACATGGACTACTTTGATGATGTTTTTATTACCTTTCTAGACATGGACAGTATACTGTGCATACACTTTCAATGGAGGGACAGAAAGCTCTGGGACTAAATCTAAAATATCTTAAACTGTGTTCCCGAGATGAACTTATGGGTGTGGGACGACATTAGGGTGTGTCATTAAATTTTTGGGTGAACTAACCCTTTAAGTAATCAAATTTAGCAAAAAAATGAAAATATTTTGTATCATCATTTAAATCTGACAATTTTTTTAATTTTCATAAATCAACATCTCAGGAAAATGTTATGGGGTTTCAAATCAAAATATGACTTTCTGTTACGAAACAGGGCATCGATTTTATACATGTCCACTGTAGAGGACACCAGGGCTTAAATCATGTTTATCAGGCATTTTAGGAGACATAAGAAGTGAACAGGGAAAGCAATTATATTTCAATATTCCTATGAAATATTTGATATTATTATAAAAATCTTGCCAATTACTACTCCCATTATCACACTTCATTACATGTTGCCCCAAGAACATTCATTTGTAAATTAGATACAGTGTATAAATACATTGTATTTAATGGAACCCACCCCCCACCCCCATGTTTTGTGACGCCTGCCTTTACATGCACATTAACTTTAATGACATCTGTAGGATTTAATATGGAGTTGACCATTTGCAGCTATAACAGCTTCAACTTGGAAGGCTTTCCACAAGGTTTAGGAGTGTGTTTATGGGGATTTTTGACCATTCTCCTAGAAGCACATTTGTGAAGTCAGGCACTGATGTTGGATGAGAAGGCCTGGCTCGCAGTCTCCGCTAATTCATCCCAAAGGTGTTCTATCGGGCTGAGATCAAGACTCTGTGCAGGCCAGTCAAGTTCCTCCACACCAAACTCGCTCATCCATGTCTTTATGGGCCTTGCTTTATGCAATGGTGCACCATCATGTTGGAACAGGAATCCCCAAACTGTTCCCATAAAGTTGGGAGCATGAAATTGTCCAAAATGTCTTAATATGCTGAAGCATTAAGAGTTCCTTTCAATGGAAGTAAGGGGCTAAGCCCAACCCTTGAAAAACTGTTGAAAGCAATGCCTTGAGCTAATCTGAAGGCCACACAAAGTTTGGAGGTTTGTAGCTATCGACTCTGCAGAAAGTTGGCGACTTCTGCGGACTGTGCGCCTCAGCATGCGCTGACCCTGCTTGATTGGTGATTTAAAAATAAATAAATCCTGTGTCCTCTACAGAGGACATAGCATAATATATGAATTAAATATATATAAATCCTGTGTCCTCTACAGAGGACATAGCATAAAATATGAATTATATATATATATATATATATATATATATATATATATATATATATATATATATATATATATATATATATTTTTTTTTATTATGCTCTAAACCAGTGTCCTGGAAGGACCACCAGCCCTGTACATTTTGTATGTCTCCCTATATCAGACACACCCATTTCAGGTCTTGCAGTCTCTAGTAATGAGCTGATGAGTTGAAGCAGGTGTGATAGATGAGGGAGACACACAAAATGTGCAGGGCTGGTGGTCCTCCAGGACAGGTTTGAAAACCACTGCTCTAAACAATGCAATGACACGAAAAAATACAAAACGTTTTTTCCTGGTTCTCAGGAGGATATAGAACCTTTTTAGGGTTCCCATAATGGGATAATTTTATGGCTATAGTTAAAAAAAATATCATCATTTTTTTTAAAGTAAATCTTATGATCTATACAGCCCGTAAACATATTTTATCACTACAATTAAATAACATTTCTGGAGAAAAAAAAAAGATAGTTTGCCCAGCAATTTAAATTCTTTCATCGTTTACTCTCCCTCCATTGTTTAAACCTATGAGTTTCTTTCTTCTGTTTAATATTGAAAAAAAATATTTTGAAGAACATGGGTAACCAAAACATTGATGGACACCATAGAATGGGGAAAAAGGCTATGGAGGTTAGGGGAAACCATCCACTGTTTGGTTACCAACATTTTTCACAATATCTTTTTTGTGTTCAGCAAAAGAAAGAAATTCTTAAATTGAGTAAATGGTGACAGAGCCACGGGTAATAGGCATGTAGAGTTATATTTAGAACACTCAAAGTCACATCAAGATGGAAGTTCAGAATTTGGCACACAGCATCATTACCTCCATAACTTCGACTGTATTTTTTTTATCAGCATAAAAGAGCGGTTTGAGGTGTGTTATGACAACAGAACGTCCTACTGACAGATCAAATGTGTGTAAGCTCAAGGTTAAATGGCAATCCAGTGCTCATGGTATTAATGACTACAAGAAGTGTGTCAGACGGTGACTAACTCACTGACCTCACACAGCACATTTGGACCATTTATGGCATGTGCAAAATATCATGGAAGAGTGCCAGAAGTTTTCAAGTTAAACATGCTGCAGTCTGCCAGGACAGTCTCTCTATGCAGGTCTGTGTTTGTGTACTAAAGTGGCATGATCCTCTACCTGCACCATATTTAAACAGAGCCTGAGTGTTATCAAACCATATGTGGAGTAATGGTGCCGTGTCGATCTCAGCTTCGCGTTCTCACAATCAAAACAAACACAACATCTACTCCTATTACAAGTTGTAACCTTGAACTTGAGTTTTTTGGTGTTTATGTAAACATTAATTCTGCATAAGCTGCATAATGGCATGTCTGTGTGAGGTGGGGCCCTGAAGAGACAATATTACAATTTCTACTTTGTATGTAATGAAATTAAAATTATATCATCAGCATAATTTAAATGGAATTATATATTTGTATTTCTCTTTTGTTTTAATGACAGCAGTACTTCTCATGCTGCTTGTTAAGACTGATAAGGCAGAATATTAAATAGTCTTTTTTCTTTGTTTTTAATTTACGAACCTCCAGGCAGCATTACAACAATACACAGAACATGATAAAATTATTCAGAAAGACAATTATATCGATTAACAACATTACTTCTTTCCTATGGTTTCAAAAAATAACCGTTATACACTTGTCCAAAGCATCTGATCGGAGGCGTATTTACGTCAACGAATGGGCGTGGTTACAACCACAAATGGGCGTGTGTCTGCTTCTCATTTGTGCACAATCGAAAATGGGCGGTCCCAAACATTAGAGTACATTTAACTTTTACTCCCGTTGTGTTGTTGTGACTTGCACTCAGTTTGTCGGTTTTAAAATCGATAGGTATGTTCCTCTTGTTTGATCTTGCTGTAATATCAACTATGTAACTTAGTAGTTTTGGTTAACACTAAACTTGAATGACTGTAACGGCGTTTGAATTAAACACTGTATAGGCTACTTGCGTCTTGATATCTTCATATGAAGGATGATTTAAAAACGTTTAATCACCAAAGATGCACATATTAATTATTAATATGGCTTAAACTCTATGTTTTGTGCATCATAGTTATGGCTTTCCAAAGCTTGAAACTCTTTGCTCTTGAGCTGGACGGACCGGATGATACTGTGTACTGCAGCGGAGAGAGGATCACTGGCGTGGTGGTCCTGGAGCTCAACCGGGAAATCAAAGTCCGAGCCATGAGAGTGCTGGGAAGAGGGGTCGCCACAGCTCACTGGCTGGAAAACCGCAGTGTCGGCGTGAACACCGTCTATAACGACTACACGTCTAAGACAACTTATTTCAGGAAGAGACAGCACCTTATCCGAGGTGGGTTTGCATGGATTTATCCACTCAGATAGGTGGTTCACTCAAAAAAGATGAACCCGTTTGAGTTTCTTTTATTATCTGTGCAACAAAAAAAGAAAAATTTACTTGGATGAATGGTAACTGACGATGTTTATCGCAAAAGCGGCACAAAAAAACAAACCAAAAAACCCCATAAAACTCCTGCAGAATATTCCAAATCCTCAGAAACATTTTTAGTTCGTAAGAAATGAAAGCTTTAGTTGTTATTTATAGCTGTGACAGGTTTTAACCCTATGCCGGAACAGGAGAACCCGAATCAGTCTGAATTGTGAACGAAAAATCTGTTTTATAAACTGGACCAACCTATGTGAACAGATTCGACTCGAATTCAAATGAATCTTTCGTCCACGAAAAGTGGACTTCTTTCAAAGTTACTTTCAAAACTAATGCATTACAATACCCTTAAATTGTAACGAATTGCGGTACTGTTTACTGTTACTGTTACTTTTTTTCTTACCTGGTCTGGGCTTGTTTTTTTGTTTTATATATATATATAGGATATAACAATAAAGTCATATTTTTTGGACAAATGTAAAGTCCCTTTCGCACCAAAATTGAAATAATACGGCTGAAGGAACTGCAAATTCTTTAAAACTTACTGCATCAATAAAAAAAGAAGTTATTTTTCCTTGGTTTGAAATCATTGAAGGTCAGCAGCAAGTGCATTGATCAATAAAGTGAGAGTAAATATGTAAAATATTTGTTTTATTTAATTAACATATTTAATTATTGGAGGTTTGTGTGGTATTTTGATTTTGCATTTCACCGATTTTATTCATTTTTTTGTGTGCAAGAGTAAATGCATGCTCACATTTAGTCTAGTAAGACAATAGCCATCATGTTTACACACAATGCCTCTGCACTTTCTCATGCTTTCTCTCAACATGAGGACAGGAGAGCTGTCAGTCCATACATGGGAAAACAAAGTCACTTGAGTTACTTATTTGAAAAAGTAACAGATATTTTGTTATAAATTTAAAAGTAATGCGTTACTTTACTAGTTACTTGAATAAAGTAATCGGATTACGTAATTCAAGCTACTTGTAATTCGTTACCATCAACACTCCTGCTTACATGTATTTGGCGGGAATCCAGTAATATATCAGTGCTATCAATGAATAACAACAACACAATACTGAGTGAGTTATCATATGGCTCCAAAGGGCTTATATAATGTGTGAGTCATACAAATCCAACATTTTTTGGTTTCCAAACCGTACTGGGAATGTTCATTTCCAGAAGAGACATCCTAACATCCTTATGTTTTCTGTTTACTGTCACAAAACCGTCCCTGTAGGTTTAGAGAACGTTCACGTTCCACTTTCCACTTTTATGATGATATTTTTGCCCTTTTAACACAAGGGTGAGTAAATGGTGACAAAATGGTGCACTGTCTCTTTAAGGCTTTAAAGCTCTTAAGTGCAAGTGTGGTTGTGCTGTAGTTTTGTTGATTCGGCTTGTTCTTCCTGACCTTTAACAGCTGGCACAGGATTGATAATGCTGAGCAAATGTGTGATGTGGTTAATTATTCAACTGTTGGAATACACAAATGACCAACTGCACTCACAAGCCAAATGCTTCTCAGAAAGGTGATGAAAGCACAGCTATTGTCATTAAAATGAAATCACAAAGGCCACTTATGGGTTGATGTTAATAGAAAGCACTTATTTACAGGTAATTAGCATGTTTTACTGCTATTGTGTAGTTTTACCTAATATAACATGATAGTTAAGATGTTATGACCTTATTTTCAACACTTGTACATTTCCACACTTGCAGCAGCTTTTTTTTGGTGAGCTTTATGATACACCGATCAGGCATAACATTATGACATGAATAACATCATCACGGCACCTGTTAGTGGGTGGGATATATTAGGCAGCAAGTGAACATTTTGGGCAAGTGTAAGGATTTGAGCGAGTTTGACAAGAGCCAAATTGTGATGGCTAAATGACTGGGTCAGAGCATCTCCAAAACTGCAGCTCTTGTGGGGTGTTCCTGGTCTGCAGTGGTCAGTATCAAAAGTGGTCCAAGAAAGGAACAGAGGTGAACTGGCGACAGGATCATGGACGGCCAAGGCTCATTGATGCACGTGGGGAGCGGAGGCTGACCCGTTTGGTCCGATCAAACAGACGAGCTACTGTAGCTCAAATTGCTCAAGAAGTTAATGCTGGTTCTGATAGAAAGGTGTCAGAATACACAGTGCATCACAGTTTATTGCGTATGGGTTAGGGTTAGGCCACAGACCAGTCGGGGTGTCCATGCTGACCCCTGTCCACAAACGAAAGCGCAAACAGTGGGCACGTGAGCATCAGAACTGGACCACGAAGCAATGAAAGAAGGTGGCCTGGTCTGATGAATCACGTTTTCTTTTACATTACGTGGATGGCCGGGTGTGTGTGCGTCACTTACCTGGGGAACTCACAGCACCAGGATGCACTATGGGAAGAGGGCAAGCCGGCAGAGGCAATGTGATTCTTTGGGCAATGTTCTGCTGAAACCTTGGGTTACTTTGACTCGTACCACCCACCTTAGCATTGTTTTAGACCATTTACACCGTTTCATGAAACGGTATTCCCTGTTGGCTGTGTCCTCTTTCAGCAGAATAATGTACCCTACCACAAAGCAAAAATGGTTCAGGAATGGTTTAAGGAGCACAACAAAGAGTTTGAGGTGTTGACTTGGCCTCCAATTTCCCCAGATCAAATGAGATACAGATGTGCTGAATAAACAATTCCGATCCATGGAGGTCCCACCTCGCAACTTACAGGACTTAAAGGATCTGCTGCCAACATATTGGTGCCAGATATAACAGCACACCTTCAGGGGTTTAGTGGAGTCCATGCCTTGACGGGTCAGGGATGTTTTGACAGCAAAAGGGGGACCAGCACAATATTAGGAAGGTAGTCATAATGTTATGCCTGATCGTTGTATACAGTTGCTAGTTTTAAATGTATCTAAATATATTGGTATCCCAATAATGATATATTGGTATGTAACCTGTCACCTTAACATTTAAATTTTTGTACTGTCCAACCTTAAGTTCCCTCAAGTGTATCTAACAATTCAAATTATATAACAATATCAACAGACAATATCATTTTGACAACTGATGAATTAATATTTAATTCACTGTAATAATTTAAATATGTTTTACATGATTAAATAATTTGTGACATTTATTTTAAATTGTATTCATTTAATATTATGTTGTTTATAACTTGTTCTCATTGCATTTTTTTCCCAGTCAAATAAGCTGGGTTCAACCAGGGCTTTTGGGACACTCTTTGTAATGTTTTCCCCCCTCAAGTTATCATAATGTAAACAGACTCCACTCAAACTTCTTTTTGGCGATAAAGAGAAATGAGGCGGTAGATAGATTGATCAGCCATCACAACCAAGATATCACAACTGACAATATAGAGTTCTTTAGGGAATATAATTACTAATATGCATTCAGACATTGGCTTATGTCTGCTCTTATTTGAGGGTAAATTAATTTACCAATATAGCTATTGTGTGGTTATCTGCATCTTAAAGTTGGTTGTCATATGAAAAATAGATTGATATAAAATAAATATACAATAGAGTTTTTCTCCCTTTGTGTACATTATGTATCAATCATCTGCCTGTAGGTCTCTATGTATCACTTGTGGCATCTAAGGTCGACCACGAATTTCTGAATAGGACACTTCTGTGAGAAAATACAAACAGCACATGCATCCAGACGGCGCTTTTTCCATAGCTGTGGATATGAGACAGTTTTGGTACGTGATTACATACCGCAGTGTCAGTAAAAAAAAAAAAAGTAAGGCCTGGGTTGCTTATCGTTATCTAAATAAACAGCTTGTTTCTTGGCAGCAGAGACGTGACAGTCCAAACGTTGTAATTTCAATCGAACACAACTAGGGGGAGAAAAAGCCTCACTGACAAGTGTACGAGTCCCTAAAACTACGTCGTGAATCCTCCACAAGATGGCGATACGTGAACTTTCTCCCTGCTAACAAAGAAACAAGTTGTTTTTCTCTTTAAACTGACTCAGAAAAGTGTGTTTGCTCTTTGTTTGACAACCTTTTGGCACATACTTAAGTTTGCGATTCATAATCTGTTTGCAGCGTCACTCATTTATCGAGTGACTAAAATCGCTTGCTTTTAAATCCTTATTTGTTTATAGCCTATATTATGCAAGAAAGTTCACATATCCACTTCTTTCATAAAAATGATTGACAAGAAAGTAGAACAACATTCAGGAATGAACCCGTTTTTGTTTTGCTGAACTTCTTCACGGGGAGGTTCCTCATGGTTCGGGCATGCTCAGTCAGCTTGTTTTTGTCTAAGAACCTGCAAGCATCAATCATCCGAGCTCTCCATCCACACCCAGTTAAGATGTTTATGAGCAGGCAGCGATTCCTGCCATAGGCCTTACATAATAAAATCAGTAAGACCGCCCACATGAGTTAAAGGCCGATGAGGGAACATGCACAGCTTCAGTTTTGTTTTGAAACTGAAGGTAGAGCAGCTTCCTTGCACTTGAATGCACACTCTCGCTCTTTGTTTGACTTTACACGTCTGAAGGCGATATACTTTAAGGGCTGCACTTAGGAAACTGTTGCAAAACCAAAGATGATTTTCGACAAGTTGAAAAAGTTCGACATCGTGTTTGATTCTCCGGAGATGGACTGTCCTCCGGTGTTTAGCAGTGGAGATGTTGTCTCAGGGAAGGTTGTGCTCGAGCTCTCGGTGGAGAGTAAAGTCGAGTCGCTGAAGTTGCATGCAGAAGGTTTCGCTAAAGTTCACTGGACCGAGTCTCGAAGTGCTGGGTCCAGCACCGCGTACACGCAGAACTACAGCGATGAAGTGGAATACCTGAACCGGAGAGAAGTGCTGCTGCAGGCAGGTCAGTCATTCACAGCCAGAGACCCTTATTAGACAGCGATTTGGGATGTTTTTGCGCGTGCAAAAGAGTCCAAACATCCCTGTTTAACCTTTCCCCATTGTTAGTCAAGCTGAGTAGACTCAGGAGTTCATCCAGAAATAAAAAGTCATTTTGTTCTAAAACCCTCATGACTTTCTCACGTGATAATAACAAATATTGGCCCATATTTTCAATATAATGAAAGTGAAAGATGACTGAAGCTATCATCATTGCAGCAGCTCTTATGTGCGGACTTTTATAGTCTTACCTTTAGTTCGTTAATCATTATACCAGATGATTGATTAAAAAAAAAGAAGAAGAAAGAAGAACAGAATTCGACATTGTTTTCCAAAACGAATCAATTAGTGTAACATTTTCGACTTAAACGAATCGTTCACAGCAGTAAAGACTGATAACGACTTGGATTTGTATGTTCTTCAATCAAAACATACTATTTTTCGATATCATTTATACATTATATTGTGTGTGGTGTGCGAACTGGTACATTTAACATGCTACAACAGCAGCTTGGTTAATGTGTAAACTATTAAAAAACGGTTAAACATTTTTAGACAAAGTTCTACCAAAACCTGAGGGTTAATGTTTTTGTGACTGATGCAAAAATTTAATTGATTTCTTGTATCAGCTGTTAATTTGCATTTTTAACATGATGTTTATGTTTCTTTACCTTTGTTCCACTCTAGATAATGGCGAACTGACAGTTCTGCCTGCCGGGAGACACGAGTACCCTTTCAGTTTCCAGTTGCCAGAGGAGTAAGTTGTTGCTGTTTTTTTTATTCTCATTCGAATGTTATCAGAGAGCTCTATTTGGAAAGTTTCGCGAGGAAACAAGCATTAACGTAAGTGTTTTTTTGTCTGTCAGAACTCTAGTGACATCCTTTGAAGGGAAGCATGGCAGCATTCGATACTGGGTGAAGGTTAAGCTGCATCGCCCATGGGCCACCGTCAAGAAGATCAAGAAAGAGTTCACAGTTATCGAGCCCATTGACATAAACACACCTAGCTTACTGGTAAGCGTGTCAGTTATCGGTTGCCTTGTCATATCTGTATTTTGGTGGTGTGCACACTAAATCTGACTTTTTACTTCAGGCACCTCAAGCTGGAACCAAAGAGAAGATGGCCCGCATCTGGTACCGCAACTGTGGGCAGGTGTCAATCACCGCAAAGATCGACCGCAAGGGCTACACACCAGGTGAGGGCAGGAACCCACTGTCACATTTAACACGTACTCCGGTTCTCGCCGCAGAAATTCGTAACATGTTGTCATTACTCTCCAGGTGAAGTGATTCCAGTCTTCGCTGAATTCGATAACTCTACTTCTCGCTCCGTGGTGCCAAAAGCTTTCATCACCCAGACGCAGACCTTCATTGCCAGAGGAACCATGAAGCAAAAACGAGCCGTGGTGGCCACATTGTGCGGGGACATAGTTGGCGCAAACCGCAGGGAGACCTGGCACGGCAGAGCCATCAAAATCCCCCCTGTAGGCCCCTCCATTCTGCAGTGTCGCATCATCAAAGTAGAATACATGCTCAGGGTGAGTTTGTTGGACCTTCGAGCTACTAAACTTTTGACCGAGTTGCTGGAATGATCTTATTAAACATCGCTTGTTATTTTCATAGGTGTGTGTTGATGTTCCTGGGACGTCCAAGCTTTCCCTGGAGCTTCCGCTGGTGATGGGCACCATCCCTCTGCATCCGTTCGGCAGTCGCACGTCTAGCATCAGCAGCCAGTACAGCGTGAACATGGAGTGGCTTCGCATGGCCATCCCTGAGCAACCTGAGCGTAAGTAAATGCCCAACCCTGGGTTTCATTCTCTCTCATCAGCCTCAAAGCGACATCATGCAGTGAAATAAGTCACTCACTCACTCATTTTTTAAAAATATTTTTTTATACCACAGCTCCTCCAGATTACAGCTCTGTTGTGACAGACGAGGAAGCGGTCCAGAACACCACAGCAGTTCAACCTGAGGAAGACCTCAGCGGCGTACTGCAGCGCTCCCTCATGGCCTACGTGCAGGAGTTTAGATTACGCCCACCTCCAGTGTACAGTGAGGTGAGCAGACGTGCAAGACCAGATTTATATTTAAGACCGCAGTTCTTAACTGGTTTTGCTTCAGAAACACAGATTATGCTTCAGAAAGGGATCCAAAAATTGCTTACCACACTATTATTTTAAATAAAAAAGTAAATAAAAAAACAAAACAAACAATTAAAATGTATATGCGTCTGTATATCTCCCAATTTTGATTTTATTGCAATGTGATTTTAATATCGTGCAATTGCGACTTTATTTCTCATTACATTAACTCACAGTTTGACTTTATTTTCTAATATCCCCTGTTATCTTTTTGTTAACTGTTCAGTTAAAAATATTAATATCAAACATTACAAATTATTAATATTTTACTACACGTAATGGCACAAAATGGGCATCTTCCTAATTTGGCTAGTGACTGCAAAGTAAAATTAATTTGCCTCAAAATACTGAGTTTGATTGGATGCATATAAAACCTACAGGAAGCGTTTTGTCCTGTCTATAAGAAGTTGATTCATTCCCTGCTATCTGCCGCCCATTGGTATAGGAATCTGGTATAGTTTTCGAAAAGCGTCATATTCCAAATGTTCTGATCTGTTTTTGTTTTTTTTTGTTTCGTCTCATCACAGGTGGACCCAAACCCTCAGCCCTTAAATATGCGTCCTCGTTGCATGACCTGTTGAACTTTCTGCCAGCTGAGCATCACGTGATGTTTGAAACAAAAGCCGAGATTTTGATTCTCCTGGACGCCTCTCTGAGACTGAGATTGGTACTTGTTCCTCGTTTGAGCCGTTCGCATCTGTGCTTCCTGCAGCGGGGCCGAGAGAGGAGGAGATGTCTGGACTAGGCGAGGCAGAGCACTTTCAACAAACAAAGAGGACATTCAGTACCGGAGCGAACAAAGGTTCTGCCCGTGTTTGTGTCCCAAAGAGGGATCAGACTCTGTTCTGTGCCTTGATATGTGGCCTGTCGCACTTGTACGTAGAATCAGGGAATTTGGGCATGATCACTAGAGAATTATGGGTGGGAAGCCATTCAGAGATACTACCCATAGTGCCTTACTTTGCTGTGAATGAGGGGAGTCCCTCTTAAACAGCTGCAGTCTGCCACCTTAGATGTTAGCAGGCATATGTGATGCCGTCCTCTCACCACAACTGTATCATGACGTACGTCACATTTGGTGTTGATATAAGCCAAAGAGATTGGTTTAATGTTCACGGGTTATTCTGTGCAAAAGGGAAAACCTAAAGCTTTAAGGAAATAACGTGAGGTGGGGGGGAGGAATTGCAAATGTAAATCCTGGAAGTAGAAAATTGCGTCCCCCCCACCTCCCCCCGTCAGAGTGGGAAAGAACTTCTCCGCTCCAACATGTTGATATAAGTTTCATCTGGCTCGACAGAGGTCGAGTTTCTGACCTGGAAGGTCTTAATGTCTTGCTGAATGTGTCCGTATAACCAAGGATAAGTTTTCATTGTGCAAAAACATTGTTTTTCTTCATTTTTGCCAGTGGCTTAAGGTAACGAAATGCAGGGCTAGAGCAGCCCTTGACAGTTAGCTTTACAAATAATGGGGAAAAATACAAAGCCATGTGTATCCAAGGTGTCTTTTTTTCTTTTTAGAAATAACGATGAATGACTACAGGGATTATGTCAGGTTAAGCTTTAGTGTTACGACTCCCTGAAGTGTCCTTAACATTCCAAAAATACCACAGACTTGCTTCATTTCCAAATGATGAAATTGTGTAACTTCAGGTTTAAAGACAGTGATTGTTTATGGCACTGAATGTATTTTATAGATTTTGTTGTTGACGAAATTTGTGACAAGTATATTTTTTGTTAATCACTTTTAAGTAAATAAAAAAAGAAAAGAAAACCAATACATATGGTGTTTTATTTCATAATGTTTTTGAAATAATTATAATAGCATATTATATTACTTATTTGCATAATACTAAAAATAAGTATAAGCAACATTTTTGTTTCAGCTTATTTCAGAACAACAAAAGTTTCAGTTTAAAATACATTACCTTTAAGGTCCATTCAGAGTTCATCGTAATACTCATAATACAATTATTTATCATAACTTTTTACATAACATAAAACCAACTGTTTTCCATCCAAGAGAATGTCAGAGGACTACAGTAGTTTTCATGTGGGTTGTGCTTTTACTATATATAACATAAGTGGAGCCTGAGGCACAGAGTGTCCTTTTTACTCATGTGTTGTTTTCCTAAATGCTTTCCATAATTCCTTAATCAAAGTTTAACCGCACAAGAAAAAAAAATATGGGGATGAGTTCAAAAATGTATTTTATATCATGTTTTAAATTAATTTATACATTTGTTAACACGTTATAACATATTTCATTAGAATAATTATTCACAAATTAATATAATAAACACACAAACATGCAACAGCATGACACGCCTGATTGAGCTTGTTTAAAGGCGTGTTATAAATTCAGTTTTTTTGCATGAGTAGGCCTATATCCTGCAAAGTGGTTATTTTATCATATGAAACAGGAACAAGAACAAGTGATTACTGAATGGTTACTGGAGTTCAAGTAGAAGATGCATTCACAAGTTTGTCATGCGGTGACAAAGACTGTTCTAATGAATATTTTACAAATACTCTTATACTCAGCTATTCAGCTAACAGATACAAGTATGAAAGAACAGTATCTGCTGAAGGGCAATTGCCTATAAACACACAGCAATGTAGAACTGACACACCATTAACACACCTTTGTGTTGGAAGATGTGAACTGTTTTTTTTTTTTTCTTCATTTAAACATGGCACTAGGGTCACCGGATCCTGGAAGTATAACACATGGTGCTTTTGTACGTGACTCACAGTAAAATCACATATCAGTAAAAACCTGTCCTGCACAATAAAACAGAGGCGTATCACAAGGATCTTTCTTTTTCCCTTTATAACAATTTAAAGACCTTTGAGCTCATGGCTAACAAAAGTAAATGAGACGACATGCCCTATTTTACAGTAGATAATGTTATATATATAGACAGTTTGTGTTTGTGTGAAGTTTCAGCCCCAGCACTGCTGATTCACCTGTTGATTTGACGTCTCTCTTTTCTTTACAAAACACTTCAAACTGGGTCAAATAACATTTCATGATGAAAAAATTGTAGGCGTGACCAAATTTTAACGTTAAACGATTGAATCGTGATTTGGCTGTGTCTGAAATCGCATTATCTCTTGAGTCGGTACTAATTAGTGCCCGAGCACAGATGGCGTGACCCTATTGGAATTGCTCAGTCTATTATTATTCTTCTCCGAAATGAATCACATTTTTGAGGGCCTAAACATGATCGAAACGCGTTAAACTTGCATCAGAAGGGGTGAAAATTTACGTGTGATATGGGTTTTAGAATTAGGTGTGGCAAAATGGCTCGATAGCGCCACCTACAATATTTCAATAAAGCGCTGTTCGCGCTACGTTTCACGTACAAGTATGACATTTGGTAAACACGTAACAGCCCAATACCTACAAAACAACAACAACAAAATTCCCTGGGAGCAACATCAGAAAACCCAGCAGGAAGATTTAGAATTTTCTCTGAAATTTCTTTTCTGTTTTTGTCATTTCCAGACATTGTAGCTACTTTTAACAAACTCCTCCTAGAGATTTAATCAGATCAGTACTAATCTAAAGGCCCTTGCAATGTTAAATTGCGAAGATCCAATTCAGGCCTGGCAAAATTCGATGTTTTATGAAACAGGCCCAAACTGATCTCCCCAAACTTCACGTTTTAGTCCTGACCTGAAGACATCTACATGCTAAGTGCTTAGTTACAGGCATAGCACCACCTGCGGGCAACAGGAAATGCCATGAATATAAGTAGTACAAAGTAGTACATTGCATGTGTTGATCAGTCATTCACAGTAAGTGCAGTAAGTCCTCTTAAATATATCCGGGTATGTCACATAACCTGCTTCCTGGATTACCCCCCAAGGTTCATATTAGAGATTTAGAAGTTAAAACAAGTTTTAAAGCAAACAGAAAACCTCCTTACTAGTTTTCCACAGATTAATCTGTAAACAGTGTGTTTGGTATAAAATAAAACCCCAATTAAACAGGTATAACAACACTTAGTCACTCAAGAAATGGCAATAGTTTCTGCCTAAAACTTTAAGCAAACCAGTAACATTTGCAACTGAAGGATGCCTTAAATATGTCTTTGGCAAATTCATCTTATGATCTTATGATGTCTACAGGCAAATCTGTCTAGAGAGCAAAAGAAAACATTGGAAATCAAAAAGAAGTCACTACATTACACCGCACAAACAAATCAGCAGTGATATTTGTGTCTATCTGTCCTTAGAGAGGCTTCCTTACATGGAGACATGATGTTCAAGGCTGTGCATCTGGGTGTGAGACCCTTGTTGACTTCACACAGGCGGATCAGTTTGCTCTGAAGCCGAGGACTTCATGGAAACCAAGGAAACTTAAGGGGCAGATCAAGAGGCTATACTATTACAGTCAAGGAATCTCCAAAAATATCCTGACATTCGTGCAGACGAAAAACAACAAATTTCTTGGCCTTGTTTATGCCCATTTATGACTTAAAATGCACTTGTTTTGGTTTGCACTATATCTCGAACACATTTTGGAGGTTCTGGGAGCGTCTGAAGGCTGAATTGTTTATTGCATTTCCAGCTGCCTGTTTGCTTTGTTCTCTTTGGACAGCACTGACAATTTTCGTTTCCCGAAAATTATGCTGAATCAAATTGCCAAATAGATTAAGTCAGATTTTTCCCACTGATGTGGTAGGCGTTTAGCCGTGAGCCAAAATGTTTGTGTTATCATTATCATTGCAAATGTGCTGTCCAATAAGCATAAAATTATAATAACAATAGCAACTTATGCTTGCACTATTTGCATTTCACATTCTGAACTTGGATTTTGGCATGATCATGAATCAAGAAAAGGGGCAAAGGCCAGGAATTAAGTGTCGTTGATATATTCCTGCATGCACATGAGCAAACACTGTTGATATGGGTGACAATTGTTAAATGCGTCAAAAGCACATGCATGTTACTTCCCCCGTCAGGCTGCGCTGCACGTGGCGACGTGTTCCGCCTCTGCTCTTGGCCCGTGTCCAGGTCTCAGACAGAGCTGTGAAGCTATGGTAAATATTGTGAGGAATGTATGGAGGGGCTAAGAAGGAATGTATTTACCTCGGGTGAAAAGAAGGTTTCGTACATACCTTTCCTTGGTGAATTGAAAAAGCATAGACAAAATATGTGTTTGCAGTTTTTACACTGCAATTGCACAATTGCACAACTAGAGGAACAGGACGTTCTCCAAGATTGTTTCTCCCTCTCTTTTGCTGGTGGTCAAACTTTTGCAAAAACCACATTCTTCTATGAAACAACTACCATTTCCCTTCAGTAATTCTTTATAGGCAGTATTCCAGTGTACTATAAGTTTAACATCCAGTAAAGGGATTGTTTATGCAAAATGTTTTATTCTGATTGTTTACTCACCCCTGTTGTTCCAAACTTGGGTCACACTTTAGATTAGGGTCCAATTCTCACTATTAATTAATTATTAACTATGACATTTGCCTCAATAAACTCATGCTTATTAATAGTACTAATATTATTAATAGTAAAACTGCTTATTAATAGTAAGTATGGCAGTTGTTAAGTTTAGGTATTGGGTAATATTAAGGGATGTAGAATATGGTCATGTAGAATAAGCTATTAATATGTTCTTTATAAGTAATAAACAGACAATATCCTAGTAATATGCATGCTAATAAGCAACTTGTTATTTAGTGAGAACTGGACCCTAAACTAAAGTGTTACCCAAACTTGTTTGACTTTCTCTCTTTTGTAAAAGACATAAGAGATATTGAGCAGAACATCCAAGCTGCTCAATGAAAATCTATCAACACATGATTTTTAAAAATCAAATGTAAATGTATATAATATACTTCGTGTTATTAAACCTTGATATTACATAGTGTGTAAAAGGGAGTTTTTTTCCTTTTGCTACTGGGAGTGCAAAAAAAAAAAAATTGTTAGAGTTTCTGTTCACCAATAGGGTTACCAAATTATAATGACTCCTGCTTGGGAGAACCCGGAAATGTGAAAAGGGATTTCCATGGGTTTGAAACCCACTTAACCCCATTATGGATAACTTTTAGGTGGAATATTCCTTTAAACATCTGTCAGAGATGTTTGTGCTGCTCTTGGCTCTCATGTTTTTGTGGAGAAATGTGCTTCAGGGTGTAACTGTGACCAATGACTCTCCTTAACTCTCTTTAGTTCACTCTAATTCTGCCCCTTACTCTCCCTCAAGTGGTTTTGGACCCCATTGACTTTCATTGTATGGACAAAAACAGTTTGTGAAAAAATATTTTATATTCCACAGAAATAAAGTCACACATGTTTTGTACGACACGAAGGTGGGTAAATGATGACCAAGTTGGTATTTTCTTTATCAGTGAACTTCCCCTTTAAGAGCAAAAAGTTGTCTGCCATATGCTATTCCAGCTTTGGCCATTAGGAGGAGATGCCATTTCCCACACATGGTAATCCCGAGGGAGTGTTGAGGACCTATAGTTTAGTGTACTCGGTAAACAGAGAAGCTTCTCTTAAACATTAATCTGGTCATTTTGTTTTTAAAATGCTGAACAGTGAAGTACTGACTGAATCATGTGCATACGTCAGTAAGACTTTCTGGTCAGCTCTTCCCCATTTGAAACTTTCCAAACAGTCACCATTATCCAAACCCTCTCTCAAAACAAAGACACTGTGAGAAAAGAGAACAATTTGGGTCTTAATTGGTTGAATGTGATGTATACTAAACCACAAGGCGCACTCCCACTCGGCAGGAGCATGATAAGATCTCGATAAACAGGGAGGTTTGGGAATAATGACATTTTCTTTTCATAGTTCTCTCAGGAGACGAGTAGATCTTCTTGCTTCTCTGACGTCACACATTATGTACAAGTAAACAACCGGCACCGAGGGGAATAACTAAACGTAAACACTCAAGTGGTGACTGTCAATAATATTTAAAGTGTTTACAAGACCACAGATCTGATAACGAAGGAAGGAAGACAGAAAAACTAAAAGAAAAAGATGATCGTGGCTGGCTTTGAAGGTATGATGGTCAGGATTAAAAGATTTAAGGACAGAGAAAAGGAGGATACAGGCTGAGAGAAAGTGTGTATGTAGGTCAGTGTATATTCTGGACGTGACAGCAAACTCAATGACCTTTCAGCCGTTAAATAACTCCTGTAGCACTGACGACTTTTTGCTTATACTCAGTTCATTTGCAGTGCAATTCAGGTGTTTATTGCGTATTCTGTTTTAAAGTACTTGTTGTTCAGTACTGGCAGCAGCGAATGACGAAACTACCACAGAAGAGTGTAAAACACGATTGAACCTGATATTGAAGGGATGAGGAAATGAGGATGACATGTTCACTATTTCTGTTCTTCAAAGCTATGACAGACTTGGGATTTGCAATGACCTGTTGAGCTTCACGTCTCACGGCTCCCCATAGTGCATATTCCCTTACAGCTAGTTCATTCAGTTTGTCTTCAAACAATGTCCAACAATTTACATAGAAGTTATAGAAGAATTCAGACATTAATTGTCTTTTTTTTGCCCAAATTTGATTTCCAAAACATGCTGTATTATGACATTTGTGGAACCAAATGGCCAACTCATTTGTCTTTCTAGGCCTAATTTCATATAAATTTCATAAATTTTATAATTTTCACATTTTTGTACAATTTCACAAAATTACAACTTGATTCGAAATTACACAATATAAATAAAAATGTCTGATTAAATGCACCTTTTTTTTTGTTTACATTGCTTTTCACGTCTGACGGACAGTCGTAATTTCAGTAAAAATGTATATAAATTGACGAAATAAAAATGGAAATGGTTTAGGCCTGTTCCACTTTTTGTTTAGATCATAATTTTAAAAGTGTAATAATGAAACCAATTAAATATGTTGGATTTTTTCATTAAAAATGAAAAGTCTTGGTTTTGGACGAGTGTAAAATAGTCAAATCTGTATACATAAAAGTGTGGAGGCCCACACATAACATGTGGAAGAAAAGATAGATATCATGGCCAAGAATTAAAGGAATAGTTCACACAAAAATTCAAATTCTGTCATCATTTATTCACCCTCGAGAACAAAAAAGAAGAGATTTTGTAACTAAACAGTTAATGGACCCCATTGACTTCCATAGTAGGAAAAAAAAAATACTATGGAAGTCAATGGGGTCCATTAACTGTTTAGTTACACAATATCTTCTTTTGTGTTCCGCAGAAGGAAGAAGTTCATACAAGTAGAACAACTAGAGGGTGAGTAAATGATGACAGCATTTTTGGGTGAAATATTCCTTTACGATTTCATTCCCACAACATATTAACCCAGCAAGCAATAGCCGTCATTTCACCATCTTTGTTAACTATCCGATATAGTCCGGCTATGAGTATCCCACTTCTGGCCAAAATAACCTTGAATTTGGTCACGTTGGTTTTGCCAAAATAACTTGCGAGTTGTATGATATTCCATCATGTAAGTCAACAGTGATTACAAGGTGTTTGGTTTAATTTCTTTGGTTAGACGTCTATACAATTTTTACTGACAGCTTTTAATGTTTAATAATTGTTAAATCATTTTTAACAGTATCTTGTTTTTTTCCTCACGTCATGGGTAGGGCTCCATATAACAGCATTTGAAAAGTAGCAAAAATAAATGTCCAAAACTAAAAAAGTTTTAGTTTTAATGTAAATGATATATTATAAAAAAGTGGTTAGCCTGCTTTTTTACCATTTAATTTGTAGTTTTGAGGATGTTGAACACTGTGCTTGTTTCACAGTGCTTTGTTATCAAGTTATCACCCCTGTCCTGGCTGTGCAATGAGAATTTACAGACCTCACTTTGACCGTCTATGTAGGTCAGACTCGCACGCCTGCATCTTTAACTAACAGAGAACCTTTGGCTGCTAAAAGCTGCTAACCAAAACAAGACTACACCTTCTCCACTTACGGCTGACCCTGAACACACAAAGCGTGGGCAGGGCAGCCAAACAGGACAGTCAGATAATAAAGAACATCTTTTCCTACGTGATTTCTCTCAGGTCCTGCTCTGAGTGAAGTGTCAAATAACCGTCTACTCTATAGACTGAGATTTTTGTTTACGAAAACGACTCCAGTTGAATTCATGTTATCAAGTAATTAAACTGTCTGGTTGGTCGGATATACAATAACAACAAAATATAATATTTCACTTTTTTAAAAAAGTTTGAGATTTTAAAAAGTTTGAACGTTTTGAGTTTCGTATTTGTTCATGTCATTACATTTTTTAGAGCATTAGAAACAAATTATTTAGAAAAATAATATTTTATTCATATTTCCTCGTAAGTGGACACCAGGAATGAAATTACATGTATAGGCAAAAAACAATGGGATTTTTTTTTCATTCACCAATCAGTTTTTAGGTTTCAGGAGTTTTGTAACCAAACTTTGTTTATAGATGACTCTCAGCTATGTTATGAAAGATATAACGGAATTAATTGAAATACCATTTTACTTTATGTAATTTGTGGGTAAAATGGCCATACATGAGGTCTCCCATTTAATGCAACGTATCTAACTGGATCTAATTTGCATTTTAATGTGTTCTTGAAGCAACATGTAATAAAAAAAGAAGTGTAATAATGGGAGTAATAGTTGGAAACATTTTCACAATAATATATATTATTTTATAGGAATATTGATATGTAATGTATTTCCCTATTCACTTGTTGTGTTTCCTAAAGTGTATGCTACACCTGATTTAAGCCCTGGTGACCTCTACAGTGACATGTATGAAATTATTGTTGTGTAACAGAAAGTTTGATTTGAAACCCTATAACATTTTCCCGAGATGTTGATTATAACAAACAATTTGAAGATTAGTCAGATTTAAATGATAACTACAAAAAATATTTCCATAAGAGTGATACATTTGATCAATCAGTCATTTTTAAAGACCAAGGAGAAGTTGTTGTACTGGTGAAACCTCAATACTATCTATGAAAAGCCCTGAATGTGCTCTTTACAGGACGTCCAGACTTGAAGCTGTGATATGTATGGTGTCAGAGAAATTCACTAAAATATAATGTCTTCGTACATGGACAGTGGCACCCAGGAGGTTAAAATATTGACAAAATCTGAGATAGTTCTTATACTCTTACTGTACATCAAAAGTTGCCTTATTTGTGTCTAGTATAATTTCTCCTACAGAATTTTACGAGAAACATCTGAGACAAACGCAACTGAGAAAAAGAGTAAGGATGTGATTCTGAAGACTTAGCCAAGCTGACCCTGCTCTCAGCAAACTGGTGTTTCCATGAAAGGCCTGTCGGTCCTGTGGCCAGAGTTTCGGTGGTTTGAAAACACACCCTTGGTGTGGATTTCCTGCCGCCATCTAACGTGACATTCAGAAATTCATTCTCAATGGGTTTGTTCATATTTTTCCTCTGAGATATTTATCTTTGTCACCTGTGAAGGAAATCATTACTTTTTTTAATGTTTTTGAGCTGAACATGTTTTGATGGTCTCCTTACCTTGTAAGAGGGGCTCATCTTACAAAAAAACAAGGTCTATATGTTTCATCCGTGCAGATGAAATCAGAGGCTGTGGAGGCCGATCTAAAGGTAAATGCACTGAGAAGTTCATATACTGACTAAAAACAAATGTGTTTTAACGTTAAAGCTATTTTTTTTACAGCTCAAATGCTCAATCCTTCTAGCAGAAGTCCGTAAACAAGGATCATGTGATATATTTCTCATGCAAACCGTTGACACAGGTTTTTGTGAAGTTTATGGGGTTTTCCGAATTTAGCTAATGAAAGCTAATCTGAATTACACCACTGTTTCATCATGCTGTGACGCAGCTCATGATCTCTTGAGTTTCCCTGGAGTCACTTCACTCAGTCCACACTAGATATAGCGTTGCCTACGGTTAAACTGCACATATTTGTCATATTTTGGTATTTACACCAGCAGGAGTAAATAATCTGCATCTATGTGCAGGGATTTTTTGTTTTGTTTTTAGTGTCAGCTGATTGGTCCTGTTTTGTGGCTCATGTAGCACTTTAACTGACAGAAATGTGTCTTTTTTATTTTTTTTTCCAGATCTTTTAGATGTCATAACTGGTCAAAGGCTACCATTGTAGACTAAACAAAGACAGACATGTGTCATAATAAGAGTGTAGATTTAAAGGGATACTCCACCCAAAAAAATTCTCTCATCATTTACTCACCCTCACATTGTCCCAAAAGTATATGACTTTCTTCAGATACACACAAAAGAATATGAGTCTACAAGTGTACGGGACTCCCAAAGTCGATGCTTTAAAAACACACACACAAACACACACACACACATGTTGTGTTTCCATGTTTTATGGGGACATTCCATAGACGTAATGCATTTTATACTGTACAAACTGTATTTTCTATCCCCCTGCACTGCCCCTGCCCCTAAACCTACCCATCACAGGAGACATGCTGCATTTTTACATTTTCAAAAGACATCACTTATTGTGATTTATAAGATGTTTTCCTCATGGGGACCAAAAAATGTCCCCACAAGGACAAAGATTTTGGATATTGCCATCTTTGTGGGGACATTTTGTCCCCATACCGTAGGGATTACCAGTCCACACACACACACACACACACACACACACACACACACACACACACACACACACACACACACACACACACACACACACACACACACACACACACACACACACACACACACACACACACACACACACACACACACACACACACACACACACACACACACACACACACACACCTATTGGTTCAGTTCATCCACTGGATCTTTTTTTACACTAATTTCTACACAAAGTGGCAACACTAACCGGGTTCTATTTTTTCACAGTCAAATTAGAAATGGACAGAACAACAACAACAAACTACGGGAAACCAGTACAACAATAGTGCTTTGACTTGCTTTGACAAGCGCTTATGTGAGGATGTCCAGAGATACATGGAGATCTAGTTTAAATGAATACAAAAACATTTTTATCACTTATAACTTCTTGAGGGAAATAGCGCAGACAATGGACACAGATGAAGCATGTTTGTCAGCATGTGTTGAGCCCTTGTGTTCGAGCGGACTATTAAATGGGGTATGCTTATAAAAGGTTATGCATTTGGCTGTACGCATACTCTAAGCGTTTGTGTTTAAACTAAAGTACACTTTGAGCTTTGTAAGCTGCTTCCACAACCTGGTTTTGCTGTTTGTATCACTCTGCTTGTCTGTGTTTGTAGTGTTCCATCCAGGACAGAGTGGTACGGAATGGAAGTTGGCCCAGAGTTGTGGGATTCTACCTGCATGTTTTCAAGTTGGTGCATCTCTTGTCAGACAGTTACTGGGAGTTGGATTTCTCTCACAAAGGAAATGCAAACCCTTGAATGGAGTGGAGGAAGGGAAATTGTTTTCCATTCACAAACACTGTTTTTGTCTGCTTGATGAAACACAAAACTTATTTTGAAGCTTTTCGTTGGCAGAGACAAACAATACTATCCAGGTTTTGTCTGAAGCATAAGTTACTCAACATTAAAAGCAAAGAGTATTTTTAGGTGAACTATCCCTTTGTGTCTTAGTTCTGGTTCAAGCATTTCTTTAGCCACCCGCACAGGAGAGAGGAGACAACAAGCGATGAGTCACACAGAGCCCTTATCTTTGTATTTATTTCAGAGTTTAGCAGTGAAGCTGCATTTTGTGGCTTAATAACCAGGCTGCGTGACAAGACCACGACCCGCTGCGCAGACGAGCGGCAGAGCCGCCACTTGTCAGCCGAAGCTTGATGATGAACTGTTGGCAGATGAGGTGTGAGCCGCTGTATGATCGTTGAAGAATTGAAAGGCACCTGGCTTGGAACGCCTGGCAGCTGAAGCAATCAAGACCAGTGGACAATTTCTACAAGGCCGCCTCCATGTCCTCATGAAGTTAATCTGGCGATCAGAACAAATCCCATCGACTTGGAAGAAAGCCCATGTCATTCTTCAAAAAAGGCTACAGCCGCAAAGAAGTACCGTGGCATTAAGGCGGGCATACACTGTGCAATTTCAGAAAGGTTGCTTACTCACACTGTAGGAGTAGATCGCATGCGATCTACAGCCAAAGCTCACGGTTTATGTGCTCACAATGTGCGGTCCGATTGCCGAGCTCGACTTGACTGCTCACACTGTAGGCTACGAGTAAAATATGCGCGATAAACCTCCGTGTTGCAATGACAGACCATGGGCAAGATAGCCTATCAAATGCATCAGCTAACGCTATCAAGAGGATTTAGCGTTTCCAATGCATGTATAAAAATATGAATTAAATACAATATCTATTTAATAATAAAAGTAGGCCTACTTTTTATTTTAGGCCTACTCCTCATTATTTAAAAACATTTAGTCCAATTAAACAAGGACTTATGGGTTATTTAGATAATATCAGTCTCAATGAAAAGTAAGACCAATTTCAAAAACAACTACCACAAGATAAATATTAAGAAAATAAATTAAGACAGTTAGGCTACGACGTTATCAGCATATGTTAAAGTAGCCATTATCTCTCATTGATAATATGCGCCGAAAGCACGTATGATTTTACTTTCACTTTCTGTAGTGAATATTTGGGTTTGAGACTTCACCGACTTTCGCGCACATTGCGTTTGCACATTTAAGTTTCCACATTGCGTGATATCCACTGACTCCTTCATGATTTAAAAGGGGAAGACAATAATGTGACATGATGACATTTTGTGTCAAATGATGGAAACGGTTCACATTTCCCGCGGTCATAAAATTAAGTAAATATTAAATAACGGTATAGTAAATAAATAAATAAAGTGTGAAAGTAAAACAAGTAGGCTAAATTAATGTTCAAGTTGCTAAATGATTAAAAGAGACGGCTATACGGTGGTTTGGAAGACTTGGATTATCCATTTTACAACAAGAACTGGTGGAGCAACAGTTTGCTAAATTTCTGATGTTTGATAGCTGCCTACAGAACTTAAAGATCTCCCTCTTTTCGTTTTCTTTCTTGCTGCATTCCAGATGAAATGGTTAAACGTCGATCTGCTTTCGCGCAGGCGCAGTGAGGGGAAATAGGGCAATCAGTTCGTAGCTCTGCTTCAGCTGTGCGATATCCTCATGAGGGGCGATCAGAATTTCTGACACGCCAGAAATTCATCCGACAATCCGACTGCCGATCGGGAGAGGTTTGTCGGCTCTCGTTTCCCCCTGTACACTGTACGAACACCTAGCGAACACAAACGACGCACGATAAAGCTGAAAATCGTCTCGACCCAAAACAGAGTCGCACGAGTCAGAATTCGGCTCAAAATCGGATGAAAATCGCAGTGTATGCCCAGCTTTAGTCTACAGTTGATCATTGGTAAAGTCTTCATGAAAGTCATCCAATTACTACTACAGCAACATCGGGAGCAGATGAGCCGTGAGGAGCAAGCTGGATTTCATAATCTCTGAGGCTGTTGCGACCAGATATTCTCTATCAGCCAGCTGATGGAGGAGAGAATCCATTGTGTCAAGCGTATGTACATAGTCGTCATTGACTTCGGTGTTCGAACACGTCCCGCCCAAAGTAATCCGCCTCCTCCAGAACTTCTACAACGGTTTGACAAGCTGCGTACACATTCGCAGTGAGGTGTCTGAGGAGTTTTCCGTCCTTACCAGTGTCTGGAAAGGAGCCATTGCCTTCCCAATATTGTTCAATACATTGATCGATGCGATCATGAGGAAGGTCTTAGAGAACAAATAGAGAATCCAATATGGCATCGACGGCTATGTGACTGATCTTATATTTGTAGATGACTGCCCCATCCTGGACGATACGAATACGGAGGTCACCAACGACCTCGCCCATTTCGCCGAGCCGTATAGACTGAACATCAACACTGAAAAGACCAAAGTTATGACGACTGGCGGCTCATCAGCATCTGTCCACCTCGAGGGAGTCCAAATTGAACAAGTACAAGACTTTAAGTACCTATAGTCTCTGGTTCAAGAAAAGAAGATTGCCTCAACTGCTGAAATTCTTAGCCGAATTGGCTAGGCAACAGCGGCGTTCGCCTTGTTGAAGTGGTGTTTGTGGAAAATGGCCAACATCACAGTACTGCAACTAAGATATAACTCTTCCGAACCCTGCTCATTCGTATCATGTTAAATGGATCAGAAACCTGGACTGCCTTTAAGTTGGAACTTAACAAGATTAACAAGGTCTTCTAAATGCAATGCCTCTGACAAATCTCCTGGCTCGACTGACTAAATTTATCCAAAAAGAGTGCGGCGACCAGCCTACAATCGAAAAGGCCATCCAGAAGCATCGTCTACAGTGGTTTGGACACGTCTGCCGGATGAGTAACGGCCGACTTCTCTGCAGCTGCCAACCACCGACCTGGAAAATTCATTGTGCTGTGTCGAAGAAGACCTGGCTAAAGCAAATCGGCTTCCAACGCATCACCAACCATTGCAAAACCAACGCATCACCCTCCTGGAAGCCAAGGCCTCTGCATGAAGGCGTGTAGGAAAGAGATTCCAAATCCTGCGGCACCCACAGCAGCTTGCTACGGAGGTGACTCCGGCCTGAGGCCAGCTCAGAAAAGAGAAAATAACCAGATCGACCTGACAGGCTGGTTTAGAGTGAGAAGCAGGTGGAGAGAGGTCACTGGTGCCAAATCGCTGAAAAAAAGCACACGTACCCAGTGCCAAACACAAGAAAGCCAAGAATCCGAGTGGTACAAAAGCCCTATTGTGCCATACTTCACAAACATCAGGACCAGGAGCGGGCAACAGAGGGTTAAATATTACAGTAGAGCAAAATCTCGGATAGACTTCTGTATTCTAGTTGCTACCAAAAATGTTTCAGCCATGCTGTTGTTTGTTTGTGTGCTGTGTGCAGTGATTTAACATTTGGCTGACTAACAGTTGTGGAGTCTCATGAGGTCATTCTGCTGTGGGTAAGTGTATTCTCACAGCTGACATGTTATGGAGGAATAACCCAAGCAGGGCCAAACTCATGGGAATTATGGGTCACCTTTAACGCAAAACAAGGGGAGAAGCCAAGAGGGCAGGAAAGGGCACAGCTGGCCTAGTGCACAGAGAGTTCTGTGTGACATGAGACATCCGGACTAGCGCTGTGTGGTTGTTCAGGAAATCAGCTTGGTTCAACATATGGTGCAGCAGCCCCAACCTCGCTCTGCTCTGATTGGTTCTCCTGTCTCCGGGCATGTGTCTGCAGAGAACAAAACAATATTTAGCCAATCAGACAAAGGCATGAATTTCCCTTCTCTTGCTAACAAAACTCATCAGTGACATCACAGGCCCTTTAAACTAAACCACAAACATTTAAAAAACAAACATGTGGGTGACAGAATGTGTCTGCTGACAGGTACAACACATTGTCTCAGTGGAACATAACTTCTGATCATGTTCTAGTTTTTTCCACTGAACCATAATTGACATTATTTTTTGTGCAAATATAAAATGCATTGTTAAAAGAACAACATGCATACATGATTTATTGATTTACCACTTTCAGATTTTTTCATTTTTCCACTTTTTCCATTTTGACAAATTCCATTTTAAATCTAGGTCCTTTGTTCCCTTTTCACACATTAAAGTGCTAAAATATTTCTCTTATCCCATTTTGACTGCAAAAAGTCAAAAAAGTCTTTAAAACAAGATCAATTCAAGAGAAGCAACAATGCATAAGATATAAAGGCTTGATGTCACATATTGTATCTTGATAATGAGTGCATTTTTCCACTTGTTTTTAACTTGCATTCTCTGTAAACAAGTCAAGGAGAAGAATTTTGAAAAGTGTTGGTAATCAAACACTTGGTGCCCATTGACTTCCATTGTATGGAGAGAAAAAAAAATGATGAAGCTGCATCCTAAACAACATACTGTCTAGTAGGATCTACATTGGGTTTAAAACTTACTTTGTAACCATTAAAAAAGCATGTTCTATAGTATGATTGGTAGTATAAATGGAATTCAGATGTACCATGTTGTCAGTCACGTAACCTACTGTACCAGCCGTGTCACTTCACTGCAATTCTCAACAGCAATTCCTGCAAGCCTATGTTTTATGAATAATCTGAACAAACTGCAACTTTTTGCCACTATACTGCAACTATATAGCAGGGAAGGTGTATATTCGAAACTCAGAGTGAGACATTTCTCAAAATAGCTTCTTTTATGTGAAAAAAGAAAGTTATACAGGTTTGAAATGACATGAGGATCAGTAAACGACAGAATTTAAACTTTTGGGTAAACTTACTGTGTTGCTTTTCAAGTGAATTGATCTTGGTTCAATGTTTTGAATATATTTTGACTGGAAAATTAATCAAGACAAAATTAAACATTAAGGATAGAAATAGACATTTTCTGAAGTGGGACGAGAAAAGTCCACACACTTCTCTTTGTCTGAGAATTCCGACCAGCCTGACATAGCAACAGTGGCTCAACCAATAGTGTGATTTTGGGTGGGGCTATTTGATTGTCTGGCCAATGCATGGGGAGTATTTGAGAAAGTTGTTTGGAAACAATCATTATTTTTGCAATTCTGGTGGAACAGAAATGACACACTTCAGGTTTAACTTTGAATGGATATATGCATAATGTTGCTTCCTCATAGTAAATATTTGCAGGAATGATAAGTCATATACTTATTGGAGGGAATTTGTTATGTATAACAAAATGTTTTTTTTCTGTATTCTTTTTGTGTGCTTCACTCGTAGGGGACTTTAAAGAAACAAAAACAAAAAAATGCATGAGTGCGGGGGAAGTGCTCACTATCAGTCTGCCTTTCCTGTTTGTAAATGATTGGTCAAGTCCCTTGAAACTGTTACTGAGGAGGAAACAGAGAGACTCTGCTGAGAACAGTTAACTGCACTGGATTGTTTACACAGAACACAATGTATAAATCTCTTTTGGGAAAGTGAAAAAGAATGGAGCTTGTTTTACTTGACTAGACACACAAATAATTTGGTACGTCGTGAAATAGCATGCACATGATCACAATAAGTTTTCCTCATCAACAGCAGAATTCCAGGACTGCTGTACACGAGGGTCACTCCTCTCAGATGATATCTGATTACTAGGAAAAGATCCATAAACTGCTGCCCCAGTGTTACATTGATTTGGTGCCTCCGCATCCGTTCTACAATGGAATGTATAAAGAAGTCATTGTTTATACTTCTATTAAAAAAGTAGACATGTCTTCAAGTTTTCAAGGACACTGCTGGAGAAAAAAAGTCTTCCTCTGTATCAGAATTCCTTGAACCAAATACAATCCCTACCCTGGCCTACTATTACATGTCTTAATCCAAGCAAAAAATAAAGTGCATCTGAAACATATATACAATTTATATCTACACTTTGTATTGTTTTCCAGTGAAAAATTCCAATGCATCAGATATTAAAGGCCCTATTTTGACATGTAGTGCACGGCGCAAGTGCATGTAGGGCGTGTCCGAATCCACT
The DNA here is from genome assembly GCA_023029165.1 of Gobiocypris rarus. Classification (NCBI taxonomy): domain Eukaryota; kingdom Metazoa; phylum Chordata; class Actinopteri; order Cypriniformes; family Gobionidae; genus Gobiocypris; species Gobiocypris rarus. The sequence goes on from CM040931.1 coordinate 22,194,814, forward strand.
TTTGCTATAGTTTAACGACAGGAAAAATGGTTGGCGCGTCAGACGCATGGTACAAAAGGGTTACCTTGTCTCTACATGGGTGTGTTTTGGGCGTAACGTGCAATCAACCAATCAGAGTGTCATCTCCCATTCCCTTTAAAAGCCAGTTGTGCTCGCACCATGGCGGATTTGCGGAATTTGTAAGCAAAAAAACTGAAAGCTTCTTTAGCGAGGAGACGGATCTGCTCGTCCAATGACGCCTGCTTGCTTGTCATTAGGCTAATTCAGATATAAATGCAATGACTATCCATTATGACATGTAGGCATTTTAATATTCGGGTGTATGATAGGGATAGAGAATACTGTATCTTTTTTTATTACCACACTGACAAGTGTTAATTTGCCAATTGGGAAAAAAAAGAATCATCGCAACGATTTAGCAAAATAACGCAGGAATATCTTGTTTTCCCAATACATCATGTGCAGGATCTTTTAAATACAATTTTCACTTTTAACCAGTGACAAATGTTCGCTGTTTTATACTGAACATTATGAAGACTATAGTCAGCAGTCTTTCTTTTTCTTAGCTGAGAATGCAGAGAAATGCTAGAACAGTGTGTGTATCACTTGCTTAGTCATTCAGTCCAAACCCACATTTCATATCCTCCCTTCATCCAAGCTTAACACTTTTTAATGACTGGATAAACACAAAAAAACACAACTACATTCATGCAGTCTATTGCTTGTCTGTTACTTTTTATACAACTGGTTACACCTTTTCCTTGCACAGCAGCTGAAAAGATAAGTATATCTGTATCAGGTGGTGAATCACAGGGATGACTTTAGCTTCACTGTGCCTTTGGAAGTTGCTGTATAGTGTTGCAATTGCATAAATATGAACTCTTCTTAACTCTTCCGATGATTGTTGTCCCTTACGGTATGTAGCATTAAATAACAAACTTACCGTACAGTTTGTTGCTGCAAATTGCAACCTATACAGTGATAAGTACAAAGTACAGCACAAACTGTGCTTCTGTCCCTCACAGCCCCGTTTCAAGCCCACATCAAATTAAATATGGCGTGTACTAACCATATTAAAAAGTGAAGAATGACATTGGAACATTAGTTGCTTGTCCTTTAAAAGCTGGTTCACAGTACCTCAGCAAACACCAGGAAGGTTAGCACATTAAACTGTTGGAATTTGGTGTTTGCATTACAATATTGTTTTATTCCTAAAAAGTATCTATTTGTGTTACTTAGTTATTTTTTATGTAAAGTAATGTGCTACGTTGTGTGCATGTGTTACTTTCTCTGGACTGCTGGGTTTGCTTGTTTTTATCAACAAAACAATTTCTATTTTTGGCAGCAAAAGCCCTTTCATGCCAAAGGTATGAATAAGCCTCATGCTGAAGGATGTGCAAATTTACACCTTGCCAGTAGAGGGCGCAGCTCAAACTGAAAGGTTTTCAGCTGTGCTGCCATTCTGGAGCGCAGAAGAATAAGACACAGGAGAAAAAAGATCACTATGCTTACTTTAGCAATAAAAGCAAAAACTAAAAAATTAACACAAATGTAATGTGTAAACTCAAGTTATTTTTGCTTATTAGAATGGTTGAATTGAAACATCAAATGTTAGCAGCAAAGATTAATAAAGTGAGATTAAATACATAAAGTATATTTGTGTTATTGTAGGTTTGTGTAATATTCTGAGTTTGCACCTCACTGTTTTTATTCTTTTTAAAGGCACAATATGTAAGATTTTTGGATTCAAATATCCAAAATCCACTAGAATCATGTTTTGTTTCATGTTTCTCCTTACATTATCCCAGATGTTTCCAAAAATATTTCTTCCGTGTGTCGCCTATCAATGACGACATACCTGCGTTAAACTCTATTTACGTTTAAAAAAAAAAAATCCATGGAAACACCAAAGACGCTTCAATATATTATGTTTTTATTAGACAGGTGAACAACTGTTTGGATACATTAATCGGCGAAAACAAATCATTGTTATATAGCTCAACACAGTCAGTCTTATTGTTTAAATCTCGTTTTCTTGATTTCCCGCTACTACCATGTTTTACCATGCCTAATATCAATCTAGCTTATAGTGTGAAACAAGTGTCTCATAGCAGCTGCAGAGCGAATGCACAGAGTAGGATTATAACTTTCAACACATTTAAATAATATATCTAACATGGTAAAACAGCGCTGCGTTACCCAGCATACGCATGACCAGAAAAATTGGAAGCGCTCATCTGTGGCATAATAAAAGCTCGCGAAATCCAGGCGTCATCAAGATACGCCTTTTGTTTTGAATAAACGACCTCTAGTGGCGAAAAATTACATATTGTGGCTTTAAAGGTGCACTATGCAACTTTTCCGTCCGCCTGTTCAAAACAAAGGCGTATTTTGATGACTCCAAGTTTGAGCGCAGCATCTGGGGACGTGTGGGCTGCGTCCGAAACTTGGAAAATGCTGCCTTCGGAGGACACAATTCAAGGCAGGAAGGCATCAAGGCATGTTCGAATCTAATGTTAGCTTCACTTCCGTCTCCTGAGAGACCTTCATCTGTTCGATTTTTGAAGGCAGCATACATGTATCCTTTGCTGCCTTTGATATCCCACAATCAGACTGTGCGTTCCATTCAGAGACAGTTGAGCTGGGGAAAAAAAGATGGCGTCCGAAAGTTGCGTTTGCTGGTCAGTTGGCGTGTTGTAAATTTAAAAGTAATTTGTTGTTTTAGTTATGTTTAGTTGTTGTTTAAATTAATCTGTTACTTGTAATGTGTTACCCCCAATACTGTTGGCCAGTGTGAACTACAGTAGCAGTGATGAACTACTTACCCCTTTTATACCAAGGCAGTGCCGGTGCTGGTTCGGAGCCAGAGCCTAGTTTCAAATCGGTTCTTTGTCTTTCCACACCCAAAGCACCAGCTCCAAACCGGGAAAAGTGGTTCTTAAGTAGCACCAAAATATTGCTGGTCTAGAAGTAAAAACCGCTTGCGTCAGGGGTTACCATGACCAACAAGATTGGCATTTTTAAAATAGCAGCTAATACATAGACTGTATAAAAATATGGACGTAGTGTCCGTGACATCACCCATAGGGTTCTGAAGAGCAGTTCTGAAGCGTAAAGTAGGGTCGAGCTGGCTGTTGCCATCTTGTCAGCGTGTCATCGCGTATCACTCCCGGATAAAAGAAAATGGGCAAAGAGGCGGGACGTGGGCAGAGCTGAGGTGACGTGATGACCAAAGGCTGATTTATACTTTTGTGTTGGACCTGCGCCGTGGGCTACGCGTCAATTTTCATTTATACTTCTCCACGCAACGCGCAGTTACACATGCAGAGGTAGCATGATACCCCTGAGGGAGTGGTTCTGGCAGACCAATCACATCGCTTGCGGTCCGTGACGAATTGACATTCGACATTTTCAGGGTACGTCGTAGTCTACGCGTGCTACACACAGCCTACAATGTAGCTACACCGTACACTCGACGCAAAAGTATAAATTGGGCTTAACAGACAAAAGACGAACAGCTATCCACCTTTCACTCAAAGTGGCCACATCCTTAATTATGCGAAACTTTAAGGCTTTATATAATGTTAACGAATGAGTTATAAAAAAAATTCACCCCCTCACAGTTGTCATGAAGGGCAAAATTAGCTGTATAGACCAAAACCACAATTTGTACCAGGCTGTAAACAAGTTTTTTTTTCTGCTGAAAAATTGGGCATTTTAACATGGGGCTCAATGAGATTCTGCTCCCTTCTGGAACCTGTCTCTAGCGGCCAGTTGACGAATTACAGTTTAAGTCACTTTCGTATTGGTTTCAAGAGAGAACACAGGAGGTTGCCGATTATGAGCTAATCCAGCTAATAACTGCTTGATTGTAATCTCCGCCTATACAAATCACGGTGAGCTGCACGAATGTGTTGGTTTCGCTGTGTTTTGATGCCCATGTAGGATCGTAAAACCATGAGCACCAATAGTACGCAACGTTCGGCATTGAAGGCATGTTGGAGATGCATCGGTACTGTTCAGATCGATCGCCGTATGAGAGCATATGACTCCTTATGCTTTTGAATCGCTCATGCGGTATTTTGATATTATACGCGGATCCGTCTGCGCAGCACCGATGCATCTCGAACAAGCCTAGGGCCTATTGCACAAAACTAGGATAAGGGATTAACTTTATGATCTTGTCATCTGTATGAACAATTTAGAACACCGCTGTCGTGTAAACTTACCCTGAACGCACACTCACACCACGATAAAGATAACGAAAGATAACTGTATATTAGCGGATAAATTGAGCCAGGATCACCAAGATATACCGGCTTTATCACTTATCCAAGTTTTGTGCAATAGGCCCCTGGTGTGTTTCAGTGTTTGTGTTTCCCGCTACCTTGCTAAAGATGAGACGTATACAGTGACGTAAGACCTGGCTCTGTGGTGGCTCTATAGCATGTGGAAAGGCAAACTGGTTCTTATGGCGCTTTTCCGTGGTACAGCTTGGTTCGGCTCGGCTTGGCTCGACTCAGCACGGCTCGTTTGGCTTTTCCACTGCGTGGACTCGGCTTGGCACAGCATGGCTTGGCTCAGCTCGGCTCGGTCGCTTTTCCACTGCAGTAGTACCGCTTCAAGTGGGTGGGATTACGTTGTAGTTGAGCCCACCTCTACTGCCACGACATCACCGTTAACGCGACACAAAAACAAACGCGCGAAACAGGAGCAATGGCCAATTGAAGCAATGGTGTTTTTTGTTTCTGTTTTTGTTTTTTTACTAGTTTTCCTTTCAAGCAAGAGGTGCGAACGATACTGCCGTGACTGTTACTGCTAGCAGGTTTGGTGTCGCAAATCCAATGACACTAGTAGTGACGATTCTCTCTGACCAATCAGTGATATGTGGTTGTAGCGACAGTCAGTTGCCGCTGAGAGGCTAAGTGGGATTAAAATCCATGACGCGTTTCGTTGCAAACTTAAGATGGTTTAATTATAAACATAGAAATGAACAGCCAATTATTGTATAAAGATAGTAAAGTATAAAATTTTTTTTCACAATATGAACGGTATGAAAACGGTCAACAGAAAGTGAGCGTCCTAGCTACTCACCCCCTCCCTCCATACCATCCACAACGCACAATTTCAAAATAAAAGACGATTTCAAAATAAGAGACATCACACCATACCTGGCACCTACAGTAGTGTTTACACATCACACTTTAGTATCGGTACGGCGTGCTTGGAACCCCAACCGCGGTGGTACTGTTTAAGCGAGCCGTACCGTGCAGTGGAAAAGCGCCGCATACCAAACCATACCGAGCCGTACCATTCAGTGGAAAAGCGTCAGAGCGAACCGTGCTGAGCCATACCATGCAGTGAAGGCTCGTCAGTCGAACGAACTCCGAACTGGCACTAGCTCTGGCTCTGAACTAGCACCCGGTTCATTCTGGTGGAAAAGGGGTAACTGTGTTAAAGGTGAGACAGGAACAAAGCTTGTCCGAGGGCACCACATTTGACCATCACTGATGTCTGTGGATGACGCTATTTTCGGAGCTATTGGCCCTGGCAGTGGCTGCCCGTGGTGTAAGCACAGGGTGGGGGGTAAACTCACCTACCAGAATAGAAGCTTGAAAAACACATTTATAACATGTTTGTTCTGGATTTTAAGTAAACAAGATGCCCAAAGTCACATCTCATTGTCTTGGATGCCAGTGTATTCCCGAATTGCAGCTAATGTCCGCCTCAATGACAGTCCATATCAGTGACGTTGTTTTCTAAAAAATGTTTAGAATTGCCACGGCAATGCAAAAAAGCATTTTAAATATGCCTTTACCCTGAAGTGTTGCTCAGTTGCTATTCTTTTCCAGGAAAACTAGTTACTTTAGCACGAAACCTGATTGAAAGCAGGTGTGACATCAGAGTTCCAGCCTACAAGAAAGAGACACATGTGTGAGGCAACACTGAAGATTGTAAACAGTTTGTAAAAAAAGAGTACATTTTCATATTGTAGTTTTTCCAGGCAGGCCATTTCTGAGAAATGGCAAAGCACAATGAAAGAATGTATGCTGATCTATCTGAACAATCTGCCATTAATAAAGAGGTTATTAATTTCAACTAGACAAACAAACAGTGTTTGGGAATTACTACAAGTAGCGATGCTGCTAACTTAACTTCAGTTTTCATTACTATAAAAGTAGCTCAACTTCTCTAGAAATGCTCACTTTTCTAATTAAGTGTGTAGTATGACGAACATTACTATTTTTTAGATGTTATATTACAGTTGATATAAATTAAAAATAATGATTTCTTGACTCGTTTGAGTCCCTGCAGTGCATTCAAATACCACTGTTTGAAAATGTCTACTGTTAATGGTTTTATATCAGATTTAGAAATATTATGCTTTTTTGTTGTTGTATATTTAGAGTAAATTTAGCATATAATAAAATACACAGTGCATAGCAGTTTGTTGCGTATGGGGCTGCATAGCTACAGACCAATCAGGGTGCCCATGCTGACCCCTATCCATCGCTGAAAGCGCCAAACAGTGGGCGTATGAGCATAAGAAATGAAAGCATAGCGCAAAGTTCTCCCAGGAAACGTCAATGTTATGTCACCAATCACATTCAGACCTAACCAATCATGTCCTAATTCACAGAGTATAAAAGATGGTCACTTACACATGTCTGAGTTTGCAGATGCTGATGCCGACCTTACCTACAACCTCCCCACCACCACCAGGATGGTCCCCGCCTATACCTCCAGGGGGTCGGCTACGCCCCAGCCTTCATCTTCAGGCAGGAAATGCATAGTCCGGCACCCTCGAAACGAGAGCTTAGGACGGGGCCTACACCAAAGAACCTCTAACTAATGTACTTGCAGGACTTTCAATAAACTGGTTACTTTTGCACTTCATCTGGCTTCCGAATCTTTCTGGTAGAACTGGACCATATGCGATGGAAGAAGGGGTCATGTTTTCTTTTACATCACGTGGATGGCCGGGTGCGTGTGCGTCGCTTACCTGGGGAACACATGGCACCAGGATGCACTATGTGAAGAAGGCAAGCCGGTGGAGGGAGTGTGATGCTTTGGGCAATGTTCTTCTGGGAAACCTTGGGTCCTGCCATCTATGTGGATGTTACTTTGACACGTACCACCTACATAAGCATTGTTGCAGACCATGTACACCCTTTCATGGAAACAGTATTCCCTGGTGGCTGTGGCCTCTTTCAGCAGGATAATGTGTCCTGCCACAAAACAAAAATGGTTTGAGGAGCACATTCTCCAGATCTCAATCCAATTGAGCATCTTTGGGATGTGGTGAACAAACAAGTCTGATTAATGGAGAGCCCACCTCGAAACTTACAGGACTTAAAGGATCTGATGCTAACATCTTGGTGCCAGATACCACAGCACACCTTCAGGGGTTTAGAGGAGTCCATGCCTCGACGGGTTAGGGGAGACATGTGGGGGAACAACACAATATTTGGAAGGTGGTCATAATATATTGCCTGATCGGAGTATACATAGTGGTAAATATAATGAAAAATATATTATCCCTTTAAATGTAGTTAGCTACTTTTTGTACTTTAAAAAAAAAAGAGTAGCTTAAATTATGTTTAAAAAAGCAACAAAAGCATGTAATATTCATGTTCAGAACTAGAAGTGGCATAAAAGAAAAAGAGAGAGAATGAGACTGAAAGAGCAAGCCAGGAGTACAAGCATGTTTCCATGAGTGTGTTAGGGTGTCTGGAACGGTCAGAGGGGTTCGAGTAATAGTGTCTGGGAGGGGTGGGAGGTTACAGGGATATCTGTCATACTGGCTTACTCTGGTTTGCACCGCATTTGTTTGGCTGTGCTCCAGGGTGAGGGGCTCAAGGCAGAGATGGAGAAGGCGACTCAGCTCACACCTTGTTTGTCCTTTCACGTAATAGTCTTGAAGAGTGGGGCAACTTGGCCTGCTCCATATTGTGCTCAATTTGAACCCCTGAGTTCTTGCTTCCAAATTTGAATGTCACGTCAGTCTCTGGATTTCATAATATGTCCTTAGGGTATTTTTAAACTGCCAGTCCAGACAGAGTACTGTAATTATACTTACTCAAAGATTTACATGGAAAACCCAAGAATAGCCTTATGTAATACAAAAATAATACACACCTGTATGATGGCATGAAACTTACTTGAAAAAACATGCAAAGACTTCACCCATTTGAAATGTAAAAAAAGAAAAAAAAAGAAAGAGGCAATTTAAGGGTACGTTGACACGAGAGCGATATACTAAAAACAAACAGAAGACAATGTTGTCGAAACAATCCCTGTTAACACAGATCTACGAAACGACTAAAAACGCTGTATTCTATTGCCTGGCCAGAAGTTGGCATTGTCACTTTGTAAAGAAAAACTATGTGCTACGTGTTCCATCCATTCATTTTTATGCACATTTTGGGATATTGCATAAAAAAAAAAAAAAATGCTGGATGGAAAATAAATTCTAAAAATGTGCATTAAAAATAATGTAACTGCAATGGGACATCATAACTAGACTAACCTTCGGACTTATCGTTTTGCATCTTTAGCATCTGAAATGCTGTTTTGGTTGTTCTGTCTTCCAGAACTCTCTTACACGACTGAGTTCCTAAACTACAGGCATCTTCCTCCAAAATGTGTTTATTATGTTTCGTCTGCTTGCTCTCAGACGCAAGTCATTTATTATATACAAAAATTATTATATACAGTGGCTTCTACTACTTTTCTTTGTGACATTTAGCGGCAGTATATCAGGATTGGAAAAAGCTGCTTTTAATTCCTATTTTGTGCATAAATTCGCAACTTTAAATGGAAACAAATTTGTTTTCAAAACTTGCACTTTGAAAAACATTTTCAAAAGTTTGTATTTTAAGGCGAAATGCTGTTACTGGAATACTGGAATGCTGTGCCACAGTATTCCAGAAGCTTCCAACTGGCACAGTAAGCAGGGCATCTTTCTTTAGTGAGCGAGGACAATATTCCAGACGCATCTGTTCTGTGACCCTGCCTGCATTCTGGCTGTGGCTGCAGCAGCTCTTTGTAGTGCATTGTGTCAGCTGGGGAAACAGGAGCTTGTGAAAGAGAATCCCTGCAGGAAGCAGTGCACAGCTGTTCTGGGGAACATTTGCAGGGTGTTTATCCTAAAAACTAAAATCTAAGTTCTGATCACTTTCAAGTTATTCTAAACAGTGTCTCTAGTGAAAATTCAGGGTGTTGATTGGGTCAAAGTCCAAACAAATAGTTTTCGTTTTCGTTTTGTTTTTGCTTTGATTTGATTTGATTTGATTTGATTTGATTTGATTTGTTTTCGTTTTGTTGTGTGTTGTTTTGTGTTGTTTCATTTTAATTTTGTTAGTTGTTTTGTTTTGTGGCAAGAAAGGAAAACAGAATCTCCAGAAATAAAACATTATTGCAGTCAAAAGCATGTAATGGACAAATAGTTGGTCAAACTCTGCCATTCATTTGGAAGGTTTTTTGTTGTTGTTGTTGTTTTTAAAAAAGTTTTTAAATGAACCAAAACCCATTTTTTCCTCACTTTTTGGACATCTTTGATTCGTTTAAAGCTGATGAAAAGGCAGCCCAAATGGCCAAAGGCTATAAATTAATTTGAAGTACAGAAGAAGCACAAATGAAAGGCACCTTTAGGACCACTGGGTTGAAAAATGACCTCTGCACCTGGATGTGCTTATGATGACTTATTGAAGAGGGTCAGAGGTCCTGACCACCTCCCCAACACAACTTCAGATAACAGGCAATCTGTATAGAGTACCTCCATTTGCTGAAATGAGGGTTATTAAAGGAAATGTACTACATGTAAAAGATGTCTGATTTTATTCTAATTCTAATTAAACAAATATTTGTTTGTTAAACCCTTATATTTGACTGTTGGGTAGATTCATGTGACCAATGATTTGCAGTGGGAGCTGTAGTCCATGTGAAGTCTGATTCATTTTAAATGCGGTATCACCAAGTAATTTTTGTGTAGTGAAATAATTTTTTTAAATACTACTTCTTATGACTATGTTTTATGTTATATTACACAGATTGTCTGAAATGTTGTTTGTGGTCCCAACAGTTTTACTCCCGGACACAGTTCTGTCAGGAAGGATTTAACAAGGATTTAAAGCAGTATCTTCTTTGAATGAGGACTGAATGAATAAGGCATTTATGTAGATAATATAAAGCTATATAAATGCCTCATTCTTTAATTTTCTTGAGCTCAAACAATCACTTCAAAATATGCATATATAACAAAAATAGCAAAACAACACCATAATATGACTAACAGAAAATGACTAACTACTGAGGGCTATAGGCTACACAAGGAACAACAAGGTTGATTAAAAACAGGTGTGACACATGAGCTACAGCAAATGCTATAATAACAGATGAACAGAAAGCAAACTGTGAGAATGCTTGCACAACAGTAATATTCTAAAAGAGATACCAAAAGTTTTTGGCTTTGCGTTTTCACGTACAGACATCAACGGTGTCAAACGATCCCGTTGACACGGATCTGTGAAAATGACTAAGTAAAAACGCTGTATTCTGTTGCCAGGCCAGTAGTTGGCGATGTCACTTTGTAAAGAAACACCACACAAACTTATAGACTGAACTCGTAATAAAGGGTGTGCATTGACGTCACTTTCCTGCCAGTGGACTGAGTGGCAAAAGAGCTGCTGTATGACTGGATTTAAAGGAACACTCCACCGTTTTTAGATACATTTAGATATATGGGCAAATGCATTTTTGTCTCAGTGCATGCATTGTTTTAGTTTGGCAGGGTCGCTGCTAGCTTAGCTTAGCATAATGAATGGAATCCTATGTTGCCAGCTAGCATGTCCCGAGTAAAAGTGATCAAAAAAAAACCCACCTAATTACTTCTTGTGGCCTGCGTATTCACAACAAGTACAAATAGCGATGCAGATTAAGACTAGGCGATTTCCTAGGCAGATTTTAACTTGGGACTATATTATGGGGAAGCACAGGTGAATCACTGCAACTTGGGCACAGAGATATCACGCAACACATGAAATGTACGTTGTTGTTTTTTTAGATTTGTATTGTACAGGTCCTTCTCAAAAAATGTGCATATTGTGATAAAAGTTCATTATTTTCCATAATGTAATGATAAAAATTAAACTTTCATATCCTGTATTTTAGATTCATTGCACACCAACTGAAATATTTCTGGTCTTTTATTGTTTTAATACTGATGATTTTGGCATACAGCTCATGAAAAAAATTTGCATATCATGAAAAGGTTCTCTAAACAAGCTATTAACCTAATCATCTGAATCAACTAATTAACTCTAAACACCTGCAAAAGATTCCTGAGGCTTTTAAAAACTCCCAGCCTGGTTCATTACTCAAAACTGCAATCATTGGTAAGACTGCCGACCTGACTGCTGTCCAGAAGGCCATCATTGACACCCTCAAGCGAGAGGGTAAGACGCGTAAAGAAATTTCTGAACGAATAGGCTGTTCCCAGAGTGCTGTATCAAGGCACCTCAGTAGGAAGTCTGTGGGAAGGAAAAAGTGTGGCAAAAAAACGCTGCACAACGAGAAGAGGTGACCGGACCCTGAGGAAGATTGTGGAGAAGGACCGATTCCAGACCTTGGGGACCTGTGGAAGCAGTGGACTGAGTCTGGAGTAGAAACCTCCAGAGCCACCATGCACAGGCGTGTGCAGGAAATGGGCTACAGGTGCCGCATTCCCAGGTCAAGCCACTTTTGAACCAGAAACAGCACTGTAAAAAAATTCTGGTCTCAATTGAAAATTTTCTAGTGACCGATCATTTTAATTGAATTAAATTGCATCAATTCACAGAAATTCAATTTGTCCTACTGAAAAATTTAGATGTGATCGTTCAATAGAAAATTTTCAATTGAGACCTAAATTTTATTTTTACAGTGAGCGGCAGAAGCGCCTGACCTGGGCTACAGAGAAGCAGTACTGGACTGTCGCTCAAATTTTGCATGTCATTCGAAATCAAGGTGCCAGAGTCTGGAGGAAGACTGGGGAGAAGGAAATGCCAAAATGCCTGAAGTCAAGTACCCACAGTCAGTGATGGTCTGGGGTGCTATGTCAGCTGCTGGTGTTGGTCCACTGTGTTTTATCAAGGGCAGGGTCAATGCAGCTAGCTATCAGGAGATTTTGGAGCACTTCATGCTTCCATCTGCTGAAAAGCTTTATGGAGATGAAGATTTCGTTTTTCTGTATGAATCTAAAATATATGAAAGTTTAATTTTTATCATTACATTATGGAAAATAATGAACTTATCACAATATGCTAATTTTTGAGAAGGACATTAACAATTCAGCTTTATGTGGACACATTTTGAGTAGAAATGTATATTGCAATTTTGTTGCAAATAAAACTCCCATAGTCCATAACTACTGTAGTTTTATCTTATTTTAATATAAAAATTCAGTTAAATCATCAAACATTTGTATGACTTGCCAGTGACTTGCTTGACCCAAGCTACGACTTGACTTGACTTTCTTGACATAAAGCAGTGACTTGACTTGACTCTTGACATAAAGCAGTGACTTGACTTGACTCTTGACATAAAGCAGTGACTTGACTTGACTTGACTCTTGACATAAAGCATGCAGTGACTTGACTTGACTCTCTTGACATAAAGCAGTGACTTGACTTGACTCTCTTGACATAAAGCAGTGACTTGACTTGACTTTCTTGACATAAAGCAGTGACTTGACTTGACTCTTGACATAAAGCAGTGACTTGACTTGACTTTCTTGACATAAAGCAGTGACTTGACTTGACTTGACTCTCTTGACATAAAGCATGCAGTGACTTGACTTGACTCTCTTGACATAAAGCAGTGACTTGACTTGACTTTCTTGACATAAAGCAGTGACTTGACTTGACTCTTGACATAAAGCAGTGACTTGACTTGACTTGACTCTTGACATAAAGCAGTGACTTAAGTGGAGATGGTGGTCCAGTGGGTTAAACCACCTGGTTCGATCCCAGGTCACCACCAGTGTGTCCTTGAGCAAGGCACTTTACTCCACGTTGCTTCAGGATGATTGTCCCTGTAATTAGTCGCTGTAAGTCGCTTTGGATAAAAAGCATCTGCCAAAATGCATAAATGACTTGACTTGACTCTTGACATAAAGCAGTGACTTGACTTGATTCTCACAAAAATTGACTTGGACTTGCTTGAGACTTGCACATGTGACTTACTCCCACCTCTGCAGTATAATATATAACAATACAATGTATGATTTTACCACCAAAATTCATCATATTGACCCAAAATGATAACTGCAAATCCAGCTGCCTGGAATCCAGGTGTTTCTATGAATTGCAGCGATTCATTTACTTCTCTTTTCTGTAGCTCTCGGCAGTCTGTGAAAATATACCTCAGATTTCTTGTCAAATCTGTTTATAGTCGATCTCAAAGCTCTTTCCCGTTTTAAATGTGTTCTGTGTGTGTTTCACGGCGTTCACGCTGAACCAATGTTGCCACTCAGATTTCACAATAAATCTGTTTTTTGTAGTTTACACAGAGATGATAATGGTATCGTTTTCAAAAAATTGCTCTTTGAAAAGCGTTTTTAAAATTTTTTGGTTTTCAGGCCCCCAAAACGCAATGTCATGTAAACGAACCGCCAAACCACACACATTTGTCCATTTTTAGTTTAACTGTGTCGTGTAAACAGACCCCTTACAAGTTCTTACAGTCAATTGTACATACATTTTGGGATTATATGAATAATTTTATTAAAAGGAATAATCATATTGCTTTATGTTGGAATGTTCTAACAAAAAAAAAGTTTTTCATTTTTTTATATATAAAGACAAATAAAAATGAGTAAAAAAAAAAAAAAAAATATATATATATATATATATATATATTTTTTTACCCTATTTGTCTTTATATAAAAAATTTTAATAATTTTTATTCCATTACTTTTTGCATTTAGTTTATTTTAGGAAAAATTTTAATTTCCAAAATAAATTAAAATAAGATAATAAATATATTAATTTCATGTATATTTAAATAATATTCATTAAAAAAAATATTCATCAATATCTGATTCAAAAGAGCGATTCATTCTGGAGTCTTAGACAGCACATTCTGTTACTGTATTCTAACCCTGTCTCATGTCAGCAGCATATAGTTGGTGTGACACTAAAATATCAAGAGTGATAGTCTGGACTATTTCTTCCTTTCCTGACATGGACATGAATCTCAAATCTGAGTCATGCAACCTCGAAATGTTTGGGCCATGCCTATGCTAATCAAGACTTGTGACATCCCCATGACACATTATGTATTACACAACATAAAAAAGCCACCTGGACTCTACAACCCCTTGGTCAGATGGAATTAAAAAGGGGTCCTCTTACACTTCCCAGTAATCTGTTCCAGGAGATGGAATGTCACCAGAGCGCTTGAAGGAAGTTCATGTGGTCCTACATCTGAATCAATGACAGAGAGAGAGAGAGAGAGAGAGAGAGAGAGAGAGAGAGAGAGAGAGAGAGAGAGAGAGAGTGAACAGACTTCTGGAAAGGCCCTGCGAGTCAGTACGCGCTGGTTCAGACCGGTTTCTCTTCTACAGTGCAGACATGTAAATAGCGGCCTGGAAAACTGCCAGCATTACTCACCATTCTCTCTTATGGGCTAAAGAGAGAGAGAGAGAGAGAGAGAGAGAGAGAGAGAGAGAGAGAGAGTGAGTGTGGGCAGGCTGACAGGCTTCCCAGAGTCCATCAGTTTGTCTCCGTTTCAGCACACTCACGTTGTCAGATGCTAATATGACTGTATTGACATGAGATGAGCTCACGAAGAGAACTGATTTGATCTGTTATAACTCAATCTGTTTTTTTGAAGAAAAGAAACTGAAAGGATACTTTTAAATCAGATAGGCCTACTGTGCAATCATTGGGACTTTCTGTCAATATTGTGTTATGGTGCACTGCAAAATTAATAGATATTGTATGGCATCAGGCACTTATGATACTTTTGTGGAATTTTTGCATCCTTTGCAATATTGAGTGCTCTAGTACCAATTAATTATTTGCATGTAGCAATTGTATATATACTTCAATTGCATATATATAGACTAGATTAATGATGCTGAAGATTCAGTTTTGCCATGAATAAATTACATTTTATAATATATTAAAAAAGAAAACTGTTATTTTCAATTTTAATAATATATTAAGAAACATATTAAGATATAATAAGAAACATATTAAAATATTATATATATAGATCGGTATCTATTAAAAGTGGACAGAGAAAGGAACAGTGGTGGACCGGCGACAGGGTCATTGGTGGCCAAAGCTCATTGATACACGCGAGGAGCGAAGACTGGCCCATGTGATCCAATCAAACAGACGAGCTACTGTAGCTCAAATTGCTCCAGAAGTTGTTCTGAAATGTTTTTTTCTGATAGAAAGGTGTCAGAACACACAGTGCATCGCAGTTTGTTGCGTATGGGGCTGCTTAAACGCAAACCAGTCATTCTCCTCTATAACCATTAGGCCACAACTTCATGCACAATATAATTGATATAACTGTATTTTTGATTAAATAAATCTAGCCTTGATGAGAATACGAAACTTGTTTAAAAAATATTACAAATATATATATTTAAAATCCACATGGATGGCAAGACCCAAGGTCCCCAGCAGAACAATGCCCAAAGCATGCCCAAAGCATTGTTCTGCTTGGGACAAACTGATGGACTCTGGGAAGCCTGTCAGCCTGCCCACACTCACTTCCTCTCTCTCTCTCTCTCTCTCTCTCTCCATGCTGACCCCTTTCCACCGCTGAAAGCGCCATCAGTGGGCAGGTGAGTTTCAGAACTGGACCAAGAAGCAATGAAAGAAGGTGGCCTGGTCTGATGAATCACGCTTTTTTTTACATCACATGGATGACAGATGGGTGTGCATCACTCACCTGGGGAACACATGGCATCAGGATGCACTATGGGAAGAAGGCAAGCCGACGGAGGCCGGATGCTTTGGGCATTGTTCTGCTGGGGACCTTGGGTCTTGCCATCCATGTGGATTTTAAATATATATATTTGTAATATTTTTTAAACAAGTTTCGTATTCTCATCAAGGCTGGATTTATTTAATCAAAAATACAGTTATATCAATTATATTGTGCATGAAGTTGTGGCCTAATGGTTATAGAGGAGAATTTCAGCAGAAAATTTAGGTGGAACGTATGGGACACCATATACTTGGCTAAACATGTCACTTTACCATAGCACTACAAATATTAATACCAATAAGATGAAAAAAAAAATAACAATACACTTACTGATTTGTATAAAGGAAATATAAAATAGCTGTATTTGCTGTGTATTGCCAAAAACAAAACAAAACAACAAATCATGTTTTTGTCCTTCCAGTGATGCATGTTTCTGTTTGACATGGTGATGTTGAAATAAAGAATAATTTGGTGAACAGATCAGATTTTATCTAGGTTAACCAGGCTTCACCTGGGAGGCATGTTAAGGCCTGTCCCTCATTCAGAGAGATGAACCTGTTTAACAGGACCTCGGCTACACACCGCCGATTCTCCACTGCACGGGCAACATTTCTGAAAGGCCACTGATGGTCTGTAGATTAGTCAGTTAGGCTGTAAACAAGTACCAGAGGCTATTGTTCCTGTGGCCATGCAAATATGTAAACCATGTCCTAGTTTGTATAGTTTTTACAGTAAGGATTTCCCCATGTGGACTATAAAAAGCACTCAAGAACAAACACATGCACACAGCAGCACATAACTGATGTTATTGTAAAAAAATTGGGTAGAGATTCATTAACTTTTAATCACATGCTCAAAGTAAAAAACGTCAAGAAAAGTGAAGAACTTTTAATAGACTCACTATGTTCTTTATGGTTCACTGGTATAGTCTCCATGTGTGCACGAGCCGGTCTAAAGTGCGCCGTGCCCGTGTCACACTTTAGTGTAGTCAGCAGAACTGTCTATAGCTGCATACTCAGAACTGTGGCCCTACTCCCCCCATCAACCTCCATAGGATATGAGAAGTTTGGCCTTAATTCATTCCTATGGGATTCCTCAACGCCATATGCTACATGTGTATTAGATATTCCCCTAGGACATTGAGGCATTAATCATCTCTCAAAATCAAATTGATGCTGGGACAATATTTATTTATTTTACATATTGCGCTGAACACACAAGATATATATATAAAACAAGGGCATATGATGTTTTCCTTTTCAAACAAATGTAATTGGGCAATTGATTACAAACCCATTCAATAAAATAAATCTCAAACATTTATGTGTGTGTTGTCCAGCTCACATAGGAACATTTTTGTCATTAGAGTCAAAAGAGAAACTGATTGATTAAGCCTGTTTATTATATTAATGTTCCAGTTAGACTTGGAGAATTTTTGAAAGGAACAAGTGTCATGCCAACTGTTTCTGAAAGTTAAGTGTCTGTTTGTACTGCCCTTCTCGTGACCTTTCATTGAGGTTTTTAGTAAACAGGTCTTACATTAAACCTTTAGCGCCCCCTTGTGATTATTTAGTTGAAGTTGCACTGATGTCTGCAAATTGTTGAATGGGTTGGACTGAATGCTTAAAATTGTACTCTACAATAAACACTTATATTTTGTGTGTATCACATACAAGCAGAAAAATGTGTATACTAAACTAAACTAAACTAGAAGACAGAAGAAAATACAACAATAAAGTGTATACAGTTTTAATGGCAATTAAAAGGAAAGAACACCACTGACAACAACAATAATAATTTGTTTAAAGAAAAATATTTTTTATTTTTTTCATAATAAACTGTCATATTTTGTTTGCCTCACATAAAAACAGAAACATGTGTCTAGCTAACCAACGAAAAGGTGCAAAACCAAACAAAACTAACAAAACAAAACAAACAAAAAGCAAACGGAACAGAACAAAACAAAATGACCAAACAAAAAAACAACCAGAAGAGAACAGAATAAAACCACACAAAACAAAATAAAATGAACAAACAAAAAAGCTAACAGAACAAAACAAACAAAACAAAATAAAACAAACAGAACAGAGGCCTGTTGCATGAAGCTAGCTGAACAAACTCTGAGTTCCAGATAAATCCAACCTGGTTTAGATCAAGTTCAACGGTTTCTCAAAGCTTGGTATAAACTTTTTTTGTCAACTCGGGTCAACTCTGAAGCACATGCACATGAAAGTGTGACACGAGCCGCAAACAGCCAATCACAGTGTCCGTTTGATTGATTCACTTCTCGCAAGAGTCACTTCTCTTCTGAAGATTGAGAGATCGTTTTGAAAATTATCATGAAATTAAATGCGTTAACAAAGCAGGAATAAACACTGATGCTGCAGCGAAAGTTTGAGAAGGCAGCTGAAAGATTATCTGACTATATCAATGCATGATGGGAATTAAAGAAATATGCCTAATAATTATATGTTCACAAAGAGCTGAAATGAATACACGTAGTTTAAATTGACAAGTAGCCAAATATTAATATAAATATAAAACATGCATTCATAATTCTATGAATGTATGTTTTATATTTATATTTATATTAATATTTAGCTACTTGTCAATATGAATATATTATATTAATTAAAAGTAATTATAATTCATATAATATAATAAATAATCAGCACCAAAGGATGAGCAATTTTGTTTCTAACGTTTTTTTTTTTTTTTTTTTGTGGCAAATTTGGAATAAGAGATACAGGGGGTGCAGCTTTTTTGCGTCTTTACTTGCAGTTGATTGGTCCAGTTTGGGTTTGTGATCTCTAACCCAGAATAAAACCTCCGCCAGAGCAGGTTAGCCATGTAGTGTAAGTTACCATAGTGATAAACACAGCTAAAAACCAATCCACCTTCTTGTGCCCAAAAAAAAACTGAGTTTGCTCAAACTAATCTTGAACTTACCTGGGTAGCAACTGAAACCAGCTTTGTGCAACAGGCCACAGAACAGAACAGAAAAGAACAAACAAGCAAAAAGCAAACAGAACAGAACAGAACAAAATGAACAAACAAAAAGCAAACAACAAAATAAAATGAACAAACAAATAAAATAAAATAAAATAAAATAAACAGAACAGAACAGAACAGAACAGAACAGATTAGAACAGAACAGAACAGAACAGAACAAAACTAACAACCAAAAAACTACAGAACAAAACAAACAAAACAAAACAAAATAAAACAAACAGAACAAAACAAAATTAAACAAAATAAAATGAACAAACAAAATAAAACAAAATAAAATGAACAACAACAACAACAAACAAAAAACTAACAGAACAAAACAAACCAAACAAAACATAAGGTTTCCTTGGCAATTTAAAGTAAATACTACTACTGCTAGGCCTAGTAATAAGAAAATTAAGACTTTTATAAGTTTATATATCATTGTAGTATTTTGTTTTACTGCCTTTAACTTTAAAAAGAACCATTTTTGAATAATGAGAACAAGGAAAATGGCCAAATGCATGAGCTATAATGATTATTTGGGAGCAAAATCCAATGAAAATAATGCGACAATCCCAAATTTGTTTTTTTTTTTTTTTTAATTTATGTTTCAGTGAAATATGCAGCAAATGGATCTGGTGCTTTTTAGAGAGTCTCTAACACAGGACACAATTACAACCCCCGAGGAGGACTGCAGAGAGGAGACTCTACCTTATCATAGGAAAATGGTCCTTTGTATGCCACCTCACACCTGTACGTATTCTCACAGCTCCATTTATGAGCAAGAACCGAGTACAGTCCCACAGCAGAGAACGTACCTCCAGGCTCTCTGTGCACTTGTGGAGAGCTGGAGTGTTTTTTTAGGCCTGTTTCTCCGTTCACCTTCCATGTGATCCTCACCGCTTTAGACTGTAACCCGGTGATGACACACGCAAGTGTCACTCTCTCCAAGCGCTGCTTCTGAACTCCAACAGGCACAAGAACATGCACTTTCGGAGTCACCAGGCGATCAACATGGACATGTGGAACTAAAAAGTATGTCAATAAGATGATGATTAATATATGAAATGAGCAACCAGGAGCAAAACTCAGTTTAGACCTCCTAAGTCATTCTACCTTCAGGATATGTTATAGCTGAAAGCACCTCTTACCCTCCACAACAAGCCGAAGTCCTCTGCTAAACACCTGGTTCATTTCGTCCCTCTCGCCCGAGGAAAGGCTGTAATAGAAAAGCTGCTACATGAGCCACACGATCAAGACATTAAATAATTTAATTGGTTTTGTGTTTAAAACCTCACCGTAACAGAAGAAGAGCGATAATAATGATAATCACACTCAGTGGCTTTCCATTCAGATTCATTTCTGTTCTGTTTCATTTGTTTCTTTAGTTATCATATTTATTGTGAGCTTCTGCAATATGAGTTTCCTCCAGAGCCAGTGAAGCTTGATTTGTTTCAGTGTTGCTCTTATAAAGTTGACAGAGGTTGGCGGTTAAAGGAAGAACGTCCCATGTGTCAAATGCTGTGTGCAGATGGTCCATTTAAAAACAATCAAGCATTACTCTAAATCCTTCACAGACCAAATGA